>OY728126.1:53155400-55655400 GCA_963277665.1 Viscum album
TGGTGGCTAAGTCACTACACTCTTCAGAGGGTAGCCCGAGATGTGGTAGCTTGTTAGGCTGGTCTCCATATTCTCCCCCGGCCAACCCACCATCTCAACGGTATTCTTTAGTACCTCTACCAGTTCCTCAGCTGCCTCCAGTCGATGAGTGGGGCAACCAAGGTCCAAACCTCGAGTCTGAGCTGAGGATCTTGTGGGAAATTCTTGCAGAATACCATTTCCTAGAGATGTTTTGGCTAGTTTCCAGGATGAATTTCAGGGCACCGGAAGCACTCACCCAGGAAGAGGTCCGATACTTTCTCCAGACCCTCTAGGCAACTCACTTTCATCTTCTTCATCGATGAGTGGCCTACCCCAATATCCAGGAAAACTTATAAGACATTGGTCAACAATTTCATTTGGTTTATTTGGCCGCACTCCCCATGGCCCAGCACCCTGAGTCACCAAGCCACCATAGGACCCACCAACAATGATGGGTTCATAGCTTTAAAGTGCTTCGTAGGATAATCAAGGAGGCTTCCCTCCATGTGCAGATCTGTGGTTGGGTGTAGTATGTTTCCCTCCACTTCAATTCTATCCAGAACCCGCCCGATATTCCAGGTGATATCGAGGACATGCCTCCAGGTAGAGTCGCAGTTAACATGACCGATCTATTAGAGGAAGATATGGAGATAGAACTCCTTGGATAAAACTTACCCCCTTAGGGAGGGCCAAAACTTTTAGACCCATCGGTAAGGGTTACTCACCAGTAGAGAAACCTAATGGGTCTTCATGTGCCCATCGAGATCTTAGTCCTCAACTGGAATCCCAATAAGGGTAAGGATCACCTCGAAGCCGTCAAACCCTCAGAACCATCTGGCTCAGTGCAAAAGACATAGGATGATCTCGAGAAAGCTGTGTTGCATCAACAGCTTGCAGAGCATAAGAATATGGTCGATGACCTCCTTTCCGAACGTGTTGTGGAGCGGTGACCAGATTATGGTGATCCGCGACCGGGGCAGTAGGGTCAGGCACAACTCCCCCCCCCCCCCAGTGAGTTTCCTCCAAGTGACCCTAACCATCATTCCCACACAGATAGGGTAGAGGCTGGAACATACAACAAGAGGGCGTAGTATGTGTCACTAAATCCACCTGAGCGATGTTCCAATCCTTGGGACCCATCTCAGGTTCCCCCAGCCGCTCTGCAGGTCATCCCACCAGCCGCTCCATGATTCGTTGGGTCTGCTTATCATGTTGAAGAACCCGCCAACGCATTGGTGGTTAGGGATCCTACCAAGATAGAAACCCCCCACCCAAATGATCCCATGGTGGTGCTCATTTTTTACCTCAAGGCATTGGAAATGCAATAGATGGAAATACTGCCTGATGGAAATCTTTATCCAGCGTGGGTGGATGATATGCCAGCACCCCTGGGTTTTGGAAATCCCACTTTCTCCTCCTTTAATGGGACGGGTGACCCACTGCAGCATTTGAACCTCTTCATTTCAAGGTGCAGACCCATGTTGGGAACTCCAACGCAGCAAGAGGCCGCCAAACTCTAGAGTTTTGTACAGACATTGGAACGGCCTTCATTTGTCTGGTACAGCTAGCTACCCATCGGATCAGTAGCCGGCTAGGAATATCTTCATAGGCAATTCCTTTACCAGTTCAGTTCCACCACTTGGAAGAAAAGTATTTCGGACCTCTTCATTTGCAAACAGAGGCCTGATGAGGCCGTCGTGGACTTTTTAACCTGATGTAAAGGGATCACATACTCCCTTGACATGCCACTGACTCTAAAGAAATTGCTGACGATGTGTGTGGGGAATGTCAAGACAGAATTGGTCCCCTCTTTGATCACCCATAATTACCTTGAGGAATTACAAGACTTCTCTAATAAGGCCCAGTTCCTAAAATAATCATTACAGTAGGCCAAGAAAGCACATCTATTACCTCCAGCAATTCCCACGATAAGGTCTTCTAAGGTCGAGCCTACCGTGGTGGCCCAAATAAAGGCACCTAGACAATTGGAATTATTACCGGTGGATCCACCTTCGTTGCCTCGCAGAGACTCACCACTCTAGGCACAGCCTCTGGCTCCATAGTATCCACCTTAGAATTAGTATGTGCCCCTGTGTAACATGCCACCACCACCTAGGCGAGATAACCAGGTCCTTCTCCCTTGACAGGCTCCTCCAGCCCCCCGTCAGGGTCAGGCTCCTAAAGCCCCTTTCAGGATAGGATAAATTGAACCTACTCATTCAATGAGGCTCAGGTTTCTAGTTATTTCTATAGTGCCTTGGAATAGGGAATTGTACAGTTGCACAAATGTAGGAGACTAGAAGAGGTAGATCTCATTGATCGCCCCAACTACTGCCCCTATCACCAAATCTTAAGGCACACCCTCAAAGAGTGATATGTGTTTAAAGACATTCTTTAAGACTTGGTTGATAAAAACATAGTCAGGTTAGACCCATCTCTGGTATATGTGGCTTGTGTTTTTTGTGAAGCCCGATAGCGGTAGTGACAGAAAAGGAGAATGGAATTAGGTTTCTAACCATGGATCATAGAAGTACGATGACTGGATGGATCAAAAAATAGTTGCTCATGCCCATGGTATTATCCATGCACATTTAAATTGACCTAAACCTTTGGAAGACATTGTGTCACCTGCATCTATTACCTCTGCATCAACGTCTCATCCATCCTCTTCTCAGAAGAGAAAGTGTTGGCGAAATAAGGGAAAACAAAGTTCCCCATTAATGCCATAGTCATCCCATAATCTTAGTGACTTCATGCCCCCAGAGATGGTAATTCCCCCTAGAATTTGTCCAGTGGTGGAGGATTATTCAAGTGACAGTCAAGGGTATGCCTTGGTTAACACCATAGAGCTGGTAAACCCATACATGATTTATGACGGCGAGGAGCTCTGGGTGGATCCTCCCAATGTTCCCAACCATCACCAGCATCGAAGGAGCCGTGGAAATATGGGTCATAAAAGTGCCTCAGTCATTACTTTCATCCACACTGTGCATGCCACCAAAATGAGATGGTAGGCCCAACACAGAGCTCAGCACGTGCAGCCTCCTCATCTGATGTCAACAGGTGCACCTTTGCTGTCGTTTGTGCTACTGAATCAGGAAGAGTGGTACCGACCACACTGTGATCAGCCACACTCTGTTATGGACTAGTCTTAGTCATCTGGCCCTCATCTGGAAGTCACTCCATAGGTTTCGACCAGTGAGAAGCGGGACATTCCCAGCACCAGTCAGCAGTCAATTCAGTCGGAATAGCCCGCCATACCTCCTATCATAGAGAAACCTTTTCTAAGCAGAATCTCACACCTGGCACAGAAATATGATGTCCTCAAGCAACTTTCTAGAATTATAGTAAGTATCTATATCCTTGAGGCTCTCCTCCTGTCATGGGATATGCGTGAATCCCTCTCTGAGGATTTAAGAAGTCCCCTCCAGTTTGAGACTGAGGTAGCAGCTGTAGAATCCTTCCATGATGAGGCAGTCGAGCATGCTAAATGCCAGACCATTATCTTGTTCTATGGAGAGGATTAAGGATCTCCCATATAGGGGCACATCCTCCCACTTTACATCACCAGCCATTTTAATGGCATAGAGGTTTGTCATTTTCTTGTCAACACAAACTCCAGGATCAACCTAATCCCAACTCGAACATTGCAAAAACTAGGGTTGTATGAGGATTATATGAGTTCCTATAACATGAAAATTCAAAGTTATTATAGTATGAAATAGATGTTGGTCATCAAAATCCACCTAAAGTCCCAATTCAGTGGTCTGGTAGCTAGCACTGAATTCATGGTTGTATCCCAAGACATTGCCTACAATACGTTGATGGGAAGGTCATGGCTCCACATGCATGCAGTGGTACCTTCATTATATCACTAGTGCCTCAAGTAATCCCTTAATGATCAAGTGGGTGTACTCTAAGGTGATGCATCTCCATTTGACTCTTGTGAATCCTACTACATGGATGATGACTATTACAAGATCAAGGATAAGTAGATTCAGGCTAATGAGTTCAAAGATGCTATGGCTGTGACCTACTCGTGGACAGGTCTAGATGATGTCTACATCTTTAAAATCCATCGATTGGAGGATATGACCACAGATATGGGGAAATGATTCGTTGTTTCTAGAACAAGGGGGAAGCACATTCCCAAGTCTAAGCAACACCAGAAGATCACCTCGTATTCCTACACAAATCAGGCATAGGTAATCCCATAGCCCCCTACCCCCAAAATGTATCAGGATGTCCACCCTATGGTAATAGCAATAATCTATACTTGCTTGTTTCGTTGGGCTGGGATAAGCCTTATCAGGACGACGTTTCACTATTGCTTCAATATCATCACACGTGGCCCCTTAGGCTGAAGACCAGATGGGATCAGATCAATAGCTTTTATTTCCATGGTTTCAGTAGTACAAGAGTCCCTCAATACAGTGTCTACTTCCACTCAGGCTGGTACCAGTATCCCATAGGGATATTTAAACTCAGAGAAGACTCCTCCCAATGAGGACCCCTCACCCATAAGTGAAGAAGAGGACTTAAAGGATGCTCCTCCTGCCTTTGAAGAGGGTGTCTCTACCATGGTTGATGAATTGGTGTAGGTGAACCTCGGTAGCGAGATGGAACTAAAACCCACATTGATCAGTGTCTCTATGTTTATCAAAGAGGAACATTAGTACGTGGACTTCCTCAAACAAAACCATGGTGTATTTTCTTGGATATATAATGAAATTTGGGACTACATCCCTAGGTATTTGTTTTCCTCCTCGGTCTCCCAGTAAACCACCATGGGTTTAAGCAGCCTCCCAGAAATATTCACCCTTATCACAGTTCCATGGTTGAGGCTGAAGTTGATAAGCTCATCAGATCCAATTTCATCAAGGAGTTATAGTGCCCCAGATGGTTATCCAACATTGTTCCCATTAAGAATAAGAACAAATAGATCAGGGTCTGTATGGACTTATGGGATCTCAACTGTCACTGTCTAAAAGATGACATTACCCTCCCTGTGAAGGAATTGTTTATTGATGCTACAGTTGGATTACATGCCCTCTTCTTCATGGATGGGTACTTTGGGTATAACCAGGTCTGAATGGCTCCCAAGGATGAGGATTCTAAATCCTTCAAGACATCACAAGGAACTTTCTGTTACCAAGTCATGCCCTTCGGTCTAAATAATGCAGGTGCCACCTATCAGCGGGATATGCATCTCACATTTAAGCCGATCCTTGGGACACTGGTGCAATGCTACATGGACGATATGGTGTTCAAATATCACCAACGTTAGGACCATCTCAAAGACCTTGAGAAAGTGTTAGGCTTCCTTCGTTCTTGCCACCTGAAGATGTACCCATTGAAGTGTGAATTTGGGGTCACCTCTGGAAAGTTTCTTAGCTTCTTTGTCAGATACAGGGACATCGAGATCGACTTAGAGAAAATCAAGGCCATTATCCAGATGTCTCCCCTGAGAAACATTCAGAAACTGTGAGTATTTCAAGACCACTTAGACTATATATGTCGATTCATTGTGAATTTGGCTGGTAAGTGTAATCCATTTTCTCAGATCATGAAGAAAGACATTGTTTATTAGTGTGATGAAGAATGTTAGACTTCTTTCGAGGAAATAAAGCAATATCTTCTCCATCCTCTGGTCTTAATGTCACTAGTTTCTAGAAAGTTGTTGATCCTTTATGACACCGCCCTAGAATGATCTCTCTGAGCCCTTCTCGCCCAGAATAACAACGAGGGGATAGAGAATAGTCTCTACTATCTCAGCCACATGCTCCTCGATACGGAGACCAGATAATCCCCTATCAAGAAGAGCTGCCTTGCACTGGTATTTGCATAATAGAAATTGCAACATTAATTGCAACACCACGAGGTACAGCTGGTGTCCTAGGTGGATCCACTGAAATACATCCTAAACCACCCAATTTTGACAGATTTTCTAGCTCGTTGTGCAGTGATTCTCCAACAGTTTGATATTAGGTTCACCCCTCAGAAGGCTGTTAAGGGGTTGGAATTGGAAGATTTCCTCGCTGCTCATCCAGCTCCTGCAGACCAGTCTATGGACCTTGATTTTCCTGATGTGGAAAACCTCTCAGTAGACCAAGCGATACCATGTTGTAAAATTCACTTTTATGGTGCTTCCCAGATCCCTACAGGTAGAAGGATCAATAACCCTAGACTCAATAGAGTAGGCCTGGGTATCGTATTTATTACCCCAGCACAAGATATTCTTCCATATTCATTCCTACTATTAGAAGGTTGTACCAACAATAAAGCAGAGTACTAGGCTCTCATCACTATCCTTGAGCTGGCCCTTGAGATTGATGTTCCCCACTTTCATGTGAAAGGGGACTTCAAACTAGTCATCAAGAAAATCAGCGATGACTATATCGTCAGAAAGCCAGAAATCATTCTATTGTTGGAATGCACCCTCCAGATAATGGTCTAGTTCCAATCTCGGACAAAAGTAACTCATGTCCCTCGATCCCAGAATGGTCGAGCTGATGCTTTGGCCAGCCTAGCCGCATCTCTTACAGAGCCTGTAACCACCCAAACTTTTATTAATGTAAATCCCTCTTGTCTAATTAAATGCATCTTTATGTAAAATGTTTATATAAAATGTCAACTTCTTTGGTTTTATGTTAAGAATTGTGACCATTTCTAATATATTCGTTGAATAGTGATCACATGATTAGTATAAATATAGGTCTTTAATGAATCCAATTTACTCAGACAAAGGAAGCGATGGCCTCCTCCAGTAGAATTGCTCCAAATGAAGACCATTTGTCGGAGCTCAGAAAAGAGGTGGTGTCATTGGGCTTTGATCTTGACCAAGCCCAGACCGAGGTTCATCATGTAAAGATCGAACCAAACCATCTATGGGATAAGTGGAAGTTTATAGAGATCACCACGTGTGCAATGTTATTCAAGCCACCCCAAGAGTTTGTCACCATCACACACCTTACCCTTAGGTATTATGCAGCTGTTTTAAGGGGTTATGTAATAAATCCCTAGTACTATGGTTATGTACATTATTTTTTTATATAATAATGAATATACTTTAATTTTATTATTGTTACCTTGTAAATATTTTTTAAAGCACAAATAGTATTTTTAGTTAGTGTTCAACTAAGAAATCTATTTTGATGAATTAATGGATTTTTGAATTAAATAATATTTTAATAAAATATTATTATTATTATTATTATTATTAAATTAATTTTTATTAAATATAAATTATTGTATAATTTTATGAATGCAATTATAATTTTTATTAAGGTTTGAAAGTCATTTTTGTCAAAACCCATGAATTTTCGCTAAATGTCAGTTTTTATTTTTAAAATTGAAAATTAACATATTTAGAAAATTATTTAGATAAAATGAATATTATTTATGGAATCAGGACATTTAAATTATCCAATGGTGAATTTTTCATAATTTTCTAAGATAGTCAAATTTTTGGGTAAAAATTAAATACTGTTTAAATATATAATGTGTTTTATGACATCATAATGACCCAATAGTGATGTAATAAAATACTATAAGCCTTATGTTCAGAAAATATATGTTTTACCATTAAAATAATGTGATTTTTGATTTGTTTTACTTATTTTACAAAGCATTAATGGACCCTTCAAGACTTATTAAACATATTTTCTTTTTAAATTGATTTCTTTGGGAGTGTGACTCACCTCCACATAAGCAACCCCATTATTTTAATAATTTTGGACTTTGGACTTATAAAATATTTTTTTACACTTCCCTTTTCCAAAAATTATGGGCAAAAACCATGGGATGGTTTGTGGTTTGGATTAGTTTAATGGGAGGTGTCTCAAACCTAAATAATAAAGAATTCCCTCACCTTTCCTATATAAACCCACCCAAGCTCCCACTTCTTCCTCACTAAAAGCCTTTAGAGTTCGTCAAAAATCTTTCCTCCTCTGTCTAGAATCCTCCCAAGGTGCCCCAAGCTCCCAATAATCATCTCTCAAGCCTCTCTCAAGCCTTTGGAAGCACACTTCCAAGTAAGGGTTTTTTCTTCCTTTCTCATTTTTGTCTAATTTTCTTAATGTTGTTATGCCCTTTTAATTTAAATTATAAATGTTGGGGTATGGTTTTTAACTTACCCCATACTACACTCTTTATGTTTTAATGATGGGAGAACCATTTATCTCTCATTAAAATCCTCCCATGTACACCTGTTACTATGCCTAAATTTCGAAAGGAATTCCTCTCTCCTCATTTAAATTCAAGCAATTATTTTGTATCATGAATCTAATTTCCATTAAATTTGTTGGGACATGTATCTATATTAACCCCTTACCATCCATGTCATTTAAATATGATTATACACTCTTTTATCTCTCATCAACCATTTTTATGAATTCTTACATCATGTTGTTACGCTGCCAAAATTGCACTGATTTTCCAAGCCAATGCCATTGTGTAGTGAATACCATGCCCATTTCTCTATCAAGGGTATTCACCTTTATGCACATTTAATTATTGATTATAAATTTTCATGTATTAATTCCACATTCCTTTATCATGGAATAAATTATCATGTTTTATGAATCCATGTTATATGATCCATGTGGCACACTTATGCATGAAATGAAATTTTTAAGAAGGGTGTGCCCTTATAGCGCTCCAATGCATTGGGTAAAGTATAGTATCATGATATGTCATGTGAAATGGGTTTTTATTCATGATAATTTAATTGAAATGATGTTTTACTCATTCTTCATGTGAAATGAGGATTTACTCATGCTCCATGTGCAATGATCCTTGGCTCATGCTAATTCCATGTTAAGTTTTTTTTCCCACATTTACATGTTATGATTATCATGCTTTATCATGACTTTATGTTTATGCTTATATTGTGCTCTATTTATATTCCTATTGTATAATATTTATTGTATTCCTCATGTTATTCCATGATTATTCCCTTACTGGGCTTTAAATATCACCCTTTTCTTATGCATGTCCTCAGGTTATCTCATGCAATGCTAAGTACAAGGGAATGTAGTGGTCATGTAAAGGAAGATTTCAATAAAGATGTCGTTTTTCATGTTTTATGTTGTTATTTAATGATTCTAAGCCCCAAAGATACTATAACTCTTGGTCTTCTATGTTGTATCAAGTGAAGTTTATGTAATAAATTATGTTTAATTGTGTAATAAAAGATCTGGGTTGTCATAGTTGGTATCAGTGGATAGGTTTAGTTATTTTTGGGATTAGGATTAGAAAACCCTAGTAAAGCCTTATAGACAAGACTAAGTATAATAAAAACATCCCTATGTTTTAGTGAGTATTGGGTAAGTATTTTATCAAGAAAATGCATCCCTGTCTGGATACGAGCAAGTAGAGGCGGCTCTAGCACAGATGTACCTAGGGGTGAAAACCCCGACAAGGAGTTTCAGACTTGACTCAGGGTATCCTAGTACACGACAATGGGTCTTTTTGTACTCTTGGTTACGACAATCCTGGGAGATATGCTTTGGTAAATTCACAAGCTTATTATGAACCCTTATTAAGGGAATTAAAAAAAATTCCCCTAAGAATATACGTTAGAAAGTAGATCACGGATAACATAGATTGAAGCCTATAGATTTATAAGTTAAAGAAATAAAAGTTATTTATAATTCTTCATCTTTTGCCTATGTATTAACCTTTATGTGTTACCCCTAACTTTCCTTTTATTCCAGCCAATGGCCAGTGATAGGAGGACTCGGGATAACAGTCGATGTGAAGATCAATGTGATGACTGTACTAATGAGATTCCCAATCCAATGGGAGCAGGAATCACAAACTTTGTCATGTTTCTTTCTCAGGTAACTCAATATTTGAATAGAAACATGGGTCAAGAGAAAAGTTCAACCCCCCCTAAGAAAGAACAAGTTTCTATCAATAGCTTCATGAGACATAGGCCTCCTACTTTTAATGGATCATTTGATCCCTCAATCATTGAACAATATATTAACTCCATTGAAAAGATCTTCTCCATCTTTCAATGTTCTGAACAAGAGAAGGTTATCCGGGATGCTTATCGTATGGAGGGTGAACCTGATCAATGTGGATGTTGATCAAAAATACGAAGCTTGAGGAGTAGATCGAGGCGTTGGAATGGAAGGATTTCCAGAAGATGTTTTTCAATAAATATTTTCCGCGCACCCTTTGGCTTAAGATAGAAAGGGACTTCCTTGCCCTCAAGAAAAAATTTAATGAATTTGTTGGAGAATATGAGGAAAACTTCACAAGGCTTGCACGATATGCTTCCAGCTTTGTCGTTACCCTCGAATTTAAGGTTGATCGCTTCTTTGGTGGGCTGAAACCTAGCTTGCGGAAAGCACTGGTGATTCGTGACTTTGACAGCTATGAGGAAATTGTCCGATGTGCCCTCAAGGTTGAAATGGAGATCGTAGAATCTCAATGGTATCATGGGGATAATAAGCGTAAGGTGTAATTCAATGCTGGTGGTCTGATGGATAAATCCAACAGTGCTAAGAAGATCCATCACCCCACTTTCCAAAGGTGTGGAAAGAAGCACCTTGAAAATTGCCTGAAGGGGATGAGGAAATGCTTTAGGTGTGGAAGAAAAGGGCACCTAGCTGTAAACTATCGGCAAGAAAGACCCACGGCTACGAAAGAGGAGAGGAACACTCTGTTTGAAACTCACCTCATGGTTTATTGCTATAACTGTAAAGAACCAGGGCATCTTGCAAATCAATTCCCTAAGCCAAGGGTTTTCAGAGGCAACCAACAACCTCCATAGTAGCAAGGGTGAGCTTTTGCCATCACTACTGACGAAGTGAACCCCAAAAATGAAGTGGTGACAATTACGCTAGTTATTCATTCAAGAATAGTTAATGTACTTTTTGATTCAGGTTCTACGCATTCTTTTATATCTCAAAAGTTTAGTAGAACAATCCCAGCACCACCACAAATCAGGGAAGTGAAGATGTTGGTGATTACGGCAAATGGGGTAATCATTGAATTCCATGAATATAACTCCTCCCCTGTCATAATCTGTGGATTTAACTTCTCAGTGAACCTTGTCATACTCCCTTTAGTATAATTTGATGCAATTCTTGGCATGGATTGGATTTCCTTATATATAGCCAACATAAATTACCATGAAAGGGAAATCACTCTCCATGAGGAGAATAGACCCCCGATTCTCTACAAGTGCAAGGAGGAAGATTAACCTTATTTATCTCCATCATCTCAAGTGTGGATATTACTACCCTATGATCACGCATATCTGGATCAGATGATTGAGTCTGAGGAAGAAACCATCCTTAAATACATGCCTATTGTGAGGGAATTCGCTGAAGTGTTTCTTAGAGAATTGTCTAGTCTTCCTCCTAGAAGAGATATTGAATTATAAATTGATCTTATACCTAGGGTGTTTACAATATCCAAGACTCCATATAGAATGGCTGTTTTGGAGCTTGAGGAGCTAAAGAAACAACTACAGGAGAATCTGGATAAAGGGTTTATACTCCCAAGTGCTTCACCATGGGGTGCACCAGTCCTCTTCATCAAGAAGAAAGATAGGTCAATGGGCCTTTACATTGATTATCGTGATCCTAAAAAATCACAATAAAGAACATGTATCATATCCCACCAATAGATAAATTGTTCGATCAGCTTTGTGGATAACAATACTTCTCCAAGGTGGATTTGCATTTGGGATATTACCAAGTAAGGGTAAAGAAGGAAGATATCCCCAAGACTGCTTTTCGTACAAGATATGGGCAATATGAATTCATAGTAATGACTTTAGAACTCACTAATTCTCTAGAAATATTTATGGAATTGATGAATAGATTATTTAGAGATTACCTCGAAAAAGTTTTGGTAGTCTTTATAGATGATATTCTGATATACTCCAAAATCAAGGAGGATCATGATGAGCATCTAAGAACTGTACTAGAGACCTTGCAGAAGGAGAATCTCTATGAAAATTACAACAAGTGTGAGTTTTGGTTGAAGGAGGTCTCATTCTTGGGCCATATCATCACAATCAATGGGATATATGTGGATCCCTCTAAAACAGATGCAATTGAGGGATGGTCGAGGCCAACATCAGTAACGGATATCCATAGATTATTGGGGTTAGCTAGATATTATCAACGATTTGTGAGAAATTTCTCACGATTGTCCAACCCTCTTACCAAACTAACTCAAAAGGGTGTAAAGTTTTCTTGTAGTGATGAATGTGAAGAAAGCTTCAGAGAGTTAAAAAGGAGTCTTATCACTATGTTCATGCTCACATTACCCACAAGTGGAGAACTTTTTGTGGTATTCAGTAATTCTTTAAAGAAGGGCCTGGGATGCGTGTTGATGCAAAATGACAAAGTCATTTCCTATTCTTCAAGGCAATTGAAAGTTCATGAATAGAACTATCCAACACATGACCTCAAGTTGGCTATAGTGATATTCTCTTTGAAATTTTTACGGCATTATCTCTTTGGGGAGAAGTGTGAAATATATACGAACCACAAAAGCCTCAAGTATATATTCACACAGAAAGATTTGAACATGCGCCAACGACGATGGTTAGAGCTGATCAAAGACTATGACTGCTCAATCTATTACCACCCTGGGAAAACGAACAAGGTGGCGAATTCCCTAAGTAGAAAGGACCTAGCAATTCTATCCTTGATGAGAATTAAAAAGGATCAAATCTTCTTAGACTTGATGAAGATGGACATGGGAATCATAAAGAAGGGAGGATCATCAATTCTTTCACAAATGATTGGTCAACCGTCACTTATGGAAAGGTTAAAGGATGCTCAAAATTATGATGTGGGAATTTAGGAAAAAGTGGAATCTATTAGAAAAGTGAAATCCTTTGAGTTTAATGTTAATGAAGAAGGAATTGTGAGATTTTGGAAAATACTATGTGTTCCATCAATTATGGAGATAAAGAATGAACTTTTGGATGATGCACATAGCTCAAATTTCTATATTCACCCAAAAAACACAAAAATGTATCAAGATCTACGAGATTATTATTGGTGGGATAATATGAAGAAGGAGATCGCTGAATATACATAAAAGTTCTTGGTGTGTCAGCAAGTAAAGGCAAATAGGCAGAAGTCTAAGGGGATGATGCAACCATTGCCCATACCAGAATGGAAATGGGAGAACATCACTAAGGACTTTGTCACCGGACTTCCAAATACAACAAAAGGCAATAATGCAATCTGGGTTGTTGTGAATCATCTTACAAAGGCTGCACACTTCATTGAAATTTGGTAATATTTCTCATTGGATCAACTGGCATGAATATATATCAGGGAAGTGGTAATGCTTCATAGAGTATCACTATCTATTGTGTCTGATCAAGATCCAGGATCCACCTCTAAGTTTTGGTAGAGTATTCAACATGCTCTGAATACTAAACTGAACTTTTTTACGGCTTATCATACTCAAACTAATGGATAATTCGAGCGGACTATCCAAACACTTGAGGACATGTTGAGAGCATGCTCAATGGACTTTAAAGTGGGATGGGATCAACATCTTCCTCTGGTAGAGTTCTCTTATAATAACAATTTCCACTCGAGAATCAAAATGGCACTATATAAATCCCTTTATGAGAAAAGGTGTATAACAATGGTATATTGGGATGAGGTCGGTGAGCCTAAGCTGCTTGGACTATAAATGGTCGAATAAATGGTGGAGAAGGTGAAAACCATTCAGCAGCATATCAAGTCATCCCAAAGTCGATAAAAGAGTCATGAAGATAACCATCTACAATACATTGATTTTAAAGTTAGATACATGGTATTTCTATGCACATCACCATGGAATAAGGTCATGAGGTTTGGAAAGAAAGGGAAGTTAAGTCCATGGTACATCGGCCCCTTCAAGATTCTTGATCGTGTCAGGACTGTGGCCTATCGACTAGAACTTCCACCTACAATGGCCAAAGTACATGATGTATTTCATGTATCCCTCTTAAGGAAGTACATACTATACCCTTCACATGTACTCTCTTTAGAGGTGGTACAGTTAGAGGATGATATTTCTTATGAGGAGCAACCAGTGAAGATCTTAGATCTTAGAGAGAAATTTCTATGAAATAAGACAATGCCCCTTGTCAAGGTGTTGTGGAGAATCCAAAAGTTTGAAGAAGCAACATGGGAATTATAGGAAATGATAAACCAAAGTTACCCACATCTATTTTAGTGTGGGAAAAGGAAATTTTTAGGGAGAAATTTCTTAAGGGTGGAAGATTGTAACGACCCAACCATTCATTAATGGAAATAACTCTTGATCAAATTAAATGTCTCTTTATGTAAAATGTTTATATAAAATTTCAACTTCTTTGGTTTTATATTAATAATTGTGACCATTTATAATATATTCGTTGAACAGTGATCACATGATTAGTATAAATATAGGGCTTTAATGAATCCAATTTACTCAGACAAAGGAAGTGATGGCCTCCTCTAGTAGAATTTCTCCATACGATGCCCATTTTTCAAAGCTCAGAAAATAGGTGGTGTCATTGGGCTTCACTCTTGACCAATCCCAAGTCGAGATTCATCATGTAAATATTGAATGGAACCGTCTACAGGAGAAGTGGAAGTTGATAGAGATCACCACGCATGAAATGTTATTCGAGTCACCCCAAGAGTCTGACACCATCGCACACCTTACCCTTAGGTCGTATGCGGCTGTTTTAAGGGGTTATGTAACAAATCCCTAGTACTATGGTTATGTACATTATTTTTTTATATAATAATGAATATAATTTCATTTTATTATTTTTACCTTGTAAATAGTTTTTAAAGCACAAATAGTATTTTTAGTTAGTGTTCAACAAAGAAAGCTATTTTGATGAATTAATGGATTTTTGAATTAAATAATATTTTAATAAAATATTATTATTATTATTATTAAGTTAATTTTTATTAAATATAAATGATCATATAATTTTATTAATGCAATTGTAATTTTTATTAAGGTTTGAAATCCATTTTTGTCAAAACCCGTGAATTTTCGATAAATGTTGGTTTTTATTTTTAAAATTAAAATTAAAATATTTAGAAAATTATTTAGATAAAATGAATATTATTTCTTTAATCAGGATGTTGAAATTATCCAATGGTGAATTTTTAATAATTTTTTGAGATAGTCAAATTTTTGGGTAAAAATTAAATACCGTTTAAATATATAATGTGTTTTATGGCATCATAATGACCCAATAGTGATTTAATAAAATACTATAAGCCTTATTTTAGGCCAATATATGTTTTACCATTAAAATAATGTGATTTTGGGTTTGTTTGACTTATTTTACAAATAATTAATGGACCCTTGAAGACTTATTAAACATCTTGTCTTTTTAAATTGATTTCCTTGAGAGTGTGACTCACCTCCACATAAGAAACCCCATTATTTTAAGAAGTTAGGAATTTGACCTTATAAAATATTGTTTTACAATTACCTTTTCCAAAAAACATGGGCAAAAGCCATGGGATGGTTTGTGGTTTGGATTAGTTTAATGTGAGGTGTCCCAAACCTAAATAATAAAGAATTCCCTCACCTTTTCAATATAAACCCACCCAAGATCTCACTTCTTCCTCACTAAAATTATTTGGAGTTCATCTAAACTTTGAACTCCTGTCTCTATAATCCTCCCAAGGTTCCTCAAGCTCCCAATAATCCTCTCTCAAGCCTTTGAAAGCACACTTCCAAGTAAGGTTTTTTTCTTCCTTTCTCATTTTTGTCCAATTTTATTAATGTTGTTATGCCCTTTTAATTTCAATTATAAATGTTGGGTTATGGTTTATCACCCCCCCCATACTACCCTCTTTATGTTGTAATGATGGTAGACCCCTTTATCTCTCATTAAAATCCTCCCATGTACACCCATTACTATGCTGAAATTTTGAAAGGAATTCATCTCTCCTCATTTACATTCAAGCAATTCATTTGTATCATGAAAATAATTTCCATTAAATTTGTTGGGACATGTATCTATATGACCCCCTTACTTTCCTTGTCATGTAAATATGATTAGACACTCATTTATCTCTCATAAACCATTTTTATGAATTCTTACGTCACGTCGTTACGCTGCCGAAATTGCACAGATTTTCCAAGCCAATGACATTGTGTAGTGAATACCATGCTCATTTCTCTATCAAGGGTATTCACCTTAATGCACATTTACTTATTGATTATAAAGTTTCATGTATGAATTCCACATTCCTTTATCATTTAATAAATGATGATGTTTTATGAATCGATGTTATATGATCCATATGGCACACTTATACCTAAAATGAAATGTTTAAGAAGGGTGTGCCCTTATAGCGCTCTAATGAATTGGGTAAAGTATAGTGTCATGATACGTCATGTGCAATGGGTGCTTACTCATGATAATTCAAGTGAAATGAGGTTTTACTCATGCTTCATGTGCAATGATGATTTACTCATGTTCCATGTGCAATGAGCCTTGGATCGTGCTAATTCCATGTTAAGTGTTGTTGCCACATTTCCATGTTATGATTATCATTATTTATCATGCCTTTATGTTTATGATTATATTTTGATCTATTGATATGCCTATAGTCTAAAATTTATTGTATTAATCATGTTATTCCATTATTATTCCCTTACTGGGCTTTATAACTCACCCTTTTCTTATGCATGTCCTCAGGTTATCCCATGCAGTGCTAAGTACAAGGGAATGTAGTGGTCATGTAAAGGAAGTTTTCAATAAAGATTTTTTTTCATGTTTTAAGTTGTTATGTAATGATCTTAAGCCCCAAATACACTAGACCTCTCGATCTTCTATCTTATATCAAGTGAAGTTTATGTAATAAATTATGTTTAATTGTGTAATAAAAGATCAGGTTTGTTATAGAGCCTGATCAAGATGATTTGATTATTCACATGGAACACCGGAGAGTCATCGCCCTCATCACTCTAGATGATGATGATAGCCTGAAGGTAAGCCATCTTACCACTGGTTACTCCATGTCATGACCCCCAAATTCACCTAACGCGGTGTTAGAAGTGACTCCCAATGGGAGAACCTCATTTTTCGAGTACCTCCAATATCATAATCTCCCAACAGATCAAGATGAGCATGAGAAAATATGAAGCCTCGTGCTATAGTTTAACCTCTAGATTGGTCTTAGTCTTGAGAAGATCCTCTACATGTGCGGGTTTGATGAGGTTCTCATCTATTTCATTCAAGTATCTGAGATTTATCAAGTCATGTAGGAGGTTCATTCCGGTTCTTGTGGGGTTCATCAGACTGGGCTGAAATTATCTCACCAGATCCAGAGATTGGGATATTTTTGGCCTTCCAAGATCTGTGAATACATAAAGTTTTCCAAGAGGTTCCATGTATACCAAATTCATGCCAAATTTGTGCATCAACTGTCAGATCTTCTCCACAGTAACAAGTACTCTTGCCCCTTTGCGGTATAGGGACTCGATGTCATGGGACCATATCCACCAGTGACAACTTTCCAATGCAGGTTCATCCTGAACACTATGGATTTATTTTCTAAGTGGGCAGAATTGGTTCTGTTCAAGGAGGTCAAGGCCCATTCTATCATTGACTTTGTAAGCTCCAATATCATATACCGGTTTAGAGTCCCTTATGCCATCCTCACTAATAACAGAATGAACTTCTGGGCAGCTGAGATGAAGAAATTTTATGCCAATTACAACATCTGTTCTAACCATACCCCCTGGTATCACCCACAAGTGAATGGGAAGATCGAGGAATTAAAAAAAACCATCCCTAACATTCTACAGAATATGGTTGGTTTGAACAAAAAGATTTGTCCATAAAATCTCCCCAACACCCTCAGGTCGTATCAGAAGATGACTCACAATTCCACACAGGTGACGCCATACTCCTTAGGGTATGGAACGGAGGCCATCCTACCCATCAAGATTTAGTTTACTTCATTGCAAATAGTCGTCTATGATTATCAAGCACCAGATAAAGTTTCTAAAATTCATCTGGCTGAATTGTAAGCACTTGATAAGAACATGCTTCATGCCCTGCACAATCTAGAAAGGAATGAGAACAATATATATAGAGCTTTCAACAATAAAATTTTCCTCCACTCTTTCTTGCAAGGTTACTTGGTGTTTTCCTTGAGAACACCAATGATACCAAGAAGAAAACCACCCAAATTGAAGCCCAAATGGAAAGGACCTTACATCATTCACATGGTTTACCCCAATGGTGAATACTCTCTAGTAACTATGGATGGTGAGCATATAATTCCTCTCACCAATGCAAGATTCCTCAAGAAATAATTTTCTTCAGCGTAATTATCCTACATGATCTTAAACTGTATGTCATCATGCATGGAGTTAAACTGTATATAGTCCTACATGACCTTAAATTATATGTCTTCTCATATAACATTAAACTGTAGATGGTCTTATATGACCTTAAACTATATTTCACCCCGCACGATGGTAAACTATAGACAGTCTTACATGACCTTAAACTATTATGTCCCACATGACATTAAATTGTATTCCATCCTGCAGGACATTAAATTATATTGGTTCCTTCATAACCTTAAACTACATGACATTAAATTGATTTATCGTCCCACTTAATGATAAACTACAAAACGGTCTAAGATCAAAGAACTTAAACTAGGATCTCCCAACCACTATCATCCTACAAGACATTAAACTACATTTCAATAACTACGTATGGCTTGATTCTCATCCTCATGGGATACATAGGAATGCTCGAATTCCCTTTCTTGAGTCCATCCCCCAAAGTTTTCTCTTTGACTACAACCTAGTTTTAGTTCTCTTAGAGGATCTTGGGTGGTGTAGCGTAAACTTCTTTGGCCCCATTGGATCTTGGTTTACGATGACCACCCCATGTGCCCCTATCATTTTTCTATTCTCCCACATCCTCACCACACAATGCTAAACTGCATGGCCTTCAAGAACTATGTGTGGATTGATTCTCATCCTTATGGGATATGTAGGAATGCTCTGAAATTTTGTCTGTCGACCCAACCCCAAACTTGGTGTGGTGCCAGATTTTTCCCTCCTTTACATCGGGTTCATCATGACCACACCATATATCCCCTTCCCTGGAGATCTCCACCTCTTTCATCATCTTGCTTGATGTTAAATTACACGAGCACATTTATGCTTCACACACTCACTTTACTTAGGAATCTATCACCTTTCACATCCAAAAGGTCCCCCAAACAATATTGATACTTAGCCTAAGGTCTCTCCTATCATTTTGTGCCAACTCCCTTGAGTACCTAAAATGAAAAACTGATACAAGTACTGCATTGCGAATATGGTCAGCATTCGATTCTCGTTTTTTGTTCCCATTTTAGGTTACTATATGGATGTTTTGTTTCAAACATGTTCAACAGCTATCCTTCATAATTTTCACCCCCCCCCCATATGTCCCAATAATTTGGTGTAGTGGTTCATGTTGTCCTGTTATCCTCTCAAACATCAGTTTTCTTTGGGTAGAAGTGTGAGTCCAGCTATCATACCCTTATATGTTAGGGAGAGTTGGGTCCTATTCCTTATTTCCCACACTGAGCATTTCTCACGTAGGCTTAGGAATCTTGGAAGGCAATACCCACAAGAAGGTTCATGTGTCTATGTTTCGAGCACTACAGCCTTCAACTAAAATCACAATCATCCTCATTGTAAGACATTAAACTGCAAACGGGCCTGGACTTCCAGTCTCAGGTCCCTCACCCCCTTTCGTCCCCCTGTCCCATGTTCTCATCTAGGATTGTGTGGTGTGGTATGGAATTACGTCCTAATTAGACTATTTTTCCATGCCACACATATCCCCTTGAGACATCCCTCCTTCATCTATTTTCCTTCCGCAAGCACAGGTCCCGTCGTGCTCTACACGTCCCATATTTTGGGTTTCCATCATCATCCATATCCAAAAGGACCCCTGAATGGCATGGATACTTATCTCAAGGGATATCATATAATTTCATGACAATGTCCTAAATTATTTCAAGCTAAAAATTGATATAATTCTTTTATTGAAAATGTGTTCAATAGTCGATGCTCAATTCTTTTCCCCCAAACCTTGGTCACACAAATACGGATACTATGTTGTGAACATGGTCAACAGTTATCCTTTATAATTGTTGTCATTTTGTGGTTTTACAAAGGATCTATGATTCTACATCTCCACCCAGTTGTCCCATGTATATGACATTAAACTAGGAATCTATGATCTGAGCCCTGTGACTTTAAACTAAGAGCACCATCGTCCTCACCCCAAGATGTTAAACTGTGAACTATTTGGGACTTCCCGTTTCAGGTCCCTCAAACTTTTTGGCCCCTTAGACCAAGTTATCATTAGGGATTGTATGATGTGGTATGATCTTATGTACTCGTTCACCTCAGGCTACTCGTTGTTCCATACACATCCCTCATTGGGATACATTACCTATATTTGCATCCTTACCATATGACGTAAAACTGCACAACATCCTTCCTTAGAACTATGTGTGGCTTGATTCCCATCCTTATTGGATATGTAGGATCGCCTGAAAATTTAGTATTTGAGTCCAATACCATCTCTTAGAAACCTCCTTATCATCTTGGCCCCTTATCCTGAGTCCTTCTATGAGAGGGGTATATTGTGTGGTATGGTATTATGTCCTCATTCACGACGGTTCTGTACCAGTCATGTCACATACCTCTTCCTCATGAGATCCCTTCACTCCTATGTCCTATAGTCATCTTTTCGAGTCATATGATCTTAATTTGGGCCCCTCAACCCTCTTTGGTGATTCATCAATGTGCCCAGGAGTACTCTAGTTCCAGACCTAGAGTGTTAGATTCTACCTAAACATGCTCTTGCCCATTTTTTAGGCTTTTTGTCCCCTTAATTTGGGTTTTCATCATCTTTCACATCAAAAAGGGCCCCCAATGGCATGGATGCTTCACCCAAGGGCTCTCCTACCATTTCAAGCCAATGTCCTCGAGGGACCCGAACAAAATATTGATACAAGTCCCGCATTTGTAAACATGTTTAGTGGTCGAAACTCATTTTTTATTCCCATTTCTAGTCACAAGATATGGATGATGTGTTTCGAACACAGTCAATAGTTATCCTCCATAATCACACCACCTTCATCAAGCCCTAAATATTGGTTTCATGATTCACATAATTTTCCACCCCATCATGTCCAAGTGGAATTTCAACACTCTTGGTACTATCCCTCAGTGCGCATTTGCACATTAGTAGGAAAAAGCTGTGGGAATGCATAATTCGGGGCTCCACACCGATTTCCCCTTTGTGTGTATTTTGTGTGTTGCAAAAACCTCTTCTTCCCTTATTTCCCACACTGATTTTGACTCACTTGGGATTAGGGATCAGATCTAGGTATTTTCTCGCTTGGAAGAGTTTTTTTTCTCCATGGTATGAGCTCTAAGACCTTAAACTAAGATCTCCTTATATGTCCTCTCTATAATATGTAAGACTGTATTCCTTAGAACTATATATAACTTGATTCCCATGCTCATGGTATTAGTAGGAATTCCCAGACATCTCATCTTCAGGTCCAGCTCAAGTTCCACCAATTATCTCTTATGTTCATCCTTTTAGGCCCCAAATCTTATAGTATTTCGTGGTGTGGTGTGTGTGGGATTATTTCATGTTAGGTTTGAAATAGCCACACCACATACTCCCCTTCTAGGATCTAGTCCCTCCTACCTCATGTCCCACATGATGTTAAACTGCTCCCTCAAAACTATGTATGGCTTGATTCCCTTCCTCATGGGATACATAGGAACACCTAGAAATTTCATATACAGGTCCAGCCCCATATTTTTCTGACCTTATTTAGCCCCTCAGCCTGATTTTTCTTCCCCATAATTGTGTGTGATGTGTTGTGGACCTCATCCTCATTCACGTCAAATATTATTTATCACTCCATGTGTGTTATCCTCTAAAAACTCATTTATTCTATGTGTGTCCAAGCCATGTGATGTTAAACTATGTTGCCTAGTTCCACACATCTTTAAACTGTTGCGTCTTTATTGAACGATGTTAAAATGCATTGGTTGGTCCTTATCACGCAACCCTAAACTATGACATTATTGTCCTGGATGCACGATGAAAAACAGCATTGCATTGTGATTTCCTCACTCGAGGGGAAATCATGTTGGGTATTGGTTATCCACCATACCATTTTCCAGTGCCTATATGTAGCATGATTCCTATAGTGACAACAAGATCCTCTATCCTTAATTTATCGCTTCAAAAAACACATCTATCCTAAAGGAAAACCAAGATCTATAAAATGTCACTTCTTTTAGTTCATGGACTAGACCTGCATGACCTTATCACCCATGGCACAGGTACCTTACCATTCCATATCCAGAACCAAGTATGTATTTATTCCTAGTATCATGGGGTATGTAGGAACGCCCATGCAATTTGACTTAGGCCCAGCCTAACTTTCATTTCCAGTCCCTTAACCTAAGACCTCCCCAAGGAACACATGGTGATATGGAATCTAGGTCCTCATTCACATTGTGTTTTATAGTTACCTCACCATGTGCCTCCCTCATTCCTTTCCATCTCTGGTCCAAGATCTAAGACCTTAAAATAATATCTCTCTACGTCCTTTCTACAAGGCATAAAGACAACATTCTTAGAACTATGTATGGCTTGATTCCCATCCTCATGGGATACGTAGGAACACCCAGACATTCTATATTTGGGTCTAGCCTAGAAATTTTAAAATACTGTCACCCCCTTTTCTCTGGCCTCTTGGCCCAAACTCTTTTGGGAACATGTGGTGGGATGAGTGCCTCTTGGGGTCTCATTCATGTCAGGATATGTACCATGCTACATGTTCCCATTCTGGGTAAACATGTAACTGCATCTCTACCCTAAACAAGTTCGGGATGCCCTATAATAATTATGGTATGTTCCAGTTTCCCCGCCAGAGAAGGTTCCCTCTACCAGCATTGGTCTCCAACCACGTTGTTCTCAAGAAATACATTTTGATTGATTCTCATCCTTATGGGATACATAAAAATTCCCAAACATTTCACCTTGGTCCTATCCCTAGGTTCATTAACCCTTCTGTCCCCTTGTCCCCAGCTTTAGTCCAGGTAGTATAACCTTTAAACTATGTGCATCGTCTTCACTGTATGATGTTTAAACTATGTTTCTATCATCCTTATTGTTATGACATAAAACTATAGGGAATTCCAGGTCCTTAACAGAGAGGTTCTATTTAGAAGTAAGTTTGACCCCTAATCAGACCGATGCAACCACCTAATGTGTTTCCACCATAGTAGTGTAATTTCAAGAGTGTTAGAATCCATTCTAACAACACATGACTCCACCTTCCATGATTTTCATGCCCTTTATTTGGACCCTCATTTTCTTTCACATATAAAGGAACCCCATAACAGTATGGGTGCTTGTCCTATTTCCCACCTATTATCCTGGGCTAACGTTTCGTAAGACCAATGGATAACATTTCAAGTCAGGCCTTGTGTTTCGAACATGGTCAGTGGTGGGCCCTTATTTGTTTTCCCCATGCCAGACTAATGCAATGGGGATACTATGTTTCGAACATGGTCAATACTCATCCTTATTTGTCATTCCACCTTTACAGAATTTCAAATTTTGGGTACTGTGATTTACACTTTACACTCCCCTGTGTTTGAATTGATTTTAACACCCCTGGCATTTCCCCGCTCATGCACTAGAGCACATTGGGAAAATGGAAATTTGATTTTTTTGGAGAACTTCGTTCTCCAGTAAGGCCTCCCTCTTTCTTCCAGAAATCTAGAATGGTTCTTCAAACCCTAGATTCCTAAAGCTTGGTTGGAACTCTCACATTCAGGTGAATAACAAGGTGGTCATCCCTTGTTTCTCACATCGGGCCCGACCCACATGAGCTTAGGGATTGATCGTCGGATGTTTCAAGAATATGACATAAATTTAGTAGGATAAAACAAATAGTGGAACTAATTCATGAATCCAACATAAAAAATTAAACCATTAAAGTGCATTCAAAGGTTTACAAGTATTACAGAACCTAAGGATCGACCCCTCCCATGGACAGGTTGACCCCTTCAAAACAGCATTGTAGCTCTGCCACTCTCTAGCTTATGGCCTCCAGAATTCAATGTCATATGTTTAGTTCCCACTCCTCTTCAGCGGCAATGGGGCATAGTTCATCATCTGCAATCCAAGCCCACTCCTCATCACTCTGAACAATAGACATCTCCTCGGAGTCTTGCTTCATCTGTTCTTTGACCTCTTCCAGCTGGGCCTTCAGTCGCAATACAAGATCTGATTGTGCATTGAGGAAAGTCGAATTATCATTTGTCCAGACCTGAAGCTGTTGAATATCATTTTCCGCCCCTTGGATCCTCTTTATGTTCACCAATTTTCTCTGATGCTAACCCACACCAAGGCCATGATCATATTCCTGAATCTTCTCTATTGTGAGATCTTGGATGAGCATGTAAGTATGATAGGCATCCACTCCTTCAGCGCACAGTTCACACTATCGGGACTGAAGCCTCCCCATATAGTCTATCCATTTTGCTTGAGGGGTCTCATCAATGAAGAACTTAATCAGCTTCCATGACTGGCAATGGGTGATTTTTCTATCCTCCTCATTAGAGGCCATCTCGTCCTGATCTATGGGGTCGGTATGTTCATATACAGGAAACACCCCCAAGAACACATCAGCATGGTCTGCATCTAGTGTCTGATCGGGTATGTCAGGACCCATGTTGTCTAATCGATCATCATCGTCGGATCCCACATCAATGATCTCAGGCTCTGTCCTACTGATGGTCCCACTTATGATCGAGAGCATTGTAGCTTGGTCATATTGGGTATCTGCATCCATAACCACCGACATCCCCCCAAAAAAGGCACCACCAGGAGCTCCAGCCAACCTCACCAAGGCAGCGCATGTCATTTGAAGAACTATGTATGTAAGAGGAACACAAGTATCAGTTAATCTGATCAATGGATGACAGTTACGTATTCTATAAAGGATGGTCTCTTTCCTAGGTTTTTGTTGTTGGAACCCTGAAGCATGGTCCTCTATATATTTTCAAGAAGTTCAAAGGTTTTGGGAGGACCACCCTAGGTGTCGCAGCACCTCCCAACATGATGATCGCAATAGCCACAGGCACAGATCCCAAAGGCCCTGCAGTTGCATCTGTTGTTGGTTGGGAGTGGGTTTTGCGTATAAGGCCCTCCTGTATAGTTTAAATATTAGTTGATAAGTCCTAGATGACCTAGATGAAGACTCCAAAGAAGTCATTTAGGATTTTACCTCAAGGGGCTCTACAAACTCTTCCAATTGTGGGTCTAAATCGCTGACCTCACCCTCTCCATAGGGCTCCCTCTATCGGCCTCCTTCCCTCAGGAGGACTCATCCAATTCTTCCAGCAGAGGTAAGCACACCTCAATTCAGCAGCCGACAACTGCGAAGGGGTCTTTCAATCCAGCAATACTTTTACCCAATATTTCATTAGATGTAGATCATGCCGAGAGTGCACAAAGTCTTCCATCTCAGCCACATATTGATCCCCCTCTGCTTGGGATACTGTAATATTGGCCCTGATAGGACTGATTTCCATCAAATCAATCCTGAGATGATTCAAGTGTTTCCACATCTCGAATGGGATAAGGAATTTCCTGTTGACATCCTAGATTTCCCAAGCTTCTGAGAAGATATCATTCTCCAGAATTTCTATGTGGTGCAGCCACTTTCCTAGAGCCTAGGTGGATATTCTGCAGAACCCCCTAGGTGGCCTCCCCTCCAGATGGATATGTTCATCTGAAATCACTAGTCTGCTACTATCTTCTGCCTCTTGATTGGTGTGGGTCTCATCACCATTGCATCCCCACCACCATGAGATATCATCACCGCCTTCTGGACCTGACCCCGATGTTGGGAAGGCACCCTTTCACTGGCCCAAATGGTCTACTACTTCAGCATCTCCCACAGGTATGCCGCCTCCCAAATCTTGGCATATTTCTTCACCAGCTTGAGGATGGTCGTGGGTAGAGGCAACTTTTTCTGCATCTTCCCATCCTCCCATGTGAACATGAGCCACATATGCATCATAACACACATGTGATCCTCGGGGCACACCCCCAAATAGACCTGTGAGGTCAGTCACTGCATGCACCAAAACTGACTCACAAAACGGTGTGGGTATACGTCTCACAAAGGGACTCATAATCCACCCACGCCACTAGTACTCCACCCCGAAAGGCCAGGAGGTAGGGCCGATGCT
This sequence comes from Viscum album, assembly GCA_963277665.1. Classification (NCBI taxonomy): domain Eukaryota; kingdom Viridiplantae; phylum Streptophyta; class Magnoliopsida; order Santalales; family Viscaceae; genus Viscum; species Viscum album. Next base: position 53,181,744 of record OY728126.1, read on the forward strand.
CTTACATTCCCTAGACATCATTAGTGAATACACCTATTGGAAATGGGAATGGGTGGAAATTGAACTCTTCTGCCTTCCAGACCCAGTTCAACACTACCTACAGGGTCATCTTGGTCGGAAAGCTCCCCACAGCATTCAGAATGGCTAGATGAAAAGTCAATACTATAGGGTATATGGGTTCAGATATTCGTAGATACCCCTAATATGTGCCACTATCAACCCATACAAAAGGTGAAACATTCTTCATATCTTCTTCATCTTCTTCCCCTCATTGATATGCCACAACATATTATACAACTTGGTGATCATCAAGATCCTGAGGTTGACCTATATCCCTCTCACCAACATGGACGCCATGATAAATTTTCTTGGTCACATGCCCATGTTCGTCTCCCTCACCAGCAAGATCCAACCGCAGATAATCGTCGTAATGAATGCATCCAACCTAACAACCAGTTGCTATTCAGTAATAACACTGAACCCCCATTTTTCCATTGGTTTTCCTCCAAGAGTCACCAATATGAGTGATCTTTGCCTTGTTGGACCCCCTTCAGGTAGATCCGAGGCCTCACAGGGAATTTCCCATCTTCTGAGAAGTTCAGAAACTGCTTGAGCCACCACTTGAAATGGACTTCTCTCACTGAATCCTTGTCCTCTCCCAGTACCAGGTCCATCAATTCCCTCTCTAGCCGTGGAATCTTCTCCAGATCCTTCCATGCACTTGAAATGGTTAGGAACTCATCATACATTACCCCTAGTATTGGGACCCCCGAAATATTGTGCAAGTCCCATAGGCTGATGTTGACCTCTCCATGGTACAAATGGAAGGTGTTGGTCCTCGACGACCATCTTCTCAGTAAATCTAGCATCAGCTACTTTGGCTGATATATGTGGAATTGAGAGTCCCAAGCCACCTCATACAGGCCCACTCTCCTCAGCTCTACCCCGAAATCCTCGCACGAGGCACCTACCTAGTAGGCCAAGGCCCAATCATCTGTAAAGTTTCCACCCTGATGTAGATCACACTCATTGGTCCACCCCTTCTTCGGGTTCCCTAGGGCTGCCTTCAGAATATTGTGGTATAGTGGGGGAGATGTCTCTAGATTCAATGCTTTACCATCAATGTTATTCACATGGCTATACAATAATTCAGCATTGAAAGGCGTGAAATCCTCCCAAGTATAGATGCCAGCCACACTAAACCACTGGCGATGGAACAGCATGCTCTTGAACCAGTAAGTTGGCTTGTCTCTTCTTGCTTCAGGGATAAATATGTCATTTATAAGTCCAAATCCATATAGAGGAAACCTCCTACATAGCAGGTAGTTCTTTTGTCTCTCCGACAATAGCGCCACCAGTGAATCGTGGTCTGAATGGATTCGTAAAAGTTCTATGCTACCAAAGATATTTTCTATTTATTCCCTCCAATTGGAATATGCAAGGACCCCCTGGTAGCTTCCTATTGAACCATACAGTTTTTGAAATTTGGACCTTTTTTCTTCTGGTTCTAAAATCCCTTCTGTGAATCATGTCCGCGAAGCTCATTCGCAGATCTCGGTCCCAGAAAGAAATCATGGAGCCCTTACCCCACTCTAGCAGCCACAATCTGTTGAGCGGACACTTGTAGATTCAAAGGACTTGTTGTTCACCAAGAAGCAAAAAGGCCTGATTCGCGGAGAGAAATCACGGAGCGCATAGTGCTTCATGAATCAAGAGCACTATCACCAAAATGTGGAGGTGAGAAAGGAAAAAATAGAGGTCATACTCTTCTATTTATAGGCGGAAAACCCTTGTGATTTGAGGCGCATCCAGCTACGGCGAGCTTCATAGTGCTCTCAACCAGCATGTCGCCTCTCCGAATCGCGGCCCTCCTTCATGATCCTTCTTTGCGATTGATCAAAATTTTTGGCGGTTGATCCTCAGACTTATACCCTCATTTTATTATCATCTCAAAGTCTTAGGGGGAAAGTTTTTTGGCATCAAAAATATCTGCGGAGGAAAAGGATGTGAAGAAAAAGCTAAATGAAAAGTGGCTACCTTGCAAAGACCAATCACAGAGCCCCACAGCACTGCAGTCGATGCAAAGTGACCCACCCTTCGCAGGCACCAAGGAGAAAAGAGGCGGGAGACTCCGAGATCCTCCTGAAATTTTTGAAGTTTCTGTGAAGCAAAGATATGGTAGGATCTGTGATCCTCATGACATTTACAAAGTCACTACAGAGCAAATAAATGGGAGGATCTATGATCCGCCTGACGTTTTTGAAGCCGTCGTGGAGAAAATACATGGGAGGCTCTGTGATTCTCCTGATTTTTGCAAATGTTCCACGGAGCAAGGAGGTGGGAGGCTTTGCTATTATCAAAAAGCACCACATGACTTCACATAGAGCGATCCTTGCTTCACGCCGCCTCTTTCCTATAAATACCAGGCTTCCCTCGATCCCAAAGGATGGATCCTTTGAACTTTTTCCTTATCATCTATCAAATCACGAATCACTTTATGCTCTGCAAAAAATGAGATCTTCAAGGTACTTTGTCATCATGAAGTTCCTTTCCTTTGGCTTAAACACAACCCATCTTCAAGTATGGATTCCCTTCACGAAGCCCACAGGCCTTCTCAAAGGAATTATATCCCTAAGGGGACTTGGTTCTTCAAAAATCACTCATGCTTCACGGAGTACCTTCCATGCACATGTTAACCACGTGCTAAGGCAAGGTCACTATGTTTCGTGAGGTATACTGCTTCACAGTTCTATACTTCGCAAGGAACCTTTGCTTTGCAAAGCCTTACTCTGCAAGAGCCTTTCTACATCACGAAGCACCCTATATGTGTACCTATGCCTTATGACTAGGCTAGGCCACTCCTCTTCATGAAGCATACCCCTTCAAGAATCCCCTCTCCAACATGGAGAACGAGAGCTTCACAATGTCCTTTCTTATAGGCTTGTTTTCTTTGCAAACCATTTTCATGTGAGACCCTCTAGGTTTTTATGAAGTGATTTCAAATTCCCTTGGGTAGTGCTTTACGTTGTGTTGCTTAGCCTTATGCTTCTTCTCATAGGCACGCTAAAGGCTATTGCTTCTTTGCATAGCCACTCTAATGTGGGTCCCTCAATGGATCACTCCTTGACACCCCCTAACCATATCATTGTTGATGTCATCCCTTCCCTAATGGTGGATAAGTTTCATTTATGTAAGTCCTAGGGGTGTGGAGTGAACCCACCTTGTCTGAGCTACAGGACATTAAACTACCAAGTATCATCATCCCCAGCACATGATGTTAAACTGTGACTTCACCCCATGCACTCTATGTGGGGTGCCCCATCTCGGACATTCTCTAAGCCCACTCATCTCCACGGAAGTGAGATCTTCCTCACAGAGAATGAGATCCTATTTGCTGGAGTGGCGCCTATCTGCATGGGAAGGGAAACCACCTTGGTGTAAGCCCCTAGCCTTTCTTGCAGGAGGTAGCATTCATTCACCTCCTCTCTTCTTCGGTGCCAAAGACCAGAGGGGATATAGGCACTGGGACCTTCATTATCCCATCCCTCTTCTATTGGGATTTTTCGCCACACGGGCCTCCATCCTGGAGTAAGTCCCAATCTCCATCTCCCTGGGCTTTTAACCACACATAATCCCCAGTTTCCTCTTTGGGATGTTAACCACGCATAATCCCATGTTTCCTATTTGGGCCACTAACCACGTATAATCCCAACTTCACTTACCATAGATGCGCCTTTTGTGAGGTGATCGTCAGGTCTTTACTGCCTCTTTTTTCTCACACCAAGCATGACTCACGTGGGCTTAAAGTAAGCATTGACAATGACATCCTCTCTGGGCCGCCTTAGTATGTAAGTCTCAAACAGCTCCTCTGAACTATGTGGACTTTTATCCTTTCCAAAGCAAGGTACCTAGGAAGCCTCCCAGAGGTTCAAGACCAACACCTATTTGTCCCAACCTCCTTCATGTCAATTCACCAACACCTTCACCGAACTATGGGTACTTTAATCCTTTCCAAGGTAAGGTATGTAGGAAGCCTCTCTGAGGTTTAATCCCAACACCTCCATTGGTTATAACCCCTTCGCGTCGGTTCACCTTCATCCGCATGACGTTAAATTGTATCCATCATCCTAAACTATGTGGACTTTGATCCTTTCCAAGGCAGGGTACGTAAGAAGCCTCCCTAAGGTTTAATCCCAACACCTAGTCATCCCGACCCCCTTCACATTATTTCACCAAACTCATCCTGAACTATGTGGACTTTGATCCTTGCTAAGGAAAGGTACGTAGGAAGTGTCCCATAGGTTCAAGCCCAACACCCATTAGTCCTGACCACTCTATGTCGGTCCACCCTCATCCTTCACAACGTTAAACTATATGCCCCTTTTTGTCCCGCAAGACGTTAAATTGTACCCATTCGAACTACGTGGGATTTGATCCTTGCCTCCTGGGAAGGGTATATAGGGATCCTCCCTAAGATCTAACCCCAATCGATGGTAATCCATTGTGAGTCCCATCAAGCGGTAATCTGTTGTGATCCTCATCTAGTGGTAAGCCATTGGAACCCCAAATAGAGGTAATTCATTGTGTTCCCCATTCAGCGGTAAGTCGTTTTAGTCCGAAATCGATGGTAAGATGTTGTAGTCCCCTTTCTTGGAAACCAAATCTCTATCCCACCCCTCGAGAGTCTGACCAACCCAGGATGATAACTACACATAATCCCCTGTATATCATCAGTTCACTATCCTCTGTGCACACCCCGATTCTATTCCCCCATTCTGATCTATGTGGACTTTGATTCCTTGCCTCAGGGATACGTAGGAAGCCTCCCTGAGGTTCAATCCCATCACCCATGTCTTATCATGGCCTCTCCCCCTTGAGCACATGTTATTTGGGAAGTTCATTCCCCAACCCGGAGGTTTCACTTCCTCCGACTCCTATCCATGCATCCATTCTCACAGGTTTCCTCCTTAGGTGTCCCATCGCCCTTCTGAACTACATGAACTCTGATTCCCTACCACGGGGATACGTAGGAAGTTTCTTCGAGGCTCAATCCCAACACCACTGTCACCTTCATTATGGTTACATCTCATTCCCCCACCAAATCTTTCAACCCTCCATCATCCACCCTGATTCTTACCTGGGCCGCCACATCCCGGTGAGATAATGTCATCCACCTTTTCACTTCCCCTAGCAGTAATCGGGTACCTAACCACGTATTATCCTCAGTATTAGCGATCCCTATAGGGGTTGAATTAATCTGATCCACTTCCATTAGTGTTCTAATCAATCCACCCCATCTCGTCTAGACGTTAAACCTGCGGAATACCCTATGTTAAATATGGGAAGCTGAGGAAAACCTCAAAGACATGACTATGGAATATAATTCCCCACACTCGATGTGGGATGCCTCGGGATTCCATGCCCTCGATAATCCCTATCATAAGGGTAAGAAATCTAGATGCGCTAGTGTCCCAGCATCCAGACACACCAATGATGTCTAATGTGACTACTCCCCCAACCAAAGGTTGTTGTCCTGACTTGACCCCTTGGAATGTCCTGACAGAAGCAGTGTAATTAACCAACGTCCATGAAGACATGGAACTAGGAAGAGTTTCACGAACAACGTCTTAAGTCTATAAGGGAGACTTGGACTAGGTAGAAAGCTTTGAGGAGGAATCCATGTAAGGAGATACTGACATCCCATCATCTCATTTAGATCAAGGAGAAAATGTCCCTAAATAAGAAAAGGATTCCACCAGCCTTTGGAAATCAGGAATGTGGGGCAAAAACTGCACATCATCTGAAATAGACGGATGTGCGCCCCAGTGAAAGTGTCATAAACACTCTCTTTACTGTTGCAAGGTATGAATAGAAATTAAATCATAAATGAGATATATAAATTTTACTTGATTCACCCTCACTAGGCTACGTCCAAGGAGTATACACTAGCAATTTTATGATATACCAAATCCACTCTAAGTACATAGCTATTTACAAAATTCAGACTAGACTCATTGTCCCTCCTACTTTACAACCAATCGCAATTTTAAATCTCACTTCTCTCTCAACTGAAGTGTGTTCATTGCTTATTCAGAAGATCCACTCATGTTTTATATACTTGTAGGTTCCTTCATTATCTCAAATGAATGCAGCCTTCACTATATGGAGATGCTCTATTGATTTACTACTTTCATCCACTGATGAATATCACTTTTCCCCAAATGTACTTGTAAAGTTAAAATATTTTTGTGCAACCCTTACTGCATCTTGCATGCAAATTTATTCCTTGTGTGAAGCATTTTACTTTTTTCATGAAACACATTTTGTGAGCAAATTCAATCTTGCACGCAACTTAAATCTTACCCGAAACTTCCTTATATTGCAAGAAACTATGATTATTTCACAAAACTCCCTTTTCTCATGATTCTTATGTGATTAAGAGCTCTGATTTTCTCTAATTATTGAGCTTATATGAATGAGTTGGTTACCTTTTATTTATAAGAATCATTGACCCTGGTGTGGAAGATTCAACGTGTTGTGAAAAACCCTATTTTATCACACAAAACAATATTTGACGTCACCTTGGGAATGTAAGACTCTTTCATGCAAACTCATCTTTCACGCACATTTCCAAATCCTTCTCACACTTCATTCCTTTCCATATTTCATCATTCTGATCCTAAAACATGTAATTTTCCTAATCACATTCAATCTTGCACGCAACTTTCTTTTCCAAAAACACCTTTCTATATTTTTTTGATTTTGAGGCCCAAAAATTTAGCAAACACTAGAAAATAGTTCCACCTTGTATATAATCTTTTTTACCACCTTCAAATCATCCATTCCTTTTTCAAGGTTCTTTGTCAATGTAGATTGTCAACAATATCCTTGAAACTCAACAACTCATCATTGAAATCCTATTTTTTAACAAACATAATCAACCTAAAAATGCTTCAATGTTACCTTGAGGTATTTTTTCTCAAAATAATCATATCCTCTAATCCTACATATTTATAACTTCTTGTAGGAAAAAATAGTCAAAGTTAAAAAATATTGAAGCTATCCTTGTCACTCACTTACTTTCATAGATGCTAGCAGCTTTAAATTTTTTCTTATCCATCCCATAATATGATGTCAATTACACTGATACCAACCCATAAATGAATAAGTAATAAAAAACAAGTGTTTTAGATGTACCACATATAGGATCAACTGATACCACTCATTTTTAAAAAACTCATAATACTACTTAATGAACTTGTAACTTTTTCATTGGGCAGCTCTTTTTTCTTTAGATAAGGATGAACATCCTTTGATTAATCAATACCAACTCCCCTAGAATTTATTCATCTCCTTTCACCATAATTTGAAAAAACAATTCATGGGGATCCACTTCATGTAAGTTCCATTCTCTTCTAGTAGTTTTTAGGTACCCTAAAATCATTCAATTGATACCAAAATTTTTATAAAATAAAATATAAACATGTAATCATAAAAAATTTTATTTTTCAAAAATATGTCTTCTTCTTGTTATATTGTTCTTGTACCACTTTTGAAATGGATTTATCTTACTTGTTCAACATTAAATTCATTATGATACCATTGGTTGCTTCTGATAAGGATCTGAAACCATTTCCTTTCAAATTAGGTTATGTATCATTTGAACTTAATCCTTTCAACATATGAATATTATATTTGAATCTTAAATAAAAAGGAATTTTTTCCCACTAATTTTTGAGTTATATTCAATATTGAAATAACTTTCTCAGTCTTGGTAAAAATTCATTCTTTTAGTCTACGCCTAAGTCTATTTAAGAATCTCAGTCTTTCTAACTTCTTTTCTTGATCACTTCCACAATTTCCAATACATCTATTCCCCAGGGATCATATCTCTCTCTCTTAATAATACACCAATTCACAATTATTTAGAATCATTAAAATGCATTGGAAGAGGGGTGCCTCTAGAATTCTCAAATTGAGAATTGTGATTAGTCATGTCAGACCAACCCTATATTTCGAACTTTCCTTTAATTCTTCACTATGATGTTTATTTTTTTGGAAACACCTAAAAAACCTTGTTTCTAGAATAATTATTTTAAATTCGTATTTCTTTTCTTGATATTATTTACAAGAGTAAGAAAATTACTTTCCTTATTCTATGTTTTTCCATAATCCTAGCCAATTCAGTCTAATCCCACCATATGAATAAGAATTCTTTAGGATCATTCTCAATCATCTTCTAGTATTTAATCTTTCTTAGAATTAGTTTTCTTCGTATACATAGGATGAATCTCATGTACAAAGTTTTTCTTCATTAATACACCACTTGTGCACCTTATTTTGTACTTATTTCTCTAATGAAGTGCCACACCACTGGTATTATTTTCATTCTTCCTCCTCCACTGAAGGACTCTTTATCTTGCCTTTACTTTTCAACCTATGGAATGACATTCCATTTTAACAACCATAACATTAACCATTAAATTTTTCTCTTGATATTATTCTTTATTTGAGTGTTCGTGCTTCCTACTCACAACTAGAGAATCTTCCATTTTTTCCTTATAGATTTTCTTTCTTTATTTTCAAGAGGGTTTTTGTGAGTGAATTAGTTTTAGTTCTTGATGTTCCCTATATTTCACTACATATTTTTCCTCCTTCAATATATTAAATCTATTTCTCAACTTAACAGGATTATTTAGAGGATAATATATGTCATTTTATGTCAAAAGTGTAGAGGATATCCTTATAACCTATTTTTCCTTCCATTCATTATTACAGATACACTGCCTCACCATATAACTAAGTTTATATTATATAAATAATATTCCATGAAATTATACCTCATGTGGTCACAATTATATTAATATGAAGATTTAGAAATTTTTCATTCGCTATTGGGATTATGGGCTTCTAGACATGTGATCATGATATTCCCCCATCTTCCATGGTTTTAGCACTTTGTGTTCCCTTTTATTTGATGGTTTTTCTTTCAATTATAGAATGAAACTTTCCTTAATTTACTGTTTTAAAATTTATATCATTACATACTCTAATTTTAGATTCATCTTTAGAATGAAATTATAATTTCTCATTTTCCTTAGTCAAATTGAGATTTGTATCAGGATTCCTGGTCTTTTATATTTTTTCAACTGATATTCCATCTCCTTCAGCTTTGAGTTAGAATTAATTCTAGATATCCTCCTATCTTTAATAAGTATCTTAATATGGATGAAATAATCTTTTAACTCTTTCTTTGTATCCATTTTATTTCATATTTATTGTGAAATTTATTAAAAAAGATTTCTTTGGCCCTTCATCTTTGTTACCATATTCTTCATGAGAGGTCACTTCCATTATATTTAGTCTTTTATTCTGCATACATAAATCCTATAGGAATGAAAGGTACACTTAATGAATAATTATATTGATCTACTTTATCAAGTAGTGATTGTATCTTGTCTTGATTATAGTAATAACATTCATCGTATATATAACTTGATATAGTTTCCACTTCTTTCTATTTCTCTCCAACTTTTATAAGGGAGATAGAATTTTATGATTTGTAAGCATGTTCCATATCTCACCTTGTGGACCACGTAATTCCCTTAATGAATCTCCTCATTATCATGAACCAATATGGGGTTCTATCCAACCCAACACCCGAACTGGACCATGTCATGGCCCAAAGGGCATTCCTGATCCCTATGGGCTAGAAACTAGAGATAGAGTATCAACAAATGACTTGGGAATAATTTCACCTGACTTTGTAATCATAAAAACAAAATAATAACCAAGAAAAAAATGAATACTCATAACCAAATGTGGCATAAAAAAATTATATTCAATTTTATAACATTAAACAAAATCCAAAAGGGGGATACAACAAAAAGGGAACCGAAAAAATATCCCCAAACCCTCCACGCAACAAGAGCATCATCATCATCAATCCACCACCAACAAAAACACCTAAAAAGGGGAGACCACTATAAACCCAAAACATAATCATGATAAATATTTCCCTTACTTGATTCAGACATAACCAAGTCTACATCCATCCAAAGGTGTATGTAGGGTGTGAGCCAAAGCCCAGTAGGATGCCACCCAAAAAAATATTTCATGCCAAAACGTTATAAGATAAATTCACATGAAATTTTTATATATAGATAATTAGAAACACTTTTATAGAAAAAAATTTGAAGGAAACATTATTTTCTTTTAAATTGACCAACCAAGTGCACCATATACTGATGGTAAGTATGATATCACAATAGAGAACTAATTCATGGGACATCCCTATAGGAACTAGCTAAAATAGGACACTAGGTGAATCGTATATTGGTAAAATGTGGTATAGAAACCACAACCAATAGTTTTATCATGTACAATACAGTGGGAGGAAACATCCTATGGGATTAGTGGTCTCTAATAATCATCAATATTTATATATTATCGTAATTATCAATCCTAATATAAGAAATCAAGACAATCTACTTTAAAATAAACTAGCTTAATAGTCCTAGTCCGCCCACCTAGTCACCTAGGATTACCTTTTTTCTCAATTAACATTTCACATATCACACAAATCACCACTTTAATGTACACAAGACAAACACCCATAAGGTGAAAAATAAGAAAGCACACATGAAACACCCATGAAACATAGCCCATTTCCTTTGAAAATTCACTTTGAAACCCAAACTCACCTTGAATATTTTAAAAAATGCATTTATAACCTCATGAAAAATCCATATAATGTAACCAAAAAGAAAAGAAAGCATATCAAATTCACCAAATAATGTTTAAGCATGGAACCACTTACCTCAAGTGTAAAAACTTCCAAAAATTAGCACTAAACAACAACCAAACCTCAAGAGAAACCAATAAGGGAAATATCTAACCAAAAACATAAAGATTGAACCCTAAAGAACAATATTCAATAGTAAAAATGTCACCCTACCAACTGAAAATAAGAAACCCCAATAAATAAGAAGGGAAACCCTAGAAGGGAGGAAGGAACCAAGAAATGATGGACTTACTTGAAGAATCATGGAGAAACCACACCAAAATCACCTCAAAAATGGAGTCCCAATGGTGATAAGGGATGAGTGAGAGGTTCTTAGGCTATAGAATCCCGAGTGGGGAGGTTTTTGAAGGTTATGATTAAAAATTGTGGAAGAAAAAAAGATAAAAATCCATTTTTAATGACCCGGACAAGTCGCATGGTTTGTCCACACATTTTTCCAAACCAAACGGAAATCATGTGACCCTTACTATCCAAGAAATACATGACACAAGGTTATCCCACATGGTATACAAACCATGCACTAACTATATGATTATCCACTGTATAAAAATTAAAATATTCACACAGTTACCTAGGCAAGGGTGCATGGTTTGGAAAATTGTGCACCTACCATGTGCACCATGATACAAATCCAAAAAAAACATCCTTTTTAAAAAAACACATAAAAACAAAGGGATAAACATGGGATCAAAATAAACAAAATAAATACCTGAAAATGAAGACTTGAGTGTGACAATTTTTCCTACCCTGAAAAAATTCTGCCCCAAGAAAGTCAACCCAAAGCTTGATCAGAGAATAAAAACAAATACTTATTTTAAACCCAAGACTTCCACTCCCAAGTATCATGCTCGTAATGATTGTGTTTACAAAGAACTCAGACCAACATAATGGACTTCCCATTAACCACTTTTTCTAGGGAATCAACAATCTGCACTGGCTGCTCAAACACTGAAAAATCGGGTTCCAACTCTAACTCTTCCAAATTCAAGACATAAGATGGATCTAGATTATATGTTTTCAATTAGTTGACATGAAACACATCATGAATTAATATAATCTAAGAAGGAAAATAAAACCTATATGACACCTTACCGATCCACTAGGTAATCTCAAAAGGTCATACATACCTCAGTGTTTACTTCCCTTGCTTCCCCAAATGGTGATGACCCAAATGAGGTGTTACTTTCAAGAACACCCGGTCTCCTATGGAAAACTCCAAATCCTGGCACCTTTGATCGGCATAAGACTCATAGAAACTTTGAGCTATCAATAAAGGATACTTTATTAATTTGACTTTATCAGAAGTCTCTGTCACAAGGCTTGGTCCAATCAATGAGCTCACTCCCACCTCATCCCAACACAAAGGTGATCGATACAATTGACCATAATTCACCTTAAAGGGGGGAATTATAATCAATTATTGGTAACTATTGTTATATAAAAACTCAACCAATCCCAAATTGTTATCCCACAAACCACTGAAATCCATCACACATGTACAAAGAATTTCTTTCAAAATCTAGTTTTCTCGCTCTTTCAAACCATTCGTTTGAGGATGGTACGCCATGCTCAATCTGACCTGCATCCTCATTTCCTTTTTAAAGCCTTCCCAAAACTAAGAGGTGAAACAAGGGTCCCTATCAGAGACTATTTTAAATGGAACACCATGAATCCTCACAACCTCCTGAACATACGTTTTTTCCAACTCATCCACCATGGTTGAATCCCTAATTGGAATGAAATGGGATGACTTGGTCAAATGATTAATCATTTCTCAAATGGTATTCCTTCCCTGGGGTATATTATTTAATACTGCAATAAAATACATGGTGATATCATCCTACTTACAAGTAGGAATGGGTAGCAATTGAAGAAAAACAAAGGGCCTTTGATTTTCCGCTTTAACCTGTTGACATTTATAAAACTGTGATATGAATTCAACTATATCTCACATTATTCCTGGCCACCAGAACTATTTATGGACATCATAGAACATCTTAGTGGCATGAGGATGAATGGTCCACTGACACTACTGATATCCAACATCACCACCTTCCTTATATATAATGGCACCACAAAACAACTCTTAAAGCACAAAACTTCCTAGAGAGAAAATGACCAATCACACGGTGTCTCCCCACCATGAAGGAACTACATAGACTACTAGCACAACTCATCACCAGGATTCTCCCACTGAATCAGCTCCAAAATAGAAGGATCTAACTATACATTGTCCAAGAAATCACCTCCACTATTCTACTTGGACTCTAAATGAAACAAGGCAAAAGGACCCATCAACATCCACTCATCACTGGACTATTTTAATGTCTGCACTGGCACTTTCCTACTCAATTCATCCGCCATAACATTACCTTTACCTAGGGTATAGACTATATCAAAATCAAAAACCTAAAGGTACACAACCCAAAGACGTTGCCTTGGATTTAGATCTTTCTAGGATAAATTGTAGGTTTAGCTCTTATGATCAGAATAAAATAAAAATTTCTCCTCAAAGAGATAACGGTGTCATGTATTCAGGGAATGTATCACTGTTTATAATTCTAGGTCATGGGTTGGGTAATTATTTTCATGTGGTCAAAGTTGGAGAGATCCACAAGCCACCACATGATCATTCTGCATCAACACACGCCTAAGACCCATACCTGAGGCATCTCAATAAACCACATAACCACTTTCATATTTTGGAAATATTAAGACAAGTTTTGAAGTCAACTACCACTTAAACTCCTCAAAGGAAGTCTGACATTCTAGGATCTACTCAAACTTCACCCCTTTTTGGGTGATCATTGTCATGGATGAAGTAAGCTGAGATAAATCCTAAATGAATAACCTATAATACTCTACCAAGCCCAAAAATCTCTTGCTCTCAAAAACATTACTCATCTAATACTATGACATAACTACACTGATCCTATCGAGGTCCATTGAAACTTCCTGCTCCAAGATCACATGGTCTAAAAACTTCAACCCCCTAATCCAGAATGTGCACTTGGAAAACTTCTCATAAGGGTGATGGTCCTGAAGAGTACCCAAAAAAATCTATAAATTCCACTATGCTCCTCCTATGATCCTGAAGAAACCACAATTTCATCCAAAAATACCACAAAAATGATTCTATATACTAATGGAGCACTCGATTCATGAGCTCCATAAAAACTACAGGATCATTTTTCAATCCAAAATGCATGACCAAATACTCAAAATGGTCATACCTACTTTGAAAGGATATTTTTGATACATCCTCTTCTCTAACCCTGACTTGGTGATAACTAGAATGTGAATCAATTTGTTAGAACCACTTTTCCCCTTTAAAATGATCAAACAATTCATCAATACAAGGAAAAGGGTACTTGTTCTTGATGGTTACCTTATTCATTTTCTGGTAATCAATGCATAACTAGAGAGATCTATTGGCCTTTTTTGAAAATAAAACTAGGGCGGCCCATGGAGAGACGCTCAAGTGAATGAATCCTTTGGATTCCAAATTGTCTAGTTGTAACTTTAATTACTTTGATTTGGTGGTAAACATATGATGTGAGGGAATAGATATCAACTATGTTCTCTATGCCAAATATATATAGAACTGTACATCTCGCTCTGAAGGAAAATTTGAAAAATACTCTTAGAAAAACTATGGGAACTCATCCTCTATACTTTGGAGCACTACCATCATCCTCTAATTTGAGTGATGATAACTAAAAAATAAGGTTTCCCAATTCCAGAAGTGGAGCTCCATCATATCCTGACCAAGGATCCCATTAACCAAGAAAAACTTGGGTATTCCCATCAGGTTCCATAAAACTCATGTGTTTCCTATAGAAATTTATGTTTATTTAAAAATGTACCATCCAATACATACTAAGGAGTGTATCAAAGAGTTCCATCTCCAAAATGAGGAAATACCACTCTAACATGACCCCTGACATGGTGAGTGTACAAGACAGACACATAAAAACCTACTCTTACTTCCCACCTAGTGGAATTACCAATTCCATCACATACGACAAAATTTTAGTTGGAAAACCCAAAGTATCCACTACATAGTACGAGATAAATGAAACAGATACACCAGTGTCAAAAAAACAACTGCTAAAGACATTGAAATAAAAATGGTACCTCAAACTATCGCAGGTCCTGCCTTAGATTCTGCTGGTGCCTATTCCATATCATAAAGTTACCTCATATCAATCTGAGCCTGAGAATGACCACTAGCCTATATATCTTCTTTGAATAGACTCTACCTAGAAGAAGATCTAGATCTGCCACCACATCCACCAAACTGAGAACCCACTGACCCAAACAGTTTTGACTATGCTGACATCCCCCTAGAATCCAATGATCTAGTAATACTCTGATATGGGCACACCACTTTGCAAAAATGTTTCAAGTTTCCCATAGCTTCACATCAGTTACAAGATCTGGGAGGATATGTTCACATAGGTCATATGTGTCCATCCCTCCCACACTTATGGAACATAAGTGACCCTACATCAGAAGTCACAAAAAAAGACATCCAGGGAGGATGGCCTGAAATACCACCTCCCTTTTTTCCCTGCTCATCCCACTTCCTCTTCTTCTCTGAAGAACTACAACTTTACAAAGATGACACTTATCTAGTGAATCCAAAATTTCCTTTTTGATCAATCTCAACCATTAAATCATGATCAACCACCTCAGCATAGGTCTTTATCTTAAACAAAAAGTCCTAAGAATAAATATATGGTCACAGCCCCATCTCGAACCTTTGAGCCTTCATCTACTCATTGGAAATGATTTTGGGTGTATACCGCACCATCTCTATGAAGTGATTGGAATAATACATCATTTTACAGTATCCCTAGGAAAGATTAATGAACTCATGGTACCTTAAATAGGCTAAAACCTTAGGAAACTACTGCTTGTTGAAAACAATCTTGAAATATTTCTAACTCATCTTCTCGGTCTTCCCATTTTAAACCATTGAGTCCCACCACCTTTGAATGGGACCTTTTAATAGAAACAAATAACATTTCACTCTAAATTCCTCAGAAGTTTCAAGAAACTCAAACATCCTCTCTATTTTCTCAAGGAACTTCTATGTTTTCTAAGGTTCCATGCTACCTCGGAAAGAAGGAGTCTTGTTCTTGATAAACTCATGAGATTTGTCTTTTTTAGGACCCGATTTGTCTTCTCTAATCAGAGCAGGACCAGAACCCAATCCCTATCCAAAAGTTTGGATATCCCTAACCACATACTACACTAATATATGATCAATTGGGGAGGGATAAATCTTTCTATCCTCTTCCTATGGTTTCATAGAAAGTCTTCAGGGAGGAATTTTTCTACAAGAATCAACAATCACAAGGAAAACCCATCAATAAAACCGTTTTAAAAAATTTCAACAACAAAAAAATCTTAAAATTTTGTATAACTCAAAACATAATGTGTATGAGTCTCAACCCAGTTGGTGAGGAATCTTCAAGTTTCATCCACAAGACCCAAGTTTGAATCCAAGATGAGGTATACTTCTAGGGTAATATAGTAGTACTGTAGAAGGTATCGTAGTTGGTACTATAGTAGGCACTATAGAAGGTATTATTCAGTATAATAGCATCCAGAACTATTCACCTTTAGGCTGTCGGTTTGGGCCTGGAGTCCTTAAGGCCTTCAGTCTACCCAATTCCTTTAGACCATTTAAGGATTTCAGGCCACCTCATGGCCTTCAGGCCACCTCAAGGCCTTTGTGCCACCTCATTCAGATCATAAAGTGCATATTTATCCAGACAGACAAAAGGAACTAGCTCCAGATGAGGATTCAAAGCAAGCGGTTTCACTAGAACAAAGCTATCTAGATTTGGAAGAATGAGAGGGTATGGAAATTTCCATTGGGACCAGGCCTGTGCACCTCTGCAGGGGTAATTCTAGCCGAACAAGTAATGAAAAGGTGGGAATCTGACTTCATAATCTAGTCACTAGGGAGTGGCATTTCCAAGTAGTCATTTCTGGGATAAATTCATCTTAAACCTTGGGGTCATGTAATGAACTAAGACTTCAGTCCTTGTAAGGTTTCCCCCTCAACCCTTAAAACGAGTATTATCAAAATAAATAAATAAAAATAAGGCTTTTGAGCCATTTGGGATAACTCAAAACATAACCAAATTCATCACAATAAAAAACCAAAACAAACAAACTTCTCTACCCCCACCCATATGTAGTCTACGGCTTTTATGTCTCACCTGGATGAGAAGTCATAAAATCCCAACATCCCATGGATACTTGAGTCCTGTCACAAGGTGTGCTGTCCAGGAACCCCACTCGCAACCAGAACCTCAAGCCCCAATAATCCTAGCTCCATTATAACTAGACTCTTTCCCAAATAACATGACCTAAAAAGAGTGTGACCAACTATGATACCATTTTTTCATAAACCAATCTGGGGTTCCATCCAACCTGATACCCAACTCAACCTGTTTCATGGCCCGAAGGGCGTTCCCAATCCCAACGGACTGAAAACTAGTGCTCGAGTATCAAAAATTTACTTAGGAATAGTTTCACCCAACTTTGAAATCATAAAAAACCAAAAATAATAACCAAGAAAAAACTAAATAGTCATAACCAAATGTGGAATAACAATTTCGAGATTCAAGTTTACAATATTAAACAAAACCCAAAAAGGGGATAAAATAAAAAAGGGAATCACAGCACTATCCCAAAATCCTCCATGCAACAAGAGGAGCATCATCCTCAAGACACCAACAACAACACCTGTAAAGGGGATACCACTAGCAACCTAAAACACCATCATGATACATCTTTACCTTACTTTATTTAGAAATAACCAAGTCTACATACACCCAAAGGTGTATGTAGGGTGTGATCCAAATCCTAGTAGGATTCCACCCAATAAAAAGATTCCATTCTATAACATTATAAGACAAATTAACATGAAAGTTTTATAAATATAAAACTAAAAACACTTTTATAGAAAAAATTTTAAATGAAAACATGCTTTTCTTTTAAAGTAACCAAACAAGTTCACTATATTCCAACAATAAGAATGATATAACAATAGAACACTAAGTCACAGGATATCCCTATAGAAACTAACTAAAATGGGACACTAGGTACATCATATCTTGGTGAAACATGGTATAGAAACCACAACCAACAACGTTCTTGTGCACGAGCCACTAGGAGGGAACACCCCATATGCTTAGTGGTATCCAATAATAATCAATATTTAGTTCGTGTTGTAAACATAAATCCTGCTAGAAGATATCAGGACAAACCACTTCTAAATCAACTAGAGCACTAGTACTAGTCCACCCACCTAATCACCTAGGATTCCCTTTGTTCTCAATTCACATTTCACATATCACAAAAATCACCAATTTTACATACACAAGCTAAATAATATAAATATTCTCAATGAATTACCATTTCCACAACCAAAACCACTTTTAAATCCAAACACACATCAAAACCATTTCAAAATATGATTCACACCACTTACACATTTTATCAAACACCCTTAAGGCTCAAAATAAGCAAGAACACATGAAACACCCATGCATATTAACCCATTTCCT
The DNA here is from genome assembly GCA_963277665.1 of Viscum album. Classification (NCBI taxonomy): domain Eukaryota; kingdom Viridiplantae; phylum Streptophyta; class Magnoliopsida; order Santalales; family Viscaceae; genus Viscum; species Viscum album. The sequence goes on from OY728126.1 coordinate 53,200,137, forward strand.
TTGAAAATAAACTTTCCAACACAAACTCATCTTGAATATTTTTAAAAATGCATTTCTCACCTCATGAATGACCATAAAATGTAACCAAAAAATTAAATCAATCATATCAAAGTCACCAAATAATTTTTAATCATGGAACAACCTACCTCAAGCATAGAAACTTCTATAAATCGGTGTTTAACAACAACCAAACATAAATAGAACCCTATAAAGGCATGATTGAACCAAAAACATCAATATTGAACCCTAAATAACAAGATTGAATTGTAAAAATTTCACCCTACCTTCTAGAAATAAGAAGTGAAACCCTATAAAAGAGGAAGGAACCTAGAAATGAAGGACTTTCTTAAAGAATCATGGAGAAACCACACCAAAATTGCCTAAAAATGGAGGTCCAAGGGTTCTAAGGTAGGATAGATAGGTTCTTAGGCTATATAATCCTGAGTGGGGAGGTTTTGGGGGGTTTAGGGTAAAAATCGGGGAAAGAAAAAAGATAAAAATACAATTTTTAATGACTTGGACAAGTCGCAAGGTTTTCCTAAATGGTTTACAAAAACATGCAGCAACCGTGTGTAAATTACTGTCCAAATAGGAAACACCATATGATTAGTCCACATGGTATACAAATAATGTGAAAACCATGTGATTATCCACTATCCAGAAATGAAAATAATCGCACGGTAACCTAGGAAAGGGTGCACGGTTTGGAAAATTGTACACCAATTGTGTGCACCATGCTATAAATCCCAAAAAAAAAATTCGCCAAAAACACCTAGGAAATCCAAGGGATAAACATGGGATCAAAATAAATAGAATAAATACCTAAAAATGAAGACCCAGGTATGACACTCATGGGATTTCTTCATCAAGAATGGTAATCATAAAATCCTCTATGGAACTCTTTAATGAATTGAACCTCAAAACATATGCCATGTTAACTAACCTCATGGATTGTGGCTCATAAAATAACTTGTTAAACCTTTTATATTCATGAATCCCTTATTTATTGCCTTTATTAAACCTCATTCATAAACTATATTTGTGGAACACCTCTTCCCAAACTCGCTTTATGGACATATCTGCCATCGATGATTTTCTAACCAATATTTTAAACTCTCATTTAGTTCTTTATCCATGGATAATGATGTTAATAGTTTTGAATTTATAGGAAAACCCCTTCAAATACCTTGATAAACACATAAATTACATTAAACTACTTCGATAATTCCCATTCATGGACTTATTTCATGGTGTGCCCATTGTGAACCTCCTTTATAAACCCTCCTTTACATACCTCCCATGTAAACCACACACTTCCTTTATAGTCAGAAAAAAAATATCTGCTCTAACACTATGAACTGATCATGTGAACCTAATACTATCTTAACGATTGATAAAAAAACAAATTTTTAATATCTCAAAGGAATCATGTGATCCACGTACTTTCTATACATTCCACAAACTGGTTATATGGAAACCCATCCACAAACTACACTACATGGGCAAAAAACTCCACTATGTGTGATAATGGAAAATAATTCCATTTACAACCTCCATTTTTCACACCAAAAAATTTGGTGAAAAATGGAAAACAATTCCATTTACAGCCTTCTTAAATACCAATATTTTATTTAATGAAATATTTAAACCTTCAAATTATCATGAAAAAATATCTAGATATTTCAATATGATTCATTTATCATTATACATTCAGTGTTACGCCTCACCTAGACATCAATATCTAAAACTTCATAACTTATAAAAAATAAACTATCTCAACCTCTTTTATACCAATTGTATTTTTCAGTGAAAAAAATAAATCAAGAATTATCCAAATATAGAAAAAAAACACTTTTTTAAATGCACCACATCCCACAAAATTGGTCCCTAATATATAGAGATATCAAGGAATCTCTTTGTATTTTCTCCACCAGCACTGACATGAGCACATCTTCTTCATATAATCAATGAACATACTTACATAACTAGGTCATCAATGTCAATATCTAGTTCATCCACATTGTCAATAAATATAACACACAACCTCTTGGTTAAAAAATAATCCCACCTTTGTGATATTTATCAAGATAAGGCTATATAGGAGAGGTAAAAAATATCTAAGTCACTTTTCACATGCTTTCTTAGAGTAGGTACACCATTCAGACCTCATATAGTCAAGATTATTAGCTATATTGAGCATTTGGACATCTTGGATTTTAAGTTACCTAATGATTTGTGTACCAACCTCATGATTTTATCACTACCTCATAGATTCTCTAGTTTTATTATGAACTATAATATGAAAAATATTTAGAATTCAACCTTGTAACTCTTTATTTATTCTCTAGTTAGTTAAGTACATGAGGCGTGAAAAAACCTACAGTTATTATGTTGAATAAGTGAAAGATCATAGAGAAAGTACCTAAGGCTACTTCCAAATGTAATGATTCTTCAAACTAACCTTACAAGAATGAGAGAGATATAGAGGTAGGATAAGAAACAAGGTGTGGAGTATTTTACATGTGGCAAGAAGGGCCACTGGAAGAATAACTACACCGCATAAAGAAGCATGGATGAGCTTTAGGTGAATTTATTATCAAATGTAACATTTTCATATCTACCAATAGGGTATTAGATACAAATTTTAGTGATAAAATTTGTATCAAATATAGGAACCAATTAAATTTAGAAAGGTTTCAAGAGGTTAGGTGGATCTTTGAGTTCCAACAGAGAAATATTGGTTGCACCTTCTATAAGAGACTATCGCCTTACTTTTCCAATAGAAATGAATCTAGTTTTGATGAATTTTTATTATGTGTATAGTGTTAATACTAACATTATATTCATTTCCAGTTTATACATGGATGTATTTTTATTCATTTTGGGAAGAAAAACTTTTAATTTTATATATATATAATTTTTTATGGTATAATGGTCTTTTTCTACTAGAATATGAAAAACAAGTGTTAATAATTGATAATGATTCAAGTTCACATAACTCATATCACGCCCAGTAGTGGCATCACCAAATTGGTCGTGTAAATGAGAATCAATTGAAAAATATATACCAAGATGAGTATTTATATTCTTTTGAGCTAAAATAACTTGGTATGTATCATAGTTTTCTTCAAGGAAAAAAACCAAACCTCTATTTGGCACAAAGGATGAAATTGACATAGAGCTTCTTGAATTAATTTATATAGATTTGTGTGGACATTTTACAAAAAAAATATAAAGTTGGATACTATTATTTCATAAATTATACCAATGAATAAAATAGATATGAATATTTATATTAATAATGTATAAGTTATAATCCTTTGAGAAATTTTAAGAGTTCAAGAATAAAGTAGAGAATCATCTTGGTTAGATGATTTTAGAAACTCCACTCAGATAATGGTGGAGAGTATCTTAACCAAGAATTTATTGACTATCTAAGGGAGTCTAGGATTCTATCTCAAATCACTCTTCCTTATACACCACAATGTAATTATGTTAGTGAAAGGAGGAACTATACCATGTTAGACATGGTGAGGATGATGATAAGTCATAAATACCTTCAATTATCTTTTTGAGGATATTCATTACAAACTATAGCATACACACTAACATAGGTTCCAAATAAAGTGAAAATTATAATACCATATGAGTTATGGTGTAAAAGGAAATATTTGTTGTTTAATTTACATGTGTAAGGTTTAGAAGAATTTGTTAAGGCCACTTATAAAATTAAACCAACACCCCATGTCATAAAGTGTATCTTTATAGGATATCCTAAGGAAAATGGGGATCGTAACTATAAAACCATTAGGATAAAGGGGTAATAGTGGCTAAAAATTTAATTTTCCTTGAGAGGGAGCACATATTCAAAAGAGATAGTGGTAGAAAGATTGAATTTGATAAAGTTGGTGCTCAAGATACATGTGAGTTATCATAGGAAAAAATCAAAAATACCCCATAAAATAAGTTGTTATAAAGACTCTAGTATTGTGTAGGAGCACTAGTGAGGTTAGAGAACAAGAGAGATATGGGTTTTTAGTCAAATAGGATGGTGAATCATTATTAGTTGATAATGATGAACTTATATATCACAAGAAAGAAATAAGTAGCTCAAGAGTTATAAGATTTCAAGAATCCAGGAATTATGAGATGGATTCCATATACCAAAACCATGTGTGGGCTCTGGTAGATACTCTAATAGATGCAAATCTTGTTGGATGTAAATAGTTATTCAATAATAAACTGTACATAAAAGGTAAATTTAGTGATTATAAATCATTAATGGTGGGTAAAGGATTTGAGAAATGTTAATAATTTCTATTTTCATAATATCTTACCATGATTACAATATTTGTAAAATGGATTTCAAAATAGATTTTCTTAATAGGAACCTTATGGATGATGTTTATATGACACCACCAGAAGGTTTTTTGACTCCAAAGGATGCAAATAAGGTATGAAACTTATAGAGATCCATTTATGGGTTAAATAAAGCATCCAAATCATAGAAAATTCATTTTGATGAAACTATAAGGGAATTTGGTTCTTTAAAGAATGAATGTTATCCCTATGTATACAAGATATTTATTGGGAGTATAGTCATTTTTATAATAGTATATGTTGATGACATATTACTAATTGGAAATATGATACTAGTCTTATAGTCAGTTAAGATGTTGTTGAACAAGTTCTTATCAATAAAGGACTTAGTTGAAGTATATTTTATTTTAGGGATTAAGATCATTAATTATGGATCTAAGAGGATTCTTAGACTAACTCAAGGTATATAAATTTAAAATATAATAAAGATATTCATTACGAAACAATCCAACTGGGGATTGTTTTCAATTTCACATGGTCTGAATCTCTCTAATAAAATGTGTCCTCAAACACAATAGGATAGATATGGGATGTCTAGAATTTCTTATGCTTATTTGATAGGTTTTATAGTGTAAGTCATGTTATGTACCAGGCTTGATGTTGCTTATGCCTTGAAAATGGTAGGAAGATATTAATCAAAACTAGAATACAAGAATTAGACTACTATAAAGATTTTAATAAAGTATTTGAGGAATACTGTGGATATATTCCTAGATTATGGTGGAGAGATGAAATTAGTCATTAGGGGATATAAAAATGTTTTTTATTTACAGATCAATATGATCTAAAATCACAATTGTATTATTTATTTTTTATTAATAGAGGATTTGTGAGCTATAATAGATTAAATAATCCAATGGTTACCAATTTTATAGTATATTCTGATTTTATTAATGATTTTGATGAAGCTAAATAAGTATTGTGAATATAGGAATTTTTCCAGGAGATTTATGAAGTGACTAGCAGTAAAGACATTATTATGCTATACTATGATAATACTATAGAGATATCCCTTTCCAAGGAGCCAGGGTCACATCAAAAAATAAAATATATAATTCATAAGTACCAACTCTAGAGGTATTTTTCACAAAGGAGTGAGGTTTCATGAAGTATATTTTTCATATATGAGAACGTGGAAGACCGGTTAACTAAAGCCTTATCTCATCATAAGTAAGAATATCATGTGAGAGATAATGGAAAGAAAGTCTTTAATAGCTAGCTCTAGTGAAAGTTGGAGTATGTTGGATTTGGTGACCTAAAACTAACTACTTTGTACATTTGATTACCTATATATTCAAAGAATTTAATATTAATAAATAGATTATCCATGGTGAGTGTTATTCTATATAAAATTAATGTGATAATTTCTTTGGAATATTTTTCATATTAGAAGTTCATGGTAATTCCCTTCTATGATGAGAACCTTAAAGTGATATAAAAATATTCTTAAATATATGTTTTATGGTCAGATAGAATCTATATGACTAGACATGAATGGAATTTTTCTATTAGGTTTAGGTAGATCATAATCCATTGATACTTCTTCTAATAACATTTTCACTTATTAATCTATAAGAGATCAGGTTATGAGAACAAAACCACCAGTAGTAATTCCACATGTTATATGAATCATTGGATTTTCTTATCTGTGGATGTGTGTACTACCCTTTAACTTAAGATTATTATTAATCTATGTCATTAATCACATATCTATATGTATTGATGAAAAGTGTGACAAAATATACTCACAATTATGTAGGATGTGTTGGGAGCATCATAAGTTATATAACATTAATGAATAAATCAAGAAATGATTTATTTAATTTAAGTTAATGGAAGTAGATAGCTCAAGCCCTTTAATTGGAATGGATGCCTGATTAAGTCCATGTTAATGGAAATATTATCGATGATTTTATTTCAATAAATTAAAAGATATATATATCAATCGTATAGGTTGATAACACAAGTATTGAAAACTTCTTGGAGAGATATCATGATAAATATATCATATTACATAGTGAGAGTTTATATGTGGTTTTTTTCACTTCAACATTAATTTTTTCCTCTATGGGTGCTCTGATCTATTGTTGGATTCTGATATTGAACATTAAGTTGATTATCTTAAAGTCCTTGAGAAATATTCCTAGAGGGTTTCACACTAAGTGTATCCAGAACCTGAGTTAAATTCTATTTGAATTTAATATTAGATAAAATATTATTCTCAAGTTTCAAGGGATAATTATTATTTAGATTATGTCGATTTCATATATTCATTAATTAATTATTTGAAATAATATTTATGTGAATTTAATATTAAATTCATATTTATTCACCTATTTAGTGAATATAATATTTATTTATTTATTGCAAAACTCATATAGTGATATTTATTTATTTAAATAATTAGTTATTATTCAAGGTTTTATACATGTCATGGAGGATCGGTAGACCGAGTTAATGGTCTGGTTGAAATAATATAAGTTATTTAATATCATTTAAATAAATATTAATTTATTTATTTAAGAAGTAATATTTAAATATCCATAATTTTTTCACATGTTAAAAAAATAATAATAATATAATTATTATTCAATGTAGGGTTTTACTTAGAATGAAGATAATCATTAAGAACCTTTCTGTAAGAACTAATTTCTTATCCTAAGCATATGAACCAATTTATATCATTTTAAGTGTTGATCTATTTATTTTGTACGATATTATCTCTAGAGAATTCTCTCAGTCCTAGAGATAACTTTATCTAGAATTCTCTCAAGAATGAAGTGCATTGATCCTCCTCCTACCTCTCAAAACCAAGAGAACTTAATAGAATCCTTCAAGCTCAGAATATATTATTATTACAATCAAATGTGAATGATTCAAGTGGTTAGGTTTACCCATGATAGCACCCATAGATTCTATGGTGACGTTCCTAAGTTCATGGTGCACATTTGGATACTTATAGAGGGATTATATCCTTTAATCCTTCATCACAACAATGGTATGATAAGAGTGGTCAATAGATTTGACAATAAATAAATAATCGCATGAAAAGGTAATTATTATTTATATTAATTAATTATAAACTATATGTGAAATTTCCTCTCTTAAAATATTATGGGGTTGTTTTTATCATGTTATAAGGATTTATCTAAAGAAACTGACAAAAAAATTATTGGGCACAGTCTCAATTGCTTCCTCTATGCCTCGGAAGATTTACATGAAATAATATTACATAATAAAAATTGAATAATAAAAAAAATTACTTGATGGAATTTTTAATTCATTAAAATTGCATTAAAATAAATTTAATTGATGAATGATACATATCGTGGAAATTGAATTTTAATATTAAATTATACATATTTTTCTTATTTTTATAAAAAAATCTAGAATCTTTTAGGTCTGATAGGGTCCAAAAATGGTCAATGAAATCCAAAATAGGCTCTATTTAATCAGATTAATCTTACTCGACTGGCGTAGGAGTTGTTTCCAGTGAGGTCATAGTGGCAGCCCCCATGCCACTTTTCATTAAAAAAATATTCCTTTTATATTTATTTCCAATATATTGTGTGTGGTTTCCACCCCATACATGTTATACCTATCAATAATACTGAAATTTTTTGGGGTGACCTATTAGACTATGGGTTTTAATGGACTTGAACCTCTAAAAAATATGCCCTAATAAATGCAGGCTTCCATTTTCCTGGTCCACAAAATCTACAATCCACTTGGATTAGGCCATAGTCCTTGGTTTCTTATTGTAACCCACATATGTGTATTTTATTATAAAAATATAATATACCTATAACAAAAATATTTATATATATACTATTTTTTGAATTATATTTAACGTTTTACATTATATAATTAATTTTAAAAAATATATATTATTTTTACATGTTTTTTAATATTTATTTTTGTATTTAATATAAATTTAAACCGTTAAAATGTTCAAAATATTATTATTATTTTTAAAAAATAAAAAATAAAAAAAATCATGGTTTGTCCCTCTAGATCATGGGTCCCACAAGGGTTGGATTAGGGTTTTAACCTTTTATGATCCACCTAAAATTAAGATCAGGTCAGCTTGATCTACAAAATGAATGGCCCGCGTGGGATAGCCTATGAGCCAACCTTGTTATTCCATTTAGTAACTATAACACATGGGGTATATTCCCCATGCAGGCAGATGGTGTGGTGGGGGTATGGGGTTTGGGGTGTTGGTTGTGGGGTCACATCCCTAGGCCACTTTATTTATTGGTTTTTTGTAGCGTGCATATTGTCGTTGGCAGTTGTAACCCTCCTTTTATAACACATTGGAAAGATGGGTCAATGTGTGTGGGGTGAATACAGTCAATTGTGCATCCCATGGTGTTAATAATTTTTTTAAACTTGAATAGTGTTCCATGATTTATATGCACCTCCCCCCCCCACGAGATGACATTTTTATTAAATTTATTAATATTATTATAATTTATTACTATTTCATAAAAAAAAATTAATAAACTCAAATCTAGACTGATTTTTGAATGGTAACATCTCATTTATCCTATATATGATTGATGAATAATCAATAATTTTGAGATTTTATCATCATCCTCTATCAAAATTATAGAAAATTTAATTTAAATTTTGAATTAAAAAATTGAAAAACTCCTATTATTCCACTTGAAAGTTCTGATATGGTGTAGGATCTTGAATTATAAAAAAAATTATATCAAACATGTCATGTAATTATAGAAACAATGTAAAAAATCTCAGATCATCCCTTGGATCATGTGTAATTAATTCATACATAAAAAAATAGAATCTAAATGGAACCTAGTTTGATTCAAGAGACCACTGAATGTTCCACTAAAATTTGATCTGATAGTTTTCATATTGACCATTTAATATTGATTTTGTCACTGGGAGAGTTCAAACGATAAATTTTCTAGATTTTTCCACACATAAATCATGAATATCCGAGAACACCAATCATCAACCATCATGTGATAGCATAGAGATTTGAATTGTGTATGGTGCACCTTAATTTTATAAAGAGGATTTCTCTATATCTCAAGAGGTGGGAGGAAGAGATCTCTCTATTATCTCTATTTATTGAGAGGGGAGAATAAATTTTTTATCTCTGGATGGCATATCTCAAATTTAAACTAACAAAATACTTAAAATAATTGACATAATAATGGTGTTTTTAATTATGTTAAAATAAAATGAATTTCACATAATTCCATTTCATTTTATTTAATTATAATAAATACCCCATGTCATGGATTTTAAATAAAAATAACTATTATTTAAATGTGAAAATTGTTATGTATATCATTAAATAAATTAATGAGTAATTATTCATTTAAATGATGTTATTTCATCAACTGAATCATTAAACTTGATTTGTTGCCTCCCATAAAAATAACTAAACTTTGAATACTAAACATATGTTTTATAAAATAAATATTACATTAACTCTACCTATTAATAATATATATTTATTAATATGATCATTGAAATTAAATAAACAATTTTTCCATACTTGAAATATACATTTATTTACAAGATTTTAGATACACTTAGTGTGTGTCCCTCTAGATTTTTTTCTCAATGGTAGTAGGCTTAACCCATAGATCAAGAGAAGTATCTAGAAACACATCAAAACATCTATAAATAAAGGAATAATTAAAATAAAAAAATAAATAAAAACCATCGTATGAATACTCACTGTGTAATATAATCTCTTCATCACATGATATCACAACAAGCATGATGAATACATGTTCCATCATTCTTACTGCTTGATATATCATTCCTTAACTTCTCAAAATGAACCTGTCTTTAAAATACCATATTCATGGATTTATATGAGAGACTTTCATTTCAATTTAAGGGTTGTAGATATTTCCTTCTTAAATATAGAAGTTAAAAATATTATCTTAACTATTCAATTAATTTTATACCCATAATGACACAACTAATGTAAGTTACATCGACATTAGTAAATACACCATGGTTTTTATCATGCATTAAGGTACATGAATCATGTCACACATTAATAATTATATTAATATTAAGGGTTAATACACATGATCGCAAATAATAATAACCAATGACATATATGATACATTGTATTCTTATTAGTGGGTGTGTTCTCAGGGCCTCCATTTTAGAGATCACAAAGTGAAAAATTCATAAGAATAAGTTTAAATACTTATGAACCCCCAACACCAGATAGTCAAATATCAATTATGTTCCATCAGTAAAATGTATCTAGACCATAGGAAATACCTTTAGGAATATCATTATGTCATATCTATATTCTTATTATAGTGGAAAATTACTATAACCTATCACTACACTAAATTCACACCTTAGCAGTGTTTTTTTAATTATATATAGTTTAAACAATTATCAAAAGTATTCATGGTGGTTTTAGAAACCAACCAATAAATACAATGTTATGAAATATTTCATGGTGGTTTTATAAATTTCAAGGTGTTTTTTTAATAGTTCCAAAACATTTTTTATCTATGATTTTTATAGTTTTTTTACAATGGTTTTAAATCCAATATAGTTGGTAAATATATAATATTATTTAGTAGTGGTTTAAACTATGACTATAATAAAACTTATTTAGTGGTGTTTTAAACCACTGCTAATTATTGAAGTTTAAAAAATGACAAAAATGAAGTTTTTTCCCCAAAAAAATAATATAAATAATGCCACAAAACAGATTCAGTAGAAACAACTACAATAGTGTTTAAATATTATAACTAAATAAATAACAAAAATATCAATATAATTTAATGTAAAAATTTTATAACAAGATACATGATTAGACTACATAGTTACTAAGCCATGTAACTAATAAAGTAATTAATATATATATAATTAAATACAATAAGTTACAAATAAAGAGTTTAGTTATACAAAATCACTACTGAGTTTAGAATCAAGCCCCAAAATTACTTATCAATGAGATTAAATCATCTCTATAACCATTTCCATATTCATTTCAATCATCATATCGACTCCATTCTCCCAGAACCTGTATGACAATTTTCTTGAAAATTAAACAATGTTTTATAATTAAATATGAACATAAATTTAATAAAATTTTATATTCTGAATGATTATGAAATTTACCTATTAACTTGAATCATTCATTGATTCAATGTCACTAAGGACACATCAATTCATCTTCTTATATAATTCAATAAATGAATTTTTCAAATCAATTACCTTCACATTTTGCATTTGTATATGAATCCCATGTTGTTGGATTGTGTCCCCTTGTTCTTGAAATTTGTGCTCCATAACAAGAAATTACCTCTAAGAATATGGATGGATATAATAACTAGAACCTAAAGTAGAAGTTGTTTCAATCCCTAGTGACATGCCAAAGACTTCATATAGAAATGGAAAAAAAACCCATTGTACACACATGGCCAAGATTCTCCTTCCCAAGAACCTGACCAACTAGATCATCCTGGAAGACTGAGAAACATTGCATGGGATTATAATTTCATGGTTCTTTTATTTTTACATTTAAATATAATATTAATATAATTTAAATTAATATATATTAATATAAAATATAATATAATTAATATTTACATATCATAAATAATTAAATAGTAAAATAGACCCATAAATGATAATGCGATAATATTTCAACCTTTTAACCATTATTGGAAAAAAAATCTTTATAAACATCATAATATATCATGGAATCCAAATAAATAATATTCCATGTGAAACTAATCAGACACCCAAAACCAGTGACAAGTGACATCTCATTTTGAAAGATACACCCTCATATTGTAGAAATTGATATATTCATAAATTTTATATGCTTATAATGATATATTCATAAAACACATATTTTTATACATACCATTCACAGACAACTTATACATAAGATTAAATAAAAAATATAATTATATTCCATGATTAAATATTTAGAATTATTTTCTATGAGATTATATAAATAATCCTTTGTTTCAGAAGTTATTAAGGTATTAAGATGTTTTCTTAAACCATTAGATTGAAAAAATAAATCCATACCCCAACTTATTTGGAAGTTTTATTCACATAACTCCCATTAGATTTCTTATAAATATCTAACCAAATTTATATCCGTGAGACTTGGCACCCTACCTTACTTGTATATATTAAATAGAGATAAAATATATATTTTAATATATAAAGAACATAATGTTATCATATAAAAATTTTAATTAATGAAAATAACACCATGGTGGATCTATTTCTCAAATAATCTTTGAAATGGCTATGTGAGAGATGATTTGTTTCATTGAGCTCAATATATTTTTTCTTGAAACTTCTTAAAATAAATAAACATGTAATTTAATAGTAATATATGAAATATCATATACTTTTCATGTGTATGTATATATTTAAAATTATATTAATATAATAACATATTCTTTAAAACCATGTGCTTTTTATGGAAATGACTATCGAAAAAAAACTTCCCACTGCTCTCGAGGGTACCCTTTTAGATACCTTCACTAGTGAAAAAAAACGTTTTAATGTCAGTTATTTTTATTTTTTACATCGGTTTTTAGCCGAAGTTAATATGGAAGATGTTATAAATGTTGTTTTTTTACATCGGTTATTTAAAAACCGTCATAAAAACATAAAATCGCTGTGTTTTTCACGTCGGTTATTAAATAACCGGCAATAAAACCAGGGTGGTTTATCACGTCGGTTATTATATAACCGATGTGACAAACCCCTGGAAATTGTTTATCATGTCGGTTATATAATAACCGACCTGATAAAACATTTCCCAGGCCTTTCTCACCTCGGTTACTAAATAACTAATGTGAAAACCCATGGGGGGGGGGTTATACCGTCGATTATTATATATAACTGACATGAATAAACTAGCGCGACGAGGATGTTTATCATGTCGATTATTAAATAACTGATGTAAAAACCATACCCCAGGGTGTTTAGCATGTCGGATATTCAAATAACCGACATGATAAACCCGGTCCCCCATTCCTTTATCACATCGGTTATAAAATAACCGACGCGGAAAACCAATTTTTTTTATTAAATAGAAATCAGTCCTCTACTCTCCCCAGAAATAACCAAAAACCAAAAAAAGAATTCATACTAGAAAAATATTAGAAGACCAAAACAATAACCAAAGTAAAATTAATCATTTACATTGATAACATTTAAAACTTACACCACTAGACAGTCCCCCCACCACCCCCTGGACAGCCCCCCCTCACCCCACTGGACAGCCCCCACCACACCCCTGGACACCCCCCCCCCCCCACACCCCTGAACACCCCCCACACCCCTGGACTACCCCCTGACCCCCTATATAGCCCCAAACACCACTGGAAATCCCCAACCACCCCCTAGACTGACCCCCACACACCCCTGGAAACCCCCCCCCCACCCTCATGTATACCCCCCACCGCCCCTGGACAGCACCCCCACACCCCTGGACTGCCCCTCGACCCCCCTGGACAGCCACAAACACCCTTGGACATCCCCACCACCCCCCTGGACAGACCCCCACAACCCCTGGAACCCCACCCCCCCCCCCCCACCCCCAACCCCCCCCTCATGTATACCCCCCCCCCCACCCCCTGGACAGCACTCCCACACCCCTGGACAGCCCTCCCACACCCCTAAAATAGACCAAAAAGTTACCAAAAATAGACCAGAACCCCCCTCACCCCACTGGACTGCCCCCACCACACCCCCTAGACCCACCCCACCCCCCACACCTATGACATCACCACTACACCCTAGACATCCCCCCGCCCTCTTGTATACCCCCCCACCCCCTGGACAGCACTCCCACACCCCTAAAACAGACCAAAATGTTACCAAAAGCAGACCAGAACCCCCTCACCCCCACTGGACAACCCAAACCACACCCTGGACACCCCCACACCCCTATACTCCCCCCCCCCCCCTTGGACAGCCCCCAACACCCCTGGAACAACCCCCCCCCCCCACACCCTCCTGGACACCACACCACCCCACCCTTGGACTTCCCCACCACCCCCTGGACAACCCCCCCCAACACCCCCTGGATACCCCCCCCCCCACACCCCTACACTGCTTCCCACCCCCAGGACAGCCCCCAACACCCCTGGACACCCACCCCCCCCCCCACCCTCCTGGACTGCCCCACCACCCCCTGAATATCCCCCTCACCCCACTGATAGCCCCCACTACACCCCTAGACACCCCCCCCCCCCACACACACACACACCCTTGGACTGCCCCCAACCACCTGGACAGCCCCCCACACCCTTGGACATCCCCACTAGCCCCTGGACAGCCCCCCACACCCCTGGACAACCCCCACCCCCCCCCCCCCCCACCCTCTTGTATACCCCCCCACCCCCCACCCCCTGGACAGCACTCCCACACCCCTGGACAGCCCTCCTACACCCCTGAAACAGACACAAAAAGTTACCAAAAACAGACCATAACCCCTCTCACCCCACTGTACTACCCCCACCACACCCCTGGACACCCCCCCCCCCCCCCCACACCCATGAACATCACCACCACCCCTGGACATCCCCCCACCCTCCTGTATACCCCCACACCCCCTGGACAGCACTCCCACACCCCTAGACAGCCCTCCCACACCACCTAAAACAGACAAAAAAAGTTACCAAAAACAGACCAGAACCCCCTCACCTCATTGGACAGCCCCCACCACACCCCTGGACACCCCCCCCCCACACACACACACCTCTGGACTCCCCCCCCTCCACCACCCCCACCCCCTAGACATCCCCCAACACCCTGGACAACCCCCCACCCTCCTAGACAACCCCCCCCCCCCCCCACACCCCTGGACTTCCCCACCACCCCCTTGACAGCCCCCCACACCCTGGACAACCCCCCACCCTCCTGGACACCACCCCCCCACACCCCTGGACTTCCCCACCACCCCTTGACAGCCCCCACACCCCTGGACAACCCCCACCCTCTTGGACACCCCCCCACACACACACACCCATGTACTACCCCCCCCCCACCCCTGGGACTACCCCCCACCCTTATGGACACCCCCCCACACCCCTGGACTACCCCCCCCCCCACCCCCAGGACTTCCCCCACCCTCCTGGACACCCCCCACCCTTATGGACACCCCCTCGAGGGGTACGCTGCTGGAAGGTACTCATCACTCCCACATGTGAAGCTTGATCACTCAAAATGTTTCACATGTGGGAGTGATGAGTACCTTCCAGTGGCGTTCAGCCCCCGAGGGATGGCGGCGCCTCCTCTCCCACCCCCTGGACTCCCCTCCCCCCATCCCCATGGACACCCTGGACCCCCTCCCCCCCCCCCACTGGAAACCCCCCCCCCCCCCACTGAAAGCCCCCCCCCCACACCCCCCACCCCACTAGACAACCCTCCCACACCCCTGGAAACCTTCCTCACCCCACAGGACACCCCCACACCCCTGGATACCCCCTGGACAGTCTCCCACTCCCCTGGACAACCCTTACACCCTCCTGGAAACGCTCCCACCCCCTAGAATACCCCCCCCCCCCACTCTCATGGACTCCCAGGACCCCCCCCCCCCCCCCACCGGACAGCCCTCCCACACCCTTGGACACCCCCCACCCCACTGAACACCCCCCCACACCCTTTGAACCCCTCCCCCCAGACCAGAATCCATACCAGAAAAACCATCATAAGTAGACCAAAACAAGAAGTAGAGAAAAATTAAACATTCACATATATAACATTCAAAACTTACACTGTCAACTTCAAAAAAAACTAAATCCAATCTAAACAATTACCAAATACACAATTATAACAACAATATTCAAGATTACATTTTACACTGCAAACAATTATAATTCAATCAAACCTGTAAAATAATTTGACCATTCCACTTGTAAGTGTTTGATTTCTTGAGCAGTATAGGGTTGAGGGTCATAAAATATCTACAAATTAAAATGACATTAGTTAACGTGTATAATTAATAAATTAAATTTTAATATTATGGAAAAGTTTAAAAGGAAATCTTACCAGGTCAAAGTTCACAACTGTCCTAGTTGTTATTATTTCATACATAAATCTTAACATATATTATCTACATTCAATGACGCCTTGTTGTTCATGACAATTCTGTTTGAATGAGTGTAAATTCAATATATTATTTTTATGTAATAAATCAAAAAGTACAAATTATAAATGGATATTTACCTTCACATTTACATATTTTATCTTCGCACTCCTTTTCTTTGTGTTTTTTCAAAAGTGGACCCATCCCCTGTTAGAAAATAATATGAATGGGGTAAATTTAAAATTCATTATAATATATAAAACTATTGAGAAATTGAAACTTACTTTTCTAACATTTTCTTAAAACATTCCCGCATGTCATCATGGACAGAGAATATCCAATAAAGTGTTTTCTCCCTTGGGAAAAAAACCCCTAACATCCAAAGATCACTGATAAAAGAAAATTTAAGGTTAGTGGTTTTTTATGTTAAAAGATAATTAAATATTTGAGAGATATGTGTTTCATACCTCTCACAAAAAGGCATCATCCAACATTGTGTGACTATATTCTATTCAAGTCTTTCAACAATATAAAGCATTATTTGTTCCTTATCCAATGCAAAAGCTTCAGGGGAAATCAATTGCGAGTCCATGAATCCATATACATTTGTCCGCTCATTCTTCTCAAAAATGTTATAAATATACCTAATACAAAACAGACATAAGTATACATTTTCAATAAATAAAATGCAGGGAAAAGGTGTTAAGACTTACATGGAAAAAATTTGCACCACGTTGATGCCCAACTTATCTCCAGTAACAAGCTCCATGATATTAGTTTTCAGAATCCCCAAAGTTATTGCACGCCCACAAACATGAGCTTCCATTGGAAACTCATAATGACCCACCAACAAATTTGAATATCTTGACAATCTGTCAAGACTACTAGAATCTATATCTGATGTCATATCCATTTTTCTTCGTTGTTGTCTATACAGTATTTCTTTACCTTTAAAGTATTCCTGTAAAAATAAATAGAAAAATATATTAGTTTTCAAATGATAAAACAACATTAATAAAAAATAAAATAGAATATATAACATACATACCTCTGTAGTAATGAGTCGAAGAAGTCTGGATGGCCAAATTAAAAAATGGCTGATACTATGTCCAACTGTCATCACCTCATCTATAGGTAATGGTACTCGAGCTAATCTATCTATAATATCCTATACAGTGACCCTATGATTCTCTACCTCTAATTTTTTATGATGAATTGTATCTCCTATACAATATACCAACCCATATGAAACTATATGATGTTGAGGATCATCAACATATAACTCGCAATAAATAGGAAGTTGTGGTGGAGGAGTGGGATAAAAATGGGGTATGCAGGCTGAGGTGTAGGAGTGGGAGCTACTGGCAGAGGTGGAGGATAAATAATGGGGTCTGCAGGGGGAGGTGGAGGAGTGGGAGCTACAGTCTGAAATTGTCTTTGCATGTCTGCAAACATAGACTGTACTGATGCTCTAATATTTTCCTCCATCCTCGCATTAATATTATGAACTTCAGCCTCCAAGGATTCTATTTTTTTTATAAACACTCTCAACATTAGAAGTTTAAGAACGTGGAAATACTTTTCTTACAAATACACCTGCCATATATCCTCGTACACGACCAGGATGTTCGGGCTTTACCAATGTTGCAGATAAAATATCTTGCCTCCTAGCATCTGTAAATACCCCCTGTGAGCTCTACACCTCAAGAGAGTCCTGTATTAATTAATTGAACATTTCTGTAATGATTGATATTATATGAAGAAAATAGTTAACTTAAATAAATAAAATAGATATCTTACAATCCTCTCAGCTACGATTCTCGATTCTTATGAAAGATATTGCCCTTTTTTGCCCATTCGATCTCTCTTCCATTTTTCATGTCTAGATGGAGGGGATGGAGGGGCCACCCCTCCAGAACTTGAAGACTCAGCTCTTAGTTTTTGTAATTTTTCCGCCATCATTTGTTCTTCCAAAAATGCATACCCTCCCCGAGATAAACTATGAGGGTATACATTTTTAGATTGGATCTCCTGATGATCTTTCCTTGTTTTCTGTAAATTAAGAATAATAAATCATTAACAAAACATTAATAAGATCATTTATATAAGAAATATTATAAAAGTTTATATTTCCCTTGCCAAAAATGACTCTTTTCTTCTACTTTCAACAAATTGTCTCCATGTGTCTTCATCTATAAAATGATATGGATGACATGGATTATCATGAATCCTATGACTAAAAATTAAATAAGATGAGAGGGTTGATTTGAAATCCCTCCATCTTCTAGCATCCATAGATAAGAATTTCTTCCTGACTCCTTCAGTGCTAGAAATATCAAATTTCATCTAATAAAGAAGAGTTTAAACATATTATATATACTAGAAACATTTAAATAATATGAAAACAATAGAAAAATATCTTACCAAAATCATCTCCCACAACTGAGAGATTATCTCTTTATCCACACTTCTCCAGTCATCATACAAAATGCTTAATTTTCTCTTACCCTGAGTTGCTACAAAACTCTTAAAATCTTTTGCATTTGGACCTCTAGGAATATCATCCTCATCAAACTCAATGAGCATCCTATGATCCTTCATACGGTCAAGTTATAATTTTTGTAAACGCGTGCACCCACGTTTACCAACTCTTGAACTCTCTGTCATAATAGGAGCACATGAGGAAGATTGGGGAACATCAAGAAGAGCATGTGAATTTTCTTCCCCATAGGTATGACCAATATGCTCATCTCCAGAATCATATGGTTGATCAACTGATTGATCTGTCATTATCCTTCAAATCAAAAAAACATTAGTTCAAAAATATACAAATTCAAATATTTTAATACTACTGTAATCATAAAATAGAAAATTGTACTAAGTTACATAATAGTTTACATTTTTTATATGGTAAGCATGTTAAAAAATGGTAAAGATGGTCAAGATGGTAAACATGGTAAACATGGTAAACCTGGTAAACCTGGTAAACATGGTAAAGTAATTGTCAGTGAACAAAAATAATATATATATAATTTATGTAATGTTAAACATGATAAAGTAAACTAAACAAACTTAAAACAAACAAAAAATTATACTTATTTTGTTTTAATACATGTTTTAATAAAGAAAAAACTTATAATATCTAACATTTTATGAAAAAAATAAATGTAAACAAGAAATAAACAAATGTTACCTGTAATTTTAGGAATGTACAAATGGATTTTTTTCCAAAATTCCTTCATCGCAATCATTCATTATGTCACAAACCATGTCTTCAACATGCTCATCATTATGTTCTGTTAATCTATCCATGGAAGTAGGGATCTCACATAAATCTTCATCTTCATCATGTTCATCCTCACCAACATATTGTTTTTCCCTTGTAAAACAACATCCCACTACATATCTGATTGATCTACTACATAGAAAATTTGTTTTTCATGTGTTGCCATTATAAAAGAATCAGTTGTGTCTTCCAAACTATTCAGATTAACAAGTGTCATTCCAAATTCATCGTGTCTGACACTGTTGTTACCGATAAACCATTTATAGTTAAAAATAGGAACATTAATTTTAAAGTAATCAACCTCCCATATTTATTCAATCACTCCATAATATGAACTTGATGCAGAAATTGGGTTTTTGTCCTTAGCACTCGAAAAATGCATTGCTTCTACAAACACCAATACACCACTATTCTGAGCTTCACTTCTGTTGTCATGAGCTTTTGTATGAAATGTATAGTCATTAATGTCATAACCGGACCATGTTATCAAATTTAAACATGGACCACCCACTATCCATTTTAATGTATCTGATACATTTGATCTACCAAGCAATGTCTTTTTTAACCATGAAAAAAAAAATTTGTTGTGCTCATTCAAAATCCACATTTCTTTCTTCTTTGGATTACATTGTTTCAACTCATTAATATGAAATGTGATATACGGTTGAGCATCAATTATGTTATTCAAGATATATGATTCTAACTTCTTCATTTGTTCAGCTGACAACGATTTGACTTTCAAGCCACGAATCCCCTTTCTCTCATTATTAACTCATTCAGGGTGAGATGGAGGAAAACCTATGTGCAGCGCCGTAGCCAAGTAGATTATAAAAAACTCTGCAACCTCCTCAGAAATATACTTTTCAATAATGGAGGCTTCAGGTCGATATGGATTCTTAACATACCCCTTCAATATTTTCATATACCTTTAAAAATGATACATCCAACGAAGATATACAGGTCCATAAAGTTTTATTTCTCGAACCAGATGAATCATTAAATGCACCATTATATCAAAAAAAGTTGGAGGAAAATACATTTCCAATTTAAAAAGTATAAAAATTGCATCCTTTTCCAAAATGTTCAAAGCATTCAAATCAATCACCTTATTAGAAATTGAATTGAAAAAATAACACAACTTCATTAAAGTCTTTCTAACATGGATGGGCAATATTCCACGCAATGAAACTGGTAGAATTTATTGCATCATGACATGACAATCATGAGATTTCATACCTATCAACTTCAAGTCCTTCAATGAGACAAAAAAAATTACATTTTAATAGTAACCTTGTGGAACTTTGATATCATGAAGACACTGACAAAAGATAATTTTATCCCTCTTAGATAATGTATTACAAGCTGGGGGAAGAAATGTTCGTCTTCCATTAGGAGTGGTAGCTAACTCCAAACGTATTCCCATTGATAGTAAGTCTAATATTGCATTCAACCCATCTTTTGTATTTCCTTTAATATATAACAATGTTCCAATCGAATAATCATAGATATTCTTCTCCACATGCATGAAATCAATATTATGTTTAACTTCGTGATATATCCAATATGGTAGCTCAAAAAATATTGAAATTTTCTTCCAAATATGTCTATCATTACCAGATTTCTATGTCTTTCCCAATGTCACATCAAGGTTTTTCACCCTCTCAAAATATAGATCAGGGGATAAAGGTTTTGAAGAAATATCAAATTCTTGTGATCTATTGAATGCCTTTTTTAGTCTTCTATAAGAGTAATTCATAGGCAAATACTTTTAATGACCCATGTACACTGTTTTCCTCCCATGATGCAATTGACAATATGAAGTTTTTTGTTCGCAAATTGGACATTCTTTATGCCCTTTAACACTGTATCCAGACAAATTTCCATATGTTGGGAAGTCATTTATAGTGAACAAAATCCCTACATGCAGTTGAAAATATTCCATTTTATAAGAATCATACACCCTAATACCATCCACCCATAAAAGTTTCAAATCATCAATCAATGGTGACAAGTAAACATCAATATAATTGTTGGGTTGGTTCGAACCAGAGATCATTATACTCAACCTGACATATTTGTGCTTCATACAAACTTTAGGAGAGAGGTTGTAAATTACCAATAAAATAGGCCATGAACTCTGTGTGCTACTGAGAGTTCGGTATGGATTCATTCTATTTGTCCACAACACTAGTCTGAGATTTATAATTTCATTTCCAAATATAGAATACTGCTCATCAATTTTCTTCCATTGTGGAAAATCAGCTGGATGATGTATTTTTCCATCACATAACCGCTCATCAGTATGTCATCTTAACCTTTTTTTATCATTTGAATTAGAAAATAAACGTTTGAAATGATGAATTATAAGAAGATACCAAAATACCTTTGAAGGGATCTTTGTAATCTCTATATCAGCCTGTGATTTTTCTTTCACCTTATATCGTTATGTCCCACATTTAGGAAACTCTAATAGATATTCATATTCCTTCCTATATATAATACATTCATTCAGACAGGCATGTATTTTCTTATATCCCAATCCCATCAGGAATAATATTTTTTTGGCCTTATAATGTGAATCTGGAAGATCATTATCTTTTGGAAGAATTTCTTTCATCAATTGTAGCAGCTCTGTAAAACTTTTGTCACTCCATCCATGTTTCACCTTCAAGTTAATCAATCTTAACACCACCGAAAAAACCATAAAATCTGTACAACCAAGATATAATGGCTTTTCATCATCACTATATAGATGCAAAATTGTTGGTTCTATCTCAATTTGTTCCGCTGCAATATCGTGAATCATTTCTTCAATTCCATCGTAGTTACCATCTTGCGAATCATCATCATCAGTGACATTCCGTCCAATTTCACCATGCTAAATCCAAGGTCCATAACTCAGATTAAAACCATGACAAATCAGATGATATTTTATCTCTCTACTTTTCAACTTCTTCATATTCAAACATTTTAGGAATGGATAGAAAAAAAATGTCACTACTTAAAACATTTTGTTTAGAAAATTCCAAAAGGGCATCAACACCTTCCTCATATTCATTGCCCATTCTATGTTCCGTAATCCAACTTCGACTCATTATTACCTATAACAAATATCAAAATTATACATCTTTTTAAGATAAGACAAATATATGTTTATATGAAAAAAATCATAATTTTAATGTAAAATAATTTTGAAATATAAAACAAATCTATGCGTATTTAAAAAAATATGCTTGAATATGATTTTAAAAAGAAAATATAGTTAGATATAATAGTTTTAAATTCCAGGGAATCAAAGAAAACCATGGGTCCTCCAATGGTTGATAGAAAATTGGAGAAAATGGAGTAAACCTGAGAATCAAATCAAATTTAAAATAAAAACTCAGATGGAGAAAATCACAATGTAAAGACAATCATCACGGCACAATGGGGTCAGGATAACTATGCATATTTGAAAACCACAACATGGTCTCCCCCATAACCCATAATTTTCTCATAGTCGATGATTGGTCAAAATATATATAACCAAATAGAATCATATTGTAACACTAATATCCATGAAACAATACAATCATCATGTCATAATATCACAAACCATGATGCAATAGTCAATCCCAACTGACACTTATCCCCCACCCCCTTGGACACCCCCTGGACACCACCACCCCTTGGACAAACCGCCCACCCCCTGTACACCACCCCCCACCCCCTTGGACGCCCCCTAGACACCACCACCCCCTTGGACACCCCCCCCCACCCCCTGGACACCACCCCCCACCCCCTTGGACACCCCCTGGACACCACCACACCCTTGGACACCCCCCCCCCTCAGGACACTGCCCCCCCCCCCCCCACCCCTAGATAGCCCCCCCCCCCCACCCACCCCCTTGGACACCCCCCACCCCTCTTAGACATCCCCACCCCTCCTGGACACCACCACCCACCTCCTACCCCCTTGGACACCCCCTGGACACCCCCCAACCATCTGGACTCCCCCCCCCCGAACAACCCCCAAACCCTATGGACAGGCCCCCACCCCCTTGGACAACCCCCAACCCCCTTAGACACCCCCACCCCCTTGGACCCCCCCCCCCCCCCACACACACACACACCCCTGGACTACCCCCCTCCCCCACCTCCATGGACACCCTAGACACCACCCAACCCTTTGGAAAGCCCCTCGAACCCTCTGGACACCACCCCCCACCCCCTTGGACACCCCCTGGACACCGC
Organism: Viscum album; assembly: GCA_963277665.1. Lineage (NCBI taxonomy): Eukaryota > Viridiplantae > Streptophyta > Magnoliopsida > Santalales > Viscaceae > Viscum > Viscum album. The sequence goes on from OY728126.1 coordinate 53,224,121, forward strand.
CACCCCCTTGGATAGCCCCCCACCCCTCTGGACAGCCCCCCACACCCCACCCCCTAGAAATCCCCCCACCCCTCTAGACATCACCCCCCACCTCACCCCCTTGGACACCCCTCACCTATCTTGGACACCACCCCCCCCCACCCACTACCCCCTTGGACACCCCCTAACCCTCTGGATAGCCCCCCCCCCCAGACAACCCCCTAAACCCTCTGGACAGGCCCCCACCCCCTTGGATACCCCCCCCCCCACCCCCACCCCACCCACTCCCTTGGACACCCCCCCCCCCCCACCCCTTGGACCCCCCCCCCACCCACACACACACACACACCTATACTGCCCCCCCCCCCCACCTCTATGGACACCCTAGATAGCCCCCAACCCTCTGGACAGCCCCCAACCCCCTGGATATCCCCCAACCCCCTGAACATCACCCAACCCTCTGGACAGCCCCCCAGAACCATGGGATTTTATCCTCAAGCTACTAGTTTTGGCATATCTAGGGATTTTAACCTCAAGCTACTAGTTTTGGTATCATGACATTATTCAAAATGAGAACCATGAATTGTATCTCCTACTAGTATAAAACTCTCTATTATTAAATGAATCGGGTTTTAATAGCATATGAAGACTTATAATAGTCCACAAAAATAAGTGACATAAATAGTTTATGGAACAACAAAAAGTGATACCCAAAATAGAAACAACCAAGGATCCAAAAAAAACATTCCACAATGAAAAACCATATATACTTATAAAATAAATCACACTGGTATATAGAATGGGTGTATCACAATGGTTTAGATATAAATTATATTAATATAGGTGAATTAGATCATTAGTTGTTAATGAAAACAAATATTACCATAAATGTAGGGCATCCGCAAAACAAAAACAAACGAAATAGAAGTAGGTGAGGCTTACTTGAATATTTTGAGTCGATATAATAGATCTGGTGATAATAAATAAGATGATGATGGAAAAACTAGGTAAGAGGGTTTGAAATCGAATAATCTTACCTAGTTTAAACAAAAAAATCGCAAAAAGTAAATATAGACTATCCGGGAAAAATATGAATGAAATAAAGTCGTGGGAGGATTATCTGAGTGTTGCGAGTGGAGATGATAGATCCAAGGAGATTAAAGATGATAAAAGATGATGGAAAAACGAGTTTAATGAAATGAGATCGAAGAGTCGATTCTAGGTTTTCCATGCAAGAGAGACGGTTCGCAGTTCTTTCGATCGAAAAATCATAAATGACAATCCACGGTGCATGATAAATTTTTTAAATGTTTTATAATGTCAGTTATTCATTAATTGGTGTTATAAACTATTTTTATTACATTTATAAAGTTGGTTATTATAATATCTGATGTTATAAATGTATCAGATACCACATTTTTTACGTCGGTTATTTTATAACCGACGTAAAAAAAGCTGCGCGTTGGTTTTTTATGTCGGTTATTCTATAACCAACATAAAAACACATCAGAAACCACAGTTTTTATATTGGTTATTTTATAACTGACCTAAAAACTTCCGTGTGTTGGTTTTTTATGTCAGTTATAATATAACTAACGTAAAAAATTCTGCAGGTTGGGTTTTTACGTTAGTTATCAAATAACTGACCTCAAAAAGGCCTCAGATGCCGCCTTTTTTATGTAGGTTATTTTATAAACGACATAAAAAATTCATTATATACCTCATTTTTTACGTCGGTTATCAAATAACCGATGTAAAAAAATTACTCTCAGTATTTATTACGTCGGTTATAAAATAACCAACATAAAAAACCACATATCACATATTTTCACGTCAGTTATATATAACCGACGTAAAAATGGTGACGTTAAAAATGTTTTCTACACTAGTGCTTATTATACATCTACTGAGTATTCAATGATGTATCATTGAACTCATGCCAAAATATCCATTTAAAATATTTCCATTTCTTACCCAAATTTTTTAATGAACAATTATGTATGATATCATCATCTATATTATAGAATAATAACTTCTCTAGAAATATGTTTATTCAAAATATTATAATTTAGTTAAATAATAAAATTCAATTGAGACATAATGTATTAAAATTACCCTTATCTTTGAATCAAATACCTCACTCCTATAAGATATAGGAATATGTCTCCAATAAAAATATGTAATAAGAAATTTTACTAGCTCAGATACCAACTAACCCCCTATTTAGTGAAATATTTCCACAATATCCCTTATGAGGACCTCAAACAATCAAATGGGATAGATATCTTCAATCTATTCAAATTCCACACTTCTAAACTATTAATTATTATCTATGTAGTAGTTTTTCTTCTATCTATTATGAAAAAATAATTTATTATTATAACAAAGTGAAATAAGTTTTTTCATATTAAATTTGGTACAGATAATCATGACCCTCCAATGTACTCATTAGGAAACAGGAGTAACCACTTGTTCCCTAATTGTACGATCATCGTGTGTAAAACCAAATGAATCGGTAGACAGTGTGCCAGGTGCTATCAGGATGAGGATGGAGGGAATACCATATGTTATAGGGAGGAATCCCAAGGTCATGGTAGGTTTTTTTGAGATAGATTCAATGGGATCCTACAATAGGAGGTGATGGATCATCAGGAAATGTTGATGATGTCTTCATGGAAGGAGAACATAAAGTGGAAATCGAGTCCTATTATTGAATCTCTTTTTTTGGTATTCCTATCATTAAAAAGAGTAAAAAAATCTTCAAAACATATATTTTGAAACAAATATAACATTTTTTCACAATTAATCAATTAATGCATAAAAATAAATTTAAAAAAGATAATAGATTCATAGTACTAAAAATAAATAACATAATACATCGATAGTTAACAAGTCAATGGATAACTGGACATACAAACAATAATAGCATTTACTATTTCAAATTTAATCAATTCATATAGAAAAATAAATTTAAAATAAATAACAGTTACACAATAATAAAAATTAAAAACATAATACACAAGTACGTTAATGGATGATTGCACATACAAACAAATATAACATTAACATTTTCAAAATTAAACAATTCATTCATAAAAATAAATTTAAATATGATAAAAGGTCCATGGTACTAAAAATGAATAACATAATACATAGAAAATTGATAAGTTAATTTATGACTACATATAAAATAATTGTATTCTTTAATCATATCATTATCATGATTCATCATTACTTATTCTACTTCATCCACCCTTGAAAGATCAATATTCTCAATATCATGATGGAAAAATAAGTCAATTTATTATAGTTGATGGGATTCAATATCAGTGTTCAAATCATCTACTTCATCATCCATATTAGAAAATTATATTTGTTTCATGTGAACTACACTCCAACCATCATTCACTGTATCTTCCAAATAATATACCATTTTTTCTAGTGATATGAAGATATATGGATCATGTACTTCATGGTCACTGACATCTATCAAGTGGGAGAAGTTTTCTGAAGTAGATTGAAAGGAATATCTTTTAATAACCTCGGTAATATTGATCAAAATGTGATAAAACACTATTTTTTTGAATATTTTATTGATAATAAATGAAATAATTTCCTCACATTGTGCTAAATACATTAATTTATAGAATATTTGGGATTAGATTATTCATTTGAAAATTTGATTGAAATTCCAGTTTTTCCCTTTTGAAATTCACTATAGTATTTCGGGCATAAATATTGTTCTGTAAAATATTTTGACTTAAAATTTTGTAAATATGTTCCTAACTTAATGGGATATAAATTATATTTAGGACATGGGAGATTTATCGTGAATTTTAGTGGAGTAAATGGGACATGAAGACAAAGTTGGACTGAACCATCCAGATTGGACATCACTTCACCATTTGGGTGGTATCTTCTTTATTAGAACTTGGATTGAGCCAAAAAAAATTAGGTAAGATTGGGGAAATGATTATAAATAAATAATCCTTATATAAGGCCAGCTAATTCATGCATTTTAGAGGTCAAATATGCGGTGAAAGTGGGATTAAATAATTTGGCCGAATTTCTCTTTAACAATTAAAAATGTTTTGTAACCCTATCCCTTCCCAACTCTATTTAAAGGATTTTTACACTCTTTGGGAGGGTTGTTCAAGAATTTGGGAAGTTTTGACCAAAAGGGTGGCTCTTGGGAACCCCTCACAACTCTTGGAAGAAGTAATTCCTTGTGAAAACATCTCCTCTAAAAAAGGCTCTCCTCTCCCACCTAAACTTTGTTTTTATTTGTTCTTATACTTGTAATGCAAATTTTCTTCAATAAATATTCTATTTTTTTCTCTTTTAATCTTATTATTTTTCTTCTTGTGCTGTAATATAAGAGTGGAGACGAGATTGGGTGTTCCCCTTTCAATCCATTGCTTATGCAAAACGTCTCCATGATGACAACTCCACCCATGGAAGAGTGATTTCTTTCATAGTTGATCTAATAAATAATCCCTTAATTCATTTATTTTGAATCCATAAACATACTATAATTCATAAATTGTGATCAATTAATTGAGTTTTAATTTCTACGTTACTCAATCGACTTTCACTTGACCGCATAGTCGGGCTTGTGTAAACCGTGTGAGTGAAACCTCGATTGCAAAATCTAATCAATTTGGGATAGAATTTTAGGGTTCAAGTATCATCCCTAAAAACAATTAATTCTAAAATCTAGGGAGGATATTCTTCCCTAATTTACCACTAACCACAAGTTGGATTTTGGATCACAATCAAAGCAGGGTGTTGCGATTTAAGGTCCCGAAGTTAACTTAGGGCTCATTTTCACAAATATTTGTGGTTGTGTTAATTTCCGTAGGGTTTGGAGGTTAACAAGGTTAGGGGATCATAATTGAATGAATTATAATTATATTCTATAATGATAAATTAATGGTTAATTGGTTTTATTAGATCAACTATGTCTTCTCATATAAGTGTTTCTAAAGAAATTATCTCTTGATTGTTGCTTATCATTTTCTTGTTTAATTTATTATTTGAAAAGTTACAAAACAAACCCCCCATATTTATTTTAATTTGTTTTTAACTATTTAAATACTTACTTAAAGCCTATGAAAAGTTGTTTAATTCACTTCCTCCTTGAGAGAATGACCTAGGTCATCCATTGTGCTGCACTTAGTAAAATCACAAAATAAATATTTTTGAGAGTGTGTGCGACAACGTCCTTTCAACATGCATTTGGATAAAATAACATAAAAATGATCATGGTAGTTTAATTTTATAATATCAGTCAAATTTCTATAATATCCCAGTCTGAAAAATATAAATATACCAATATTCGATGTTTTTAAACCATCTCCCTTATCAAAATTATTGAATTTGAATCCATTCACATTTTAAGAGTTGAAATTCCTAGATTTCTTTAGTGTATTCTAAGCTAGAAACTTCAAATCTCCTAAAGAATCAGCTCAAGTATCAATATTCATGATCAAAAAAATAATATAAATTATTATATTTATATAATATATATGTCAAACTAATTATAACATCCCAACTCGGATGCTGCTAATCTAGTGCCTCGAGCCAATTCACCACAAGGCCTCAAGTGTGCCACCCCATACACCAGAGGCTACCAACTAGCAGTGAGGGACTAGGGTGTGATAGTGAGGAGACTATGTCCTTATATAAGAGTAAAAAATGTAGCATAAATAACCAGATGATATCTATAGAATTAAATTAAAGAGTGTGGAAGCAATAAATAAACTGAAACTAGATCATTATATAATAATAAATGGAATGCAATAATGGCACGAACGGCCTTTTCATATGTACAAAAATGGTCACCCACTAGGCTGACCATACATATACAGAAGTAAATAAAAGAAACTAAAAAAATGTACAAGTATCTACTACTATCTCCGAGCCAAACCACATACCCATGCTTCATGAAAAAAATTGAATTCATCCTTATCAAAAAATCTCAGGCCTTATCCCAAACCTATTCCTACAACCAAGTGAATGTCTACTTGGGTACCTTAGTGAAATGGTGGATCAAGTAGGGTGTGAGTATAAAACTTAGTAGGGCACCACCAACTTGATCCCATTCATAGCTAGTAATATGCAGTGTATGTAAAATTGATCTACTCTTTATTATAACAATAATAATAATAATATCTTCTAAAAATAAGATGAAATACAAAGTCATACAAGGCATACACAAGGGGAGTAATCAACCTAGCTGAGAAACAACTAGAATAAGGTGTCATCATGTATATATATTTATATGTGTGTGTATATAGTCCCATAAATATATATGCATAATTATATATATGTGTGTGTCTGTGAGTAAGGAGAAAAGTAATATGAATCAAACTATAGTTGATCTTTGGGTCTGTAATACCAATCATCTACATATATTATGAATAAGGCATTGAGCTAGATGTTGTACAACTCAAGCTATGTATAATTAATTAGATCTTTAGGTTTTTGATCCTGATACACAATACCTACTTTGGCCAACATCATAAGTTTCTCTGAGTAAGGTACGTCACCACAGGGGGATACTATTCCTAACCTTGGGATCATTCGTACTCTCCTAAAATAAATAAGATGAAGGAGTATTGGGTGTCAACTAGACATCTTGAAAATATGTGTAGATATAGATGTCATACCACTCTATCCACATGTAATTTAGTTCAATGGATAATTCCTAGGTCCCAGTCTATAGTAAATCATGACATTGAAACTTGGATGATCCTTAAGGAAGATGACCCTTAGGAGATATGTAAGGAATTCTCTCCAGATCTAAGATAACACTCAAAATACATTCAATAAATGGATCAACAACCCATTCCTAAAAAATTCTCGCAATTAACTATAATGGTACATCCACCTAATCTTAGGTAGAATCCTAGGCATCAAATAATGAGATCAAGTAAATCCTTAGGGATTTCATCAACATCTCGTTTCTCAGGGGAAATTCACCCACCCAACAACATTTGGAATCCCATGAGTTCTAACAATCTATCCTTCCTCAATGTGACCTAGTATAAGAGGGGTTCTGAGACACCCTCAGTGACCTACCACTGTAATTACTATATAGGGAAGAATCCCAAAGACAATGGGTATTCTAGTAATAGTAGTAGTGTCATTAAAATAGTAGGTCTCATAATATGGATCCCAAGAAGTATTTTTGGGAAACACAAATAATAATATTTGATAAATATTCTAGAAGTCAGTTACTAGAAATCACCTCTAGAAATCATAGTTACATCAACAATAACTGAGTGAATTCATAAATATAGGAATGAAGGTGGCCAAACACATAAAACAATCACTAATGTCACAACCATGTGAGATTATAAGTTTGGTATGGGTTCTAAGGAAACACTCACTACCATCTATACCCAAACTCATTTTGTACTTGATCGGATTTGGTCAAACATTGGGGCACCCAATGGGTCCCCCTAGGTTAGTACACAAGATATGAATCCAACATGGGATCCTTGAGGTTAGGTCATAAAGGGGAGAATCCTATAGGGAAATACTCTAAGTAAATATGTAATTGAATGCATCCCTATTGGGATCCTCATAAGGAGTAATCAAGTGGAGAAATTCTACATGAAATCCTCAGGTCAGAGTGTAAGAAGAGGCATCCCACAGGGGATCCTCAGTCTTTGTCATAGTCTCAGGTTGAGGTATGAATCCAATGAACAAGGTTTGTTAGTGACCCCTATCATTCTTCCATTTAATTTCTAAATTAAAAAATAATAATTTAACAATTCATTGGGGTAAATCTAAATAGGTGGAATCTCCCATAGGGGTAATTCTAAGAATATTCATACTGCATAAACATGCATAAATACTCTATGTAAGTTATGATAGACCACCTACCTTTAGGAATATTAAACCATTTAATTTATAAAGGCCAACAGTAGATTTCAAGGTCTTTCTAATCTCAACAGAGTCATGTTGGGTCATGTGTCACATAAAAACCCCCCATAAACAATTAATTTTAACAATATTATAAATGTATAATTAAAACCAAATGATTTAGTTTAAATAACAATTTTATTTAAAATTGGAATAAGACCCAAATTCTCATTGTACAATCCCATCATACTATAATGGAAACCTTGCACTTTCTAATACCCTGTAACATAATCCCAACCTCAAGGTGGGCATAACATCAAAAAAATAGAATCAAAAAACCATTGAAAAAAATAATTAAGGCTTTAAATCTTTATAAATTCATCGCGGTGACATAACTCAGTGAAATGTCATGAGAAAAAGTATAGATAGAATCCTTAGTCACCCTCTATATAGTAAAAGTGAAATCCCCATCATCGATATTTGATTCTACCATTCTCTAGTGGAATTGGAACTAAAAACCCTAACTGAGGAAACTAAGAGTTAGAGAAAGATGAAGAAAAATGCCATGATGACTGACGGAGTTGAAAGATTACCTAAAGGTTTCCAAAACAATTAAAGAAATTTGATTCTATCCAAGAATGATAGATAACTCCCATGGATGAATGGAGAATGAGGGCTACATGGGTAGGTAATAAAGGGGAAGAAAAAAATAGTAAAACCCTTTAAGGGTCAGAGGGGAAAGATGGTAATTTTTTCCTATTTAATGATATGTATGGTTTAGCCACACAGTTTTCCAAAATTTGTGCCAACTATGTTGTTGAAACTATCTTGGATCCTCATCTTTCCTATTTTTAGTTCATAGTTTCACAGACCATGTGCCAATCGTGTGCCTCTATTGTATGAGGCACACTCCACATTGCACAGTTAAAGTGCGCGGTTAGTCAAACTATGTGCCAGTTGTGTGTCATGTATACAAAAAATTATAGACCCCTTACATGGTTTCCTATAGCTTTCCACATGTTTTCCCAAACCATTATCCTATATAAAATTTCTTTCATAGTTAGTTTTTATGGTTAGTATTAATTGTGTGCTAATCATGCACCATTGGTTTCACATTTCCAAAACTTCAATTTAGGGCCCTGAACCCCTAAGATGATCCCAAAACCACTAGGATATAAACCAAGCCTCATTAAACATCTAAAAAACATTATTTAGAGTCATTCCAATCTTTAGAATCCCATTTAATAACTATGATCAAGATTTAAAACATACATTAATTAAAAATTAAAAAACCTTCAAAATTTTCCAACTCGAAAAAACATGGGATTTTAAAGCCTCCCCACCTTAAAACTAATCATCCTTGAGAAGCCTAAATGGGTATAAAAATGAAAATCCTAACCTACTTGAGTTTTGAATTAATTTTGAAAGGTTTTGTTTCATTTTTGAATGCCCAACACACCTCCAAGAACTAATTTAAACATACAACACTCAACTTCCCAAATTGATCCAACATGCAGAGCCATAGCTGAAACACCAGGATGATTATTATCCAAGATAATCTAACATAATACATAATAACATTGTCATATCTTCCAATAAGAAACCTATGGTGCTCCCATTTATGGGTTCTTTCTTTCAATAGCCAATTCTGAACCATGGTACCTCCACTATTGGAACTACCTAACAAAAAATGGACCTAGAATTATAATGATGTTATTGTCATGTTTCTCATCTCTCTATATGTGATCACAAACCAATTCACTACCCATGGTCCTCAATCTAACCAAATGGTCAAACTATAATCGACCAAGCTCAACCGGGTCGCACTAAATATTCCTTGAAAATCCCAGTCTAACCTACATTCTACACCCATCTCATCCCACTCGTGTGCTCGATGCAGTTTTAAACTAACCACATTTAACTACATGAAATAATTCAATTTTAACCTCCTTCACTAGACAATTTTTGAAAATCCATGGCTTCTACATCCAACACATCACAAAAAACTAATTTGATTCCTTTATCCCAAGGAATGTTGAAATCGTCGATAAGATTAATAATCATAGTCTATAACTAACTCCCAGTGAAATTTCTTGTATAAACCATACCCTTTCCATACCCATTGTTGTGTCACCGCATGGAAACTAATACATTTATGATCTAATACCCATGGATTTTCACAATCTACTCTGGGATTAATACCTTCACTCAAACTACACCCAAGTCCATACTCGAATTATACATGGAACTTACCAATAAATATAACTATACTTGGATCAATTTATTTAATGTAATGAAAGAGCCAAAATGAACATATAACAATAGGTCTCAAGATCCCGTAACCCTTATCACATGAGGTTTTCCCACTAGTGACAGACATCCCTGTCCCCACCTTAGGAGAATCATTGTCTTTGCTCTAATGAAAAGATAACCTAATCACCATAGAATATTCCCTATCCCTCCCATACATAACAATTGGCATGGCTTAGAACCCACTTATCCTAAGAGTTAATGTAAATTTTACCCAGGACTTATTCCCAATTCCCGAGAACTGTTTCCATGATACTTTTCAAAATTCAAAAAAAATGAGGGTCACTTCAATCAAACATATAATGGTATACTACACACCATATTGCTTACTTTTTAACAACTCCTAAAGTGAAATTTCAATGAGTATTTTATCCAGCCACAAAAATACATTAGTAGCTTAGTGTGTAGATAACCCTCTCTTAGCATACTTAGGATAATGTTGAGATATTGGTCATGATCACCTCTATCTAGGAGTACACTATGATTCCATCGATATGCGTGTATTTATTATCTAAGCCACGATCACATATAAATAGGATGCACTTTTCTTATCCAACTATGGACACCACGTCTCCCAAAAATGTGTGTCCAGGTCTAACCATGGATCAACTGGATCCTAGCACCTGATTTATTCTCAATGTCACCTCTACCATGAAGTAACATTCCTCATTTAAGTCACAGCTTCTAGGAAATGAGGCTCATAGAATTTATTTTAAACCATCAGTCCTAGGCTCACACATGTTCACTCAATGCATTATGATTTAAATGGTACCGTGTGTATTATAATTATACCAAAACATCCTACACAAAGGGTTTAAAATGTTGTATCACCTGATCATCATCACTCAAATCATACTCTCATGAAACATTCATCAACAAGGATAAGTTGATCATGTTGCATAACACATCAATCTTAATAGGTCGAGAGATCCCTTATAAATCCTCTTCAAAAGTAGGCACCTCACCTATGTCAGGTTTCATTATACGACTGCCAATCACGTGACATCATTCCATTCATGAGCGTCTACCCATGATATAACCATGTTAATAACTATATAATCATTGGTAAATTGGTTCAGGCACCCAAATAGTCCTTCCCATGGAAGCTAGTATCAATACGTAAGCACCCTAACTGCCTTCTCAAAAACTAAAGGCATCACCATTCCTATATTGAAAAATCTAATCGCATATGGGAATCAGTCTCCAAACAGGCATAAAATCAAGCTCACTAATTAAAAAGTAATCTATAAATGTTGGAAATCCTATCTCATAGGTTTACCTAAAATAAATGGAATTTTAGCCTACCAGGTTCTAAGTAAAAAATAAGGGCCTCTAGGTCTCCCGCCTATCCCTTCCAATCAAGTATCACATGAGGGTCACTAGGTATAACCACTTATCCCAAAATTTGAACCTCTTTAAGTTCACAACTCATGGGGTATCAACTATTTTCTCACCTCGACATAAGTCATTTAATTCACCTACTAACTCTCTCTCTAAAATTTGTAAATAAATAATAAACCTATGAGGGCCAAAAACAATTATTAAGCATCAGCCTACTAGATCCCTAATCCTCACTAATCATCCTCATAAAGGACTTCCACTGAAGTATCATGTTATGAGAATAAAAAAAAGATATTTTACTAAAACTAAATGAGAATATATATATATATATATGGTAATTCCCCCTCGAGGTCTAGTATACAATAAAAATTTTGGTATCTATTGGAATCGTACACAGTGAACCAACTATATCACAATAAATGAAAAAGATACACCCATAAAGGGTCTACTAGAAAAGCATTAGCTGCCGACATTGACCTAAAAGGGTCAACATCTAACAGCCCAATCTTGGTGTACATGGAAATTACATTTATTTTTGTGGAATACTTAATACATTACACAAATATATTCCCAAATACCATATTTGTTTAGGGTCTTTGGAAACTTGTAACATAATCTTCTAACTTGGTGAAAGATCTTCAACATCTCCCATAAATATCTCCCCCTTTTGTTTTCCTACCTAAAACATTTCTTCATATACAGGGGAAAAGAAAACATAAAAAGGGTGAGCTAAAATGATCATTAAGGGTAAACATGGATAACATAAAACAAACCATAAACATAAGAATTTAAAAATATGAACATAAATTTTGAATATCAAAATCTTTCGTCATGAAATAAATCTTGGCAGTGCGTAAGGCATAGATCATAAAGGAACATTAACCGTGATATAATAGAATTGGAATAAAACATGGAATTATGGAAAACAAATAATAACATGATATTATTTACATAGTATCCAATGCATTACTTTCAATACCATCATAGTTGATGAATTCCATTACTGAATCGGGTTTACCTGTCGTTCCAACCATGTATTACTGCATCAGATTTACTTGTCGTTCCAACCCTGTATTACTTAACCGGATTTAATTTTCATTATAGTATTATCTATATCATGATATATAAATCTTTACCCAATTAATTATAGGGATATATAGGTATCACTAATCTCATAATTAAATTATTCCTACACGTGCCACAAAAACATAAATCATTCATCATAACAAAACCCAAGAAATAAAATGTGCTTCTTAAAAATCATTCTATCATAACATATTCCATATAAAATATCATTCCATAATTAACACAATAAAATCATAGTAATAATAGGGATAAAAACATAACCCTATTTAAATAGAATCATCTTAGATGAAAAATAATTTCGATAAAACTCTTGAACTTAATTCTTGAGTAAAATATCTCTTCTTCTTCAAAAATGTTTTCTTTTCTCTAAATGCCACGTAATTTTATAAGAAAATGATTTAGTTGAAAATAAACTTGAAATCTTGTAGAGTAATATTTATGTAAATAAGGTGTTATGAATACATAAAAAATCATTCATTTCATATAAGTTAAAAAACATTCTCATCATACTTTTTCTAGAAAAGTCAAAAAGTAACTCAAATCGAATAACGACAAAAGATTCCTTTTATACCATTTAATAAAAAATAACCCAAGGGTAAAATTAACTTTAAAAAATTGTATAAAAATGTAAATAATATTAAATAATTACAGAAACATGGATTTGGATGATAAATATACCCCAGTAAATACTTATATATAAATAACCTCGGATAAAAATGAGATTGCAAAATTATCCCTTACCTTAGGTCCAATATGCTTCGTATGTATCCTAAACTCCTATATAGTGGGTCTAAACATATTATTAACTTGTAAAAAACCATAATAATATTTATTATATTATATATGATTCACTTATGACTTTATATTACATGTTCATTTATAAATTCCATGTTAAAGAAACGTTTTGGGTAATAATTGTTTTATTTATCGTACGTTTTTTGACTTGTTATTCTTGATATTATTACCTAGATAATGATTTAATTACCTAAATAATTTAAAACATTATTTATATATCGTATATATTTAGTATATAAATATATATAATAGATAGATAAATGAAATGGAATACACTGTTCATAGAGACGGTAGGTCGTGCGTATGCATGAACGCTGTTTCTGTTTCCTTATTGAATTGAATGGAAGAAAGTAAATGAAATATATATATAAATAAATTTGGTAACATTATTATGTCATATATTTAGTTATTATTTATTATATATACTTTATAATAATTCTTTAATGTTTAATGTGGATAATAAATCTCATCGCGTCGTGGAGACGGTAATCCCTACGTACGCATGAGCGACAATATCATTCCCTTGATAGTTAAATGGTATGGAATTGGATGGTATGTGAATTTTACAGAAATAATATCATTTTATATTTATTATTTAAATCCATTATACACATCATTATACCCATCTAAATTAAGTATTTTTGAATAACAAATTACACCACGACGTGGAGACGATAAGTCGTACATATGCATGCATGGTGATATTATTATTCCTATAATGGATAAAAGGAGGTATAAGGTGGTACCATAATTATAATAACATATCATCATGTAGAATACACTAGATTTATTAACATTATTATGATAACAACATAATAATAGTAAGTATAAGAATAAAATAATTTTGAAATAGGTGATAAAACAATTACCTCTTTTCCAAGTATCTTCTTTGGATTTTCACAAAAGGCCTCCCTAGGATGGATTTTTTCTAAAATTGTGGACTCTATGAGGAATGGAGGGATATTGGGAGCTTATTTTAGCATATGTTTTATAATCTATATGGATTTAATGGTGTGATTAACTGGGTATAGGTGGTGGCCTTTTATAAGAGGGAGGAGGGCCACTTTAGGAATGTATTGAAATATTAATTTATTATAAATTTATTTTTGATTTATAATGGTCCCAAACTAATTTATTTAAAATATTAGATGATTATGGGTCTAAATACTCTCAAAAAATAAAATTTAGACCTGTTTTTATTTTATTTTAAACCTTATCATTTTGATTTATCTTTATTTAATCTACTTAATTTTAATTGTGGTAATAATATTCTAAATATTAAATGGTTAGAAATATTTACTTATGTGTTTTAAATTTTAAATAATTGGATACATTATGAAATTTTAGAACTTATAATTCTAACTTTCAAATTTTTAAATATTTTTTTTTTATTTTTAAATAATTTTATAATATGTTATTTTTATAAAATATCAATAGTGTCAATTTTGGTACTATTATTTTGTTTGAATTTAAATAAAATCCAAAAATAATATAAATTCAAACCAAAATATTTAATACACTCCTAAAATTTCATAGTAACCTATAAAATTTTTTGATAACATCAATTAGTTAATATTATATTTATTTTAATATTTTTAAAACAATTTATTTGATATTTCTATTAATAAAATAATTTCTACATCACTGTTGTGTCATCATTAATGGTAATTATTTAATATCTAAAAATTATAAATAAATTCACATGATGTAGATAATTTAATTATATTTCTTGAAACTATTTATTTTCAATGTTTTATCATGTTTATCACTATATTAAAATTATTATACTTATAAGAGATAAGAGAGTGACATGTTGTCACTTTTTTTTGTTTTAATTATAATCACATCACTTACATGGAAAAAAGTCCATTAAATGAATCAATTTTGACCCTTAAGTGATATTGTTCTACTTTAATTTATCAAATTGTATCTTGGTAGGTGTTAGGGTAATTTTATTATCCTTATTATATTGTTTGTTATCCTAATTTACCCTAATTACCTTTAACTATGGTAAATAAAAATTATCGTAGTTACTATTCATAATATCTAAAAAAATAAAAGTAACATATTAAAATATTTTTACCCACTGATTCCAAATATGGAATCCATTTTTCAAAATTCAAAATACAGAAGTTTCATTAATTAATTTAAAATTAATTCTCATTGTCAAAACCAGAAACCGGATTTCTAAGAAGTAAAAACTATCAAAAGATTGACATGTGTTTATATCCAATTTAAATGTGAAATTACTTACAATGACCAAAATTGGATTAAATTATAAAAACATAATCCAATTACACTTTAAAACCAATTAAAAATATAATATAACTATATAAATAAATTAGATGAAAAGGTAGTTTTGAATTAAAATACAGTATTTCTCGCTATTCATTAAAATGTGAATTTTATCAAAAAAATCCAAAAATTAATCCAAAGTAAATTTTTATGTCCTTCTTCTAAATAAGAAGTTTATTTTGTCAAATAAAATATATAAAAGTGTTAAAAACTATATTTTAAATGGGTGCATCATCAAAAGGTGGAAAAACTGTATTTTTTTAAAAATACTTCTTTTATAAGAAAAATTGAATTTTTCTTATATCATGTCTGGAAAATAAATAAGATGAATGTTGATGTTATATAAAATTAAAATTGTGGTTAATACTATTCATAACAGCTAGTTTATATCCCATTAAATAATAATATTTGAATAATATATTATTGTTCAGTGAAACTCGGTATTGCGTATAATGTAAGCTATTGAGGAAGGTCACTCTTGCATGTAACGTAGGACAAGTCATTATTGTGTGTAGTGAAATATTACTTTGGTGTTTCATATAACATAATCCAAACATAGTTCTTTTATACATTGAAAAAAAACTATATATACTCAGTGTTTTGTGTATCGTAATCCAACTTAGCGTTGCGTGTAACATACAAAAAGTTTGTTTAGTATAAAAGGAATGTTTGACTTAGTGCATTGCAATATATAAATAAAAATTTTAATTTATTCGAAAAAATGGTCTATAAAAACTCAGGGTGTTCCATTATACCCCCTTAAAATTAATTTCTCCCTCAAAATTTTTTAGGGTTATAAAAGGTTTACTACTTAAAAGTTTCTTTCATGGAAACTCACAAAGTAAAAATGAAAACTAAAACTTCATTTTAAAAAAGGAAAGTTAGAAACATAATGGTTTCCCAAAGTAACACATCACTGGGTTTCTAAAAAGGAGAACATAGGTGGTAAGTGAAAACATGGATATGGAAGAAAAATATAGCAATCAAGTTCTAATGGATAATGATAGAGAACAAGGTTTGGATAAAGTTAAAAAATAGAAATCCATAAATCTATGATGATTTAAGGGACCATCTGATTCATCGGATAAGAAGGTACTAGGATAAAAAAAAATTGTTTTCAAGATCATTTTTCTAAAGTTGAAGAACATGATAAGAAATACTTACTTGATTTCAGTATAATCTCATCTTTGGTTGTGCCTTAAACAATTTCCACTTCATGTATTATTCAAAGAAATGAAGTTGAATTTGTCATTCCTAAAGTGTTAGTAGATCATGTGATCCATAAATAGAATGATAGTTCATTCCATATATCTTTATCACAAAAAGGTTAGCACAAGTTATCAAATATACATAAGTCCATCAATGGTGAGATTAATCATATATGGTTCCAAAAATGGACTTATACTTCATCTATCACAAAAATTAAATTAAATAAAATTAATTTATAATAACTAGGGACTTCCTGTAGGCCAGCGGTAGGCAATAAATGCCTGTCGCACTTCGGTTGTGGGTTCGATTCCCACAGCCTTGTCTAACGCAATGGGTTGTTTCCCATCCTACAGTTTGTCCTTTTTCTAAAAATATACTATTATAATATTCCTAAAATAATATTAAAAAAGTTTTATCCTTAACAATACTATATGATGTCTAACTTAATCCATTCCAACTTTTAGGCTTATCCAAAATACTTCTATCCAAACTCACAATAGCAAAAAAAATTACAATAAAGGTCATATAAAAAGCATGTAAAAACATTCATTTATCCTCTATATATCATAAGATATATCTTGTTGGTCACATTCTAAACATTTGAATGAATTCATCATGAATTCTATTGAGTCATGGTAATAACTTAAATTTGCATATATCCTTATTGAAAACAAGTATGTTTACTTATTAAAAAATTTATTGGATATATTCCTTAAGTCCCAAAAATTTGTATACTTCATCCATGGTAGCATAACCCACTTGTCAATAACTCCATAATTAGATACTAAGAAACTAGCATCATCCAATTTATTTATTCAAATCTAACATATCTCTATCCAAAAATCATTATTTGAACATAAGGGACATATTAAGGGTAATCTTTCCCTTAATTATGTGTTCTCAAAGTATATCACTTTACCCTTAAATAACCTTTTTGGATTTGTATAACTATTCAAAATATCATTTCCAATCCTTAATGAAAATTTTATACTGAAAACACTTATATATTTCCGGACTCATATAATATAATCTATAAATTTTGAAACATATACACCTCAATCATCAAACTTTATTCTTAAACAATTACTCAGGATCCATCATCGTCATCTTTCCTAAAATATGAATCATGTATTAAGGTTTCTCAACCTCAAGATTCTTAGGTTTTATGTAAACAATACTAGAAGAACGTCACATACCTTTCACATGTCATTTAAAATCTCTTTATCCTCAGTAGTATGACCACACTCATACCAACGTCATGATTCTCTTCATGATATTTCCATTTAGGAAATTGATCTTCATTATTACCATAATTTACACATCTGAAACATTAAATGGTTAATTATGTTATATATAGTTCTTTCTATTGACTAATACTGAAAAGAAAAGTGTGAGAAATACATATCAGAGATTAAAATCACATAAGTAAGGTAAATTACTTATAATATTTCAATATAGGATATCTTAGGTTAAATATTAGGTTATTCATGATTATCACAAAAACTATAGGATTTTAAAATATACTTGACTTGTCCTTAGTACATCCCTAGAAAAGTCCTTAGAAATATATCTAGAGATCTCACTAAAGTTTTTGCATCCTAGTTTCCAAAGTTTGACTAAACCTTCACTCGGATACCAACTCTAACAACCCAAGCTTGACGTACATGGAAATAACATTTATTTTTGTAGAATACTTAATACATTACACAAATATATGCCCATAGACTATATTATTTTAGTGTATTTGGAAACATGGAACATAATCTTTTAACTTGGTGAAGATATTCAACATCTCCCATAAAGATCTTCCCCTTTTGTTTTCCTACCTAAAACCTTTCTTTATATCCTAGGGAAAAGAAAACATAAAAAGGGTGAGATAAAATTATCAGTAAGGGTAAACATAGATAACATAAAACAAACCATAAACATAAGAATGTAAAAACATGAACATAAAGTTTAAATATCAAAATCTTCAGTCATGAAATAAATCTTGGTAGTACATAAGGTAAAGATTATAAAGGAACATTAACCATGATAAACTATCATTAGCATAAAACATGGAATTGTGGAAAAAAATAATCACATAATATGATTTTCGTAGTAGACAAGTCATTACTTCAAAGACCATCATAGTGGAAAAAGTTCATTACTGAATTGGGTTTACTTGTCGTTCTGACCATATATTACTGAACCATATTTACTTGTCATTTCAGCCCTGTATTACTGAACTAGATTTACTTGTCATTTCAGCCCTGTATTACTGAACCGAATTTACTTGTCATTCCAATCATGTATATATATTGAGATATAAATCTTTACCAATGCATTGGAGGGAGATATAGGTCTCACCCATCCCATAATTAAATCATTCTTACTTGTGCAACAAAAACATATATCATTCATCAAAGCATAACCCAAAAAATAAAATGGGCTTCTTGAACATCATTTCATCATAACATAATTAATATAAAATATAATTTCATCATTAACACAATAAAATAATAGTAATAATATGGATAAAAACATAATCCTATTTAAATATATTCATCTTAGATGAAAAATAATTTCGACAAAATACTTGAACTTAATTCCTGAGGAAAATATATTTTCTTCTTCAAAAATGTTTTTTTCTCAAAATGCTGCACAATTTTAAAAGAAAATAATTTAGTTGAAAATAAACTTGAAATATTGTATAATAATCTTCATATAAATAATTCATTATGAAGATGTAAAAATCCATTCATGTCGTATAAGTTAAAAAAAGGTTCTCCTCGAATTTTTGCCAGAAAAGTCAAAAAGTACCTCAAATTGAATAACGAAAAAAGATTCCTTTTATACCATTTAATAAAAATTCATAAAAGGGTAAAATTAAATTCAAAAAAAATTATAAGAACATAAATAATATTAAATACTTAGGTAAACATGTATTTGGATGATAAATATACCCTAGTAAATACTTACATATAAACAACCTCGAATAAAAATGAGATTGCAAAATTATCCCTTACCTTTGGTATGATATACTTTGTATGTATCTGAAACTTCTATATAGTGGGTTTAAACAAATTATTAACTTGTAAAAGAACCATAATAATATTTATTATATCATATATGATTCACTTATGACATTATATTACCTGTTCATTTATCAATTCCATGTTAAATTAATGTTTTGGGTAATATTCATTTTATATATCGTATATGTTTTGACTTTTTATTCTTGATATAATTACATAGATCATGATTTAATTACTTCCAGAATATAAAATTTTATTTATATATAATATATATTCAGTATATAAATATATATAATAGATAGATAAATGAATTGTAATACACCGTTCATAGAGACGGTAGGTCGTACGTACGCATAAACGTTGTTTCTGTTTCCTTAGTGAATTGAATGGAAGCAATTAAATGACATATATATATATAAATAAATACAGTAATATTATTATGTCATATATTTAATGATTATTTATTATATATAATTTATAATCATTCTTGAATGGTTAATGTGGATAATGAATCTCATCGTGTTGTGGAGACGATAAGCCCTACGTACGTACGAGCTACGATATCATTCCCTTGATAGTTAAATATGGAATTGGATGGTATGTGAATTTTAAAGAAATAATATAATGTTATATTGATTATTTAAATCTATTATAAACATCATTATACCAATCCAAATTAATTTTTGTTGAATAAAAATTACACCACAATGTGGAGACGGTAAGTTGTACGTACGCACGCATGGTGATATTGTTATTCATAGGATGAATAAAATAAGGTATAAGGTTTTCCCATTATTATAATAACATATCAGAATGTAGAATATACTGGATTTATTACTTTATTATGAGAAAAAAATAAGAATAAGAAATAGATTAAGAAAATAATTTTGAAATAGGTGATAAAACAATTACCTCTTTTTCAAGTATCTCCTTTTGATTTTCCCAAAAGGTCTCCCTAGGATAGATTTTTTTCAAAAGTGTGGCCTATATAAGTAAGGGAGGGATATTATTATATTATTTTAGCATATTTTAGATGATCCAAATGGCTTGAATTTTGTTAGTAAGTGGGTAGAGGTGTGGCCTTTTACAAGAGGGAGGAGAGGCACTTTAGGAAAGTTTTGAAAAATTAATTTATTATAAATTTATTTTCGGTTTATAATGGTCTCAAACTCATTTATTTTAAATATAAGATGAGTGTGGGTATAAATATTCTCAAATAATAAAATTTAGACATGTTTTTATTTTATTTTAAACCTTATCGTTTTGATTTTTCCTTATTTAATCTATTTAATTTTAATTGTGGTAATAATATTCTAAATATTAAATGGTTATAAATATTTACTTATGTGTTTTAAATTGTAAATAATTGGATAGTTTATGAAATTTTCAACCTTATAATTTTAACTTTTTATTTTTAAATATTTTTGTTATTTTTAAATAATTTTATAATATGTTATTTTTATAAAATATCAATAATGTCAATTTTGATACTATTTATTTATTTGAATTTAAATAAAATCCTCACAAAAGATAAATTTGAACCAAAATTTTTAATAAACTACTAACATGTCATAGTCATATATAAAATTCATGTAGAAAATTAATTATTTTATATTATGTTTCTTTTAATATTTTTAAAACCATTTATTTGATATTTCTATTAATAAAATATTTTCTACATCACTATTGTGTCATCATTAATGGTAATTATTTAATATCTAAAAATTATAAATAAATTCACATGATGTAGATAATTTTATTACCTTTCTGTATATAATTTATATTTGAAGTTTTATCATGTTTATCACTATATTAAAAGTATTATACTTATAAGAGATAAGAGAGTGACATATTATCACTTTCTTTTGTTTTAATTATAATTACATCACTTTAATTGATAAAAGTAAATTAATTGAATAAATTTTGACCCTTAGGTGATATTTACCTACTTAAATTCATCTAATTAGATTTAGTTAGGTTTTACGGTAATTTTATTATCATTATCATATTGTTTGTTATCCTAATTTACTTGACTTGCCTTTAATTGTAGTAAAAAAATTATCGTAGTTACTATTCATAATATCCAAAAAAATAAAATTAACCTATTAAAATATTTTATACCCACTGATTATAAATATGAAATCCATTTTTTAAAATTCAAAACATAAAATTTTCATTAATTAATTTAAAATTAATTCCCGTTGTCAAAAACAGAAACTGGGTTTTTAAGAAGTAAAAAATTTCAAAAGATTCACATGTGTTTATGTCCAATTTAAATGTGAAATTATTAACAATGACATAAATTGGATTAAATGATAAAAACATAATCTAATTAAAATTTAAAAACAGTTAAAAAGATAATCTAACTATATAAATAAATAAGAAGAAAATGCATTTTTGAATTAAAATAGAGTATTTTCCATTATTCATTAAAATATGAATTTTATCAGAAAAATACGAAAAATTAAACCAAATAAAATTTTGATGTATCAGTTCTAAATATGAAGTTTATTTTTTCAAATATAATATACAAATGTGTTAAAAACTATATTTTAAATTAGTGAACAATCAAAAGGTGACAAAACTGCATTTTTTTAAAAATACTTCTTTTATCTGAAAAAATTGATTTTTTTTCTTATATCATGTATAGAAAATAAATAAGATGAATGTTAATGTTATATAAATTTCAAAATGTAGTTAATAATATTAATAATATCTAGTTTATATCCCATTAAATAATAATATTTTAATAATATATCGTTGTTTAGTGAAACTCAGTATTGCATACAGTGCAAGATATCGAGGAAGGTCTCTCTTGCATATAACACAATCCAAGTCAGTGTTGTGTTTAGTGAAATATTACTTTGGTATTGTATATAACATAATCCAAACATAGTTATTTTATACATTGAATAAAATCTATACTCAGTTTTGTGTGTATCATATGCCAACTCAGTGTTGCATGTAACATATGAAAAGTTTGTTTAGTGTAAAAGGAATGTTTGACTTACTACATTGCAAGATATAAATGAAAATTTTAATTTATTCAAAAAAACGGTCCATAAAAACTCGGGGTGTTACATTATACCCCCCTTAAAATGAATTTTTATCCCAAAATTCTTTAGGGTTATAAAAGGTTTACTACTTGAAAGTTTATTTCATGGAAACCTACATAGTAAAAAGGAATACTAAAACTTCATTTTAAAAAGGAAAGTTAGAAAAATAACGGTTACCCAAAGTAACTCATCACTAGATTTCCACATAGGAGAACATAGGTGGGAAGTGAAAACATGGATATGGAAGAAAAATCTAATCATCAAGTTCTAATGGATTGTGATAGAGAATAAGGTTTAGATAAAGTTAACAACTAGAAATCCATAAATCTATGATGATTTAAGGGACCATCTGATTCATAGGATAAGAAGGTACTTGGATAACATTTTTGGTTTTCAATATCATTTTCCTAAAGTTGAAGAACATAAGAATAAATGCTTACTTGATTTCAGTACAATCTCATCATTGGTCGTGCCTTCAACAATTTCCACTTCATCTCTTATTCAAAGAAATGAAGTTGAATTTGTCATTCCAGGAGTGTTAGTATATCATGTGATCCATAAATATAATTATAGGTCATTCCATATTTCTTTATCACAAAAAGGTTATCACAAGTTATCAAATATACATAAGTCCATATATGGTGAGATTAATCAAATATGATTCCAAAAATGGACTTATACTTCATTTATCATACCACTTAAATAAAACATAACTAATTTATACTAACCAGGGACTTTTTTTAGGCCAGTGGTAAGCGATAAAGGCCTATCAAACTTCGGTTGTGGGTTTGATTCCCACAGCCTTATCTGACATGATGGGTTTTCTCCCATCCCACAGGTTTTCCTTTTTCTAAAATTGTACTATTATAAAATTCATATATAATATTAAAAAAATTATCCTTAAAGAATACTATCTCATTTCCAACTTTATCCATTCAAAATTTTAGGATTATCCAAAATACTTCTCTCCAACTCATAATACCAAAAAAATAATTACAAGAAAGGTCATATAAAAATCATGTGAATACCTTCATTTATCCCCCATATATCATAAGATATATCTTGTTTGTCACATTCCAAACATCTGAATGACGTCATCATGTATTATCTTGAGTCATGGTAATAACCTAAATTATCATATATCCTTATTGAAAACATTTATGTTTCCTTATTCCAAAATTTATTGGATATATTCCCTAAGTCCCAAAAAGTTGTATACTTCATCCATGATAGCATAACACACTTGTCAATAAATCCATAATTAGCTCCCAAGAAACTACCATCATCCAATTAACTTATTTATATTCAACATATATTTATCCAAAAAACATTATCTAGACATAAGGGACATATTAAGGGTTATATTTCTCTTAATCATATGTTCTCAAAGTATATCACCTTACCATTAAATCAATTTTTTGGATCCTTATAACTATTTAATATATCCTTTCCAATTATTAATGAAAAAAGTATACCAAAAACACTTAAATATTTCATGATTCATATAACATAATCTATTAATTTTGAAACATATACACCACATTCATCCAACTTTATTATTAAACCATTACTCAAGATCCATCATCTTCATATTTCCTAAAATATGAATCATGTATTAAGTTTTCTCAACCTCAAACTTCTTAGGTTTAATGTAAATAATACTAGAAGAAAATCACATACCTTTCACATGTCATTTATAATCTATTTATCCTCAAAAGTAAGACCAACACTCGTACCATCATTGTGATTATCTTTATGATATTTCCAATTAGGAAATTGATCTTCATTATTCCCATAATTTCCACATCTGAAAAATTCAATGGTTAACCATATTCTATTTAGTTTTGGATATTGACTAAGACTAGAAAGAAAAGTTTGATAAATACATATCAGATATTAAAAACACATAAGTAAGGTAAATTTCTTATAATATTTAAATCTATGATATCTTAGGTTTAATCATAGGTTATTCATGATTATAAAAAAAACTCTAGGATTGTAACCTATACTTGAATTATCCTTAGGAAATCCCTAGACAAATCCTTAGAAATATCTCTAGGGATCTCACTAAAGTTTTTGCATCCTAGTTTCCAAAGGTTGACTAAACCTTCACTCTGATACCAACTCTAATGACCCAAGATTGATGTACATGGACATTACATTTAATTTTGTGGAATAATTAATATATTACACAAATATATGACCAAATACCATATTATTTTAGTGTCTTTTGAAACATAGAACATAATATCTAACTTGGTGAAAGATCTTTAACATCTCCCATAAAGATCTTCCCCTTTTGTTTTCCTACCTAAAACCTTTCTTTATATCCTGGGGAAAATAAAACATAAAAATGGTGGGATAAAATTCTCATTAAGGTTAAAAATGGAAAAAATAAAACAAACCATAAACATAATAACGTAAAAACATGAACACAAAGTTTAAATATCAAAATCTTGAGTCATGAAATAAATCTTGGTAGTACATAAAGCATAGATCATAAAGAAACATTAAACCTAATAAAATAGCATTGGCATAAAACATGGAATTATGGAAAACAAATAATCACATAAGATGATTTCCATAGTAGCCAAGGAATTACTTCCAATACCATCATTTTGTACAAAGTCCATTACTTAACCGAGTTTACGTTCCATTCCAGCCATGTATTACTAAACTGGGTTTACTTTTCATTCAAGCCTTGTATTACTGAATCAGATTTACTTGTCATTCAATTCATGCATATCTCATGAGATATAAATCTTTACCATATTAATTTGAGGAGTATATAGGTCCCACCCATATCATAATTAAATCATTCTTACATGTTCCATAAAAACATAAATCATTTATCATAGCATAACCCAAGAAATAAAATGGGCTTCTTAAACAACATTTCATCATAACATAATCTATATAAAATATCATTCCATAATTAACAAAATAAAATAATAGTAATAATAGGTATTAAAACATAACCCTATTTAAGTATTTTTATCTTAGATGAAAAATGATTTCGATAAAATAGTTGAACTTAATTCTTGAGGAAAATATATTTTCTTCTTCAAAAATGTTTTCTTTTCTCAAAATACCGCACAATTTTAAATGAAAATAATTTAGTTGAAAATAAAATTGAAATATTTTAGAGGAATATTAATTGAAATAAGTCTTTATGAAGATGTAAGAGTACATTTGTGCCATATAAGTTAAAAAAACATTCACCTCATACTTTTGTAGGAAAGGTCAAAAAATACCTCAAATCAAATAACAACAAAAGATTCCTTTTATACCATTTAATAAAAATTCACCCAAGGGTAAAATTAATTTTAAAAGATTTTATAAGAATATAAATAATATTAAATACTTAGGGAAACATGGATGTGGATGACAAATATTTCCCAGTAAATGCTAATGTATAAACAACCTCGGATAAAAATGATATTGCAAAATTATCCCTTACCATAGGTCTGATATGATTCGTATGTATTTGAAACTCCTGTATAGTGGGTTTAAACATATTAATAAATTTTTATAGAACAATAATAATATTTATGATATCATATATTATTCACTTATGACTTTATATTACTCGTTCATTTATCAATTACATGTTAAAGTAATGTTTTGGGTAATAATCGTTTTATTTATCATACGTGTTTTGACTTGTTATTCTTGATATTATTACTTATATCATGATTTTATTAATTCTATAATGTAAAACATGATTTATATATCATATTAATTCAGTATATAAATATATATAATAGATAGATAAATGAAATTGAATACACCATTCATGATAGCGGTAGGTTGTACGTACGCATAAACGTTGTTTCTGTTTCCTTATTGAATTGAATTGAAGAAAGTAAATGACATATATATATATACACATAAATACAGTAACATTATTATGTCATATATTTCATTATTATTTATTATATATACTTTATAATCATTCTTTAATGGTTAACATGGAGAATGAATCTCATCACGTCGTGGAGATGGAAAGCCCTACGTACACACGAGCGACGATATCATTCCCTTGATAGTTAAATGGTATGGAATTGGATGGTATGTGAATTTTAAATAAATAATATTATGTTATATTCATTATTTAAATCCATTATACACATCATTATACCCATCCAAATTAATTATTTTTGAGTAACAAATTACACCACGACGTGGAGACGGTAAGCCGTACGTACGCACACATGATGATATTGTTATTTGTAGGATAGATAAAAGGATGTATAAGGTTTTCCCATAATTATAATAACATATAATCATGTAGAATATAATTTATTTATTAATTTATTATGAGAATAACATAATAATAGGAAGTATAAGAAGAAAATAATTTTGAAATAGGTGATAAAACAATTACCTCTTTTTTGAGTATCGCCTTTTGATTTGCACAAAAGGTCTCCCTATGATGGATTTCTGCAAAAAAGTGTGGACTCCAAGAGGAAGTAAGGGATATTAGGAGATTATTTGATCAGAGTTTGGATGATCCAAAGGACTTTAATTATGTGAGTAAGTGGGTAGAGATAGTGTCCTTTTACAAGGGGGAGGAGGGGTACTTTAGGAAAGTCTTGAAATATTAATTTATTATAAATTGATTTTAGGTTTATAATGGTCCCAAAATCACTTATTTAAAACATAAGATGTGTATGGGTCGAAATACTCTCAACCAATAAAGTGTATATGTGTTTTAATATTATTTTAAACCTTATCATTTTGATTTATCCTTATTTAATCTATTTAATTTTAATTATGGTAATAACATTCTAGATATTAAATGGATATAAATATTTACTTATATATTTTAAATTGTTAATAATTGGATACTTTATAAAATTTTTGAACTTATAATTTTAACTTTGTAATTTTTAAATATTTTTTTATTTTTAAATAATTTTATAATATGTTATTTTTATAAAATATCAGTAGTGTCAATTTTGACACTAGTCATTTGTTTGACTTTAAATAAAATCCAAACAGAAGATAAATTTGAAAAAAAATATTTAATACACTCATAACATATCATAGTCACCTATAAAATTTTTGGAGGACATTAATTAGTTCATATTATATTTTTTTAATATTTTTAAAAAGATTTATTTTGATATTTCTATTAATAAAATAATTTCTACATCAATATTGTGTCATCATTAATGGTAATTAATTAGTCTTTAAAAATTATAAATAAATTTAAATGATGTATATAATTTTATTATATTCATGGATACTATTTATGTTTGAAGTTTTATCATGTTTATCACTATATTAAAATTATTATACTTATAAGAGATAAGAGAGTGAAATGTTTTAACTTTCTTTTGTTTTAATTATAATTACATCACTTTCATAGACAAAAGTCCATTAAATGAATAAATTCATAAACATGGATGATATTTGTCAAATTTAATTCATCCAATTAGACTTTGGATGGTTTTAGTATAATTTTATTATCCTTATCATATTGTTTCTTATCCTAATTTATCTGATTTACCTTTAACAGTGGTAAATAAAAATTATCGTAGTTAATATTCATAATATCCAAAAAAATAAAAGTAACCTAATAAAATATTTTGGACCCATAGATTCCAAATATTAAATACATTTTTTAAAATTCAAAACAAAGAAGTTTCATTAATTAATTTAAAATTAATTCTCGTTGTCAAAACCAGAAAGAGGGTTTTAAGAAGTAAAAACTATCAACAGATTGACATGAGTTTATGTATAATTTAAATATGAAATTACTTAAGATGATCAAAATTGGATTAAATGATAA
The DNA here is from genome assembly GCA_963277665.1 of Viscum album. NCBI lineage: Eukaryota > Viridiplantae > Streptophyta > Magnoliopsida > Santalales > Viscaceae > Viscum > Viscum album. The sequence goes on from OY728126.1 coordinate 53,252,878, forward strand.
AAACATAATACAATTACATTTTAAAACCAATTAAAAAGATAATCTAACTATATAAATAAATTATATGAAAAGACAGTTTTGAATTAAAATACAGTATTTTTCACTATTCATTAAAATATAAATTTTATCAAAAAAATACCAAAAAATCAACCAAAGTAATTTTTTATGCCCCAATTATAAATAATAATTTTATTTCTTTCAAATATAATATATAAAAGTTCTAAAAACTAGATTTAAAATGGATTCACCATCAAAAGGCAGCAAAATTATATTTTTTTAAAAATAATTATTTTATCCGAAAATTTGAATTTTTTCTTATATAATGTATATAAAATAAATAAGATAAATGTTAATGTTATATAAAATTCAAAATGTGGTTAATGATATTTATAACGGCTAGTTTATATCACATTAAATAATAATATTTTAATAATATATCATTATTTAGTGAAACTCATTATTGCTAAAATACAAGCTATCAAGGAAGGTCACTCTTGTGTGTAACACAAGCTAGGTTAGTGTTTCATGTATTGAAAGCTTCCTTTGGTGTTTTTTATAACATAATCCAAATGTATTTCTTTTATACATTTAAAAAAATCTATACTCAGTTTTGTGTGTATCCTACACCAACTTGATGTTGCGTGTAACATACAAAAAGTATGTTTAATGTGAAAGGAATGTTTTACTTAGTGAATTGTAAGATATAAATGAAATTTTTAATTTATTTGAAAAAATGGTCTATAAAAACTCAGGGTGTTACACAATAATATACACATAGCATCATCTCAATGATCTATGTTGTACCACACATACAGTTTAGTTAAATAGAATTTTATTCCAAGCTTCATAGGAAAACACCGTATAAGTTGTTACAGACACTTTAAATATCCAAACCTAAGAAACAACACCCTACAGGGGGTCCATCACATGGGAACCATATTCCATATCGACCTACTAGGGTCACTACACCTCTCATGCATCATAACTAGTTCATCAGCCTCATTATCAAATGCCTCACTATGGATCTGTATAACCTTCCATCAGAAGTAAATATATACAAGTCAGCTCAATTGAGTTGAATTATACCAAGAACCTATATGGGAAAAAACTATTAAGGTTAATACATACACTTTAAAAAATTAGACTCTTTTTTCAGTTAAATAAAACACTATAAGGCCTATAATATGTGGATCCTATAAGCCAAATATGATGAATGAGATGTCTCTTTCCTTTATCATCCAAGAGTCAAAATCAATCAATGGCCTTTCACCAATGATTAAAGAGCTAGAAATCCATCAATAGCCTCTCACCAATAGGAAAATATCCATAAATATATAATAAATTATCACTCCACACATCATGTTCATCACTAAAAGTGAAAATAATATACAACTATAACATTGTAGATCATAATAACAATCCCATAACCCTAGACATTTGGAGTTATTATGGGAACAAGTGTTCTCGATGCACCAGTCCGATATCCATCATAGATTATGGAACATTCATAATACTCTAGTCTACCATATCACAAATAGTAATACAATAGAAAAGGAGCACCTATGATACCAATTTGTAACATCCTGACTCATGTTCCACTAATCTGTTTCCCCAAGCTGGTTCCCCATATGGCATCAAGCACACCTCCCCATATGCTAGAGGTTGTTGACTAGCAGTGAGGTCCTAGGGTGTGATAGTGGGGATAATATCCCTCAATAAAAGTAATAAAATAGTGAGAATAATCAGATAAAATATATAACAATAAATGATAGATTGTGGAGTAAATAAATAAACTAAAATAGGAGCATGCAATAATAATAAATGGAATATAGTAAAGTCCTGAATTTCTATGTCATACATAAAAAATTTATCACACACTGGGATAACCATACATATATAGGAGTAAATAAAAGAAACGAAAATAAAATTATAAGGCTCTACTATTATCTCTGAGATAAACCACATACCCATAATCCATGAAAAAAATATCTCAGCCATCCTATTTGATCAATCTTGTGCTTCATCCCAAACTTGTACCTACAACCAAACATCCTAAAAATATGGGGGTATGAAAGTCCTAAACCTGGGATCATCTATACTCACCTAAAATAAATAAGATAAAGTATTCCCAAGAATCAACTAGACATCCTAAAAATATGGAGTATAGTTATATGTCATACCAATATATCTATGTGTAATCCAATCTGATGGATAATTTCTAGGTCCCAATCCATAGGCAATCATGGCATTGAAACTATGATAATCCCTAAAAAGGATGACCCTTAGTTGATCCATAAAGAATTCTCTTTGGACCCAAGATAACACTAAGAATCCATTCAATAAACGGATCAACAACACACTCCCAGAAAAGTCTGGTGAGTAACTATAATGGTTCATCCACCTGATCCTAGGGATCATCCTAGGAATCAAATAAGGAGATCAAGTCAATCCTCAGGGAGTTCATCATCACCCTGCTTCTTGGGGGAAATGCACCCACTAGGCAACCATTGGAATCCCCTAGGTGATATTTAGGTATCCATACTTAGAGAGACCTAGTATAGTAGGGGTTCAAATAAACTCTTAGAAAACTACCTCTATAATTCCTATATAGGGAAGAATCCTAGTGATAATGGTCATTATGATAATAGTAGCAGTTCCATTCAAACAATAGGGATCATAATCTGGATACTGGGAAGTGGGTCTTGGAAACCCAAATAATAATATTTGATAAAAAATATTAGAATTTAGATCTCAAGAATAACCTATAGAAATCATAATTGCATGAAAAATAATAGATTGAATGCATAAATACAAGAGTGGGGGTGGTTGAATTCCAAAACCCACCATTACTGCCATAGCCCCATGGGCTTACAAGTTTGGTATGGGTTCTAAGGTGACACCTTCTACCATCTCTACCCAAACCCATGTTGTACTAGCTCAGGGTTAGTCAAACATTGGGGCACCCACTAGGTCCCCCTAGGTCAATACTCAAGAGAGGAATCCTACTTGGGATCATCAAGGTTATATTATAAGTGGAGGAATCCTATAGGGAAATACTTTAAGTCAATACGTAAGTGAAGAAAATCCTCTTGGGATCCTCACAAGGAGTAATCAAGTAGAGGCATTCTACATGAAATCACTAAGTCAAATCATAAGTGGAGGCATACCATGGGGGATCCTCAGTCTCTGTGATGGTCTTAGCTCAAGTTATGAAGCCAGTGCATAGGGTTTGTTAGTGACCCACGACGTTCTTCTATTTAATTTCCAAAATAAAAAATTTAATTTAACAATTAATTGGGGTAAATATAAATAGGGGATATCACCCTCAAGGAAAATCCCAAGCATACTCATACTACATAAGCATTCATAAATACTCTATGGAAGGTATGACAGACCACATGGCTTTAGGAGGCTTTAATAATTTAATTTACAAAGGCTAGCAGTAGCTACCATGGCCTTTCCAAGATCAATCGAGTCACGTTGGGTCATGTCACACTAAAAAACACCATAAACAATTAATTATAACAACGTTGTAATTAATTAATTAAAACCTAAAGATTTAGTTTAAAGAACCATTTTTTTTTAATAAGCATAATTCTTAAAATCTTATTTTCCAATCCAATCATGTTGGAACGGAGACCTATCACTCGCTAAAATCCCATAACATAAGACCAAACTCAATCTAGGCATAATCCCTAATAAATGGAATCAAAAAATAATTTAAAAATATTAATTAAATCCTTAAATCTTCATAAATTCACCACGGTGACATACCTTGATAAAACAACACACGGCAAAGTGCAGGCAATATCCTGGGTCACCCTCTCCTTAGGAATAGTAAAAACCCCCTCCTCGGTATCTAATTACAACATGATCCAATGGAATCAGAACTAAAAAACCCTAACTAGATAAACCAATTGTTAGAGGAATATGAAGAAAAAAACCATGATAGATAACTGTGTTGATGGCTCGCCTTAAGGTTTCCAATTCACCTAAAATTGTCTGATTTTGGACAAGAATGAGGGATAAATCCCATGGATGAAGGTATTTTGAGGATTGCATTCATGGGGGGAAATGGGTAATAAAAAAGGTTTAATCCCTTTAAGGGTCATAGGGGTAAATAGTAATTTTCCCCTCTTTAATGAACCACGTGATTTGGCTGTATGGTTTCCAAATCGTGCACCAACCGTGTGGTTGAAACTATCTTAGACCCTCATCTCACATGGTTTTAGTGCATGGTTTAATAGACTGTATGCTAAATTTGAACCTCTACTAATTGAGGCACCCTCCACTTCACATGGTTGTAGCACATGGTTAGTTAAACCATGTGCCAATTGTACATCATGTCTACAGTAAATTGAAGACCCCATGCATGGTTTCCTCTATCTTATAGAATGGTTTCCCAAACTGTAATCCTATAAAAAAATATCCCACATGATTAGGATTCATGGTTAGTACTAACCATGCTCCAACCATGTTTCATTGTTTTTAACTTTCCAAAACTTCAGTTTTGGGCTCCGAACACCCGAGATGCTCCTAAAACCTCCAAGTGACAAACCAAGTCTCGTTCCACATCTAAAAATAATATTTAGAGGCATTACAACCTATAAAATCTCATTTCTAATCTCTAATCAATATTTGAATCATCCAATAATTGAAAATTCAAAATCCTTTGGAAATTTCCAACTTGTAAAAACATGGGATCTTATACTAATATCCATGTTCATTATAGTATTTATGAACTTACATGATTTGTAAACCATTCTACTAGATCTTTCTTAAAATATTTTTTTATATCTGTCATGTTCGACTTCTCATGCATCACTTTGTTTGTATCTTGATATATTCAATGAATGGATACGAAATTTCACTATTTAGTAGAATATATTTATATTCTTGTAATAATTCTAATTTTGACGATGTAATATTTGATATCTCCCAACTGGTTTTCCAATAGTAGTAAATATTGTTGATTTCTCATGTAGTTTTGATTGATTCAATATGCCGTCAAAATTTCCAAATCGAGTGAATATTGTCTTCAGATCATATAAGTATCTAGAATAAAAGGTAAGGTGATCCTCTACTAGGTAACCTTTAGAAATATATCCTTCTTCTTGAGATTTATTTTTCACATATGATTTCAAATGAATGAGGTATCTATAAAATAAAATTATTTAAACACAGTTGCATATATAATGAAATTTAAATAATGGTTTACCTAAAAATAAAAACATATAAATAAAGTACCTCTCAATTGGATACATCCATAGATAATGTAAAGGAACTCCTAATTTAATTTTCTTAACCAAATTCATAGTTAAATGTATCATGATATTAAAAAATGATGGAGGAAAGATCATCTCCATCACAAAAAGTGTCAAAAAAATATTTCCTAAATCTTTTCAAGCTCAACTAGTTGTATATTTTTCTCACATAATTTTTTGAATAATTTTAAGAACTTGAGTACAATTACATTTAACTTTTTAGATAATAATATATGAAATTCCAAAGGTATAAACTTTTGTAAAAAAATATGTGAGTTGTGACTTTTCAATCTATGTAACCTTAGATGTTTTAAGTAAAAACACCATGATACATTTATTGAATACTCATCAATAACTTTCATATGTTTTAAAATTAGAAGGAATGTGTATTTATCCTTATTTTTCATTACAAAAACTGTTGTAGTATATTTTCCATTATCATCTGAATATAGATCACACTTTATGTTAATTACTTTGAAGTCCTTCTAAGCATTGATATGTTACTTTGATTTTATATTCTCATTAAGTAATGTGAAGATTAAATTTTCACAAATATTCTTCTCAATATATATAACATCAAGACTATGTCACAAAAAATTAAATACCCAATATAGAAGTTTGAAAATTTTACTTTCTTTTTGACTATTTTCTTCTTATTTCAAATGATGATGTACTTTGAACTCATTTACCACTATAATTCAACTTATAAACCTTCCCAAATCATCCTTAAACATTTAATAGTGGTGAAAATATTTCAAAACCTATCAATAACTTCATAAGTAGTCTATGATCGATGATTACCTTAAAATTTTATTGGTTCAACAAAAATCTACGAGATGCATCAAGAAATATATGATGACACTGGAAGAACCATTTTTACTATAAGGTAATAATTTTGGATAAAAATTAAAGTTATAAACTCAAAAAACTAAACCCATGTGATTGTTCTAACCAGATAAGTTCTCAAGTATAGGTAATTTACTAATGGTCCACATAAAACCAATATGCATTTTGAACATTATTGAAATGGATACATCATACGTCTCAACATATTTGCTCTATAACTTCTAAATTATTCAATTAGAGGGTGAAAGTATACATCAATATCACTTCCAAAAAAATTGTAGGAATAATCATCAATACGATAAATGGAGTTTGTTCCATTCATATCCATGGAGGTAGATTATAAGGATCAGAACAACCATCCAAATTCTATTACTGGTACTCAAAGTTCTGAATGGGTTGAATCCATTTCTAGACAATACCAATTATGAATTCCTCTAATTGAATAAAAAATATGGATGTAATGAATCAAATGTATTTCATGATTTTCAATCTTTTAGATGTCGCATTAACTCATCATTTTTATTAATCTATTGTTATTATTATAAAAGGCTAAATTTAGTCTTTAGAAAATTTAAAGGGGTGTGGAATCATTTTGGGGGGGCAATGAAATTTTGGAGTGGAAAACCACACAAAGAAAAAAAATAAAGGGAGAGATACTTTTATGTAAAAAAAATTTGAAGGAAAATGGGTTCACATGGACCCCTCCTTCTTCAGCGACCTCCCTGTCCACAGTGCCCTGGCCGGCCTCCCAGCCACCTACCTCCTCTGGTGCCACCCTCCGCCTCCCCTGTCCCAGCCGAAAAACCGCCAGGATGCCTCCCAACAGGAGCCAGCATGATGTCTAATGCTGAGAAGACACCATAGATAACTGGATTAGCTTCCACCACCCGTACGATGTGCCACCACTGGTTCTGTCCTCCTTCTCCCTAGCCGCATTCCTCTTTCTGCGCAGACTGTTGGTGACCAGATCTGGTCGCCCCTCTCACTGCCTACACCAGTTTCACCTTCCTTGGTCTAGCGAACCAACCTAAAGACTCCATCTTCCTTCCATAGTGAGTTCCCAATGTCCACCTCTTTCCCCCCATATCTGGAAAGGGCTGCTTCCCCACTGGCTCACCGGATCTTCCGCCAGACTTCCCAAGCTCAGGTCGCCCCATATTCGAACGCTTCCCTTGTCGTCGCTCGCACACCCAGTATTGGTGAGCCCCAAATGGTTCCCCCCTTCTAGGATTCTCCCACCATTATTCCCTAGCTAGCCTCTGGTCACCACCCAGCCATGCCCAGCCTAGGGCTTCCCTCAATAGCTTCACCACGCCAGTACCAGAACCAGGTCTCTATGCTGGATAGATTAGTTTTGACTTCAACAGGTACCTGCTCAGTTTATACCGGACCTCAAATACCCTAGATGCGGCCCGAGTGGGTCTTCCCAACCCAAAATGGGTTTTTTCAGACCTTCCTGGCCTAGAAAATCCTAGAACAGGATTTTCCCAACCCGTTACAGGCCAGCACGAAACATCGTGACCCGCAATGGGCCGTAATCAGTGTTTCGGGACCTGGATTAAATTAAATTAATATAATTGATTAATTTAATTTTTGAATTAAATTAAATTAATTAAAATATTAATTATGGTTTAAATATTAATTTTAATACCCAGGTAAATTAATTTAATTTTGGTTAAAAATTAAATTAATTATAGGACCGAAGAACAATTAAATTATTTAAATTATTTAAATTATTTAATTCATTTGATTTAATTAAATAACCCTTATACTTTATTTAATGTATTTTAATTTTATCACTATTAAATTTTATATGTCTACTGGTCTTGAGCACCGACCAATGTATATATGCATTCATTTATTTGTTTAATTAATTATTTTAACTGCATGCGATGATTGTAATTAATTAAATGAAACTCTGTGAATTGTCTTTAATTTTTGGTAAAAATGTATAAGGACTTTCATGTCCAATTTATCTGATGTACATTACACCCCTAGTTCCCCTTGTCCACATGTGAGTATTTTTTTACTTCAGACGAAGACAGTGTATGATGTGGATCCCATCAGGATGATGCGGTGTACGTTGATCAAGACGATGCAATACGTAACGTGTACCTCTCCAAGATGAGGTGGTACTCCAAGACGTGATGTGGACCCCATAAATATGATTCAGTACTCCAAGATGTGACATGGACCATGCCAAGATGATGCGATACTCCATATGAGAAGCAGACATACAGGATGGGGGTGAGCAGCATCACGAGTCAAGTGACGACTCAGGTACGATGCATCTAGGTCATTTATATGATCAAGACCAGTCGGGTATTAGTTTACCTTTATGAATTTATTTATTATTTTATGCATTTTATAATAGTGGAAAAAATTCATAAAATAATAAATAATAAAATGAATAAATTAGTGATTTATGTTTTTCTATTAATGTTCAGTTGTGAGTGCAACAACATAGATAAACAAGATTAATAGAAATTGATTAAATTAATCGAGATAAAAACAAAAAAACTCAAAGTAATATTAAGTCATTACCACCTTCCATCATTCAAGTTTGAACACAAACGGGTGTTTGGGGTGTCAGTCATGCCAAAGTTGAGGGCATCTATTACTACGAGGGAGTTCTTATGAGGGTGTTGGGTTGACTAACTAAAATTGTTGAAAATAAATAGCTAAATCTAGCTTGTTTTAATTTTATAGATAATCATTGATTAAATCAAGTTATGATTTTAGAAGCTGGGACTTCACTAAACAGATCAAGAAACCACGAGTTAATGTGGTTGGCCAGTCAAAATCCTACCTTGAATCCTTCGAGTAGTGGCATAGCCAAAGCTTGTAGACTATGAGGTGTGGTTCAAGGATACTTTCCACTAGAATAATCAAGCGACAGAGTATTCTTATTCTAGTACGGAGGGTCCCTAGAATTCGATAAAAATAGTGGGAGACATTTATTGATTAAATTAATCTGTAATGTCCAATTCGGTAATCAACATAAAAGTACACATCTGCTAAAGTTTTATTTTTTTTAGAAAAAATGAAAGAAATACCATAAGTAAAAAACTGTAATAAATATTAAACAAATATAAGTGTCTAAACTATCATGAAATTCCAAGTTTAGTATAGGTTCTTACACACATTACTACTATATTGAAATTTCAAGGTGTTGGTGTCCCTACCTGTTAATCCACCTTAGGAAGCAAGGGTGTAAAACTGCTTATAGGAGACTCATATATGAAGCATATGAAGGTAATTTCATGATTATATCATCAACATCTGATGTTAGTTGTTGTCATTATATCATGACTTGGATGATATCAGATGTAGTCTCATCTTCAAGTAGTTTTTAAGGGGAAAGTTAAGAAATATTCGAATGTTATGATTAAATTGGATTTGTTTAAACATGAAAGGTAGACTATGATATATCATGCCATCCCATTCTTACACCTCTTCACCCACTTACTCTAGTTTTATTTAAGGATACAAACAAATAGGTTGGATTAAGTTCTTTATTACCTTTTAGGTAAGGTTCTCCAAGCAGTAAGAATATTAAAGAAAGAACCATCTTTAGTTCTTATGTAAAATAAATTGGAATACAAGGTGAAAAGGCCAATGGAATGTTATGAAAAAGGAACCTTCATAATTTCCTTCAAATAATAAAGGTTGGTTATTTAACAGGAGGTTATTTTCATCACATATTATGAAATAAATTTATGGTAGTTTAAATGAAATGAACTAAATTAAAGAATAAAGTAATTGCTTCTTCTTCAGTGTATATTCATAAAATAAAAGTATTGTTTCTAATATACTTCTTGGGTATTAAATTCTATATTCCTTTCACATATGTGTATTGAAATATAGTAACCAAGTAAGTATAGAAACATTACAAGAAGTAAGATGTCTTCTCCAAGCAGTTGAGAAATGGTGATTCTATGTTAGTGGTGAGAAGCATATAACTTCAATTTTCCAAGTGATTGATTTTAGTTGAACAAGTTATTGAGTATAACCAAAAAATTTGTCTCACATGCCCTTTAGACATAATGAGACATTATTGAAAGTTTAGGAATGAATATTTTTTTGGTGTTACATACTTAAAAAATAGTTCATTTGTACTTGAATCATTGGCAATAAGCGATGAATATAAAAATGTAATACTTTTACCCATATCTGTTAAGGTAATTATTTTTCAAGTAAAACTAAAATTATACATCAAGGATATACTTAGTTTGGTATTTAGGCTCGGTACATCTAAACACATTTTTTATTATTGACGTATTTATTTTGGATAAAGAAACCTTTAGAAATAAAGGTATGCCACAAAGATTGTGGAGTTAGTTTAACAAGAGAACATGGACTATTCCAAGGGTAAGATAGTGGTAAAGATGATTCATAATATTCCTTTAAGTTATTAAGGAATGTGAAAGTAAATTATAATCATGTTTATAAGGTATTAGTTTCTTCAGATCGGCATGTCGAAGAATATCTTAACCAAAAATTCATCGATCATGATAATGTTGCATGGAGTAATTCCTAAATGCACATTACCTTATCTACATCACAGCATTGATGTTCATAAGGAGGATCGATGATGAGTCTTAGATATTAATATTGATAAACATACATGTAGCATGGAGAAATTCCTAAACTCACATATTATACATCAAAATTATAATGTAAGTAGTATCAATGTTAAAACTTGTAGAAACTCCCATTATATTTCAAGATGTGCTTTGCAAATAATAGAGAAATACCATAAATTTTATTCCAACTAAAAATGACAAATGGATATCATAAAATTAATGGTATAATGGAAATATATTATGTCATGAGACATGTGTTTAGATGAAAAGATTTTGTTAGGACATAAACAAACATGCATAAATTGATACACATTGTGTATCTAAGGTAATTGTCTAAACAGTTGCTTAGGATATTATATAAATCCATAAGATAAAAAAATGGTAGTTAAGTGATAGACTTCCTTTCTATAAAAGGTTACATATATCTATTAGAGATAGTTGGAGAAATATTGACTTGGATTTAGTCAATGCTCGATATGCACAAATGGTTGTGCATAGGAACAAGATCCAAGAGTACATGTGTAAGAGGAAAGGTCCAGTGACACATACTATGTTGGAAGGTTAAAAACCATGGTGACGGTTTTGAGTTCACCACGGTTGGTGATGCATTATTCATTGAGAATAATAATACCTATAGGTAATTAGTATATGGAAATTATTCAATATTAAAAATATTAATTAAAATTAAATAATGGATTCCATGTATCAAATTGAAAAGGGGCTTATAAATTGAATATTGTGGTGGGTATTCAAGTGAGTTGATATATGGGTGGTACAAGTGTGGAACCAATGAGGCTCGATTGGTAATACAAATTTGGTATGCCTAAATCCATTATAATTTTACTTTTCATAGCTAACATCTAAGATCAATAAATTGGCCATTGGATGTCAAGATCAACTTTCATGGATGGTGTATATACGTCGCAACCAGAAAGGGATGGTGACAACATATAATGCCAATAAGGGTTGTAAATTACTAAAATCAAATTTAGGATTAAAGTAAGAAACAATATATTAAAACAATCATTTGGAATGAATCTTTTTCTTGTGTATACAAGAGGTTACTGGGAGCGCCAAAGTTTTCCAAGTGAAATATGTTCAACAACATATAGAAAAAATATATTGTTCTTATAGTTAGTTAAGACCAGGATAAAATTAATTCTCCAGTGATTGAATTAAAGTATCAACCTAAGTTCTAGGTAATAGGATCTATAGAGGTAGATATAATAGTTTCTTGGACCTAATAAATCATACATATAGTGACATGGTATTGAAAAATACAAGTTACAATAATTCAAGGGAATAATTGTTGCCAATGTCACATGGCATAATCTCTCTAAGTAAGACATGAAAATGAATAGGAGGAGATTAAGCAGTGAATTTAGATCCATACACTTCAATTATGGATCAATCACATATTCCATGATATGTAAAAAATTGATATTTCTAGGATATACTTTAGAGTTGGTAGATATCAATTATATCTAAGAGAACTGCAGGTGAAGTAGTCAAAACTATAATATTGTACGTTGGCAAGTACAAACGATATGTACCTGGTAAGTAGAGAAAAAAGGATACTAGTTTTTAGGGGAATAAAACTAGTATTCCTCGTATCAACTTTATCTAGTATCTCAGTTAGGCTAAGTTGTTGAGAAATTGAAGCTCATATAATCTAGTGGTAGCCATACCTAAAAATACCGAGTATGTTGCAGCTTCTAAGGTAGCTAAGAAGCAGTTAAACACAATGATATGTTCCAGTTCATGGAATAACACCTAGTAATTATAGTATTATCATAATAAAAATTATGATATTATTACTAGAAAATATGTCAATTTATGACATTAGAAAAAAGGAATATAGTCGGAGTTACCATCTCTTGAGAAGTTTTACTCAAGGAGATGAGGTCGCATATAGAAGAATATCCATGTGGTGGAAATGTGGAAGACCCGACAGCTAAATCCATTACTCTGAAGAAAAATGATATTCATCATGTGAGTAACTAACATGTATGGTTATAAATTTGTCTCTAGTGCAAGTGGAAGTGTTGAAATAGTAGATTCCCTAGATCCAACTATGCAGTATTTTTTATTACCATATTGTGTATACAGTTAGTTATACATGATGTAAACTTACCATTATAGTGTAGATATTTCTAGATACACTATTTAATGGTAATTCCCATATATTAATTTTTGTATCAAAAGTTTATAGAAGATCCTATACTATAATGAGAACCTCAAGATATCATGACATTAATATTAAACAAAGGTCTTATGGTCTAGATACATCTTAATAACTGGACATAGTAGATGTTTGACTATCAGGTGTTGGGGGATCAAAATCATTAAGAATTCTTCTCATGAAATTCACACTTGGTGATCTCTAGTAGTGATGTCATGAGGAAAGACCCACCAATAGGAACACCACATGTTTTGGGTGTCATTGGTTGTTCCTATCTACGGACATGTGTATTGGTCTCCTGACTTGAGATCATTACCAATGTATAACTTTTGATTTCGTACTTTGATGCAAGTAAAAAACCATGATATTGAAATCTTGGCAAGGTAGCTTCTGTTGGGTGAGTCATTGGTGGTATAACATTGGTTGAATAGTTAAGAAAGGATTTGTTGCTTAAAGTTTAGGAAGTTGTATATCTCAGGCCTGGTTGATCAGGATGGTGCTACCTTCATAAGTTTTTGCCCAAATAATTATAAAGGTAAATCCATCTAGATAGATCAAAAAATAATAAAGCAAGAAAAGGACAATGACACAGGTCTGTGTCATGATTTATGAGATATTTAAAGACAAAGAGATTATAGTACATAGTACGTGTTCATAGGTTGGTGGTCATTGCTATGACTATCCTTATATCTTTAGGGGCCTTGAAGGGTTTCTAGACTCCTCTATTAGTATGTGGATTTTATTCACTGATAACGAGATAAGGTCCTGGAGGGTCACACATAATAGTGTATTCAAGAATCCTCTCTATTCAGTTGAATAGGTATATTGGACATGGTGGTCCCCACTGTGGGGTCCAAGTATTGTCCAAGTTATCGATCACTGATAATTAAATAAATTCATTATTATTCAAGTTATGAATAATTGGATTCAATTTATTTAATGTATTTAAAATTTATGTAAATATGATAAAATATTAATCGAATGAATATTATTTTAATATTCAAGGTTCGTTTAATATTAAGAGGGATAGTGAGTCAAGTTAAATGGTGAGGTTTTATCACATGATATATTTTATATATATTACAAGTATGTGATAAATTATTAATAATATTTATGTCACAGTTTATATCTTCATAATTATTATTTAGTGGATGTTAAATTTCCAGAGGTCAGGGAACCCTACAGGGTGTTATGCATCATCCATTATAAATAGAGGGGCTCTTTCATAATTAACTATTGATTCATATAGAATTAGATCCCTTATCTCCATATACTTTATAGAGAGAGAGTCACTCAAAGTTGATCCAATAATTCCTTCAAGCATCAAAGGCAGAGGATTGCGGTGATCGACAGGACATCAAAGATATTGTCAGATCGCCATGCTAGAACCCAGGACTCAATGATCGGCACTCCGGCAGATTTTTTAAGTGCGTGTGGATGATATAGAGGGATAATTATATGGTTCATTCAAGTAATTATTATTGATGATGATTTAATTTTTATCATTCATTAATATATGCAAAGGTATGTTTACAATTTTATTTTGTACTCTTTTAATTTTCACGAGATCCTCAGAACTTACCGGGGCTCGAATCGTCAGTGATGAAAAGTTCCATTGTGTCGTCGATGAAATTTTTAAAATACCTATCCCACCAGCTTCTATTGTGGGCCCTAGTACCTTTAAATTGGACCATCCAGACTCTTTAATACATTTTTCTCTCTTTTTCCCATGATTTTGGAGGTTCGTGGATGAGGTACCTTCCCTTGGTAGAGTTCTCTTAAAATAATAGTTTTCACTCCACCATATGTATAGTTCCATTTGAAGCCTTGTATGGATTACCTTTTCATTCGACATTGTGCTAGAATGGGGTTAGAGAGTTAGCAATTCTCAAACCGAGACTGGTACAAAACACGACAGGAATGGTTCAGGTGATTCGTGAGAGGATGAAAGTAACACATAATCATTTGAAATCATATTCTGACCATAGGAGGAGACCTATAGAGTTTGAAGTTGGGGATCATGTATTCTTGAAGGTGACTCCCTATCATGGGGAGTGAAGGTTTGTTCATGGGAGTAAGATTTATCCCCAGTTCGTTGGTACTTTTGAGGTGTTGTCTCATGTTGGAGTTATGGCGTATTGGTTAGAACTTTCCCCATAGATGGTCCAGTTACATAATGTTTTTCACATGTTACAGTTCCATAATTATATTCATGATGGATCTCATGTAATCTATTGGGGTGAGATCAATGTTGAAAATGATGTAACCTTCAAGGAGAGGCCTATAGAGATCTAGGACCGTAATGAGAAGGTGTTGTGTAGGCATGTTATACCCTTGGTTCGTGTCTTGTGGCAGCATGGTGGCATGGAGAGTACATGGGAATGTGAGTTATAGATGCACGCTCAGTACCCCGAGTCTTTTGATGTTTATCTATTCTCTTGTAACATTGTTCATTTTGTGGTTGTAGACCTTTTTTGGGTTATGACATGTATTTATCATGTTTTTTGTGGTGGATTACTCTCTTTGAGTGGTATCTTCTTCGGGAGAGTGTTTAGGAGTTGGTTCTAGTTGTTGCGTGGTTTCATGTTGTTCCCCTAATGAGGTGGTTGACCTCTTGTGGTGGCAAGAGCCTTGAGTGGTATCTCACAGGGTGGATGTTCGGATGACCCCTTTCTGTTTCCTCTCAGGGTTGGTTTTGGATTCTCGAGGATTAGAATTTTTTGAGAGGTATCTAATGTAAGGTCTTGGATCTATGTGGATCAACCATTTTCAAATTTCTAAAGACTGAGGTTCTTGAAGGAGGCTCGAAGGAAGTTTAGAGGAGTTCGGCTGCTAAAATCTAGAAGTAGGGAGATTTTACGTTGTGTAAAGTTACATGATGTGAAAGTGGGTTTCATGATGTGTAATAAATCAGGGTTCAAAATAAATAATAAAATAAAGAGGGGACACATTTTTTTTTTGAAAACTAAACCCTGTGGATTACATGATGTGGAAGTGGATAATACGTCATGTAAATCCCCAATGTTATATGTTTTAAACATTTTCAGTTTATCAAGTTTGTAAAACCCAACTATTGAAACGCCTCTCTCTTGATTCCAGGAAACCTAACAGCCCCCTATTCAACATTTTTGGGATTCCTTTGATGGGTATTGACCTCTAGCTTCCCTCCTTCAATCCTTAGTGATTTGTATTCGATTCAAGGTATGTTCTACCTCTGTTTTTGCAGTTTTTTTGATCTTTTTCCTCCTGTTCTTATTTTTCATCTGATGGAACTTGACCTCCATGTTTCTAATGGAGTTTTTTTTGTTTTTTGTTGGTGCGATTGTGGCTTATAATCCTTGGGTGGATAAATTTCTTACGGAAGATACAATTGGGATATGAAAATTTTTTTCATTCTCGTGTGAAGAACGTTGATACCCTTTTGAGGTAAGGGATTCATTGATTCTCTATTTATTTATGTGAAATTGTAGAGCTATAATGATTTATCCCCTTGGATCATAATGAAATTAACCTAATAATTACTTTAATCGAATTAAATAATTGGTATCGATCGCATGGAGATGTTTCTTCTTTGTACCATGATAAAGGTTTGCCTCTATTTTTCTATATAGTGTGATATCTATGTTGTTCTTATTTTTCTTGTATTATCATGTGAAATTGGTAAAGAACATAAATCCATAATTAATTGATAATTGATTGGCTAAAATATTTAAAGAGGTGTGCTTAATGAATCCAAAGTGTTATAGTTTTAATACAATGATCATGTTAATTAATTTGATCTTCGATGTGTTAATGGAATTTAATAAATCTATGAACCATGTTTATACTTATTGATAAAGTAATTAAAGGAATGTTAAATTAATTTTTTAATTAATTTCTGACAGTTTGTGCTATCTTTATTCCTAGGTTTCCCATAGTTGGAACCTGTGAATAATCAATCGGTTAATTCAAGATGGAATAAGAACTAGTTGTGTGATAAAATATAATTCCTTTGTAGATCATGAGTTTCCCGCTTTATTTTAAAGGAAAAGTGCCTTATGATTTGGATTTGTGAGAGCTCATTGTGTGTAAAGTATGTATACCTTGATTTTAGGGACTAAATCCCAGTTGTTATGTTTTCTTCATGCTTCTTGTGATGTGATCTGGATACAAACCTTGTGATGAGGGGTGGGGAGGCCCGGATGGGACGTGAGCCTAGGATGGATTATCCTAGAGGGTTGTTGTGGTATGTAGGGTAGGAAGGCCCAGTTTTTATGGCATTAGTTTATGCCTATGATGGAAGGATGCATTAGTATATGCATGTGGGTTTTGGGGAGGACAACAAATATGATGGAATAGGTTGAAGTTGATATTACCTTTTTTCATGAAATCTTGATGCTTATTTGAATTTTTTGTTTGTCCAGTGTCTAGGTTGTTTGTTTATCTTCTTTACTTTCCCCGTAGATTGAGTTGGATAGAAGTGCTTAGTTTATTTCCTTGTTTGGTATCTTATGATGTTTTCCTAGAGTACCTATTAATATGGAAATTTATAATGTTAATAAATGAATAAATGTTTAACCCATGGGGTTGGAGCTTGCTATGATGTAATGATTAGGTTATAATTATGAGAAGTTGTGGACTTGATTTGATTATTCCTGGAGGGCATGGAACTTTTTTGTGATGCTAATGTAATTTAATGTAGAAATGATAATGGTCAATGAATTAATTAACATAAATTGAAAATGATGAAAAGGAATAAACAATTTAATGTAGATCTTTAAATGGTTGTGTTCTTATAGGATATTTGGTCTTATTAATGGAAATCAGAAGTCTAAGAGACATTAGTTGCAGTTGTGTCTGAGACTAGTTTATACCTATAGTTTGGTTGTGATATATATTATATCATGTATGTTTTGTGCTTTAATATGCTACTCCATCCTATTGGTTAGAGCAACTGACACCCTATGGATTCTGAGCCCTATGGGGTGTTTTCCCCAAAATCATGATGGGAGGATGGATGGTTGACTATGCCCTTTGGACCCACTCTCTTCTATTGGTAGATACTTGTATTGGTATGAATGGTAATTAGTTTTAACCATATATATGTATAGAAGTATGTAATCGCTTGTGGTTATTTTACACACATGTATTCTGGATATAGTTTCCTAAGGACTACTATAGGTATAATGTGTATAGGTTGTGATGGATTGAGTATACTTACTCAATATATGGGCTATGATGGCTTAAGGTACAATACCTGATGTGTGATGCATGTTATATGGGCTTTGGAGACTCCTGAAAACTACTTGGTTACTTTTGGTTATGTGGAAATAGTGGTGTTCTTCACAAGGTTTATGTTGTGGTGCTTTGCCCAGGTGTCTACGGGCTAACCTTTTTAGAGAGTGATGCTCAGGACGTGTGACATTGGTAAGATCAGCAAACTAGTGGGGAAGTGGTAGTAGGGTACCCTTGATATTCTTTATTACATTATATGCTCTTGCATGCGATACTTGGTGAGAGTTTCCATAGTGAGGCTAGGAAATTAGTATACATGGTTAGGTGAAAATTTATCTTCACTTGTTGTTCACTATGATTTATCATGCTTTCTTTACCTTTTACATGATAGCCTACAGGGACGATCCAACTGAGTATACTGTTATACTCACCCTACGTATATATAAACTATTTTTCAAGTCAGTTGGAGTATGTTCGATATCAGGATAGTTACTACTAGTTTGTAGGTTTTACAAGAGCTATTTGGGCTTTGTGTTTTCTATCATCCATATTTTTCTTTTGGTACATGTAGTTTTCCTTTTAGATATAGTAGTTCTTGCATGTAATTACATATGTGAACTTTGTTTTCTGTTATATTGGAGTATGAGAAGGAGTTGGTTGGTGTCTATCTTATCTATTTCTTTCGCATGTGTTCTCTTAGAGGGAAATTACTTCCATTTTCATGTTTATTATACCCTCAGTGCTGGTCACCAACCCGAGGTATGACAAGCCAGCTTTTTATTATAGAATTAAACATAAATTATTACATAAACTTCACTTGATACAACATAGAAGATCAAGAGGTATAGTGTATTTGGGGATTAGGATCATTACATAACAACTTAAAACATGAAATACAGCATCTTTATTGAAAATTTCCTTTACATGACCACTACATTCCCTCATACTTAGAATTGCATGGGATAACCTGAGGACGTGCATAAGAAAAGTGTGAGCTATAAAGCCCAGTAAGGGAATAATCATGGAATAACATGAGTAATACAATACATTTTAGAAAATAGGCATATCAATAGAGCACAACAGAATCATAATCATAAAGGCATGATAAAGCATGATAATCATAACATGGAAATGTGGCAACAACACTTAACATGGAATTAGCATGATCCAAGGCTCATTTCACATGGAGCATGAGTAAACCCTATTTGCACATGAAGCACGAGTAAACCCTCATTGAACTTAAATTATCATGATTAAACACCTATTTCAGATGACTTATCATGATACTATACTTTACCCAATTCATTGGATCCCTATAAGGGCGCACCCTTCTTAAACATTTTATTTCATGCATAAGTGTGCCACATGGATCATAAAACATTGAATCATTTAACATAATATATTATTCTATGATAAAAAAATGTGGAATACATATATGAAAATATTTAAAAAATAAGTAAATTAAAATAAAGGTGAATACCATTGACAGATAAATGGACATGGTATTCACTACACAATGACTTTGGCTTGGAAAAGCACGGTGCAATTTTGGCAGCATAACGGTGTGACATAAGAACTCATAAAAATGGTTGATGAGAGAGAAAGGGGTGTCTCATCATATGTACATGAAATGGATATTAAGTGGGTCATATAGATATATGTCTCAACAATTTTAATGGAATTTATATTCATGATACAAAATAATTTCTTGAATGTAAGTGAGGAGAGAGAAATTCCTTTTGGAATTTTGGCATAGTAACGGGTGTACATGGGAGGCATTTAATGATAGATAAAGGGTTATACCATCATTAAAACACAAAGAGGGAAGTATGGGGGAGGTTTGAAACCATACCCCAACATTTATAATTGAAATTAAAAGGGCATAACAACATTAAGAAAATTAGACAAAAATGAGAAAGGAAGAAAAAACCCTTACTTGGAAGTGTGCTTCCAAAGGCTTGAGAGAGGCTTGAGAGAGGCTTCTTGGGAGCTTGGGGCACCTTGGGAGGATTCTAGAGAGAAGAGGGAAGAGTTTTTATTAACTCCAAAGGCTTTCAGTGAGGATGAAGTGGGAGATTGGGTGGGTTTATATAGGAAAGGTGGGGGGATTTTTTATTATTTAGGTTTGGTACCCTCACATTAAACTAATCCAAACCACAAACAAGACCATGGTTTTTGCCCTTGTTTTTTGGAAAAGGGAAGTGTAAAACAATATTTTATAATTAAAAAGTCCTAAATTCTTAAAATAATGGGGTTTCTTATGTGGATTTTAGTCACACTCCCATGGAAAACAATTTAAAAAGACAAAATGTTTAATAAGTCTTGAAGGGTCCACTAAAGCTTTGTAAAATAAATCAAACAAACCCAAAATCACATTATTATAATTTTAAAACATATATTGGCAGAAAATGAGGTTTATAGTATTTTATTACATCACTATTGGGTCATTATGATGTCATAAAACACATTATATATTTAAATGGTATTTAATTTTTACCCTAAAATTTGACTGTCTCAGAAAATTATGAAAAATTAACCATTGGATAATTTCGATGTCCTGATTCCATAAATAATATTCATTTTATCTAAATAATTTTCTAAATATGTTAATTTTCACTTTTAAAATAAAAACGAACATTTATCGAAAATTCATGGGTTTTGATAAAAATGGCTTCCAAACCTTAATAAAAATTACAATTGCATTCATAAAATTATATGATAATTTATATTTAATAAAAATTAATTTAATAATAATAATAATTTATTAAAATATTATTTAATTAAAAAATCCATTAATTCATCAAAATATATTTCTTAGTTGAACATTAACTAAAAATACTATTTGTTCTTTAAAAACTATTTACAAGGTAACAATAATAAAATTAAAGTATATTAATTATTATATACAAAAATAATGTACATAAACATAGTGATAAGGTCTTGTTACATAACCCCTTATAACACCCTCATAAGACCGAAGAGTAAGGTGTGCGATGGTGACAGACTCTTGGGGTGGCTCAAATAACATTGCTCGGGTGGTAATCTCTATCAACTTTCACTTCTCTCATAGGTAGTTCCATTCGATCTTGACATGATGAATCTCGTCTTAGGCTTGGTCAAGAGTGAAGCCCAATGACGCCACCTCTTTTTCGAGCTCCGACAAATGGGCTTCGTATGGGGCACATCTACTGGATGAGGTCATTTCTTCCTTTAAGTAAATTGGATTTGTTAAAACCCTATATTTATACTAATCATGTGATCATTGTTCAACGGCTATATTAGCAACGATCACAATTCTGAACATAAAACCAAATAAGTTGACATTTTATATAAACATTTTATAGAAAGAGACATTTAATTATATTAATAAGTATTTCCATTAATAAAATTTTGGGTCATTAAAATCTTCCCCCCTTAAGAAATTTCACCCTTGAAATTTCCTTTTCCCACACTAAAATAGATTTGGGTAACTCTGCTTCATCATTTCCTCTAATTCCCACGTTGCTTCTTCAAACTTGTGGTTTATTTACAATACCTTAACAAGGGGAATTGTATTATTTCGTAGAAATTTTTCTCTATGATCTAAGATCTTCACCGGTTTCTCTTCATAAGAAAGATCATCCTCTAGTTGTACTACCTCTGAAGAGAGTACATGTGAAGGGACTGGTATGTACTTCCTTAAGAGGGATACATTAAAGACATCATGTACTTTGTCCATGGTAGGTGTAAGTGCTAGTCGATAGGCTACAGCCCCGACACTATCAAGAATCTAAAAGGGGTCGGATGTACCTTGGACTTAACTTCCCTTTATTTCCAAATATCATGACCTTCCACGGAGATATGCATAGAAATACCATGTCTCCAACTTTAAACTCAAGGTATCATCGATGGTTATTTTCTTAAATCTTTTGTCGACTCCAGGATACCTTGATTTGATGCTGAATGGTTTTCACCATCTCCACCATTTCTTCGACCATTTCTGAACCAAGCAGCTTACGCTCACCGACCTCATCCCAACATGCTGGTGTTCTGCACCTTTTCCCATAAAGGGCTTCATATGGTTCCATTTGGATGCTCGAGTGGAAATTGTTATTATAAGAGAACTCAACCAGAGGAATATGTTGATACCATCCTCCTTTAAAGTCCATTGAGCACGCTCTCAACATGTCCTCAAGTGTTTGGATAGTCCTCTCAGATTGGCCATCAGTTTGAGGATGATAGGCCGTACTGAAGTTCAGTTCATTATTCAGAGCATGTTGAAGACTCTTCCAAAACTTAGAGGTGAATCTTGGATCTCGATCAGACACAATAGATATTGGTACTCCATGAAGCCTTACCACTTCCCTAATATATATCTGTGTCATTTTATCCAATGAGAAATCTTCTCGAATTGTAATGAATTGTGCAGCCTTTGTAAGACGGTCCACAACAACCCAAATTGCATTGTTGCCTTTGGATGTCTTCAGAAGCCCGGTGACAAATTCCATGGTGATGTTCTCTCATTTACATTTTGGTATGGTCAATGGTTGTATCATCCCCTTAGACTTTTTCCTCTCTACCTTTACTTGCTGACACACCAGGCAATTTGATGTATATTCAGCGATCTCTTCTTCATATTATCCCACCAATAATTCTCTCAGAAATCTCGATACATCTTTTTGTTTCTTGGGTGAGTAGAGAAATTTGAACTGTGTGCATCATCCAAAAGTTCCTTCTTCATCTCCAGAATTGATGGAACACATAGTATTTTCCAAAATATCACAATTCCTTCTTCATTAACATTAAACTCTGAGGATTTACCTTTTCCTATATCTTCCACTTTTTCTTGAATTCTCACATCATCCTTTTGGGAATCCTTTAACCTTTCCAAAAGTGATGGTTGAGAAATCATTTGTTAAAGGATTTATGATGTTCTTATTTATGATTTCCATGTCTATTTTCATTAAATCTAAGAATATTTGATCCTTTTAAATTCTCATCAATGATAGAATCGCTGGGTCCTTTCTACTTAAGGCATCCTCCACCTTGTTCGCTTTCCCAGAGTGGTAATGGATTGAGAAATCATGGTATTTGATCAGATCTAACCATCTTTTTTTGTGCATGTTCAACTCTTTCTGTGTGAATATATACTTGAGGCTTTTGTGGTCCGTATATATTTCACACTTCTCCCCCAAAGAGATAATGCTGCCAAATTTTCAAAGTGAAGATCATTACATCCAACTCGAGGTCATGTGTTGGATAGTTCTATTCATGAACTTTCAATTACCTTGAAGCATAGGAAATGAATTTTTCATTTTGAATCAACACACATCCCAGGCCCTTCTTCCAAGCATCACTAAATACCACAAAAAGTTCTCCACTTATGGGTAAAGTGAGCATGAGTGTAGTGATAAGCCTCCTTTTCAACTCTTTAAATCTTTCTTCACATTAATCAGTCCAAGAAAATTGTACTCCCTTCTGAGTTATATTGGTAAGAGGGTTGTAAAATCATGAGAAATTTATCACAAATCGTTGATAATATCCAGATAACCCCAAGAAGATATGGATATCTGTTACCGATGTTGGCCTCGTCCATCCCTCAATTGCATCTGTTTTGGAGGGATCCATAGATATCCCATTGCTTGTGATGATATGGCCCAATATTGAGACCTCCTTCAACCAAAACACACACTTGTTGTAATTTTCATAGAGCTTCTCCTTCTGCAAGGTCTCTAGTACTGTTCTTAGATGTTCCTCATGATCCTCCTTGGTTTTGGAGTATATAAAAATATCATCTATAAATACTACCAAAAAAAATTCAAGGTAATCTCTAAAGACTATATTCATCAAGTCCATAAAGATTTCTAGAGAATTAGTGAGTCTAAAAGTCATTAATATGAATTTATAGTGGTCGTATCTTGTACGAAAAGCAGTATTGGGGATATCTTCCTTCTTCAACCTTACTTGATAATATCCCGACTGCAAAACCACCTTAGAGAAGTATTGTGCTCCATACAGCTGATCGAACAAGCCATAAATTCATGGGAGATGATACTTGTTCTTTATCATGATTTTTTTGATCTCATGATAATTGATGCAAAGGCACATTGACCCATCCTTCTTCTTGATGAAGAGGACTGGTGCACCCCATGGTGATGCACTTTGGCATATAAACCCTTTATCCAGATTCTCCTGTAGTTGTTTCATTAGCTCCTCAAGCTCCACAACAGCTATTCTATATGGAGTCTTGGATATTGGAAATGCCCCAGGTATAAGATCAATTGAGAATTCAACATTTCTTCTAAGAGGAAGACCAGGAAATTCCTTGGGAAACACTTCAGCGAATTCCCTCATAATAGGTGTGTCTTCAAGGATGGTTGTTTCCTTAGACTCAATCATCTGAGCCAGATATGCGTTCTCATAGGGTAGTAATATCCACGCTTGAGATGATAGAGCTAAAGAAGATTCATCTTCCTCCTTGCACTTGTATAGAATCAGGGGTCGATTATCCACATGGAGAGTGATTTCCCTCTAAAAGAAAATTTATGTTGGCTCTATATAAGGAAATCCAATCCATGACAAGAATTGAATTAAATTCCACCAGAGGGAGTATCAGGAGGTTCTCCGGGAAGTTCAATCCACATATTATGATAGGAGAGGAGTTATATTCATGGGATGCAATGATTTCCCCATTTTCCATACTCACTGACATCTTCACTTCCATGATTTTATGGTGGTGCTGGGATTGTTCTACTAAACTTTCAAGATATAAAATAATGCGTAGAACCTGAATCAAAAAGTATGTTTTCTATTCTTGAATGAATAACTAGTGTACCTATCACCACTTTTTTGTTTGGGTTCACTTCGGCAGTAGTGATGGCAAAATCTCTCCCTTGTTGCCATGGAGGTTGTTGGTTGCCTCTGAAAACCCTTGGCTTAGGGCACTAATTTACAAGATTCCATGGTTCTTTGCAGTTGTAGCAATGAACCACACATTGAGGTTTGAATGGAGAACTCCTATCCTCTATCGAAGTCACGGGTCTTTCTTGCCGATAGTTGATATCTAGGTTCCCTTCTCTAACACACCTAAACATTTCATCGTCCCCTTCAGGAAATTTCTAGGGTGCTTCTTTCCGCACCTTTGGAAATTGGGGTGATGGATCTTCTTCGCAATGTTGTATTTATCCATCGTACCACCAACATTTATGTCCACCTTTTACTTCTTATCCCCATGATTCCCCTGAGATTCTATGATCTCCATTTTGACCTTGAGGGCACATCAGACAATTTTCTCATAGCTGTCGAAGTCATGGATCGCTAGCGCTTTCTTCATGCTAGGTTTCATCCCACCAAAGAAGCGGTCAACCTTGCATTCGGGAGTAACAAAAAAGACGGATCCATATCATGCAATCCTTGTAAAGTTTTCAACATATGATCCAACAGATTCATCATCTTTTTGGTTGAGGTCAAGGAAGTACCTTTCCATCTTAATCCGGAGGGTGTGCGGAAAATATTTATCGAAAAACATCTTCCAGAAATCCTTCCATTCCAAAACCTCGATCTCCTCCTCAGTCTTAGTATTTTTTATCAAAGTCCACCATTGATTAGCTTCACCCTCCATACGATAAGAATCCAGGAGAACCTTCTCTTGTTCACAACATTAAAGGATATAGAAGATCTTTTCAATGGAGTTGATCCATTGTTCAGCGATTGAAGGATCAGGTGATCCATTAAAAGTAGGAGGCCTTTGTCTCATGAATCTCTCGATAGAGACTCATTCTTTCTTGGGGGGGTTGAACCTTCCTCTTGACCCATGTTTCTATTAAAATATTGAGTTATCTAAGAGATAAGCATGAAAAACTTCATGATTCCTGCTCCCATTGGATTGGGCATCTCATTAGTACAGTCATCACATTGATCTTCACATCGGTTGTTAGCTCGAGTCCTCTTATTACCAGTCATTTGTTGGAATAAAAGGAAAGTTAGGGGTAACACATAAAGGGTAATACAAGGACAAAACTGATTACTTATAAATAACTTTTATTTCCTTAACATATGAATCTATTGGCTTCAGTCTATGTTATCCATGATCTACTTTCTAACATATATTCTTAGGGCATTTGTTGTCCCTTAATAATGGTTTATACTAAGTTGGTGAATTTACAAAAGCATATCCCCCAGGAGTGTCATAACCAAGAGTGCAGCAAGGCCTATTGTCATGCACCATTTTTCTTTTGAGTCTATCTCAAAGCTGTGTTTTTGGTTTTTACCCCTAGGATACATCTGTTCCAGAGCCACCTCTACCTGCTCGTATCCAGAAAGGGATGTATTTTATTGATAAACCACTTACTCAATACTCACCAAAACTTAGGGATGTTTTTATTATGTTTATTCTTTTCTCTAAGGCTTTACTAGGTTTTTCTAATCCTACTCCCAAAAATAACTAAACCTATCCTCTGATACCAACTATGACAACCCTGCTTTTTATTACACAATTAAAACATAATTTATTACATAAACTTCACTTGATATAACATAGAAGATCGAGAGGTATAGTGCCTTTGGGAATAGGATCATTTCATAACAACTTAAAATATGAAAAATAATATCTTTATTGAAAACTTCCTTTACATGACCACTACATTCCCTCGTACTTATCATTACATGGGATAACCTGAGGGCATGCATAAGAAAAGGGTGATCTACAAAGCCCAGTAAGGGAATAATCATTGAATAACATGAGGAATACAATACATGTTAGAAAATAGGCATATCAATAGAGAACAATAGAATCATAAACATAAAGGCATGATAAAGCATGATAATCATAACATGGAAATGTGGCAACAACACTTAACATAGAATTAGCATGAGCCAATGCTCATTGCACATAGAGAATGATTGAACCATCATTGCACATGAAGCATGATTAAACCCTCATTGAACCTGAATTATCATGAGTAAACACCCATTGCACATGAAGTATCATGATATTATACTTTATCCAATGCATTGGAGTTCTATAAGGGCGCACCCTTCTTAAGCATTTCATTTCATGCATAAGTGTGTCACATGGATCATAAAACATTGAATCATTCAACATAATATTTTATTACATGATAAACTAATGTAGAATACATACATGAAACTATTTAAACAATAAGTAAATGTGTATAAAGGTGAATACCCTTGATAGATAAATGGGCATGGTATTCACTACACAATGACTTTGGCTTGGAAAAGTGCGGTGGAATTTTGGCAGCATAACGGCGTGACATAAGAACTCATAAAAATGGTTGATGAGAGATAAAGGGGTGTCTCATAATATGTACATGAAATTTATAGTAAGGGGGTCATATAGATACATGTATCAAAAATTGTAATGGAATTTAGATTCATGATACAAAATAATTGCTTGAATGTAAGTGAGGGGAGAGAAATTCCTTTCGGAATTTCGGCATAGTAACAGGTGTACATGGGAGGAATTTAATGAGAGATAAAGGGTTCTCACATCATTCAAACACAAAGAGGGAAGTATGGGGGAGGTTTTAAATAATACCCCAAAATTTATAATTGAAATTAAAAGGGCATAACAACATTAAGAAAATTGAAAGAAAATGAGAAAGGAAGAAAAAACCCTTACTTGGAAGTGTGCTTCCAAAGGCTTGAGAGAGGCTTGAGAGAGGATTATTGAGAGCTTGGGGCACCTTAGGAGGATTATAGATAGAGGATGTAATAGGTTGGATTAACTCAAAAGGCTTTGAGTGAGGAGGAAGTGGGATCTTGGGTTGGTTTATATAGGAAAGGTGAGGAAATTATTTATTATTTAGGTTTGGGACCCTCACATTAAGCTAATCCAAACCACAAACCAGCCCATGGTTTTTGCCCATGGTTTTTGGAAAAGGGAAGTTTAAAATAATATTTTATAAGGACAAAGTCCTAACTTCTTAAAATAATGGGGTTGATTATGTGGAGGTGAGTCACACTCCCAAGGGAAACAATTTAAAAAGACAAAATGTTTAATAAGTCTTGAAAGGTCCACTAAAGCTTTTTAAAATAAATCAAAAAAAACCAAAAATCACATTATTTTAATTTTAAAACATATATTGGCCGAACATGAGGTTTATAGTATTTTATTTCATTACTATTGGGTCATTATGATGTCATAAAACACATTATATATTTAAACGGTATTTAATTTTTACCCAAAAATTTGACTGTCTCAGAAAATTATGAAAATTTCACCATTGGATAATTTCGAAATCCTAATCCCATAAATAATATTCATTTTATCTAAATAATTTTATAAATATTTTAATTTTCATTTTTAAAATAAAAACCGACATTTATCAAAAATTCATGGGTTTTGACAAAAATGGCTTCCAAACCTTAATAAAAATTACAGTTGCATTCATAAAATTATACGATCATTTATATTTAATAAAAATTAATTTAATAATAATAATAATATTTTATTAAAATATTATTTAATTCAAAAATACATTAATTCTTCAAAATAGATTTCTTAGTTGAACATTAACTAAAAATACTATTTGTTCTTTAAAACCTATTTACAAGGTAACAATAATAAAATGAAATTATATTCATTATTATATAAAAATAATAATATACATAACCATAGTGATAAGTTCTTGTTACATAACCACTTATAACACCCACATAAGACCAAAGAGTAAGGTGTGTGATGGTGAGAAACTCTTGGGGTGGCTCAGATAACATTGCTTGGGTGGTAATCTCTATCAACTTCCACTTCTCTCATAGGCAATTCCGTTCAAGCTTGACATGATGAAGCTTGGCTTGGGGTTGGTCAAGATAGAATCCCAATGACACCACCTATTTTCTGAGCTCTGACAAATGGGCTTCGTATGGGGCACATCTATTGGATGAGGCCATTGCTTCCTTTGTCTGAGTAAATTGGATTTGTTAAAACCCTATATTTATACTAATCATATGATCACTGCTCAATGGCTATATTAGAAACGGTCACAATTCTTAACATAAAACCAAATAAGTTGACATTTTAGATAAAAAATTTACATAAAGAGACATTTAATTAGATCAATAGGGATTTCCATTAATGAAATTTTGGGTTGTTACATGAGGCATACTGAAGGCGGGACTTGGGGGTCACTATCTTTGTTCTCCCATTACCGGCCTAGGAGGGATACACCTTGTGGGGAGGGGGTCATGATAGTATACCTTCTTCAAAAATGGGACACCCCAAAAATTCTTTAATTTTATAGCCTAAAAAATTTCCATAAGTAGGAAAATCATTTATCATACCGTACAACATGGTTCTCAATGTGAACTCTTCACTTCTATGAGCAACATACAATGTTAAACTTGTATCTCACATCAATTTTAGATCTTAGATCAATGGATCCAAATAAAAATCAATATCATTATCGGATTGTTTTATTCCATATATAAGTAAAGACAACATAATGTATTTTTTATTCATGAATAACCATGGTGGAAAGTTATAGTTTACCAATATAATTGTCCATGTATTTTGAGTACTACTTTATACTCCAAAAGGATTCATTAAATATATATATAAAGTAAGATGTGTGTTTCTCGGCTCATTTACAAATTTAGGATACTCATAATCAATTTTCTTCCACTGAGTAGAGTCTGTAGGGTGACATAGTTTCCTATTTTTAATTCTTATATCAATGTACCATGTAAATTGTCTAGCAGTTTTCTGACATCCATATAATTTTCTAAACCTTGTAATGATATTAAAGTATCATAAAAATTTTGAAGGAATTGATTCATCATTCTTGTATCGATCCATGCCACACATAGGGTATTTTTTAGTGATTCATGGTCCATGTGAAACAAAATATAATCATTTAGATAGACATGTATTTTTTCAAAGATCATACACATTGAACATAACATTCATTTGGAATTATATGTTAGATAAGGAATCTCATTTTTTTTAGTAATATATTATTTAGGAGACCAAGTAGTTTGGTAAAGCTAGTGTTGCTCCATTTGATGTCAACTTTCAAATTATATAGCTTCAATACAAATGAAAATGGTGTATAGTTAGTACAACCGATATACAATGGTCTCGTTACACATCTCTTTAACTTCTCAAAAAAATTTGGACAATCAATGTCGTATTTAATTTTCATTATCATTTCTTCCATCTAATCTTCATCATCATTTACACTATTATTCGTATCAAATGATCCATAAATCACAGTATCATCCCAGTTGACATGTACATTCATTTTTTCCCATGTTTAGTCCAACATTTATAGATTTGATCTATTCTGTGACCAATAAAATGATCTTCCAACTCTTTTATATGAATTCATCTTGAATAAAAATTACATAAACACAAACAAATTATTTGATAAGGGTTGTATGCATGCTCTATTGAAAACTTTATGAACTCTTTATAATGCTCCTTTGTTGTATGATTAGCATCCATCCATTTTCAATTCATATCCATCCTATTATGTTCAATAATATTCATTTTGTATAAAAAATAAATAAATAAACACAAGGTATGCATATAATGTATATATACATTGATATGTAAACAAATTATTAGAATTTAAGTGTAGATATATAATTATGTATATGTGTGTGTCTAAACATATTTGTGTGTAAATATATAAAGCCTGTGTTTTAATGAAGTAAAGAATCTTAAAAACCAAAGGATAAATTTATTGATACTTTTTTAAAAATTGATTATTTTCTTAAGAAAAAATTCATACTCACTTTGAACACTCAAAGAAGTAATGAAAAAAAGTCGTAATAATGAAAAAGGATAGAAAATTGAACTTTTATAGAGAAATAATGTCATATCATTACAATAAATATCTTTCTAATGATGTAGTTTGATTACTCTACCCTTAATAAATTTAGTTATATGTATAATAGGTATATATTTAAATACATTACAAAATATATAAACATATATACATAAACACACAAAAGAAAAACCATTCAAATTGAAGTGAAAGGTAGCCAAGTATTCCAAAATACCCAGATGAGAGGGGACCCTAGAGATCTGAAGTGAAAACCCCTTAGATCTAGGGAAAAAATTCTCTACACACATTGGAAAATATTATCAAAAGGGGGGATTTGAATTTAGGGTTTCATATATCAATTATAGGGGTAGAAAAACTATAAATCATGAAACAATGCAATATCGATTAAAAAGGGGTACAAAGAATCATATGCCTTTGGTTTTGGGAGGGTTGATTCATCTGAGAAATTCAAGGGGTAGTAGGGGAAGATATTGAGTTCTGTGAGAGCCTGAACGGCGTAAGCTAGTGGGATTTCTGTTAAGTTTGATTTTAAATGACTTAAAAGGATTTATCGGTGCTTTTTAAGCACTAATAAAAACTATTTAAAATAAATTAAATAAGTATTAAACAAATATATATTAAAAATGAATAAATTATAAAAATAGTAAAAAAATAATATTATTAAAGAATACATAATATTAAATTCATGAATGTTAAGAATGAGTGAAATTTAATAATTTAAAATGAATGAACTTCAAAAATATTAAAAAATGGATAAGTTTTATTAATTATATAAATTATTAAGAAAATTAATAATGAATATATGTTGTAATCAAAATGAATACATATTAATTATGTACACAGAAACCATATTAAAAACATTAAATGTTAATTAATAAATATTTACAAATAAATATTAAAAATAAATAAATTACAAAAATATTAAATGAATATATATATATATATATATATTAAAAATGAATAAATTATATAAAAAATTAAAAAAATTATTAACATTATTATTG
Organism: Viscum album; assembly: GCA_963277665.1. Lineage (NCBI taxonomy): Eukaryota > Viridiplantae > Streptophyta > Magnoliopsida > Santalales > Viscaceae > Viscum > Viscum album. The sequence goes on from OY728126.1 coordinate 53,284,765, forward strand.
AATAAATAATATTATATGAATGAATCTTAAAAAAGTGAAATTTAATAATTAAAATACTAATATATTGCAAAGATATTAACAAAATAATATGTATTTTTAATTATATAGATTATTAAAAAGATTAAAATGAATATATATTAAAATGAAAATAAATACATATTAATTATATAAATTACAACCATATTAAAAACATAAAATTTTGATGAATAAATATGCATAAATAAATATTTAAATGGATAAAATTACAAAAATATTAAATGAATAAAAATTTAAAATGATTAAATTACAAAAATATTAAAAAATAATTAATATTATTAACGAATAGATAATATTAAAAATGAATGTTTTGGAAAAAAAATATTAAAAAGTAATAAATAGTATATATTAAAATATAATATATTAAATATATAATGTTAATTAATAAAATTCTAAAATGAATATTAAAAATTGAATTAATTATAGAAATATTATGTGTGTGTGTGTTTCTATATAAAATTGTATTAATTACATATATGTGTGTGTGCAATTGATGTATATATATAACACAAGTTTGATATATGTCAAATTGAAAAAAATTACATTTATATAATATTTTGTTAAACTTCAATAAATCGATAATAATTATTCAATATTTTTAATTAATATTAATTTTTAATTATTTTATAAGCTATTTTTCACAATATATATGGCTTATTAAGTGTAAATATATATTTTGTAACATATAAATCATATTTAAGGGAATATTATATATTGATATATATATATATATATTGATATATATATATATCAATATGAATAGATTTCAATATTAAAAATATTAAATATATTAATGAATAATTATGTATAAAAAATATTAAAAATGAATAAATTATAGAAATATTAAATGAATAAATATTAAAAATGAATAAATTATAATAAACGTAAAAACACTTAACATGATTAATGAATAAATAATATTAAATGGATGAATGTTAGAAAAGAGAAAAAATTTAATTAAAAAAAGGAATAAGAGTTATTAATTATATAAATTTTAAAAAAAATAAAATTAATATATATATATATATCAAAATGAAAATGAATACATATATTAATTATGTAAATTACAACTATATTAAAAAATATTAATTCTTAAATATTGTAAATAAATATTAAAAATTAATAAAATTACAATAATATTAAACAGAAAAAAATTAAAAATGAATAAATTACAAAAATGTTAAAAAAATATTAATAAAATAATAATGATGATGATGATGAATAAATTAGAAATATATATTAAAAATAATAAATATTGTATATTAAATAAAAATACAAAAAATGAATAAAATTTAATAATTAAAAAAATAATATATTAAATATTAAATATTAATAAATAAAAATCTAAAATTGTAATATTAAAAATTAATTATTTGTATATGTGTGTTTCTATATAAAATTGAATTAATTTCATATATGTACATGTGAGATTAATGTATGGCTTATATATTAAGCATACATACATATTAGTCAATATTTTTAATTAATAATTATATATGCATTATTTGATATATATTCAAAATTAAAAAAATGAAATTAATAAATTAAAATGTTATTAAATGTCTATTAATATTAATTAGTTAATATTTTTAATTGATATTAATTTTTAATTAACTTATTAACAATTTTTTACTAAATATATAACAGATTAAGTGTAAATCAATATTTAGTATTATATAAATCATATTTATGGGAATCTTATATATATATATATATTTATATATGTTTATTTCTATATTAAATATGATTTTTAATAATATATAATTCTTTTTAAGAAGATCTCTTTTTATTAGTGCTCTTAAATATAACATTTATCAGTGCTAATCAAAAGCGCTAATAAAGGAGGTAATTTTGACTGTGTTTTTTTAGCACTGATAAGTATACCCTTTATAAATGATTTTATTTAATACTGATAAAACCACCCCATAATCATCACTAAAGCACTGATGAATGGATTCACTCAATATTTTCAATTCTAAAGTAATGTTAGCGATCCAGAAATAATGAAGAAAATGTGGGCAAGGGCAGCGGTGAGGGGAGGGATTCGGTAGAAGTGAATCTGGGGAGGGAATCAGTAGGCAATAATGAGGTTGATGGTAAGGCTAAGGGATACGGTGAGGCTGGGGGAGCGAGTGATGGCGGTGAGGGCGATGTAAGGGAGGGATCAGGGGTGATGGTCTAAGGTGATGGCTCGAGGTGGTGGGAAGGGGGTGAGGAATTAGGTCTGGGGAGAGGAAATCAAGGGAGGGGAGAAAGTGCCTTTTTTAATTATAGTAAATATTTAGCTGTGGTTTTTAAAAAACTACCGCAAAAAATTTTACAGTTTACTTAGCTATGGTTTGAAAAACCGCTGTTAATATTTAAAATCATTTGGTGTCTTAGTCCATCACCTTCTTATATTAATGATCCCAAATCATGTTTATTATGTTTCTAATGAGTTTATTGTTTTATGATAGACAACTATTATCTAGAGAAACTCATAAAAATAGCTAAGTAATGATCTACTGTGATTATCCACCATTATTTATGTCAATCTACTACCAGTTAAAAATATATATTGTTAGTTCAAAAGATCTACCGTTACTTCAAAAGATCTACCAGAAAGATCTACCACTAGACAAATCTACTTCTAGACATATCTACTGCCAAAAATATGAACCACCAGACATATCTACCATCATAGATCTACCTCTAGAAATCTATCTCTACTATCAAATGGTGTTATTGTCAATTGGATCTACCTCCAGGTGTTACCGCTACCATTATATTCATCTACCGCCAAGTGGATCTACCTCCAGTTCAAGCTATTACCACCAGAATAGCTACTTCCAATAATATCCACTACCGTAGTTGTTCAGAATTAAATTCAAAATTAATTCTCTAATAGTTGGGTTTATGAATTCAATGCAGTAAAAGGAATGTGGATTTAAGAATGATTATTCATAACCAACTCTACGAAAGTTTTAAAATAAAAGTTAGAAGTTCTAAATCTATCTCTTATTGTAAGGATTTTGTTTATTCTATTATTATTCTACAATGGATAATTGGATCAGCTAGAATGCAATAAATCCAGAAGAGTACCCACTAGTAGAAAAATGATTTTTAACGTCGTCAGTTTGATGTTGGTTTCTTATAAATCGACGTAAATAATTTTTGCGGTGATTTTTTGGCGTCGATTTTTAAAAAAACCAATTCCAAAAAGTAAAAAAAAATGTTTTGGCGTCGGTTCTTAAAAAAACCAATGCAAAAAAATATATATATATTTTGGCGTCGGTTTTTTTGAAAAATGACGCCATAAAATTTAAAAAATAATTTACAATGTTTTAGATAATTCATTAATATTTGATTTGACTGGTCGTGGAGCAAAAACAAAGTTATATATTAAAAGTTATGGATGTTGGAAGTTGATTGTCTCTAAGAGAAATCTTAAAGAAGTTCAACTTTCAAAAGCCATAACTTTTAATCCGTAACTCTGTTTTAGCTCCAAGACCAGTCAAATCAAAGATTAAGGAATTATATAAAACATTGTAATTTTTTTTTTAAATTGTTTGGTCTCAGTTTTCATTAAAATTGATGCCAAAATATTTTTTAGTTTTTTACGTCGGTTTTGTTTTAAAACCGACGACAAAAAAAATTATTTTCTATTTTTGGCGTCGATTTTAAAAAAAACGACGCAAAAAGTTTTTTTTTCAAATTTTTTCGTATCGGTTTGTTATAAAACCGATGCAAAAAATATTATTTTTTAACTCTTTGGCATCGGTTTTTAAAAAAAACGACGTGAAACATGTATTTTTTTTTAACTTTTTCACGTAGGTTTATTTAAAAACCAACGCCAAAAAGGATATCGATTGGAATTTTTGGCATCGGTTTTCTAAACAACTGATGCCAAAAGACCAATGTAAATCCTCTTTTGCGTCAGTTTCAAACAAAACTGACGCCAAAGTGTAACGCGGGATCAAAATTTCAATTTTTTTCACAACGTGCGTTTAACATTTTAAAATACCACCTATATTTTCATACAACGCAATTGAAAATATTTTCATTTACTATATATATATCCATTTTCTCCTTCGTTCATTTTTTTCAACATCATTGATTCAATCATGTTTTCAATGCGACTTCAATCCTTAATTTGAACACGGAACATATTCTATTCATTTGTTTTGTTTATTATTATTATCCTTCATTTCTAAACAACTCAATTAGCATTCTTATAATAATGATTAATTCTCATTTCTAAATATAAGTTATATGATGATAAACAACGTATCATTTCTATTAAATCTCGTAAAACCATTGAAATATGTTTCAATTATTTTGCTTATTTTATTTCATTTGGTGTATATGATTTTAATTTATGTTTATCATGTTTTCTTTGAAACTGGTTGTATCAATCGAAACATTGATAGGTTCAACTTCTGACGACGATAACTTTTGATCCGTAACTCCATTTTAGGTCCACAACCAGTTAAATCAAATATTATGAAATTATCTAAAACATAGAAAAAAAATACTTTTTGGTGTCGTTTTTTGTAAAAACTGACGCCAAACATCTTTTTTTCATTTATGGCGTCGGTTTTTTTAAATAACCGACGCCAAAACTATTTTTTTTTTATTTTTTGCATCATTTTTTATGAAAACCTATGCCAAAGATGATACAAATTAGTTTTTTTGGCATCGATTTTTTACAAAAAGGATGCCAAAAAACAAATGTAATTTATTTTTGGCATCGGTTTAAAAAACTGACATAAAAATTCATATTTTTTACGTCGGCAACTTCGACGTCAGTTAAAAACCGACGTCAAAAATAAAAAAAATGACGTTAAAGACCATTTTTATACTAGTGACCCTCATGTATGTGGTGTGAAGTAATATAGTGACAAAGACCCATATACACTGAGACACAAAAAAATAAACTAGATACACATGTGTGTGTAAAAACACTGACCAATTGGTTGACCGTGAATAAAAGATTTTATAGACTTCCATGACAATCAGTTTTCCTTCACTTTAGTGGAAACTCGATTGAAGATTTTTCAAGGACAATTTAGAAGACTTATGGACAAATGAAGTTTATTAGATTGAACTGCACTGGATTTTCATAAATTCTCATTTTTTTCTCTTTCAGTTTTAGCATACTTATGAGTTTTTTGTTAGTTTACTCAATTTATTTATAAACATATTCTCCTGAACTGGACTGAATAGTGCTTGACACTCACTCTCAATTATTTTATTTTTCACTCCCACATATAGCTATGGAAGAGATCATGTGTAAATTGGAACCTTTTTATCCCATGAAGAACTATGGAAAATGATTTTATCCAAGATTTTCATATTACAATTGTTTTTAAAAACATGATTCAGGTTGTGGATTAGTTTATTATATAATAACCTGCTTGGAAACAAGTGATTTAAAAGTGAATAGGATTAGTTCTTAGCTTAAGACTGAACCTCTTGTTTAATTTTTATTGTTCTTTATGTAACATCATGTTACCTTTATGTTGGGTACATTTTAATACTTGTCATAGTTTTCTTTTTTTGTTGTCTAGGTAGGGTTGAGAAGGAATTAGGAGGATACTTGTAATAGTGAAGTTAGGGATTTGTTGGAATTTTCAGCATAAAACTTACTTTCTCTATAGCCTATTGAGGATTTACACATCGTGTAATATGGTTACATTATTTGTAAGTTATAAAATAATAATAAATCCATTTTTTAATAAAATGTGATGGGTTTTTTGGCATATATGGGACTTTCCAACAATGTGTAATTGGGTTACACATCGTGTAAAGTCCCAAGTGTAATTTTTAAGAAGGAGGATCAGCCGAAATTTCTATCCCCTTTCTTTCAGGTTTCATTTCCCTTGACCTTGATCCATTCTGAGGTAATTTTGTATCCCTCCAACCCTTTCGGGTAGTTTCGTTCAGTGATTGATCATTGTTAGGGTTGTGGTGTGACTCTCTAATTAAGAAGTCTCCCTATATCTTCATCACTTTATCTTTCCCTCTTTGGAGTTTTATAGATCATCTTGGGATTTATGGATCTAAGCTTTGTGTTATTTAATCTTGTTTCAAGGTTTAGTTCCTAGATCTTCTACGCCTTCATTCTTGTTAATGGGTTCCGTTGCAGGTGTTGTGTTTCTGTGAAAATGGTAGGTGGTTCCATTTAATATTGAACAATTCATTTAAACCTAAATTGATTAATTTAAATTAAATTTATTTAAATTAAATTTTTAAAAACCAATTCATTGTGGATTGTGGTTTGGATTTTTTTTTGGCATGAAAATTGGAAAAAACACCCAATTCCAATGAATTGGGGTGTGATTATGGAATTTGATGGAACTTGTGAAATTGATTTCTGAAATTGATTTCAATTTTTATTTGATAAAAATGGATTAAATTTTTTTGATAAGAACCCATTGGTTTTATACTAGAAAAAGGCATGAATTGATTAAAAACCTGTTTTGGTTTTTAAATGGAAATTGGCATATTTAAATGGGAAATGGGTTAATTTTATTTTAAACAGTTTTGAAATAAATTTCCTATTATTGATTATTGTTTGGGAACATGAAATCCTAGATATTTAGTGAGTTATTAGGGACAAAAATTCTAGGATGGGAAGACCCTAGAAATATATTAACACTTTAAAACTCTAACATAAACTTATTAACAGATCTTATCCCTAGTGGGATGTTGGTTATTCTTCTTTTTCCAGTGTCATAGATATGTGTGTGCACATTGTCGTTTTCATCATATGAGTGTGTGATGATCCCATAACCTAGAACTATCGTACCTCTTGGAAGATGATTGTGTTTCTCCTTTTTAATTATTTTGATATATATTCCATTATTTGTAAACTATTTTACACTTTCCTTATGAATTTATATAAACCAATTTATATAAAATAATTATTAAGACATTTTTTAGAAATATTTTCCATTAATTGAAATGTAAATAATTTTTTGCTTTAAATATTATTTTGTACTGACATGCCTATTTATTTAAAATTAAAAGATTTATTTGGTTAATTAATTTGTCATATTATCATAGAATCCTTGGTGAGACTCTACTTGGCTTTTTATCTCACAACCTCCCTGTGTCTTTGGGTGTTTGTGTACTATCTTCTTCGAGGTTTGAGTAAGGGTAAAGCACCACTTGGAGTTGGTACTTATTGTTGATCCTTGGTTCCTGGAGAGGTGTGTACATTTGGACTTGGGTTGTTATATTCCTATTTTCTAGTGCTTTGTGGTTATCCTTTAGGTTTTTTATATATATTTTACTTATTTTACTATTCTCCCTATGGATTTTTCTTTTGAGCATACTGACTTGTATCTGTTTCTTCTATTTTTCATGTGGAAAATCATTCCCACCTTTATCTTGTACGATGTCAGGTACTAGTTGTCAACCCATGGGGATCGGGAATGCCCTTCGATTCATGTCAGGGTCGTCTTAGTTATCAGGGTACCATAGTACCTGAGTTGGTTTGTAAAAAACTAGTATAAAAAGTGTAGGTTAATCATCTTTCCTTGATTTTAGTATGTCATCCAATGGCCCGAAGGCCTTCATTTTTTATTGATTTTTTATAATCCATCTTTTAAGGGGTGAGGTGGAACACTTACAAGACCCGTAGGCGTAAGTATTACATGGATCGTAGGCCTTAGAGGAATTCATTTTCCCGTAGGCTTCAAACATTACATACAACCCAAACTAACTACTTGGAAATGCTCCTCCCCAGCATCTTCATCATGAAATCAACTCTCCACCTTTGCATGGATGTTCGGCTAGGCATTCCCGTGCATGCACAGGCTTGTCCCGATGGCAGGTGTCATACCCTCTCATTCTTTCAATCTGTTTAGCTTCTGTTGTGGTGAAAGCTCCTAACTCATCCTCCTTGTAGAGCTTGTTCCTTTTAGGTCATCTGGTTTGTATCTACACTTAAGGTGGCCCGAAGGCCTTGAGGTATCTCGAAGGCCCTACTGACCAGAAGGCATGGCTGGCCTGAAGGCCTTAAAGGACTCGGGGACCAAATCGGTGGCCCGAAGGCCCAAACGGGGGCATATTCCTGGCTACTACAGTGCCAAACAGTACCTACTACAGTTCCCGCTACAGTACCTGCTACAGTACTACACAGTTCCTGCTACAGTACTGCTACAGTACTTCACAATAACCCGAAAATAATGTCTCCTCCTGGATTTGATCCCGGGTATCTCGGATGCACTTACGAAGTCCTTACCAACCGGGCTAAGGATCATGTGACCTTGATTTTAGTATGTAGTTTGAGTAATCTTTTTGGGAATTAGGAGGAATTTATGAGTGATTTTCTGACTAGCTCTCATCGTAATAAGTCTTAAGTCACCAGGGGTGATTTAGGAAAAATGTACTGAATATTAGTTCTATTATTTTCCATATTTTTTATTTAGGTAGGATGAAATACAAATCTTATTTTCTTATCTGATGGAATTAATTTCTCTTGTTTCTATATTTGATTATTGTTCTGATTAATCTTTTGATGTCTTCAATATTGTTTACCGATGTTGTGTTGCATCATTCCTTTGAGAAGACATGTGAATCAAATCCATGAGGAAGCTGCTGATGAACCATAGAGATAAAATACTCCTCTTTTATAGACCATAGTTTTACCCTATAAGACTTTGGAATATTTCTATGAATATTTCTAGATCTAGGCACTGAGATAGAGTGCAATTCTGAGGCTCAGAGTGCCCGAAATAAATTATACAAATAAATATTAAGTATATTTTAATTTATGCATGCAAAGGAAATGGAATATCTCTTAAACGGTTGATCAGATCAGAAATCAAAAGTGACATTTGGGTTCGGAATGTGGTGTTTACCCTAGGTGAAACATAAAATGATTCATCGTTGGACGTCCAGACCCCTCGCTTTTTGGTGGTGTGTTAAATGGATGAATTAAATTATTAAGTTATTCATTTAATAGATCAAACCTGAATAACTCACAAATGGGGACTCAGATAAGAAATCTGAGACCACTGTTGAGTTCAAAATGTATACTTTACCGTAGGTGGGGTATAACCTTTATAGGCATTGAGAGTTCGGCTTAGGTGTCATCATGGATGAGTGACTAAAAAAATAATTAATTATTTGTTTAATTATTTAATTGATTAAATCCTTTTTAACCTGATTAAATCTCTATAAGTATACTACTATAGAGATTTTCCCAAGGTTTCCTCATAACCTTGGGATCGCCAATGACTCCTCTCCTCTCCTTCCCATTGACAAATAAAGAACGAACGACAACAAAGCCTTGGATCTAGGTAGATCGATGCGGGACGAACGCAGCAGCTTCTTCCGATCATTACACAAGTGTGATCCTCGTCAACAATGATCAATATGATCTAAGTAGGACTCGTCTTTGGTGATTTTTATTCCTGGGATTAAATGATTGAGTAGATGATAATTTCTTCCTCTATCTTCACAAATGTTTTGAAACTGAGTTTTTCCTTTGAATATCAATCGTTTCTAATCTTAATTGTCTTTTCTTGATCGTTTGGCCAAGAACTCTTGGCCAATAATCGTCAAAACCTTTTTTATTGTGCATACCTCCCTTCATTATTCATTTTATTCATCGTGTAATCCCCATGGATCCTGGTTTGATAATTGTCGGGCGACCCGAGTCCGATCGGGTGTCTGAATTCGTGGCAGATTTGTGAAACGATGACAAAATCGTGAGTAGAGACAAGATATGTGTAGATCATGACCTGAGGATCACAGATTTGTGATCACTTTAAGGTTTCAGGTTGTATTGAAGTTTTTTTGGCCCACGGAAGGATCGGTGGTCCATGCGGGCTATCCAGAGGTGGTGAAGATGTCCGGCAAGGCCAAGGCAGCTTCAGCGGTTCAGGGCGGTGCGAGCAGGGCGGTGCGAGCAGGGCGGTCTGGAGTGGTAAGGTGGTTTAGTGCTGAGTAGGTGGTGGAAATCAATGGTCTATAAGGAATCCCGGAACAATGGAGTAGACGGCTTCTGAGCGGTGGCGGAGACGTCCGTGTGAGGTGAGGTAGGCAGAGCGGGGCCGGGGCGGAGCCGACAGGAGGCCGGAGATGAAAACGGCGGACGGCCGGAGGGCGGCGGCCCGCACGAACTCTTGGAGGGGAGGGGGAAAACCTAGGAGGGAAAGGGTAAAACTAAAATAAAAATAAAAATAAAAATAATATTATTATTATTATTTATTTATTTATTTATTTATTTAAACCCCCACAACTCCCTCATACAACATCCAATTCACACTCTGTCAGTAGTGGCATGACCCTATCAATGATGTGGTCATTTTAAGACCACTTTAGATAATTTTTTCCAATCCATGACTTGGGCCCATGAAACACCCGTTAAATAATATATTTAATAGTATTATTAAATCTTCAACCTGCCATAACTCATGCGTGTGACATCCGTTTGATGTGCCATCAGCAGTGACGTAACCATATCATTAAGATGGTCAATTAAAGACCAGTCTTAGACTTTAAATTTGGGTTTGTGACTCAGGTCCATGAAACTCCCAACAATAAAAATATTATTATTGTTACATAATTTTTCATCAGTCGTAACTCTTCCATAAAACATAGGATTGGCGAGCCGTCAGCGGCATTATGACCCTGAAATTGAGGAAAACTTTTCAAGACCAATTTTAGGTTTTTAAATTGAGATCAAGTTGTGGGAATCATGAGGCCCATTTTGTGTGAATTACGGTGAAATGAAACTTTTTCATCGAGTATCTATTTTGGATGAATGAGTAGTCAGTCATGTGTGTCTTTTTGTGAGGATCTCAATAGAGCAATCCATATAATTTGTTTTGGGATTGAGGTGTGGGCCCCACGGGACACCATGCGAGAACAATGTGGTGACTTATGACATTTCCCTTCTAATGACTGTTGGAGTGATTGGATAGTCTACTTCGTGTATTTTCTTTCAAGGTTCACAATGGTGTGATCTGTTTAGATGTGTGAAGACTTATTCCTGATATCATTACACTACTATAATAATGGGAAAGGGAAGCATCCCCTTATATCAGCACTAAGAAAAAACCCCTGATAAAGAAACCCTGTATCATCACTAAAATTTTAGCGCTGATCAAGGGTTTCTTTATCAGCGCTTTTCTAGCGCTGATAGAGGGCCTCTTTATCAGCGCTAGAAAAGAACTGATAAAGAAACACTGTATCAGCACTAAAATTTTAGTGCTGATACAGGGATTCTTTATCAGTGCTTTTCTAGCAATGATAAAGACTCCCTCTATCAACTCTAGAAAAGCGCTGATACAGGGTAACCTTTATCAGTGCTAAACAAGCAGTGATAAAAAACCCTTTATCAATGCTAGAAAAGTGCTGATAAAGAATCATTGTATCAGCGCTAAAAGTTTAGCGCTGATATAGGAAGGATTTATCAGCGCTTTCGTATTGCTGATAAAGGTAGTCTGTATCAGTGCTTTGTTAGCGCTGATAAAACCTTGGTCCATTTTTTTATAAAGTTGGTCGCACAGTTCCCTCGGTTTATCGTGACCTAAAGCTCTTGTGGTACTGGAACCCTGCGAATCCCCTCCGTCGCCCGTTGAGTTTGGGTTTGTCGGACCTCCGCCGCCCACTGATTTCACGTTGTCAGACCTCCTCCGCCTTCTTTGTTCACGTTTCTGAACCTCCGCTGCCCTCGAGCTTCAGTTTTCCGGACCTTCACCGCCCGCAACGCCCTCGAGCTTCGGTTTTCCAGACCTCCCTTTAAGGCATGTTTTCCAAATCATTTTTTAATATTGTTCTCCTATACCATCACACATAACCATATGTTGATTTGGCATGATAGATTTAATGGATATTTTAGATTGTGATGGTTGTAGGCTACATGATTCATCCTTTTCTTCTTCATGTTTGTCTCTAGGGTTATACCCCCTGTCGAAGCTCGAATTTGGTCCAACTTCTTCTAATGGTTCTAGAACTATTATTCTATAAATCATATCACACTATTAAAACATTGTTAATTAGAGTTTTTGGATGTGAGTCTTGCCCATCAATGGTGTTCTAGTGGATTTTTTGTTGAATTATTTCATCCATAGGTTTCATTTCCTCCGGTGGTGATGATTCTGCTTCATCGTAGATTCATGAGCGTTCTTCCTAAATATTGTGATGGGGTTCTTGGGGGTGATCATCCAATATATTTCTATTAATCCTAAGGTATCACCTTTTTTCTAATTACTACGGTGGGTTTTTAGGTGATTTGGTATTTTTTTATTCTAGATCCTAGAAACCATTCAATTTGATGGTGGTATGGTTGGATATGTTATATAAATTCTTCCAACAATCACCTTTATGGGAAGGTTTGGTTTGAATTATAGAATATATATGATTTGATTTAATTATATTATTAGTTTATGTTGGTTTGTAAATGGGTGATGAGGTTCCTAAGGTGATGAATTCTAGTTTTTTATCTTGTTAGTGAAGTTGTTGATGATGATGTTGATCAGGTGCATCACGGTGTAGGTATCAAGGCACGAGTATCATCATGATTTGAGGCATGATTCAATAGCATATTTTTGTTTGAAATTTTAATTTAGTGGTGTTTTATGGGGTATTTTTTATAATTTCACATACTATTTGAACATATGTGGCTATGACATATTTATTTTTTCTTTTATCATCACTCCATTATTCTAGGATTTTCTATTAGTATAGTTTTTTTATTGTAAATAAAAATGTGGAATATTTGGGGAATGTTTGACATGGGTTGATTTTCTTTAAAAGGGATGGTTTATTCATGTAAAATATCTCTTGAGAAACCTAGTATTGGTGGAAAGATTGATATGCTCATCATCAATGGCGATCAATGATTTTATACTATCAGAGTGAAGTTTATGAAAAATTTAAGGTCCTTCACACTTGGATTCCAGTTTCACTAGATTCCTCCTAGGTATCATCGATTCCCTTAGATCCAACACCATGTCACTATAAAGTAAGTAATGAAGGATAACCTTTTTCTTTAAGGACAACACCACCCGATTCCGATGCATTTATAGGTCATCCAATGCTTGAACCCTATTTTCTTCGAGGGGTTCCCCCCTTCTTTCCTTCATGCTATCTAAGTGAATTTGTATGGAAGTGCACTTGTATGGCATGATTCCAAGACCACCAAGATTTCTAGCCTTACCACCCCTACCTCTATCTCTATCTTTCTCTCTCGCTGAGGTTACTGACTGCTTCTATGTAGTGGCTAGGCCCCTTCCTAGCAGTGTTTGTTCTGTCTCCCTTGTCTTTGAGCCAGTCATCCAGCTCAAAATACTTATTGATCTAGAGAGAACTCCCTCACCATCCCCCAAGTTTAATTACCCATCCTTCCCCTTCCCCTTTGGATCCTTATCTCCCACTCATATGAATCTTACCAACCATAAGGGATTATGAACATGTTCAAAATCAAGGGACCTCAATGAGAGATCATCCTCCCACTTCAATAAGGCTAATAGCTCTAGATACAATGCCAGAGCCCTATCATACCCATCATTATTATCTTCATATGTAATGATCATGTTCTTAGTTCCCATGTTAAATCGGACTTCCTCGCTATAGAAATCAAAAATCATAATGTCATTGTTTTTGTTGTCAAATAACACAAAAAACCCTATAATAATCATAGAATTCTCCTGGAAGATTAAGTTGTATGGATTTATACACTTTGACCCCTCCAACAAACACAAATGGGTATTTTGGAAAAATAAATATGTTGTTAAGACTGTTCAAGATTGCAATCAATTCATCACTACCAAGGTGTCCAATAGTGACACCTCCTTCCTTATGAATTTTTTTTGGAAGCTATGACCCTCTTCAAAGTGAATCTCTATGGAGTGGACAAAATACCTTCGATCCTGACCACCATCCATTGTTTGTTGGGGGTGACTTTAATGTCATTTACAACCCAAAGTAAAGGAAAGGTAGACGCCCATTCCAGAGGAAGGCCATCATGGAGTTTGTTCAGTTCATGGCTGGGAAGGGCCTCATTGATCTCAACTTCTCAGGTGACAGTTTCACCTGGTGAAACAATTGTAGGGGCCATCACCGCTTGTGGAGTCTATTGGATAGGTGTCTATCCAACATGAAATCCACTAACCTATTCTCAAATACCATGTTTTTTCATCTTGATTGAGGTATTTTGATTCACTCCCCCCTCTTGGTTTCTATTTCTTCTTTGCATGATCATCAGGAATGGTTTCACTTCCACCAGCAGTGGGTTAACATCCTAGGGTACCAGGACATGGTTTGTGAAATATGGAATGAACCCTTGTAGGAGTATCGGGCCACCTTCAACCTCAGTGACCTGACCTCGAACCTCGATAGGTGCGTGTTCGCCCCTTCCTCCTCAGGAACCTTCACCACCGGGGACTACTGTCGCATATGGGCTCCTTCAGAGTATTCTGATAGATGGAATGATACCTTTGGTTTATTAGATTATTAACACCAGTTTGAGATTTATGTGTGACTATATACTTATTATATTTTCTTATTATTTCTTACACACCACCACTTTATTCGATTAACCTAATTGAAATCCATATTGGTACTTTGGTTCTGATGTGGATATGGTTTTTTATGTGTTTTTGACATGTGTATGTGTGGATATATGGGTATTTAGGCATGATGATATTGAATGTAGGGAAGATACCTAGGATTGGTAGATGTATTATTCTTTATTATTCTTGTGTTTGTTCTAGGGTGATTTGAGGAAACTATAATGAATCTAAAGTAATTATATTTAATGAATATGAATAAATACTAATGGTTAGGCTCTATTAATCTCTATTTTTATAAGGAATTGGTTATCTTCTACTATATTTGGAAGTATTGTTTTGTGTACTTGAACCATAAATACTAATATTTGAGATTAAAATAGGATGAATATGAATAAAGATTGGATGGATGCTAATCATTTGACAATAGAGTATGAGAATGGAGTGAAAGAGTTCATCAAGTTTTCAAACGATCACGCAAAGGATCCTTCTCAAATCCTTTGTCTGTGTTTACGTTGTTGTTATTCTATACTGTTTACTCCAGAGGAGTAGGAAGAACATTTGATATGTCATAGAATATATCGGAGTTATAAATGTTGGAATAAACATGGAGAAAAAGCGAATGTAGCTACTGGCTGGGATAAAACTGCATTTTATGGATCATCATATATGAATACAAATATGGATAATGAAGAAGACTGTATGGAGTATGTGATTACAGATGTCAATTATTATGAAGATCGTATTGAGTAAATGACAAAGACAATTGAAGATGAACTCCGTGATTGCCCAAAATTGTTTGAGAAGTTAAAGAGTTGTGAAAAGATGTCATTGTATGCTGGTTGCACTAAGTATACAACATTGTCAGTTGTACTGAAGTTGTATAAATTGAAAGCAGGAAATGGATGGAGTGATGTTAGTTTTACGGAACTACTTGCTCTCTTGAATGACATGCTCCCAGAAGATAATGAGCTCCCAAGCCAGACATATGAAGCTAGACGAATGATACACTCGATGGGTATAATTTTTGAAAGAATACATGCCTGCCCGAAAGACTGTATATTGTTTCGCAAGGAGAACAAATCACTTACAGAATGCCCAAAGTCTGGTGCTTCTTGATACAAGAAAGATAAATCTAATCCTATGAAAGTTGTAAGGTACTTTCCAATCATTCCAAGGTTTAGGCGTCTATATGGAAGTGAAGAAACTTCAAGAAAATTGTCATGGCATGCAGATAAAAGAAATAAAGATGGGAAATTATGTCATCCGACCAACTCTCCTCAATGGAAGAAAATTTATCATGAGTATCCTGAATTTGGAAAAGAGCCGAGAAACCTTCGTCTTGCGTTATCTACAGATGGAGTGAATCCTTTTGGTTTTCAAACCAGCACTCATAGTACATGGCCTGTTATGTTGGTAAATTATAACTTACCACCCTTTTTATGCATGAAATTAAAATTCATTGTGTTATCTATGCTTATATCAGGACCAAAACAACTAGGTAACAATATTGATGTTTATCTGGATCCTTTGAACAAGGATTGGAAGTTATTGTGGGATTCAGGTGTTATGTTGTATGATGCTTATAAAAGTGAATACTTCACATTGAGAGCGATGTTGTATGGGACAATAAATGATTTCCCAGCTTATGGATATTTTTCAGGCTATATCATTAAAGGAAGTCAAGGGTGTCCCGTGTGCGAAGAAGATACAGAATCAATTAGGTTGAAACATTCATCAAAATTTTTGTTTCTAGGACATCATATATTTATACCTCATCGGCATAAGTATCGATCTTAGATGACATCATTCAATGGAAGTTCATAACAACGTGCAGCACTGTCTCCACTAACAGGTGATCATCTGTTTGAGAAAGTAAAAGATCTGAACACTATTTTTGGTAAACCATTTTCTAAAAACCTTAAGAAAATTG
The DNA here is from genome assembly GCA_963277665.1 of Viscum album. NCBI lineage: Eukaryota > Viridiplantae > Streptophyta > Magnoliopsida > Santalales > Viscaceae > Viscum > Viscum album. Next base: position 53,301,244 of record OY728126.1, read on the forward strand.
GTTGGAAAAAGAGATCAGTTTTTTTTGAATTACCATACTAGAATTGTTTGTATGACAGACATTTTCTTAATGTGATTCATGTGTAAAAAAATGTTTGTGACAATGTTATCGGAACGTTGCTAAATGCCCCTGGAAAAACAAAAGATGTAATTAAGGAAAGGTTGGACATGGTTGACATGGGAATACGAGAAGAGTTGGCTCCCATGAAGGGTGAAAATCGAATGTTTCTTCCTCCAACTGCTTATACTCTTTCTAGGGAGGAGATATATCAGTTTTGAAACTTCTTCAATGATGTAAAGGTTCCATAGGGGTATTCATCAAATATCAAGAACATTGTGTCAATGAATGATTTGAAGTTAAAAGGTTTGAAATCACATGATTGCCATGTTTTGATGCAAGATCTAATTCCTATAGCTTTACGTTGCATTTTTTCCAAGAATGTTCGTCATACGTTAACCAAACTTTGTTTCTTTTTCAAAGCTATATGTAGCAAATTTTTAGACCCGGCGAAATTGCCAGCTATGGAAAAAGAAATTGTCATCATATTATGTGAATTAGAAATGTTCTTCCCACCAACATTCTTTGATATGATGGTTCATTTGATGATTCACTTGGTGAGAGATATTCAACTTTGTGATCCTATGCACTATAGATAGATGTATCCTGTTGAATGGTAAATGAAGATTTTGAAAGGGTGTGTCAAAAATCAAAATTCGGTCAGAGGTTTGTATAGTGGAGTGATATATTGTTGAGGAAGCCATTGAATTTTGTACTGAATACCTATCTGATGTGGAAATCATTGTTCTCCCAAAATCTCGTCACACTGGATGCATTGAGGGTGAGGGAATTTCTGGAAGAGAAGTTGTGATAATCAGTATTACAGATCGGGAGCAGGCCCATCTTTATGTTTTGCATAATAGTTGGGAGGTTTCTCCATATATTGAAACTCACAAAGAAATTATTAGGCAGTTGAATCCATCAAGGGATAAAAAATGGTTATCAAATACACATAATCACCAGTTTATAGGATGGTTTTAGGACCATATTTTTAAGCAGTTGGATGAAAATCCAAATTCAATTTCAGAACGACTTCGATGGATAGTCATTGGACCAAGTGTGTATGTATTATCTTACAGTGGTTATGTAATTAATGGTTATACATTCTATAAAGATGAACATGATGAAGATAGTACCATGAAAAATAGTGGAGTTACACTAGTGGCTAAAGCGATGCATGTGCTTGGTAGTAAGGATAGAAATCCAATTTATGCAAATATGTTATACTTTGGCATTATCAAACTAATATGGGAGTTGGATTATACAACATTCCAATTTCCTATTTTTCAATGAAAATGTTTTGATAACAACAGTGGTGTTAAAATAAATTAATGGTGATTTTTGAAAGTTGATTTTAGTAAAGAAGGGTACAAAGATGAACAATTTATAATGGCATCACAAGCGGTACAAGTTTTTTATGTTCCAGATCCCGCAAACAGAAAGTGGTCGATTGTTTTGTTATCATCCAAAACTACTGAAGGTTCTGATGAAAATTTAGTTGAGGACGATCCTTTCAGTGGTACATCGCAATCATTTCAGAGCGGTCCCAAAGTAGATGATGTTTTTTATATTAGAGGAGACCACAATGAAGGTATTTGGATAATCTATAGAGGTGTTAAATCCCTTCAACCTTTGAAAAAAATAAAGAGAGTTCAATAAACAGGTTATATTTTTTTAGTAATATAGATCTTGTTATCTCATGTTATTATCTTATCATTACTAAATTTATGTAATCTAAATTAATTGTTCAACCACTTTTGCAGATAATGAATTCTTCACATTCTGGTGCTCCTAACCTTGAGGATGAACAAGTCTCTCAAGTTGTTGCTGCTGCTGCTCCTGTAGTTGTTGCTGCTCCTACTGCTACTCCTATTGCTACTCCTGTTGCGGCTCCTGTGGCTCCTGCTGCTCCTCTTACTGCGGCTCATGCTGCTCTTGTTTCTCATGTCGTTGCTGCTACTCCTGCTTCTTCTAGTGTTGAGGTCCAACAACCATCAGCACATGCCGTTGATACCATTTCAGATGAACATATAGATGATGTTGATATCGATGAAATGGTCGGGAATGAAGGACCGACATCGCAGAAAACACAGGTGTGTCGTAGTTTGACGGTGTTAGCAAAAGTTCTTAAGGTGAAAAGCAAAGGCATCAAATTTGAAGTCGGATGGAATGCATGAGGTCAACATGTGAATCCCAACAAGGTTATGTTTAGCAACTATATTGGAGTTGTCACTCGGAAATGTGCGCCGATTGACATAGATTCATGGAACCATGTTGTGTCCGAGCTAAAGGTTGTGATCTAGGAAGAAATTACGGTAACATTATGAATTTATTTCTTTAATTTACTAGAAAATAAAATAATGAAACAATGTCTTACTCTTCTCAATCTTTTGTAGATTATATTTATAGTAGACGATTCACACAAGGATTATGTACTAAGGCTTGCAGGAAGGATTCATCGAGTTTTTTGCACTATTTTAACAAGATGTCACCTGAAATATTCCAAAGGTAAAATAAACTCACACCCACCCATTGTCTACGCTCACCTGATATCCCAAGAATCATGAGATTCATTTATTGTCTACTGTGGGGATGAGAATTTTCAGGTACATTGTTGGTGATAATATATTGTTTGAGGATACCTGTATTTTTCACTTTTATTTTCAATATTTCATTTATGAAACAGAAACTCTGTACTGAAAATAAAGAACGTGCATAAAAACTAGCATACCCCTATCGTAAAGCATGGATGGGGTATGATTCATTAGAAAAGAAATGGTACATATTTTAAATTTACAGTAATATTGTTAGGTGCCAATAAACAACTTCATAATTATCTTTCAATGTTTATATGTAGATTGATGAGTCTAAAACCAAATACACTTCCATCCCACGTCATGTTCTATGGAAGGAGGCACGTGTGAATAAGGGAAGTTAGTAGATGAGAACACACAAAAAGTGTGGGAAATATGTGTAAGTATGACATGATGATAAAACTATTTGTTTTAAATTGCTATTACATAAAAATACAGTCACAGGAATCAGCTACTCCTGTAGCGGATACAGACCTATTATAGACAGCTTTGAAGTAGCCAGAAAAATATGGTCGTGTCAGAGGTGTGAGGTTTGGGGTGACACCCCGAGTATATTTTGAGAAGAAGAAAAAAACGGATGATATAGATGAAAAATTGGAACAAATGAGTTTAAAAATAGCAACCCTTGAAGAACGATTGTAATGGAAGGGAGAGTTTCTAGCAAATTTTATGGGTGGGAATCAAAGGGAAGACACAAGTCAGGAACAACCAGCGCGTGAACATCCCGCCTCACCCCCCACCAGCTTTGAGGTGAGCCATTCCCCTCAAAGAAGTATCTTATCCATGGTAATCAATATTCTAATAATTGTTCCCATGAAATGTGAATCATACAAACACTGATAATTTTTCTGTACTGATCTTCTACAGGGTGATAATGATAGTGATTTATATCTATCAACACTCACCTATCACCTTGTAGAGAGGGAAACAATGTTCAATATCCTAGATGCCATGCTGCATAATAGACCGCTTCTGAAAGATCATCTGAAAGTAATGATTATTTTAGCTCATGAGCCAAATGCAGAGCTACCTATTCCACTTGTTGACGATGATATTCATATAGTCGAAAAGGCTATTGGGACATTCATTGCATGTTCATCACTACTTTTAAGAGTACATGCAGACAAAGAGGTATTTATTTCCTTTTTTTCAAGATAAACCTTTAACAATTAATGAAAAAAGGGTTTGAACCAATGATTGTTGTTATAGACGGAAAAGGGAAGGGGGTGACAAACGTTGGCTCAAAACCATCTAAAGGATCGACCAAACGATCCCAAGGAGCTACTGAAAGCACAATAACACCACCTGTTCTCTATCCACATTTACCAGCATTGAAGAATCATGTGGATACAAAGCTAAAAGATGGTAATAGTCATATAGTGGTTTTTGGAGAGAATATATATGGAGAGGAAAGTCAAGATTTCATTGCTGCTGAAAATGTAAATGAGATCCTTGAAAACGGTTGGCTAGGCGTCATAGTTGTAAATGTATATATGAGGTATGTTTCCATGAATTGATTTTCTAAAAGCTGATCTAATGTGAAAATTATGACTAAATTCATTTTATATTGTTAACAGACGCATTTATGAAAAACAGTTGAAGGAATTTTACCATGAGCCAAGATTTGGACTCGTTAGTCCTCATACCACATCAACACACCTAACAAAATTAAATCCATCAAAAAGGGATGTAATAGTGAACGGATTGCTGAAAAGATTTGAAAACAAGATTACAGATGACAGACTCTTCCTAATACCAACCATGCTGGGGTAAAACTCTACGATTAAAGCATATCAATTATATTTTCACTTATTTTATTACTTATTCCTTTTTGTGTTTTTAGGAAACATTGGTTGCTAATTGTGGTGAACTTGGATACTCCAAAGATTTATTTTCTGGATTCAAAGCAAGGATATCCATCAAACCGACCACACATGATGGAGTTTGTGAATTTGTAAGACAGTACATCTTACGTTTTAGGTATAAACATCAAGTAATATAATTTATATTATCTTTTACTGAGGATTCTGTTATGATAGGGAATTGTATCATTATCGTCTAAAAAAAGGAATGAGGACAGGGGCTAAGCATAAGGAGGCAAGCAAGTACTACGTCTAGACAAATATCAGGGTATATATAATAAAATTTCACTATCCAAACACATATCAACACAAGTTACTTATTCTCCTAATGATCAATTTTTTTGCAGTGTCCAAAACAAACAAACAATAATGATTGCGGTTATTATGTTTGTAAATTTATGAAATATATTGTTTTTCATCAACAAACAGCATCCCTAAAAAGGTATTTTCAAAAACAACTACTAGTTCCTTTAATTTATTTATTAATTATTTATTTTTATATTTTGCAGTACTACTCTAACATCCGAAAAGCCTCATACTCACAAGACAATATAGATGTGTTCAGAAATGAGTGGGCCACATACCTGATGGCAGATTGTACACAAATACAATGAAGATCTGACTTAGGTACATGTACAATTGGTGGTCATTTTTGAGAGGTGTTAAGGGGATCAAAAGATGAAACATTTTTGTATGTAAATGTTCATAAGAAAATTGTAATTTTTATTAAATAAAACATCCTATCTTCAATGAGTAATTTTTCCATTTTAACAGATGATATGCACCAGCAACATGAAATAATGGTGAACCACTCAAAGGGTCTCAATTTTGGTTAAAATGGACACAATTTTAAGTGAAAACAACAACTGACCTATGAAAATCCAAAAAAATGCATTAGGATTGTCTTGATCTTTTATAAGAACGATACATGGGTCCTTTGTGACGTGTAAGTGTCATACCTGCCTCAATATGAGGCATGGTGTGGCCGATAGCACTCAAAGGGTCTCTCTTTGGTTTAAAATGGACACAATTTTAAGTGAAAACAACAACTGACCTACGGAAATCTGACCAAACGCATTCAGATTGTGTTGATCCTTTAGGAGAACAATCCACGTGTACCTTGTGACATGTACGAGTCATCCTAGCCTCAATCTGAGACATGGTATGGCCGGTACCACTAAAAGGGTCTCTATTTTGTTTAAAATGGACACAATTTTAAATGAAAACAACAACTGACTTACAGAAATTTGAAGAAACGCATTAGGATTGTGTTGATCCTTTAGGATAATGATCCAAGGGTCATTTTTGATGTGTACGAGTCAACCGCACCTCAATCTGAGGCACGTTGTGGTCGATACCACTCAAAGGGTCTCTATTTTGTTTAAAATGTACACAATTTTAAGTGAAAACAACAACCGGCCTACGAAAATCCGACCAAACACATTCGAATTGTATTGATCCTTTAGGAGAATGATCCACGGGTCCTTTTTGATGTGTATGAGTCATCCCCACTTAAATCTGAGGCACGATGTGTCCGGTAGCACTCAAAGAGTCTCTCTTTGGTTTAAAATGGACACAATTTTAAGTGAAAACAAAAACTGACCTACGGAAATCCAACCAAACGCATTCATATTGTCTTGATCTTTTATAATAATGGTCCAAGGGTACTTGGGGATGTGTAAAAGTCAACCACGACTCAATATGAGGCACAGTGTGGCCGGTATCACTCAAAGGGTCTCTATTTTGTTTAAAATGGACACAATTTTAAGTGAAAACAACAACTGACCTACAGAAATCTAATCAAACCCATTTTAATTGTGTTGATCCTTTAGGAGAATAATACACAGGTCATATTTGATGTTTACAAGTCAATCTCACCTATATCCGAGGCACGGTGTGTCCGATATCACGCAAAGGGTCTCACTTTGGTTTAAAATGGACACAATTTTAAGTGAAAACAACAACTGACCTACAGAAATCTGACCAAACGCATTATAATTGTGTTAATACTTTAGGATAACGATCCAAGGGTCCTTTTTATGTGTAAAAGACATCCTCGCCTCAATATGAGGCATGTTGTGCCCGCTATCACTCAAAGGGTCTCACTTTGGTTTAAAATAGACACAATTTTAAGTGAAAACAACAACTGACCTACGGAAATCTGACCAAACGCATTCGTATTGTCTTGATATTTTATAATAACTATCCAAGGGTCCTTTTTGATGTGTGAGAGTCATCTTAGCCTCAATCCGAGGCACGGTGTGGCCGGTATCACACAAAGGGTCTCTATTTTGTTTAAAATGGACACAATTTTAAGTGAAAACAACAACTGGCCTACGGAAATCTGACCAAAAACATTCGAATTGTGTTGATACTTTATGAGAACAATACAAGGGTCCTTTGTGACATGTAATAGTCATCCCTTCCTCAATCCGAGGCACGGTGTTCCCAATATCACTCAAAGGGTCTCACTTTGGTTTAAAATGGACACAATTTTAAGTGAAAACAATGACTGACCTACGGAAATCCGACCAAACACATTAGGATTGTCTTGATATTTTTTAAGAATGATCCAAAGATACTTTGTGATGTTTATGAGTCATACCCGCCTCAATCTAAGGCAAGTTGTTCCCGCTATCACTCAAAGGGTCTCTATTTTGTTTAAAATGGACACAATTTTAAGTGAAAACAACAACTGACCTATGGAAATATGACCAAACCCATTTGGATTATGTTTATCCTTTATGAGAATGATCCAAAGGTCTTTTGTGACGTGTATGAGTCATCCCTTCCTCAATCCTAGGCACGGTGTGCCCGATATCACTCAAAGGGTCTCACTTTGGTTTAAAATGGACACAATTTTAATTGAAAACAACAACTGACCTACAGAAATCCAACCAAATGCATTCGTATTGACTTTATCTTTTATAATAATGATCCACGGGTCCTTTTTGATGTATATGAGTCATCCCCGCCTCAATCCGACGCACGGTGTGCCCGTTATCACTCAAAGGGTCTCACTTTGGTTTAAAATGGACACAGTTTTAAGTGAAAACAACAACTGACCTACGGAAATCTGACCAAACGCATTCAGATTGTCTTGATCATTTATTATAATGATAAAAAGGTCCTTTTTGACTTGTAAAAGTTATCCCCACCTCAATCTGAGGCACGGTGTGGCTGGTATCACTCAAAGGGTCTCTATTTTGTTTAAAATGGACACAATTTTAAGTGGAAACAACAATTGACCTACATAAATCCAACAAAACACATTCTAATTGTCTTGATATTTTATAAGAATGATCCATGGGTCCTTTGTGATGTGTAAGAGTCACCCCCGCCTTAATCAGAGGAACGGTGTGCCCGCTATCACTCAAAGGGTCTCACTTTGGTTTAAAATGGACACAATTTTAAGTGAAAACAACAACTGACCTACGGAAATCAAACCAAACACATTAGGATTGTCTTGATATTTTATAAGAACGATCCACGAGTAATTTTTGATGTTTAAGGGTCATCCTTGCCTCAATCTGAGGCACGGTGTGCCCGGTATCACTCAAAGGGTCTCTATTTTGTTTAAAATGGACACAATTTTAAGTGAAAACAACAAATGACCAACGGAAATCTGATAAAACCCATTCGGATTATGTTGATACTTTAGGAGAACGATACAAGGGTCATTTTTGACGTGTAAGAGTCATCCCTTCCTAAATATGAGGTACAGTGTGGCCGGTATCACTCAAAGGGTCTCTATTTTGTTTAAAATGGACACAATTTTAAGTGAAAACAACAACTGACCTACGGAAATCCAACCAAACACATTCAAATTGTGTTTATCCTTTAGGAGAATGATTCAAGGGTAATTTTTAACATTTATGAGTCATACCCACCTCAATCTGAGGCACGGTGTGCCTGCTATCACTCAAAGGGTGTCACTTTGGTTTAAAATGGACACAATTTTAAGTGAAAACCACAACTGACCTACATAAATCCAAAAAAAATGCATTCAGATTGTCTTGATCTTTTATAATAACTATCCAAGGGTCCTTTTTTACATGTACAAGTCATACCTTCCTAAATACAAGGCACAGTGTGGCTGGTATCACTCAAAGGGTCTCTATTTTGTTTAAAATGGACACAATTTTAAGTGAAAACAACAACTGGCCTATGAAAATCTGACCAAACCCATTATGATTTGTTTTGATACTTTAGGATAATTATACACAGGTCCTTTGTGATGTGTACGATTCATCTCAGCCTCAATCCGAGGCACGGTGTGCTCGCTATCACTCAAAGGGTCTCACTTTGGTTTAAAATGGACACAATTTTAAGTGAAAACTACAACTGACCTACGGAAATCTGACCAAACGCATTCAAATTATCTTGATATTTTATAAAAACGATCCACATGTCCTTTTTGATGTGTACGATTCATCCCCGCCTCAATCCGAGGCACAGTGTGCCCGCTATCACTCAAAGGGTCTCGCTTTGGTTTAAAATGGACACAATTTTAAGTGAAAACAACAACTGACCTACGGAAATCCAACCAAACACATTCATATTGTCTTGATATTTTATAATAATTATCCATGGGTCATTTTTGACATGTATGAGTCATCTCCACCTCAATCCGAGGCACGGTGTGGCCGGTATCACTCAAAGGGTCTCTATTTTGTTTAAAATGGACACAATTTTAAGTGAAAACAACAACTGACATACGGAAATCCAACCAAACACATTGTAATTGCCTTGATATTTTATAAGAACAATCAATGGATCCTTTTTGATGTGTAATAATCATCCTCTCCTCAATCTGATGCACGGTGTGGCCGGTATCACTCAAAGGGTCTCTATTTTGTTTAAAATGGACACAATTTTAAGTGAAAACAAAAACTGACCTACGAAAATCTGACCAAACCAATTCATATTGTGTTGATACTTTAGTAGAATGATACACAGGTCCTTTGTGACGTTTAAGAGTCATCCCATCTTCAATCTGAGGCACGTTGTGGCCGGTATCACTCAAAGGGTCTCTATTTTGTTTAAAATGGACACAATTTTAAGTGAAAACAACAAATGACCTACATAAATCCAACCAAACGCATTCAAATTGTGTTTATACTTTATTTTAATGATCCAAGGGTCCTTTGTGACATGTATGAGTCATCCCCACCTCAATCTGAGGCACGGTGTGCTCGCTATCACTCAAAGGGTCTCACTTTGGTTTAAAATGGACAGAATTGTAAGTGAAAACAACAACTGACCTACGGAAATCCAAAAAAACGCATTTGGATTGTCTTTATCTTTTATAAGAACGATCCAAGGGTCCTTTTTGATGTGTAAGAGTCATCCCCGCCTCAATCTGAGGCACGGTGTGGCCGGTATCACTCAAAGGGTCTCTATTTTGTTTAAAATGGACACAATTTTAAGTGAAAACAACTACTGACCTACGGATATCTGACCAAACCCATTATAATTGCCTTGATCTTTTATAATAATGATCCACAGGTCCTTTGTGATGTGTAAGAGTCAACCCCTCCTCAATCCAAGTCACGGTGTGGCCGATACCACTCAAAGGGTCTCTATTTTGTTTAAAATGTAAACAATTTTAAGTTAAAACAACAATTGACCAACGTAAATCCAAATAAACACATTTAGATTGTGTTGATCCTTTAGGAGAACAATCCAAGGGTCCTTTTTGACATTTAAGAGTCAACCCTTCCTCAATCCGAGGCACGGTGTGGCCGGTACCCCTCAAAGATTCACACTTTGGTTTAAAATGGACACAATTTTAAGTGAAAACAACAACTGACCTACGTAAATCCAACCAAAAGCATTCGGATTATCTTGATATTTTATAAGAACGATACATGGGTCCTTTTTAATGTGTATGATTCAACCCCGCCTCAATATGAGGCATGGTGTGGCTGGTATCACTCAAAGGGTCTCTATTTTGTTTAAAATGGACAAAAGTTTTAGTGAAAACAACAAATGACCTACGTAAATCCAACCAAAACCATTCATATTCTATTCATCCTTTAGTATAATGATACACGGGTCCTTTTTGATGTTTACGGGTCATCCCTGCCTTAATCCGAGGCACAGTTTGGCCGGTATCATTCAAAGGGTCTCTATTTTGTTTAAAATGGATACAATTTTAAGTGAAAACAACAATTGACCTATAGAAATCTGACCAAACCCATTAGGATTGTGTTTATGATTTAGGAGAATGATCCAAGGGTCCTTTGTGATGTTTACGAGTCATCCATACCTCAATCTGAGGCATGGTGTGACCGCTATCATTCAAAGGGTCTCTCTTTTGTTTAAAATGGACACAATTTTAATTGAAAACAACAACTGACCTATGTAAATCTAACCAAACACATTAGGATTTCCTTGATATTTTATAAGAACAATCCAAGGGTTTTTTGTGACATTTAAGAGTCAACCCCACCTCAATCTGAGGCACGATGTGGTTGGTACCACTCAAAGGGTCTCTATTTTGTTTAAAATGCACACAATTTTAAGTAAAAACAACAACTGACCTACGAAAATCTGACCAAAAACATTCAAATTGTGTTGATCCTTTTGGAGAATGATCCATGGGTCCTTTGTGACGTGTACGAGTCATCCCCGCCTCAATCTGAGGCATGGTGTGGCCATTAGCACTCAAAGGGTCTCTCTTTGGTTTAAAATGGACACAATTTTAAGTGAAAACAACAACTGACCTACGGAAATCCGACCAAACGCATTCAGATTTTGTTGATCTTTTATAAGAACGATTCATGGGTCCTTTGTGACATGTACAAGTCAACCCCACCAACCCCCTGGACCGCCCCCCACCCCCCTGGACACCAACCCCCCCTTTGGACCCCCCCCCCCCCCCCCGACACCCTGGACACCATCCCACCCCCTGGAAATCCCACTTGGACACCCCCATCCCCCCGGAAACCCCCTACCCCCCTTGGACAATCACCCCAAACCCTTGAACAACCCCCCAACCCCCTGAATTCTGAATTGAATTCTTTATGTACTTAATTAACTTGTGAATTATGTGTTAATGGTGTATGGGTATACTTGTTGTATGGGTATACTTGGTATAATTAGATTATGATTTATGTGTTAATTGTTCATAGGTATAATTTCTCTAATTAGATTATTGAGATGCTAAATTTTTTTACAGGTGTTCGGGTGTGCTGCAGCAGATTTTTTCGTAGCAGCAAACAGGGCATTTATCAGTACTTTTTTAGCACTGATAAATGGAGCTTTTATCAGTGCTAAAAAAGCACTGATAAACTACACCTTTATCAGCACTAAAGAAGTGCTGATAAAGGATCAGTTTATTAGTGCTAAAGGAGCACTGATAAAACATGCATTTATCAGCGCTCTTTTAGCGCTGATAAAGGGTTGTTTTATCAGTGCTCTTTTAGTGCTAATAAAGTCCACCTTTATCAGCGCCTTTTTAGTGCTGATAAAGGGTTCATTTATCATATTTTTTTAGCCCTGGTATAGGGTACCCCCCTTTATCAGCGTTGAGCTTTATAGCATTTTTTTAGCGCTGATGAAGACCGTTTTTGTAGTAGTGTTAAATGTGAAGAAACAAATGGACAGTAGACACATCCCGGTCCCCAGATCAATAGGAAACATCATGTATCCCACCCACATGGCGTATTCCACTACATGGTATGGAATTTATGTTCATTCAGAGACACATCTAGGCAATGAAGAGGGACCACATGTTGTGTGGCCACCTTACACATCGTGTACTTATTGAGCTCAACTAAGAGATCTTTAAACCTTCGTATATCCTTTATTTGAACTTGGATTTCAGCTCGTGAGATTCCTATCCTGAGTTTTTTTTCATGTAGAACGTGATGGTTCGCTCAGAGGTGGATTTCGAGATACTATGTGAATGTTCTAAGTTAGCATGCCTAGAGATGAAACCCAATGACAGTAGTGGCTTGACTTTTCCCAGTGGTGTGGCATGGATTGACTTTTCCCAATGGTTTGGCATGGATTGACTTTTCCCAGTGGTGTTTCATGGCTTGAATTTTCCTATTAGGTGTAATAGTTTGACTTTTTTTAGTGGCATGGCATGGGTTGACTTTCCCCGGTGGAGTGGCATGGCTTGACTTTTCCCAGTGGCATGGTGTAGTTTGACTTACCTAAGGACTCATGAGGAAGCGGGATGATTTCCCCACTGATATGTGTCCTTGTGACGTGACCCAAAACCGTGTGGGCGGGTCAGTGCCACCCAAAGAAGATATTATTGAGGTGTGGTGATTTGATCCCCTTTGACTTGTGCCTCCTAAGTAGATGTGGCGAGATGCAGGGCATCACAGATGGATTTTTACCTTGGAACTGATGGATACTCACTTTCTTGGGATGATCTGTGAGATAGAGATCCCCTTACTCCCTCTTTTGGGCTTCTTTGACTAAGCGCATATATATATGTATATATATATATTCTTTTCCAGTTCCCACTCCTTGGGTTTTGTCTACTCTCCTTCCAAGAGAGGAAAAGATGCGCAGGGTATGCCATGTACTTTCTGTGTCTATCTTTTTGTGGTTGGATGATTCTACTCTCCTACTATAGTTATCAAAGACTCAATGAGAAGTTCATATTCTCACCGTTTCTAGATCCTTATGTTTGGATGAGTTTACTTCACTCACTTGTTGGGTTGAGCTGCACTCCTTTTATTGTAACTTTTCTTATCTACTACTTTCTATTTTAAAATATCTCTTATGGATCCCCCTTCGCCTTTTCAGGGCATCCTACTGAGTATTTTTATACTCACCCCTGCATGGGCTTTTCCTGCATGTGTTGTGCCTTATGCAGATGAAGGACAGGTTGATCGTGACTTCAGATAATCATAGGGATATGGGTGCTTGGACAGTGTACGGTGGTTATAGCATGGGTTCTAGGATAAGGTCTCTCTCAACTATTTAATTTTTAGTTACTTCCAGGTTGTGGAACTTTTTTGGTCGGGTGTGTATTTTTTCCTTTTTCCCCTTTCAGTTTGTTGTACTTTACTTGTACTATTTAGTGGTTCATTCATTTTTGGTTTATTTATAGTAGTGTTTCATCTTATGTTCCTTTACCTATGAACTTTTTCATTGAGTTAGATGTGTGTGTGTGTACAAGTTCAGAGGCAAAGGCATCCCTGAGTTGGTTGTGCCTTCGACGCTAGTCACTAGCCCTTGGCCTATGGAGGAAGGATTGGGGTAGTTGCTTCTCAAGCTCGGTATGGGTTGAGTCATGACAAAGTGGTATTAGATTTGGTTAAACCCTTGGTATGTTGTTCAAAAATTTCCCTAAAAAGTTCTTGGTTGGGTTTAGTGAAATAGTGTCAAAGTGTCTCGAGAATGGCTCTCAGGCCTGGGAGTCCAGTGATGGTACGGGCGGCCAATGTATCCATTCACCAGAACCCTGATTACCCACTTTCAACTTGTCACCCTGAGACACCTGTTATAAGGAACAATGATACGTGCATCATATAGGATTGAGTATTTGACTATTATTCTTAATTCATCTCCCCATCATTATTGATATATATATATATATATTCTCATCTGACTGTGTTACTCCTTGATAACATTCAAGATGTCTCTACGATGATAACCATCCAGGATACTAGCTCTGATTCGTGATGATGAACTTATGAGCAATGAGGCCTTAGTTTAAGATCTATCATATTACCCCCTTCCTCTAGGTGGATAGGTAACAACACCCCCACCTATTGAGTAGTAGATAGCCCCAACAGAGCAGGATAAGGATGTGCATAGGCTGAGCACACTTCATGAGTTCCAACGATAGAGACCATTGGGGTTACATGGTGAGAAAGACCCTTAAGCATCAATGGTTTGGTTAGAGTTAGTGGTTTGCCTCTTCAGGCTTGCACGGACACTGGTAGATCATATGGTGGCTTTGGTAACCAGCATTTTCCATGGAGCAGCTAGGTGTTGGTGGAGATTGGTTACTCAGATACTCGATGAATCGGCACTCTCATGGGATGACTTCCATTATTTGTTCATGAGGAGTACTACCCCTCCTACTTTCACTCCATTTGACTTTAGGAGCTCCTCCAATTTCAACAGGGAGGGTTGACAGTGACTGAGTACACAGCTAGGTTCACATATCTTGCACGCTACTCTTTGGATATGCTCTGTGACGAATACTTTTGAGCATGGAGGTTTGAGTAGGGACTCTGCGGGGAGATCCATGCTATCATAGTACCCTTGTGAATCTCCACCTATACTAGGGTGCTGAATTAGGAGCTGGTGATAGAGAGATTTATGTCATGCCATGCAGTAGAATATCCTTTTAACACGGCTCCGGTGTGAGGTTGATGGTGAAGCCCTAATGCCAATGCCGGATGCGCCGACCCCTCCCTCCCCTGAGGGGGGAGGGGGGATCGTCTAGATCTTTCTCCCATTCACAAACCCGATAATCCTTCTTCCATTCCCAATGATTACTTTATGCCCTAAGGTTCCTGACCTACATAAGGTCTCTCTCTAGCTCTCACTTTCCATGAAGGAATTCAACGCCGCTTCAGATCTCTTCAAGACGACATAGGTTGCTCGTTTTAGGGGTCGTTGTCCTTTGGTGGATGCCTTTGACAGATTCATGTTTGAAGCTTGGGGGATTCAAGACCACATGGTGGTCGGGTTGCTCGACCAGTGATAGATGATGGTTCATTTTTCCTCAAAGATTGATTTTATTGTTTCTTGGTCCAACTCTCCCCGAACCCTCAATAGATGTGGATTTTATCTCCTTCGTTGGTCCTTCAAATTCATCATGAATCGGGATGAACCAACGACGGAGGTGTGGGTAAGCTTCACAGATTTTTCACTTCCTTTTCAGATTCTGTTGATAATAAGCATGTTAGGGAACATGGTTGGTATATTTCTATGTTCGGATAGTAGGACAGTTGCAGTTTGTCACCCTATCAACCCTCACATTTGTGTTGAGGATGATTTTTTGAATCCTCCTAAAGAGTGGATTTGGATTTCGATGGGTGAAGAATTTAAATGGAAACAGTAGGTGGTTTTCGAGTCTTGTCCAGCGTATTGCTCTGGCTGTCATCGTCTAGGGCATTCGGTCCTTGGATGTCATCGTGATCCAAGTGCTCAGAAATTGTTAAACCCCCAACCAAAAGGGACTCAGGTGCAGGTCACACCCGTTGTGATCCAGCAGTCGGATAGTGCAGGCCTGGATAGGCCTGTAGAGGTGCGCAGGGTTATCCCAGGGTAACGGGAACCAGGCAGGGTTCATTTCGGTCCAGGTGAAGAATTGAGGTTTGAAATAGAAGGCAGTCCTCGTGAGGGTCATCATTTGCAGTGGCCTTATCTGGTGATTCCAGGAGTAGTGAAGGATGTGGAGGCCAGTGTCCCCTTGCCACGGGTCGTGGATGTCCTATCTCGGTTAAGGTAAGATTTGGGGATCATCCCCTTGTAGGTGAATAGAGTGGAGTCAGTGCAGGTGGAAGGAAAGGATAAAGAGTTCTCCTTGCATGTGGATGTTTCGGAGCATCCGATCTCGAACAGAATTGTCAATAATGGTGTGGCGAAGGTAGTAAGTGAGGTCCATGGCTCTGGGGGTTCTCAAGGTCGGGAATGGGATAACACTAACCAAAATTCTCAATTCATGGGTTGTGGATATGAGAATCCCATAGGTTTGATTTTTTGTAGTGAAGTCCCTGGTAGTGAATTTGGAAAGGATGTCGAACCATCTATTAAGTCATTACAAGGGAAGTCCTTTTTGAAAGCAGCTACAAGCTATCTCCATAGTCAAGTAAGGCATAATGGGGTTAATGTATTGGGACCACTAGACCCAAACACTCTCATTCTGAAGTCCTCCTTTCAAATGACTAGGATTGAGGGGAAGGAGAATAATGAATTAGTGGTTAAAGAAGGCAAGTTGGATTCCTCGTGTAAGATGAGGGCTCTCAAAGAAGGCCCAGGGGTTGAAGTGAAAAACCTTTTTGAAGTCTTGGAAACTCAAGAACAATCTTTGTCACAAGAGGATGATGATTCAGGTGATGATAGTTTTATACAACTCTCAGTAGACAGCCTGGACCAGTTCCAATGGAAAGGTCCCCATAGCCCAAGAAGGAAGAAGGGGAAAAAAGAAAAGCGTGACTCGGGGAAATGCATAGTGGTCCAGGGGAAAAACCCAAGGGGTTCAAAGATTACTCTCACTTTTTGAAACTAATGGAAACCAAGTCGGCCAAAAATGTAGAAGTAAGGAAAGAAAAGGCCTTCAAGATGGGGAAAGTGGGGATTGAAGCAGAGAACCAAGAGTAATAAAAGAAGAGGGTATGGAGTGTATGAGGCTCATCTTCCACTACAAGGAAGAGATGCTTGAAAAATTCCTTCGTCCAAATGCCTCAAATGAAGATATTTTAAGGATTTATGAAATATGCTTGAATACTAAGGCCACAGAGGATCAAGAAGTGTGGATAGACAAGCAAGACCAAATCATCACCCGAGGCTTCAACCAAGGCAGAATCACCTTGGAGGAATTCATCCAAATAATGGATAGAATGGTTTCTCTCCTTGAAGAACTTATCAGGGAGGATCTAGAACCCCATGTTAGTACTCTGCACTGGGAATTATATAGAGTGTCTAACTCAAATAAACTTAGTCTTGTGTTTAACAATTCTATGATCTATTTCAGAACATAGTTGTCCTTGTGTGCAAACTTTGGTTTCCCACTTTTACATAAATTGGATTAATAAAAAAATTATAGTTGGGTGTCACGCCATGAAGTTGGTTATGGAAGAGGGCACAATGGAGTTGAGACATCAGTCATAGCTAGCAGACATCAGTTGAAAAGATCTTAGTGTAGTATATCTTCTCATGATTGGTCTCAGGCACACAGTCATATGGGGCCCAGATAGTACAGAGTGCAGAGAAAACCTAAAGATGGTTGGTTTTATGCTTGTGAAGGGCGATGTCACATGGCATGAGATTGCCTGACCAAACGTGCTAAGAATCTCAGGTAGGAAACAGGTGGATTGCCATGGAAAATATAGCGTTGTGACCATGGTGGTCCATAGTGAGGTGGTTCTAGCAGCGGAGAAGGAGTAGATGGATGTAGGGGATGACATTATGAGGTCCTTCCACCACCACCAGGTGTCCCACTTCAGGCTCAGGGAGATGGAATCTGGGTCCATGGACAACTGCAAGCTTTCGATTTATGCGATCCTGCAAAGCATGAGATGATAAGAGGTACGCCTTGAATCTTTTCTACTTTTTTTAGTATAACTTGTTAGTAACTATGTGAAGTGATATTTTCTCCCTGATCCTTGCTTAAGGTTTTATCAGGGTGACGTGGGGCATCAGTGTAACCATGTGTCGGTACTATTTGATGTAGCTTTGAATGTACAAATAATAGGGGTCCTTCCCCAACCGAGACACATTTTTATGATGCAAGAAAAACCATGAGGGCGAGCCATTTCTACCCAAAGTATATAGTGTTGAGGTGTGGTGGAAGATTCCCTCTGACTAGTGCACTCAGGGTGCGGTTGTGTAGTAGAGTGCCTATTTTTGGGGATTACTCTCCTTCCAAGAGGGATAAAGACACATGGGGTATGCCACGTGCTTTCCATGTTTATCCTCTTATGGTTGGATGAGTTTAATCACCTACCCTATTCGTTGGTACCTTGAGTGATCAATGTCAAGTCTTGATACTATATTTATCAAGTACAGGTTGAGGTGATGGAGACCCCATGAACAGAATGATGCGACTCACTACCTGGTGCTGATAGTGGTGGTCTTCACCCTGATAATGTGGAGATTCTATCTTCTAGGAGAGAACTTTGTGGTTTTTTAAAACCACCAAAGTCTCAAGTACATCTTTACCCAGAGAGACTTGAACTTGAGATGGAAACGCTGGATGAACTTCCCATAGGATTAAGACTTCAAGATATTCTATACTCTGAGAAAGGGGAAATTTTGTAGCAGATGTCCTTAGCGGGAAGTGTGGGAAGTCCTAGGATCACCTAGTGTGGGAAGTTTCAGAGCAGTTAACTTACCTACAACTGATCCTGGTGGAGAAGGAGGGTACAAATTTTCTTCAGTCTATGGTGTTGACTCCTTCGCTTCTAGAGTTTGTAAGAGAGTATTGATTGTGAAGCATTGACTATGAAATCTTGTGTTACTAGATATCTTTTGGTGTTTCACCATATGGATATTATGAAGTAGGGAAACACAAGACCCTATTCCATGATAAAACCTTGTGAGGATGGACTATCCCTTTGGTTCGCATGTTGTGATAGTATAGAAACATCTAAGAGTTTCCCTGGGAGCGGGAGAGCTAAGTGTGGGCTTAGCATCCTGAGTTGTTTCCCTAGTTTTGCTTTTTGAGAATGAAAAGCATGAAGAAGGGAATAATGTATAGACCCTAGTTTTACTATGTAATACTTTTTAATATTTCTAGAAATATTTCCAGAGCTATGAGCTGAGACAGCATGCAATTCTGAGGCCCAGAGTTCTAGGAATAAATTATACAAAAAATATTAAGTATATTTTAATCTATGCATGAAAAGAAAATGGAATATCTCTTAAATGGTTGATCAGATCAAAAATATGAGGTCATGTTTGGGTCTGGAATATGGTGTTTACCCTATTCGCGATATAAAATGAGTCAGTATGGGATGTTCAGACCCCTCTCTTGTTGACAGTGTGTTAAATGGATGAATTAAATTATTAAGTTATTCATTGAATAACTCAAACCTAAATAACTCATGAACGGGGACTCGGATGATAAATCTGAAACCTCTATTGAGTTCAGAATGTAGGATTTACTCTAGGTGGTGTATAACCTTTGTCAGTGTCAGGAATTCGGCTTAGGTGACATCGTGGATGAGTGATTAAATAATTAAATAATTATTTATTTAATTATTTAATTGATTAAATCCCTTTTAACTTAATAAAATCTATATAAGTATGTTTCTATGGAGATTTTCCCTAGGTTTACTCATAACCCTAGGATCTCCAATGAATCCTCTCTTATCCTTTCCATTAACGAATGAAGAACGAATGACAACGAAGCCTTGGATCTAGGCATATCGAAGTGTGAAAAATGCAGTAGCTTCTTCCGATCATTTCACAAGTACAATCCTTTTCAACAATGATCAATCTAATCTAGGTAGGAATCATATTTGGTGGTTTTTATTCCTAGTATTAAATGATTGAGTAGTTGATAATTTCTTCCTCAATCTACACCAATGTTTTGAAACTGAGTTTTTCCTTTGAATATCAATTGTTTCTAATCTCAATTGTCCATTATTGATCAGTTGGCCAAGAATTTTTAACCAATGATCGTAAAAACCTTTGTTCTTGTGAATCCCTCCCGCCATTCTTAGTGTTCTTCATCATGGAATCCTCGTGGATCCCAATTCAACAATTTTTGGGCTACCCGAGCTCGATCGGGCATCCGGATTCAGGGCAGATTTGTGAAACAACGATGAGATCAAAAGCAGAGAATAGATCTGCGTAGATCATGACCTAAGGATCACATATTTGTTATCGCTTCAAGGTTTTGGGTTGGATTGAAGGTGTGGTGTCCTGTGAAAGGAGCATCGTTCTGTGCTGGCTATTTGGACGCGATGACGACATCTGGCAAGACCAAGGCGGCTCTAGTGGTTCAGGGAGGCATGAACAGGGTGGTCTGGCATGGCAGGGTGGTCTGGCACAAGTAGGGTGGTCCGACGTTGAGCAGGTGGTGATGGTCGATGGTCCGCGAGGCAGCCTGGCACGGCGGAGTAGGTGGCTCCCAAGCGGTAATGGTAGCATCCATGTGAGGCGAGGCAAGCAGAGCGGGGCTTCAGATGAGGTTCCCGGGTACTTGTGTGTGCGGTTGCAATACTATATAGGAAGAGTACCGCTGATACTTATATATATTGAGTGAGTGGATTTGGCCCCAACCCAAGTCACGAGTCCTAGAAACCAGCCACTTCAATGACCTATCCATTCGTCGATGCCACCTTCCATATTATTCGCATCTCAAATCAATTCCAATGGAAACGCACTAAGCAGAATCAGCCAAAAAACATCTTTGAGGTGGAGCACCATGAACAATCGCAAATGGTCAGGGTGGAACCAACAAGAGGCCGGAGGCCAGAGGCAGCGATGGTAGATGATTGGAGGGTGGTGGCCAGGCTGTGCAAGCACAGCAGCCCGCACGAGCACCAGGAGGGGAGGAGGAAACCCTAGGGGGAAGGGTAAAACAAAAAATAAAAAAAAATAAAAAAATAATATTATTATTATTATTATCATCATCATCATCATTATTATTATTATTATTATTATTATTATTATTTAAACCTTTATAACTCCCCCCGTACAACGTCCAATTCACGTACCGTCAGTGGTGGCATGACCATGTCAATGATACGGTTGTTTTAAGACCCCTTTAGATAATTTTCTCTGACCCACAACCTGGGCCTACGAAACACCCATGACATAATAGATTTAATATTATTATTAAATCTTCGGCCCTCCATAACTCTTGTGTGTGACGTCCATTTGATGCATTTTCAGTTGATATGTAACCCTGTCATTAAGACGGTCAATTAAAGACCAATATTGGACTTTAAATTTGGTTTTGTGACTTGGGTCCATGAAACGCCCAACAATAATATTATTAGTTACAGAATCTTGCATCAGTCGTAACTATTTCATATGACATCAGATTAGTGAGTCGTCAGCAACGTTGTGACCCTAAAATTGAGGTGGAATTTTCAAGACCAATTTTAGGTCTTTAAATCGAGATCAAGGTGTGGGCCCCATGAGGGCTGTTTCGCGTGCGTTATAGTGAAATGAAATTTTTTCACCAGGTATCCATTTTGGATGAATGAGTAGTCCATATTGTTTGTATTTCTGTGAGGATAGTAATGGAATGATCCATATAATTTGTTTCAAGATCGAGGAATGGGACCCATGGTATGCCATGTGAGCGTAATGCAGCAGCTTACAACCTTTCCCTTCTGATGACTGTTAGAGTGAGTGGATAGTCTACCTCGTGTGTTTTCCCGCAAGGTTCACAATAGTGTGATCCATTTGGATATGTGGATCCTTATTCATGATCTCAATAATTGTAAAGAAACACATAGCCAACATACACATCCTGGTCCCCGGATTAGCAAGACACACGGTGTATCCTACCCACACCACGTATTCCACTACATGGGATGGAACTCGTGTCCGGTTAGAGACATGGCCAAGCAACGAAGATGGACCACTCACCATGTGGCCACCTCACATGTTGTGTACTTCTTGATCTCAACAGAGTGATCTTTAAACCTTCGTATCTTCTTTGTTTGAACTTGGATTTTAGCCCGAAAGATACCTATCTTGAGTTTTTTTCCACGTAGAACATGATGGTGCCCTCAAAGGTGGTTTTTGAGATACGATGTGAATGTTTCAGGTTGGATCTCCCAGAGATGACACCTGATGATAGCAGTGGATTTAATTTTCCTAGTGGTGTTGTGTGGATTGACTTTTCCTAGTGGCATGTCATGGATTAACTTTTCCTATTAGTGTGTCTTGGATTGAATTTTCCTAGTAGCATGGTGTGGTTTGGTTTTTACCAGTGGCGTGGCATGGTTTGACTTTTCTCGGTCACGTGGCATGGATTGAATTTTTCTTGTGGTGTGGTGTGTTTTGACTTACCTAAGGACTCATGAGGAAGAGGGGTGTTTTCCCCACCAAGACGCGTCCTTGTGACACGGATGAAAACCGTGCTGGTGAGTTAGTTCCACCCAAAGTTGATAGTATTAAGGTGTGGTGATTTGATCCTCTTTGACTTATGCCTCCTGGGCAGATGCGATGAGATGCAGGGCATCACTGATGTCTTTTTACCTTAGAACTGATGGTTACTCACTTTCTTGGGCTGAGCTATGAGATAGAGATCTCATTAATCCCTCATTTGGGCTTCTTTGACTAAGCGCGCGTGTGTGTGTGTGTGTATTATTTTCCATTTCCCACTCCTTAGGTTATGGATACTCTCCTTCTAGGAGAGGTGAAGATGTTCAGGGTATGTCACGTGCTTTTTATGTCTTGCTTCTCATGGTTGGATGAGTCTAATATACTACTATGTTTAGCGAAGACTCAATGAGAAGTTCATATTCTCACTATTTCTATCTTGTGTTTGGATGATCTTACTTCACTCTCTTGTTGGGTTGAGCTGTACTCCTTTTATTATACCTTGTCATGTCTACTATTTTCCTTTTCAGAGTATCTCTTACGGCTCCCCCTTCACCTTTTTGGGATGTCCTACTGAGTAATTTTATACTCACCTCTACATGGGATTTTCTCGCATGTGTTGTTCCTTATGAAGAAGATGGACAAGTTGATCGTGACTTTAGAGGATCATAGGGATACAAGTGATTAGACCATGTATGGTGGTCATAGATTTTTTTCTAGGATTAGGGATCTCTTAGCTATTTACTTTTCAGTTACTACCAGGTTGTGGAACTTTTCTAGTCAGGCATGTATTTTTTTATTTTTCCCATTTTAGTTTACTATATTGTACTTGTATTATTTAGTGGTTCATGCATTTTTTGTTTATTTATAGCAATGTTGAATCTTTTTTTCATTTCCCTCTACACTTTTCCATTGAGTTTTCTACATGTGTGTGTACAAATTCATAGGAAAAGGCCTCCTTGAGTTGTTTGTACCTTCGGCACTAGTCTTTAGCCCCTAGCCTATAGAGTCAGGCTTGGGGTAGTTGCGTCTTGAGCCTAGTATGGGTTAGGTCATGACACCTATGTACTATAAACTAGTTGAGTTTATTGTGCATTCTATCCAATCTCTAGGACTCGCACCTACACCCATTCTCATTCAGGATCCAACTGTGGAACCTCAAAGGGATGTTTTATGGAATCGTGCTTAGGAGTTCCTTATCCAAAATCCTCTAGTGTTCTAATGATCTAATTGTACTTATCTAGATGAGTATTGGTTGATAAATATTGATATTTTCTTGAGTTTTTAGAAACTTCTGATGAAATCAAGGTGAAATGTGCCACCTTCAAAATAGAGAGATATAATAGGAGATGGAAGGACATTATAGTGACAGTGAAGAAGCCTGAGGGATTAGATTGTAAGGACTTGAAATATCTTTTCACCAACTATTTATATCCATATTTTATAGTTTTATCCAAGGATATAGAGTTTTTCAAACTCAAGCAGGCTGATAATACCATGACAAAATATAAAAATCACTTTACAGAGCTTGTACAATTTACACCTAAGATTGTATATAATGAGAATATGAAGACTCTATGGTTCGAGATGGGACTTCGATATGATATTCATTCTTAGGTTTTCTTGTCGAATTTTTCTTCTTATACTGATGTGGTGGATAGATCATTGATGGTTGAGATGGACCTGGTTGGTAATTCAGGGTTGATAGGAGTTCCTTTTTCTCCCAATGGCAGTTCTATGAGTTCCCATAAAGGGAAGAGAAATCATGATGATTCTCATGGTGATTCTTGGTAGAATGGTTTTTCTAGACCTCTTGTAGTATCTAGTATATTCCCTTTGATTTCTTACCAGTGTGGAAAACTTGAGCACTCAAAATAGTTTTGTACTGAGGCTCCCAAGTTATGTGGTTCCTATGGACACTTGGTCACTTGCAGAAGTTATGCCATGTATTTTCTACTCCATATAGTGGCATGGTTTCATCGGTGCCTAATAAAACTATGGTGAAATCATATTCCTCATGAAAAAAGGGGTTTCAACCATAGGAATCAGTAACTAAGCTTCTTCACACAATGGAATAATCTTTAGAGGAGGCAGATATGGGTCAAATGACTGTTATAGGTACTATCACTATAGCTTCATCACTAGTGACTACTTTAATTGATACAAGTGCATCTCATTCATTTATTTCGAATCATATTATGAATATAATTAATATTCCTATGTATATTTTATCTTTTTTGATGGATATTACTATGCCCCTCAAAATGAAGAGAGAGAAGGGTCTCCACAGTCCTGCTTGTGTTTTCTCGTTATCGGATATCAAGATTTCTTGGGATTTGATGTTTCTCAATATGAAACTTCTTAAAATTGTATTCAAGATGGATTGGATCATTAATAATAAATCATAAATTTATTTTTATCTTATATGGGTCTCCTTTACCATGTCTAATGGTGTGTGTCATATCTTTTAGGGAGAATGTGACCTAAGGTCAAGTAGATTCAGGCCTTCTTATCCAGAGTTTTGGAAAGTGATATCAGTGTTCACTTTTGTTCTAGAGAGAGAATATTTGAGAAATTATCTCCCTATAGTTTTCATCAAGTTTCCCAATGTTTTTCCTTCTAACTTATCTGGTTTTCCACCGATAAGGGAGGTAGAGTTTTCTATCGATTTGGTTTCTAGTACTCAACCAGTATCTATTCCTTCTTACTACATCACACCAGTAGAAATGGAAGAGGTGAAGACTCATTTGGATGATATTTTAGAGAAATTATTTATGCACCTGAGTGTGTCACCTTGGGCAGTGCTGATTCTCTTTTCTAAGAAAGTTGATGTGTCACTTCACCTTTGTGTAGATTACTGAGAACTCAATCGAGTTATAGTAAAGAAAAAGTATCAGTTTCCATGTATTAATGATTTTTTTTACTAGTTTAAAGAATCAAAGTGGTTCTCTAAGATAGATATTCGATCTAGTTAACATCAGTTGAGAATAAAATAATATGATGTTCATAAAACCACCTTCCTGAGTAGGTATGGACATTATGATTACCTTGTCATTTTATTTGTTCTAACCAATGCTCCAACAGTATTTATGGATTTGATGAACATGATTTTCCATGAGTATCTCAATATGTTCATGGTTGTCTTTGTGGATGAAATCATTTTTTACTTTAAGTCCAAGGAGGATCATGTACGTCATCTGATAGAAATTCTGGAATTTTTGAGAAATCATTGACTTTATGTCAAGCTATCAAAATGTAATTTCTGGATTCGGTAACTGAAGTTATTGGGACATGTTGTGTCATAACATGGTATATTAGTTTATCCTAAGAAGGTTAAGTCTTTTATGACATGGGAACAACCACAAAATATTTTCAATATTCAAAGATTCTTGGGATAAGTTGAGTATTATCACCAATTTATAAAGGAATTATCAAAGTTGGCTTCTTCAATGACTACTCTAACTTGGAAGGGAGTAAATTTTTCTTTGGATGAAGAATGTAAGAATTATTTCGTTGATCTGAAATGTCTTTTTACTATTATGCATTTGTTGACTCTTCCAAGGGTCGAGCAGGGCTATGTGGTCTTTTTCGATGCATCAGGTTCAGGTTTGGGTTGTGTTCTTATACAGGGAGATCATGTTGTTACTTATGTATCTTTGTATCTTAGGGAACATGAGAAGAATTATATCACTTATGACCTTGATCTTGAAGTTATGATGCACACGATTAATAGTTGGTGGCATTACCTTTTTAGAGAAAGTTTTATCATATTTTGACCACAAGATCTTAAGTTATATCTTCTCTCAAAAAGATTTGAAACTCCACCAGAGGAATTGGGTGGAGTATCTACAATCGTTTGACTTTGACATCGCATATACCACAAGGAAGGGGAATTTTTTCAAAAATTCTTTGAGTCGGAAACTTATAACCGAGTTTGTGAAAGAATAATATAAAGAGTAAGACTTGATGGCTCTTTTTCAAAGTTGCAGATTGGAATTCAAGAATCTGGGGCTGAGGTTTTTTTGGATAGGGTTCAGTTGGCCCCCACTCTTCTTAAGTTCATTCTTTAGGAACAACAGCTTGATGATGAATTCTGAGCCATTATAGAATATCTTTATATTGGGGAGACTATTATTGAATCTTTATTCTCCATGGATGGAATTCTATGTTATCAAAATCATGTTTTTGTTCCATTATTAGTCAGGGAAGCTATTATGGGGGATTTCCATAATTCCCAGTGGGTTTTGTACCCAAGAACCACGAACATGTTCTATGATATGGGGGGACGATTCTGGTAGTCTTGTATGAGACATGGAATTTCTGATTTTTTTCTCTCATTATTATAATTTTCAACAGGTCAAGGATAGGCACCAGAGAGATTCAGTTTTCTTTATCCACTTCAAATTTCAATTTGGAAGTGGGATGATATGTTTATGGAATTTTTTATTGTGTTTCCTCATACTCAGAGAAATAATAATGTGATATGGTTCATGATTGATTAATTGACTAAATAGGCTCACTTTATACCCATTTTTATGAAACCAAAGTTGAGGAGCTAGTAAATCTATATATGAGATAGATTATTTGTTTTCATGGAGTTAAAAATGCTATAGTCTCTGATAAAAATCCTTGTTTTACTTATCTATTTTTGAGAGGCCTTCAGGAGGCACTGATATCTCAGGTTCATTTGAGTATAGCATATGATCTATAGTCAGGTGTCTAGACAGAAAGAGCTATATAGATTCTTGAGGATATATTTCATGCTTGTGCTCTCAACTTTGGTGGGGCTTGGTATGACCATTTGGATATGGTTGAGTACTCTTATGAAAATAGTTACTAGAACGTGATTAGGATGGATCCTTTTGAGGGCTTGCATGGAAAACCTTGTAAATATCTATTGTGTTGGTTGGAGATTGGTGAAGGTTCCTTTATTGGACTGAGATTGGTTCAATTGATGATAATAAATATTCTTTTAATTTTGTCATAGAATGTGGATAGAATATAGCCAGTATAAGTCTTATGTTGATTGGATCTATGGACCATTGGAATTTTTATATGGCCATCAGGTGTTTTTGAAAGTTTCACCTCGTTTAGTTCATTGATGGCTTGGGAGGAAAGAGAAACTTTCTCCTCATTTTTTGGGACCTTTATATGTTATTTAGTAGGTGTGAAAATTGGATTACCATTTATTGCTTATGCCACAGCTAATTTTGATACATAACATGTTCCATGTATCTCAACTATTGAAATATCTTTCTGATCCATCTCATGTTCTGAGATAAAGTGATCTCGATGTAGAGCTTGACTTATCCCTGATGAGCATCCAGTCAAGATAGTTGATTTTGATACCAAGGTACTCATGGTAGGATGATACCTTTGGTTTGAGTTCTATGACAGCACAGTTCTAATTCTCATGATACATGGGAGCATGAGGCACTGATGAGAGATCAGTGGCCTTACCTTTTCAATAGGGAAGCTTCTTGATAGGCTTTCTTGGAACAAAATTTTTTTTATGGTGGGGTGGTTGTAACATCTCATTACCTTTATGTTATATACATTTTAATAATTGTCATGTTTTTCCTTTTTTTTTTGTTTTTGTAGGGCTAAGAAGGAATTGGGAGGATACCTGTAATGGTGAAGTTAGGGATTTGATGGAATTTTCAACATAAAACATGCTTTCTCTGAAGCCTGTTGGGGGTTTTTATCATTTAATATGGTTAAATGATGTGTAATTTCTAAAATAATAATAAATACATTTTTAATAAAAGGTTATGGGTTTTTTGGTGTATATGGGACTTGTTAATAACACAAAATGTAATTGGGTTACATGTCATGTAAATTCCTGAGTGTCATTTTTAAGCAGGAGGCTCGGTTGAAATTTTTATTCCCTTTCCTCTAGGTTTCCTTTATCTCAACCTCAATCCATCCCCAGGTAATTTTGGATCCCTCCAACCCTTTCAATTCATTTCATTTAGCGATTGATCATTATTGTGGTTGTGATGTCACTCTCTGGGTAAGCAGTCTCCTTGTCTCTCCATCTCTTTATCTTTCCCTCCTTATAGTTTTATAGATCATATTGGGATTTATGAATCTAAGCTCTTTGTTTTTAAATCTTGTTTCTAGTTTTACTTCCTAGATCTTTTTCACCTTCATTCTTGTTGGCGGGTTCCATTGCAAGCGTTGTGTTCCCTTGAAAAAGGTAGGTTGTTCTGTTTAAGATTGGACAATTGATTTAACTCTAAATTTATTGATTTAAATTAAATTTATTTCAATTAAATTTTGAAAAACCAATTCATTGTGGATTTTTGTTTGGAATTTATTTGGCATGAAAATTGGGGGAAACCTCCAATTCCAGTGAATTGGGGTATGATTGTGGAATTTTATGGAACTTTTGAAATTTATTTCAATTTGTATTTGAGAAAAATTGCTTAATTTTTTTTTATAAGAACCCAATGGTTTTATCCTAGAAAAATTCATGAATTGATTAAAAACCCATTTTTGTTTTTAAATGGAAATTAGAATATTGAAATGGTAAATGGGTTAATTATATTTTAAATATTTTTGAAATAATTTTCTCATTATTGATTATTGATTTAGCACATGAAAGTCTAGATATTTAGTGAGTTATTATGGACAAACATGCTAGGATGGGAATTCCCTAGCAAAGAATTAATGCTTTAAAAATCTAACATAAATTTATTGGTAGATATTATCCTCAGTGGGATGTTAGTTAGTATTCTTTGTTTAGTATCATAGAGACATGTGTGCACATTGTCGTTATCGTCATATGAGTGTGTGAGGATCCCATAACCTGGAACTATTGTACCTCTTAGAAGATGACCATGTTTCTCATTTGTAATTATTTTGATATATATTCCATTATTTGTAAACTATTTTACACATGCCTTGTGAGTTTATATAAAATGTTTTATATGAAATGTTTATTAATCCATTGTTTGGAAATATTTTTCATCAATTGAAATGTAAATCATGATTTGTTTTAAATATGGTTTTTGTACTTACATGCCTGTTTATTTAAAATTAAAAGACTTATTTGGTTAATTAAAGTGGAATCTTCTTATGGAATCCTTAGTGATACCATAGTGATATTTTAGCTCACATCCTACCTATGGCTTCGAGTGTTTTTAGATTATATTCTTCTAGGTTTGAGAAAGGGTAAATTACCACTTGGAGGTGGTTCTTGTAGTTGATCCTTGGTTCTTGGAGAGATTTTTCCATTGAAACTAGGTTTTTTATCTTCATGTTTTTTGGTACTTTTTTGTTGTAATTTGGGTTGTTTTTACCTTTTTGACTTTTGGTGTTGTTCTCCTTATGGAGTTTTATTTTTATCATACTGATATGTATCTATTTCTTTTATTGTTCATGTATAAAAACCATTCCCATATTTATCTTGTATAATTTCATGTGCTAGTCTCAAACCTGTGGGGATCAAGAATGCCCTTTGGGCCATGTCAGGATAGGCCTAGTTATTAGGGTACTAGGGTATCTGGGCTAGTTCGTGGCACTTTAATTTTTTTCCTATTTTAAATAACAAATCAATATCTATTTTAAAACTATAAAAAAACTTTACTCTGATAGTTGGCATTAAATTTTGTTTTATATAAGGTATTTGTACTAGTAGATAAGTTTCAAAAGTTAAATAGTATTAAAAATTACTTTAACTGAGTTTTAATCAAACTATTGAGAACCTTTTTGAAAGAAAAATTTATATGATTCTTTAGTTTTAGTTAACTGGGTGTATTTTATAAATTAGGGGATTTAAGTTTTAAATTTTTTTTAATAAAAAAAATTAAATTAGAAACTCATTTCACACCCCATTGAGTTTTCCACTAAGAGCAACATCATTGTATGATATTAATTTTATGAGTATTATAAGTACATTATCGCATAGAGGTATGAATAAGTAAAATCCAATATGTGATAATGCATGTATAAAAAAAATAAATGATCTGATAATTGAAAGTAAAAAAAAATCACCTAATTCTAAAGCACCGATTCCAATATAATATACATAATAAATGGTTTGATGTGATATTATCACCTTTTTGTATACTGTATCATTTTATTATTATTCATGATATCAAATTATGTGTATTATACATGACTATTAACTTATTAGTATAACTCAAATGAGGATTGTGATTTTAAACTTATCCAATGGGTGAATAATTCTTAATATGTTCTCAAGCGATATCCCATCCATTATTAGTAACATGCTTAGTGACCATCTATTTAGATTGTATTCCAAAATGGCATAGGATGCAATGCTAAGTATGAAATTTCTCTTGGTAGTCATGCCTTAAACCCATTGGTCAAATGTTCTATGAATAATATCCCACTAGAGATGAACCAAAGACATAAATGATATAATACATGTAGTGCCTCTAAATTCAGGGTCACATTTGATTTAATGGGTCTCACTTGTAACATCTGTGAATAATCTATATATCTAAATATATGTAATCACTAGTCATGATAACCTCACATCATAATCATTACTTTGATGAGATGGATCTTGGATAGGGATAAGACCTAGACCTTAAGTACAATAAGGATTATGTGAAATTAGGTGCATTCTTGTTTTTTTCATATTGAGAATACTTTTTTTTATTTTTCCATTTTAATTTTTTTAATCACATGCATGGAAAATTATTTTGGATTTTATTTATTATTATTATGCTCAAATTTTTTATATGTTTTTTAGGCTGCTCAATTTCTGCATGGGCATGTATATTGGACTATTGGCTTAGCCTACTTGTGGATTCAATTGGGTCATGCCTACTAACTCATTGATCCTTAATGATTTTATTTTTGGTCATTGATCCCTTCCTTTTTCCCATTTCATTTGAGCCCTCCATCTGTCCTAAGTCTCTTGAGTGTTCTGTTTTATTTTTGTTTCGATGAGACTTTGTGATGTGTTTTGGTTGGATGGGCCATTTTGAGGAACATACATTATTAGGGGAATTCATCACCCCTTCAACTTTTCCTTTCACCTCATTCCCATCTTACTCACCACTATGGTTGTTCTCTCACTCTAGTTATAGATTCCTACACTACTACAAAATAGGCCTTTAATAGTGCTAAAAATGGCCTTTATCAACATTAGAGAATCACTAACTACCAGAGAAAGATAAAAATACATAGTCTTTTATAAGCATTGAAAAACCAATAATAAAGGAATTTGTTAGTTCTTTTATAAGTTTTCATAAAATATTCCTTTATCAGCGCTTCTATAAGTACTGATAAAGGGGAATATTGTAGTGTGTTGTAACAACACACCGTAGCACCAAAAATACCATGAAATCAGAAAAATCAAGTATGAATACAGAATTTAAAATGAAACAAAATTTATAACACAAATAAAATAAAAAATATATATTATAAACATTTCAAACATTGGTTTATACAATTACATAAGTACAAGTTATTATATACATTAAAAAATAGAATTCTTCCTTTGTCTTTTGATCATAACCCCTGCTCGAGCAAAAAAATGAACATGTATAAGAAAACAATTATTATGTTAGTAATAATATAAAGAAATAAATTAACATAAAGTGTTGATTTTAAACTAATCTTTGATTCATACCAAGAACTTTGTGTATCAGATTGATTTGCGGTTGATTCTTACATGTCACACCATTTCTTGTTTAGCTTCAATCATTATATTTGTGAAAATTAACTAAATAAGTATAAGATAAAAA
Organism: Viscum album; assembly: GCA_963277665.1. NCBI lineage: Eukaryota > Viridiplantae > Streptophyta > Magnoliopsida > Santalales > Viscaceae > Viscum > Viscum album. Next base: position 53,333,194 of record OY728126.1, read on the forward strand.
TTATAAGAAAATTGATTAATTAATATCAGATACAATGATGGGAAAACAATCTATGCTTTTTTCTCAGTTTTGGTGATGTGATGTGTATTTTAAACTAAAATTATGCTTATATATTAAAAAGATGAACTTGGAGTCATAACGGTCACACCATGCGTCGGATTGAGGTGGGGATGATTCTTACATGACTCAAATGAATTATGTATCATTTTTCTAAAGTATCAAAATAATATAAATGTGTTCTCTCGGTTTTGATTATGTCTCTTGTCTTTTTTACAAAAATGTCATTTTAAACTAAAAACACACACTTTGACTCACATCGATCACATCATGTGTCAGTTTGATGTGATAATAATTACTACATGTCACAAATGACTTATGAATCATTTTTATAAATTATCAATACAATACAAGTGTGTTTTCTTGGTTTTCAATGAGTGATACGTTTTGAACTAAAATGTCACTTTTAAACTGATAATGGACACATTGAATCATACTGGGCATATCATGTATTGTATTGAGGTTATACTAATTATTAAATGTAAAAAATGACTTATATATCATTTTATTAAAGTATAAAAACAATCTTAATGCGTTTTCTTCATTTTGAGTAGGTCATTTGTCTTTTTTACTAAAATTGATGTCAATTTTAAATAAAAAGGCACATTTTGAGTCATACCGGTCACAATGTGTGTCGGATTGAGGTGAGGCTAATTACTACTTGTCAAAAATAACTTATGGGTCGTTTTACTAAAGTATCAAAACAATATTAATGTGTTTTCTTGGTTTTGAGTAGGTTAGTTTTCCTTTTTACTAAAATTGATGCCAATTTTAAATAAAAAGATGCACTTTGAGTCATATCGGTCACACCGTGTGTTGGATTAAGTTGGGGATGATTCCTACACATAAAAATTGACTTATGGATCATTTTTTTAAAGTATAAAAATAATATTAATTCTCTTTCTTGGTTTTGAGTAGGTCATTTGTCCTTTTTACTAAAATTGATGTTAATTTTAAATAAAAAGATGCACTTGGACTCATAGCGGTCACACCATGTGTCAGATTATGGTGAGGATGATTCCTAAATGTCAAAAATGACTTATAGATCATTTTCTTAAAGTATCAAAACAATCTGTATGTGTTTTCTTGGTTTTAAGTAGCTTAGTTTTTCTTTTTACTAAAATTGATGTCAATTTTAAATAAAAAGATGAAATTAGAGTCATATCAGTCACACCATGCGTCAGATTGAGGTGTGGATAATTATTACACATTCCAAATGTCTTATGGATCGTTTTCATAAATTATTAAAATAATAAAAATGTTTTTACTTGGTTTTGAGTATGTCACTTTTCTTTTTTACTAAACTATAATTTTAAAATGGAAACACACACATTGACTCATACTAATCACATCATGTATCAGTTTTATGTGAGACAAATTCCTACAAATAAAAAATGACTTATGAATAAATTTAATAAATTATCAATAAAATCCAATCATGTTTTATCAATTTTTAGTGAGTGACGTTTTTTGAACTAAATTGTCGATTTTAAACTGATAACGGACACATTGAGTCATACCAGGCACATCGTATATAGGATTGAGGTTTGGTTGATTCCTCCATGTCAAAAATAACTTATGGATCATTTATATAAAGTATCAAAACAATCTGAATTCATTTTCTTGATTTTGAGTAGGTTAGTTTTCCTTTTTACTAAAATTGATGTCAATTTTAAATAAAGAGACGCACTTGGAGTCATATCGGCCACAACATGCGTCGTATTGAGATGAGGATGATTATTACACATCTAAAATGAATTATGGATAATTTTTATAAATTATAAAAATAATACGAATTCATTTTCTTGGTTTTTAGTAGGTCATTTATCCTTTTTACTAAAATGTCATTTTAAACTGGAAACACGCACTTTGACTCATACTGATCACATTGTATATTGGTATGATGTGAGAATAATTCCTACACATAAAAAATGAATTATTAATTTATTTTCTAAATTATCAATAAAATCCAAGCATGTTTTCTCTATTTTTAGTGAGTGACATTTTTTTAACTAAACTGTCGATTTTAAACTGATAACAGACGCATTGAGTCATAGTGGTCACACCATGCATCAAATTGAGGTGCAGCTGATTCCTACACATCCCAAATGACTTATGGATCATTTCCCTGAAGTAACAAAAAATCAGAATATTTTTTCTCAGTTTTGAGTATGTCAGTTGTCATTTTTACTAAAATTAATGTCAATTTTAAATAAAATGAAAAACTTGGAGTCATATCGGTCACACTGTGTGTCAGACTGAGGTGCAGCTGATTCCTACACATCCCAAAGTCTCAAAAAATCCTAATTTACAATGTAAACACATTTACATTGTCTTTTTTTGTCAAACTTCCAACACTTAATATTTACTTGATGTTCTGAGCCAAAAAAACTTTTCTAATTGTTGAAAGTTAGAAGAGAAGATGAAGCTTATGTGCCCATTATATCATGAGAATTCACCATAATGGTAACATGACATTACTCTACTCTTATTTATTTCAACAACGAGAAAGTTTTTTCATCTATCTAAATCAAATAAATATGCAATGTTGGAAGTTTTACAAATAAAGGTAATGAAAATGGAAAACATTGTTACATTGGAAGAAATAATCATTTTATCTCTTTTGTGACTTGTAGATAGTTGAAAGAAAAATATGACTTCCCAAAAGATCTATGAAAAAAACTAAATAATTATTTGATAAAAATGGTAAGGAAATTAAGTTACAAATATTATATAAAATGATGAAAATAATAATTAAATAAGTAGTAGTAATTCACCTTTTCTTGATGGTTTTATGCATTCTTGATGCATTTCCTTATTTTCATTATCTCATTTGTAGGCTCGAAGTCCAATCTCTCATGAGCCTGAGTAGCTTTGAACAAACCACCCTAACTCAAACAAAAAAATCCACTTATACAAGAAAACAATTATTATATGAGTAATACTAAAAAGAAATAAATTAAACATAAATATGAAAAAATACATTAATTTTATAGATAATGATTTTACTATGAAAAAATTGTTTACCATAGAGATATTCCTAAGGTAAAGTAAGATTGATGATAAAAAATAAAAATAGATCTCGCCAAATGTTAGGCCTGATAGGTAAAATACCCTAATAGGGGTGAATCAGGGTATGATAGATTAAAATTGTTTCCCCTTCAGATCTTGTTTCATTGTTAAAAAAACACTCTTCTCTCCTTATCCAATAACAATGTATGAGAATAAATAAAATCATACACGGGATACAATTATTTTACTTGGTTCACCCTCACTGGGCCATGTCCAAGGAGCATACAACGGCTATGTGCCAATATACCAAATTCAATAAGGCTCACTACCAAAATACAATGTTCAGGCTAGATCACTTATATGACTAGGCTCATTTCCTTTACAAGGTTTAGGGTTAGCTCACTGCTTTCCCAAGGGTCACTCCCTATGTCTCTTTCATTGGATCAATACTAGTGGAAAGGATTGCCATCTTCCTCTTCCTTTGATAACTTATCTTGGAAGGGATCCACTCACATTTTATGGAATTGTATGTCCCATCATTTTCATGAATTCACACATCCTTAATTCTAGGTATATGCTCTATTAAAATTCTACTTTCATCCAACTTATGAATACCACTTTACCAAAGATTTACTGGGAAATACCTTTTAAAAACTTTTTGCAATGCTCACTACCTTTGAAAAGCTACATCTTTCACAAATCTCAAATAACTTTCATGAAGCTCCTTACTTTCATAAATCTCACTTAGCCTTAATGAAGCACACCTATTTCATGAATCTCAACTAGCCTTCATGAAGCTCCAACTTTCGGTCGGCTTTTTATAGCCTTCATGAACTTTACTACTTTCACGATGCTCAAAACATTCAGTTTTCTTTTATAGCCTTTTAAAACTTCTTCGCATAAACTATATTCGTGAACCACCTTTGCGATTATAGAGATTTAAGATCTTTATTAAGTCTCGCTACCTTTTTTGAAGGGTGTAGAGTCCTATTTATAGGCATTTCCACCGATTTTGAAATCTTCTAGCCATGTCATCACCATTTCATGATGCTCCCTCTTTTCCACCATGATTCTCCTTTTTTTTCAAAGATCCAAGAAAATTCTCTATTTGTGATTCCCATAATTATCATGGAGATCACTGTCAAACTCTTCACACCGCTGCAATTCTCTACTCATGATGTTTCTCACCTTCTTCGTTCATGATTCTTGTCACTGTTGCATAGATCACCGTAAAATTTCTTTGATCTTTCATGAAACACCCTTCATGAAGACTATATTTTTGAAACTCATTCCTTTTCTATATTTTCATAATACCTTAATGTAAATCCAATTTTTATGTTTCTAGATTACTTCCAAATTTTGGACCCCAAAAATTTGGAAAATGCTGGGAAATGGCATCACCTTATGTACACAATTTTCTATAATGCTTCCAGGGCATCCATTCCTTTGTCTTGGATCTTTTCAAACATACCATGTCAACAATATCTATATATATCCACAACATAACTTGGAAACCCACTTTGTCAACAAACACAATCAACCCAAAAATACTTCAATGTTACCTTGATGGATTTTTTTTCCAACAATATCCCCCTTTGGTTTTGTTGACAACTCTTCACATTTTGATACTTAATTGAAGATTCTTCCATATTATTCCAATATTCGCATCATGCGATTCTGATAGAAATAAATTATTTACTCAAAACACACTCTAATCCCATATGATCCATGCTCATCATGAGAAACAAGAGTGGAATAAAAAGTTCTTCAATGAATCACTTCATTCCAAAACCTCTCAACTAATTTCATCACAAACTCCATCTGTCGTGATATATATAATTTGATTGATCAACTTTATCAACGCCAAATTTAATACTCTCCCTATCTCATTTCTCCACCTTTTATATTTAACTCCCCCTATCTCACTACTCTACTAAACATATTCTCCATCTATCTTCATTGATACATTTTCTCCCTTTTGACAGCCACAATTTCTCCCCCTTTGTCAACCAACCCAAAGGTCACTCCATTGTGGTCTGCAATAGGGTAAAGAACAAATATCAACATATTCAAGAAAAACACATTATACCTCGAGGAGAGGGGGTGTCCCACATCCACACTTTTTCAATTGTGGGGAGTCTACTGAACTCTCAGATCTAGTAGATGTCATTCAAATGCTTTTTTGGGTAAGGACTTCATTAGAATTTATGCAACCTATAGTTCTTTAGGTGCATAATCTAGCTTCACAATACCATACTCCACCTTCTCCTTGATAAAATGATACTTTATTTCAATGTACTTTTCCCTTGAGTTATGGATTGGATTTTTTCTTAGATTTATAGCACTTCAATTATCACAATGGATTCTGATCAGATACTTCACTTCAACTCCCATATCATCAAGATGTTACTTTATCCACAATAATTGTGTACATGCTTGAGTAGCTTCAATATATTCATCTTCTACATTTCTCAATGAAATACAATATTGTTTATTGCTTATCTAAGAAATACACAATCTAATAACATAGAAAGCACCTCCTAATGTTGATTTCTTATCATTTGTTGATCCAGCCCAATCTGCATTTGTATATTCTAATAACTCTTTCTGAGATTTTTCATTGTAAATTAAACTGAATTCCATTGTTCCCTTGATATAATGAAGTATTCTTTTCACTGCAAGTAATTTCCTTTCCTTGGGATTGCTTTGATATTGTGATTCTTGACATGTGGAAAAAACAATATTTGGTCATGTTGCTATTAAGTATAAAATTCTTCCAATGATCTGCCTATATTCAGTGGCATTAACCACTTTTCCTTCATCATCTCATGAAAGTTTCATTCATATAGCCACTAGAGTCGTCATCTCCTTGGAATTATCCATTCCAAAACTTCTTAAAACTTACTTGGTATATTTATATTGAGAAATAAATGTTCCATTCTTTCCTTGTGTTACTTTTAAACCAAGTAAAATGTCATTTCACCAATCATTTACATTTCTAACTCACTTTTCATAAATTTATAAAACTTTTTGCACTGCACTTCATCTGATCCATTGAAGATTATGTCATCTACGTACACTAGGACCATCATCCTTTGATTACTATCATTGTTGACATAAAGATTGTAATCAACTCCACCATGCTTGAAACTGGGTTTCTTCAAAAACTGATCAAGCCTTGAATACCATGGTCTTGGTTCCTACTTCAACCCATAAAGTTCCTTTCACAGTCAACAAACTATGTTCTCGTCTTCATGAGTGAGAAAACCATCTATTTGTTCAATATAACCCTCTTCTTCCAGAACCCCATTCAAAAATGATGACTTAACTTCTATCTGGAAAACTTTGAACGTTCTTTGCACTATTATGGCCAAGAATAATATGACTATCTCTATCCTTGAAATAGGTGTAAATATTTCATCAATATCAATACCCTCTATCTGGGAGTAACCTTTACACACTAGTCATTGTTTTTTTTTTGAATCATTGTGTCATCTTCATTCATCTTATTGTGAAAGACCTATTTGGTCCCTATGATGTTATTGTATGTTGGCCTCTAAACAATCTCTCATGTCTGATTATTCTCAATTTAGTCAATATCTTCATTCATAGCCTGAACCCAATTCTCATCTCCAACTAATTCATCAAAACATTTAGTCTCTACCTATGATAAGTACAATTCTTTTTGTAGAGTCTTCATCCTCCTTGTCTTCACTAGAGTTGTCTAATCACCAATTATGGTCTGTATATCAATTTAAGCTCTTTTATTATATCTTTTTATAGATACTAAATTTTTTCATCCTTTTCATTATCAAAATCTTCTTCTGAATCAGCCTCTAGAACTAGAACATCCCATAATCTTATTATCTCTTCATCATTATACTCCCAAGACTGATCATGTATTTGCTGATGATTCTTCTCATTCTAAACTATAGTTACATAATTTATTTCAACCACCTTTACCATCCACTTATTTAAGAATTTATATGCTTTTCTTTTATTTAAGTATCCAAAAAATATCCCTTAATCTCCACAGGATTCAAACTTCCTGTGTTTCTCCTTATTGAGAATGAAACACTTACTTCTGAAGACTCAAAAGTACTTAAATTATAGATTTTTTCCATACCATAGCTTATATGGAGCCTTCTCTTCTTTAAGAAATAGTGATACTCTATTTTATGTATAGACTGATTTTATCACTACTTCTTTCTAAAACTTATCTTGAAGATCTTTCTCAATGATAATTGTTCTAACCATGTTGTTGATAATTCAATTTTTCTCTTGAAACTGAATTTCTGAAAACTACCACCATAGCATCTACTTCATGATACTTGAAATCCTCCAATTATTCTTCATCATATTCTTCTAAACTATCATCTTCTCTTGAAATAAGATTCTTCTTTTTGAAGAAATTTCTCTTAAAATTGTTCTTCCCTTTTACATAGGCTGAAGACTTCTTCATGGGAATTTAAACTTTATCATTATCATCTTCTTGAAACTTCTTTGCACACCTTTCTATAAGATTTCCAATATTTCCATGTTTAAATCATGCAAGTGGAAGTTTTCCTTTGAAATTTCTTTTTTCTATTTGAATATTTGAGGAAAGTAATGAAATCATCTCACTCATCTCTTCATCTTCAAGTCCATATTCAATGGTGAGATTCTTCATGGAATTAAATTCCACCTCTTTGGACTTACCCTTTTCCACAAAATCATTATCATTATTTCTCATTTCATATGCGACAATAGTACTATACAGTATATCCAATGTCATCTCCTTCATATCTTTATCTTCCAATACTAAAACTTTCAAATTGAACTGGGGTAGAAGTTTTCTCAAGATACACTTAACAATATTTATATCTTTAATAATTTCTTCGAGACCACGCATGTATTCTAAAAAAAATTACCTGATAAAATAATATATCAACAAACTCATTAGGGTGCATTATGATATCCTCATACTTGTTCCATAGAACCTGCAGATTTTATTCTCTAACTTTTGAGTCTCCCTCATAAATATTTAGTAACTTTTCCCACATAACATGTGATGACTTGCATGAAATCACCTTCGTATAAATTTAATTTTATAAGGCTTACCCTAAAGCATTGATCCCTTTAGAATCAGTATCCAATTATCTTCTATCAACTTCTTTTAAAACACCACTGTCGATATTGGCTGATATTCCATGCATAAATTTTGTAAAGACATCTATTCCTAATGATCAGAAGTAGTATTGCATCCAATTATTCCATAATTGAAAATTCTTTCCATCGAATATTTGAATCCCTTTGTGGTTGACAACCTCCATTTTTTTTACTGAGAGATAACAACTAACTTTTAACCCGTAACTCTGATACCATTTTTTAGACCCACTAAGTCAAATACCCTAAGAGGGGGGTGAATCAGGGTATGACATATTAAAACTAATGCCCCTTCGGATCTTGTTTTTTCATTAAACAAAACAATCTTCTCTCTTTCTCTCATAATAATGTATGAGAAGAAATTAAATCATGCACAAGATACAGTGATTTTACTTGGTTCACCCTCACTGGGCTATGTCCAAGGATCATACAACGGTGATGTACTGATGTACCAAATCCACTAAGGATCACTACCAAAATACAATTTTTGGGCTAGATCACTCCTATTCCCAAGCTCACCACCTTTACAAGGTTTAAGGTTATATCACTAATTTCTCAAGGCTCACTCCCTATGTCTCTTTCTTTGGCTCACTACTAGTAGAAAGGATCATCTCCTTCCTTTTCCTTTACTCACTGCTCTTGGAAGGGATCCACACATAGTTTATAGATTGTAGGTCCCTTCATTTTCATGAATGCACACATACTCAATTATAGGTAGATGCTTTATTGAAGTTTCACTTTCATCAAATTTATGAATACCACTTTACCATTGATTTATTGGGAAATCTCTTTTAAGCACTTTTTCATGATGCTCACTACCTTCACAAAGCTCCCTCTTTCACAAAGATCAAATAGCCTTCATGAAGCTCATTAATTTCACAAATATCACTTAGCCTTCATGAAGAACACCTATTTTTTGAATCTCAACTTTCCTTCATGAATCTCAAATAGTCGTCGCAAAGCTCCACACTTTTGGTAGCCTTTTATAGATTTCAAAAACATCACTACTTCTGTGATGCTCAGAACATTTGGTTGTCTTTTATAGACTTTGTGAACTTCTTAACATGAACCTCCTTTTCAAACTACCTTTGTGATTCTAGAGCCTTAAGATCTTTATTAAGTCTTTATATCTTTATAAAGGGGGTAGAGTCCTGTTTATAAGTATTTCCACTATTTCTAGAACCTTCTAGCCATATCATCACCATTTCTTGATGCTCCCTCTTTTACGCCACGATGATCACTTTTTCATGAAGCTCCAAGAAAAATATCTATTTGTGATGAGCATCATTATCAAGTATATCACCATCAAACTCTTCACACCGTCGCGATGCTCCTCACCTTCTTCGTTCGTGATGCTTGTTGTTATTGTGTAGATCATCTCCAAATTTCTTTGATCTCTCACAAAACACCCTTCACAAAGCCCATATTCACAAAACTCGTTCTTTTTCCATATTTTCATAATCCCTTCATGGAAATCCAATTTTTTTATGCTCTCTAACTTCCAAATTATGGACCCCCAAAATTTGGAAAACATTAGGAAACAGCGTTACCTTGTGTACGCAATTTTCTGTACTGCTTCTAGGGTATCTATGCCTTTATCTTGGATATTTTTTAACATAACATGTAAAAAATATCTATTTAGATCCAAAACATACCTTGGAAACCTACTTTTTCAACAAACACAATCAACCCAAAAATACTTCAATGTTACCTTGATGGATTTTTTCCCAACACCAAACAATTAATAAACAAGTGAAGGGGATGAGAAGAAAATAAGATACATTGGATTGAAGATTTGAATAATATGATATAAATTAAAGATATCCTATTAGGTTCATAAAATATTCATTTTTTATAATGAATAAATAAATACACATATGATATTAATTATCAGAGGTGAAAGTTATAGATAATTATAATAAGGGAAACTCAAAATTTTATTGTTTTAAATAATTTCAGTATACTTTGAAGAAAATAGGTAATTGAATTTAAGAAAATAATTACTCCACTATGGTAGGTGTTATCCTCTAAATTCATACAAAGGTGAAAGTTATAGACAATTATCATCCTCATCATCTCATTTTTCGAACAGTTATCATTGTGTTTTGTTGTTTGGCACTCATCCTCCATCTCTTGTGGACATGCACCTATGTTGCTTGAAATACTCAAAGAAGTAGTCATCCATATAATGACTACTGCTCAGACTATTAAAAGCAACATAAAATAGATGAGGGATGAGTTTCAAGAAAAAAATTGGAATAATAACTATTCGAGAGATAAAACTGATTAGGTTGATAGTCGTACTCCATTGTGTTCTCTAAAAGGGGAAATGCCTCCCATTTGTGAGAATTACATGGATGGTAATCATAGATTACTAAGGGTGGAACCAAAAGTAAATGTTAAATAATGATATATTTTTAGATGGATTAAAGTAAAACATACATAGTGTTTATTTGATGTGTGATGAAAGAAATGAATGGATTTTTAAGAAGTATTAATGAGTGGGTTATCACTTCAAAGATGGCTATATTTTTATCAACTGCAAGAAATGCAAGGAAGGGTGAAATCAACAAATAAAATATCATTGGTGATTGGAAAATTTTGGTGAAAACTCAAAGGATTAAGACTCTATAAAAAACCTCATCTTTCCCAAGTATATTATAAATCATTTGAAGAGGCTAACAAGGATGATAATTAGATCAAATCTATGCATGAGGATCTTGATCCAAATAAGAACAATGTGACATGGGAAATTTTTCCAAGGCTGGAAGACAGAAATGTTATCAGAACCAAGTGGGTGTTCACTAATAAACTCATTAACTATGGAAAAATGGCTCAAAATAAATAATGGATAGTGTGCAAGGGGAACTCCTACATCAAAGGAATTTATATTTATGATAAATTTACTCCCATAGTCTGGTTGGAAACTATTTGAATTTTTTTCTATTACAATGAAAATGTAGTTAAAAGTATAATAAATGGATTTCAAATCTATGTTCCTCAAGGGAGTTCTTAAGGGGGAGTATACATTGTGAAACTGGATGGGTTTATTATGGATGAAAATGATATAAAGGTGTTCCAATTAAATAATTATTTATATAAGGTAAATAAATCACTGAGGACCTGGTATTCAAGGTTGGATCAATATCAAAGAAATCTTGGTTTTTAGTGAGTTAGAGTTGATCACACCCTCTACATCAAGAATGAGAATGATCAAAGGATGTTGGTACTCATATATGTCAGACATAATATTTGAGGATTGGACAAAGCACAGTGTAATTTTTTTGTGGATCATATGAGATACGATATCAAGATGTCTATGATTGGTAAAACACTTTACTTGGTTTATAGGTGAATCAAGGAAATCATAGAACATTAATTTTTCAATCAAAATATGAAAAAGTGTTTCCCAAGTGATTTTCAATGGAATATTCCAAACCAATGACAACACTGATGCTATATGGATGAATTTTTCAAAATTTGACAATTGTAAAGAGGTAGATGTCATGGAATATAGGTATTGGGAGCCTATTATACATCACAATAACATGACCCAATATTGGTTTTGATATATTTCAAGTTGCACAGTACCAATGTTGTCCTAAGGAGACCCACACACTATTGGAGAAGATGATACTTCAATATATCTAAAAAATAATGAATTTTTTGTTGTTTTATTATAGGATAGTGCAACTTAACTTGTTGAGATATATGGATGTGGGATGACAAGGTTATGTGGATAACCGAGGGAAATTATAGATATTAAAAAAACTGGATTTCATTTGAGCCTTGGTTTCATTTGACCCTTGAATTGCTCGAGCCTTGGATTCGAGCCTTGGAATAGTTCGAGCCTTGATTCTAGCTTTTAATTCAATCTTGGATTTGGCAACGAGAAGCACCGGTAGTAGGTGGCTTCCATGGAGAGCTTCTGATATCATGAACTGGTTCGCGATAGTTAGGGTTCTTAAAATAGATCAGGACACTTTTATCAGCACTTCCAAAAAAGTGCTGATAAAGATACCTTTTATCGGTGCTAAGTTAATAAGCACTGATAAAAGGAATCTTTATCCATGCTAAAAAAGCATTGATAAATACTTATAATACTTTTTTTAAAAATAATTTTTAAAAAAAGTACAATTATTATATATAATTATAATATTTATAATAATACTTTTTATAAAATAATAATTTTATAATTCTTTGAATATATAATTATTTATTTATAATTATATAAATACTTCTTCAAAAAATAATATTTATATCATTATATATATTTATATAATTATATATATATAGTAAATATATTCATTATTTAAATAAATTCATTATAATTTTATAATTATTTTTTTATAATTATATAAATACTTTTAAAATACATATTTTTTTATTTATAATTATAAATGTATAAAAATAGTAAAAATACATTTATAAATATTTTTATTTATAAATATTTTTTTACAAATTTATTTTTAATATTATTAATGAATATTTAATTTTAAGTGCATGCATGTTAAAAATTAGTAAAATTGAATAATTAAAAATGAGTACTAATATTAAAAAATTGGATCATATTTATTAATTAAATATAAATCATTAAAAAATGGATATATATTGGAATAAAGATGAATACATATTGAAAATATTAAAACATAGTAAATAAATATATATAAAATAAATAATATAAATTGATTAACTTCCCCAAAAAAAATGTTTTTGTGTGTGTGTGTGTATATAAAAATGTATTAATTACATATATGTGAAATCAATATAATATGTTTGATATATATTAAATTAAAAAATCAAATGACATTCAATTATGTCCATTACTCGATGCAATTAGTCAGTATTTTTAATTCATAATAATTTTTAATTATAAACCATTATTCCCTAAATATATTACTATTTAATGTAAAGAATAAATATTTTTTATTATATAAATAATGTTTAGATACATTCATATATACCTATATATTTAATATATACTATTTATCAACATTATCAATAATTATTTAATTAATAAAAGGTTTAATATTTTTCTCAATTTACTTATTTTTAATTTTTATTTGTTTAATTTTTATTTTACACATATCTATATATTTAATATATACTATTTATAATTTACATATAGTATAATCAATTTATTCATTTTTATCAATAATTATTTAACTAATACAAAAGTTAATATTTTTTTAATAAAGTCATTTTTATTTTTTATTTATTTCATTATTTCATTTTATTCAGACTTTTATCAACACTAAAAATAAAGCGCTGATAAATGGTGTCATTTATCAACGCTAAAAAAATGCATTGATAAAGGTTGTCTTTTATCATTTCTAAAAAATGCAATGATAAAGGTTGTCTTTTATCGGTGCTAAAAAAATGTGCTAATAAAGGGTTCCTTTTATCAGTGCTAGAAAGAAATCATTGATAAAAGGTGCCCTTTATCAGCACTTATTTTAGCACTGATAAAGGGAACCTTTATCGATGCTTTTTTTTAGTGCTAATAAAGGTCGGCGGTATTAAAGGCTTGTTTTCTAGTAGTGCTAGATTCAGTGTGTTCAACTTCCTTAGCGATCCAACTCTATGTCTAATGTCCTCCAAAGTACACTACTAGTGTGTTGTTTCTGGTGGAGTTTTGATAGCATCCTTCTTCTGAAGATGTGTGGTCGAGTTACATATCCTTGAACACTCGAATCCGACTAGGTGAGTCCTTCCCCATAGTGAGCTCAAACAAATATACTCCATCTTCTTGATGACGGCCACAAGAGAATAGGATGGCCAGACTTTTGCTTTCGACATTGTAAGTGTCATTTCTATTTTTTTAGCTTTATATGTTTCAAATATTTTGTTGGATATTTTTTTCTTACTAAACGTGTACCCTTTAAATCTTATTTTTGAGCTTAATAAATCGTGTGTGTGGGTGGTGTACTTGTTGTCCACATAGGGCCCAATGGGACTGAAGCACATTAAATCCTTATGTTCCCATTTACTGCTTTCTTATCTCCGTGCATCCTGAATGTTGTATTTCTGGTGAATTCAATTTCTGTGAAACAAGTTACCCAAACAGTCCTTATAATTTTGTGTGGACTGCACCCTGGCAGAGAACCTTCACCCTAACAAAGTGGTATCAGAGCACGGTTGGGTTTACTTCTTGTTTTTGAATCTGCTTCTTGTTTCAATTTGGTTTCTATTTTTTAATCTTGTTTTCAATCTCTTATTAATTTTCCACTTATTATTTTTTGTTTAAAATTAAAATCATTTTGACCTCAAACACCATTTTAATTCAAACACCTAATTGTATAGTCATGTGTATCCATTGGTCTTGGTCAGTTATTAGGGGTTTATACTTATCGTTGTCTGTAAAAACTTGATATGTGATCTTTTGGATAAACATGACAACAACTAGGTTAGAAATTGAAAAGTTCAATGGTGACAAAAATTTCAATTTATAGAAAATTATGATGAGGGCCCTGCTTGTTTATAAAGGGTTAATTGATGCCTTATTTATCCCTAATAAACCTATTTTTATTATGTCTAAAATTGGATAGACCTCCACTATTTATCAAGATGTATCCCTTGGTGTTCTTGTTAAGTCCCATAGTTCTTTGTTTCTTTCTTTAGTTGATAAAGTGCTTAGAGAATTTTCCTTTGAAACTACTATTGTTGGTATATGGATTAAGTTAGAGAAATTATATATGATATCTTTTCTTATTGGTATAATTTATAAGAAACATCACATGTTTACATTTAAAATGAAATCTGATGTTTTAATTAAATCCCATTAAGATGAATTCAATAAATGCGTGCTACATTTAGCCAGCATAAATATAATTGTTGATGATCCATGCTTAATTAATTTCTTTAGAAAATTCCTACAACACCCTAGTAGATACAATGATGTATGGACATGACTCCCTAACCCTAGAAGAGGTTAAGTCTGCCCTTCTCTCTAAGGATTTGTATTCTAAACCTAGAGTTAAAGTTGAGGAAAAAAGTCTCTTTACAAGAGGTAGACAACATTTTAGGGTTAATAAGAAAGAGTATGATAAGGATAAAGATAATATCAATTATCCACCTAAGTCTAGGTCTAAGTTTATGGGAATAAAGATTGTTTTCTTCCACTATGGTAAGCCTGAACACACTAAACTCGAGTGTAGAAAGATAAAACAATAACTTGAGACTAAAGAACCTACTGAACAGTCCCTTTTAGTGGATTCTGGTGATGAAACTACTGAGGTGTTAAATGTATCCATCCATGCACTCACCCATGAGTGGTTCTTGGATTCTAGATTCTCTTTCCATATGTGTCCCTTTAGGGAGTCTTTTCTTGATCTGGAATAAAGAATAGAAGGAGAAGTTGTTTTAGGAAATAATAGGAGGTGTTAAGTCATGGGAAGAGGTTATGTTTTAATAGAACTAGATGACCACTCTATCATTACATTACTATATGTTAGGTGGGTTCCGAACCTCCATAGAAACCTGATATCCCTAGGAATTTTAGACCAAAAGGGATTCTCTTTTAGGTATGAATTAGTTTTCCTAAAAACTCTAAAGGCTCTAAAACTATCATCAAAGGATCCCTTGTTAATGGGATGTATGTCTTGAATGGGAGGACCCATTCTAGACAGTTGGGTAGTCTATATGTGAACAAAACTGATAACACGTTGTTATGGAATAGGATATTGGGGTATGTAAGCTCCAAGGGTCTTGGGGAACCTAATAAACAAACATTGTTAACTGGCATTACACTAAGAAACCTTCCCTTTCGTGAAGATTGTGTAATGGGTAAAGCTAAGAGATTTGGCTTTAATAGGTCTATATTTAAAGCTAGCTTCCCGTAGAATATATCCATTCATATTTATGGGGGTTAGCTAGGATCACCTCCCATGGTGGAGGATCCTATTTTGTTACCTTTATTGATGAATTCTCTAGAAAAGTTTGGATTTACTTACTCAAGAACAAATTTGATGTTTTTGAAACCTAGAAAAGCCTTAAAGAAAATCAGGTTGGAAAGAAAATTAAAACTATGAGAGATGATAATGGGTTACAATACCTCTCTACTGATTTCATTCAGTTTTATCAATCTGAGGGTTTCGCAGGACACCATATTGTTAAGGAACCCCCAATAGAATAGACTTTCTAAAAGAGTGAATAAGACTATTATTGAAAGAGACTGCAACATGCTTGCATGCTCACGTCTCACTAAATCATTTTGGGTAGAGGCTTCCACTATGACATTTTACATCATAAATATATTTTTATCCTCTTCCTACCACTTGAAATCCCTGGAAGAATTATGGAACAACAAACCACCTTCATATAATCACCTAAGAATCTTTGGATGCACTACATATACCCATGTCAAGACTGATAAGTTTGAACCTCGATCTCTTAAGTGTATTTTTGTTGGGTACCCTGAGGGAAAGGTTATATGTTGTGGGTTAATAAACATGATTACCAAAAATGTATAATTAGTAGATATGTGGTGTTCCATGAATCCTTTTATCCTAAATCTAAATCTTTCAAAGTAAAGATGCAACCATTGATGGGATTGTTGAAACAAAACCATCAACCCAATTTTAGGTCGTTGTACAACCACCTCCCCCTGATCCTCAGCATGTGACCCGAACAGTCCTTATGGTTTTGTGTGGACTGCCCCCTGGCAGTGCACCTTCACCCTAATAGATTAATATCATGATTGATGTGTTAAAGTAACGACACAAAATAATGAAATGAAAGAATGTCTTTCTTCATTAATAAAGCAATACATGATATAAACATTGACCAAAACCATCTCTTAATTTGAAATAATTTATTAATTCTCTCAACTAGTGGATAGTACAAATGATTGGTGTAGTACCCAACGTAAGCAACTTCAGTATATGTTTTTTGGGCCACCACTCAATATTATTAAATGTCATGCATACATATATACATACATACATACATACATATATATATATATATATATATATATATAATAATTTAGAGATATTGAATGGCAGATTTTTGGTAGTGATATTTGATTTTACATAATGATATAATAAATTTGACCAATGCCAATGAGATTGTACCCAAGTGGTATAGGCTCCTGCTTGGCATCCAAAAGACCTAGGATCAAATCCGGGCAGGGACGAATTTCTGATACTGTAGTAGTGGTGACACTGTAGCGGCGGTGGTACTGTAGTAGCCACTGTAGCAACGCGGCTACTGTAGTAGTATTGTTCACCGAGGGGTCCTTTGGGTCAAAAAAATGGGATTTCAAGTCTTGTATTCAGGCCGCTTGGCCTTGCGATTTCGGGATATGTAATGGATCTTCCTCTACCCACACTTAAAGATGTCTTACTTTAAACAAATAAATATTTATGCGTCAATAAAATTTTTTCAGGATTTGCAAATTATTTGAGAGTTAAATTTAAAATAAATAAATATATATATACACACACAAGGGGCATCATTTCTACGTGTATGGTGTGGGGAGTGCCAGCTAATCAGAGTACATGGCGGGGTTTGAGATTGAGCCTCCGGAGCCATACAGAGTGAAGGATCATATGAAAGGCGTCGTACTTCTTGGGGGGTTGGTTCAGCAGGAAGTGCCGCCGCACCGCCCTCACCCCCTCCCTGAGCTGCCGGTACCGAGCATCGGACACGCCCATCAGCACGTCCTTCAGGCGGGGGATGCTGGCGGGGTCGAGACGGAGGGAGAACTCTCCCCACCGCAGCACGTCGCTGAAGGGGAGGACGTAGCCGTGGGAGATGACGACGGGGACGCAGCCGGCGTAGATGGCCTCCACGACGCGGGGGCTGGCAACCTCGTGGCCGCTGGGGCAGAGGCAGAACCTGGAGCTCAGCATGAGGGAGTAGTAGTCGAGGCTGGGGGGCAGGTACTCGTACACGCGGAGGTCGGGGTCCCGGCCCTTCCAGTGGCGGAGGAGGGCGGGGCGGATGGGGCCGTGGGTGCCGCCGGCGAAGAAGGCCAGGTGGGGGCGGCGGCGGGGGACAGCGGGGAGGAGCTTGGTGGGGAAGGTCCCATCGTAGAGGTATATCTCCGGCAAGCTGACGTCCTTCCGGGGGTCGAATCCTTCAGAGGAGTTGGCGTTGCAGAGGACGCGGATGGAGGAGGCGAAGAGCTCCGGGTTGCCTTTGGAGGCGTGCGGGCCCTGAAAATCACGTCAACGTATATATAATCGACGGCAAATTATTAATTAATTAATATTTAACTCAAGCGGGTAACGCGTTGCAACCCAGTCATGGCAGGCCAGCATGAAGTGGTCGGCGCCATGGGTGCGGTTCCAGAAGGGGTGCTTGGAGGAGATGACTCGGACGTAGTCGGCGACGAACCGGCGGAGGGGGGAGATGTCGTAGGAGAGGGGCTTGTAGAGGTAGGTCACTATGCGGGTGACGCTGAATGGCATGTAGAAGACGTGCGCCCGCCGCGGGTCACGCGTCCGGAACCTCCTCCCCGCCTCCCCGTGCTCCATCTCCTGCATGAACCGCCCCTCCGACGTGTACAGGTCCTTGCACGGCCCGTCGTGAACGACCGGCGGCTCCCCTTCCTCGTACACGTACACCTTGAATATCCTCTCCATCTCCCTGTAGCTCCTGAGAAGGACATTTTCATTTTTATCTGTTACGTTTTTTATAACAATTATACAGGACCAAATCGACTAAATACATATAGTGTGTGAATATGTCAAGCTGCATCTTTCCAATGAATAATTCGATCTTTGATATCCACGTCTCCTTTTGCAGGAGCGTGTCCGCTCGATTTTGGGGTGAATATTCTGTTTACGCATCCTCCCATCATGGCCTAAATGAAGTATATATGCCTTATTACTGTATTTTCACTCCATCGAACTCATCATTAATGAACAGCGTGCAGCGAACTCCCCTACTCTCTGTTTCAGGCCAGGGGATTTATATTGCAGTAGAATCTCTACGAAGCAAAGTAGTCTCAAGTATCGAATATGAGAATGTCTGATGCGGAAAATTTGGGGAAATCAATTAAACACGACAGTAGAATCTCTTGGAAGCAAAGTAGTCTCAAGTATCGAATATGAGAATTTCTGATGCGGAAAAATTAGGAAAATCAATTAAACACGATGATTTAAAAACTTACCGATAGAATGCACGGGGATTGCGATACACTGCTCCGGAGAGGAGATCGTCGCCGTCCGTCGTATTCAGAGAGCTGGAAGGTGAAAGGCTCTGAGAAAAATTGGCTTTGCGGATCGCCGATCGCGCGCGAGCCAGGCCGCCTTCTAGTGCTTCAGCTTCACTCCGGCTTTCCCCGCTCTTCGTGAACGCTCCCTGTAATGTCATTTAAACTCCTCAATTATTCCTCCTCTACTTCAGAACGACATTCAATTATCAGTATGATTGAACAGAAACGAAGCAAACAGTCCGTTCCAGTATGACGCAGATGATTATTGTTTAGCTCATTGCGATCGTCCGAAACAGGGAGCGCGATGCTTGTGAAGAAGATCGGCAGTAGCACAAATTGCGAATTATTTAATCTGAGTTCGAATTTTAGCCATAAGAAGGTAAAAGGCTGTTTACATACAGCATTGGTGAAGTTGTCTCGTCCTCTCTGAATGACGAAGGCGGATTCATCGGCAGGAGGAGGAGGAGGAGCGCTGGTTTCCGAACTGCTTCTCATCATTTGTATCATCGTCTCTACCACCGCGTTTATCGGTGATTTCTCCAGGTGATTTGGAGCCATTAACCGTACAGGTGCCATGGAATCACTCAGAAACGTGATCATAGTCACAATCACCACGAGGATCAGAAAAAACAGAGACGATGCAGTGAATCCATAGCAGATATCCATCGGTGAAACTACGATTCAGGGACGTTCGTCCCCCTGGTCCATTGCATTATTTATGCTCTCTCTCTCTCTCTGTCACTCGATTGCTCCCTCCATGCCCCTTGCGAATAGAGAGAACTGCCAAAGCTAAATGACTAAAGGGCGGGGAGCCGCCGTCACTCGAATTTCACCCTAATACAATTAGGGGACGGATTCACTTAAATTACGGATTTAACCCCTTTTTATTTCCTTTTAAAAAACAGTTAAAACATTCAAAATTACGCATTGATCCGGCTTCTATCTAATCAGCCTTTGCGGGCATTTAAATCATTTTATCTTTATTATCCGCAATTTAAAATATTTTTTCAAATTTTAAAAAATTTAAATTGTCTATGATTATTTTTATCTTATATGCATAACCACGCGCAAGGCGCCGGGAATTTGATCACGTTCTTAAATGATATCGGTAAGATTTTGCGGAGTTTTTTTTTTTTAAGGTTTTTTTTAAATATATGTAAATAGTTTTTTTTTTATAATTAGTTCAGAAAGTAGGCATCCAGGATGTCCCCTTTCGATTAAGTTGAAAGGTGGCATCACTAATACCGTGTTCCCGCAAAAAAAAAAAATTATGACATAAACCCCACACATTACTCCCTTTTATAAAAGGGTCTTCAGTGTAAATCATTCTCTCTTTCATGGGGATAATTAATAATATATTATTATTAATTATTTTTAATCAATTAATAATAAATATTAGTTACTTGTGGCTATAATTGTAGTTGAGTGGTACTCGGATGTGGCATCGCACTGGGATCAAATCCTAGCCATAAAAAAATATTAGTTACTAATAAATAATAATGAACTACTAATGTTTACTACTAAATATTAATAATTTACTAATTTATATTAATAATATTTTAAACAATATTAATTAATACTATTAATTACAAACAAATATTAATAAATTACTAACATTTAATAGTTATTAATTACTTAGTAATTAAGCAATATTTAAATGCTTATTAATATTAGTAATTACTAGTTAGCTAATTAACTATTAATTAATTAATAAATATTAATAATTGTTTATTACACAATTACTAATAAATAATAATATAATTATTAGTTATTACTTAATTAGTAATTAAGCAATATTTAACTACCTATTAAAAATAGTACTTACCAATTAACCAATTAATTATTATTTAATTAATAATTTATTAATAAATATTAATAATTATTATTATCCAATTACTAATAAATATTTAAAGTTATTATTTAGTTACTAAATATTAATAATAATAATTAAATTATTGAATTAGTAATTGCGAATTAATTATTATCATATCAGTATTGATTAATTAACTAATTATTGCTAATAAATACTAATTACTAATAAATATTAATTTCTAATAAATATTAATTAAATAATATGATTTAACATTTAATAATATTAATTTATAATAAATATTAATTACTAACTAATGTTAATTACTAATGAATATTTAGAATTATTATTTAGTAACTAATTATTAAAAATTGTAAAGATCCGGATTTTCCATGTATTTTTTTAAAATATATGGAATTTTGTGATTCCGGGAAAATTTACGACACGTGAATCTGTGGTCCGATGTGCCCAAAATTAATTTCTGAAATTTTTTAAGGTACATTCAGTAAACGCGTAACCAGTTTTTTCTAACTTTTGAACCGGTGCTCGGATTAAAAATCTGAGGGCACCGTTGAATCCGCAGCACTGAGATTCGCTTAAGGAATACTTTACTTTGACCGTAATAGGTCCCGAGAAGAAGTTAAGTTTTGTGACTTTTAAAAGAAATGAAATAAAATAGTTTTATTATTTTATTTTCTTTTTTTTCCACCAACGAACAAGCGGAGTGTGAGACCCGCAGTGAGTCAGACCAATGAATGACTTGACTTGCCAAATCCTAAGTAACGACATCGTTGGAAAATTAGGAATGTTCCTAATTTATGAGCCCCTATTAATTCCCCACGTTGTTACTTACCCTCCCCATCTCCTATAAATATAGAGCTTGGGGGAGGGAGGTATCGAACAAGCTTCACCAAGCAACGAAATGTTGTAGGAGTGCCGTAACGCCGAGCCCTTAAAGGACGGAGCCAATCCCAGCGGGAGGTGACGTGCGACATCGAAGCCCCGAACTGGAGTTTGACGTTCGAGCAGTGGTGGGGGCGACTTGTTGCGGGGACGACGAAAAACGAGGCTCCCTTAACCGCGAGCGCTCTCCAACGTTTCAGGGTAGGGGGTTGTGTTGATTGATTTTGTTTTTCCCCGTAATTCCTTCTAAAATGGTAAGAACGGATCAACTCATGAACAAGTTGGCCCATTAATCGATATCTGTATGCGGGAGGGTGTGTTTTATTTTCTTTTGGGATCGGGTTTTGGAATCAATGCATGAAATCCAGTTGAACTTTTCCCTGAAACTCCCCAAGAATTATCCCTAATGCGGAGGGCGTGGGCCGACACGAACAAGGCTCGAGCCCCTCCGTTTGTGCGATGATTGTGATCGCCCAATATTGAAGGTGGTGCAAGCCGAATCAGGGCCTACCGCAGCGAAGGACGTGAACCTAGGAGCCCGCAGGCGCAGACGACGCAGGAAACAGGCTTCGGTGCGCGACTACCGGCCCGACGAACACCCTGCCGCCGACATCGGCGGTGGCGGCGGTGCACAACGGCGCGGCAGCGGCACGCAGCGGCGCCGATCGTGAGTCCGGGGGAGCAGAGGAGGGGCGCGCTCCCAGCGGCGCGCCCACGTGGCAGCAGAGCCGCGGCCTGCGTTGGCCGCGGCGGGAGTAGAGGCCGCCAGTTCGACTGGCGATCGGCGGACGGGGCACGCGCCAGCGGCGCGCCCGACAGCAAGGCCGCCGCTCGTCGGCCGCGGCGCGGAGGACCCGCGACGCCACGTGGCGCCGCGTTGGGTCAACCCCCGCGGGTTGACCCGCAGACGTGGCTTCGCGCCACGTCGGACCTACCCGGACGCACCGCGTCCGGGTGTCTTTGGCGGCCCACGCCGCCAGGCGGGTGGCATCACCGGGTCGGCCCAACGGACTGACCCGCCGCCCAGCAGGCTGGTCCGACCGAGGCGGACCAGACCCAAACCCAGTACCGTCTTGTTACATAAAACGTGCCCTAACTTCTAAATTGGACGTCCGTTTGACGAACCGTCTGCGGCATTGGGATCCTTAGGACAAGTCGGTCCTTTTTAAGACACTCCACCCGAGTTTTGAAGAATTTTGGGGCACAACTGGGTTGGATTGAATACGAATCCAACTGGGCCCTCGGCACTAAAACACCTGTATCTCGCAAATCGTGCATCCGATTGATGAGCTGTTTTGCAGCTTTGGGACTCTATTGAGGAGACAGATCTTTTGGCAGATTTTGTGGTGACTTCCATGGATAACAAGATGTGGCGAGTGGCTTGAAGAGCGGTTCTCCCAGGCAGACTACATATGGAACCCTGCGGTTGGATGAGACCTGAAGACTGTCTGGCGATTGGCCCAGTGGGAAGCACCTCTGTGTGACCCAGCAGACCCACGGTGGGGAGCAGCTCTGTGTGACCCGGCAGACCCACGGTACTCGACAGGAGGAGTACCTCAGTTCGACCAAGGTGGGAAGCGGCTCTGTGTGACCCGGCATGCCCACGGTGGGAAGCGGCTCTGTGTGACCCGACATGTCGACGGTACCAATCAGGGATGGGTACCACAACAGTTCAAAGTTAGTGGGAAGCAACTCTGTGTGACCCGACATGCCCACTGTACTCGATAGAGAAGGAGTTCTCCAGCAGCCGAGGAGTTCGATGATGTGTTAACCCTTATATCCTTGACCTAAAGTGATACCTGGTGTGAGCTGACTTGTGTTGTGTACTTTTGCTTCATGCTTTGTGGTTTTTCCTTGGTGGAACTCTAAGAGACCTATGAAGGTCTCGGGGTCCCTACTGAGTATCGTTATACTCACCCCTACACAGGCTTTGCCCGCACCTTATTGTGTCTGGTGCAGACGACGTACAACATTGATTGAGGCTGAGGGAGCTAGGACTGGGCAGTGCTTAGAGTTGGACCTTTTTGGCGTGATGTGACATAGGGACTATAGATCGCGAGCTGTACCTACCCTTCAGGTAGGATCCGTGGTGGACGATCTAGGAACTGCCTTTCACTTTTCAGCTGTTTTGTACTTTTTCAGTTGTACTTGTACTTTTTCCAGTTGGGCTTGTATTCCGACCCCCTTTACTTTCAGCACTCTTTACTACAGTAGTTTATTTCACAATTGCTTTTGTTACGTTTTAGTCTGTGTGGTTGCCTCTTGTTGTGTTCTACTATGTGATTTTGTACAGGTTTAAAGGCAATGCCTTCCCGTTTTAGGGATACACCTTTCCGGTGCTAGTCATGAGCCCCTGACCTATGGAAGGTGAGCTTGGGGTAGTCACGACACGAGCCCCGGGGGACGGGTCACGACAAAGTGGTATCAGAGGTGGTCAGTTCTACCTCATAGACTGGGAGTCTATGTTTTTGTTTTAAAGAAACAATGTTGAGTGTTGCAAGTCCAACCTTCAAGTTCGGGGAGTCCAGGGTTGGTGCGATGACCGACGTATCCATACACTGGAACCTTGAGTCTTGCTTTTTGCCTCAATGCACGAAAATACTGGTTGCATTTTCATTTTTTGATTTTGAATAAAAGTCATCTCACCAGGTATAATGTTCTAACTGTGGCACGTCTTGATTTATCTCAGGATGCCTCCACGAGGACGACCAACTAGGATCCAGATGTGTGAGGACATCCCTCTCAGTGACGAGGCATATGTCCAGGGACCAGTGTTTGAGATGGCCCCACTGGGTGGTTCCCTAGTGCTACCACTACCTGATGGTCAGCCCCTGCTACCGACGGTTCTAGTAGATGACGTTCGTAGGCTCGACACCCTACATGAGTTCCAGAGGTAGAGGCCTCCCAGGTTCAAGGGTGAGACAGACCCTTGAGTCGCTGAGGACTGGCTAGAGGCTGTGATGTGGGTCTTCCGCTTAGTGTGGACACAACCTGACCAAATGGTGATCTTAGTGGTGAGCCTTTTGTAGGGATCAGCTGGGAGGTGGTGGATCTTGACCATCCAGGTTCACAATGAGGCGACCCTCACTTGGGTTGACTTTGAGAAGATTTTTCAAGAGGAGTTTTTCCCTGTGACATTGCGCTCTGTGCACATTCAGGAGCTGCTTCACCTTCAGCAGGGCAGTATGACAGTGACTGAGTACACGACAAAGTTCACAGAGCTTTCTCACTACTGTACGGATATGGCGTGAGACCCTTTCTTCAGGGATCGGGCCTTTGAGCAGGGGATCGGGAGGGAGATCAGGGCTTCAGTGGTGACCCTCAATATCCCCACCCAGGCCAGAGTGCTGGAGTGGGCCCTTCTTACGGAGAGCTTCCTGGAGGAGCAGGTGCCGACAGTTGGAGCCGCTAGCAGACCCCAGGCAGTAGAGTCTTCGGAAGGCAGAAGGCATCTGGCGTGTGGGCCCAAGCGGGCCAGGTATTTCAGAGGGCGACCCCAGGACTCCGAGTCAATAGTACGAGACTCCCATTCCAGAGGGAGTCAACAGGGAGCCAGACAATGCTTTACGTGCAGCGGACAGAGCCACATGACTCGTGACTGCCCAACCCGCCGTACGGACGACTAGCAGATAGTCGAGGGACCACCAAGGTAGAGGTAGAGGTTCGAGCGAGGAGGTCCGCAGGGTGGCAGACGTGGCAGGGGAGTTGGTCGTGCAGTAGGTGGTGGGTGGCGATTCGAGGTGCCACCGCCACCACCTCCAAGAGGTCCACCCTGACTACAGAGAGCAAGTGGACATGGGCAATCTCAGCTCCAGACAGCTGAGGCCTACGACCACGGAACTTCAGAGATGATTAGAGGTACGATCTGTGTCTACTCCACCCTAGCTATAGTTCTTATAGACACAGGTTCCAGTCACTCTTTTATTGTCACTGCCCTCATTTGGAGCTCGGAGATTTCGACGAAGTCGTTGGCTTGATCCTTACAGCTAGAGACTCCTACGGGAGCAGATTCAACGATTACAAACTGGTGCCGATATTGTGAGCTTACTCTAGGAGGTGAGAGCTTCAGCTGAGATCTCCTAGTATCGGCGTTGAGGCCTTACGACGTCATCATGGGTATGGACTGGTTATCCACAGTCCATGCTCATATCGACTATATTAGGCACAAAGTGCGGTGCGTCTGCATGGATGGGACCAGGTTTTCCTTCACCGGCTAGAAGGTAACCTTTGCAACACAGGACATACTTACCCAGATAAGGGTGCAGCCGATCACTCATCAGTTGGCTAGTCTTACCCTCAGGGCAATTGATGTTGAGAGTTTGAGCTATCCTGTAGTGGTGGACCAGTATGCCGATGTCTTTCCTGATGATGTCCCAGGACTACCTCCACGTAGAGAGGTAAAATTTTTCATCGACCTGTACCTCGGGACGACACTAATATCTACACCAGCATATCGGATGGATCCTGCAGAGCTTCGTGAGTTACGGGTACAGTTGGAGGACTTACAGGGAAAGGGGTTCATAAGACCCAGTGTTTCTCTGTGGGCAGCCCCGATTTTGTTCGCCAAGAAGGCAGATGAGAGTTTGAGACTCTGTGTGGACTATCGGTGCCTGAACCAGGTGACCGTGAAGAAAAAGTATCCACTTCTCAGAATTGATGACCTTTTCAATCAGCAAAAGGGAGCTCATTGGTTTTCGAAGATAGACCTCAGATCAGGCTATCATCAGCTCAGGGTAAGAGATGGGGATGTGCAGAAGACAACCTTCAGATTTCGGTATGGCCACTATAAGTTCTTAGTTATGCCATTAGGCATGACCAATGCCCCTGCAGTGTTCATGGGACTCATGAACAAGATCTTAGAATCATACCTCAATTGATTTTTAGTAGTCTTCATCGACGACATCCTGATATACTCAACAATGGAGGAGGAGCATGCCTATCATCTACAGATAGTTCTGAATACACTTCGAGAGCACCAGCTTTATGGTAAACTCTCAAAGTGCCAGTTATGGATACAATAGGTCCAATTTTTGGGACATGTTATCTCTAGGGATAAGGTTGTGGTGGATCTAACGAAGATAGAGACTGTGCTTACTTGGGAGCCACCCAGAAGTGTGACCGATGTGCGAAGTTTCCTAGGGTTGGTTAGATACTACCAAAGATTTGTGCCTGACTTTTCCAGAGTTGCGGAACCCTTGTCAACTTTGACGAAGAAGGGGCAGCCCTTCATATGGACGAAGAGATGCTAGAAGAGTTTCCAGGAGCTGAGACATAGACTGACAAGTGCTCCCATCTTGAGGCTACCAGAAGAGGGCATGGGGTATGTAGTCTACTGCGACGCATCAGGGACTAGACTTAGGTGTGTCCTGATGCACGAGCAAGTAGTGATCGCCTATGGCTCGTGACAGCTGAGACAACATGAGAAGAACTACTCTACCCATGACCTGGAGTTAGCAACAGTGGTCTTCACCCTAAAGATATGGCAACATTACTTGATGGGAAAACATTTTACAGTCTTCTCTGATCACAAGAGTCACAGTTATATCTTCTTTCATAAGGACCTAAACCTAAGATATCGATGATGGCTAGAGTTCCTCCAGGACTATGACTTTGAGATAGTCTATACTCCTGGGAATGGGAACGTGGTAGCAGATGCACTAAGTAGGAGGTATGGCCTGCACTTGCTGAGTGAGGTGACATAACAGTTAGCCGTGTTGCAGATATCATTCATGGATAGAGATGGTGCAACTTACCTCTAAACTATGACTATCACTCCCCCGCTTCTTCAGCGAGTTAGGGAGGCGCAACTTGGGGACGTTGACTGTGAGGCTCGACGTGCTCAGATATCCTCAGGACAAGCACCTGATAGATTTTCTGAAGGTGGGGAGCATGTCATCCTCTTCAGGGGATGTACCATGGTATCGGTGGCGCTATGAGAAGAGGTGTTGAGGGAATTCCATACGTCCCCTCTGGTAGTACATCCAGGTGTGGCGAAGATGTACTAGGACCTTCAATATAAACACTGGTGGATAGGGATGAAGAAGGCTGTAGAGGAGTTTGTTTCATGATTCCTCATTTTTCAGCAAGTGAAGGTCGAGCATCAGGTTCCAACAGGCTTAGCACAACCACTAGAGGTGCTGGAGTGGAAGTGGGATGAGATCTCTATGGACTTTGTGACATGGCTTCCACATACGTCCATGGGGAATGATTCCATCTAGGTGATCATTGACCAACTCACCAAGTCGGCCCACTTCCTACCTATCAGAGAGCAGGGATCAGTAGAGAGCCTGAGACTCCTCTACATACAGGCGATTGTGCAACTCCATGGGGTTCCATCGACAATCATCTCTGACCGTGATGCACATTTCACATCTCAGTTGTGGAAGAGATTGCATGGGGCATTCAGGACTCAGCTATGTTTGAGCACCACCTTTCATCCTCAGACGGATGGTCAGATAGAGTGGACCATATAGACGCTGGAGTACATGCTTCGTGCATGCATCCTAAATTTTGGCCACAGTTGGGAGGGTCACTTGCCCTTGGTAGAGTTTGTTTATAACAACAGTTACCACTCCACCATCGGTATGATGCCATTCGAGGCCTTGTATGGTCGACCTTGCAGATCACCTCTATACTGGATAGACCCAGTGGAGTTAGCACTTATGGGCCCAGAGTTGATACAGGATACTACTGAGAAGGTGCAGATCATTCAGGAGCGGATGAAGACTGCGTAGAGCAGACAGAAGTCTTATGCCGATAGGAGGTAGATACCTTTGGAGTTTCAGGAGGGGGACCACGTATTCTTGCGAGTCTCTTCTCGACGAAGACTACAGAGATTTGGCCGATACAGAAAGTTATCACTAAGGTTTATCAGACCATTTCTGATACTTCTGAGGATAGGTGAGGTGGCATACCGCCTGGCACTTCCACCACAGTTGGAGAGGGTGCACGACGTCTTCCATGTATCCCAGCTGAGGGGATACGTGCATGACCCATCTCACATCATCGACCATGGCGAGCTGGACTTGGATGATGAGGCAATATTTACGGAGGTTCCAATAGAGATTGAGGATCAACAGGAGCGAGTCCTTCATGGGCGGTCGATACATCTGGTACACGTTCACTGGCAGCACGGGAACCTCCAAGAGAGAACTTGAGAGCGGGAGGCTCATATTCGTTCTCAGTACCCCCATTTTTTTCCTCAGTCTAAGTTGTGGATTTCGGGGATGAAAATCCCTAAGGCGAGGAGAATGTAAAGACCCAAATTTTCCATGTATTTTTTTTAATTATATGGAATTTTACGAGTCTGTGAAAATTTACAATGCATGAATCCGAGGTCCGGTGTGCTCGGAATTAATTTTTGAACTTTTTTTAAGGTATGTTCAGTAAATGCATAACCGAATTTTTCTAACTTTTGAACTGGTGCTCGAATTAAAAATTCGAGGGCACCGTTGAATCCACAGCACCGAGATTAGCTTAAGGGAGACTTTACTTTGACCGCAGTAGGTCCCGAGAAGAAGTTAAGTTTTGTGACTTTTAAAAGAAATGGAATAAAATAATTTTATTATTATTTTTTCTTTTTTTTCCACCAACGGACAAGCGGAGTGTGGAACTCGTGGTGAGTCAGGCCAATGAATGGATTGACTTTCCAAATACTAAGTAACGACGTCGTTGGGGAATTAGGAAGGTTCCTAATTTATGAGACCCCATTAATTCCCCACGTCATTACTTACCCTCCCCCTCTCCTATAAATATTGAGCTTAGGGAGGGGTATCAGACAAGCTTCACCAAGCAACGAAATGTTGTAGGAGTGCCGTAACGCCAATCCCTTAAGGGACGTAGCCGATCCCAGTGGGAGGTGATGTGCGACACTGAAGCCCCGAGCTGGAGTTTGACGTTCGAGTAGCGGCGAGGCGACTTGTTGCGGGGACAACGGACAATGAGGCTCCCTCAACCGCGAGAACTCTCTAACATTTTGAGGTAGGGGGTTGTGTTGATTGATTTTGGTTTTCCTTGTAATTATTTATAAAATGGAAAGAACAGATCAACTCATGAACAATTTTATCCGTTAATCGGTATCAATATGCGGGAGGGTGTGTTTCATTTTCTTTTGGGACCGGGTTTGGAATCAAGGCATGAAATCCAGTTGAACTTTTCCCCTAAACTCCCCTGGAATTATCCCTAACGCGGAGGGCGCGGGCTGACATGAACAAGGCCTGAGCCCCTCCATTTGTGCGTTGATTGTGATCGCCCAATATTGAAGGTGGCGATAAGCTGAATCATGGCCTACCGCAATGAAGTACATGAACCCTAGAGCCCATAGGCACATATGACATAGGAAACAGGCCTCGGCACGCGACCGATGGCCCGACGAACACCCTTCCACCACTGCCGGTGCACAACAGCGTGATAACGGCACGTGGCGATGCCGACCGCATGTCCGGCGAAGCAGAGGAGGGGCACACCCCCGGCAGCGCACCCATGTGACATTAGAGATGAGACCTGCATTGGCTGCGGAGGGAGAAGAGGCCGCCGGTTTGACCGACGGCTGGTGGATGGTGTAACGCCCCGACCCCAGAAGCCCAGAGTCGGTGCATTATTATGTATCATTGGCATGATCATAACAGATCAAGTCTCGAAAGACCGGTTAGTTTAGTAGCCTTGGAAGTACTAGATACATTCATAAGGTTTACATTACATCATAAAATGGAAAACTACAACAACATTGTCTCCATAGACAACACTGAGATCCCATAGACTATCCCTGGAGTTCAGTCATAATATACTTCTTTGCATCCTGGGAAAATAAAACATAGAAAAGGGTGAGATAAGATGCTCAATAAGGATAACATTATAGCGGAAGCATTCATAAATAAACATAAACATTTAAGGCAGTGTATAAGACTAGAACAAAAGCCTTTTAAACTTGAATTTCAACATAATATGACAAAGATAAAATCAAATAATTCCATTTAATTATTCACATGGATATTATACTAGTTGAATGATCACATGAAATATCAATAACCACTTTCATAATGATGGAATGCATAATTCTAGACTATCATAACCACGTAGTCAAGACCTTGTGCCAAGACTACAAATAAGATTTTGTCAAGGCGTTGTTCCAAGACACTAGTTTGTCTCATGAGACATACAGATGCATAAAGGAGCTATAGCAGGCTCCACCCGTCACTTACTAATTCCAATGCATTCCTCATATGAAAATTTTGAAACATAACATAAACATTCGTATTAAAACTTGCATACGAAATGTCAATACTTTATCCACAAACCATGAATGGTATAAAAAATAGCACTTCCAAAGTCAAACATAACTCATTCAATACAATATGGAAGATTGTATTGTAACTTATTAACCTCAATCAAGAATAATGAAGGATATTTACATAGGTGAAAATAATCATCAAAACTATTTGAGAGAAATGTCCCCCTTTTTCTTGAAAACATTTAAAAGTCACACTATTTGTCAAGAAGCCGTTTAAAAATAGATTTTTGAATCAAAGTGTCCCATACCAATTTGAAACTTTTAAAAGGAATTTTAATTTTAAAACATTAATGTCCATATAAATAAATCCTTAAAACCATTTTTAAAACATGGACATTAATGAGAAAGATTTAGAATAATAAGTCTTTAAAACATTGTAAAATGATATTTTAGTTAGAGTTCCTAACTAAAAGAGAGACACTTGAATAAAAATAATTTAGGTAATCAAAACTTTGTAATATCATGAGAATAAAGGGATTCATGATATACTATGTCAAAGTACATTACATACACCATATAAAAGTGATTTGGTGTATAACAACAAAGAAGTCTCAATGGAATGTAAATTGAGATGAAATATCTTATAAAGACTGTATCCTTAGGTTAAGGATAAATCAACGAAATAATTATGTGTGAAAAATATAAATACACTCAATATGATTGGATATTCAGTGTAAATCAATCATAGGACATTCACACATATTCTTGTAAAAACAATACCAATGAATTGGATATTTAACTCAACAAATGGAGATTGAGTTAAAATTACTCTCATCAAGTTCATATCGATGAATTGAGAGTTTATCAATGGAGTGATTATGTGTATCAAAAGTATATCCACAAAAAGGGGAGTGGAAATTATGACATAAGCAAATGAATAGTTATTCCACACATAATCTTGGAGTAAAATAATCAATGAAGTATGCATGAAGCCGAATGAGTGGAAATTGAAATTTCAAATTTCCTTATCGATTTGGTAACTTACAAAACATACACCCATGAAATAAGAATCATAAAATGATGATGTAAATATCCATAAATTAAAGTATATTACATAATGAATACAATCATAGGCAGTACACACACCACATGCAATAAATAAGTGGTGAACAATGGAAATATCACGGAATTAAAAGTGAGATGAGAAACCCCTTACTTTGTACTTTTTCCTTGGTCGAGGGTAGATTAACCTTCTGTATAATGCTGAAATAATTTTTATTGAATTATAAAATAATTATATTCATTAATATGATATCATATATGATATTTTAACATTGATTTGTTAATAATATCTTAGTATTATCGTCGTTTTGGGTGTTAAAGGATTCATTTTACTTTATATTATTTGTTACGTGAGACATATTTGTTATGGATGGGATGTATCTTATTCATATCCAGAATGATATCATGTCTCTAAAAATTATTTTTAATCATCAAATGAAATTTAGTCTTGAATGGATACGATGAGGAATGAATCTCACCGCGTTCGTGGAGACGGTAATCCGTACGTACGCACGAGCGACAATATCACTCTTTTGATATTAAAATAATATATAATTGGATGATATATCATATATAAAGAATCATTATCATGTTATATTTATTATTTACATGAATTACACATCATTATTATACCCATTCAAATAATAAAGCATTGAATAACAATTACACCATGATGTGGAGACGATAATCCGTACGTACGCACGTATGGTCACATGTCATTCAAAGGATGGATAGAATAATGAAGATGGATGTACCATATTTATAATAACTTCACAGTATATAGGTGATACTGGAGTTATTATTTTATAATGGAAATAACAAAAAATAAGAAGTGGAAGAATAAAAGAACTTGAAATAGGGTGGTGAAATTATTACCTCTTCTTCGGGTTCTTCCTTTTGATTTGATAAAAATGGCTCCTTAAGTTGGATTTATGACCAAAGGAGGGCCTCTAGGATGAAGTGAGAGAAGTTGAGAGGATATTTGGTCAGGGTTTGGCCCAGCCAAAAGGCTTTGAAGGTGTGAATTAATGAGTAGGGGGAGTTCCCTTTTATAAGAGGGGTGAGGGGCACCTTAGGAAAATCTAGAAATATTATTTTATAATAAATTCATATTCAGTTTCTAATGGATCCAAAGTGTATTATTTAAAGTTTAAGGTGGGGATAGATCTAAAACCACTCAACCAATATTTTTTAGATAGGTTTGGGTCACTATATTAACTTTATCTTTTTTATTTAACTCTTAGTTAAATAGTTTGACATTTACCATGTCTCTTTACATTTTTATATTATATAGTTAATAAACTTACTATATACTTCCAATAAACCCCCAAGTGATACATTAATGATAAAAATATCATTATATAAGTCCTTTGGTCGAACCTTATATTTTTAGGAATAGAATATCAATTAATAATATAATATTTGTTTTAAAAACTCATTTATGTCAATTTTGACACTATTTAATAATTGATTTTTGTTAAAGTCTTAAAAACTTTATTAATTCGAAAAAAATTTATTTAAGCAACCCTAACATGTCATATTAACCAATAAAATTCGTGTATGTCATCAAAACTTTCAAATTATATTTATTTTAACATTTATAATACCAATTATTTGATTATTTCATTAATAATGAAAATACTACATCATTATTGTGTCATAAATAAATTTAATTATTCAATGTCTAAAAATTATAAATAAAATACCATTATGTAGGAAATATTTTTATATTTCTAATGAATATTTATAGTCGAAAATATAACATATATAACCCTGTGTAAAAATTGTTTTACTAAAAGATATATGCTTATGTCATTTTTGTATTTATTTTAACTTAATTAATATAAAGTGTCATTATCACTTACAAGTGGCTCCATGGGGTCCCAAAATCGACTCAAAGATGCCCATGGTCGGACATGTATCAACCAATAGGGTTAGGACATATTTTAGGGTAATTTAATATTATTATAATATTATTTTTTACCCTTATTTACTGGATTTACCCTTTAACCATGGTAAATAAAATATTTACCGAAGTAATTATTCAAAATGTCTAAAAATAAAAGTTACCTATTTACAAAATTTGGACATCCTAATTATAAATATGAAATCCATTTTTCTAAATACAAAACATAGAAGTGGCAGAAATTAATTTAAAATTAATTCACGTTGTCAAAACAAAAAGCGTGTTTTTAAGAAATAATAACTATCAAAAGTTTGACACTTGCTTATGTCTAGTTTAAATGTGAAATTATGTCCAATGACCAAAATTGGATTAAATGGTAAAAATATAATCTAATTATACTTTAAAATAACTCAAATTCATAATTTATCACTATTAATTATTTCGATTAAAAAAGTTGTTTTTAATTAAAATTTAGTAATTTTCACTATTCATCAAAATATGAAAGTTATCAGAAAAGTACCAAAAATTCACCCGAAGCTAATTTTGATATTTCGAATCCAAAAATGAAGTCCATTTTGAAAGATAAAATTTATAAAATTTCAAAAAGTAGGTATTACTATTCATAATGACTAGTTTGATTGGTTGTGGTGTGTTAGAACTCAAAGTTGCGTACAACACACGCTACTGTATTATTCAAAGAGAAGTGTACCATGGAAGCTTGGGGTGTTATAGATGGGGTGTGCACCAGTGGCGCGCCTGGCGACAAGGCCGCGACTCGTCGGCCGCGGCGTGGAGGACCCGTGGTGCCACGTGGCGCGGTGTTGGGTCAACCCCCACGGGTTGACCCACTGACGTGGATCCATGCCACGTCATTCCTACCCGGATGCACCACGTCCAGGTGTCTTTGGAGTCCCGTGCCGCCAGGTGGGTGGCACCGTCGGGTCGGCCCATCGGATCGACCCGCCGCCCAGTGGGCCGGCCCGCGGACCATCGGGCTGACCCGTGACCCAACGGCCTGACCTACAACCCATCTGGGATGGGACGAGTTGACCCAAGTCGATCCGGGTCAGCCCATGCTGAATTGGGTCAGACCGGTCCGACCGAGGCAGACCAGACCCGGACCCAGTACCGCCTTGTTACACAAAACAGGTCCTAACTTCTAAATTGGACGTCCGTTTGATGAACTGTCTGTGGCGTCGAGATCCTTAGGATAAGGTAGTCCTTTTTGAGACACTCCACCTAAGTTTTGGAGAAATTTGGGGCATGACTGGGTTGGATTGAATACGAATCCAACTGGGCCCTTGGCACTAAAACGCCCATATATCGCAAACCGTGCATCTGATTGACAAACCGTTTGCGGCTTTGGGACTCTCTTGAAGAGACAGATCTTTTGTAATACTTTGTGGTGACTTCCATGGATATCAATATTCAAAGAGTGGCTTAAGGAGTGGTTCTACCAAGAAGACTACGTATAGAACCCTGCGATTGGCTGAGACCTGAAGACTACTTGGCGATTGGCCCATTGGGAAGCGACTCTGTGTTATCCAGCAAGCCCATGGTGGGGAGAAGATCTGTGTGACACGACAGACCCATGATACTCGACAGGAGGAGTACCTCAGTTCGGCCAAGGTGGGAAGTGACTCTGTGTAACCCGACATGCCAACGGTGGGAAGTGGATCTGTGTGACCCGACATGCCCACGGTACCCATCAGGGATGGGTACCACAGTAGTTCAAGGTTAGTGGGAAGTGACTTTGTGTGACCCGTCAGACCCACTGTACTCAATAGAGGAGGAGTTCTTCTGTAGCTGAGGAGTTCGATGATGTGTTAACCCTTCTATCCTTAACCTAAAGTGATACCTGGTGTGAGCTGACTTGTGTTGTGTACTTTTGCTTCATACTTTGTGGTTTTTTCTTGGTATTGTTGTACCCCACACTCTTTGATTTTCATGATCACAATCACTTTCATTTTTGTCTAACATTGTGTTTTAAGTGTTGTGGATGATAGGCAATAGATGGCCAAAGGAATGGCCCAAGAAAGCCAAGAGTGGACTGAAACTCAGTCCACCGGCCAACCGGTGGCTTCACCACCGGTCAGCCGGTGGAGCCTGGACAGAAGGCATCCTTCTGTCCAGACCACCGGCCAGCCGGTGGCACACCAGCGGCCAGCCGGTGGCACCTGCATTCAAGAGGAAGCCACTGCCTCCCCACCGGCCAGCCGGTGGCCTCAGCACCGGCCAGCCGGTGGCACCCAGACTGAACAGGGTTTGCTACTGCCTCACCACCGGCCAGCCGGTGGCTCTGGCACCGGTCAGCCGGTGGCCCCTGGACAGGAATCCAATGCCATTTTGCAAACACCGGCCAACCGGTGGCCCTGCACCGGCCAGCCGGTGGACACAGTCAAACTAGCCGTTGGGCTGTTGACCAGCCTGTCCACTTGGCTCCCAACGGCTCCGAAGACCTCTCCAACGGCTCCGAAGCCTCCCCAAGGGTTCCTAGCCTATAAATAAAGGCTGAGGAAGCCCCGGACACCTACCGGAACTATTGTGAATCCAACGGACATATTTTGGATCAATTGGCCAACCTCCGGCGGACTTCCTCAAAGGAACCCACCTAGCTCCAACAACTTCCACATCCAAGGAGCTCCTTCAAAGAAGCTTGGAAGCGGCCTTCAACATCTCCATCCAATCAAAGGCGCCCAAGTCTTCCCAAATACGGGTTTTATTGTTTTACTTTTTATTGAGCTTTAAATTTGGGTTTGTGCCTACAAACCCCAAACCTTTCTCTTCCCCCTTTCTTTTGGGTTTCACACCACCATTAAGGTGTGAAGAGGTTTCTTCAAGCCTTTCCTTTTAAAAGGCTTGTGTTTCGGTGAGCTAGCCCCGTGTTTCTTCCGACCCAACAATTGGTATCAGAGCACGTATTTGAATAAATCCTTAAACGGTTTCAAATTAAAGATCCTATTTTTTTTTGATGGCATCTACCTCTTTCGCCCCCGAGGGCTACTCTTTGGGTCGGGCTCCATTTTTTGATGGGACCGACTATAATTATTGGAAAACCCGCATGACTACCTTTCTTAGAAGCATAGGATATCCCATATATAAAATTGTCATGCAAGGTTACACTTTGTCTACCCCCGACGAATCCAAATGGACCCCCGCCGATATTAGAAACTTTGAGCTTGATGGCAAAGCCATGAATGCTCTACATTGCGGCCTTGACCGAAATGAGTTCAACCGAGTTTCCACTTGCACCTCATCTCATGAAATTTGGAAACTATTGGAAGTGACCCATGAGGGCACTAACATAGTTAAGGATACTCGGTTAGACATGTATAGGCAAGATTTTGAAAGTTTTTCCATGCACCCAAATGAATCAATTTCTGAAATGTTTACACGCTTCACTGACGTTTGCAATGGTAGAAAATCTCTTGGTGATGATGTTTCAGCCGAGACGATGGTCAAGAAGATCCTATGGGTCCTTCCGAGCTCATGGGCACCAAAGGTGACGGCGATCCAAGAAGCTAAGGACGTCAAAAATATGCCGGTCGAAGAGCTCATCGGATCCCTAATGACGTACGAGATCACGATGAGGAGGCAAGCTCAAAAGGAGGGCACACCAATCAAGACACCAAAGAACATTGCCCTCAAGGTATAAAAAGAAGTAAGCTCATCCTCATCCTCATCTTCCTCATCTACTTCATCATCAAGCGGCGACTCGGAAATGGAGTATCTCGCCCGCCAAATGCAAAAATTCATGAAGAAGCACAAGAAGAAGAAGAAATCCCGCAAGCACCGAAAGCAAGAACCCACCGAAAAATCCGAGCCCAAGGTGAAATGCTACGGGTGCGGCGAAAAGGGCCATTACAAGCCCGATTGCCCACTCAACAAGAAACGGGCCACGCAAAAGGAGAAAGGAAAGAAAAAAGTCCTAAAGGCGACATGGAGTGACACCTCCTCATCTTCCTCCTCCTCCTCCTCCTCGAGCGACCAAGGTACAAAATGCCTAATGGCATTCCATGAGGTAACATCTTCCGACTCCTCCTCTTGCTCTTCAAATTCCAATTCTTTAAATCATTTGTCATATGAAGAACTCTCACATGCTAGAGATCAATTAGAAAAAGGTTTTCATGAACTTTCTTCAAAATTTGTTTCTTTGAAAAAATCTTTCAAAAAACTCTCCTCCGAAAAAGAACAACTTCTCAAAGAGAAGGAGGAACTCTCCCGAAAAATCCAAAATTTTCCAAATGTTGATTCTATGGAATCAACCATCAAAGATTTAAAAGATTCCCTAGCCAAGTTCACCCAAGGTGAACAAAATTTGAACAATCTCCTAGGTTCCCAACGTATATCTAGAACCACTCAAGGGCTTGGCTACACCAACATAGCTTCCTCCTCCCAAGCACCCACTGTTTTTGTAAGGGGGAGCTCTAGTTTTAAATTCTGCAATTATTGTAAAAAACCCGGGCACCTTATTTATGAATGTAATTGTAAAAACGCCCGGTACGGTCAACCCAAATCGATTTTTTATTCGGACGAATTTTATAGGAGAAGACCCGCCATGAGGCAAGTGTGGATTGAAAAATCCCTCTTAGCGAGTCTCTCCGGGCCTAAAATCATCTCTTTCCAAAATCCCTCTCCCCGGTGACTTTTTGTTTTTATTTAGGGGGAGTTAGGTTTGTTTAAGAATTTTTGTTTTATTCAAACTTTCAATTTCAACTCTTGGTTTCAAAATTTTCAATTTCAAATTTCAATTGGTTTTTCATTCAAAACTTTCAATTCAAACTGTTATTCAAATTTTCATTTCAATTTTCATTTCAAAATTTTCAACAATTGATATCATTTTCAATTGATTTAAAATCTCGTTTTTCATCGTTTCCCTCAATCAAGTTTTATGCCCCATTCTATTTTGATAATCACAAAGGGGGAGAAATTTCTTGATTGATTGGGGGAGAAACCTTTTCTCTCTTGCTTAGTATTTATGTTCAATTTTTCTTTTAAAGCATGCCTTTCATTTAAGTTTTTACATTGCTTAGATAAGTGATTGTGATCATCAAAATAGGGGGAGATTGTTGTACCCCACACTCTTTGATTTTCATGATCACAATCACTTTCATTTTTGTCTAACATTGTGTTTTAAGTGTTGTGGATGATAGGCAAGAGATGGCCAAAGGAATGGCCCAAGAAAGCCAAGAGTGGACTGAAACTCAGTCCACCGGCCAACCGGTGGCTTCACCACCGGTCAGCCGGTGGAGCCTGGACAGAAGGCATCCTTCTGTCCAGACCACCGGCCAGCCGGTGGCACACCAGCGGCCAGCCGGTGGCACCTGCATTCAAGAGGAAGCCACTGCCTCCCCACCGGCCAGCCGGTGGCCTCAGCACCGGCCAGCCGGTGGCACCCAGACTGAACAGGGTTTGCTACTGCCTCACCACCGGCCAGCCGGTGGCTCTGGCACCGGTCAGCCGGTGGCCCCTGGACAGGAATCCAATGCCATTTTGCAAACACCGGCCAACCGGTGGCCCTGCACCGGCCAGCCGGTGGACACAGTCAAACTAGCCGTTGGGCTGTTGACCAGCCTGTCCACTTGGCTCCCAACGGCTCCGAAGACCTCTCCAACGGCTCCGAAGCCTCCCCAAGGGTTCCTAGCCTATAAATAAAGGCTGAGGAAGCCCCGGACACCTACCGGAACTATTGTGAAGCCAACGGACATATTTTGGATCAATTGGCCAACCTCCGGCGGACTTCCTCAAAGGAACCCACCTAGCTCCAACAACTTCCACATCCAAGGAGCTCCTTCAAAGAAGCTTGGAAGCGGCCTTCAACATCTCCATCCAATCAAAGGCGCCCAAGTCTTCCCAAATACGGGTTTTATTGTTTTACTTTTTATTGAGCTTTAAATTTGGGTTTGTGCCTACAAACCCCAAACTCTTTTCTCATCCCCTTTTCTTTGGGTTCTCACACCACCACTAAGGTGTGAAGAGGTTCACAAGCTTTTCCTTTAAAAAGCTTGAGACACGGTGAGCTAGCCTTCACCCGTTAAAAAGGCTAGTGGGTTCTTGCTAAACCATCAAAAGCAAGTGGGTTCTTGCTTAACCACCAAAAGCAAGCTGTAATAGGTTCTAGTGCTACCTCAAAGCCTAGTGGGTTTCTTGCTAAAACCATTGAAAAGCAAGCGGTAGGAATCTCTCAACGGTTGAGTTGGGAGCGGAGACGTAGGCCGGGTTTTTGGCCGAACTCCGTTATCAATTTTGTGTGTCTTGCCTCTTTATTTCCGCTGCACTTTCAACTTTGATTTTAATTTGTTAATATTTTTTAAAAGGCAATTCACCCCCCCCTCTTGCCATCCATTCCATCGGCTTTTTCTCCGACCCAACAGGTATAACTCTAGGAGAACTACGAGGGTCTCGGGGTCCCTACAAAGTATCATTATACTCACCCCTTCACGGGCTTCATCCACACCTTGTTGTGTCTGGTGCAGATGATGTACAACATTGATTGAGGCTGAGGGAGCTAGGATTGGGCGGTGCTTAGAGATGGACCTTTTTGGCGTGACGTGACGTAGAGACTACAGATCGTGAGCTGTACCTACCCTTTAGGTAGGATCTATGGTGGAAGATCCAGGAGTTGCCTTTCACTTTTCAGTTGTTTTTTACTTTTTCAGTTGTACTTGTATGTTTTCCAGTTGGTCTTGTATTCTGGCCCCCTTTACTTTCAGCACTCTTTACTACAAAAGTTTACTTCACAGTTGCTTTTGTTGCATTCTAGTATGTGTGGTTGCCTCTTGTTGCGTTCTACTCTATGAGTTTGTACAGATTTAAAGGCAATGCCTTCCTGTTTTAGGGATATTCCTTTCCGGTGCTAGTCGCCAGCCTCTGGCCTATGGAAGGTGGGCTTGGGGGTAGTCACGACATGGGCCCCGGGGGACGAGTCATGACAAAAATAGTAATATAATTATTAGTTAGTAATTAATTAATAATTATACAGTATGTAATTACTTAGTAAAAATATTAAGTAAAAAGTAACTAATTAATTAATCATTATTAATTATTATTATAAAATTACTAATAAAATTTTAAAAATATTATTTAGTCACTAAATATTATTAATAATGATTAAATTATTAAAATAGTAATGATTAATTAATTATTATTAAATTATTATTATTTAATTAAATAATTATTGGTAATTCATATTAATTATTAAATAATATTAATTAAATAATATTATTTACTATTTAACAATAATTATTTATAATAAAAATTAATTACTAATAAATATTTAAAATTATTCTTTAGTTACTTAATTATCATTATTATTATTATACATTATATAGTTATTATTTATTATTTAATTATTATTAATATTGTTTTTTATTGATTACATATTATTTAATTAACTAATTAATTAAAACCTATTATTTATTATTAACTATTTAGAAATTAATTAGTTATTTAATAATATTATTAAATACTAATTAATAGTATTGATTAATATTGTTTAAAATATTATTAATATAAATTAGTAAATTATTAATATTTAGTAGTAAATATTAATCGCTAATTATTATTTATTATTAACTAATATTTATTATTAATTGATTAAAAATGATTAATAATAATACATTATTAATTTTTCATAGGAATCTCATATCGGAAATGAAAAATGTTCTATACAGGAAATTAAGAACTTGAATCTCATATCGGAAATGCAAAATGATTTTCAGGGCATACCCTCTTATAAAAAGGATCCCTGGTTGCGGGTTTCTTTCAGAATTTCAGACTGCTTTAATGATAGTAATGGTGGATATTAAATAGCCAATAAATTATGCTGATTTTTTATATATATATAAACAAAAATAAATAAATAAATAAATAAATAAATATACAAACATGTATATTTAAAATTAGTATTTTTTTTGCGGAAAGGCGGCGTCTCGGATGCCGCCTTTCATTTTTTTGCTAAAAGGTGGCATTAGTGACCGAATAATAACTGTTGTAGTCAATGTCGAGAAAAAAATCATTCGTCAAATAAAATAATGAAATAATGCCACCTAAAGTGTCTGAATGATGAACATCGCGTACTTGTCATATGTCAAAGTGATGAAGTAAATTTTACTAATCATGTAATGAAAATGATGGCGGTGTAATAAAATTTAACATATCCTATGTCTTTGTACACCCTGAAGGTGTCAAACTTGATTATGATGTTTAAATAATCATGATAGAGATGATATTTATTTTATTAATACACATCCCCTAAAGTAGGATGAAAATATTAAATTGAATATTCATGCTATTGTCTTGAAGATACTATAAAACCCAAACAAATAATTTTATTTTGTTTCTCGAAGTGAATATGAATATTTATTGAAAAAGATTTATTTCATTCCCGAAGTGAATTCAAATATGCAAGATTTTATTTTAAATTAAGTTTGAGGTGAATATGATGTTTTGCGAATGATCATTGTGTTGTATTTGTTTATAACAAATAGTAATAATATAACCACCGGAAGTGGTTTGATGACAATAAACATTTAAAGAGCTCAATGAATTTGATTAATGAATATAAAATAATTCATCCCTTAAAGATGATATGAAAGTAGTGTCCTTTGAAATTATATTAAAAAATATATTTGTTTATCAATTATTTCTTTTATAGCATGAATATCGAATAAAGACATTATTATTTATTATGTTCTTATGGATTATTAATACCACATCATGCAATTCATTCAATGTTATCCCCTTAAGTGGATATTATTCCTCTTATAGTTCATAAATGAGATAACTGAATTACATAACCATTATAATCCAATATATTTTATGAAAATGATTTTAATACCTAAAGTGGTTAAACAATGATCATCATGATAAATATAATTAGTAATTAATTCATTCCACGATGTGAATGTAGTTTTAATTACTCTATTTCGTTCCTTAAAGAGAATGAAATTATTCATGAAAAAATTGTTATGATTTGTGCTACACATACTTAGAATTTTATCATGAATATTTAAAAGTTGATGAATTTTGGTCAAAAGATTTTCCCTTCATTTGGTAAAATGAATGTTTTTATAAAAATTATTCTACGATTTATAATTTTTGATTACAATGAGGTGGGTGATGTGAATCCAAAAGATTCTTCCACATTGGTTCTCACTACCACATTTACCAGCTTCAAAATACATGGGGGATCCTCTCCTAAGTAGATGTACTATATAATAATATTGAGGTACAAAGTTCCAAAATATAAAGTAATCTTCTTGGTGATGGGCTAAACCCATTATGATTATATTATGAATTAATCAACCACCATAAATGGGAATTATAATGAAAAATATGAGTATTTAGTCACGACCTGTCCCCCGGGGACCGTGTTTGGACTACCCCAAGCCCGCCTCCGATAGGCTAGGGGCTGACGACTAGCACCGAGCAGGAATATCCCACAAATGGGAGGCATTTTTCTAAGAACTTGTACCCACGTACACAACTCCAAGCCAAATATGCCGGAAAGTAAAAATACTAAGTAAAGAAAATGCATGTATACCACTACAACCTAACAACAAAGTACGACAGAAAGAAAATCAGTAAAGTACAATCGATCCAGAATACAATCCCACTAAAAAGAAAGAGTCTGTAACACAAGTATTGAAACTCATTTGTAGAAAACCCCACCTGATCCAACTTCAAGGTAAAACACTGGATTGTTGTATGTAAGACACCAGAACACACCTCGGTCTATCTGATCACACTAGGCCCCACTTGTTCTTGGTCTGCCTGGAACACCATCAAGAGTCGACTGTATTCACAATACACCACACGTGCAGTCAAAGCTTGTGCAGGGGTGTGTAAAACAATACTCAGTAGGGCACCCCGAAACACAAAGTAAAAGACCACAAAGGAAAAACAACTAAAAATAAATAGCCATC
The DNA here is from genome assembly GCA_963277665.1 of Viscum album. NCBI lineage: Eukaryota > Viridiplantae > Streptophyta > Magnoliopsida > Santalales > Viscaceae > Viscum > Viscum album. Next base: position 53,377,408 of record OY728126.1, read on the forward strand.
TCAACACAGTTATATGTCAAAAAAACATATAAAAATAACATCCAGGTATACTCATAAAGGATTCCAAGACTCAAGGTCTCATCCACTACCATCCATATGGTTTTGCTTATAGTATGATCGATTCCGGGAGATCTCACTCCTCATGCTATCTGATAGTAAGCACGTAGAACAAGTCTACCAAAAGTATCTAAGAGAACATCCGGTCTTGATATGTCACGAAGTTCCCTGAGACATCCAGTCTCGCTAAGACAAGGAGTCTTGATATCACAACCAATCCTTGGTCACATGATTCCTCTTGAAGCACACTCATTTTGGGAGAACTCACTCCTCAAGCTATGAAGTTATCAAGGACTCTTACAAGAGGTCCTATTAATTTGGGCCCCACCCAAAGAGAAAATGATAGTCAAAGATAATGATATATAGATAGGGTATTATCCTTAGAGAATACCATGAGCCCAATCTATATTAACCCGCAACGTAGGGGATTCTTCTTAAAGAATACCAGGAAGCCTACCGATAAAGCTCGTAATGTAGGGGATTCTCCTCAGAGAATACTGCAAACCCTATCGATACAACCCACTAGATGAGGGATTAACACTCTATTCTTGGAGGTCATGTCAATACCCAAGAAAATCCATCAAGGGTGATATAGTATCACTCCAGTCCCAAGGAGGATTCCACAACTCTATACTGGGCTCTATCCTCTCGAGGGGATTGCTACCCAGTGATATGGACACAATGTTGTACCAAACCCTTGAGTAAAGAACCAAGGGGAAGCTTCGAACCTACACTGATCCTCAATAAAAACCCAAAAATCCATCTCAAAAGGACTTCATTGTTGCAAGGGTCCCAATGCTACAAACTTCTCATCAAACAGAATTATGGTTTGAAAGTTATGGGCCTTTTAGTAAAAAGGGAATGATTGGATCTGGGTCCGGCCCGGCCTGATCGGCCCGATCCGACCCGAACCTCTAGGTAAAACCCAGCCCGGACTTCTTCTAGACCAATCCACAATCTCTAGCCCATCCTGCCAAATGCGGGCCAATTCACCAGTGTTGGACGCGACCCGACTGGCCGTGCCCTGGGTCAACGCAACCGCTCCACGTGACCAGCTCGCACCCGCGGCTTAACCATGGGTCCTCTGTTTGATGTGGCTTAGGGAGCCACATACCTACATCGCTGAGATATCTTGTCGCAGACAATGTCTCCATGGGCTCCCCATCTAACACGACTCTAACAAACCACGTCCCTCTGCCGCGGTCGTTCGTCGCCACCGCGAGCGCCCATCGCCAGCCGTTGAGCTGCCGACCTCGTCTCGCCGCACTCCGCCAGGAAAGATCATAACTACCACCTCTGACCATTACCTCTTGGTTCCTCCACCATGCACCTCCGCAATCCCAGATCCCACTCCAGATCATTGCACCCATGAAGAACGAGAAGGGATTTTGGGAAAGAGGTGTCGTAAAACAAGAACACACAAATGTGGATGGATCTGGGCCTTGTTCATGTCAGCCATGATTCATCCATGTTAGAATTGAAAATAGGGAAAATATCAAAAATTCTAAACATGGATCAATTATAATCATGGTTAAACCCTAATTCAAACCCTGCAACATAAATCCCAACCCCGCACTATGCACGATCCATGAATCAATCCGTTCGTCGATTGATTCACGTTCATCATAGGGAAAAGAATAAAGAACAAGGATTGAAACCAAATAGAATCACACACCCTACCTAGATTCATTTTGATCATTGATGAAGAGTGATTGCGTCATCATCATTCGTCGATCCTCGATCCTCGATCCTCGATTCGTCATCTCATCGTCACCCATCGTTCACCAATGAGAGGATTTCTTCAAGGATTTTCTCCAGTGCTCTCAAGAAAATTCTCTAGGATCATTCTCCCAATAATGTGTCCCTACCAACTATTAGAGAAGGAAAACATGTTTTAGCATTTAACCATATTTCAACTTTAAACATGTTTCAGCGTTAAACACATTTCAACGTTACCATTGCAGCATCACCACACTGTTTCATTCATGAAAGAGAATGAGCTGCTCCTTCATTGCGTCACAACATCACCGCACTGCGAAACATTAAAAATAAATAAAATAAACTTCTTTAAGATTATTTTATTCTTCTTTAAAACATCCAAAAATTAACTTTCACAATCGACCCGCACCGGTCGATGTTAGGACCCACCTAAGTAAAACGCCACATTATGAACTCAACAGTGATCTTATATTTCCAATCCGAGTCACCATTCACGAGTTATTAATATTTTAAAATAAAATAATTTTATTTAATAATTTTATTTACAGTTGCATCCTTTTTCAGGTTTTCTCACTGGAGACCCGCACCAACTAAAGTTAAGTCATGACTAGGGTAAAACCTCCATCCTGAATGCAATGGTGCCCTCAGATTTCTAATCTAGGAACCTGTTAAGAGTTATTCCCCCTTTTTAGGAAAACCACTCATGTGTGCTATTAAGAACTTAATATTTTTCATCGAACCATTCCGGGCACACCGGGCCTCAGAATCACATTCCATCTCAGTGCCTGGTCTCGGAATTTTTCCAATTAATTTATAAAAATAAAATCAGGAAAATTTGATTTATTATATTCTCCCCACCTTAAGGATTTACGTCTTAGAAATCCAAACCAAGGGAGATAAGGGTACAAGCACGAACCTAATCCCCCTTATAAGGACCCACCCTAATTACATTACATAATCTTGAATTTAGTCAAGAATTCACTTCCTTTAACATTGAGGATCTTTTAAATTTTAGAGATTTAGAGAATTGGGAAATAACACATTCATAAAATTACACCTTATTACTGAGTGGATACTATAAAAATAGTTTCCATTTCTTTCAAAATATAAAACATTAAAGCTTAAAACATGATTTCTTCGACAATTATTCAAACATTTAACATGGCTTCCTTCATTGTCCTAAACTTCCTTATAACCTATGAAAATCATTTAAAAACTTTGGATGAGCACAAAAATCTCAGTAAGGGATATAAAATGGAAGGAAAGAACACATTAGTCTATGAACACTTGTAATGTATGAAATCATTTTCAAAAGACATGCTTTTCACCCATATATACTTACTTTGTGAAACATGAGATTTACACAAGATCCAAAAAAATGAGAACATAAATATAATCATAAAGGTATCTTGGGGAATTACTTACATAATTTTATAACCCTCACAACTACCTTATAATTTGTAACCCTCACGACTACCTTACAATTTTTGTAACCATCACGGTTACACATGGAGTAATCATACGACCAACCTACAACTTACACATAACCAATGAATTGGAGGGAGATATAGGTCCCAAAATTCATAGTAATCAATTCCCAAGAACCATAACATAATCATACAACATGAAAAATTTTATAAAAACATTTCTTTTGAATCATGTAAAACAGAATTTTTAAAAGAGGATTTTAAAAGAAAAACCCCTTACAAATATCATATAATTGAAGTGAGACATATATAGTGAATGGAATATGTATATAAACTGTAAATACACATAATTAATCATAATATAAACAATTTTCATCACTAAACCAATTTTAATACCACATAAATAATGAAGTAGGAGTTTAACCCAAAGAACGGAAATCAGGTTAAGAATTCCCTTACCTCGGGTTTGTCTTACTTACAACTCATTTAAACCTCATTTATAATAGTTAAAAGAGTGTTATTAATATATTAAAGAATCATATACATCTTTATAATACCTTATATTATCATTTCATTACATCATTTCACCCTTTAATTGTTAGTATTTTGTTCCTTGCACTGTTTTGGGTGAGTTATTTACATGATTTTCATGATCGGTTCATTATGGATTGTTCTTGTCGATTGAAAGTGAAACTCAATAATTGGAATGGAGTAGTATTTAAATATTAACAGTACAATAAAATTATATCATTTATCATTTTTAATTATTACATGAGGATGATTCATAAGTTAAAACATTAATGATGTTCATTTAGATCATTTTAGTGGTTCTTGGATAATAACGACCTCTTTTTGTTTAATAAATTAAAAACTTGTGTGAAAAATAATTCCAGAACCATGGATGAGAAATAATATATATATTATAACCTGGTTCAACCATAAAAATGGTTTCATGACCAAACTTGAAGAAATTAAATCAAATTGAAATCACATCATCTACGGTGTTGGTAATTTGACACATCACGGACAATGTTTTTAATTACTTGAATAAGTGGGGGATGAGAAGAATATTGATGATGAATTTTACATGAAAATGAGAAAATCCAAAATATAAAATATTATGTAGCTTCCATGCCTCTTGGATAAGAGTAGGTGAGGAAAGAAGAAGAAAGAAACTCAAAATAAAAGAAAAATTGAGAAATCTCTCATGAAAATTCGGCAGCCTAACGACATCGCTTAAAATTTCATAAAATAATTTGATGAGAGAAAATTATTCTCTCATAATTATTACATAATATGGGTAGTAAGGGGTATATAGAATGAAATATCCCAACATAATCCAATGTTAATGAAAATAATAACATAAAATGAAAGGAAATAAAGAAAATGAAAGAGGATGTTTACCCCTTGATCTCTTCCCCTTGAGATCCCTCTTAAGGCCTTTAGTTTTGGCCTTTTAGTGAGACCAGTAGCTCTAGAAAATGTGGAAGAGACTTTGGAGGAGTATTGGGAATAACTTAGGTAAGACTCAAGGCTTGATAGGTGTGGGAGGAAGAGGGGAATGAGGGTGGTATTTATAGTGGAGGAGAGGGGGTATTTTTCATTATTTTAATCATTATTATAATATTTTTGCTCAAGACTATGGATAATATTAATTAATGTGACCCCAAATAGTAATAATGGCATGTGAGTTTTAACCAAGTGGGCTTACATCATCCTTGCATCACCTATGATGCAGTAAATAAAGTATTTATCATTCATCGTATTTTAGTGTATTTTACTATTCATAAAAAATTCTAGAATTTCATAAAATTCCCAAAAATTCACCCTTACCATTTATCATTGTGTATAATTAAAAAAAATTCCATTTTTTAAAAATAAATTTCTAAATATTATTAATTTAATTTTTATATAAAATCACACTTTCAAAAATTAATAATTTAAAAACTATAACAGCTTTTATATCACATTGAAAAATTAACCAAGATGTCATTATCTTAAAGCTTTAAGAAGATAAAATAATAACACAATTTACTATTCATTAGGGTCATATTATTATTCATATTACTATTCATAAGGTTATGTTACTATTCACTAAAAAAACAAGTTGGTTTCATTAGACTCCAAATATCATACCAAACACAATTGTAGATGACCGTTTTTCAAAATTCAAAACATAGAAGTAGAAAAATTATTTTTTAAAGTCTAGTTATAAATATAAACTTTAAATAATGTTTCATGCATTTCATTTATTTTTTTAAAACCTTGGGGTGTTACATTATCCCCACCTTTTAGAAATTGCACCCTCACAATTTTATTTACTCATTAAACAAGTGAGGGTACCTTTCTCTCATAGCATTTTCAGACTCCCATGTTGCTTCTTCTACCATGTTGTTTCTCTATAAAACCTTTACCTGGTGGATTACCTCATTCCACAATACCTGTTCCCTTTAATCAAGGATCTGAACTGGTTTGTCTTCATAAGAAATGTTCTCTTCCAGCTGAACTGCTTCTGGGATCAAGACATGTGATGAATCTGGCACATACTTCCTCAACATCGAAACATGAAAAACATTGTGTACCTGAGACAAACTTAGAGGCAAAACTACTCGATATGCAACTGTTCTTAAATTCTCCAAAATTTCAAAAGGACTTATGAACCTCAGACTTAGCTTCCCTTTTTTACCAAAACACATCACACTTTTACAAGGAGATATTTTAAGAAAAACATGGTCACCTACCTTGAAAGAGAAGTCTTTCCTTCTGTTATCTGCATAACTTTTCTTCCTGCTCTGAGCTGTCCTCATGTGCTTCTGGACCAACTTCACTTTCTCATCCACTTCATCTACTAATTCTATCCCCATAAACTTTCTTTCACCAACTTCATCCCAAAACGCTGGAGTCTAACACTACTCTCCATACAAAACCTCTAAAGGTGCCATATGTATACTGTAATGAAAACTGTTATTATAAGAAAACTCAACTAAAGAAAGATACTGATCCCAACTTCCCTGATAGTCCATTGAACAAGCCTAAATCATATCCTCCAAAGTCTGAATCGTTCTTTCTGACTACCCGTCTGATTGAGGATGAAAATATGTACTGAAATTTAATTCTATAACCAATGACTTTTGAAGTCCCTTCTAAAAGTTAGAAGTGAACCTGAGATCCCAGTCAGATATAATGGAAAGAGGAGCTCTATGTAACCTGACAATCTCTTTGAGGTATAGTCTAGAAAGCTGATCAAAAGACATTGTATCTCGAATAGAAATAAAATGTGCATATTTTGTTAGCCGATCAACAATAACCCAAATTGAATTGTTATCTCGAGATGTCTTAGGTAGTCCCACCACAAAGTCCATGGATAAATTCTCCCACTTCCACTCTGGCACTGGAAAAGTCTGAAACATCCTATTCGGTAACTGCTTCTCTACTTTAACCTGTTGACATTTCAAACATTTCATGGTAAAATCATCAATATCTCTTTTCATTTCATCCTACCAATAATACCCCCGAAGGTCTCTGTACATCTTATTACTGTCAGGATGAACTGAAAATGGAGAACTATGAGCTTCACACAACAAGTCTTTCTTCAACTAGGAATCACAAGGCACACACAACCTTTTTCCAAATCTTAAAACACAGTCTTTATCAAGATTAAATTATGGAAAATTACCAATTTAAACCAAATATACCTTTTTCTATAACTCACGATTTTCCTTCTGCACTTGCTTAATTCTATCTGATAATGATGACTGCACTGAAACTTGAAACAAAACAGATGTATTCTCTACACCAACAACTTCTAATCCAAAATTCATCAAATCCTTAATCAAGGGATCATGTTCCAAATGTAACATGGTTAATGATGCATGATGTTTTCGACTCAAGGCATCATACACCTTGTTTTCTTTTATAGGATGGTAATTGATCGTGTAATCACAATCCTTTATCAGTTCTAGCCATCTTCTCTACCTCATGTTTAATTCCTTATGAGTTAATATATACTTCATAATTTTATGGTCAGTATATATTTGACATTTGGCTCCGTATAAATGGCGCCTCCAAATTTTCAAAGCAAAAACCACAACTGCCAATTCCAAATCACGTGTGGGATAATTTATCTCACAAGGTTTAAGTTACATTAAAGTATAAACAATTACCTAATCATTCTGCATCAAAACACAACCAAGTCCCTTCAAAGAAGCATCACTGTAGATGACAAACTCACCATTTCGGGAAGGTAAGGCCAAAACTGAAGCATTCACCAATCTCTTTTTCAGTTCCTGAAAACAAACATCACATTCTTCTATATGAATAAATTAAACCCTTTTAGTGTTAACTTAGTTATTAGGCTAGATAACCATGCATAGTTCTTAACAAACCATTGGTAATAACCTGCTAACCCAAGAAAACTATGAATCTGTATAACATTTGTGGGTCTTTTCCATTCATCAACAAATTTTGTTTTGGAAAGATCGACTATTATTACATATTTATTTACAATGTTCCCAAGAAAAGAAATCTGTTGCAACCAAAAATCACACTTGCTGAATTTTCCATATAGTTTCTTTTCCTTTAAGGTTTGTAAAACAACCCTTAGATGTTTTTCATGCTCCTCTTTATTTTTATAAAATACTAGAATGTCATCAATAAACACAACCACAAACTTATCCAAGAACTCATGAAATACTCTATTCATATGATTCATGAATACAACAGGTTAATTAGTTAACCCAAATGTCATAACAATAAATTCATAATGCCCATATCTAGTATGAAAGGCTGTTTTCAGGATGTCATCCTCCTTCACCTTTAGCTGATGGTATCCAAATCTCAAGTAAATCTTAGAAAAGTACAGAGCTCCCTGGAGCTAATAAAACAAGTCATCGATATGTGGCAAAGGATACTTGTTTTTAATAGTGATGATATTCAAATATCTATAATCAATGCAAAGTCTCATGGAACCATCTTTCTTTTTAATGAACAAAACATGAGCTCCCCATGCTGAAGTGATAGGATGAATGAAGCCTTTATCAAGAAAATCCTACAACTGATTTTTCAATTCAAGAAGTTCTATTTGATCCATACGATAAGAGGGTTTTGAAATTGGCTTAGCATCAAGAACAAAGTCAATTGTGAATTCAACTTCCCAATCTGGTATGAAACTGGGTAACTCATCAGGAAAAACATCAAGGTATTCATTTACCACTATCACATCATTAATATGAACAGTTCCCTTGTTTTCAACAATATGAGCAAGATAACTTTAATTTAAATATTTCAATAGTTTCTTATATTCCTGATATGTTATCAATTGTATGGGTTCTTTCTTTTATAAAAACTAAAACTCTTTTTGAAAAACAACTTCTTTAGCTCTACAGTAAAAATTTTCATGATAAACAGAAATCCAATCCATTCCTAGAACAACATTAAACTCAACTAAAGGTAAAAAACAAGGTTTTCAGGTAAAGTATTTCCACATACCACAATAGAAAGATTCTTATAATTCCTATTTGCTATAATATTTCCCCCTGGCATTTTAACAAAAAATTTTGATCTTATTTATTGGGGTGATATTTCCAATTTATCGGAAAATTTCTCAGAAATGAAGGAATGTGTAGACCCCGTATCGAACAAAACTGTAGAAAAAACTGAGTAAATGAATAGAGTACCTGATACCACTTCATTGGATGAACCGACATCTGCTGACATAGTCAAAAATGATCTCACTACACCCATTTGATTATAGTTTGGATTCTTTGCATCATTTGGATCTCTCTTTGGGAAGGCATTTGCATAATGACCCATCTCACCACATTTAAAACACTTAATAGTTTGCTTATCAGGATTAGTATCAGGATCATTTTCATTAAAATCTCATGCCATATTTCCAAACTTACCACATTTAAAACACTTCCCAGTTTTTCTAAGACATTCCTCAGGGTGCTTCTTGCCACACTTTTCACAAAATGGAAACTAGATTTTCTTACCATCAGATTTATTTTGTTGATTCTTACCCATTGCTTACCATCTGGATTTCTTCTTCTCCTTGTTTCCAAAATTCATGTGATCATCAAAAAACTCTATCTCTACCCTTTCGGCACATCATACAAGTTTTTCATAACTCTTGAATTTACAAGAGGCCAACTCCCTTCGATACCTTAACTTCAGTCCTGAGTAAAAGCGGTTGATTTTGCTATCAAGATCCAGAATAATATTTGGAGCATACCTCACCAGTCAGGTGAAGTTTGATTCATACACAACCATTGAATATTCCTCATTCTATTTTAATTCAAGGAATTTATTCTCCATTCTAATTCACACCACCTTAGGAAAATATTATTCAAGGAAAAGACTTTTAAATTCATCACACTCTAAGGCATCAATATCCACTCTATCCCTGATATTATTTACCATTGACTACCACTGACCAGCTTCACCTTCAAAAAGATAAATGGAAAGACTTACATTTTGATTTTCTGAACATCCCATAACATCGAATATCTTTTTAAGGGATTCAATCTATCCTTTAGTCGCTATCTGGTCAGAAGATCCATTGAAAGCAGGAGGGTGTTGTCTCATAAAATATTCCACTATTATCATGTTCCGTTATGGTACCTTTGATTATTATATTGCATGGATGCCACCACCATTTATTGCCTATGTTAGCTGAGCCATTATTGTCACAAACTGCTCGGTTCCAATCCCTACCATTCTGGGCTGCAGATTCGGAAGGATGTCGTTCTGTCAGTGCCTCTCTTGTTTAGCTTCCCTATTTCTTATGCGGATAACCATTATGAACAAACATATCTTAGATGAAGAAACATGGTAATGTTTAAATTCTATAACATTTCAAATTAATCATAGAGTAAAAGTCATTTATGGTATTCTTTTAACATCATCCTAACCCCTAAAGTTATCTAAACCATCCTCTGATACCAACTATAAGGACCCTCCCTTATTACATTACATATTCTTGAATTTAGTCAAGAATTCACTTCCTTTAACATTGAGGATATTTTAAAATTTAGAGATTTATATAATTGGGACATAACACATTTATAAGATTACACATTATTACAGAGTGGATACTATAAAAACAGTTTCCATTTTTTTCAAAATATAAAACATTAAAGATTAAAACATGATTTATTCAACAATACTTCAAAAATTTAATATGGAATCCTTAATTGTATTAAACATCCTTATAAACTTTTAAAATCATTTAAAAACTTGGGATGAGCACAAAAAGCTCAGTAAGGGATATAAAAAGGAAGGAAAGAACACATTAGTCCATGAACAATTGTAACGTATGAAATCATTTTCAAAAGACAAGCTTTTCACCCATATATACTTACTTTGTGAAGCATGAGATTTACACAAGATCCAAAAAAACATGAGAACATAAATATAATCATAAATGTATCTTGGGGAATTACTTACATAATATTTTAACCCTCACGACTACCTTATAATTTGTAACCCTCATGGCTACCTTACAATTTGTGTAACCATCATAGTTACACATGGAGTAACCATATGACTGACCTCCAACTTACACATAACCAATGAATTGGAGGGATATATAGGTCCCAATCTTCATCATAATCAATTCCCAAGAACCAGAACATAATCATAAAACATGAATAATTGCATAAAAACATTTCATTTGAATCATGTAAAACAGAATTTTTAAAAGAGGATTTTAAAAGAAAAGCCCCTTACAAATATCATATAATTTAAGTGAGACATATAGAGTGAATGGAATATGTATATACACCTTAAATAAACAAAATTAATCATAATATAAACAATTTTCATCACTCAACCAATTTTAATACCACATAAATAATGAAGTAGGAGTTTAACCCAAAGAACAGAAATCAGGTTAAGAATTCCCTTACCTTAGGTTTGTCTTACTTACAACTCATTTAAACCTTCTGTATAATAGTTAAAATAGTGTTATTAATATATTAAATAATAATATACATATTTATAATACCTTATATGATCATTTCATTACATCATTTTACCCTTTAATTGTTAGTATTTTGTTCCTTGCACTTTTTTGGGTGAGTTCTTTACATGATTTTCATGATCGGTTCATTATAGATTGTTCTTGTCGATTGGAAGTGAAACTCAAGAATTAGAATGGAGTAGTATTTACATATTACCAGTACCATAAATTATACCGTTTATCATTTTGAATTCTTACATGAGGATTATTCATAAGTTAAAACATTAATGAAGTTCATTTAGATCATTTTAGTGGTTCTTGGATAATAACGACCTCTTTTTGTTTAATAAATTAAAACCATGTGTGAAAAATAATTACAGAACCATGTATGAGACATAATACATATATTATAACCTAGTTCAATCATAAAAATGGTTTCATGACCAGAATTGATGAAATTAAATCAAATTGAAATCACATCGTCCATGATGTTGGTAATTCAACACATCACGAACAATGTTTTTAATTCCTTGAATAAGTGGGGGAGGAGAATAAGATTGATGATGAATTTTTCATGAAAATGAGAACATCAAGAATATAAAAGATTCTAGAGCTTCCATTAATCTTGTATAAGAGGAGGTGAGGAAATAAGAATAAAGAAACTCAAAATAAAAGAAAAATTGAGAAATCTCTCACGAAAATTCGGCAGCCTAACGATGTCGCTTAAAATTTCATAAAATAATTTGATGAGGGAAAATGTATCTCTAATAATTATTACATAATATGGGAATTAAGGGGGATATGTAATGAAATATCCCTACATAATCCAAAGGTAATGAAAAATAATAATATAAAATGAAAGGAATGAAAGAAAATGAAAGATCATGTTTACCTCTTGATCTCTTCTCCTTGAGATCCCTCTTAAGGCCTTTGGTTTTGGCCTTTTTGTGAGACCAAGAGCTCTAGGACGTGGGAAAGAGACTTGGGAGTAGTATTGGGCAGAACTTAGGTAAGGATCAAGGCTTGAGAGGTGTGGGAGGAAGAGGGGAATGAGGGTGGTATTATAGTGGAGGAGAGGGGGTATTTTTCATTATTTTAATCATTATTATAATATTTTTTCTCAAGACTATGAATAATTTTAATTCATGTGACCACAAATAATAATAATGACATGTGATTTCTAACCAAGTGAGCTTACATCATCCTTAAATCTCCTATGATGCTGTAAATCAAGTATTTAGCATTTATCGTATTTTATCGTATTTTACTATTCATAAAAAATTCTTGAATTTTAGAAAATTACCAAAAATTCACCCTTACCATTTCTTGATGTGTATAATTCAAAAATTAATTCCATTTTTTGAAAATAATTTTCTAAATATTATCAAAATAATTTTTAAATAAAATCACACTTAGTTCAAAAATTAATAATTTAAAAACTATATCTGCTTTTATATCACATTGAAAAATTAACCAAGATGTCATTATATTATAGCATTAATAAGATAAAATAATAACACAATTTAATATTAATTAGGGTAATATTACTATTCATAAGGTTATGTTACTACTCACCAAAAAAACAAGTTGGTTTCATTAGACTCCAAATATCATATTGAACACAATTGTAGATGACCGTTTTTCAAAATTCAAAACATTGAAGTGGAAAAATTATTTTTTAAAAGCTAGTTATAAATATAAACTTTAAATAATGTTTCATGCATTTCATTTTTTTAAACCTTGGGGTGTTACACCCCTTCTCCCATGTGTTCTTCCAGAGATTCTCATGCTGCCACCAGACACACATTAAAGGAATCGAATGCCCACAGAGGGTCTTCTCCTACCGATCCTTGATGTACACAACCAGGATGAAAAGTGAGCATCCCAATCAGAAACTATCGTCTATGGGATTCCATGTAGTCGAGATATCTTCTACACGTAGAGGTATCCCAATATCTCTACTGAACTCTACTCCCAAAAAGCTAAGAAGTTGCCGACTTGGTGAGTCGGTCAATGATCACCCAGATGGTATCATGTCTCCTAGACGTACGTGGTAAAAATGTAATGAAGTACACCGATATTCCTTCCAACTTCCTTCCTAGTACCCTAAGATAGAGATGGATCAACCCCTACCAAGCATAGGGGGCTTGACACGGTGAGTTGACAAACCAAAAAACCGATTCAAACAAGTGTTAAACTTTTATCTCAACAGGTAAGACCAATTTCAACCTATTATATCATCTCCAGTGTCCACCTTGACATTAACATACATATCCCTATGCATATCACCACTCTAGGCATCCATTTCTACAATCGTGAATCATTTGAAAAGGAAAATGTGCTCCCCACTATTCGAGTATCCATTAGGGGTATTCCCTGTGGACAACTGAGCATATAAAGACTCATAGTCGGTATCATTGAGCTATGCCTCCCTAACTCAATTTATGAGTGGAGGGGTAACAACCACCGATTGGAGGTATGTTGCATAATCTCTATCCATGAAAGATAATTGTAACGATACCAACTTCTCTATTTCCTCATTCAGCAACTACGAACTAAATATCCTGCTAAGAGCATCCATTACTAAGTTTCCCTTACCAGGAGCATAGAATCTCTCCAAGTCATAGTCTCGAAGGAACTCTAGATAGTGCCTCTATCTCAAGTTTAGAACCTTCTTAGAGAAGATATATTTGAGACTCTTGTGGTCTAAATAGATGATAAACTACCCACCCATAAGGTATTGTCACCACATCTTCAATGCAAATACTACTATTGCTAACTCAAGATCATGGGTCACGTAGTTCTTATCATGTGGTCTCAACTAAAGAGAACCATAGAAAATAACCACTTGCATATTCATCAGGACCCAACGAAGTCTAGTCCCTGATGCATCAAAGAAATTTACGTACTTGACTCCATCCTCTAGAAAACTAAAGATCAGGGCACTCGTCAAACTCTATATTAACTACTAAAAATCCCAAAATCACCTTTTTATCCATGCAAAAGGATGCCCCTTTCAACTTATTTAAGTGATCATCAATCCTTTGGTAGTGGAAATTTTTTCTCCACAGTCACTTGGTTAAAGTGTTGGTAATCCACACATAACCTTGAACACTGGGTCTTACTAAGACCTTCCTCTGTAAGTCCTCCACCTGCACTCTCAACTTGTGAAGCTCTGTGAAATCCATCCAATATACTGATGCTAATATTAGTGCCATATTGGGGTGTAGAATAATGTAAAAGTATATCTCTATATGGGGATGTAAACTTGGAAACATCTTTAGTTAAGACATCCTCATACTCTACCACTACTATTGGGAATTGAAAACTCATAACATCCACTACCCTAAGGGTAAGGCTAGCCAACTTAAGAGTGATCGGATGCACCCTCCTATGCATGAGTCTATCTTATGTTGTTTGGGTTTCCTCTTTCTTCAACCAAGGAAAACCCCATTCCATCGCTACGGAGATACCACACCATTTTTCCTAAGACATTCAATCCGAGCATGGACCATCGATAACCAATCCATACCAAGAATGACATCATAAGGCCTCGACGCTGCCACCAAGAGGTTTCAACCAAAACTCTCACCTCAAGGGTTATATTACACTATCGGCACTAGTGTGATTATCAAGTCTCCTTCCATAGGTATCTACAGACTCAAGGGTCAAGTCAACATTTTAACTGGAAACTCTATAGGTCTCGAACAAGATTCATGACAAGGAAAAATGATTATCATCTATGTTTATTAATAAAACAACTAAGAGTAGACACAAATCATACCTCAAATAATTCCTAGAGCCCTTGGGTCATATGCCTTAACCACTTGCAGTAGTCCCTTCCCCTGTCCTCCAGTTCCCTAAGCCTGGTGTAGATCACATGGGGGTGGTGGTGGTAACATGTTGAAATGTATACCAACTCCTATTTCTCTCCCAGTTCCTCTAACACATCTACCTCCCTACATATCCATCTGTTCCTATCACTGTATCTACCTCAGTGGCCCATCCACCATTTCCCTATCAGTAGCACGATAGGCTATACAATCTCTAGCGATATGTACCCTACCATCACATGAAAATAATTTCCTCTCTTTAGGACGACTGGAACCACCCCATGAGCCCTGATATGTAGATACCCTATCATGGGAACTCTTCTAAGAACATCTCACATGTCCAAGTCTCTAAGATTGACATCAAATTCCTACTCCCAAGGTCTCTGCTCCTGCTAGCCCACTGTCGACATCCACTGGCTGTATCCACTCATTCAAAGGACATTCAAACACAAAGGTTCACTCTATCACCCTATCATAAGTAAGAATACAAAAAATAATAATGATGGCTTAGATTTCCCTAAGAACAAATTACTCAAAGATCCAATCCCTGAAGCATTGGTCATGTATCACATCTATTGAGTACTTGGGAAGGTTGGCATGCCTCACTGAATACTCAGATACTGACATGTAGTTCTATTGGAGTTATAAAAGCTCTTGGGAATGCATAACACTTAACTTATAAGGTGATAAATCCTTCTCTAAAAAAAGTTCTCAAACTCTATCCATGGGTGAGTCACCTCATCACAAGATCAGGTAATATAAACCCCACCATCACCCTGTCGAGCCACGTAGAAGGCTCGCTGCAAAAACCACCATCTAATCTATTGGTGTCCATAATGGATGGAAAACTTGGTCACCACCTCATGAAAATCCTTAGTCACCTATGAGCCAGGCTCGCCTTGGAACCTAAGGGGTCCCTGTCACTGAAACTCGTGAAGTGAGTTCAGCCCGTACATCTCATCGGCTGGTACTAAAAGTAGCATATGCTACTCTATAGATGGTGGTATAATTGGTACAAAACCTAGAGGTGCTGTCTCTCATAAAAATACCTGTACCCATATCTCATCACCATGCAGATCATCCTCGTGATCACGTGGTGGAATCTTGAATTACTGTCTATGTAGAATAATCTTTAAGTAAAACAAGATGTACCATAATCAATATAGTATACCTAGTGAGCTGACTCAATAAGGACATAGAAAACACAACCCATTCCTATATGATGCATGCACCATCATTTTTACCTACAAATAATGTTTTCATGTACCAAGTTGAAGAAAAGAATTCAGGGTCCTGGTGTAGATACGTCAGCTACCACACCAACACTGGATTCCCTATCCTGAAAGCCTAACTCGAAACACTCAACAACGTTTCCCCAAACCAAACTCATAGACTCTGAGTTATTAAGGTAGAACTGACCCCATATGATACCACTCTTTCATGACTCGTACCCTGAGGCCTATGTCGTGACTACCCCAATCCCACCTCCGATAGGAAAAGGGTTTATGACTAGAACTAAGTAGGAGTATACCTCAAATGGGAGGCATTTTCCTAAGAACCTATACACATGACCACAACTCCAAGCCAAAGATGATGGAAAGTAAAAACACTAAGTAAAGAAAATTAATGCATGCCACTAAAACCCAATAATAGAGTATGATAGAAAGTAAATAATTAAAGTAAAACTGGGCCAAAATACAAGCCCAACAAAAAGAAAGAGTATGTAACACAAGTACTGAAGCTCTTCTATAGAAAACCCCACCTGATCCAACTGCAAGTTATAGTATTGGACTATTGTTTGTAAGCCACCAGAACACACCTCGGTTTGTCTGATCACACTAGGCCACACCTGGTTCTGGTCTATCCAGAACACCATCAAGAGTCGATCGTCTGCACAAGACACGACACGTGCAGACAAAGCCCGTGCAGGGGTGAGTAAAACATAACTTAGTAGGGCATCCCGAAACACAAATTAAAATACCACAAAGGAAACAACAATAAAAAGAAATAGTCTGCTCAACACAAGTATATATCAATAACATATATAACAATAACATCCAGGTATACTCGTAAAGGATTCCAAGACTCAAGGTCTCATCCACTGACAACCATATGGTTTTGCTCATAACATGCTTGATTTTGGGAGATCTCACTCTTCAATATATCTAATAGTAAGCATGTAGAACAAGTCTACTAAAAGTATCTGAGAGAAAATATTGTCTCGATACGTCACAAAGTTCCTTGTGACATTCAGTCTCACGAAGACAAGGAGTCTCAATATCACTACCAATCCTTGGTCACAGGATTCCACTCAAGGAACACTCATTTTGGGAGAATTCAATCTTCAATCTATGAAGTCATCGATAACTCTTACAAGAGGTCCTGCTAATTTGGGCCCTACATAAAGATAAAACACTAGTAAAAGATAATGATATACAGATAATGGATTCTTCTCAAAGAATATCATGAACCCAATCTATATTAACCCGCAACATAGGGGATTATTCTCAGAGAATACAACAAACCCTACAGATACAGCTTGTAACATAGAGGATTCTCCTCAGATAATACTATGAACCCTATCAATATGGTCCACTAGATGGAGGATTAATTCCCTACACTAGAAGGCCAAGTAAATACCTAAGAAAATATATCAGGGGTGATAGAGTATCACTCTAGTCCAAAGTAGTATTCCACAACTATATATGGGATTCTATCCTCTAGAGGGGATTACTGTCCAATGATGTGGACGCAATGCCATACCGAACCCTCAAGGAAAGAACCAAGGGGAAGATTTTCATCTATGCTGGTCATCACTAAAAAACCAAAAATCCATCTCAAAAGGACTACCTCATCGTGAGGGTCCCAACTCCACAAAAATATCATCAAACGAACTTATAGTTTGAAAGTTATGGGTCTTTTAGTAAAAAGGGGACAGTTGGGTCCAGGTTCGGTCTGACCCGGTCGGACCGACCCAACCTGAACCGCTAGGCTTGACCGGTTCTACCAGCCTGGTCTTCCATCTCCATCCCGACTCACCGCATGCAAGCTAGTTAACCATCACTGGACATGGCCCGGATGGCCACGTCCTAGGTTAACGCGGTCGGTCCACATGACTATCTAGCACCCACGACTTAGCCATGGGTCCTCCGTTCGATGTGGCTCAGGGAGCCACATCCCTCCACCGCTGCGGTCTCCTACTGTGACTTGTCGTCACTTTCCACAACTGATGCCACCACGAGCTCCCTCGTTCACAGTGGCTCCGACGAGACACATCCCTCTTCCACCTCCACAGGCTCCCACCGCTGGCCGTTGAGCTGGGGGCCTCGTCTCGTCGCGCTTCGCCAGGAAAGTTTGGAGTCACCACCTTTGACCGTAACCTCTTTATACCGCCACCACATGCCACCGCTGTCACAGATCCCACTCTGAATCATTGCACCCATGAAGAACGACAAGGGATTTGGGGAAATAGGGGGCATAACACAAGAATGCACAAATGTGGACGGATCTAGGCCTTGTTCGTGTCGGCCTTGATCCATCCACGTTAGAATTGAAAATGGGGAAAAGATCGACAATTCTAAATATGGATCAATTCTAATCATGGTTAAACCCCGATTCAAACCTCACAACATAAATCCCAACCCCGCACTACACACGATCTGTGAATTAATCCATTCATCGATTGATTCATGTTCTTTGTAGGGAAAAGAATAAATAACAAGGAATAAAACTAAATAAAATCACACACCCTACCTGGATTTTTTTTTGATTATTAACAAAGAGTGATTGCGTTGTCATCGTTCGTCGATCCTCAATCCTTGATCTGTCATCTCATCATCACCTATTGTTCACCAATGAGAAGATTTCACCAAGGATATTCTCCAGTGCTCCCATAGAAATTATCCAGGATCATTCACCCAAACCTGTGTCCCTTCCAACCGTTAGAGAAGGAAAACACATTTTAGCATTTAAACACGTTTTATCATTAAACACGTTTCAGTGTTACCATTGTAGTGTTGCAGCGTCGCCACACTATTTCATTCATGAAAGATAATGGGATGCCCTGTCACTTCATCACAACATCACCTCACCGTGAAATGTTAAAAAGAAATAAAATAAACTTCTTGAAGTTTATTTTATTCTTCTTTAAAACGTCCAAAAATTAACTTTCATAGTTGACTCACACCGGTCAATGTTAGGCCTTGTCTAAGTAAAACACCACATTAAAAACTCAATGGTGGTCTCATATTTCCAATATGAGCCACCATTCATGAGTTATTAGGATTTTAAAATAAAATAATTTCATTTAATAATTTTATTTACAGTTACATCCTTTTCAGGTTTTCTCACTGGAGACCCACGTCAACTAAAGTTAAGTTGTGCATAGGGTAAACCCGCCATACTAAATGTAACGGTGCCATCTGATTTCTGATTCGGGTAACTATTTAAGAGTTATTCCACTTTTCCAAGAAAACCACTCATGAACACTATTGAAAACTTAATATTTTTCATCAAACCATTCCAGGCACACCGGGCCTCAGAATCGCATTCCATCTCAGTGCTTGGTCTCATAATTTTCCCAATTAATTTCTAAAAATAAAACTAAGAAAATACAAGTCATTACATATACACAATGGAAGATCCTAGAGATCTTATATACGTTGATCTTGAAGAAAAATTGTTATAAATATTATTTTGATTAAATTATTCAAAAGAACTTATATATGAGTTAGTATATGCACATGTAAGTACATTTACCAATATAGAGAATCAATTAACAGCTTCAAAAGAGAAAATATATTCTTATATGGTAGTAAAAATTCTTAATGCTTTGTTATATCTAAAGTCTCGATGAGATAAATCTGAAGGTTCCAGGTGTAGTGGAAGTGTGCGATGGGTCGTTATTAACTTTTATTTTTGTCATGATTGATGATCAATATGATATTTACACAATGATAAATGTCATGATCAATGGAATTGAATTAATGGATACAAAAAATGGATAAAACATCATAACTAGAGTGCATGATCATCACATATTATTTATAATTAATTTAAGCAATTTAAAGAATTACTTTGTGAGAAATTCTTTCTTTATTGATGTATATTCCAATGGATATATGTTTTACCATCATTTCATTATAGGAATCAAGACTAGATTATCTATAGTAGTGATTCATACATGTTCCAAAAATCTCTAAATGTTGTTATTGGAATTTCTGGGTGTAAGCACGACAAATCTTATTGCTTGTGTTGTTCACTTTTAATCGTCACATGACCACTTCCAAAGAATTCTCCTAGATCTCTCTAGACTCGAGAGTGGAAGATGGAGGAAGATCAATCTCTATTCTTTGGAGCTTTCTTAGAGAAAGGATCTCTCTAGGGCTTCGAGAGGATTCTTCGTATTTATATTGCACAACAAAACAAATGAATTGACTCTCATGAAAAGTAATATAATTGGGTTTATATACCTCTAGGGTTAGAAATAAATGATTAAAAAAATACCATTTATTATTTATTTATATATTATAGGTACTTAGGGGTACAATTACAACGAAACATAAAAATAAAACTCACACAACCCGATAGATAGGTCATAGCCCCCCTAAAGGATAACCCACCCATTTATGATGGCCCAAAGGCACTGTGGGCAGGAATCCCATTACATGGCCCATAATCCTGAAATTTTTTGCCCAAGGCCTATTTTATGAATAGTAACCCGACTGCTATAGTCCCACCGCTGCTACAGTCCCCCTGCCGCCGCCTGCTATAGTGCCCGCCATCGCTATAGTGTCACCAGTCAATAGTTTTACAGATGCTACAGTACGCTATAGTACCTATTCCCAATGGGTTTTAAACCCCCATTTTTGATGTTATATTACGGGGTGCTTAACACTAAGCCAATCCCCACCTATATTTATTATTTATTTAATCTCTACAAAACCTCATGTCTATAATAATAATAATAATATTACTATTTCTCAACATTTTCTTAACTTTTGAATTAAAATTAAATATTATTTATTCAAATAATATTCAAAATATATTATTTCTCACCGGACTTATAAACTTGGTCCATTATTCCTCCGTAATATTTATCAAGCCTTGAATACTTGACTATTTATTTAATAAATAAATATCACTACATTATTCACCAATAAATAAATAAATATTATATTCACTAAATAGTAAATAAACACTTATTAAATATTTCGCTCACATAATATTCTCTCAAATAACTGATGAAAAAATATATGAGATCAAGCAAACATGAATAATTATTAAACCATTTTTGGGAATAATATCTATTCAACTTGTTAAATAATAAATAATAATATATTATTTAACTGAGATTCTGGACACACTTTGTGTGTAACCCTCTAGGCCTTTTTATCAGTGGCGTTTGATGAAGAAGCCTAAAGTACAAGGTTAACATATAGAAACATGCCAATGAACCCAAAGAGAAATAAGTTAATGTTGAAATGACATAATACATTATACAAATTCTTACTGTGAAATATAATCCATTTATCTTGATATCTCTAATCAAGTAGGTTGCATACCAGTGCCATCAACTTATGTGCTCAATGTCTATTTATTTGAATTTATAGAAATTTAACTTTCTTGTAGGACACCATAACCAAGAATTTATTTAGGATATATTATTTCCATAAAAGGGCCTAAGATATAAACTCACGTTAAAGAACAGAATGGACAAATCATTTCTCAGATTATTCATTAATGCAATATTACCTGTGATGCACCCAACGTATCCTACATCGCTGTGAACATATGTTATCATGATTTTCATCAATACATCAAAGTAAGTGACTTATAATAATAATTAATAATAATCTTAAAGTATAAGGATCAATACACACATCCAAAGATAAAAACATCTAATGACACTTATAAATGTATATTTCCTACTGACGGGTCTCATTCTCATAATATCCTACTCTGGATATTAGAAAGGGCATACACCCTGAGAAAGTGAATCAAATTCCTATGAGTCTCCACCCCTAATAGCCTGAATCATTTGTGTCCCTCAAATGATTTCATCCTGCTACAAAACATGTATTTAAAAATACCGTCATGACACTTCTGGGTTCTCATCATAGTGGGGAACTACTATAACTTTTTAGTGTGACAACTATTCTTAAGACATTATCGCATGATATGTTACATAGAAGAACAATCATGATGTGATAAATATTTTAATAATATTCAAAAATATGAATACATGTTATCATAAAGTATACAAAATTTGGTTCTAGGGCACTAAATTCAATGGACTCCCACTTGCACTAGAGCCAACCACTAACAACCCTCAGTCTGCTAGCTCTCACATGATACTCATGATTCTACTGGGATAAGCCTTTATTCAAGTGGTTTACCACATTTTCTTTCACAAGGAATCTTCTCACTACATCTCCACCCCTATGAGAAAAATCCATCAATAGGTGATACTTCCAGAGTATATGCTTTATTTGTTGGTGCGACCTTGGCTCTTTTGTAGTATCAACAAAAACCGGATTCTTTAAACTCTTCAAACTCACAAATCCTCTGTTGAGAAAAAAAACATATCCTTTCTATTATTTTAAATCATTCTGGATTATTTTAAAACTATCATCAGTATAACCCTTGATGACTAGCTCCTCGTCTCCTCCATACACTAGGAATATATCCTTAGTTCTTCCTAGATACTTAAGGGTAGACTTAACAACATATCAATGTTGTTCTCCTAGATTTACTTGATATCTTCCTACCATGCTCAATTCATAAACAAAATTAAGTCTCATAGATAATATAACATACATGATTGATCCTATCATTGAAGCATATAAGATCTTACTCATTCTCTCTTTCTCCTGTTGTGTCAAAGGACACATTTTATTATAAATATGTATACCTTGTGACACTAGAACTAATACCCTCTTGGTTTGTTCCATACTAAATCTTTTTAATATCTAGTAAATGCATGTACTTTGACTTAGTCCAAATAAACTCTTAGATCAATCATGAATAATCTTGATCCCTAGAATATATGCTGCTTCACCTAAGTCCTTCATGGATAAATACTTTTTTAACTAGTACTTAATAGAATATAATACTGATATGTCATTTCCAATAAGTAATATGTCATAAATATATAATACTAGGATAATGAATACATTCACACTAAACCTCTTGTAAACACATGGCTCACATTCGTTCTTAATGAAAGTAAATTATTTTATAGCTTCATTGATTCAAATGTTCCATGACCTGGATGCTTTCTTCAATCCATAAATGTATCTATACAACTTGAAAATATTTTTGGCATCAACTGGAGTCACAAACCCTGATGGTTATGTCATATAGACATCTTCCTAAAGGTTCCCATTAAGGAAAGAAGTTTTGATATCAATTTTTCAAATTCAAAATCATGGTAAACTTCTATAGAAAGTAGAATTATGATGGATTTAAACATGGAAACTAGTGAAAAGGTTTCATCATAGTCAATTCCTTGATTCTATTTAAACCATTTATCCACTATCCTTACTTTATAGGCATTTACTTTACCTTCCATATCTAGTTTTCTCTTGAATACTCATTTTCACCCTATGGGATTTACATTAACTGACACATCGATCGTAACCCAAATTTGGTATTGATCTATAGAATCTATTTCAGAATTCATGGATTATTTCCATATTACAGCTTTTGATCTCTCTACCACCTCTTTTTGGGATATAGGTTCATCATTGACCACCAATAATGAGTCACCATCTTTGGTGACTAGAAAACCACATCTTTTCAGTTCTCTTACCTATTTAGTTCTCCTATGTAGTATTTGTGTTGAAGGAAATACTTCTTCCATAGGTAACTATGGAATATATTCCTGTACAAACTCTTGGATATCCTAAGCATCAACTTCATCAAAGTACATCTTTTTTCCACTATCCTTTTTTAGGATGTTCTCCCTCTCATGAAAGACAACTTTTTTGGTGATAATCGTTTTCTTTTCTGAGGGTTTGTATAGGTAGTATCCATTTTTTCCTTAGGATACCCAATAAAGATAGACTTCATGTCCTGGGGTGCTATTTTATTACCTTATAAGGCCTTAAAAAACACCTCACAACCCCATACATGTGTATGAGACAAAACAAGTTTATTTCCATTCCATAACTTGAAGGGAATTCTATTTTTCACTTTAATTGATACTCAATTTAGTGTGTATGATACAATTTGTAATGAATATCCCAAAAATGATAATGGAATATTTACATGACTCATCATCAACCTTACCATGTCTAAAAAGGTATGGTTCCTCCTTTCACTAACACCATTCCACTGTGGTGTGTAAGGTGAAGTGAGTTGAGATAGAATCCAAAACTCTTATAAAAGGTTGATAAACACTTGGTTAAGATATTCAATACCACGATTCGATCAAAGATTATTTATCTTCTTTCTAAGTCTATTCTTTACTTCTTTCTTGAATTATTTTAGTTTCTAAAAGGAATCGAACTTATACCTTATCAAGTAGACATATCCATATCTACTCAAGTAATTAGTAAAAGTTATGAAGTAATAATACCCACATCTAGCTTCTATTAGAAATGGTTTAAAAAAATTAGTGCATACCAATCATAAAACATCTGTGGCACTTTCACCTTTTCCACCAAATTCTGGTATAGTCATTTTTCCTTATAAACAATCATGATATCATTCAAGTGGTTTTATCTTAGAAGAGTCCAAATAACCATATTGATAGATCTTTTTCATATGAGTTTTGTTTACATGACCAAGATAGTGACATCATAGTTGGGTGTTATATGATTCATGTAAAAATAATTCTTTATCTATTTCTAATCTTGGTTTTCGTAATTTAATACATAAATACCATTATTTAAATGCATCACACCATAAAATATGTTTTTTTATAAAAGAAACAACTTTTATTCCAAAACTTGAAAATAAAACCATCTGTATCTAGGCATGATAGAAAAATTATGTTCTTGGTAATAGTTGGTACATAATAACAATCTCTTAAAAGAAATGTCATTCTCATTGGAAATGAAAGGTGGTATTCATTAATGGCTAGAACAGCCATCCTCACACTATTAGAAGCTCACAAATCCACCTCTCCTCTAGAAATATTTCAGAATCTACTTGGTTCCTACATTTGGATACATATGTGAGCACCACAAGTTGTATCTAATACCCAATGTGTTGATATTTAAATATTATGCTCGATAATGAATGAAACTTTAGATTCCCCTAGATTCTAGGTGCATTTCTTCTTCTAGTGGCCTTGCTTTCCACATGAAAAACATACTGCCTTCTTTTCCTTACCCTGCCTCTAGATCTTCCACTCATTAGAAGGATAGTGCTTGAGAGATTTAAACTTTTTATGAGTCATGGGACCCTTTTCCCTATTCTTCCTTTTCTTATTCACCATAAGGACTATATGTTTTTCATGCCCCATGTCCTTATCCATTTGGATAATCAATTTAAGAAGTTCCAAAATACTCTTCTCATTATTTCTCATGTTATAATTAACAATAAAACTAGAGAAGGTCTTGGATAGTGAGGAAGGTATGAGATATGTGTGCAACTCATCTAGGAATTTAATCCCTAAGATGTCTAAGAGAACAATGTGGCCAATAATCTTGATTACATGAGGCTCAATTTATGCAAACTCTCTAAGATTTTTTGTAAACAAATCATTAGAGATCTCGTATCTCTCTTGTACTACCTTCTCTTGATAGAGATCCTGAAGGTGAGACATCATGCTATATAAATTCATGTCCTCATGTTGCTTCAAAATCTAATTAGTCATTAATGATAGCATGAAACACTGTACATATATGGAATCATTCAAATATTTCTCATATAGTTTTAACTCTTCATCACTAGCCTCATTACCAAGAGAAACATGAATAAGTTCTTCTGGAACATAAAATTTCCTTTCATGGTGTAGGATAACGTGTAAGTGCCTTTGCCGCTCTTGGAAATTTGTGCCGATGAGAAGGTTATCCTTACAAATTATGTATCATAGTGATATGTTTGAAGTTGTTTTTATTATTTTTTTCTAAAAATAATACAGATAGAGATTTAGTACTTTATCTAATAAAATTTAGACAAATAAATAAATATTATATTTATTAATATCCTATTATATTATTGAAAACCAATATCCCTCACCATTGGCTTCAAAATATCATGTTTCTTGGACATTATAGTGGAAAGGATCCATATTCCCCTTTTAATTACCCCAACTTTGGCTGGTCAATCAATTTGAAGGATTTTAGGTTGGCATTCCAAATGCTAGTTTCATTAACTCACAGTTCCTTGATATAATGAGTGGACTCCCTAATCCCCAAATCCTTAAATTGTATTTCCTCAACCCTTACCCTCAATTACACCAAGTCCAAGTTTGGAAGTCAACCCTTTATGTGAACTAAGTTAAGTAAACTCAAAACTTTATGTTAGAATTCCCCGATAATTGAAATCACCCCAACTTCGGCTGGTCATGAACTTTGAACTATAGTTTAATTTTAACTGAAGTAATGGAAGGATATACCGACTTAATATTTATAGTTGAGGGATTTTATCTTTTATACATAAATTTAAAATCATTATATTTATTACATGCTTTTTAATATTAAGTGTATTTACTTAAGTGATTAACCATATCTTAGATAATCACTACTTGAAATTTAGGCTATAGCCGTGATTTATAATCATGGCTATAGGTCAAGAAATCATGGTTATAGTTAATAGACATGGTTTCAAACCATGGATATAGGTCTATAGCCATGTTTTCCACCATGGTAGTACCCCCTATAACCATAGTTTTTAACCATGGCTATAGCTTTTACCACGTTAGATTATAACCATGGTTAAAAACCATGTCTATAGGTCTACCACCATAATTTATAACTATGGATATAGCCTACAGATACTGTAAAAAATAGTTATTCTAGAATTATAATATAAGTTTGATACTAAAAATAGTTATCCCATGCCTCTACTATACAACCCAAAATTCTAATACAAGGTTAATACTAAAAATTTGTACTACTACATGATTGTGCATTATCAATACAATATTAAAAACCTGTTATAAAAATGAACTTATACCACCTATAAACATAGTAATCCACCCACAAATCATCAATAAAATTTCCAAACTAAAGGCTAAATGAAACTCCAAATGATGGGGATTACATGAAAGTAGATAGTTTATTTTTATTGAGAGTGAACTCATCTTATTTAACCAAGATGATAAACATCCCAAGCATGTTTTTAACCCTTTGAATTTCATTCTTTCCATATCTAGAAACAGATCCCTCTAACTTCACTACTTCCTCTTCCATACGACCGAACACGACCCTCTTCTCATCATCACTAGCACTTGAAAACTCCTTGGACAACTTCTCTAGGATCTCTACAATGTCATAATTTGAAGTGATTTATCCTTTTCCATCACAAATCAATCCACACTTATCATTGATGAAATTTACAAAACAATACAAGTCACAGGCACTTGCAAGAGAGACAAAAAAACTACATATTTAACAATGAAAAATTTCAACAATAAAGATCATCCGAATAACTATCAGTATCTATAGGAACCCGCAAGACATACCACAAAACTACATATCCACCAGAGTACACCTTTAGAGTTTGATCATATAATACTCATTAGAAAACTGCTATGTTTTTAACATATATGAAATAAATGAAGATCTATCATTTTTATCAATTTACTCATTTAAATGAATATAGATGAAAACAACTTTACATATAGTCATCAATCAAATCATATTAAAAGTATATTATGAAGTAATTGAGGATCAATATCAACTATAAATTAACACTTCTTATATCGAAAGGATCTATACCTGACATACCATCTTTGATCCTAACACTTTAAACATAATATGAATAGGATAAGGCAATGATTATTCCCTCCCCAATGAGCTAACCTCATCATATTTCACTTAGTGGTTGAGTTATGGGTAAAACCCCATCTCATAGAAATGGGAAAGTTTATACCAGAGTCAGGTTTATAACTAATCAATAGAAATTAGAAAGGGTCATACACAAACATGGTTCAACAAACTATCCCATGTGACATGCCTATATATAATTTGTACGATATCAAAATACCCCTACCAAGATGCTCATTTTCTATCAAAGTGGTAGCCATGATCAAACCAACCAAACACTATATGAAAATCATTATGATCAGTATAATAGAGAATGACTTGTTGGACATGTAAAATCTATATTCATGTTTGGGAAATAATTCTATCATAAAAATTTATACACTTAATAAATTAAAAAGTATACCTACTATATTATTCCATATTATTCATCATAAATCAAAAATTATTTACATTTTTCACAATTATAACATAAACATATATAATACATGTACATCACATTATGGTTTCTAAAAAGGTAAACAAGCATTAAGATAAACATAACATAGTTTATAAAACATTATTCTTTTCTAGATACATTAGAGATAGGTGAAACCACTTCTATGTTATGTGGGATGACCATTTTGTTGGTTTTTTAATACCTATCAAAACAAGTCTATAACTATTTCATGGGTAGTAACTAGGGAATATTAATAAAATTATAGGTAATAGACCATGTATTGTATTTTTCATAGCCAATACATACCCAAAACATCCTAGATAAAGAGTTAATGGTGGTGTAATTGATGAATTTAGGACACCCATTTTAAAGTTATATTATTTTAAATGTAGGTTTTCATACATAGATTTTACTTTAAGAAGAACATACATCCATTTTTCAATTATATAAATAGTTTTACTTTTAAACCTATAATTTTAGAAAATGTAGTGTAAAAAATATTTTATAAAGGAAGTGGTTTTATAAAATCATGTTATGTAAAAAAGGTTTTATATAAAATCAAGAATGACTCTAGGATATAATGAAAAAGAAACAAGTGACAGTTTTCAAAACAAGATATCTTGTTTGAGTTGGAACCCAATTATTAAAACTTATTAATTTTAAGACTCACATCATTCCATTACCCTTGAAATCAATACATCCATTATTTCACCACCAATGAAACTCTTAACCAATGTTAAGTATGGATGGTTATAAATCATGTCTGTTTAATTGTGAAGTAATGATTCCCTCAGTAATACAAGTTAATGATACAAGATGGTATGTGAGTATTTTAATTTCAGTCACACTATCCATGTTTCTCAACATACATCACTAAGGAGTTAAATAACATAATTATTATATGTGTATATAGACTCAAGAGTAAAAATTTTAGGTTAAGTATAATGGTCCAACCACCTCATAAAGTTTATTCATTAACCAAGAGGAAGTAAATTATACATACTTATAGAAACAAAAATAACTCTTTCCTAGCCTCCAAGAAATTTAAAAGGAGTTTTAATTCTATAAAACACATTTAAAACTTGAGTAAAATTATTTATTTCACTAATTTCATTCAAAATCAAGAAAAATATCTCATATTTATTACCAATTTATTAAACCATTAAAAATGTTCTCTGTCCTATATTTTTTATTCATAAAGGGGAAATGAAGGGAATAAATTTTAAACATCAAGTATGTATAATAAGGATAAACATGTAATAAGTGATATCAATATTAATATGTTCCAAAAAATCCTTAAATCACATATTTGAATTTATAAATTTATAATAAAGCATTTAAACCCATATTTAAAACTAAATCAAGTGGTTTTATATTTTTACCTAAGTATAAAAAGGTTTATTTGTATAGAAAATATTCAAATATATAGATAAGGTATTTATAAAAAATAATAATTTCATATCTTTAGTGAATATGAATAATTTGACTAATTAGATAAAAAAATAGTGGCAGATAAACCCAAATAATTTTCTAAATAATTTCATATGATTTGGAAGGACTTATCAATGAATTAACATCAATTAGTATTCTATTATATTTTAATGGCATCAAATCAACCCCTAGAAACAACCAAAAAACATCATAAAATCATTTACATTCAATTACACTTGAAGCCAAAGCAACCACATTGAAAACCTAACAAATACCTAGTCGAAACCTAGGTAGTATACAAAAATAATTATACTAGTCACTAATCAGAACAATGAACTAATTAAAACTATTATAATGTTCCAAAAATCATATAACAAGATTAATAAAACCCTAAAAAAAATTCCACAAAAAGACACAATCAAAATAGTGAACAACCACCAAGAAATCACTCACTTAAGGTTTCTTTAAATCATATAAGTGGAAACTAAGGAACATGATTAAATTTCACTATGATTACAATGAAATAATTAATCTCGAGATCCATTTAAAATAAAAAAAATTGGGTTAAAATTAAATAACGATAAAGAATACAGGAGAGGGGGATCTTATAGTTGATTTCTATATGAAAATATCCCTTGGAAACACCATGATAAAAAGTACATAGAGGAAGAGATGTGTGAGGCCATGAGGATTCATGAGAGAGGCTCCCAATCATCTGGGAAAAGTGTAGTTTGAAGGAGGGTAATTAAGGGGTAAATATGTTTTGAGGGAAAAGAAAAAATTTCCCTGGTTTTAAGGAAAAATGTACCTAGGCATACTTGGTCCCTAATGGATGTCCACTAGTTACTTGAATGGTCCTCATGAACCAACCCATAAAACTCATACCCATTGGTACCCCCTATTATTTTATACAACTTATAATGAATGCTTATAAATATTTAGAAGCATCATAGAAACCATATAAATCTTATGAGTTTCAATATAATTCTACTATGTTTGGGTGTTTGGGAGTCAACAAATTCTTAATGTGATTAATACATCATGTCATGGGAAATGACATGAAAAAAATATCAAATGGAAAGAGTAATATTGAGAGAATTTTGAAGATACAACACCAACTTCAGAAGGCTTATGCTATTTGGATAATGGAATTTAACATTAGAATCATGTCATTCAAAATTGAACACTAAAATAGCCAAGGGATATAGTAAGAAATTAAATTCATGCTTGGGATTGCATTAACACAATTTTAAATGAATAAAAACATGAAACAAAGACATTAGAAATGTAGTTATGATATCCAACAATATAAACATATAATATATTATGAAATTAAAAAATAATAAATCAATTTTAATCTTAGTCTTAATAGTTGAAGTTAACTTTAGATGTAGATATTTTTTTTTTCGGGAAAAAATCATGGTACATGACCAAAAAGGATTTTGTATTGTGTTTAATGAAATAAATAAAATGAAGGTAGTGAATATGGATTTATATATAAAGGAAGATAAATGAAAATGATTACTGGTTGACGGTGTTCAATGCCCACTAAAAGAACCGGTTAATGACCAAAAAGGATTTGGTATTATTTTTATGAGATGGAGTTTATGAAAGAAATTAATTCAATTCCATATTTATCTCTTATTATGGTATAAATAGTTCTAAAATCCAAACCTCTAAACTCATCAAAATACACCATAGAAAAAATATTGATTATACAGTGAATTGAGAAAAATGTAATTATTAATCAGCTATTTGAATAGTGATAAACACATGGAAAGTTATATTAATGTTTCTGAACATGTTTAATAACATCTATTTGCACTGTTTATATCATGATGATAGGGAAATTGAAATTTTTAACTGTAAAATAAAAAAATGTTTGGTGTATTGAATACAATACCGCAATTGAAGGTACTGTTGGAATGCTGCAAATCTAAAATGATAAATTAATTAATCAATATAATATATAAAATCCAACATTATTATGAAAGAAAATATTTCATAATTTCAGTTTTATAGTATTCATATGGATAGTGATTGGAAGAAAACTTGCATCATCAAACCTATAATGATTTAGAAATTTAGTTAAATGGAATCACAAAACATGGAATTTATAGATCTACTTGAAAACACTATGGGAAGTAGAATATAGATAGAAGACTGAGAATAAAAAGGAGGTTGATAGATAGGAAATGGATTGGAATTTAGAGAGATGACTTAGAGAGATTATTATTTCTTAACAGTGAAGTAAAAAATGGAAGGAGAGATATCATAACCATGATGCTAAGGAAGACTCAATATTGTAAAGAAAATATAAAACATTATAAGGAATTATATGAATTATAAGAATCTATTTCAAACCATTTTATAAGGTTTTGTAAAAAATATACTATAATTTATAATTTTTTAGATGGGGTATATGAAAGGAAATAATTCAATTTTTAGCTCTTAGTGTGATATAAATAATTCTAAAAATCTGAACCACTAATCTAATTGGAATACACCATAAACAAATATTTAAATACATTGAATTGAGAAACAAATAATTATTAATCAGTTATTTGAATAGTGAGAAACACATGACAGAATATCTTAATGTTTGTAAACATGTCCAATAACATTTACTTAAATGTGTATCTCATGACATGTAAATTAACATTTTTAAATAAAAAATAAAAAAATGTATAGTGTATATCTAAAATGATAAATAAATTAGTAAATATAATATATGAAATAAAATATTGTAGTGAAGGAATAGATTTCATAATTTCCATGTTGTAGTATTCATGTGGATGGTGATTGGAAGAAAACTTACCTCAATAGACCTATCACACTTAAGATATTATTCTGTGAATGAAATGAAAGAATATGGAATCTATTAAAGGTCTTTTTGAAAAAAGGAGAGAAATAATACCTGTGATGCTAAAGAAGACTTGGTTTTGTAAGGAAAAGCTAAAACATTATAAGGAATTCTAAAAATTATAGGAAGTTGAGTCAAACCATTTTATAATATTTCGTAACATTCTCTCCCCTTGCTAGGAAAATCTATCAATGTCTCTATTTTTCAACCTTGCTGCATAATCTGCATGAAATGATATGAAAAAAATCTTAACAAAATGTTTTAGGAAGAAAATCAAACTTGCACATTCTTAATAAAAACTCATAAATAATGATCTTTTTCTCTCAAACATGCTATGGTTTTTAAAATAAATAATATTCATTATAGTAGGATAACCACTATACAACCAAGTTTTATCCCATTGGATATATTTAAGTGTTGGGTGAACTTAAGGTTTTA
Source organism: Viscum album (assembly GCA_963277665.1). Lineage (NCBI taxonomy): Eukaryota > Viridiplantae > Streptophyta > Magnoliopsida > Santalales > Viscaceae > Viscum > Viscum album. The sequence goes on from OY728126.1 coordinate 53,410,513, forward strand.
TAAGTTCAAGGAAAATTCTTTATATACATAATTGGTAGAAAACTCATACATTAAAAATAAAATTCATAAATTTTAGAAATTATAACAATGGAAGTTAACATATAAAAAACCAAATTTAAATAATTAGACATATTAAAAAATAGATAGAGTATATAATATATTATAAAGGGGTTCATGATCTCTTATCCTTAATGTCGTATAAATTTTCTAATATGTAAGAAAATATATATAAATATTTTAACCCAAGACTTACTCATTATAAATGGTAGGTCTGAATATTATCCCCTAATATGGCAGTTCCTCAACATGGAGTGAGATCAATGTTCACTCCATAAAACTATAACAGAACTACAATAATCAATAATCCCTTACAAATGAGGGTAAAAGTATAAACTATGTCACAAACACAATTGTTCCCTATAAAAAGGAAATAATAAAAAAGATAAATCACAATGGTGATATATCGAATAATTGGCATGAAAATAAATTAAAAAATTAAAGTTCTTGTTTATGAAGTGATTTATCAAAATACATGTATGATCACTTAAGATTCATCTCTTAGAATCAGTGATCTAATGAATTGGTTAATTATTTATTATATATTCTTCTAGTATTTTATGTTGGTCTATTGATTAATTGATTATAAATAAGTTTCAAAACTAGATTCCAGTTAATCAAAGCTACTTGATCTGGTTAAGGCGGTGAATAAATTTTATATTAAATATGACACATTCAATTAGAAATTTTAAGTAACCAATAAGTATTTTTTTTGGGAAAAAATAAATTCCGAATTCAATAAGAGAAGAAACCAACACAATTGGTATAATATTTCATACAATAAAGTATAGAGGTAAGAAAAAAATAGAGAATAGAAAATTTCAATTAATTTTAGTAAAGCCTACCTCCACAGTACCACAAAAAAATTCTAACAATATAATGAAATTAGCCCACCATGAGAAATAGTTTAGAGGGAAAAATTTAAGATAATCAGAGTATAAAAATAAGAAGAAAACTGGTTCAAAAATTTATTAATAGAATAGGGAATGTTAAAAGGAGAACATACTGCATGAAATTGATGAAACTCACCCACCAGGAGAAATCCCAAATCAACGCCTAGGTTGGTGATAAGGGATGCATTGTGTAGTGAAGCGGAGTAAGAATGAATTTTGTTAACTCACCAATAGAAAACCCTAAATATCTTCAGCATGTAAGAATATTCAGGAGGTGTTACCGAAAGAGATCTGTAAGGAGGATGATTGTTGAGAGGTGGGGTGGCTGCGTCGGAGGCGCACTAGAGGAGGAGGTGGGGAGGCTGCCTCAGAGTAGTGTCAACAGGTAGGTGGGGTGGCTGCATCGAAGGCGCACTATAAGAGGAGGTGGGGAGGCTGCCTCCTTATTTTCATAAGGTGCAAAGAGGATGCATATCCTGCGATCGATATAAAGAACACTAAATGAGAAGAGTTTTTATAATACAAAGTTTGTATGCCTACAGAATCGGTTGGTCATAGGGAATCTATCTATCAACTATAGGAGAGACCTTGAATAGTGATCCATCCAACAGAAGAACCGCCAATAATTAACTGATCTTCACCTAATGATAAATATGTTATTGTAACATCACACATCCTAATAATCTGAGACCATTTCCTACTGTACATGTTAAATATGTGATTTAACCCATCCTTGCATCCAACCACTGCTTATGGATCCAGGTAGTGCATGCATAAACCCTTAGTAAATACTCCACCAATAGAGGGAAATATACATATTACATTTATGTTCCTCTATATGCATAGTTGTATGTTAATTAAACCAACAATTTTTCTCTCATCAAAGTCAAAATCAACCAGAGGATTTATATTTGATAGCGAATACTCTTACAAAAATCTATGAATTTTTAATAACCAAAGGTACATAAATTTATCACCTACACCAGAAAGAACCAATCCCATATTCATCTGGCATTTATAAACCCCAATAGAATGATTTTTCCACTGATAAACATCAAATTTTACATGGTCCATTGATAATTTATGTTGATTCATCTTCAGATCCTCTATGCATTTCCTAAATGAAGTTTCCAAACATATCAATAGATTTGAATGCCATGTTGAACCCCAATGATTGAAACATAGATCTAGAAATATCTCATAATTATTGATGATTTTGTTCCAATATTTTTAGATGTAAGAGCAGCGAATGATGTCTAATAGGTTGAGAAGTGAGAAGAACATAAAGATGATGTCATGGTCGAGAGCATGGATCGTGACCCCCAACCTCATAACTTTATTTCTTTCACTAATAAGAGACAGGTCATACCCCAGAGATAAACTCCTTCTCTATTTTCCCAGTAGGTACGTGGACCCTCTGGGAAGGGCTTAAGGAGCTTGTGATCCCACCATTTTCCTAGTCGGGTGTGTCACCAGGACACGAACTAGCCCAGGGGAGACCACCTTGGAGCAGCTTCAGTGGTGATGTGGGGTGGCCTCATTATAGCAGCATCATTTCATGAGGAGATATCATGAGGGTAGTGAGGAAATAAAAGGAGGGTTTCGAGGAAGAGAGTCTCACAAGTGTATAGAAGATGATTCCTGTGGGTAGGAGAGCCACTCAGGTTCAATAAGAAATACCCTTTGGCCATGGTTTTTATAGAATTACAGCTTCAAAACAATATATAACCAATGTTTTGATTAAACTGTGGCTAAAAATTAAGCTATATCTATGAATTTATAAAAACATGGCTATAGTTATGTGGCTATAGATCATTTTCTAGTAGTGAATATTTACGCAGGAGCCAATTTATTTTAGTTCTATCTTGCATTCTTTTCAATTTGTTAATTCATGTGATCATGACAAAACATCCATAATGAAATAACCATGCAACTTGATAGAAATAAAATAATAAATTGGTATGATCATGCTCTTTTACTAATGGTTAGTTTATCTAATAAATGATAAACTGACTGTCGACCTAGGGGAAAAACACCATGAACCATTTAAGGTATGTGTTATAGTTTTTTACCTGTCCACCTATGTATCTATCTTGGATTGATTTCTCCATGGCTCTAAACTTTAACCACCTACACTAGCTTGGGATCTTCATCCATTATATATGTTTTTACTCACACATAGGTGAGGGGAAGGGGTTTACATAAAAGAAACCATGGGCACACAAAACCTTACATAATAAGAGGAGAGATGGCATGTAGGAAAAAAATTTAATTTAATAATAAATTAAAAGAAACCAATCACATACAAAGGTTTGGTCTAGTCTCACAATCATCCATATGCATGCAATAAATTAAGCATTTAATAAAATTAGCAGTCAATTCTAATCATTCTTATTTAAAACAAATCGTGCTCAAAAAAATTAACTATCTTATTTAATTAATAAATTCTTTTATCTTAATTCTCCTCTGAATTTCCTTAAGATTCTCATCCATCATAATTTTTTAAAAAATTAAATAAATTTATTTAAAATTAAATATGTACATAAATTTACCTTGGAGGCAACATGGTGAGTACCCATCCGAACTACCCAACATGAATTATACTCATATATTTTTTACTCTTGTGAAATGTGGAACACACGACATATCGCTTACTTTCATGACATGTATTATCAACTTAATGATTAGATGGATTATATGATTTTATATTACGTGTTATGATTCAATGCACATAGTGTAATAGCTGTAATATGACTCATACATGATATGCAGATCCGAACATTATATAGATATTAATTAAAAATTTATATATATTAAAACTCATCACATGAAATTTCCTATCAACTTAATGACCACATGAAATCACATGTTGATAAGGTTTACATAGTATAATAAATTAATTTTAATTCCCTGTAATTTGGTAAAAGTACACAATGTGTATATTGGAGCTACACAATGTGTATTTTTTCTCTCCATCTATCTGTGACACACACCTAGGGACTCAGTGTGTAACCATGCCATAGAAAAAATTAGAGTACACTGCATGTACATGGGCTACACATCGTGTTGTATATGAGTTACATGATCACTTGTTAGGTAGGCCGTGTAATAAGATACACAACCTATCTGTGACTAAAGGTCTACATGTCGTGTATGTTAGTTACATGACATGTACTCTTATTGACCGTACGTTAGGCTGGCTCAGTCAACATGTGGTGTATAATTAAATTAACCATGTGTAATAAATGCACACAACTTGAATTAATTCTGAATTAATTCTTGGTGCATTGAAATCTAGTACACGACGTGTACCTCTGGGTTACACAATGTATACTCTTGTGTTATTCGACCAGATTCCTCAACACCTCAGGATGAGTTCTTCAAATTTATTTTGTTAATAAAATTAATCGATTCGATAATATTTATGAGGAACAAAGAGGAAGAAACAAATATCACAATTCATATTAAAGAATTATTAAACTGTAATCGACTTGTGCATAAATAAATCAATGATCATTAAATAATTATAAATAATTATGTAATCTCCCTTTGATACCACTTTTAGGTTCCGAGCACAATGGAAGCATGTGATGGGTCATGCCCAACTTTTCTTTTCTTTCATGATCAATGATCAATCTAATATCTACACAATGATAAACACCAAGATCAATGAAATTGAATCAAATAATACATACAATGGATAAAATTCCAGAACCAAAGACCAGGATCATCACATATTATTTATAATTAATTTAAGTAATTTAAATAATTACCTTTTGAGAATTTATTTCTTTATTGATGGTTCTGACAACGGATATACATTGTAATATCATTTCATCATAGGAATCAATATCATATTACCTTTAGTGGTGACCCACATGTGTTCCAAAAATCTTCAAACTTAATTATAAGAGTATTTAGGTGCTAACACGATAGATCTTATCACTTTCATTGTTCACCTTTGATCACCAAGAGAATTGATTCCAAATCATTCTCCTTGATCTCTCTAGACTTGAGAGTAGAATATAGTGTAAGATCACTCTTTGTTCTTAAGATAATTCTTGGAGATGGGATATCTCTAGGTATTTGAGGGGATTCTCCAGATTTTTTGTGCACAACAAAACAAATGAATTGGATCTCATGAAAAATAATACAACTGAGTTTATATACTGCTAGGGTTGTAAATAAATAATTGCACAAGTGGAAATTATTATTTATTTAATCTCTAAAAAACCCCATGTCTATAATAATAATAGTATTATTATTTATCAACATTCACTTCACTTCAGAATTAAAATAAAATATTATTTATTTAGATAATATTCAATATATATTATTTCTCATCGAACCTATAAACTTAGTCTCTCATTCCTCCATTATATTTATCGGGCCTTGAATAATGATTATTTATTTAATAAATAAATATAATTTCATTATTCAATAATAAATAAATAAATAAATATTATATTCAATAAATAGAAAATAAATATTTATTAAATATTCTACTCATATAATATTCTCTCAAATAACTGGTGGAAGAATATATACGATCAAGAAAACATGAATAATTATTATACCACTTTAATAATATTTATTAAACTTATTAAATAATAAATAATAATATATTATCTAATTGAGATTCTGGATACACTTAAGGTGTGACCCTCTAGGCCTCTTCCTCAATGACATTAGATAAAACAACCTAAAGTCCAAGGTTAGCATCTAAAAACACGCTAAGACACCCATAGAGAAGTAAGTTAATGCCCCAATGACATAATATCTCATACATATTATTACTATATAATATAATCTCTTTATCATGATATCTCTAATCAAGCAGGTTGTATGATGGTACCATAAATCTATGTGCTCGATGTCTCTTTATTTGAATTTTCAAAAATTTAACTTGACTATAGAACACAATAGCCATGAATTTATTTAGGCTATATCATTTCCATCAAAGGGTATGAGATATAAACTTTCATTAAAGAACATAAGGGAAAAATCCTTTATTTCATTATTCATTAATACAATATTACTTGTGACATGCTCAATGTATCCTACCTCACTGCAAACATATGTCGTTATAGTTTTCATCAATGTATCAAAGTATGCGACCTATAATACTCATTAATAATAATATTAAAGTCTAAGGATAAATAAACACATCCTAAAATAATAACATCTAATGACACATATAAATGTGTATTTCCTATTGGCGGGTCTCATTCTCTTAATACCCTACTATGGATATTACCATGTGCGTATACTATGAGAAGGTGTGTCAAAGTCCTATGAGTCTCCACCCCTGATAGCCTGAATCATTTGTGTCTCTCAAATGATTTCATCCAGATATAGAACATATATTTAAGAATATTGTTGTGACACTTATGGGTTCTCATCATAGCAGGTAACTACTATGATCTTTTAGTGTGATAGTTATTCTTAGGAAATTATCACATGCTATGTTACACAGAAGAACAATCATGATGTGATAAGAAGTTTATTAATATTCAAAAATATGAATACAGGTTATCATAAAGTACACATAATTTGGTTCTAGTTCACCAACTCCAATAATATCAATTGTATTCTTGATAACTAATATCATATGGAGAGATTGGATAAAATAGGCACCTCGATATGTAACAAACATTCATAAAAGGTGATTATAGCGAATTTTTTATGTGAAATCAAATCAATAATGGTAAACCGAAATTTTACTAATCCTAACACTTTAAATATATGTTATGATGGGTTATTCCATCCAGGATCAATTATAATGAAATATATTGATTCAAGTATACATGAGCATATATTTTTTGATAACATAACATTCATCCATCAGGAGGAGAACGATGAATTAATTTAATAGATGTGTGCCTAATAAATTTTCAAAGAATTCACTCTCATTAGGTTATTATGAATTCCACTTATATAATAATTTATCATGTGTTACAAATTATTAAGGTGATGATTATTGAGGTAAATTATTTAAATCATTAGCAGCTATTTTGGAAAAGAATTTCGCATATATTTATGAAGAAAAAATTATGAAGTATATATGGGCATGCCCACCTACTATGTGATACATTTAAATACTGTATGAAAGATGCATTTACTAAATGGTCACGTGTGTTATTAGATGATGGTGAGTATACATTTCATGTTATTCATGTTGATTAAAATAAATATTGAGCATCACATACTATATATATAATGGTTCCATAGAACCATTGACAAGATTCTCACAACACTTACATGAATGTAAAGTGTTAAAAATCAATAGTCTGATTATACAAACCAGAAGTGTGGTTGAATTGATTATATAAAATCATTTTTCATCATGAGAAGAAAGAAATAAATATATTTTATATTGAAAAGGAAAATGAATATATCAACAAAAATATATAATTTTAGATATTTCCCCTGAAGTGACACTGGTACCAGAAAAATTATGAGATCTTATTCAATGTTGTTGATAATATATTTGAATTTTTAAATGTTTTCAAAATTCACTGATGATAATGGATTTTGATAGATTTCGACATCACAAGGAACTTATGAAATGTTCAACATATAAATTTTTTGGATTTATTATCTAAAACACTAAAGACTATTGAATACTAATGAAATTTTTGTAATAAATATTCCTACTTATAAATTTTTATGTTTGGATTATGTATAACTAATGTTGTCATTGTTTATCTATATGATAACTATGAATCCATGAAGGGTTCAAAATTCCTGAAGAATATTTCATATATCAATATTAAGATATATCTATATAAGGAAGAATGTACAGTTGATCTTATCATCACATAGTTTGTATAAATTAGTGTTTTAAATTAATCTATATGTTTTGGATAATATAAAAACTCTTGAAGTGTTTAAAAAATTATCATCATGTTTTATTATATAATTACAAATAATATCCATGTATTTTGAATTAATCATCCAAAAGTTGAAATCAAAAAATTTGGGATGATTTTACATATTCATGAAAATACCCTTAACCATTAAGTCTCTTGCTTCCAAGAGTGATATATTTCCTACACGAGGGGTTGATGAAGAACTTTTCTATCTCAAAAGGATTAAATATAAATGCACATTTATTTTTCCCTGAAGGATATAAATGTACATGTGAATATGTACCTTGAAAATAACAAGAAATCATATTATGATGCAAGATAATGTTCTTCATATTCATTTAAATCTAAAGGGTATAACTTATTATTATTCCAAAATTCAAAAACCAAATGTTTTGGTTCTAAATTGATCACGGACATTCTATGAGTTAAATGATGTAGAGATAACCACAATGAGTGGGAGATGTAACTATTTTACTTCTTTTCCCTTAGTCAAGTTTTCCCATTGGGTTTTCTTGATAAGGGTTTTAACATGGAAACACTTTGAGGACTTATGTTATTGCACTCTTTTTCACTAATCAAGGGTTTCCCCCTAAAGAGTTTTTCCTTGATGAGGCTTTTAATGAGTCGATCATACATCATAATGGATATCCAATGGAGTAATAAATTATTATGGATATTTGTAATTAATGGGAACTGTTGGTCTTCCATATGATTTATAATTTTCAATGAGACCATTCATTATTACCCACTATCTTCCTCCTATGTATCGAAGACATAATTAAATAATAATATTAAATGATGTACTGAATACAAAATTAAATGATATAATTAGGGGGAGTTGGGAACATTTCACTCCTTTTCCCTTCATCTTTTTTTCTCCAACTGAGTTTTCCTGGTAAAGTTTTTAATGAGGCAACATGACACAAAATTAAATACTTTTACTTCACTTATTTTTCCTACAAAGTTTTTTAAGTGAAGATTATATAATATTTCATGAAATTATGACATACAAGGGGGGTTTATGAAATATTAATTTGTTTATGTCACAATGAAAATAATGATGATGACTCCTTGATTCCCAAAAAAACCCTTAATATTCTCAAACCTTTGGAATTCCAGCCATTGGATTGAATATTATAAGAATTAATCTCAACTTTTGGATCAAATCTCACGTACTATATATTTGTGTGTGTGTGTGTGTGTGTGTTAATGAAATTGATAAATTTTTGGGCTCTACATTGTGTTCTATTTGATTCTTGTTTTTCTATTATATTTTTATTTTCATTTATCATCATCACTATCATACGCATATTCAAAACACAATTTATCAACAATATGCATAACCTATGATCGATTATTTATTATCAGTTTTGAAATTTCTCATGGTTTCAATCAAAATGCGATTAATTTCATAATAAAAATAATTTTTTTACTTGTATAAATTTTTTAATTTAATGTTAATATAATAATAACAATGAAAAAACAATAAATAATTGGTTGACACATCATAGTGAAGCGGATTCTCATCCAACGGTGAATAGGAATGAATCTAAATGTGTGTTGGTAAAATAATATTATTTGATATCAGGATTGAGATTATAAATACTATCATACCCCCTCTAACCTTCTTAATTTTTGGGATATGAGTGATTAAATAATGTAAAAATAATTAAATCTTTAAAAAAATTAAAAACAAAGGAAAAAAAGAAAATACATAAAAAATAACAAAAACAATTGATAATAAATCCAATTTTTAAATTTATTTAGGTGAAGGTCCAAAATTTTCATTTTTTAAAGAAAAAAATAATTATATTTTTTGTTACCATGATCATTTACAAAAAATGATAAAAATAATTTATTATCTTCACAAACCATTTCTAAAAAATAATTCGTTTATATTTTTTTTGTGGAACAAATTCTAAAAAATAATTCATTTTTTAACGAAAAATAATTCTAAAAAATAATTTCATGGGTAATCCTAACTAAAAAATAGACCATTTCTGAAAAAATGAGAAAAAAGTTTGACTAATTTATTATTCCATAGTAACATGGCCATGTTTCATTCTATTTAAGAATAAAACTACTAAACATTGTAATAGGTGTGAAAATAAAAATTAGACATAATTTTACTTTGAATAAAAAATAGAACATGTGAAATAGGATAAAATTTGAAGAAAGAGAAATGGACTACAACAAATCTTGTAATGTTTTATTATATTTATCTTTATTTTTAGTTTTTGTGTTTTAAGAAAAGGGGTGTATCACCTTTTATATATGAAATTGGGGTGTGGAATTATTGGTTAGTGTTTCTCGCCAACCTGGATTCATTTTAACATTTCATATTTTATGTTCATCATCTATTACAGTTTATTAAACCATACATATTTGTATTTTATCTCATTAAAAAAATATTTGATAAAAACTCAATGTGATCTAAACTAGAAAAAGGGAAAAAAACAAGAAAACAAACACAATCACCAGGAGATTTTACCCATTTGGTTCACAGTTGGCATTTGAGACCCGATATCTAATACCCATTTCAGGGGGGGTGGGGTGGGGTGGAGAATCTCTTCTTAAAAGAGCATGATTCAGATGGTTTTCCATGCAAAAAAGGAAAAATAATACAAAAAATAATTTAAATTTTGTAATCTATGCACACTAGCAGAGAAATAGGTGTCCTCAATCACCAAAAGCGATCACAAAATGGGGTTCCATGACACAAGTGACCACTCCATGACCTCTTTTAGAGGTCACGGTAGATAGGTCATAAATACCCCTTTCAAGACTACCAATGATGACCGCCATTGACACAAGAAGCTACTCCATGACTGATTTTGACGGCCACAGTATATGGGGTCGCAAAAACCCTTTTCGCAAGAGATAATAGCGGCCACCAATACTCCCTTTTATTTTAAAAAATAAAACATAAATAATAATAATAATACTAATGAGAAAACGACACAAACCATGGATTTAGAGAACCAAATCCACGATTCCCAAGAAATGTTCTTAAAAAAATAAAGTATCGAAGAAGAGATTAATTATGGATAATAAAAGAAATTATACATCCCAAAAAACAAAAAAACACTAAAAAAACATCAAAGATTCAAACTGTATAAGAATTAGTTTAATTAAAACAAATAAATTGCATGTAAGCTCTAATCCACCATGTATCACCAAAAACCATCAATATTTGTGTCATTGAATCCATGCAGGTATAATCCTCACCATAATCTCCTATCCTACAATAGTGGATCAAGGCAGCAACATATCAACTGCAACCAATTTGCATTATAGATAAGTAGTAGCTAACTATTGTTTTGTAGGGACAACTTGATCTATAACTGTGCATATCATCTACAGGTAGCAAAAAAAGCATAAAAATATCTCAACATTGAAAATGCTATTAATCCAAATTTCCAATTTACAAACATGAAAATTTAAAACATGAAAAACTAAAAACATATAAACTGAAAACTTGAAAACTATAAATGAAAACCTTCAGTCTGTAAACATATAAACATGTAATCTTGAACACTATAAAATCGGAAAATTTTCAAACCTAAAGTCCTGTAACCTATAATAAACCATAAAAAATGTGAACTTATAACTATAAACCTATAACATGGAAAGATGAAAACCAAGAAACCAACATACCTACAGACCGATAAAACATAAAACTTGTAACTTTATACCTTAAAATATGCATATGTCTTCTTTTTTTGATTTATAGAACTAAAAATTAGTAAAGATACAAACCTATGAACATGAAAAATGAAAAATTACAGACATACAAACTTACAAATTACTACTTGAAAATCGAAAACTGTTTATTTATAATGAAAACCTAAAACCACTAAACTTGAAAAGCCATTAAATGATAATAGGAATTTTCAAGCCAATATCCTAAAACTTGAGACCTAAAATCATTTTGCCTACAGACCGACGTCCTATAACCTATAACCTCTAAACTCACAAAACTACAAACATATATTATTCAATATTCAAATATGAACCATGTAAACATGAAAACCCAAAAAATTTAACATGAAAATATGTAACCTGTATAATCTAACCTAGATACCTGGAAACCCAAATCCTATAACCAGGAAATCATTAACCTAAAAACATTAGATTTGTAAAATAGTAACCTGCAACCTAAAAACCTACAAGGTTCTAACTGCTAACCTACAATCTAGTAAACCAAAAAAATATACAAACTAAAAATTCACTAAACCAAAACCATGAAAAATTAGAGACTAGAAAACTATTAATGTATTGTACACATGTAACATGAAAACATGAAAAATTTATAATCACGTGGCATGAAAATGAAAAATTCTTAACCAAATTAAAAAACTACAACTTAAAGGCCACTAACATCAAAATTTACATCATGTATTTTTGAAACCTTCAAATCTATAACTTGGTACCTATAAAAATTCACAACTATAAACCTTGAACCTGTAAACCTGTAAACCTGTAGTTTTTTGGATAAAAATATGCAACCTATAATATTGAAAATCTAAAAAACATAATTGGAAAAACTGTAAGCTCGTAAACATGTATACTTGAATCTAGAAAACTTATAAAACTATAATCCACTAATTTAGAATATTCTTACCTACAAACATGTAATGATATAATCATGGAACCTGTAAACCTATAACATACAAACCTACAAAACTACAACCTACAACCATTTTAATTTTAACTAGAAAACCTAAAAACCTAAAAACCTATAATTTTTAACCAATAACAAGGAAACCCATAACCAGAAAACATATAAACCTAAAAACTTGTTAGTGAAACCTGTAAAATATTAAACATAGAAACCTAAAATCCTATAAACCCACAACCTTCAATTTGCAAACCTGTAACCTAAATCCTGGAAACATGTATCTTAAAATTAGTAAAACAATCAATATGGAAAAATATAATCTTATAACATAAAAATGTTGATATATATAAACAAGGAAACCTTTGAATATTCATTATGCATACCTAAAAATCCATAATACCTTGATCCTATAAACATAGTGTAGTTAGCGAATTCTCCTTCCCTCAATGTGAGGTTAGGACATTCTTTTATAGATGAGTAAAAATAATTACATGATGGGATAATTCAATGTGGGACTTAGATATACTAATTATAATAAAATGAGGTTTAACACTCCCCCTCAAGTTGGACATACCCAACTTGGACCAAGAGTCCCACAAAAGAAAGATAACAGCAAACAAGACCACGCACACACACTCCCCCTCAAGCTGGGTCGCTGATGCTATGGATACCTAACTTGGTACTGAGAGAGTCCAAATGAGATCCCATGAGGCCTTTAGTGAAGATGTCGACAAACTGATCTGCCATCAGAATGTGGCTAAAACTGATATGGTTCTACTCGAGGTGATAGTGAAGTAAGTGGTAGTCCACCATGATATTCTTCATTCATTCATGGAAGATGGGATTAGAACCAATCTTCATGGCTGTCTGATTATCACACAAGATATGAGCATACGTCTATGGTTGGAATCTAATACCATGAAGGAGATGGAAAATCTAAAGTATCTCAGTAGCGACTGTGCCCATGACATGGTATTCAGACTCCACACTAGATCTCGAGATGACAGCCGGCTTCTTGTTGTGCTAAGATATGAGGTTACCTGCCAAGAAAACAGCAAACCCATAAGTAGACTTTCAGGTAGTAAGGCAACCGGTATAGCCAGCATTACAAAAATCCTCAACATTCAGATGATCTTGATGTGAGTACCGAAGACCACTGACGGGGTCTTTCTTGATGTATTTGGCAATGTGGAGGACAACATTCCACTAAGAATTGGTCAGATGCTCCATGAATTGGATCACTTTTCCAACAACATAGACGATGTATGATCATGTCATGGTGTGGTAATTGAGTTTTCCCACAAGACGATGGTAGCTCTCTGGGTGAAAAAAGGGTATCGTGTCGTCATAGAGAGAACATTCCCCAGGCTTGAGAGGAGTTTCAATAGTTGTTGGCTGAATCAAACCCACATCCTGCAAGATATTCATGGCATATTTCTATTGGTAGAGAAAGATGGTGTCTGTAGAATGGGAGACCTCGATGCTAAGGAAGTATGTGAGAGGACCAAGATCTTTGGTGTGGAAGTGGTGGTGAAGATGCCCCTTGAGTTAGGAGATTCTAGTGGAGTCTCTCCCTATGATGATGATATCATTAACATATACCACCAGAAAGATGCAGTCATTGGATGTATTACAATAGAAGACAATGTGGTCCTTCATACTATGAGAGAGGCCAAATTCGGTGACAACGATGCTAAAGTGACCAAACCAAGCATGAGGAGACTACTTGAGACTATATATAGAGAGACAAAGATGTCGGACATGAGAGTCAGATCCTGAGGCACAAAATTAGGAGGATTATGTAGATAAACCTCTTCTTCAATAAATCCATGAAGAAAGGCATTCTTGATATCCAATTGATGAAGTGGCCAGTGATGATGATCAGCCAGAGAGATAGATAACTGAACTGATGTTATCTTGGAAACTGGAGAGAAGGTCTCAAAATAGTCGATGTCAAATGTCTGAATAATGAACTTCACCACAAATCGGGATTTGAGGCTATGGAGAGTACCCTCAGCATTGATACTGACTGTATAAATCCATTTTCTATCGACCGATTGTTTTCCTTCTAGAAGGGGGACCGAATCCCAAGTATGATTTTCATCTAAAGCCTGTAGTTCATCCCGCATTGCTTGTAGCCAACCGAGGTGAGATTTGGCATCACCAACCATGTATGGAATAAATATCGTCTCCAGAGAGGAAAGACCCCTGTATGAGGATGTGTATAGAGGAGTATACTGGAAGGAAGGAGTATCTTTTTGGAGTGAAATGGGCAAGTCATCTGGATGAAGGGGGACCCCCCTTGTGGGAGAGCTAATGATGAAGCATGGGGAAGCTGCTCAGGCAGACACACAGATGCACAAATGAAGCATGGGGATATCGTGCGGGAAGGTCAAGACGTTGCTACAAGAGGTGGGTTGAGAAACCGTGAGGGAGGCGGGGTCCAGGGGACCGTGGGAGGTAATATGGGAGTGATGAAGATGGAAGGTCCAAGATTCATCATTGGATGTGGGTCAGGGAGTATCGAGGAAGTTGGGGCCAGGATGCCGGGATGTCCGGGGTGGGAGGGTGGTGCAACCGTGTCAGAGATGGTGGTGAAGGGGAGGTGTTGTATGGTGGACTTGTTGGAGTACTGCCTTATGCACCCTCCAAGATACCGTGTTGGGACTGGGATAGTGTCGTGGGAGGGGTCCACCGGGAGAGTGGTGCCAGTCGTCTGCTTTGGAAGTAGGTCAGGACGTGCCAAAGAAAAGGCGGAGGCTGGTCGCATAGCGATGATCAGGAAGGAAGGTCGGGATTGAGACACATAGAGGGAGGGACTTGAGAGGGTGGGTATTAGCCGGTCGGGACAATGTCATCCATAGTAGGGGCGATGAGTGGCTGCTTCGATCGAGAGGCCGACGAGCAGGTGAGGTCGGGAGATCGCTACGGGAGGGGCGGTGGTTGGGAGCCATGGTGAAGGTGGAAAGGGACGCCGCATAGAGGTTGAGACTAGGAGTACCAAGGAGGTGTTCCGTCACACAGAGGGCGGGGCTAATCATGATAGGAACTAGGGCTGGGACTCTGCCGGGAAGCCTACTGAAGGGTGGGATCGGGAGGTGGGGTCTAGTCGCGTAGCTGGGAGGCCGCTAGAAGGCATGGGTCGATCATGAAGCTGGGAGAGAACAGTGGGAGGGTGGGAAGGTGCCGATCATGAAGCCTAGAGAGCTCCACGAGAGGGCCGGTGGGGGCTGATCGTGAAGACAGGAGGGGTGATGAAGGCAGGCGACGCCGTAGGAGGGCACGAGTGGGGGAGGACTGGGAAGCCACAAGAGGGAAGAAGGTGGACGATCACGAAGTTGGGAGGGATTTCGTTGAGTGGGATCCATGTGTAGGGAGTCACGTAAGGAGGCAGAGTAGAGGGTTCCACCTGAAGTTAGGAGACTACAGGGAGGGCGCTGTCGAGAAGGGCTGGGCTAGACGATGTCGGGAGACTGTAGGGAGGGCGGGGTGCCTGGGTCGAGAGGGGGGGGGGTCCACCTGGAGTGGGGTGGTCCACCGGGAGAGAGGAGGTAACAGGTGGGAGGGGAGGAAAAATATTAGACCTCTTTTGATACCATGTAGTTGGTGAATTCTCCTTCCCTCAATGCAAGATAAGGATATTCTATTATTGATGAGTAAAAAGGATTACATGGTAGGATAATCTGATGTGGGACTCAAAAATACCCATTATAATAAAATGAGGTTTAACACATAGCAACTAAAACCCAAAAACCCACTAATAGGGTGTTGGAGAGGGTAGCAGGCTAATAGGGTGCTGGAGAGGGTGGTTGGTTGTGGGAAGGTGAGCTGTTGCAGTGCAAAGGAGAGGGTGCCACTGGTGTGTGGGGGTGTGCTGGTGGCTTTTGTGTCATGGAGTTTGATTAATAATGTTTGGGGAAGAATTGTAAATGTTGTAGGAAGTTTTTAGCTGAGATTTTGGGAGTGGTTGAGTATATTAAATAGGGGTTGGTGGAGAATAGCTGGGGATATCTAGGAAATATTATTTTATTTGGATTTCCTGCAAAGTAGGATTGTGGGGGAACCCCTCGGCCTTGGCTTCGAGAGACTTCTAGGAGAGTTCTTGTCCCTTTCTTCATTATTCTTCATACTTATTCTTTGTTACCTTCGTTTTTTCTGTAAATCATTTGTTTTTAATAGAAACCTACTGATTTATCATTGTTTGCACCTATGATCCTATCAATTTGGTGCTCTCACTGAGAGATTTATAGAGAGTCTTGAAAGAATCTCTATCTTGATCATACTAGAGAGTTCTTGAACGAAATATTAGAGGAAATAAATACACAGAGGTGTTTTTGAAAGAGTTTATTGATCAGGTGATGCCACAATTTATCCCTCGCTGCGCAGCAGCAAGATGGCCACATGCATGGAAAGTCATACGATTTCATTGGAAACTGTTGGGGCGCAGTGGAGGTGCATGGAACCAAAAACACACAAAACGGAAGTAGAATGGAGCAACACAAAATGTAACGTGGTTTGGATTTGAAGCCTATATCCATGGGAGAAACGGGGCGGGTCACTTTTATTTCTCTCTTCTCTGAATCTCGTCGGAGGATTACAACATAAAACTCCTTACACCACACCCAAAACATGGGATAACATCCCATTAAATAGATGATAAAAACCACCATGGTCAAGGGTTGGTGGGTAGTTCATCTACCCACGGAGTCCTCCCTGCCGGCTGCTCACCCACCTTGACCGCCCACCAAAGGAGACTCCTTCTCCTTGTCGGCAGAGACTTCATCTGCTGAAAAAAATCCACCCCACATTGGGAGTGGCCCCCACAAATCTCCCCCTCATGACCAATTTGGGGTAGAAGCTTGACCTGCAGTCTCCTTGCAGGTGTTGACAACTTCATCAGCAAATCAAACATGCTTCTTCACGCCAGATGACGTGGCACTTCCACTTTCTTCAATCGAGCTCAGGCTGACTACGGTCCCCATCAAATGATATAACCCTTGGGACTCCTTCCCAGTAAGTTTCGCTGCATCTTCACATGAGACTTCTAACACTCCACCTGATATGTAAATCTTGTACCCTTTCGCATCGAGCCTATTCAATGATTTCAAGTTTCGTCACATCCTCGGAACGAATTTCACACCAGCCAGTTTACGAACTCCTCTATCGGGTGTCTTCAATTTCACTGTCCCAACTCCTTGAACCTCGCATGTTGACCCATCACCAAGTCTCACCGAGTCTTGCACCTGCTGAAAAGTATCAAATGTACCTCTCGTCATACATATGTGTGTCGAGCTCCCCGAATCTAGAACCCATCCGTCTTTCTTTAGATTTTGAGCCCGCTCGTTCTTCCTCTTTAGAAATCGGCATTCCCGCTTCATGTGCCCGTATCTTTTGCAGTAATGACACTGAACTTATCTCCGTTCAACTCAATCATCTGATTGCATGCTTCCTGTTGTCACGCAGATTTCATCATCTGCTGATAATCCTGTGATGTTCACATCCTCTACTTCAACTTTCTTCTTCCCAGCAACATACCTTTTACGTTCTCCACAATCACTTTTATAGTGACCCTTCTTCTCGCACCAAAAACACGTGATTTCGATAGGATCACGTCCCCTTGATTTTGGATACCATTATTTACCTCCTGACTGTCGATGTCGGCTCCTCCCACGTTGATCATCTCGCATCACCATGATTTGCTCGCCTAAATGCGTCGCTGGTCTTCGAAATGCTTCCGAATCTTGAAGCGATGCCATCACATCGTCCAGCTTCAATGTCTCCTTCCCCATGAGCAATTTAGTCACAAGCCCATCAAATGAGCTTAGTAGGTATGATAAAATAAAAGGTGCTTTATCTTCCTCTCCAACCTTTACACTGAGCCCCAATAACTATGTCAGGATTTTGTTGAATTCGTCGGTGTGATCCAACAAATTCGTTCCCTCATCCATGCGCAACTGGTACAATTTCTTATTCAGGAATAATTTATTAGTGAGCGACTTCACCATATACCACTACTCCAACTTCTTCCAGATCTCCTTCGGTGATGTTTCGTCCAACATCGAGTATTTTACCTCATTCGCCAGACATAGTCGAATTGTGCTGACGACCCGCATCTCGAGCTCTTCCCAATCATCGGCACTAGTTGTCTTGAGTTTTTCTATGATCAATAGTCTGATCATGCCCAACTACACCAAAATATCTTTCACCATTCTTTGCCAAAAGCTGAAATTTTTTTGACCATCGAACTTCTTGATCTCAAATCTTGGTAGTGCTCCGTCACCATCCATCGTCGTCGTCGCAAAATGCGATCACCACCATCGATGCCACACCCTTATAAAACAAACTGATAGAGTGAGAATTTTGAAAAACTAACCATACTGATGCGTCCGGAATGGTCAAAATAGTTGGAATCGACTCATGGATTGCCGAAATTGGATGTCGATTGGCCGAGATCTCGCTAAAACAAACTCAACGGTCCAGATCGCCTGCTGACGTGGCGCTGACGTGGCAGGCCGGAGTTCCTTCCGAAATCTTGCCGGAATTGTAGCTGGCGGCGTGAACAGTGCTTCCTTCTCCGGCATGAGGGTACTGTTCACCTGCGAGTTTGACCAAACTTTGACCCAGCCTACCGGGCTCGTTTCAACTCAGTTTTTATCGTCACTTGTGCCGTTGGAATTGTCTCGCCGTCATCTTCACAGATCTGACCTCAGAAAAATTTTCCGACCAATTTCAATTTTCCGATCACCAAAAAAATCGTCGCCGCCTCGCCATCTCAACTCCGCTTGCTTCGACTCGCCTCTGATACCAATAGTTGGGGCGCATCGGAGGTGCGTGGCACTAAAAACACACAAAACGGAAGCAGAACGGAGCAACACAAAATGTAACGTGGTTCAGATTTGGGGATAAATGGGGCGGGTCACTTTTATTTGTCTATTCTCTGAATCTCGTCAGAGGATTACAACATACAACTCCTTACATCACACCCAAAACATGAGATAACATCCCATTAAATAGATGATAAAAACCACCATGGTCAAGGGTTGGTGGGTAGTTCATCTACCCATGGAGTCCTCCATGCTGGGTGCTCACCCACCTTGACTTCCCACCAAAGGAGACTCCTTCTCGTTGGTGGCAGAGACTTCATCTGCTAAAAAAAATTCACCCCACATTAGTAGTGGCCCCCACAGAAACGTCTGTCACAAAACTGGAATCTGGAAAACAACGTCTGGAGAGTCTTACATAAGAGTTGGTGGCGCGGCTGACGGAAACATCAGAAGGTCATTCTGGATGGAAGGACACCAAAGGGAAGTAAGTTATTATGGACGAAGGAGGAGGCAACTCCAAATCTATCCTGCTACCGGAAATGGAAGGAAGAAATTTGGAAAATATGACCGATGTGGATGGCAAGGCGCAAAATGTTTCCAAATCAGTATGGCCAGATGAGGTAAATCTAGATCCTAGTTTGAGTCTTATTGTGTTGGCTATAAAAGCCAAGAAATATGAGAGGAAGAATGAAAGAGGTAGAATATTGGCACACAGCACAAAGAGGCTTTCAAGCTTTTCACAATTTCACACAACTTCACAATTTTTCACAATTTTTAACTACTGAAATTTCAGACTATAATTACATCAATTTATAGACCCGCAACATTAAATGCATAGCATTTATGTTGGTACAAAGAAAGACCAAAACATAAAATACAGAGAATCTATGAAGGTACAAGGAAAGACCAAAATATTAAATGCAGAGCATTTATGACAGTACAAAGATATACCAAATCTTTAAATGCAGAGCATTTAAATTAATTCAAAGAAAATAAATGGAGGTGGACCCATGGAAAAAATGTGCAAGTAATAAATGATGCCGTAGGAAGCTTTGACTTGTGGTTTTGGTTTGTAATTCCAACACTCCCCTTCAAACCAAAACTGGCTTCATTCCGAGCATCGTTCTGAGTTTTTTTTGAATACATCTGTCGGTAATGCCTTTGTGAAAATATCCACCAGGGTCATTCTTCTTGATGTAAACTGCATGCTCATATGGACATTTGGTGAAGCTGTTCTCTCGAAGATAGCTGTCAATGTGTGCATTCCAAGCATGAGGAGCCTGCTTCAACCCATAAAGAGTTTTCTTCAGTCGATACACTTTTTCTTCCTCCGCTTGTATAACAAAGCCTTCAGGCTGGTCTATATAGACCTATTCCTCTAGAATTCCATTCAAGAATGCAGACTTCACATCCAATTGGTAGATCATCCAATTCTGTTTATACCCCTTTGCTACGAGCCTTGCCTTGTAGCGATCGATTTCACCATCAGCATTTCGCTTGATCTTGTACACCCATTTGACACCAATGGATTTCTAGCTATTAGGAAGTGTGGTAAGCTCCCATGTGTCATTTTTCTCTATGGCGCAAATTTCTTCTCCCATAGCCATTCTCCAACATTCTTCCCTTGTGGCTTCCTAAAACGTCAGAGGCTCATGATCTGCATACAGGCAAAAAAGATTTACCTCTTCAGTTTGTTCATAAATGTCGCTTAAGCTTTTCATTTTTATGGGTGCCATGGGTGAGGATGAGCTCGCCCAATTTTGACTTGGTGGAGTCCTTTCAGGAGTGATGGAATGTCCTCCTAGACTCCTGTGTACTGATGATGTACCCGAGGAAAGTGTTGCTGGCGTTTGCTCCTGATGATCACGCCTTTCTTCAGGATCTTCTGTTTCGACTGGAATCTCTTTGTTTGGTTCTTCATCATTCCATTTCCAAGCTTCTTCCTCACTAAAGACCACATATCTACTCACCACTAACTTATTGGTTAGTGTATTGTAGATCTTATAGGCTTTAGACTCTTCACTGTAGCCGATGAAGATGCACTTTTCACCACGATCATCAAGCTTCCTTCTTCTCGCTTCTGGAACTTGAGCGTAGGCAACACACCCAAATATTCTTAGGTGTGCTATGCTCGGTTTGTAGCCACTCCATGCCTCTTGTGATGTCATGTTTCTGATGCTCTTGGTTGGACACCGATTGAGCAGATATGAAGTACATGCCACTACTTCTACCCAGAAGTTCTTTGGCAAGCCTTTCTCCTTCAGCATGGTCCTCTTCATGTCGAGGATGATGCGGTTCTTCCTTTCTGCAATGCCATTCTGCTGTGGCGTGTAAGCAGCAGTATATTGTTGCTTGATGCCTTGTTCCCTGCAAAAATCTTGAAAAACATTTGAAGTGTATTCTCCACCTCTGTCAGATCTGAGAACATTGATTCTATAACCAATTTCAGCTTCAACACGAGCTTTAAACATTTTAAAGATCGCAAATGCAGAAGAATTTTCTTTGATGCAATACACCCAGAGTTTCCTGCTAAAATCATCAATGAAGGTAATAAAATACCTATTACCTCCAAGTGAGGGTGTTTCAAGCGGTCCGCAGATATCAGTGTGAACTAACTGAAGTGGTTTATTTTCTCTTCTAGACATTCCACTTGGGAATGATTTCCTTTGTTGCTTGCCGAGTGTACATGCCTCACACACATGATTTGGAACTTCAATCATTGGCAAGCCACGCACCATGTTTGATGAGGATAGAAGTTTAAGCCCACTAAAATGCAGATGTCCAAATCGCATATGCCATCTCCATGAGTCATTCTTCATGAGTCCCAAGAGACACTCCTCAGCCTTTGTGTTGATATGCAGCGGAAACATGCGATTCTTCGCCATTTGGACTTGAGCGACAAGTCTCCTGTGAGCATCTCTTATAGACAAAAGAGAATTTTCCAAGTGTATGACATACCCCTTCTAAAGAAGTTGGCCGAGACTGATGATATTATTTTTCATACTTGGTACGTAATATACATTAGAAATGTAATTCGACTCTCCATTCTCCAGATAGATTTTGATCTTACCTTTGCCTCTCACGGGTACCTTGGATGAGTCGCCAAAACTCACGTCGCCACGAACTTCTTCGGTGAGTTCCTCGAACAGTTGTTTGTTACCACTCATGTGGTTGCTTGCACCCGTGTCGAGATACCACACATCGGGGCGTTCACATGCATTTTCTTGTGCGAGGAGGAGTGTGGTACCTTCTTCTTCATGATGAGATGCTTCGGCATAGTTGGATCGTTCATCATGATCCACTTTGCTCCAACAATCAGATGCATAATGGCCAAATTTCTTACAGTTGTGGCATTGAATGTTCTTTGCGTTTCCACGACCACGCATGAATCGTCCTCCACCATTCCCTCTTCCACGAAAGCTGGTAGGACTTTGTTGCTTTTGTTGATTGCTTGGATAATATCCACGCCCTCTTCCTCTTCCATGATGACCGCCTCGTTGCGTGTGGCCATTCTTTTGTTCTTGTAGAGTCAACTTGGACTCCAAGGCATGCTCTATTGTTGAACTAGAATTATTTTGCATCCGTTGCTCATGCACTTGCAACGACCCCATCAGTTCTTCAATGGATAGTTTCTCCAAATCCTTTGATTCTTCGATTGCCACAACCATATGCTCAAACTTGGTTGTGAGAGATCGAAGTGATTTTTCGATAACTCGAATTTCCTCCACTTTTTCACCATTCCTTTTCAAATTGTTAAAAATAACAATTAATATTGAGAAATAATCAGATATGCTCTCACCTTCTTTCATGTGCGCTGCTTCAAATTCCGCTCTTAATTTTTGAAGACGTACCCACTTCACTCGATCAACACCTTTGAAGACGGTGGCAAGGGTATCCCAAGCTTGCTTGCTTGATGTTGCTTCGGCAATCTTTTCGAACGTTGATTCATCCAACCCTTGATAGAGGAGGAACAACGCCTTGTTGTCTTTCTTTCTTTGATTTTTGAGGGTCGTCTTTTCTTCATTCGTGAAGGCAGCTTCTTCCGCCATAGTGGGTACAACATACCCATCGGTAACGATCTCCCATAATTCTTGCGACCCGAATAATGCCTTCATTTGGATGCACCACCTTTCGTAGTTGTCCTTAGATAGCTTCAGAACTTGCGGCTGGATTGTGGCCATCTTAAAAAAAATTGGAGGATCTTGGTAACTTGGATCTGATACCATTTTGTTGGCTATACAAGCCGAGAAATATGAGAGGAAGAATGAAAGAGGTAGAATATTGGCACACAGCGCAAAGAGGGTTTCAAGATTTTCACAATTTCACACAACTTCACAATTTTTCACAATTTTTCACTACTGAAATTTCAGACTACAATTACATCAATTTATAGACCCGCAACATTAAATGCATAGCATTTATGTTGGTATAAAGAAAGACCAAAACATAAAATACATAGAATCTATGACGGTACATGGAAAGACCAAAATATTAAATGCAGAGCATTTATGACAGTACAAAGATATACCAAATCTTTAAATGCAGAGCATTTAAATTCATTCAAAAAAAATAAATGGAGGTGGACCCATGAAAAAAATGTGCAAGTAATAAATGACTCCGCAGGCAGCTTTGACTTGTGGTTTTGGTTTGCAATTCCAACATATTGTTCACGGTGTAGTGGAAGAGAAAATTTATCCAAACAAAGATCCACTGAAAGTGAATGAGCAGCAACCTCGAGGGAAGCTGTAGTCCGAGAAAGCGCCACCAGTGGCTCTTGCTGAGATTTCTGTTCAACAACAGCATGCAGAACAAGAAACGGAGCAGGAACAGATAAGAATATTAGCAGATTTTTCTATGCATCAGTCTTCTCTTGGATTTTAGAAACCCCTACATGAGGCCGACGAGCAGTTGAAACATTTAGATAAAGAAGCTGCAGTTGCCGGAAAATTTGCTGCAACAACTTCTTCTGCTCAGGTTCTCACACCTGTCTTCACATCTGCGGAGGAAGCTGCCTCAATAAAAGTCTTAAATCCAGCCAGAAGTTTTGCTGGTCTATGAGGAATTTCTCAAGGCAAGCAACTAAAGTTGAAGAAGCTATTGCCATTGCTTGATGCTACTAGTTCCGGACAAGCAGCTCGAAAGGCTTCAATAAAGAGTTATAAGTGGCTGCTAACAGCTACTGCAGATGTTGGGATCCGAGGGGGTGATGCAAGGGAACGTAAGGAACCACCACACCACTACACCGGAAGGAGTTTCACCGAAATCCTAATACCACTGTTATCGAAGAAGTGAAATATAATGATTCTCCTGTTATTATAGACAAATCATTGGTTAAGCTGCTTCGACACACAAGTCAGTCCTGAAGTGGAAATTTCTCAGTGCTGAACTACCGATCTTGCATGCCTATGAGATGGACTTTCTCATTGTAGTTGGTAGGCAGTTATTCCTACAACTGGAGGAGGTAAAGGTTGCTATAATGGTACATATGTCGTCTCAGCAGGTTAAAATTCTGGCAAGCTTGGGTGAATGAATAAAATCTCAAATCCTACATGAGCCAGCTGTTGGTCTTGCATTGCGTAATCAGAAAATACCTCATTATTTTCTAAAGAGAAGAGCATGGAACTTATCAGCTGCTGTGCAAGAAGTGAAGGTTGGTGCTGTTTCTCAGTTTGAGGTGTGGAGCCACCAAAACATGGTTCCCACCTTGAGGACAAGGTGGTTTTCAAGAGGGCCAGAATGATCGAGTGTTAGAGAGGGTTTCACACTGATAGGGTGCTGGAGAGGGTGGCTAGGTGTGGGCAGGTGGGCTATTGCATCATAGAGGAGAGGGTGTCACTGGTGTGTGGGGGTGTTGGGGTCTGTTGTGTCATGGATTTTGATTAATAAGTGGAGTGTTATTAATAAATGTGTGGGGGAAGAATTGTAAATGTTGTAGGTAGTTGTTAGCAGAGTTATTGGAGTTGTTGATGATATTAAATAGGGGCTGGTGGAGAGTAGCTATGGATATCTAAGAAATATTATTCTGTTTGGATTTCCTATAAAGAATAATTGTGGAGGCACCCCTTGCCTTGTCTTCAGGAGACTTCTTGTCCCTTTCTTCATTATTCTTCATTCTTATTCATTCTTCTCCATTCTTCTTCATTATTCTTCGTCTTTCCCTTTGTTTTCTACTATAAATCCTATGATGTTAATAGAAACCTAGCGATTTATCATTGTTTTCACCTGCGACCAATAAACTCTTTCCAAAACACCACCGTGTCTTGAGTTCCTCTAATCTTCCATTCAAGAACGCTCTAGTATGATCAAGATAGAGGTTCTTTCAAGAATCTCTAGAAATATCTCAATGAAAGCACCAAATTGATAGGATCGTAGGTGAAAACAATGATAAATCGGTAGGTTTCTATTAACAACAAAGAATTTACAGTAGAAAACAAAGTTAAATAAAAAGAAGAATGAATAAAGGGACAATAACCCTTTGAGAAGTCTCCCGACCAAGGGGTGCCTCCATAATCCTGCTTTGCAGGAAATCCAAATAGAACAATATTTCTCAGATATCCCCAGCTACTCCCCACCAACCCCTATTTATGTCACGACCCATCCCAGAGAGGACCGTGCTCTGACTACCCCAAACCCACCTCCAATAGGCCAGAGGCTGGTGACTAGCACCGAGTAGGCATATCCCACAAATGGGAGACATTTTCCTAAGTACCTACACACACATACATCTCTAAGACCAAAATACTAAAATGAAAAAACACTAAGCAAACAAGCATGCGTATCACTAGGATACCAACAACAGAGTATGACAATAGAAAACTGGAAAGTAAACAGGGTCAGAATACAAGCCCAACAAAAGTAAGAGTCTGTAAAAGTGAACACATAAGTTCCTAAAATTCATCCACAGAAAACCATACCTGAAAGGTAGGTACATGGATAGTTGTCTGAAGCCGTAGGAGTACACCTCGACTGTCTGGTCTCTCTAAGCACCACCTGGTCCTGGTCCACCTAGGACTCCGTCAAAGCGTCGATTTTCTGCACAAGACATGACATGTGTGGGAAAAGGATATGTAGGGGTGAGTAAAACAATACTTATTAAGACACTCCAAAACCACAAATAAAATATACTACATAAAAAATTACAAAGGAATAACACTAAGAAAAACCACTAAAGGACACCACGAAGGAACACCACGAAGGAACACCACTAAAGAACACCACGAAGGAAAACCAAAAAGGAATTCCATGAAGGAACCCCATGAAGGAACACCACTAAGGAACCCCACAAAAAAATACCACGAAGGAACACCATGAAGGAACTTCGTAAAGGAACTCCGCGAAGGAACACCACAAAGGAATACCGCGAAGGAATACCGCGAAGGAACACCGTGAAGGAACACCACAAAGGAACACTGTGAAGGAACACCGCGAAGGAACACCACGAAGGAACACCCTGAAGGAACACCGCGAAGGAACACCGCGAAGGAACACCGCGAAGGAACACCATGAAGGTGCTGCAAAGGAACACTGCTAAGAAACACCGCGAAGGAACACCATGAAGAAATACCACTAAGAAACACCACAAAGAATACCACACAAAAATACACGAAGCATACCACAAAAAATAGACAATGAATAATGCATAGAAATACACGAAGTATACCACACAGAAATACATGCAGTATAACACACAAAAATAGTACAGTCAGCTCACAAAAGTATTAGTCTATAGGACAGAAAGTAGGATTATCAGACATAGTCCACAGAACACCCAGTATCGGTAACACACGGAGTGTCGATAAAACATGGAGTGCAGATAATTCATGCAGCCCTCGAGTCACTAAGTCACATTATCAAAATCATAGTCTCAAAGTCACGTAGTCTTGAGGTCACAACCAGCCACATGACTCTGCTGGTAGCACTTTCATTCCAGAAGAATCTACTCCTCAATCCATTAGGTCATATGTGAACTTCCACAAAGACTCACTTATAGTATCTCAAAAGGATCATCTCATCGTAAGGGTCTCAACACCACAAACAACTAGTCAGACAAACACATAGTTTGAAAGTTACAGTTGATTTTAGAAAAAGGTCTGATTTGGGTCCGGTCTGGGTTTGACCCGACCCCGCATGGACCCGGCCCGAATGACCCAACCCAACCCAGTCGGACCAAACTGACCCGACCCATTTCAGCTCGAACCGACCAGTCTGATTCGGCTTGGCCCAAACCAGCCCGCTGGGTCCAGTCCGTGGGGCCGCTAGAGCGGCCCAACTCTTCTAGTCCAACCCTTGCTACGGGTCAGATCAGTGTGCCACACGCGGTCCGCCCTGAACATGTGTCTCTGATCAAATCGACTTTCCCACCTCCTCCGTCTTCCCCACATCCTCTTCGTTGCTTCAGGTTTCACGTGGCCCCCCTACCGCGTACACGACCTCCACCTGCCACGTCCCCTGTCCGCGCTGCGACCGCCTATCGCATCCCGTCTTCTATGTGGCCCTACTAGGCCACATACTTACTCCATTATCCGCCTTTTGGAAGCTCATCACCCTCCTCCACACCCACACGTGGCCACCATGCGCCGACGCCGACACTAGTTTTGTGGGCTGCCCCTATTGCTCTGGTTCTCCGTTTTTTGAAACAGATCCACATCTACGATCCTCAGACCGCGATCTTCACTACTTTGGGCTTTGATCTAGCTTGCTATCACTTTAGGGGTCCAATCGTGCTTGGAACAACCCAGAAACGTTGAACCGGGAACAATAGGGGTTCTAACACCAAAGAGCGTGTAAAACAAAGGTAGAAATGCACATATCAAAGGTTTAACATCATTGGAAAAATGTTCTTGGCCAAAAATCGAGATTCGTGGAATTTGGTTTAGAAACAGATCAAGTTGAATCCCACACATCCACAATAAATTCCTCCCGCAACATATGATCAATTCACAGGCTAATCTGTTCATCGATTAGTCCACGTTCATCGTAGATATCAAGAACGAGGACAAATCATAGAGAAATAAAACATCCTACCTCAAGTTTGGATCAGTTGTTGATAATGAATGGCTACATTGTCATTGTTGATGAGATCCCCCAACTCCGTTGGTGCGATGATCTACGATCTGATCTCCGATCCGATCTCCGATCCATCGTCGTTCGCTCAAGAGGATTCTTTCTCTAATCTCAACCTAGAAATTCTTCAGTGTTCCCAAGGTTATGAGGCTAACCCTGAGATTTCTGCATAAGGATGTTTTTAAAGGAAATCTTCACTACATTAACAAAATTATTTATCTTTAAATTATTTAATGACGATTACATTTTTTTCAGGTTTTTCCACAAAAGACCCATGATGACTAAAGTTAAGTCACACCTAGGGAAAACACCACATTACGAACTCAACAGTGGTCTCAAATTCACAATACAAGTCTCCGTTTATGAGTTATTATGATTTGAAAATAAAATAATTTTTATTTAAGTATTTTATTTACAATTACATCCCAAAAAATATCTTTCACAGTCAGCCTACACTGGATGATGTTAGGGATTGCCTAAGGTGAAGTCGTTGCTCTGAACACAATGGTTACCTTAGATTTTTGATATAGACACCCATTTAAGAGTTATTCCACATTTTTAGGAAAACTGTGCGCAGGTGCTATTAAAAACTTAACATTTTTCAACGAACTGTTTTAGGAACACCAGACCTCAGAATCACTTTCCATCTCAGTGCCTGGTCTTGTAATTTTCCAAAAAAAATTCTAAAAATAAATTCAGAAAAATCCGAATCATTACATTCTCCCCAAATCCGGTCTTTACATCTCGGAAATCCAAACCAAGAGCTACCCAAACAAATGAGGGTACTGAGCACGAACCTAAGCCTCCCTCTCTCATGTTCCATTCTGGATATTCCTGTGCTACCATTGAGTGTTCACCAGAGGAATCGACCACCCACAAAGGATCCTCTTTTGTCAATCCTTGATCCCCACAACCAGGATGTAAAATGAGAATAACCATCTGAAACTATCATCGATGGAATTCCATGGAGTTGAACTATCTCCTAAACGTAGAGGCATACCAAGCTCTCTACTGAACTTTGCTTCCGACTAGTTAGGAGGTGGGATGACTTGGTGAGTTGGTCAATGATCACCTAGATAATATCATTTCCTTTGGACGTACATGGTAAAACCGTCACAAAGTCCATCGATATCCCATACCACTTCCACTCTAGCACCTTAAGGGGTTGGGTAAAGACCGCTGGAACCTGGTGCTCAACCTTCACTTGCTGACAAGTGAGGCATCGAGAGACAAACTCTACAACTCCTTTCTTCATCACTAGCCACTAAAACTGATGTCAAAGGTCCTGGTACATCTTTTCCACACTTGTATGTACCGAAAAAGGGGATGTATGGAACTCCTTCAAAACCTCCTCCTGCAATTCTAATGGTACTAATGAGCGCCCTCTAAAAAGAGCTATATGCTCCACACATTTTGAATATTCATTAGGGACATGCCCTATGGACATATGATCATGTAAAGTATCATAGTTGATATCTTTGAGTTGTGCCTCCCTAACTCGCTGTAAGAGTGGAGGGGTGACAACCATTTATAGGAGGTAATATATTCCATCTCTATCCACGAAGTATAAATGAAACGACGCCAACTACTTTGATTCCTTGTTCAGAAAATTCAAACTAGATCTCCTATAGAGAGCATCTGTCACCACGTTTCCCTTCATAGGAGTAGAGACAATCTCTAAGTCATAATTATGGAGGAACTCTAGCCAATTCCTATGTCTCAAACTTTGATGGATTCACCGCAACTCTGAAAACACTAGAGGAAATTGAAGACTCATAACACCATCTGCATCAAGGGTTAGGTCAACTAATTGATGAGAAATCAGTTGCACCCTCCTTTGCGTGAGTTCATTCTATACTTACTGGGTTTCTTTTTCACCAACAAGGAAAACCTCGTTCCACCACTACAGATACACCATATTATTTGACTAAAATAGTCAATTTGAGCATGAACTATAGGTAACCAGTCCATAACAAGATTGATGTCATAAGGCCTCGACACCTATACTAAGAGATATCAACTGAAACTCTCACCTCTAAGAGTCAGGTCACACTATCAACACTAGTGCGTGATCATTGGGTCTCCTCCAGTAGGAGTTTCCAAGTGCAAGGGTTGAGTCAACGGTTCAATAGGAATCTCTGAGTCTCGAACAAGATTCATGGAAATAAAATAATAACTAGTACCTATGTCTATCAATACTTTAGCCAAAGTAGAATAGGCACATATAATTCCCCGAATCATTCCTGGAGCCCCTGGGTCATAAGCTTCAACCGCATGCAGCTATCCCCTCCCTTGTCCTCCAACTGCATAAGACTGGTGTGGACCACCCGAGGGTGGTGGTGGTAACATGTTGAAATGTCTACCACCTCCTGTTGCTCTCCCAGATCCTCTGCTGCATCTATTTCCTTGAAGATCTTTCTGCTCTTGCTTTCCCACTACTGACTATCACTGGCTATATCTGTTCAACCAAGGGACTCTTAACCAGAAAGGTTCGGTCTAACACCCTAGCATAGGTAGGAATGCACAGAGGAATAACAATGGCTCGGATCTCCCAATGTAGACCTCACTCGAAGGTCCGAACCCTGAAGTACTGGTTGTGTATCACATCCACCAAGTACTTAGAAAGGTTGGTATACCTCGATGAATACTCAGATACTAACACATCATCCTTCTAGAGCTATAGAATATCTTGGACATGCACAACCCTTAGATTATAAGATGAGAACTTATCTCTGAAAAGGTTCTCAAACTCTGTCCATGGAAAAGTCACCTCATCACAAGATCGGGTATCCAAACCACACCATCACCTTGTGAAGCTGTATAAAAGGATCGCTATCAAGAACAACATCTGATCTAACAATGTCTTAACTAGATGGAAAACTCAGATCACCACCTCAAGTTATTCCTTATCCGCCTGTGTGTCGGGCTCACTTCAGAACCTGAGGGGTCTCTATTACTGAAACTTGTGAGGCAATCTCAGCCTGTGCTCCTCATCCGCTAGTACTACAGGTACCATTTACTGCTCTACATGTGGTGGTATAGCTGATGCACCACCTAGAGGTGCTATCTCTGGTCCAAATACTTATACCGATGTCTTGTCACCCAGTGGATCATCCCCGTGATCACGCAGTGGAATCCTGGATGAATTTCTACATGGAGGCATCTTGAAATATAATAAGATGCACCATAGTCAATAGAGTATAACTAGTGATCTGACTCAATAAATACATGAGAACACACTCAAATCCTCTATGATGCATGTACCATTATTTTTCATTGCAACCAGTGTTTCATATACCAAGTTAAAGAGAAAAATTCAGAGTCCTGGTGTATGGATACATCGGTAGCCGCACCCACACTAGGTTCTCTGGTCTGAAAGCCGAACTTGAAACACTTAACAATGTTAACCAAAGCCAACTTTATAGACTTTAGATCCTTAAGTAGAACCAATCTCCTATGATACCACTCTGTCATGACTCCTCCCAGAGGGGCCCTTTCCATGACTACCCCAATCCCACCTCCAATAGGCCAGGGGTTAGTGACTAGCACCGAGTAGGCATATCCCACAAATGAGAGGAATTTTCCCAAGTACCCACACACACACACACACACCTCCAAGACCAAAATGATGAAATGGAAAAAACTAAGTAAAAAAGAATGTATACCACTAATATACCAACAACAGAGTATGATAGTAGAAAACTGGAAAGTAAACAGGGTCAGAATACAAGTCCACCAAAAGTAAGAGTCTGTAAAAGTGAACACACAAGTTCCTGAAGCTCATCTATAGAAAACCCTACCTGAAGGGTAGGTATAGGGAAAACTATCTAAAGCCACAATAAAACACCTCGATTTTCTGGTCTATCTAAGAACCACCTGGTCCCGATCCACCTAGGAATCCATCAAAGCGTCGATAATTTGCACAAGACATGACATGTGCAGGCAAAGATCGTGCATGGGTGAGTAAAAAAAATACTTAGCAGGACACCCCGAAACCGCAAAAATAAAATACTACATAGGAAGTAAAAAGGAATATCACTAAGGAATACCACTAAAATACACCATGAAGGAACACCACGAAGGAACACCACTAAGGAAAACTATGAAGGAACACCACAAAGTAACTCTATGAAGGAACACCACAAAGGAACACCACAAAGGAACACCACAAAGGAACTATAAAAAGGAACCCCATGAAGGAATTCCATGAAGGAACGCCAAAAAGGAACACCATGAAGGAAGACCATGGAAGGAAGACCATGAAGAAGCACCACTAAGGAACACCACAAAGGAACACCAAAAAGGAAAACCATGAAGGAGCACCACAAATGAACACCATGAAAGAACACCACGATGGAACACCACAAAGGAACACCATGAAGGAACTCCACGAAGTAACTCCACGAAGGAACACCACGAAGGAACACCATGAAGGAACAATACGAAGGAACACTGTGAAGGAACATCACGAAGGAACACCACAAAGTAACACCATAAAGGAACACCATGAAGGAACACCATGAAGGAACACCATGAAGGAACACCATAAAGGAACACCATGAAGAAACACCACAAAGAAACACCACAAAGGAACACCACGAAGTATATCACACAAAAATACACAAATCATACCACATAGAAATATATGAAGTATGCCACAAAAAAATACATGTAGTATACCACACAGAAATACATGTAGTATATCACACAAAAATAGTACAGTCAGCTCACACAGGTATTATTCTATAGAACAGAAAGCAAGATTATCAGACATAGTCCACAGAACACCTAGTATTGGTAACACACATAGTGTCAATAACACACAGAGTGTCGATAACACACGGAGTGTAGATAATTCATGCATCCCCCAAGTCATGTAGTCACTAAGTCACATAGTCTCAACATCACATAGTCTCGAAATCACATAGTCCTGAGGTCACAACCAACCACATGATTCTGCTTGCAGCGCGCTCGTTCTAGGACAACCTATATCTCAAGACATTAGATCATATGGGAACTTCCAAAAAGAATTAATTAGATTATATTAAAAGGACCATCTCATTACAAAGGTCCCAACTCTGTAAAATCCTTGTCAAATGGACACATAGTTTAAAAGTTACGACTATTTTAAAAAAAAGGGATGACCCGAGTCTGATTCGGGTGGGACCCGACCCACTGGACGACCTGACCCGGTCTACCCAAACTACATTCCTTCAATAAATGTGGCTCTATTCTAAGTTTCACGTGGACAACGTTCCTCCTCTGTCTCCCCTGTGGCCTTGCCGCCGTTGTGGGTTTCACGTGGACCGCCTTCCGCGCACGCAGACTCCGTATGCAGCATCCACCGTCAGCCCTGCGGCTTCCTGCTGCATCCCATCTCTCATGAGGCCCCACTAGGCCATGCCCTTGCTCAAACTTACACTCACCGGCCACCTGCTGGTGGATCGCCACTTTCTGCTGCACCCGCAAACGGCCTCCACCGCGTGCCACTGGGCACCGCCATCAGTGCAGGCCACCCTTGTTACTCTAGTGCTCCATTTTTCAAAACAAATTCTCATCTGCGATCCTCAGGTTGTGATATTCAATATATTGGGGTTTGATCTGTCTTTTCATCACTCTGAGGGTCCGATCGTGCTCAGAACCACCCGGAAACGTCGAGTTGGGAACCATAGGGGTTCCAATGATGAAGAGTATGTAGAACAGAGGGAGAAATGCACATAGAAAAGGTTTAACATAGTTAGGAAAATGTTTTTGACAAACAATCGAGATCTGTGGAATTTGTATTAGAAACAGATCAAGTTAAATCCCACTAACCTGCAACAAATCCCTCCTACAACATATGATCAATCCGTGGGCTAATCTATTTGTGGATTAGTCCGTGTTCATTGTAGATATCAAGAATGTGGAAAAATCACAAATAAATCAAACATTATACCACGAGTTTGGATCAATCATTGATGAGAAAAGGTTGTGTTTTTGTCGTTGAGGAGATCCTCCAACTCTGTTGATGCAATGATCTACGATCCGATCTTCAATCCATCGGCATTCGCTCGAGATGATTCTTTCTCCAAGATCTCCATAGAGATTCTTCAGCATTCCCAAGGTTATGTGGATAACCTTGGGATTTCTGCATAAGGATGTTTTTGAAGTAAATCATCATTACGTCAACAAAATAATTTATCATTAAATTATTTAATGACAATTATGTCCTTTTTGGGTTTTTCCACAGACGAACCGCACTGACTAAAGTTAAGTCGCGCCTAGGGAAAACACCACACTAAGAAATCAAAGGTGGTCTTGGATTTACAATATGAGTCTCAGTTCATAAGTTAATAGGATTTTAAAATAAAATATTTTTTATTTAATAATTTTATTTATAGTTACATTCCAAAAACTATCTTTAACAGTCAGCCTGTGCCGATCGATGTTAGGCCTCATCTAAGGTAAAGTCACTACTATAAACACAACAGTGCCCTTGGATTTCTGATCCAGACACCCATTAAAGAGTTATTCCACTTTTTCAGGAAAACCATATGCACATGCTATTAAAAACTTAACATTTTTCAACGAACTATTCCAGGTACACTGGGACTGAGAATTGCATGCCGTCTCGGCGCTAGGTCTCAGAATTTTCCCAAAAAAATTCTAAAAAAAATTCAGGAAAATCCAAGTCATTACAATTTAATATACTCAACCACTCCAACATCTCATCTGAAAACTACTTAAAAATTTACAATTCTTCCCCAAGACATTTATTAATCACACTCCACTTATTAATCAAACTCCATGACACAACATCCCCTAGCCCCCCCACACACCAGCGGCACCATCTCTTCTATGCTACAACAACCCACCTGCCTATAGCTATCCACCCTCTCCAGCACCCTATCAACCTGCTACCCTCTCCAACACCGTATTACCCACAACCAAAAAACATGAAAATTTATAAACAAGTAAACATGAAACACATAAATTATCAACCTGTAACATCCAAATATGTTGGCATACAAGCCTTAAAACCTTTCGACCTATAAAACTGCAACCTAAAAACATTTATGCGGAAACGCCAGGAGCCACAATGACAAAAAAAACGATTCGGAGAAGAGTAAAAGGGAAAAAAGAACACAAACACAAATATTTAAGTGGTTCAGGAATAATCCCTACATCAACGGAGAGGCATAAAATCACTATAATTTGGGATCACAATTTATAAGAGTTTCTCGCACAGACCCATATAAACCCTAGCCCGAAAATAGGCTAATGTAGAGGAAAAAGAACTATTCCACCAACTGTTAGAAAGTCCGCATCACTACAGTGAAATGTGGCCACCCAAGTCAAAAGTGCTACAGTGGATACTAGTAGGAAGTCTAAGGAGCTATAGTGAATGGAGGCTGGAAGTCCACACCACTATAGTGTCTTGTCTATGTCGGTCGGCTAGCTCTGCTACAGTGGTTAGAGTTGCTACAATCCCCTAAAAAATTAGACGGGCCTTTGGCCTCGGACCCCCAAAGCAAGGGTGCATTTCCTCCTGCAACCCCCAACAAGCTCACCACGAAGCTCGACCCACGAAAGTTGTGGGCTGGTGCATAGTACGGGACACAAGCATTCGGCCCAACCAGATCGGGCTACAACAATCCAAAAAACATGAAAAAATGAAAACATTCAAAAATGAAACTATAAAATTTATTTCATGGTGTCCTGGAAATAAAAATTATAGGACCTGTAAATATACAAACACAAAACATCAATCCTTTAAACCTGAAAACCATAAATTCATTAGTCTATAACCTACAAACATGTAATCTTGTAGAATTATAATAAGAAAACCATAAACCACCATCCCACAAACCAACATCCAACATCATTCAACCCTATAAACAAAAAAAAAACATAAAATAATTATACCTAAAACCTTCAAACCTAATAACATTCAAACATGAAAACAAATAACTTATAACCTAAAAATTTGTAAAATTAAAAACCATAAAACATGAAAACCTATATACTAGGAATATAGAATAAAAAAACCTTCAGATATAGGAAATAACGGTGTGGAGGAGGGGTATGGTATGTGGGCTGATAGAGGTGAGGCGAGAAGTATGGAACGCAAGGTGATGTGGTGCAAAGAAGGGGAGGTAGGCACAGATGTGGGGTGGAAGGTGAGGAGAAAACTATAGGCATATGTAGGGAAGGAGGATGGACGGTCACACTATAGAGGAAATTTAGAGAAAAATAAGATTTAATATACAACTAGAATGAATGATATCCCCATTATACCTTTAAAAGGCATGGAGTAAGAATAAGAACATCAATTTATATTAGAGAAGGAATGTAATTGTAGGCTTTGTGATATGAAATATATTTTTCATTTGATATCCATCCCATTTTTCATGTATTCCATTATATAATAATATAATAGGATAATAAATGAGAATAATAGAAATAAAAGGAGAAACTTGTAGTCCTCCCTTAGTTTACAATGTTTTTTACATTATTAAGAGTTTTTTTGGAATGTTGTTTCCCTAGGGATCGAAGGATAATTACATGGATTCTGTGAAAAATCCAAAAAAAATTTCATTGTAGTGAAAATATGGAATCCAAATGATAAAATAGTGAGAAAAATCACAAAAAAAGAACAACATGAATTCATCAGGTTTGAAAAGAACAACATGAAAGTATCACTTACATGGTCACATAGGGAAGGGTGAGTATGGTGAGTCGTCAAGTGGGGAAGGTTGAGGATGACAAGGGTCGAGTAAGAAATGCTAGGGATAGTGGGGGTTAAGTGGGGACGATGAAGGTCGAGCATGGATGTTGTGGGAATGTGGTTTGGTGGGGATGATGAGGATGATGTGGCAATCACTAAGGGAGGATGGATGGTGTGGAGGGATGTGAAGGAGGTGGGAGACATTGGAGGAGAGTCACAGAGGATATTCCTGTTGAATTTCCAAATATTCCATTCATCAAAGAAGGAACGACTGTAGGTGTCACAAAATATGTCCTCACAATCTCAATTTTCATTATATTTTTATCAAATTGGAAATTTTTGTATCTCTTTACAGATCCCATTGAATCGAACTACCATTAGAAGATAAATTTTTTCATTCAAACCTGAAAATAACATTTTTAACCAAAAAAATGTAAAAAAAAATCATTAGGTGGGTTTTGAAATTTAAAGCCTGAGAAGCTACTTTTGATCTCCTACTACTGTCATAGTGGGTTGTATATCGCTTCAAATCACTAACCTCAGAAAAATGTTTCACTAATAATCAAATTCATGCGAGAAAATGAATGGTGGTGATATTAGTTTGCTAGTTATAGATGCATAAATACATAATGAATATTTGAGTAGTGAGTACTAATTTTTTTTATCCCAGTCCAGATAACACAAATGTTTTCCTTTCATGGGCATTATAAAGAAACATCAATGCAACACAATCTAGATTAAATTTATAAACACTAAGGAAAATTATTGATATCCTACCAAAGAATCAAAATTAGAAAAAAGTACTATATCCAGGGAAACAAATTACTAGCCTTAAAAAATAAAATACATGTATAGATGACTATTAGTATAGATTATGCTAAAAACACACCAATTCACTATAAAAAAGACATAATTTATATGATCATCAGTTGAAAATACAAGAAAATATCATGATATAAGATATAAAAAAGAAAGAAATAAAGATAGAAAAAACATTTAAGGGAGAATAAAATGCTAAGAAACACGAGTACCATGAGAGATTATAATTCTAAAATTCTAAAATTAAATTAAAAAACAGATCAAAATATGAAAAACACTGACCTTGAAGTGCTGCAAGGTATATGAATACTCTAAACACAAACAGTTTAATAAGTTCTCAAAACAAAATATTAATTAAAATATGACTGAGAATGTAGAGTTTACTAAAACATGAAATAAAAAATAGGGGAAATATTACCTTGATAACTTTATCAAATACCTCATAATTGAAGTTAGAAATATAAATCTTCATTCTAATTTCAATATAAGTCATGCAGATAGATGGAGTTTTTGTGTAGGTAATTCCTTGTTCAGTGAACATATCATGCTACCAAGTTGAACTTGACACCTAAAGGACACAATGAGCACCCATCAGAGATCAAACCAAATCAAATTGAATAGAAGCATGAAACTTACAACCTAGGACACCTTTGGGGGGTGTAGGGGATGAGAATTTGTGTTGGGGTGATGGTATTGGATCTCATAGGGAGGGGATGGGGTTATGGCTAGGGGAATCTTAAGGTTGAAGGGGAGTGGAGGGCGTCACTGGGAGGCATCAAGTGGCGACAATGAGGGGGTGTTAAAGGGGGATGAGCTGTGATAGTGGTGGGTATAAAGGATATATGTTCTGAGAAATCAATTTTGATGATGTCTTAACTTATCCAAGTAGCACAAACAACATTATCTTTAAATAAAAGTTTGATTTCTTTTTATAGGCAATCGACATATCATTTGAATATGTTGTGTTTTTAATTGTAAGAATACATGTTATTGGTATGCATTGTGTAGTGTTATAACCTATTCATGATTAGGGGGTGTTGAAGAAAACATAATTTTATGGAATCACCATGAGATTGGAGTACCTCTAACAATGAACACATATTCGCTCCAAGATCTCACAATATGCATATCAAATAAATAAATTGAATACACAAGACTAACCATCATTTCTTTCAATTTGTTAAAATTGAATAAAACCAAACTAATATTTCCTCAAAGATAATGGAAAATTTTTTTAATTTAATTCTAGTTTCACTATTTTGGAGTTAAACTAAATCATATAAATAGAATATTAGCAAATCATATACTTGGTTGAGTGTAATTAGCAAGGTATATAAGATCTCCTATTATACTGAGGTATGGTACCCATAGACTGACCAACTCTTTATTTTATTCACAAGTTCATAGTGGTTATTATTTTATATTTAGTGTTCACTACCACAAAAATGGGTTTTCACAATTGCACTCTTTAATGGTGCTAAAAAAAGCACTGATGAATTTACCCCTTTATCAGTGTTTTTTAGTAGCGCTGATAAAGGGGAGTCTTTATCAGCATTTTTTACTAGCACTGATAGAGGGTATATTTCAATAAAAAATCATTAAAAATAATATATAAATATATAAATATATAAATATATTTATATTGATATAAATATAATGTATATTTTTTAAATATGTTTTAGATAAGTATAAATAGATATTTATACTTAATATATAATATATTTAGTGAAAAAGATTTATAAAATATTTTAAAAAATATTTATAATTAATAATTTTCTAATTAGTATTGATTAATAATCATTTAATAACAATTTTAAGACAAAAAAAATTAAAAAATTAATAAAAGATCTAAAAGAAGTTGAAAACATAACTCAAATTTTAAACAACCATAACTTTTGATCCGGGTGTCCGTTTGAGCTTTACCACATATAAAATTGAAACCTGTGATGAGCTCTACTTGTAGGTTATAGAGAGAGACCCTCTGTCACATTATACAAGGCCAAAAAAGTCTCATAAGGCCTCTAAAACCGAGTTTTTAGTTGGGATACCCAATTTTTTTTAACATTTGATGGAATTTCAAGCTTGTTTAAGGGGGCCTTTTTGCCCCTTTTTAGTGGAGACTAAATTTATTTTCAAGGATTAAATTATATTGATATTATGGCATTGAAATTTTATCATTTTTCACAATGTAATGTCATTTATAATCAAATATATAACAATATATACATATTTTTTATATATTCACACATAAAAATTTAATTTTATAAATAAATAATTAAAAATATTTACATATAAAATATATTTCTCAATATACAAGTCTTATCTAAATAAAAACTAATATCAATTTTATTTAAAATACAAATATATGAATATTTATATACCTATATAGTGTGTGTGTGTGTGTATTAGTGTATGTCTATATTAATAAACTGGTATATATTATCTATATATTCTAACTTATGAATATACGTATTAATAATATTATATGTAAATATATATAAATATATATAAATATATATAACTATACTTACAGATACTCATATATATAATATATATACATGTGTATGTATGTTGTATATATGTATTTATTTATTTATAAACACACAAAAAACATATTTTATAAATGTATTTAAAACTAATCTTATAAATATATATTAATATACGAATAAATGTATGAATGAAAAAACATAACTAAATATACATATAAATAAATAGATATAAATATATATTAATACACACACACACACATATTAATATAAATCTATATCAATATATGAATAAATATAACTAAATATATATATAAATAAATAGATATATCATTAAATGGATAAAAAAAAAAGATAGGTGAGTGGTAAAGGTGTAGGTGCGTAAGGGAGAGGTCTCAGGTTCGAATACAAGCAGAGGCAGGGGTGCGCGGGCGGGTGTAGGGGGCTAGAACTATTAAAGGGTGGGGGGGGGGGGGTGTGTGCCTAGTGCTGTTAATTTTTTTACTTTTATCACTGATAAAAAAATCACTGATAAAAGAGCCTCTTATCAGTGTTTTTTAATCACTGATAAAATTCCCCTCTTATCAGTGCATTTTTTTTATCGTTGATAAAAGTCCCATTTTACCAGTGTTTTTTTAGCACTGATAAAAGGGGAATTTATCAGCATTTTTTTTCACACTGATAAAAGGGACCCCCTTTTAATGGTGCATCGATTATCAGTTCTTTTTTAATGATGATAAAATCTTTTTTTAGCATTGATAAAACCCTATTTTTAGCAGTGGTTATGACAACCATTCATTCATTTATAGGATTTTTTGCATATATTAAAGCATTTTAAGATTTTTTAATATCAATTAACTAATTCCAAAGTATTATATTTTTCATATGCTCAATTTTCAAAACCAATAAAATATTTGGGTTCAATTTTTTTTCTACATTTCAAATTCTCCCTTTAATTATTTCATTGAATAACATATTTCTTCAAGACTATATAAAATATCTAGATCATTAACACACACAAAAATAATTTCATATTCAAATATTATTTTCTCAATTAAAATACATGGGAATATAATATCTTATATATATATATATGTTATCCAATAAATACAATATTAAATGATTATACCACTTACACTAGAATTTCTTCAATCCATACAATAATTTTAATAATTTAATTGAATATAGGTTCTTGGAAGTTTATTTTAATAATTTAGGAATTTTGAATCCTGTAGGGATTTTCATATATGTGTGTGTGTGTGTTTATGTATTCATAACACTATCAAGATACACATACATTTAAGTATTAACAACATCTATATGATGCATTTTAGCATTTTTGGTTGCTGTAAGGAGGATTAAATACCCAAAGGTAATTGCATCCGTAATAAGAGAATATGTCTTCTCATGATCAATTATAGGTCCATGAGACAATCCTTTTGTGACATGACTTGTTGTATAAATATCATTTTTTTTCATTTCACTGAAGGTTCATGGCGTAGCAGAAGCACTGTTTGAGCCCATAACCAACCTGACTTTTGTTGGATTTAATGAATAACCAACAAGAAAATAATGAAGGATACTTATGTCTAGAAAATATATCCAAAGAAACAAGAAAAATAATCCCATAACCAATAAGAGAGTATGTTTCATGTTAAATTTATAATTAATTTAATGATAAGAAAATCATTCAGTCTTGAAAACTCTCTTTGATGTAGATATTGATCGATTAAACCACGTTTGTGTTATACCATCATTGCATTGATATTATCCAAAGTATAAAACCTTTATAGATATCCACACGTGACCCATAATCTCCAAACCACGTCGATGTAACTATGTGTATTGGCATAGATGATCCAAACACCTTGGTTTATTTTCCTATGATCACAACAAAATCCTTTATGATTAAATGATTGTATTTATTGTCCTTTTAATCTTGAGAGGGAAGAGGTGATGTAATAATTCTCTTGGTCTTGATAACAACCCTAGATATGTACTTCATAGAGAGAATTCTCTAGGGAGGAAATTTTTTGTTAAAAATATTTTGTCATAGTCTCTAAAATGATATAAGTGGGACTTTATAGAGCTAGGGTTTAATATTGATTATTTTACAGAGGCCCTTGATAAAATTCTAAACCTAATATATCCCCTAGATAAAATAATAATATTATTAAATTATAGCACACACCAACTTGTGAAAATAAATATCATTTTATAAAATAAATAATTCCTTACTTATTTAAATGAAATTTAAGATTATATCATTTCTGTTACTGGGCACTCAACTCGGCTCATACGACTTCCTCAACCTTTACTAAATCTCAAATAATAGATAAATATTATTCATTCTATAAATGAATAAATATTGTATTCATGGTCTTGTAAGTAAATATTTATTTTAATATTCATATAACTAAATAAATATTATTTATTACCTTGCAAATAAAACATGAGATAAATAAATATTCTCTTTGATGGTCTAGTAAATAAATATTTATTTTAATATTTACCTAACTAACAAAATATTTATTTAATAATAAATAATATTTATTACAATGTAAATAAAAAAAGATATAAATAAATATTCTATTTGATGGTCTTAATAATAAATATTAATTTAACATTAAACTCAAACATATATTCAAACTTAAATATAACCGGTGATTGAATAATTATGATAAACAAATCCTAAATAAATATAATTCATTGGTTTTGATAATAATATTTATTCCAACTATTAAATTCAATTAAAATTTAACTAATGGATACCCTAAGTGTGAAATCCATGAAATGAGGTCTCATATTTTTACAAGTATCAAGAACCTAAAAGTAAAAATACTCTCTATCTCATCATAGACTATTATCCTGAACACATGATAGAAGTTTAAGAATGTCATCATAACACTTTAAGGATCTTATCATAGCAGATAATTGTTATGACCTTTTCAATGTTATAAATAATCAAGGATATTATCATAATAATGTTATATAAAAGTAAATTTAATGTATGATAATACATTGATTAATATTATTGAGTCCCAATTATAATGAAATGCGTTCCCTAAGAGATTTAGGGTTACTGGTTTCAGGGTTCACGATGTGAGTAGTGAGGTCACAACATAAAAGCGCCGACCCGAGTCCCACGTTGACCATAAATGAGTATATGGCATGGAATATAAGTCCAATAATATCTCCTCCCCATTATAAGTCCTTTTCAAAGGCGGGAGGTATAGTGAACCAAACTCAACATACATAGTTATTACATTATTTTAGATGAATATTCAGTACATTAAAAAAATTCATGCTTGAGGACCGTAATAGTTTAGGGTCTTTGGAAACTTGGAAACATAATATTTTATCTTGGTAAAAGATCTTAAACATACCCCTTAAAGATATTCCCCTTTATTACTCCTACTTAAAACCTTTATTCATAACCCAGGTAAAGGAAACATAAGAAAGGGGTGAGATCAGATGCCCATATAGGTAAACAAGGGAGATATGTAAGCATAACA
Organism: Viscum album; assembly: GCA_963277665.1. Lineage (NCBI taxonomy): Eukaryota > Viridiplantae > Streptophyta > Magnoliopsida > Santalales > Viscaceae > Viscum > Viscum album. Next base: position 53,454,370 of record OY728126.1, read on the forward strand.
TGAATATAAGGGTATGAGAACATGATCATAACATTAGAAGGTCACACCCTATATATTAAAGATCATAATAAAGAGTCATGGCATAAATATTGGTAGTTTATAAGACATGAATCATAATGGAATCAAGAGCATAATCCTGAGAGCATAACATAGGAATAAAACATGGAATTGTGGCCTACACATAAGCATATAAAATTCTATGTCAAAGCTACCTACCACAACCCTAATAAGATGTTAGGCTTAGGATAATCACCTGTGTACCTTCTTAGGGATTGTTATGACCTCCCATGTACCTTCTTGTTTTAGTCTTGGGATGACCTCCCGTGAACCATCTTGTTTCGGGATTTGGATGCCTTCTCATGTACCCTCTTGTTACGGGCTTGAGATTCTCTACCACATACCCTCTTGTTACAAGCTTGTGATTCCCTCCCATGTACCCTATTTTTATGGTATTGGGATACCCTTACGTGTACCCTTTTGTTACGACCTTGGGATTCCCTCTCATGTACCCTCTTGTTATGGGCTTGGGATGCCCTCCCGTATACCCTCTTATTATGGGCTTGGGATGCCCTCTCGTATACCCTCTTGTTATGGGCTTGGGATTCCCTCCCTTATTACCTCTTATTATGGGCTTGGTAAACCCTCCCATGAACCCTTTGACCTCATATAATATTTACCATTACCTAATACATTGGAGGGAGATATAGGTCCCACCCATCACATAAATAAATCATACATAAGTGTGCAATAAGATAATAAAACATTCATCTTATCATGACCCAAAAAAAGAGACAAGTTTCATAAACATCATATCATACACCATAAAATGAAATGGGTATCATAAATATTTCAACACATCATAACCTATATAAAAGAGATAGGTTTCATAACCATTTTATCATGGAATAACCCATGAAAGGAAGTGGGTTTTATAAATGTTTTATCATGGCATAAACCATATAAGAGAAACAAGTTTCATAAACAACTTGTCATCTTAAATATAAAAAATTAAAAGAAATAATTATAATGGTTTCTTTGGATCATATCCCCTATAAATAATAAACTATTTAAAAGGATTTCATCTTAGGTATAAAAGTATTTTTAAATATCACTTGGATTATTTCTAAAGGAACATAACCTTTTTTTGGAAATCATTTTTTAAGACATAAAACATTTTCAAAATGATTTTATTTGATTTTTTTTGAAAAAATATGAAGTACGATTTAAAAATCATTTAAAAAATTTCTTGATTAAAACATCCTTTCTTCTTTGGAAAACACTTTTTAAATCATAAAACAATTTGAAAACCTTTTTCTTTGAAAATAACCTTTAAACCTTATAAAGGAAGCTTTGAAAAAAAATTTAAACACTTTTTTGAAACATAATAAAATTTTAAAATCATTTTACTTGAAAAAGATCTTAAATAATCATCTGAAAACATTTTTTATTTTTTTAGAAAACATGTTTTTTTGAATAAAACTGATTTCCGTTTGATGAGGGAAATAAAGTAGGATTTTATTAAAAACATTTTCTTAATCATATTAAGTAACAAAGAGTGAAAAAATGGTACCAATACATGATGATATAATAAAATAAACAAAGTATAAGAAAATTAATTAGAGTTATTGAGATATGAATTGTAATATTTCATCAATAGAATCATATTCATGAAAATACTCGATAAATGATGAGATTGTAGCAATAAACTGTTACCACTTTGGTAAATTTGGATCATAATAAACATGAAATAATAACATTACATAAAGTATAAAATATCATGAAAATAATGAGATTCATTATATAACTTGTCAAAGGGAAGTATATACACCTCGTAGAAGAATATATGAACATAACATGACATGTGTCTGAAAGAAGGTAAATTGAGACAAAATTACTTTACCGATTTGGTAACTTTTGAAACATAAACCCCATGAAAGAGATATCATAAAATGGATATGTAAATAATTATAAATTTTATGATAATAGGCATATAATACATTCATGGGAAGTATATACACCATAAAAAATAAACGATTGGTGAATAAGGCATAAGTCTCGCATAAATAAAAGTGAGACTAGAAATCCCCTTACTACTTGAGTAACTTTTGAATCATGAGATCCATGAAAGAATAACATAAATTAAAAATTTTAATATAATAAAATAAAGAAAATTCATGATATAAAATTTCATTTGGAAGTATATACACCACATAACAAGAATAAGTGGTGAATATAGTATACATCTCATAGAAATAAAAGTGAGACAAGAAAACCCTTACATTAAGTCTTGAATTTATTCGTAAATGTTAAAAACTCCCATATAATAAATATATGTTTATTATAAATATAGAATATAATCATATTATTATATATCATACCATATATGATTTTATTATGACTTTATATTACCTGTTTATTAACAATTCCATGTTAAAGTTATGTTTTGGGTAATAACTATTTTGTTTTTCATATATGTTTTGACATGTTACTCTTGATAATCTTAAATAGACCATGATTTAATTATTTAAAAAATTTAAAACATGATATAAATATAATATATATTCATTATATAAGTATTTATAATAATCTATAAAATATAGAAATATAAAATGGAATACACCGTTCATGGAGGTGGTAGGCCGTACGTACGGATGAACGTTGTTTCCTTTTTCTTATCGTATTAAAAGAAAGAATGTAAATGATATATATATATATATTATAATTACAGTATAATTTTTATTTCATATATATAATATACCTTTACTAAACCCATCCTTAATACATTCCATGTAAATTGTGAATGAATCACATCACTTTGAGGAGGAGGTAATCCACACATCCACAAACAAAGTTATCATATTCCCCCAAAATGGAAAACAGGAAGATATGTGTTATATAATAATTATATAATAATAAATAAATAATAAATTTCATATAAAAATAGTAAGTACATCATTATTCTCAACCTTGAAATGTGGTAAAGGAAGAATGAATGACATCAGTTCACGAGGCGGTAGACTGCCGTACACACGAACAATGATTACATATCCCATTTTATGGAAGTGTATGTAGGTGTAGGTAGAAACATTAACATAAAAACATATTACTATATTTTGGATGCTGAGGTTATTATATAAGCATTAAATAAGAATAATTTAGCGGGTGGAGAAATAAATAATAGAAAAGTGTTTGTTGAAGGATGTTATCTCTTCTTTGGGTAATTTCTTTTGATTTGCACCAAAGGAATAAATTGGTTTGATTTATACCCAAAGTGAGGCTTCCATTATGAGAGTAGGGAATTTTAGAGCTTATTTAGGTAGGTTTTGGATGATAAAAATGGTTTGAGTGGTGTGAATAAGTGAGGGGGTTGAGTGCCTTTATATAGCGAAGGAGGAATAACATTCTTGTAAATATAAAAAGGTAAACACTATTGGGAGACCTACCTTACATAATTTTCCTCCAATATTGGTAAATTTTTGAGAAAATGGATTATATGGTCGAAATATTTCCATAAAATAGTTGTTTTACATGTGTTTAGGTTATTTTCCACCTTAAGTTAAAGTTTAACCGCTAAGTAAACTCGTTTTTTCCTTAATCGTTGTAATTAATTTTAATTACTTTCGCTAATATTTTTGGAAAAAAACTAAGTGAAAATTAATATAAATTATAAATTATGATTATTAAAAATATTAAATCCTATTTATAAATTATAAACACAGAAGTGACATAAATTAATTTAAAATTAATCCCGTAGAAGGGACGAGACAACTAGTTTTTAAAGTGAAAATTTTCAAAAGTTTAAAATGTTTTTATATCCAATTTTAATTTAAAATTGATTAAAATGAACTAAATTGTATTAATATATATATAATTGATATAAATATACTTTAAAATCAATTTAAAATATAATTTAACTATATAAATAAATTAGACAAAAATGCAGTTTTCAATTCACTACTGGAAAGATTATCTTTCCCAACACTTCTATACAAACGGTTCAAAATAAACATTGGTATATATTTCCTTTACCAACGGTTTAGTAAAACTATTGGTAAAGGTGTGTTTAGGGAGAGATTTACCAATGATTTATTAAAACCATTGGGAAATCTATGGCTACGGAGAAATTTACCAATGGTTTTTAATAAACCGTTGGGATAGAGTAATTCGAATGAGTTTTACCCAATGGTTATATAGAACCATTGGGATAAGTGAATTGTATAAAGCCTTTTCCAATGGTTTCAGAAAACTGTTGGCAAAGATTACCTTTCCCAATGGTTTTAAAAAACCGTTGGGAAAGTTTTCCCCTAAAATCATCGCCAGCCCCAATCCCCTGTCCGCTGAATTGTAGACCTAAAACGCGATACAGAGAGATCTCTATGTCGGAAAATTATTCCACCCTTGAACCAGATAGTTGTTTTGTTCTGCACTTCAAATCTGTAAGTGGTACCTTTGGTTCAATGTTTCCCATCTATTTTTTTTTGTTTTATGTTTTTATTTGTCCTAAACCAGAGGTCCGTGCGCTATGGTATACCTAACAATTGTAATTTTATTTGTTTTCTAATTTTGTTCTACACTTCAACTATTTCATCATGTTGAAGATATTTTAATTTTCCAACTATAATATTGTTATATGTTCTTTAGTAGATATTATCCTATAATCCTTGGGTATTAGATACCCAATGTAATTGTTGAGAACCTTTCCTTTTATGATGATATGATGAGTGTATGATAATGGGAGTTTTGGTGTAGACCCTTATGATTGGAACTTCTATGGACACATGATGATTGTTCTATCAAAATTTCACTATGATATTTCAATAGGATTGATAACAACTTATTTAGTGTCTGGTTTAATATAACAATGTTCTTATTCACCAATACTAGGAGTATAGAATTAGACCACTTGTTAATATTTAAATGTCAAAATATGTGTTTCATCATCTATATCAAGAGTGCAGTCATTAGAACTTGGTCAAAATTCATTAGACATGGATTAAATCATATTGATTGTGATAGAGGAAAACTAATGCTCCTCCTTGGTATGTAATATCTTTTGGTATGATGGTTAACATCACAATGTTTGTTGGTTTAATGACTATTGCACCACTTAATGGGATGGTTCTCATTGTACAATTTAGTGCATAATTTCCCAATATATCATTTTGTGGGTTAGTGATTGTTTGATCAATTAATTGGTTTTCACCCATCGAACCATTTTATGGTATGGTTACCATTCATTATCATTTTAGATAATGGTCGAAAGATATGTTTTTTGTTCCATGGGATTGTGAAATAGAGTTTTCCAATCATTATTAGTCCATTCTAGATAATATTTTATGTTGGGTTTTCCCAATGGTTTTGTTAAACTGTTGGGAAAGAAAAATTTTAAAGACCCAATTTAAGGATCCTCATCCCCCGACCTCCGCCTCCCAACCCCCTCCCCCCTCCCTGGTCTCAATCTCCTCTCGGCCTCCACCTCTGCATCCCGGCCCCCTCCCTATCATCTGGTGGCGTTCCCCTTCCCCTATCGGCTCTCTCTCCGATGAAGATATCCCCCTCCCCTCTCGGATCCTGACAACGTTCCCCCCACCCCTCTCGTATCCCACTCCTGGCAACATCCGCCTCCCCTCAATCTCCTCCTCCGACGTCCCCCAGCCCCCTCTCCAGTCGCTCGCAAGACCCACCATGGCCGAACACCCCATGGGACATCCCCCTCTTGGCTCCCTCTCCTCGCACCAGGGTTCTTGATCGGTATTTCTAGGTAAGAATTAGTCTTCTTTTTTTTAAAAATGAGGCAATAAGGAATGCATTGTTAGGTTCATATTTAGGATAACCATTCATATTAATCGTTCATTTTATGGAGTTTTGGTTAGTAGTCAACTCATGGTGTGGTGAATTATTGGGTAAATGATAGTAATTCCATGTAATGCCATGTAATTTTTAGTGGATTAATCTATATTCTAATCTTGTTAGTTTGAGATATTTAAATGCTAGTAATTCCATGTAATTTTTACATGCTTGATTTTGTGATAAATTCCGTATGCCATATTGATGGCTTGAATTGTGTCTTTTGTCTAGCTTGGTAGCTTGGGATCATTCATTTCCCTTTGTGAGATACTTAGGACATACATAGAAGTTACCATACATCGTAGTTATACACTGAAATCCATTTGGATCTCTATGGATGGAATTAGTGGTATTGGATTATCAGATTTTCCAATTGTGATACTTAGGATTCTTTTAGATTGTATTAGACATGCACGAGACTCCCCCATAGGTTCAAACAGATTTGAATGATTGATTGTTTGCTCTTATGAGATGAATATTTTATTTATGTTATGATCCCATTGTTCCATTTCTTGATAATTTGTTCCTATACTTTTTCTTATTAATGTGTTGAAATGGATTAGAGATCCCATGAAAGAGCACATGCTTATAGGAATTATTCTCCTAGTTACCTTGTTTACATTGAAACATTTTATATGTATTATGACATAGACATGTAACTCCTTTTTGATATCCAGCTTAGGCCAATGTAGGCGGTATGGTATGTGGGCCCATTTAGGAACCTGGACCATGTTGTTGTCATTTTACTTATCATTTCTCTACACTTCCAATAAATAAAACATTGTCTTAATATATATTTCACTATATGGATTGGGCTACACAACAACGGTGCCAACCTACTGAGATTTATGTCTCACACCCTACCCGGAACGTCATTACACTAGGGTACTAGAGCATTCCTTTTGTTTGTAGGACCTATTTTGATTTCTTGTGTTGTTTTCTTTTTTACGTGGGAGTTAGGAGAAACCATTTTTGTCAAAGGCGCGCGGTGTAATAAGGCACAAAGACCATTTGGGGATGCAGCGTGAGGCGCGGCGCGAGGCACAACTAAGGCGCATGCGTACATAATTAATTAAATACAGTTTTGAACTGTATTTTAAATTTTAAAAAACATAAATTCAATAAAAAATTCAAATTAATATACATACCAATATTTTTTAAGAGGTTATTTTGTGAGTGATATTACAACAATGTTTTTATAGTCTGCTATATTTTTCCTTGCAAAAAAAATAGTCTGCTATGTTTTTTATTAATATATTAAATATTCTATTTAATTGAAATTAGGACTTCCCCGATTTCTATGGTGGTGCACCGTGATTTTCGCCTTCTACTCTGATCTTCACATTTCTCGGCTTTCCGCCTCCTACCTCGATCTATGCTACAACGATTCATCTGTTCCGCACTCAAAACCCCAACCGCTTCCAACATCATCCTCTTCTCCGCCTGCCAGCACCGTCGCCTCCCAACAAGGAATAGATGAGAGTGAGGCGCACCTTTACAGCGCATGGTGCCGGAGCGCCTCAAGGAATGACAGGTGAGATGCGCGCCTTTGGCGCGCCTCAACGAAGTCTCCTTGCCTTGTAGGTGGTGAGGTGATCCGGCCTCGCCTCACCGTGCCCCTTTCCAAGGCGCGTACCTCAGCGCACCTTTGACAACAATGGGAGAAACAGGACCTATCTGGAGCTTGAGATGCTCGTGGAGGTAGTTGTTTGGTAGTTTTTCATTTATTTCATTGTACTGCTTATAGTATTTGTCACATATTCTACTAGTAGCTTCATCTATTATTCATTATTGCTATAAATTTTCATTGGCCATATTTTATTAAAATATTATATTATTCAACTGATTTTTTTCATTCTTTTATTACTACTTTCACACTTTTCTATTATTTATTATATTTTAAAATATTGTGATACTCTGATCTAGAGGGTATAGTCTCTACACCGCACTATCAATAAACCCTCGCTTGTAGTTGGTAGCTTCTATCATACATGGTGGCACGTTTGAGGCCATGCGACCTATTGGTATGACCACCATCTTAGTGGACATGCCCCATGACAACAGGCTAAGAACTAAAACCATAAATAATAATGCCAAATACATGCATCATTTTTAAGTAAATATCTCAAGTGTAAACATAAAAAACAAGAATAATAAGACCTTATCCCTTGTATCGAACAAAACCAAACTAAGTTGAAACTCAGGAAAAATTGATTATATACCATTAATAGGAAGAGTAATTATTAATTAATTGGAATGTACTATTTGATAGTATCATTTTGAAACATTGATCTATTTACCCTTTGCTTGCAGGAACAAGATTTTACCCATGGGGCGCTGTGGTACTTATATGTTGGGCGGTGACAGGTATAGTCACAGGAGACAAGTTTGTTTTAGTTTAGTTTTTATTTTATTTTATTTATTGCATTGGTCACTTAGATCTTTGACTGATTTCTATAGACAGAGGGTAGTTATATTCTGCGAAGGGGGCCAGAAGGAGTTCTGATTGATTCAGTCCACCGGCTTTGATCCGAAGTAAGATTCCATGGTTACTACTTGTCTCGCACCTCATGTATTTGGGGCTTTAGTGTTTTGACTACTATTTGACTCATGGCGCGCTTGAAAAGCATGCGTGGGGTGGTCAAAACCATCCGAACGACCTAGGAATTCCATGAAATCGGACGACAACAAAGGGTGGGTGAGTTTTAAAATTTTCGGCCAGACGACACGTCAATCAGAGGTGTCGTGTGACCGCGCTGGCCGAAAACGCACTCCGCATGTCGTAAATGGCCAAAACCTAGCTTTTACAGTCAAATGCATGCCGAACGACATCATAATGACTTGAAATCACACGAAAACACCCTAATTATTATTTGTGAGGTGTATGAGGAGATAGAACGTCATTCGGACGCATCGTTTTCACGGCAAGACTGAATATGTGTTTTTTAGGTGTTCGGCGAGCTTGAAAAGCATGCATGAGGTGGTCGAAACCGGCCGAATGACCTCGTAATTCCATGAAATCGGACTACAAAAAATGGTGGGTGAATTGTAAAATTTTCGGCCAGACATCACGTCAATCAGAGGTGTCGTGTGACCGCGTTGGCAGAAAATGCAGTCCGCATGCCGTAAATGGCCAAAACATGGGTTTTACGTTCAAATTCATGCCAAATGACATCATAATGACTTGAAATCACACTAAAACACCCTAATTATTATTCTTGAGGTGTAAGAGAATACAAAACATCATTCAGACGTGCCGTTTTCACGGTACGGCTGAATATGTGATTTTTAGGTGTTCGGCGCGCTTGAAAAGCGTGCATGAGGTGGTCGAAACTGGCCTAACGACCTCAGAATACCATGAAATTGGACGACAACAAAGGGTGGGTGAATTGTAAAATTGTTGGTCAGACGTCACATCAATCGGAGGTGTCGTGTGACTGCGCTGGCAGAAAACGCACTCTGCGTGTCGTAAATGGCCAAAACATGGGTTTTACGGTCAAATGCATGCCGAACGACATCATAATGACTTGAAATCACACGAAAACACCCTAATTATTATTCTTGAGGTGTAAGAGGAGATGAAACATCATTTGGACGCACGATTTGTGTGGCACGACTGAATATATGTTTTTTAGGTGTTCAACGTGCTTGAAAAGCGTGCGTGGGGTGGTCGAAACCGGCCGAACAACCTCGGAATGCCATGAAATCGGATGAAAACAAAGGGTGGATGATTTTTGAAATTGTCAGTGAGATGCCGCATCAATCAGAGGTTTCGTGTGACCGCGCTGGCTGAAAACGCACTCGGCGTGTCGTAAATGGCCAAAACATGGATTTTACGGTCAAATGCATGCCGAACAACATCAGAATGACTTGAAATCACACGAAAACACCCTAATTATTATTCTTGAGGTGTACAAGGAGACAACACATCATTCGGACACGCGTTTTGTGTGGAAAAGCTGAATATGTGTTTTTTAGGTGTTCGGCGTGATTGAAAAGCATGCGTGGGGTGGTTGAAACAGGACGAACGACCTCAGAATTCCATGAAATCAAACGACAACAAAGGCTGGGTGATTTGTGAAATTTTAGCCCAGATGGCATATCAATCAGAGGTGTCATGTGACCGCGATGGCCAGAAATGCACTCGACATGTCGTAAATGGCAAAAACTTGGGTTTTACAGTCAAATACATGCCGAACGACATCATAATAACTTGAAATCACACAAAAACACCCTAATTATTAATCGTGAGGTGTACGAGGAGACGACACGTCATTCATATGCGCGGTTTTCACGGCATGACTGAATATGTGTTTTTTTGGTGTTCGACGCGCTTGAAAAGCGTGCATGGGGTGGTCGAAACTGGCCGAACGACCTCGAAATTCCCTGAAATCGGTCAACAAAAAAGGCTGGGTGATTTGTGAAATTTTTGGCCAGACGACACGTCAATCGAAGGTGTCATGTGACCGCACTGGCCAAAAACACACTCGGTGTGTCGTAAATGGCCAAAACATGGGTTTTACGGTCAAATGCATGCCAAACAACATAGGAAAGACTTGAAATAACAGGAAAACACCCTAATTTTTATTCATGAGGTGTACGAGGAGATGACATGTCATTCGGACGTGCGGTTTGAGTGGCATGGATGAATATGTGTTTTTTAGGTGTTCTGCACATTTGAAAAGCGTGCATGGGGTGGTCGAAACCAGCTGAACGACCTCTGAATGCCATTAAATCCGACGAAAAAAAGGGTGGGTGAATTGTAAAATTTTCGGCCAGACAACACATCAATCGGAGGTGTCGTGTGACCGTGTTGGCCGAAAACTCACTCAGCGTGTCATAAATGACCAAAACATGGGTTTTACGGTCAAATACATGCAGAACGACATCAGAATGACTTGAAATCACATGAAAACACCCTAATTATTATTTTTGAGGTGTACGAGGAGACGACACATCATTCAGACACGTGGTTTGCACGACACGGTTGAATATGTGTTTTTAGGTGTTCGACGTGCTTGAAAAGCGTGCGAAGGGTGGTCGAAACCGGCCGAATGACCTCGAAATGTCATAAAATCAGAAGAAAACAAAGGTTTGGTGATTTGTAAAATTTTCGGCCAGACGACACCTCAATCGGAGGTGTCGTGTGACAGCGCTGGCCGAAAACACACTCCGCGTGTCGTAAATGGCCAAAACCTGGGTTTTACGGTCAAATGAATGCCGAACGACATCAGAATGACTTTAAATCACACGAAAACACCCTAATTATTATTTGTGAGGTGTACGAGGAGACGACACATCATTCGGACGCGTGGTTTGCACGGCACAGCTGAATATGTGTTTTTTAGGTGTTCGGCGCGCTTGAAAAGTGTGCATGAGGTGGTCGAAACTAGCCGAACGACCTTGGAATGCCATGAAATAGGATGAAAACAAAGGGCGGGTGATTTTTGAAATTTTCGGCTAGACGGAACGTCAATCGGAGGTGTCGTGTGACCGCGCTGGCCGAAAATGCACTCTGTGTGTCATAAATGGCCAAAACATAGGTTTTATGGTCAAATGCATGCCGAACGACATCAGAATGAATTTAAATCACATGAAAACACCCTAATTATTATTTGTGAGGTGTACGAGGATACGTCACATCATTCGGAAGCGTGGTTTGCATGGCATGGATGAATATGTGTTTTTTAGGTGTTCAGCGCGCTTGAAAAACGTGCGTGGGGTGGTCGAAACCAGCCGAACGACCTCAGAATGCCATGAAATCGGACGACAACAAAGTGTGGGTGAATTGTGAAATTTTCAGCTAGATGGAATGTCAATCAGAGGTGTCGTGTGACCTCGCTGGCCGAAAACGCACTCCGCCTGTCGTAAATGGCCAAAACCTGGGTTTTACGGTCAAATGCATGCCGAACGACATCAGAATGACTTGAAATCACACGAAAACAACATAATTCTTATTCATGAGGTGTAAGAGGAGACAATACATCATTCTGACACGCGGTTTGTGCGGAACGGATGAATATGTGTTTTTTAGGTGTTCGGCGCGCTTTAAAAGCGTGCGTGGGGTGGTCAAAACTGGCCGAACGACCTTGGAATGCCATGAAATCGGATGACAACAAATGGTGGGTAATTTGTGAAATTTTTGGCCTGACGGCACATCAATCGGAGGTGTCGTGTGACTGTTCTGGCCGAAAACGCACTCCGCGTGTCGTAAATGGACAAAACCTGGGTTTTGCGGTCAAATTCATGCCGAACGACATCAGAATGACTTGAAATCACACGAAAAAACCGTAATTATTATTCATGAGGTGTAGGAAGATACAGAACTTCATTAGGACGCGCGGTTTGCGTGGCACAACTGAATATGTGTTTTTAGGTGTTCGGCGTGCTTGAAAAGCATGCGTGGGGTGGTTGAAACCGGCCAAACGACCTCGGAATGCCATGAAATCGGACAAAAACAAAGGGTGGGTGAATTGTAAAATTTTCGGCTAGACGGAACATCAATCGGAGGTGTTGTGTGACCGCGTTGGCTAAAAAAGCACTCTGAACACCCCCCTCCACCCCGGACAGCCCCCCTCACCCCCGGAGAGCCCTATGCACCCCCCAGATAGCCCCCCACCCCGGACAGCCCTCCCACCCACCAGACACCCCCTCCCAGACATCCCCCCTACCCCAGACAGCCCCCACCCTGGAAATCCCCCCACCCAACGATCCATGGATCATTTGTGATAGGTACGAGTCAACCCCACCTCAATCTGAGGCACGATGTGACTGGTATCACTCAAAGTGTCTCAATTTTGTTTGAAACAGACAACATTTTAAGTGAAAACAACAACTGACATACGAAAAATCTTCACAAGGCTACACATAGATTCTTTAAATTAAGTGATAAAAAATAAAATATGGTTTATTGGTCATACGTTATTAGAAGAAAATATTCACAAGGCATAGATTGAAACACAATGAGTCATACTATATATAGAAAAACATGAATTATATTAGGAATGAGTCTCAACATCCCATCATGAACATGCACCAACACTCATGTTCTAATTCTCAATCACAGGTCGTTCATTCTATACAATAACATACAACAAATAAATATCATATAGTGATTTCATATGAAGCCTATGAACACTCAAGCATACCATATAACAAATTGGTCAATAAGGATACACATAAATTCTTTAAAAACAAGTTTCAAAGTCTCATAAAAATACCACAATGGTGAGGAATACATATGGTGACACCATAGACCCATGGATCACCTCAATCCCATCCTCAAACAGTGGGTTCTAGGACCAAACCAAAGTCCCTTTGGGAACCCAATACCAAAGACTTAATTGAATATTCATACCCACTACCCAAGATGGGGATTCATCTCACATCACACCCAATAGAGAAAATTACAATTAGCCACATACCCCCTTATTCTAATTGAAAAATCTATGAAAAACATGTAGGCTATTCCAGTAACACATCTCAAATGTCATGATTGGCCAATGTTTCCCACTAACACATCAGGAACCATTTATACATGGATACATAATCATTAGAGGAATATAAACATCCCATGTGCTTCCTATAACTCATCCTAGGTCTAAGAACATGAGAAATACCATTGTCTATCTTATGGGTATCATGATCCTTGCCACACTACCCATGTTTTTCTGTTGGTTTTAAGATAATCAACCCAAGACCATGACTAAAAATCCCATGTGATTCCTATAACATGTTGGTTTTTTCTCTTGTGTGTATTGGTGTTGTGGTTTGAGTGAGGAATGAATTATAAATTTTGAATACTCTTATGTGTGTTGGTGTTGTGGTTTGAGTGAGGAATAAATTCTAAATTTGGAATACTCTTATGGGTGTTATTGCATTTTCTATAACATGTAGGCGTTTTCTCTTATGGGTGTTATTGCATTTGAATTTTTAAATTTCAAAATTTTGGAATGAATTCTAAATTTTGAATACTTTGTATGCGGATTCTGTATTGATGTTGTTATAGGGGGTTTCTGTGTTGTTGCAGGTCTGGAGAGGGGAGAGGGGCCTGTTGCTGTGGAGCTGTACAATTGTATACCAACGGTTCTGTAACCGTTGGTATAGATAATATTATATAAGGCTATACCAATGGTTCTGTAACCATTGGTATAGATACTATTATATAAGCTACACCAACGGTTTGTTATAACCGTTGGTATAGGTTTATACCAACGGTTATAACCAAACCGTTGGTATAGTCTTATGGCTTGGCATATGCTTTCTATACCAACAGTTATAAACCATTGGTAGAGTTGTTACACACATATACCAACGGTTTTAAAAACCGTTGGTATATGTTATACTTTTACACACATATACCAACGGTTTGTACAAACTGTTGGTATACCTCCTATTTTCACACCTATACCAACGGTTTTCACAGAATCGTTGGTATAAGCCTATTTTCACACCTTACTCTCCCATGGTTGAGGGAACCATTGGTATAATATATACCAACGGGTTTCAGGCCTTTACCAATGGTTTTGAACCGTTGGTAAAGGGTAATATTCCAGTAGTGATTAAAATTCAATGTTTTTCACTATTCATCAAGAAATGAAACTTCTCAGAAAAATACAAAAAATTTACCTGAAGTAAATTTTGATATTATGATTTAAAAAATGAAGATTATTTTTTAAATAAAATTTATAAAATTTTCAAAAATTATATTTAAAATAGATGCGCCATTAAAAGGTAGTAAAATTCCCTTTAGAAAAATATATATCTTTATGCGTAAAATTGTATTTATTCTTATCTCTTGTCTAGAAGACACATATGATGAAATTTAAATATTTGAATGAAAAATATATATATCATTAAAATCATTTATCAAAAGTGGTTTAATTAATTAATTTATGTAAAATGTGTTTGATTTCATAAATTTAGTTTTCCAGTAAAAAATTTCCTATATTTTCAAAAGAGTTTTATTTTAATTTATAGTTAATTGGTCACCAATTAATTCTTCTTATATAAATGTGTAAACCATATTTTAATAATTTATTTAATCTTATTCATAACCGCTATTCTAAGGGCTACGTGACAACTATAATAATATTTTAATAATAATATCAATAGTACATTGTAGTTTGGTAAAACTAGGCCTTGCGTGCAATATAAGCTATCAAAGGAACTCAACATTGTGTGTAATAGAATCCAAACATAGTGTTATGTGTACCAAAATCTAATCTAAGTATTGCATTTAATTCAAGATTAACTTGGTTTTGCGTGCAATGAAAACCAAACTTAGTGTTTTAATATAACACACATTACATTTAGTGTTACGTGAAATAAAAAATATTGAAAATATTAAATTAATTAAAAAGAAATATTTCAAGAAATATTGGGGTGTTATATTCTACCCCCATTAAAATTAATTTCACCCTCAAAATTCATTTGGGTTATCAAAGGTCTAATATTTGAAAGTTTCTTTCATAGAAACCCACATCGTAAAAATGAATACTAAAACTTACTTTTAAAATGGAATGTTGAAAACATAATGGTTATCTAAAGTAACTCATAAATAGGTTTCCAAATAGGATAACATAGGTGTTAAGTGAAAATATGTCCATGGAAGAGAAATATAACTATCAAGTTCTAATGGAGAGTGATAAATAAGATTAATTAGTAGAAGTGAGTGATCCATAGAAAGGTAAAGATCACAACACCATAAATTTGTGATGATCTAAGGATCCATTTGATCCATAAAAAATGAAGGTAATAGGATAAATTTTTTGTTCCAATATCCTTTTCATAGAGTTGAATATTTTTCACAAGATGACATGTTTACTTGATTTCATTCCATTTTATATGCAAAATCTCAGCCTTTGGTTTTTATTTGACTAGTTTTTCACTTCATCTCTTACTAGAAAAATTAAGGTGAATTTGTTATGTTGGAAGAACTAACGAATCATAAGATCCATTAAGAATGATATGTCATTTCATCTATCTTTAGTTAATATCATAGGAAAATGGTTACCAAATTTATCCAATATTCATAAATCCTCATGTGGTGAGATAATACATTATTCTCTAAAACCTAATCCAAAGTTTAATGTAATCTATTTCATAAATAGTTAAACCTGTAACCCTTAAAAAATACAATTCATCCTTTATTCCTTAAATAATCTCTTATACCCAAAAAAAATTCATTGGAAACTTGGGTCCATCCTTGTACTGATATAATATCAAATGTAATTTTATTATTCTATAATCCATGTAGAGGGAGATAATCCCCTGGAATTTCACTAAAGGATGAACAATAATATTTCTATAGGGATTATTCATATAAAATCAAACATGAAATTCCCAAATAAGGATGGGATGATAAGTATTCCCTAATTATCATGGTTCACTTCATCCATTATGATAGCTTAAGCTTTCCCTTTTTCCTTTGTCTTCAGATGTTTTTATGGTTTATCATCCACATTAGTCCTTAGATTGGGGAACTTGTTAGCATAATTCCCAAATCCCATGAAATTAAAACACTGAAGTGTGGGAGGTGCATTATGTGGGGAATTCTCATAATTCACATAATTATCCATATTATTCCCATCACATTGGCATTAAACCACTCAATGTCATTCCATTCCACACTTAAAACATTTAGTAGTCCCCTTAAGATAATTCCCTCCATGTTTATTTCCACACTTTGAGCATAATGGAAGGCTCATTTTATTTTGTCCATGGTTATTATATTTTTCTTTGAACTCTATCTTTCTTTTATTATCATAACCATGATATTGATATGAAACTCAAACCGCTATTTCATCCTTGACAACACATCATATAAATTATTAATAGCTGCTAAAGTCTCTTATATCCAAGGCCTTTTGAAGACTTGGTTTTAGGCCACCAAAGAATTGATCAATTTTACTTTCACGTTGGATGATAATACCTAAAGAGTACCTCACAAGATTTTTAATTTATTTATAGAAACCAAAAGATTCATAATCCTTCTGATTAAGCTCTAGAAATTCCTTTTGCATCTCTGTATTAAGAATATGAGGAAAGTTCTTATTAAAAAATAAGTTCTTGAACTCATCCCAATCTATGGAGTCAATTTAGTCTTTTCACCTCATATTCTTAATAAGATTCCACCATTGATCCACCTCAACTTCTAGATGATAGAGATCCAAAGTGAAATTTTTATACTCTAAACAATGTAGAATGGAAATTATATTTTCAGTGGTATTGCTCCATTTCTCAGCAACTAATGGGTTAGCAGAACCACTACAAGAAGGTGGATGTTGTCTCATGAAGGACTCAACAAATCTTTATTCCCTACTTTGCTCGTTTGGATGTTCACCATGATTCATATATTGAGAAATTTGTGTGAGAATAATAATAAGGTTTTTCATTCCATCTCCCATTAAATTCAGTTGCCCTGGAAGATAATCATTACATTTTCCATTACATTACTCATTAACATAGTTTCTTTGGGTTCTATCTATTGACTAAAACCAAAAATCATAGAGTAAGAAACAATCATTATAGTGGGGAATCTCATAATCATGAAAAAACACTTATAGGATGTCTAAATC
This sequence comes from Viscum album, assembly GCA_963277665.1. Classification (NCBI taxonomy): domain Eukaryota; kingdom Viridiplantae; phylum Streptophyta; class Magnoliopsida; order Santalales; family Viscaceae; genus Viscum; species Viscum album. The sequence continues at coordinate 53,471,796 of OY728126.1, forward strand.
ATGATAACTTCCTTTTTAATCCATGACACCTTAGGTTTATCCTAGGTTATTAAAAGAAATTATCTATCTAAATCCTTCATGATGGTTCATAAAGAGTTTGTGAATTCCTAAATCATATCCCCCAGGAGTTTCAAACTAGGTGTGCAACAAGACCCATTATAGTGCACTAGTTCCTGACCGAGTCTAGATCAATGTGGTGTCTTTGGGGGTTTTCACCACTATGTACATCTATGCTAGAGCCACATCCACTTGTAATATCTTGACAGAGATGTAATTTCTTAGAAACCACTCTATTAATCCTTTACCAAAATTCAAGTACATTTTCCTAAACATTAACTCATCATTAGACTTATCCTTATATACATCCATAGAAATATCCTTAGGGATCTCACAAAAATTTTATCATCCTAGTTTCTAAAGGTTGAATAAAATTTTCCTTTGATACCAACTATAGTGACCCAGGCTTAACATACATGGATATCATATCATTTTAGATGAATATTCAGTACATTAAAAAAATACATACCTAAGGACCATAATAGTTTAGTGTCTTTGGAAACTTGGAAACATAATCTTATATCTTCGTGAAAGGTTTTTAATATCTCCCTTAAAGATCTTCCCCTTTAGTACTCATACTTAAAACCATTCTTTATAATGCAGAGAAAGGAAACATAATAAAAGGGTGAGATTAGATGCTTAATAAGGGTAAACAGGGGAGATATATAAGCATAACATGAGAATAAGGGTATGATAATATGATTATAACATTATAAGGTCATACCTTTCATATTAAAGATCATAATCAAGATTCATGGCATAAAGATTGGCTATTTACAAGGCATGAATAATAAGGGAATCAAGAGCATAATCCATGAGATCATAACATAGGAATAAGACATGTAATTGTGGCATACACACAAGCATAGAAAATCCTATGTCAAGTATACCTACCAAGATCCTCATAACATGTTAGGATCATACTAATCATCCATGTACCTTCTTTGGGCTTGGTATGACCTCCTGTGTACCTTCTTGTTTTGGGTTTGGGATGCCCTCCCAAGCACCCTCTTGTTATGGGCTTGAGATGCCCTCCTGTGTTCCTTCTTGTTATGATCTTGGGATGCCCTTACATGTACCCTATTTTTAAGGGCTTGAGATCCCATCCCATGTAATCTCTTATCATGGTATTGGGATTCCCTCCTTTATACCCTCTTATTATGGGCTTGAGATTCCCTCCCGTATACCCTCTTGTTACAGGCTTGGGATTCCCTCCCATATACCCTCTCTTAATGGGATTGGTATGCCCTCCCTTATACACTCTTTTTACAGACTTGGGATATCCTATAATTTACCCTTTGATCTCATATAACATTTACCATTACATGGTGCATTGGAGGGAGATATTGGTCCCACCCATCATAGAAATAAATAATTCATACATGTGACAAAAGATAATAAAACATTAATCTTATCATGACCCAAAAAAAGAGATATGTTTCATAAACATCATATCATAACCCATGAAATGAAATAGGTATCATAAAAATTTCAACATATCATAACCTATGGAAAATAGATAGGTTTCACAACCATTTTATCATAGAATAACCCATTAAATGAGGTAAGTTTCATAAACATTTATCATGGTATAACCCATGGAAGAGAAATGGGTTTCATAAACATATTGTAATATTAAACATAAACCATTCCAAGAAAGAATAAAAATAGTGTCCTTGGATAATATTCATAGTAAATCATAAACTATATAAAATCATTTCATCTTAGGTAGAGAATTATTTTGAAATATTGCTTGGATAATTTCTCAAGGAAAATAACCTTTCTTCAAAAATCAATTTTTAAGACATAAAACATTTTCAAAATATTTTTCTTTGAAAACCACTTTGAAAACATATGAAGTAAGATTTAAAAATAATTTAAAACATTTCTTGTGGAAAATATCATTTCTGATTTGAAAAATTATTTTTAAATCATAAAACCTCAAAAAAAATTATTATCATAAAAGTGGCAGGTACAACTGATGGAATAAAACAAAAAAATGAGAAAGTAAAGGTCAAATGGGTATAAAATAATAAAGTTAAAGGGAATATTCTATAACCAGGTTCATCACATTAGGAGGAAGATATCCCAGAACAACGATACATTAAATCCACTACCTATAAGTCATCTTAGAGGAGAGAAAATTTCCCATTGCATTCCCTTCACACCGTGTATGAATAATGTCCAAGTCATTATTTAGGATCCCCTTTCAACTAAGAATAGTGTAGACAATCAACTAGGGAATCAGACTAAATCCATGAAAATAATTATAGATAATAAGATGATAATTTTTGACTACCTCTAGAAAAATGTTCTTCTAACTACACAAGAGAAAACCTGTAAGCATCGTTTGTGATTCTGCTCAGAGGGACTTACCTATACCCAAAAAATATATAAAATCCAACATTACTGACCCCCTTGGATAAAGGACAACACCCATGCCCCTCATAACTCCCATGTTATATGAACCATCGACGTTCAGTTTGAGACCCGACTGATGAGGAAGCCATTAAACTCATCGCCCCCACCTAATACTGGGAGTACTATAAAGGCCATGGGCTACTAGGAGAATTTTGAGAGAAGGGTCTCCCTCACATCCCTTACAGAGAATGATCATATCACTCAATATGTTCCTACTTTTGAAAATGATACTCGTATGAGTTCCTGGGGATCCATTGTTTTGAGCTTCATTTCTCACTTTCCACAGGCACTAGAATCCCACCATGAGTATAAGATCTCTCACCTTGTGTTTTAGTCCCAAAGTCACTGCACCCTAGAACTAGTGATGCAACAAGAAAATATTCATGATCATGTGAGATAAAAACCATATAAAATCCCCATAATCTTTCCACAACATGTTTTCCCATTATCCATAAAAAAATATGTGATCAGAGGTCTCCACCCATGATTCCCTACAACAATGGAAGCTAGAGGTGAGACTAATTCCCAGTTTCTTAATGTTCTCCTTGGTGGGAAGCACATGATTTCTAACCCACCATACTAGTAAGTTAAAATTCATCGGTTTCTCTTTACACCGGAGAACTTCACCCCAAGCGTCATGTTTGTTAAGCACCACCGTGATTTTATGGAAATATTTCATAGAGAATTCCCTTGAGTAGAATCCCATGAAGACAAATTTTCCCTACTATGATTTGAACACAGTGTTCTAAAAAAATCCTTGTACTTGGTATACATGTGATTACCCCAAAGAGTCTTCCCCTCGATATCCTCCCACACTAACTTCCCATTTAAGGCCTATGATGCACTTGAAACACTTTTAATATTGATACCACCTTCCAAAAAAGGTCTTTACAGCCTATCCCGGGAATCCAAGTGGTGTTTACCATCAGAATAAGCATCCCATTAGAATGAGCCCATAATATTCTCAATTCTAGTAATGAGTCCTTTAGGAAATTTAATAGTAGAAAGAACATGAATCATAATTAAATAAAGGACCCGGTTTACCAGAGTAATTATTCCTCCAAAGGATAAGTGTTAATTTTTCCAATTCATGATATTCCCCGTGACCCTATCAAAAAATTTATGAAGGTGATTATTTCTAAGTTTCCTCGATGATATTGGGGCACTAAGATAATACATCAAAAAATTACCTCTATACATATCATAAAACATTTCGAAAACATTTTTATTTGAAAATAATCTTGAAAAATTATAAAGGAATCTTTGAAAAAAATTTTAAACACTTTTTAAAACATAATACATTTTTAAAATTATTTTCCTTGAAAATTATCTTAAACACTAGTACAAAATATATTTAATGAGTCAGATTCTTCATGTTGGTTATCCATAGCCAACATTAAAAATCCATGTATATTGATTTATCACATTGGTTATAATATAAATGAAATGAAAAAACTAGTATCATGCTACATCATGTTGGTTGTACTATAAATGATGAGATAAAGTGGTTTTTCACATCGGTTGTATTTTAACTGATGTGATAAATAATTTTTTTATTACTTTATCACATCGGTTATCCAATAACTGACATGATAAAGCACAATTTTTATGGAGATTACTATATAGATGACATGATAAACCATTAAAAATATCATTATCACATCAGTTATAATATAAATGAAATGATATAAAATTTAGAATTATATAAATTACCATTTTGAATCATTTCGGTGTTATTCGATATCACGAAAGCAAACTCGTTTCTCTCTCGCACATAATCCATAACCTCATTTTTTTAATCTAGTGGCCTCCAATATCGGTTTTCGATCATCATACAATGTTAGAATTGATTGGACTCATTATTGTGAATTCGATCGACTCATCTCTCAACTCTCAAGTATGGATCACGCATCGATCTCACTCGTGGACACCGAAACTTTTGTTTTTTTATTCTGTTTATTCAAATCTCGCATTACCATCATTTTTTCTATTCCATTTATTCTAACTATGATATAGTATTAAATCACTCTTACATATAAAAAACCTTGTTTGTGGTTTAATGTAAATTCTTTTAAATCCCTTAGCTAATTATATTAATTTTCAATCTTAGAAGTATTGGATTATCTGTGTTAGTGATTTGGAAATCTTGAGATGGAATTGAAAAATCTAGGGATGTGGAGCAGGTCTAAATTTGGAGAAAATTTTAGCAACTATTCATACACCATATATTTGGTGGAAAATTAGGTTATCAACATTACTTTTGTATAATTACTATTATATATGAATGTCTATGATTTATTAAATAAAAAATAATAAAGTAATCATAATTCTTCTAAAAACCTTATTATATGTTATATAATTAATTATAGTCACTATGATATTTTTCCATGTTATGATTAGTGGTTTATATCCTATTTAGTATTGTATTATTGAATATTTACATAATTTAAATTCTTGAGTATGTTAACCTCCATCTATTCAATTTCTTATTACATAACATCTTACACGTTGTTTTTTCAATATTGTATAATATATAATATTATGTCTTGTTATGATGAGAAATATGTATTTGGATTTTGAAAATTATTCACAATAATGGGTAATCATTGTTTTTAGCCATGATGATATGAAGTCTTTGTTGTTAAAAATGTTATATTAAGTGAAACAAGTTTTTTATTCAATTTAAAGAAATAATTCATTAAACCTTAGATTTTTTTTAAGAAGGTGGTGCTTGGCTAGAAAACCAAGGAAAAATTATTATAAATAAAGAGGCTACAAGAGTCTAAAATATGGAAACATATTACAATATTTGTAATGAAAGGGGATTAGATCAGAAGGAAGATCATCAAGCCAAGTAATATCTTGATTAACCCCCTTATTTGCAAGGCCATCAGCAACCATGTTAGCTTCCTGATAAATATGAGTGATGATGTAGTTGATGTTGAGAAGAGTGCAGATGTAGCCCATCCAGTAGGTGGTGATCAGCCACACAAGATGTATCATGCCATTCCAAATTGTTTGCAAAATGGTGGTCGAGTCTATAAGGCCCCGACCTTAAACCTTACTTAATATTGAATTAAATTAATAATTCACATTGAGGATATTTTCAGGTTTAGATTTTTAGAGAATTAGGTCATAATTATTACTTCTCAAAAGATTACATAGTAGACACTTCTACTAAGTTTCCATAAAATAAAAAAAACACTTAAAAAGAAAAATGTCTAGTTCCATGTTTTAGATAGCATGTCTTTCCTTGATCCCATCCTTGACCATATTCATCTGTAAGTCCTGTGGAAAACATTTCAAAAACTTGGGATGAGCATAAAAAGCCCAGTAAAGGATACACAAAGAAGGAAAACTATTAGTTTTTCAAAACAACAAGTAAACCATGAATACTTAACCAAAGTAATACTTTTCACCTTTATGAAGTAGTAAAAACTCTTCACTGAATAAAAGACCATTAATTACCCTTTTGTAACCAAAATATTACCATAAAACCCATATAAATAACACATAACATAAAAAGGTAACTTGGGACATAAACATACTTAAATGGAATAACCATATGGTCGACTTCCACACATATCACTTAATGGAATAGCCATACGTCCGACTTCCATACCCAATGAATTGGAGTTTATAACATAACCACCTGTCCTGGTATTCACGACACCACCCGTCATATGGTTTATCACGTAACCACCCGTCAAATGTCCAAGTACCATTATAAAATCATAAGACATAAAACAAATATAATGGAAAGAAAACATTTCCACACTTTGATCAAAATATATCGCTTAAATATATTGACATAACAAATCCATTATAAAAACAATTTTCAATACCAAAATACATAAAAGCGTATATGGTATTTATTTCATTAAAAAAACATTACGGCTTATTGAGGAAGCCAAATACCAAATAATACTCGCGGCGGCGGAAATGGTCATTGTCACCGCGTATGTTAAAAGAAACATTCCTTTTTGTCATTTAGTAAAACGCTTCGTAGAAAAAGATTCCTTTTGCATTAAAGTAAAAGTCAAAGGGGTTTATACACCATATAAAAGAACGAAATATGCCTCAATGAAAGGAGATTGAGATGAAGTCCCTTACAAAGACGATATCCTTGGATTAAGGATAAATCAATTACATAATTATGCGTGACAAACGAATACACCAAATATAAGTGGATATTAAGTGTAAAACAATCATAGGACATTCACACATATTCATAGAATGACATATTAAAGGAGTACAAGTTTATCCCAAAGAATCAAAATTGGGTTAAGAAGTTCCCTTGCAAAAATTCGACAGCCTAACAACGTCACTTCAAAATTCAGAAAAAGAGTTGATGAGAGATAAAAAGGGTATCTCATCAATTGGGCATAAAATTTATATAAATAAGGATATAAAAGAACATATCCTAAAATAATATTATGTGAATTAAAATACATAACAAAATAAGTCTTTTAAAAAGAGGAGGGTGAAAGGTTCCCTTACCGACTTGGGTAACTTTCAAAACGTACACCCCATTAAAGAAGGGTCATACAATGAATATGTAAATACCCATAAATGAAATTATATTACACAAATAGTATAATAATGGGAAGTACATACACCAATCAAAGGAAATGGTGGAAAATGTAGCATAAATCTCACGGGACTAAAAGTGAGATGAAAAATTTCTTACGAAAACTCGGCAGCCTAACGACGCCACTTAAAACATCCAAAAATGGATTGATGAGATCAAATAGGGTCTGTCATCATATTAAAATAAAATTTACAGCAAGAGGAATATAAAAGAACATCCCCCATCATGACAAATAGAAGCTTAAAATAAGTGACATAAAGGAGAGTACTTAAAAATAAAGAGAGAGGTTAGATCTCTTACGAAAATTCGGCAGCCGAACGACGCCACTCAAAACTTCCAAAATGGATTGATGAGAGAAAATAGGGTCTCTCATCATATGAAAATAAAAATTACAGTATTAGTAATATAAAAGAACATCCCAATCATAATAAAGATGAGCTTAAAAGGAATGACATAAAAGAGTGTACTTAAAAAGAAAGAGAGAGGTTGGATCCCTTACGAAAATTTGGCAGCCTAACGACGCCACTCAAAACATCCAAAATGGATAAATGAGAGAAAATAGGGTCTCTCATCATATGAACATAAAAAGTACAGTAGGATTAATATAAAAGAATATCCTAATCATAATAAAGATTAGATTAAAAGGAATGACATAAAAGAGTGTACTTAAAAAGAAAGAGAGGGGTAAGATCCCTTACCTCAAGTATGACTTGTCTTGTTCGTTTCTTTATATTCCTGAATAATAAACTTTTGTCAATTTATAATTGCTTAAGGAACTATTTTAAAGATTATTATTCAGTTTATATCACATATTTCAATGTTATAATAATTGGTTAATAATGTGAGTTCATATCAGATGTTTTTGTCGATGTTTGGTACATGAGTCAAAAATGAACTTGTTTGAAAATGATTGTCCATGTAGTTACGAGTAAATCATCTCCAGAATAGTATTAATGATTTAAATATCATATATATCTAGTACATATTCATTTTATACTACTCCATAACATTTGGAGATAAAAAGAAATGAAATGCACCCTTCATGGAGACGGTAGGCCGTACGTATGCATGAACGCTACTTTCATTTCTTTGTCATATTAAATGGAATTAAAAATAATTGAGATATATATATTATAATTTCAGTATAATATATATGTTATATAGGTCATATATGTTAGTTAATTTCATTCTTTACACATTCCATGTATTGCATGAACGAGTCACATCACTTGAGGGGGCGGTAGTCCACACTTCCTCGTATGAAATTATCGCATTTGCACAACATGAAAAGCATAAAGGCATGTTTTAAATATAAAATTAAGAAGAATATAGAAAACATAAATAACATATATAACATATATAAAGTATAGTGACATCATAATGGCCACCATTAAAGGTGTTAAAAGAATATTGAACAGTCATCGTTTCGTGAGGCAGAAATTCGCCAACCACAGAAATAGTATGTTCTTTAACCATTAGATGGAGGTGTGTGTAAGTGTAGCTCGAATAAATAACATAAAAACATCCTAGTATATTTAATATACTGTTTTTGTTACAAAAGAAAGTAATTAAAAGATTTTAGAGGGTTGGAGAAGCCAAATAAAACATAAGAACACAAGAGAGGACACTACCTTTAAATCGGGTAACTCTCTTTGATTTGATCTCAAAGGCTTCCTTGGAAAGGATTATGCCCAAAGTGAGGCTTAAATGATGAATAGAGGGATGTGGAGAGATGAAATGGGAAGGGTTTGGCCGAGCCAAAGTCTTGAGAGGTGTGGGTAAGGTTATAGAGGTGGGGGCATTTTATAAGAGAAAAGGAGGGACACTCTTGGAAAGTTATAAAATATTACTTTATTATAAAATGATTTTCGGATTTTAAAGGTCCCAAAAGAATATATTTCGAGGATAAGGTGATAAGGTTTTTAAATCCACCCATACAATAGGTTTGTTACAAGTGTAGGTCTTATATTTTACATTATCTTTTCATTGTATTTAAATCGTTAAATAATGAGGTAATCGCTGCATCATCATGGTGTCATAAATAATTTAATTTATTTAGTGTCTAAATATTATAATAAAAAAATCATGATTTAGGAAATATTTTTATATTTCTAATTAATATTTATAGTAAAAAATATGACTTGTATAACCCCATATAAAAATTGTTTTAGTAAAACAACACATGTTTGTGACATTTTAATTTTAACATTAAATAAAAAGGTATTAATGTCATTTTCCAACCAAAGTGGCTCCATGGGGTCCCCAAGTTGACCCATGGATTTTCTTGGTCGGCCATAACACATCCAATGAGGGTAAGACATGTTTTTAGGTCATTTAATATTATTAAAACATTATTTTTACCTTAAATTACACTAATTACCTCTAATCACGATTAATAAACTTAAAAGTTACTATTCACCAAAAAATTATTTTAAATCCATTGAACCACATGTTAAATCTTAATGAAAACCATGTATGTCGGATTTTTGAAATTCAAATCACAGAAGTGGTAAAGTTTCATTTAAACGAAAAATCAGTTTCTTTAACTACCACTTAGTGGTTTCACTATTCATCAAAAATTGAAGTTTTTCAGAAAATTACCTAAAATTCACCCTAGGATATATTTGATATTCCGAATTCAAAAATGATTTCTATTTTACAAAATTCAAAACATATAAGTTACATTAATTAATTTAATAATTAATTCCCACTTTCAGAGCAAATAGCGTGTTTTTATGAAACAATAAGTATCAAAAGATTGACACTAGTTTAAGTCCAATTTCAAGATGAAATTAATTCCAAAGACCAATATTGGATTAAATGGTAAAAATATATTCTAATTTCACTTTGAAACCAATTCAAAAGATAATCTAATCATATAAATAAATTATATTAAAAAGAGGTTTTGAATTAAAATACAACATTTTTCACTATTCATTAAAAAATGAACTTTATCGAAAAAATACCAAAAATTTACACAAAGTAAATTTTGATGTCCCAATTCTAAAGAAGAATTTTATTTTGTCAAATATAACACATAAAATTGTCAAAAAGTGGATTTAAAAGAGGTTCGTCATCAAAAGGCGGTTAATCGACCTTTTAAAGAATATTAGAATGTTTACGCTTAAAATTGGATTTATTCGCATTTTTAATCCTCTAACATTTATTGTAAAAAGTAAAAATATTTTACAAACATATATAATCATTTTGTAGTTAGTTCTGTTCATTCCCGCCATTACAACGGCTAGGCGTTAACTACAATTTAAAATAATATTATTTTATTATTAGAGTGCAATGTAAGATCCCCAAGAAACTCGTTGTTGCGTATTGGGTACGCCATCGAGCATAGCGTCCCCTTTAAAGTTATATTAATATTTTATTCACAAATATGGATGAATGTGAAAATGTCATATTCTTTATTTACCTGGGGTGTTGCATCCTTCCCCACTTTTGGGAATTGCGTCCTCGCAATTTTAAAATTGGGCTTGGAAACTTCATTGAAAATCCCACATCGGAACAAGAGTCAGTAAAACTGTCACTTTAAAATAAATAAAGAGAAGTAAAAAGGTCACCTGATTTAACCCATACTAGGATTCCAAGTATGAAAATATGGATATGTAGGAGAAAACAAAGGGTTATTTCCTGATGAAGAGTGATAGTAAAAATGTTTAGGAGAAAGTTAACCACAAGAAAATCACAAACTTGTGGTGGGTTAAACGGTATTCGATTCCCCAGTAGGAAAATTTAATAGACAACATTTTTGTTTTAAGTTACTTTTCATTGAGGAATTTATTTTTTATCTTAAGTAAACATACTTACTTGTCATTTTGACTTTTAACTTTTACTAGATTTCTTACAAAAACTCATACTTTCCCCAAATGATGAGTATTTAGGAAGACTTGTTTACATTACAAGAGATATAATCAACTTATTGAGAATCCCCTAATCCACAAAAGAGAACTATATATTTCCCATTTATTTAGACAAAACCAAAAACCAAAAACCAAAAAGGTTAGTATGAGATCAGATAATGTACAAAAGGATCATCCTTTATAAAAAGAAAATCTATTCTTAATCTCCAAAATTTTTCCAACAAAACCCAAAGTTCAACGAAGACCATTCGATAAAAAATTGTCCATAAAATTCTTTAAAGTAAACCAAACTAAGATTGAAACCCAAATATTTGAAGGATTTAATCACATAGTCTTCCAAGGTACAAATTAACTTTTATCTCCAAATAACATCAGTTGCTCTTAAATTCTCATATTGAAAAGTAATTAACCTATTCACATATCCTCCATGATAGGTTAATCATTTCCATAGATAACCCAAAATAAACTTACTCTTTATTCCTAAAATTATCTAACTAAAAAGAATTAGTCAAACTAACCAGGGGCTTCACGTAGTCCAGTGGTAGGCGATAAATACCAGTCGCACTTTGGTTGTGGGTTCGATTCCCGCAGCTTTGTCCGATGCGATGGGTTGTCACATGGTCTGCGTGTTGTCCCTTTTTCCAAAACTATATAATTCTTAAAACATTCCCCAAAACGAGATAAAATATTCAAAAACAATCATAACATATTTTAACCTCAAGTTTATCTCATGCCTTTCATTTTCCATCATAACATATAATAACCCATAATTACCTCAAAAGTAAGGATCATATAAACCCTAATGGTTACCTTTATAATTATTACCTGAACTTGCACATCGATTGGTCATCTCGTACATGATGCATTAAAGAACATACCAAGGTTCAAGTGGTTGATCATGACTCCCTGATAGTTGGTTTAGGACAACCACGAGTTTCCTCATTGAATCCCCCATTTCATCCGGTCTCTTAATCAGAGAACCACCACAGTTTCCTTCAAACCCATTGTCACTTTGGTGCCTGCTAGATCCATCCATTTACTAAAACCAAAAATGTCAGTGTGAGTATATCAACAAAACCATCATGTACTAAAGAGGAAGATAAACACTAATATATACTTACTCATTCACTTTATCTAAAACTAGGACTCTTTCTGAAATCCTAACCATTATGGTAATGTCACTTATGCCTAGAGAATACCCTAACCTCTAAAGTTATCTAAACCGACCTTTGATACCAACTATAAGGCCCCAACCTTAAACCTTACTTAATATTGAATTAAATGAATAATTCACATTGAGGATATTTTTAGGTTTAAAGTTTTAGAGAATTAGGTCATAACTATTACATCTCAAAAGATTACATAGTAGACACTTCTACTAAGTTTCCATAAAATAAAAAAAAACACTTAAAAAGAAACATGTCTAGTTCCATGTTTTAGATAACATGTCTTTCCTTGATCCCATCCTTGACCCTATTCATCTTTAAGTCCTGTGGAAAACATTTCAAAAACTTGGGATGAGCATAAAAATCCCAGTAAAGGATACACAAAGAAGGAAAACTGTTAGTTTTTCAAAACAACAAGTAAACCATGAATACTTTACCAAAGTAATACTTTTCACCTTTATGAAGTAGTAAAAACTCTTCACTGAATAAAAGACAATTACTTACCCTTTTTTAACCAAAATATTACCATAAAACCCATTTAAAGAACAAATAACATAAAAAAGTAACTTGAGACATAAACATACTTAAATGGAATAACCATACGATCGACTTCCACACATATCACTTAATAGAATAGCCATACGGCCGAATTCCATACCCAATGCATTGGAGGTTATAACGTAACCACCCATCCTAGTATTCACGGCACCACCCGTCATATGGTTTATCATGTAACCACCCGTCAAATGTCCAAGTACCATTATAAAATCATAAGACATAAAACAAATATAATGGAAAGAAAACATTTCCACACTTTGATCACAATATATCGCTTAAATATATTGACATAAAAAATCCATTATAAAAACCATTTTCAATACCAAAATACATAAAAGAGTATATGAAATTTATTTCATTAAAAAAAACATTATGACTTATTGAGGAAGCCAAAGACCAAATAATACTCGCGGCGGCGGAAAAGGTCATTGTCACTACGTATGTTAAAAGAAACATTCCTTTTTGTCGTTTAGTACAATGATTCGTAGAAAAAGATTCCTTTTGTATTAAAGTAAAATTCAAAGGGGTTTATACACCGTATAAAAGAACGAAATATGCCTCAATGAAAGGAGATTGAGACGAAGTCCCTTACAAAGATGGTATCCTTGGATTAAGGATAAATCAATTACATAATTATGTGTGACAAAAGAATACACCAAATATAAGTGGATATTAAGTGTAAAATAATCAGAGGACATTCACACATATTCATAGAACTACATATTCAAGGAGTACAAGTTTATCCAAAAGAATCAAAATTGGGTTAAGAAGTTCCCTTGTAAAAATTCGACAGCCTAACGATGTCACTTCAAAATTTAGAAAGAGTTGATGAGAGATAAAAAGGGTATCTCATCACTTGGGAATAAAATTTACATCAATAAGGATATATAAGAACATATACTAACATAATATTATGTGAATTAAAAGACATAACAAAATAAGTCTTTTAAAAAGAGGAGGGTGAAAGGTTCCCTTACCGACTTGGGTAACTTTCAAAACGTACACCCCATTGAAGAAGGGTCATACAATGAATATGTAAATACCCATAAATGAAATTATATTACACAAAGAGTATAATAATGGGAAGTACATACACCACTCAAAGGAAATTGTGGAAAATTTTTCATAAATCTCACGGGACTAAAAGTGAGATGAAAAATTTCTTACAAAAACTTGGCAGCCTAACGATGCCACTTAAAACATCCAAAAATGGATTGATGAGATAAAATAGGTTCTCTCATCATATTAAAATAAAATTTACAGAAATAGGAATATAAAAGAACATCCCACATCATAACAAAGAGGAGATTAAAAGAAGTGACATAAAGGAGAGTACTTAAAAAGAAAGAGAGAGGTTAGATCTCTTACCAAAATTCGGCATCCTAACGGCGCCACTCAAAACTTCCAAAATGGATTGATGAGAGAAAATAGGGTCTCTCATCATATGAACATAAAAATTACAGTATGAGTAATATAAAAGAACATCCCAATCATAAGAAAGATGAGCTTAAAAGGAACGACATAAAAGAGTGTACTTAAAAAGAAAGAGAGAGGTTGGATCCCTTACTAAAATTTGGCAGCCTAACGACGCCACTCAAAACATCCAAAATGGATTGATGAGAGAAAATATGGTCTCTCATCATATGAACATAAAAATTACAGTAGGATTAATATAAAATAACATCCCAATCATAAGAAATATGAGCTTAAAAGGAATGACATAAAAGAGTGTACTTAAAAAGAAAGAGAGGGGTAGGATCCCTTACCTCAAGTCTGACTTGTCTTGTTCGTTTCTTTATATTCCTAAATAATAAACTTTGGTCAATTTATAATTGATTAAGGACCTATTTTAAAGATTATTATTAAATTTATATCACATATTATAATGTTATAATAATTGGTTAATAATGTGAGTTCATATCAGACGTTTTTGTCGATGTTTGGTACATGAGTCAAAAATAAACTTGTTTGAAAATGATTTTCCATGTAGTTATGAGTAAATCATCTCCAGAATAGTATTAATGATTTAAATATCATATATATCTAGTACATATTCATTTTATACTACTCCATAACATTTGGAGATAAAAATAAATGAAATGCACCCTTCATGGAGACGATAGGCCGTACGTATGCATGAACGCTAATTTCATTTCTTTTTCATATTAAATGGAATTAAAAATAATTGAGATATATATATTATAATTCTAATATAATATATATGTTCACTACTACAAAAACAGGCAATATCAGCGCTGAAATATGGCTTTAACAGCGCTAGAAAAGCGCTGTAAATCTCAACACTGATAGGGGGGGCTTTAACAGCGCTAAAAAAGCGTTGTTAAATCCATGACTTTAACAACGCTTTTTTAGCAGTGTTAAAGGTTACATTTAATAGCACTAAAAAAGTGCTGTTAAAGGACACCTTTAACAGTGCTAAAAAAGCGCTGTTAAATCCCTGCCTGCTGTAGATAAAAAATCTGCATCAATACAGCCAGCCGAACAGACCTGCAAAAAAACCAGTATATCAACCACAAACCTGTCATCAACCGATCACAACCCAACCATTAAATACTTACATTTCCACAAACACCCATAACACAACCCAACCACAACCACAACCTTCATCTCAATGTACTCAACCGATCTAAACACTTAAGATGGATTTTACCCAAGACTATCTAATTCAAAATGCTGATCATGTCATCAACCGACCACTTATTTTCTATGGTGCTCCCCACTATACGCTTTAGATCACACACACCACCATCTGATGTTTAACACCTTCATCATCGGGAAAGAACCACTATAACCCCACATGATATAAGGCTATTGCATGATGTTTAAACCTAGCAAGGGGAGAAGAGAAGGTGAAAGTCCCATAGACGAACAACATCAACAATGAACATCCACCACCCTTTCACTATATACATAAAAATAATATCTTTAAGAACTTCCATGTGAATTTCTATCTTACTTCCATCGAGGATGATGCATGTTGGTCAACTTGTTTTGGAAATTGTTTATCTTCATCTGTGCCTTGTACTTGCACCCATGAATTTGAAGATGAGTATGCGTATATGATAGTTGAGGAGGGGTTGACTCGTACACGTCAAATATGACCCATTAATCATTGTCCTAAAGTGTCAACACAATCCGAAGGCATTTGGTCGGTTTCCCGTATGTCAGTTATTGATTTCACTTAAAAATAAGTCCATTTTGAACAAAACAGAGGCACTTTGAGTGGTGTCGGCCACACCGGGCCTCGGATTGAGGCGGGGTTGACTTGTAAACGTCACATTTAACCCATGGATCATTGTTCTAAATTTTCAACAAAATCTGAATGCGTTTGGTCAGTTTTCCGTATGTCAGTTGTTGATTTCACTTAAAATTAAGTCCATTTTTAACAAAAACAGAGGCACTTTGAGTGGTGTTAGCCACAACGGGCCTTGGATTGAAGCGGGGTTGACTTTTACACGTCACATTTGACTCATGGATCATTTTACTTAAGTTTAAACAGAAACCGAATGTGTTTGGTCGGTTTGGCGTATGTATGTAAAATATTGTCCATTTTAAACAAAATACATACACTTGGAGTGATACCGATCACACCACGCCTCGGATTGAGGTGGGGTTGAGTCATACACATCAAATATGACCCATGGATCGTTGTCCTAAAGTGTAAACACAATCCGAAAGCATTTGGTCGGTTTCCCGTATGTCAGTTGTTGATTTCACTTAAAAATAAGTCCATTTTGAACAAAATACATACACTTGGAGTGATACCGGTCACACCGCACCTCAGATTGAGGTGGGGTTGACTCATACACATCACATATGACCCATGGATCGTTTTACTAAAGTGTCAACACAATCCGAAAGCGTTTGGTCAGTTTCCCGTTTGTCAGTTGTTGATTTCACTTAAAAATAAGTCCATTTTGAACAAAATACATACACTTGGAGTGATACTGGTCACACCGTGCCTCAGATTGAGGCTAGGTTGACTCATACACATCACATATGACCCATGGATCGTTTTCCTAAAGTTTCAACACAATACGAAGGCGTTTGGTCGGTTTCCCGTATGTCAGTTGTTGATTTCACTTAAAAATAAGTCCATTTTGAACAAAATACATACACTTGGAGTGATATCGATCACACCATGCCTTGGATTGAGGTGGGGTTGACTCGTACACATCAAATTTGACCCATGGATCATTTTCCTTAAGTTTAAATAGAATACAAATGCGTTTGATCGGTTTGTCGTATGTCAGTTGTTGATTTCACTTAAAATTAAGTCCATTTTTTAAAAAATAGAAGCACCTTGAGTGGTGTCGGCCACACCGGGCCTCATATTGAGGCGGGGTTGACTCTTACACGTCACATTTGACTCATGGATCGTTTTCCTTAAGTTTCAACAGAAGATGAATGTGTTTGGTTGGTTTGGCATATGTATGTAAAATATTGTCCATTTTAAACAAAATACATACAATTTTAGTGATACCGGCCACACCGCACCTTTGATTGAGGCTGAGTTGACTTATACACGTCACATATGACCCATGAATCATTTTCCTAAAGTTTCAACACAATCCGAAGGCATTTGGTGGGTTTCCTGTATGTCAGTTGTTGATTTCACTTAAAAATAAATCCATTTTGAACAAAATAGAGGCACTTTGAGTGGTGTCGACCACACCGGGCCTCAGATCGAGTCGGGGTTGACTCTTACATGTAAAATTTGACCCATGTATCTTTTTACTTAAGTTTCAATAGAATTCGAAAGCGTTTGGTTGGTTTTCCGTATGTCAGTTGTTGATTTCACTTAAAATTAAGTCCATTTTTAACAAAATAGAGACACTATGAGTGGTGTCGGCCACACCGGGCCTCAGATTGATGCGGGGTTGACTCGTAAACGTCAAACATGAGTCATGTATCGTTTTGAAAAAGTATAAATACATTCAGAATCCGTTAGATCGGTTTGGCGTATGTACGTAAAATGTTGTCCATTTTGAACAGAATACATACACTTGGAGTGATACTGGTCACACCACACCTCGGATTGAGGCAGCGTTGACTCATAGATGTCAAATTTGACCCATGGATAGTTTTCCTTAAGTTTCAATAGAATCCCAATGCGTTTGGTCCGTTTTCCGTATGTCAGTTGTCGATTTCACTTAAAATTAAGTCCATTTTTAACAAAACAGTGACACTGTGAGTGGTGTCGGCCACACCGGGCCTCGGATTGATGCGGGGTTGACTCATACACATCACACATGAGTCATGGATCGTTGTGAAAAAGTATCAACACAATCAGAAGCCGTTAGATCGGTTTGGAATATGTACGTAAAATACTGTCCATTTTAAACAAAATACATACACTTGGAGTGATACCGGTCACACCGCGCCTCGGATTGAGGAGGGGTTGACTCGTACGCGTCACATATGACCCATGAATCGTTGTACTAAAGTTTCAACACAATCTAAAGGCGTTTGGTCAGTTTCCCGTATGTCAGTTGTTGATTTCATGGGGATAAAAAGATGAAACATTCTTGTATGTAAATGTTTGTAGAAAAATTGTAATTATTATTAAATAAAACATTCTTTCTCCAATGGGTCATTTGTCCATTTTAATAGATGAAATGCACCAGCAACATGCAATAATGATGAACCACATTTCTTTGGCCTTTGGACAAAAAAACTAGTAAAATCTCCAAAATACCTTCATATCATGCATGAACCAGTAAAATCTCCAATCATTAGTTGCATGTATACGGCAACTTCCATGATAGATTGAAAGTTCACCAATCCATTTGATGAACAATATGGGATGTTAAATCTGACATTTAGAACATCCAATACAGGAAATTGTTCCAATGATTTGGAAATTGACGCTACATTTAAAGATCTTTCCTCTGTTTCATCAAGCAAGTGAAAATTGTATTGGCAAACTGGAATGGCAAATCACTCTTGTGATTTTTCATCTCTACTTGTCTCTTCATGTGTGAAACTATTTATATTTACATACAAGAATGTTTCATCTTTTTATCCCCATGAACCCCTCTCAAAAATTTCCACCAATTATACGCGTCCGCAACTCTTGTAATAAAAGTCAGATCTTCATGCTATTTCTGGACAATCTTGCATCAAGTATGCGACCCACTCGTTTCTAAACATATCTACATAGTTTTGTGAATATGAATATTTTCGGCATTCATAAAAGTAATGAAAAATATATAAATAAAGAATTAATAAATAATTTAAATGAAATAGTACTTGTTTTCGAAAATACCTCTTTAGGGATGCTAGTTTGTCCATTGACAATGATCTCTCTCATGAATCTACAAACATAATAATCACAATCTTTGTCATTTGTTTATTTTGGACACTGTAGAAACATTGATCATGAGGAGAGTAAGTAACTTGTTTTGATATATGTTTGGATAGTGCAATTTTATTATATATACCCTGATATTTTTCCAGATGTAGTACTTGCTCGGCTCCTTATGCTTAGCCCCTGTCCTCATACCATGATTTAGACGATATTGGCACACCACCCTATCATAACAGAATCCTCAGTAAAAGATAGTATATATTATATAACTTTATTTTTAGACCTAAAACGTAGGATGTAGTGTCTTACAGATTGACAAACTGCATCACATGCGATCGGTTTGTTGGATATTCGTGCTTTGAATCCAGAAAATAAATCTTGGGAGTATCCAAATTCACCGCAATTATCAGCCAATGTTGCCTAAATACACAAAAAGGAATAAGTAATGAAAGAAATGAAAATATAATTGATATTCTTTAATCGTAGAGTTTTACCCCTGCATAGTTGGTATGAGGAAGAGTCTGTCATCCGTTATCTTGCTGTCAAATGCTTTCAGCAAAGCAGTCGCTCTTTCCTTAATTTTTGATTCTGATAATTGTATTTCTTGTGTTGATGTGATATGAGGACTGACGAGTCCGAACTTTGGATCATGAGGAAAACCCTTCAACTGCTTTTCATATATACGTCTACCAATAATATAAAATGTATTTAATCATAATTAGAACAATATATCAGCTTTTGGAAAAGCAACAGGGTTGAAAACATACCTCATATACACATTTACACTTGTGACGCCGAGCCACTAATACTCAAGGATCTCATTTACATTCTCAGTAGCAAAAAAATCTTGTATTTCCTCTCCATACATATTCTCTTCAAAAACAACTACATGGCTACTACCATTCGTCAACTTCGTATCCACATGAGTCTTCAATGCAATTAAATGTGGATAGAGAATAGGCGGTGTAATTACGCTTTCAGTAGATCTTTTGGATCGGCTGGTCGATCCTTTCGATGCTCCCAAGTTTCCTTTCACCTCATCCCCTTTCTTCGTCTACAATAAAATTCATTGGTTCAGACATTTTTTTTGTTAAAGGTTTGGCTTAAAAAACTATAAATAAATACCTCTTTTTTGGCATGTAGTCTCACAAGTTGTGATGGCCATGCAATGAATGTCCCAATAGCCTGTTCGACTGTACAAATATCATCATCATCAAGTGGAAGAGGTAGTTGTGCTATTGGATCATGAGCTACCATAATCGTCACTTTCAGATGATCTTTTGGAAGTGGTCTATTATGCAGCGTGTCTTCTGAGATGTTGAATACTGTAGCCCTCGCTACAAGGTGATAAGTGGGTGTTGAAAGATATAAATCACAATCATTATCACCCTACAGAAGATCAGTATAGGAAGAAATCAGTATTTTCCTGATTCACATTTCATCAGAACAATTAATAGAATATTGATTACCACGGCTAAGACAACTCTTTGAGGGGAATGGCTCGCCTCAAAGCTGGTGGGGTGTGGGGCAGGATCTTCAGGCGCTGGTTGTTCCTGAGTTTTCTCTTCTCTTGGATTCTCACCCATTAAAGTTGCTAGCAACTCTCTCTTCCATTGAAACTGTTCTTCAAGAGTTTCTAGTCTATTTTTCATTGCTGTCATTTCTTCATTTTTTTCATCCTCTTGTTTTTTTTCTCATAATATACTCGGGGTGTCACCCCAAACCCCCCAGCTCTGATGCGACCGTATTGTTCTGGTCGCTTCAAAGCTATCGCTAATATGTTTGCACCAGCTGCAAGAGTACCTGACTCCTGTGACTGTCAGATATAAGAAAATAACTAATTATTATTATGTAATATAAATTTAAAACAAAACATTTTATTGTGTCATACTTACACATATTTCCCACACTTTTTGTGTGTTTTCATCAACTAGATTCCCTTCCTTATCCACACGTGCCTCCTTCCATAGCACATGACGAGGGATGGATGTGTGTTTGGTTTCAGAGGCATCAATCTATATATAAATAGAGAAAGATTTTTATAAAGTTGTTTCTTGACACATAACAATATCACTGTAAATTTAAAATACGCACCATTTTCTTTTCTAGTGAGGCGTACCCCATACTTGCTTTACGATAAGGGTACGTCAGTTTTGATGCGCGTTCCTTGTTTGCAGTACCGAGTTGCTATTTTATAAATAAAATATTGACAATCAAAGTGATGAATACATGTATATCCTCAAACAACATATTATCAGTCACAATGTACCATAAACTTTTGATCCCCACGATGACCAAAAAATGAATCCCATGATTCTTGGGATATCAAGTGAGTGTAGACAATGGGTGGGTGCGGGTTTATTTTACCCTTGGAATATTTCCGATGATATTTTGTAAGAAGAGTGCGAAAACCTCGATGACACCTTCCCGCAAGCCTTAGTACATAAGTGTTGTGTGAACCATCTACTATAAATGAACTCTGCAATGGATTGTGAAGAGTAAGACACTGTTTCATTATTTTATTTGCTAGTAAATTAAAGAAATGAAACCAAAATTTTACCGTAATTTCTTCCCACATCACAGTCTTCAGGCCGGACGCAACATGGTGCCATGAAGCTATGTCAATCGGCACGTGTTGCCGAGTGACAATTCCAATGTAACTGCTAAACATTGCCTTGTTGGGGTTAACGTGTTGGCCCCGTGCATTCCATCCAACATCAAATCTGATTCCTTTTCTCTTTGCCTTCAAAACATTAGCCAACACTGTTAAACTATGACGCACCTGTTTTTTCTGTGATGCCGCTCCTTTATCCCCAACCATTTCGTCTATATCAGAATCATCAATGTTTTCATCTAAAATCCTAGCATCAGCATGTTCAGATGGTTGTTGGACCGAAACAAGAGGAGAACCAATAACAACAGCACCACCAACAACAATAGGTTTAGGTTGAGAGTCTTGAGAGGCTTGAGAGGCTTGAGAGGCTTGTTCAGAAGCACCAGCAGCAGAAGCAACAACAGCAGAAGCAACAACAGCAGAAGCAGCAGCAGAAGTAGCAGCAGCAGCTTGAGAGGCTTGTTCAGCCTTGAGGTTAGGAGCACCAGAACGTGCAGAAGTCATTATCTACAAAAAAGGTTTAACACTTAAGTTGGATTACATAAATGCAATAATGATAAGATAATAACATGAGATAACATGATCTATATTAAAAACAAAATATAACCTGTTTATTGAACTCTCTTTTTTTTTCAAAGGATGAAGGGATTTGACACCTCTATCGATAATCCAAATCCCTTCATTGTGGTCTCCTCTAACATAAAAAACGTTGTCTTCATTGGGACCGCTGCGAAATGATTGCGACATCCCACTGAAAGGATCATCCTCAATTGAATTTTCATCGGACCCTTTAGTAGTTTTGGACGATAACAGAACAATCGATCACTTTCAGTTTGCAGGGTCTGGCACATAAAATACTTGTACCTCTTGTGATGCCATTATAAATTGTTTGTCTTTGTACCCTTCTTTACTGAAATCAACTTTCACAAATCCCAATTCATCTATTTTAACACCACTGTTGTTATCAACCCAGTTGCATTGAAAAATCGGCAATTGGAATGTCGTATAATCCAACTCCCATATTCTTTTGATAATGCCAAAGTATGACATATTCACATAAATTGGATTTCTATCCTTACTACCAGAAACATGCATCGCTTCATCCAAAAGTGTTACTCCACTATTTTTCATGGTACTATCTTCATCATGTTTATCTGTATAGAATGTATAACCATTAATTATATAACCATTATAAGATAATACATACCCGCTTGGTCCGGTAGCTAGCCATCGAAGTCGTTCTGAAATTGAATTCGAATTTTCATCTAACTCCTTAAAAATATGGTCTCGAAACCATCCTATAAACTGGTGATTATGTGTATTTGATATCCATTTTTTAGCCCTTGATGGATTCAACTGTCTCAAAATTTCTTTGTGGGTTTCAATATATGGAGCAACCTCCCAACTGTTATGAAAAACATAAAGGTGGGCCTGCTCCCGATCTGTAATATTGATTGTCACAACATCTCTTCCAGAAATTCCCTCACCCTCAATGCGTCCAGTGTGACGATATTTCGGCAGACCAATGCTTTCCACATCAGATAGGTATTCGGTACAGAATTCAATGGCTTCCTCAACAATATATCGCTCCACAATACAACCCTCTGGCCGACTTCGATTTTTGACATACCCTTTCAAAATCTTCATATAACGTTCAATGGGGTACATCCATCTATAGTGCACAGGACCACAAAGTCGAACCTCTCTCACCAAATGAACCATCAAATGAACCATCATATCAAAGAATGTTGGCGGGAAGAACATTTCTAATTCACATAATATGATGAAAATTTCTCTTTCCATAGATGGAAATTTCGCCGAGTCTAAAACTTTGCTGCATATAGCTTTGAAAAAGAAACAAAGTTTGGTTAATGTATGATGAACATTCTTGGAAAAAATGCAACGTAAAGCTATAGAAATTAAATCTTGCATCAAAACATGGCAGTCATGTGATTTAAAACCTTTTAACTTCAAATCATTCATTGACACAATGTTTTTGATATTTGATGAATATACCTCTGGAACCTTTACATCATTGAAGAAGTTGAAAAACTGATATCTCTCATCCCTAGAAAGAGTGTACGTAGCTGGAGGAAGAAACGTTCGATTTTCACCCTTCACGGGAGCCAACTGTTCTCTTATTCCCATGTCAACCATGTCCAACCTTGCCTTAATTCCATCCTTTGTTTTGCCAGGCGCATTTAGCAACGTTCTGATAACACTGTCACATACATTTTTTTCCACATGCATCACATCAAGAAAATGTATGACGTACAGACATTTCTAGTATGGTAATTCAAAAAAAATTGATCGCTTTTTCCAACCGATTTTCATAAGGTTTTTCGAAAATTGTTTACCAAAAGCAGTGTTCATGTCTTTTACTTTCTCAAATAGCTGATCACCTATTAGTGGAGATGGTGTTTTGCGTTGTTCTAAACTTCCATTGAATGATTTCGTCCAAGATCGGTACTTATGTCGACGGGGTAGAAATCTACGATGTTCTAGAAACACAGATTTCGATGAATGTTTCAACCTAATTGATTCTGTATCTTCTTCGCACACAGGACACCCTTGAGTTCCTTTAATTCTATAGCCTGAAAAATTTCCATAAGAAGGGAAATCATTTATCATCCCATACAACATCGCTATCAATGTGAAGTATTATTTTTCATAAGCATCATACAACATAACACCTGAATCCCACAGTAACTTCAAATCCTCCATCAAGGGATCAAAATATACATCAATATCGTTACCTGGTTGTTTTGGTCCTGATATATGCAAAGATAACATAATGAATTTCCGTTTCATGCATAACTAGGGTGGCAAGTTATAATTTACCAACATAACAGGCCAAGTACTGTGAGTGCTGGTTTGAAAACCAAAAGGATTCACTCCATCGGTAGATAACGCAAGACGCAGGTTTCTCGGCTCATTTCCAAATTCAGGATACTCATGATCAATTCTCTTCCATTGAGGAGAGTTGGCCGGGTGACGTAATTTTTCATCTTTATTTCTTTTATCTACATGCCACGACAATTGTCTTGCAGTTTCTTCACTTCCACATAGATGCCTAAACCTTGGAATGATTGGAAATTACCATACAACTTTCGTAGGACTGCATTCATCTTTCTTGTATCGAGAAGTACCACACTTTGGGCATTCTGTAATTGATTTGTTCTCCTTGAGAAACAATATACAGTCTTTCAGGAAGGCATGTATTCTTTCAGAAATCATACCCATCGAGCGTAGCATTTGTTTGGCTTCATATGTCCGGCTTGGGAGCTCATTATCTTATGAAAGCATGTCATTCAAAAGAGAAAGTAGTTCCGTGAAATTGAAATCACTCCATCTGTTTCCTGCTTTCAATTTATACAACTTCAGTACAGCTAACAATGCAGTATATTTAGTGCAACCAGTATACAATGGCGTATTTGCACAACTCTTTAACTTCTCAAACAATTTTGGGCAATCACGGAGTTCATGTTCAATTGTCCTTATCATTTCCTCAATACGATCTACATCATCATTGACATCTGTAATCACATCCTCTATACGGTCTTCTTCATTATCCATATTTGTAATCATATCTGATGATCCATAAAATACAGTTTTATTCCAGCCAGTAGCTACATTCATTTTTTCCCCGTGTTTATTCCAACATTTATAACTACGATCTATTCCGTGACATATCAAATGTTCTTCCAACTCCTATGGAGTAATTAGTCTAGAATAACAACAACGTAAACACAGACAAAGGATTTGAGAAGGATCCTTTGCATGATACTTTGAAAACTTAATGAACTCTTTCACTCCGTTCTCATACTCTATTGTCAAACGATTAGCATCCATCCAATATTTATTCATCTCCATCCTATTTGAATCTGAAATATTATTATTTATGATTCAAATACACAGAAAAATACTTCCAAATACAAAGTAGCAGAGAACCACTTCCTTATAAAAATAGATACTAATATAGCCTAACCATTTTCAATAAAGATTTGGAAATCAACAGAACCAGGATAAACCCCCATCAAAATGAACACACTTTCCAGCCCCCTTACCAATAGTTCTAGCACCCACCACCCTGTAACAAAACATTAAACATCCTTTTAACCACTCCTACTAGTCACCTCATTTATAATAAACATTAAACATCTTGGATGAGTCTTGGTGGATCTTGGAAAGGGGTTAAATCCATGTTTAAGATATATGTTCCCTATAATATAAATTCATATTCTTGATTATGGATGAGTCTTGGTGGATCTTGGAAAGGGGTTAAATACACAAGACACATTTATAATTTCCAACCAATCCCATTATCCAAACCAAAATCCAACCATTTCTATAATTATTAAATAATTACTACTTCACTACCTAGGCTTCTAGCACAAAGAAACCATACATAAAACGTAGCTCATCATTACCATCGAATCATCGCCTCACCGCCCTAAAAGAATGACCAAACAAATCATTACCTCACCACCCCAAAAGCATGGACAAACAATCCATCACCTTGCCACCCAAAAAGAAAAACCAAATGAATCATACCCTCACTACCCAAAAAGCATGGCAAAACAAACCATCACCTCTCCAAACAAAAAGCATGAAAAAAACCATACATCATCCCACACCACATCAAAACCAATTATCGTGACCCCCACTAGCATGACCACACATCACAACACATCAAAGACCATTTTATAGATTTAACAAAGGGACTTTTAGCACATTTCACTTTACTTTAAGAGTGTTATCACACATTCCATAAATCTATGGGAAAGAATTTCATTAGCCAAATATAAGTGGTTATCCAATTTCCATTTTGGGGTGATATCACAACAACATGAAAAAAGGCTTCCATATGACAACAAATACAGTGAAAGAAAGGGCGCCCAATATCCATGATTTTTAGCGGGGTATTCAGTCCGTACAAACACAACATCACAATTATATCAAAGCTGTAAAAGTACAAGAATCATTAACCCTTCCCCTTGAATTTAAATTAACTTATTAATTTATCTTAATTAGGCTAGTGCAAACCATCCCCAATGATAGAAAAGAGTAAACCCCTCCTGCATGAAACAAAAAAGTGAGAAATGAAGGAATTCCAAACCTCAAAGAAGGTTTTCCAACTCACTGTGAACAAGAAATGCCAATAAATGACAACCTCATGAAAAACCTAAAGATCAACCTACACTGCAAAACAATATTTAGGGAATCCACTGACCTTGGGTGAAGAAATCGGAAGTCCAAGGAAAACTCAAGGTGAGGGAGCCTTCGGTGCTTCCTGGAAGACGCGACCGCCGGAGTGGGGGTGCACGGGAGGAGCCGCCAACCGTTGAAGAGGAGGAGTAGGGTTTGGAAGGGAGGAAGATCCATGGAAGAGGGTCGAGGATAAGGAGAAATGGAGGAGGTACGACAAAGGGAAGATCAGGGGGAGGGAAGCAGTCTCAAGGGTACAATACCGCGAGAGATTAGGGCACGATAAAAAAGAGGAGACTGTACGCCTCCTTTTAATAAAATCAGAGACAAGTTTTAACAGCGCTAGAAAAGGGCTGATAAAGCCAAAATTTATCAGCGCTAAAATTTTAGTGCTGATAAAGGGTGGATTTATCAACGCTTTTCTAGTGCTGTTAAAAACAATCCTTTATCAGCGCTAGAAAAGCGCTGATAAATCTGCACTTTATCAGCGCTTTTAAATAGCGCTGATAAAGATTATCCTTTATCAACTCTTTTTGATTAGCTCTGATAAAGGTGGCGCTTTGCTTGACCGTTTTTGTAGTAGTGGTTATATAGGTCACATATGTTCATTAATTTGATTCTTTACACATTCCATGTATTGCATGAACGAGTCACATCACTTGAGGGGGCGGTAGTCCACACTTCCTCATATGAAATTATCACATTTGCACAACATGAAAAGAATAAAGGAATGTTTTAAATATAAAATCCAGAAGTATATAGAAAATATAAATACCATATATATCATATATAAAGTATAGTGACATCATAATGGCCACCATTAAAGGTGTTAAAAGAAGATTGAACAATCATCGTTTCGTGAGGCAGAAATTCGCCAACCATAGAAATAGTATGTTCTTTAACCATTAGACGGAGGTGTGTGTAAGTGTATCTCTAATAATTCACATAAAAATATCCTAGTATATTTAATATACTTTTGTTGTTACAAAAGAAAGGAATAAAAAGATTTTATAGGGTTGGAGAAGCAAAATAAAACATAAGAACACAAGAGAGGACACTACCTTTAAATCGAGTAACTCTCTTTGATTTGAGCTCAAAGGCTTCCTTGGAAAGGATTCTGCCCAAAGTGAGGCTTAAATGATTAAGAGAGGGATGTGGAGAGATGAAATGGGCAGGGGTTGGCCGAGCCAAAGTCTTGAGAGGTGTGGGTAAGTTGGTAGAGGTGTGGGCCTTTTATAAGAGAAAAGGAGGGGCACTCTTGGAAAGTTATAAAATATTATTTTATTATAAAATGATATTCGGATTTTAAAGGTCCCAAAAGGATATATTTCGAGGATAAGGTGATAAGGTTTCTAAATCCACCCATACAATAGGTTTGTGACAATTTTAGGTCTTAGATTTTACATTATCTTATCATTTTATTTAAATCGTTAAATAATGAGGTAATCGCTGCATCATCATGGTGTCATAAATAATTTAATTTATTTATTGTCTAAATATTATAATAAAAAAATCATGATGTAGGAAATATTTTTAGCTTTCTAATTAATATTTATAGTAAAAAATATGACTTGTATAACCCCATATAAAAATTGTTTTAGTAAAACAACACATGTTTGTGACATTTTAATTTTAACATTAAATAAAAAGGTATTAATGTCATTTTCCAACCAAAGTGGCTCCATGGGGTCCCCAAGTTGAACCATGGATTGTATTGGTCGGCCATGACACATCCAATGAGGGTAGGACATGTTTCTAGGTCATTTCATATTATTAAAACATTATTTTTACCTTAAATTACACTAATTACCTCTAATCGCGATTAATAAACTTAAAAGTTACTATTCACCAAAAAATTATTTTAATCCCATTGAACCACATGTTACTTCTTAATGAAAACCATGTATATCGGATTTTTGAAATTCAAATCACAGAAGTGGTAAGGTTTCATTTAAACGAAAAATCAGTTTCTTTAACTACCACTTAGTGGTTTCACTATTCATCAAAAATTGAAGTTTTTCAGAAAATTACCAAAAATTCACCCTAGGATATATTTGATATTCCGAATTCAAAAATGATGTCTATTTTACAAAATTCAAAACATTTAAGTTACATTAATTAATTTAATAATTAATTCCCGTTGTCAGAGCAAATAACGTGTTTTTATGAAACAATAAGTATCAAAAGATTGACACTAGTTTAAGTCCAATTTCAAGATGAAATTAATTACAAAGACCACTATTGGATTAAATGGTAAAAATATATTCTAATTTCCCTTTGAAACCAATTCAAAATATAATCTAATCATATAAATAAATTAGATTAAAAAGAGGTTTTGAATTAAAATACAACATTTTTCACTATTCATTAAAAAATGAACTTTATCGGAAAAATACCAAAAATTTACACAAAGTAAATTTTGATGTCCTGATTCTAAATAAGAATTTTATTTTGTCAAATATAACACATAAAATTTTCAAAAAGTGGATTTAAAAGAGGTTCGTCATCAAATGGCGGTTAATCGACCTTTTAAAGAATATTAGAATGTTTACGCTTAAAATTGGATTTATTCGCATTTTTAATCCTCTAACATTTGTTGTAAAAATTAAAAATATTTGACAAACATATATAATCATTTTGTAGTTAGTTTTGTTCATTCTCTCCATTACAACGACTAGGCGTTAACTACAATTTAAAATAATATTATTTTATTATTAGAGTGCAACGTAAGATTCCCAAGAAACTCATTGTTGCGTATTGGGTACGCCATCGATCATAGCATCCCCTTTAAAGTTATATTAATAATTTATTCAAAAATATGGATAAATGTGAAAATGTCATATTCTTTATTTACTTGGGGTGTTGCAGAGTCACTCTCAATCCAAAGGTTTCTCCAACCATATTTTTTGGAAAAATCAATGGCATGAATCATACTCATCATTTCAACTTCCAGTGAGGAGGCAATTCCAGAACTACCATAAAAGCATTCAAGGATCTGACTAGCATGATTCCTAAAGATTACACCGTAACCCGTAGGGCCTATATTGCCTTTGGAAGCTCCATCCACATTAACTTTAACCCAACCAGGGAGAGGTGCATGCCAAAAAACTTTGAAAGTGCGACGAGGATGGTAGTAATTTTGATCAATACAGAGACTTTGCAGAATGCCAAATTCATGAACCGTGTTATTGCAGTGTCCCTTTTGGATTGAACAAACTTCACGTATGGAAATGAGAATCTAAATTCACCCTGCATCATGACTTAATGATCATTTATTATAAATAAGAGAGTTTCTATCATACCAGATCACATGGTGAAGCTCCATGATAGTAAAAGGGAAAATATTCCTAATCTGTTGAGAATTATTCATATCCTCACATATATTTAATTGATATTTTATAGAATCATGTATGAACCACCTACAGTCAAAAATTTCAAAAATATAATTACAAAGAACAGAAGCAGTGGCACAAGAAATAAAGAGATAATTGGAATCTTCTATGTTTTGGTTTTAGAGACAACATTTATAACAGAGATGAATACCATAAAATTGAAGGCGATCATCAGTGGGGATCCAGTTGTGAGAAAGTTTCCAGATGAGGGTAAATCTTGAAGGGTTTATCCAAGGTTTTTCAAAGAGATTTATCCACCCAAAATCAATTTCATAGTTACAAAAATAGTGGTTGTAATAGTTTTTTGAATTAATAATACCATTTTGATTAGGTTCCCAGACTAAGAAGTCATCGGTGATGGAGAAAGTATAGGTATCAATTACATTCATGATAGTGTCAGGAAGATGATCATTTTGGGAGCATAGGACATCTCTAATAGAGAGGTTGATGTTCTTAGGACTTTGGTCAAGAGAAATTATGGATATTAAAGGAGATATAGTCCAGTTATCTAACCAAAAATTCATTGAGGAGTCTCTATAGACCATCCACCTATAATAATTCATAATAGAGGAAAAATACTATTTTATGGAAGGCTAGATAGATGAGGCAAGATGAGTTGAGTTTCATTTCTTGAGTTTTTTCTAGAAATCTATTTTTAAGGAAGATAGTTGAATTAGAATTATTATACAGGAGATCCTAAGTGAGGCTAGCTCGAAGAGCATCATTAAAGTGTTTGAGATTTTTAATGCCAATGCCTCCTTTATCAATGGGTTTGTAACAAGTTAACCATTTTATGGTGATAAGTTTCCTTTCCACCGTGATACCTGTCCAAACAAAATTTTTAATAGAGGTATTTATTTTTTTAATAAGACCAACATGCCAGTTGTAGACCATAATAGAGTAAACCATTTTAGAGACAATAGTAGATTTAATAAGACAGATTCTGCCTTCTATAGAGAGAGATTTTCCCTTCCAAGAAGAAAATTGATTTATAACCTAATTGGAAATTTCATAGAAATGTGAAGATTTGGATCTTACCCAGAAGATGGGGACACCTAGGTGTTTAAAAGGAGTAGATCCCTCCTTTATAGCTAAGTCACTTATAATTCTTCATTTTCTATTAGGTGGAAATTTTTTCCCAAAGAAGATAGAAGATTTGTTTCAGCTAATCACTTGTCCAGAAATCTCTTTATAATGAGCAAGTGATTTTTTGAGGTTTCAGATGTTTCTTTTATCACCTTGAAGAAAAAAGAATGATATCATTAGTATACAATAGGTGAGTGGGAGCATTCAAATTTCACGTCACATGAATGTGCTTGAGTTTGTTTTGATCAACAAGACAAGTGATAAAATGACTAAGATAATCCTTTGTATTGGAGAAAAGGATAATAGAGAGGGGGTCCCCCTGTCTTACACCTTTAGTGCATTTGAAATATCCTATGGGGGAACCATTGATCATAATGAAAATTGAAGCTGAATTGAATAAGGTTCTGATAGTAGTGATAAAGGAATTACTAAAACCAAAAGAGTGAATAACTTTAAAAATAAAACTTTAGTCCATTGTATCAAAAGATTTTTTAATTTCAAGTTTAATGGAAATATTACCTCCTTTGTTGACTTTTTTTTAAAGTGTTACAAAACTCTGAAGTAAGAAAAATGCATTTTTGGATGATCTACCCTTGATAAACCCAAACTGATTCCAAGATACAATTTTTCAGTGATAGTTGAAATCCTATTGGAAGTTATTTTTATGATGATTTTGTAAAGGGTGTTGATGAGAGAAATGGGCCTAAACAGGTAGATCTCATAAGAATTATCAACTTTGGGGATTAGAGAGAGGAATTGGGCATTTAGACCATGAGGAAGAACACCATTGGATAAAAAATATTTGAAAATCTTGTAAATATGAAATTGGATAATATCCTAATAGTTCTGAAAGAAACCATTATTAAAACCATCAGGTCCAGGAGAACTATCTGGATTTAAACTAAAAACAATATCTTTAATTTCATGATCTAGAGGAGTGTTAATAAGAAAGGTATTATCTTCATCATTGACCACCATCATAATGATCTCAGGTAAGAGGTCCTTGTTGTTTTCAGGACCATTAAAGATAGATTCAAAGTAA
Source organism: Viscum album (assembly GCA_963277665.1). Classification (NCBI taxonomy): domain Eukaryota; kingdom Viridiplantae; phylum Streptophyta; class Magnoliopsida; order Santalales; family Viscaceae; genus Viscum; species Viscum album. The sequence goes on from OY728126.1 coordinate 53,504,134, forward strand.
GAAACAATGGGATTAGCAATGCCATTTTCATTGTCTAAGATGTTGTACTCATCTTGTAAAGAGTCAAGAGGCCTATAAGCTCTACAATCTCTTTGTATGGAAATATAGAACTTAGTATTTATATCACCATTATAAAGATAATTAACTTTGAAGGCTTGTTTCCTCATGTTCTCATTAAATGTGAGCAGATAATTGAGCTTATCAAAGTTTTGATTTCATGATTTGGATCAATGCTAAAATCAGAGCTAGTGCTATGGTTTTGGAGTTGATTGAGTTCATTCTCAAGGAGGAGGATATCCTTGTTTATTTGTTTGGAATGAAATCTGCACCATCCTTTAATCATTTGTTTAAGAGACTTTAGTTTGATAGATCAAGAAAAGGCATCAATGCAATGTGTCATGGAAATCCAAAAGGTTTTAATGATGTCAGTGCATTCAGTGTTAGTGAACCAAGCATTATTAAATCTAAAATAAAGAGGAATTTTTACAGTGTCGGTGGAGACAGTGACCAAAATAATATGGTGATCAGAGTGGAGCTTATGAAATGTGGTGCTAGTGATGGAGTTCCAAAAGTCTAGAGTAAGAATATTCATGAATGATTTGTCCAGTTTTGAGGAAACCATCCTGTTGTAATGCTTCCTATACCAAGTATATTTGGAACCTGTAATATTTATTTCAATGAGATTTATATCTTCAATAGTGGATTTTAATTCTCTCATGGAGATCATAGCATGTGAAGGACCCATTTTCTCATTTGAGTTGCGAATAGCATTGAAATCTATAATAACTAACCAAGGTGGGTTGATGTTCGTACCTAGATAAGTTAGATCATTCCAGAGGGGCCTTATATATTGGTATCTATTCTTGTCATAAAAAAGGAACAAAAAATAGAAGTTCCCTCAAAAACAAAATCACACGTGAAGGCTTGCTTCTAGATGTTAAAAATATTGACATTCTAAATAGAATAGTGTGAAAAGATCCATAGAGAATCAACCAAGGAGGAGTTTTTTGTTGCACCAGTAAAAGAGTATCCATGTTGACATAAGTGGTGAAACTTGGAAGAGAAATTGATTTTTGGTTCAGTAATAGAAAATAACATAGGGAAATGAGTATTTACCATTATTTTTAACATAGAAAGGGTTTCAGAGTTAGGAATACCCTGACAATTCCAGAAAATAATCTTTATTTGAACCTAAATTTGGAGTTAGAGCTCCCTTTTTTTCTGTTTCCCAAACCCTTATGTCTAGAAGATCTTCTGATCTGCTTAGTAGTATTTGGGATATTATTCTTTTTCTGGCTACTTTTAGAAGAATTAGGTGGGCTATTTGAACTATTATTTTTAATGTTACCCTTCACAGATGAATCCATAGTGCTTTTATTGTTGGCATTATGGTCATCATTTGGTTGAGTGTTCAGATTCACATCATTCGCAGGAAAAACACTAGCATCATTTGTTTGAAAAATATCTACTGATTTACTGTCAAAGTGAAAAGAAGGAATACATGAAATAGTTTTAGCAGAAAAATAATGTTTAGAGGTACCTGAGGATTTATCAAGTTTCTGTTTAGCACCTGGAGGTAGTGCTAGTGTGTCCTCCAGGTTCCTGTTATGATTCAAGGCCATCTTAATTAAATCACCATCCGTTTTCTCCTTCAGGCCCAAGTCATCTAGTTCTAGGGGTCCGTCTAGGGGTAGGGCAGGTGTTGAAGCATCCAGAAGAAGGGTACTGTCCATGCCAAATAACTATTCGGCACTGCCACTTAACTTACCACTACCCAAGTATAAACCTAGTATGGTTTTCCATTGAATCTGTTCAGAATCATCCATAGAGGTCTCTTAAACACAAGCATTAGAATCACATGTTTTTCACTATAGTCTTTAGAGTATCCTTAAAGAGAAACTCCTGTAGTCCGTGTTGGTATTGTAGGGAAATATGGGATGCGAGGTCCACCAGACAGAATAATTGTAGTAGAACATAGCTCCTTTCCCAGACCTAGGAGAAGGTGGTAGGAAGATGGGGTCTCCTTTTGGTGTTCTGTTCCTGCATTGATTAGTAAACTAACAAGATTCCCAGTATCATTTCCATTTTTTTACCTTCCGACATAATATAGGTTGTGTTCAAGTCAGTTTCACCTGAGTCAGAAGGATTATAAGTTACAATACCAATGGGGTGTGAGGGTACCTCATCTGTTTCATTCTTTCCATGATCAGTTTCTTGCTGATTTTACATACCTCTATCACAATGGATTCTAGTTCATTAATAAGGTTTTGATCTTTGTTTTCTTCCTCTTATAAAAGATTATCCCATGATGTATTCAAGGTTCTCATTGTATTTATTGGTTTATTAGCCTTCTTCACCCATACCTCATTATTCTTTTTTGATGTTTCTAGAATATCCATGATTGGTGGATTACCTTTTTTATTATTTTTCATTTCCTTCCATTCATTCTCTAGTGTTTGGACCACTTGTTTCCTAATCACCCGATAGTTTGCTATGGTATGGCCAATAAGTTTGAAAATTTCATAGTATGGTGGCTTTTTTCACATTCTATCATAATTTCTATTTTATATTATTTGGAATTGAATCTTATTGAATTAGGAAGAGTGGCAAAAAGATTTACCTCTACCATTACCCTCCCAAAGAGGCCCAAATAAGCATTTAGACTTCTTTGGTAAAACATTGACGGTGTTTTTAATTAAATTGTAATGTGAAATGATTTGATTATGTAAAACAAATTATTTTTTAAAAACTATTGTTACATATTTTTTTAAAAGTAATTTGATGTTAATGAAGTTTTTTAAATATAAATAATAGTGGTATTTGGGATTAGAAATGTAAATAGTGCTGAATTTTGATCTAACAATTATATCTAAACTTATATTCCAATATTTTCTAGAATTTGTAATTATACTTTTCAAATATGTATATGTTTTTTAAATTTCAATGTTTTGGAACTTTTGAATTATGAAATATTTGATATAAATTTAAACCTGGTTTGGATTGAATAATTTATTCTCACTTTTATCACCACTATATTATTTTGAAAAGATATTTATTTTTGATATTTTTTATAGATAATAATGATTTGAAGTTGGATTACGACATTTTGAATTAGTTATTAATACAAGGAAGGTGTTGATGATTTTTTGAAATCTGTTAATTTTTTTTCCAAACAACAACATGTTTTTCTGTCCCTGCCTGAAATATTTAAATATGAAGAAGTTGAAAATTAGAGATATCAAAGATCATTTAATTTGTCATGGTTTTAATCTGAGTTACAACCCTTGGATTAGGCATGGTGAAACTAAATAGAATTTTAGATCTATTGATGATGATTCTTTGTAACATGATAAATCTGATGAAATTGAAGAAATGATTCATGATATTGAAGAAGAGGCAATTGAGAAAGAATAAAAAATTGAGCATCTATATGGTGTTGTGGAAAAATCATTATATCCAGGTTTTATGGAATTTATAGTTTTATCGTCGATATTAAGATTGATTAACTTGAAGGAGAAACGTGGTTGGAGTGACAAGAGTTTTACTGATTTGCTATAATTACTAAAAGATATTCTTCTTAAATATAATGATCTTCCCAATTCACATTATAAAGAGAGTAAACTACTATGCCCAATGGGATTAGGGTATAAAAAAATACATGTCTTTCGGAATGAATGTGTGCTATATGGAAATGAATACAAATTTTTGTCAAGGTGTCCTAAATGTGGTACATCATGGTATAAGTTGAAATAAAAATTACATTCTAATTTAGAAGTTACAGAGAACCCTTCCAAGAAATTTTGGTATCTTACTATAATTTTTCATTTGAAATGTTTATTTTCAAATTCAGTTAATGAAAAAAAGTTTAATATGACTTTCAAATGAGTGGATATGTGATGGAAAACTATGGAATCCATCTTATTATCCATAGTGGAAGAAAATTGATCAGTAGTTTCCTACATTTAGAAATGAAGTTAGAAATATCAGACTTGGACTATGCATGGATAGAATGAATCCATATTGAAGCCTTAGTAGAATAAATAGTTCATGACCTATTTTATTACTAATTTACAACTTATCTCCTAAATTTTGTATGAGGAGAACGTATACAATACTGAGTTTAATGATCTTTGGACCAAAATAGCTCATAAATGATATTGATGTTTTATTATCACCATTAATTGATGATTTAAAACTCTTATGGGAGGATTCTATTAGGATGTATGATTCTTATAAAATGGAATATTTTCAACTTCATGCAATGGTTATATTAACTATAAATGACATCACAACATATAGAAATTTGTATAGATATAGTGTTAAGGGGTATAAAGAATGTCTAATTTGAAAACAAAAAACTTCATATTATCAACTGCATCATGGGAGAAAAATTGTATACATGGGTCATCAAAAGTTTTTTTCCATGTATTACTATTATAAAATAGTTAAAAAGGCATTAAATGGATCAAAATAATTTTACATTGCTCCAAAAATTTCATCCACTGATTAGTATTTTGAGATGGTGAAAAACATTGATGTGACATTGGGAAAGACACATAAATCTAGTAATGATTGAAATATTTGAAATAAATAGTCAATATTTTTTGAGCTACCATATTAGAGATATCATGAGGTCAAACAAAAAATTGATGTCATGTAAGTGGAGAATAATATCTGTAATATCTTGATTAGAACATTGTTAGATATTAAAGGAAAGACTAAATATGGGTTGAATGCAAGATTGGACTTACTCTCAATGAGAATACATTTAGAGTTATCTCCCACTCCTGATATAAGGTGAACATTCCTACCCCTGGCTTGTCATACATTATCCAAGAGGGAGAAAATTCGTTTTTTTCAGTGTCTTAATGATATCAAAGTTCCATAGGGTTATTCTTAAAATTTTTCTTTAAAGGATTTGAAGTTGATAGTATAAAATCTCATTATTTTCACATCATGATGCAACAACTCCTACCAGTTGTATTGCATGGAATATTTTCCATCCTTGTTAGAATGACTGTCATAAAGATGTGATATTTTTTCAATTCAATTTTTAATAAATTCATTGATCTTAATGCTTAAAAAATTTTGTATAATGAAACGGTTTCTATACTTTGTCAATTGGAAATGTATTTTCCTCCCTCTTTTTTGATATCATGGTGTATTTAATGGTTCATTTGATACGAGAAATAAATCTTTGTGAACTTGTATATATACATTAGATGTGTTGTTTTGAAAGGTATATAAATATATTAAAGTGGTATATTAAGAATATATATTGACCTAAATCCTCCATTATTGATAAGTATATTTCTGAGAAGATTACAGAGTTTTGTACAAGCTACTTTTCTATATTAGATCACATTAGTTTTCCTCTATCTTGCCATGAAAGAGTTAATTATGGGGGAAAGTGGATCTGTGGCTTGAAAGTCAAATTACTGATAGGTGAACAAATAAAGAAGGTATATTTATACATATTTAATAACATAGATGATTCTAAACCATATATAACATTAAATATTAATGTTTTGAAATAATTTTATCCAAAAAGAAAGATATGGATTTTGAATGAGCATAACAAAACTTTTTTCCCATGGTTTAAAGAGACCCATGCTTGGTAGATCAGATGCATTATAAACATTGAGATGGTTAGTGGGTGGTCAAATTTTGAATTTGATAACATGGTTAGAGTATGACATTAATAGATATACATTTCATATGAAAGATCAGGACAACATAAGTACAATTCAGAATAATAGTGTATTGATGTTCACAAAAGCAATTCATTTTTTGAGTGCCAAATAAAAAAACTCAATTTTTACATCAAGTGCATATTATGGAGTCATTTAGAAAATGTGGGAGGTTTATTACAATAAATTTCAAGTTTCAGTGTTTAAATTCAAATGGTTTATCAATAAAAATAGTGTAAGACACAATGAATTTGAAATGACACTAGTAAATATGAATAGATTTGAATTCATAGCTGATCCTTTTATAATGATAACACATGAAAAATAAAATTTCTATGTTCTTGATTATTATGATATGAAGTGGTATATTATTTTATAAGGAAAAAACAACATATTGGTGATGATAAACTTGATAAAGATATTGATTTATGTGAGACCCATACTTTCATGGAATGATTAATAGATAATATTGATGAGCACATCATAGACATGGTTTGTTCCATACAGAAAAATCATGATGAAGGAATTTGGGAAATCAATCCTTAGTACATTCCTAATATTATAGGTAACATATGTTTATTTTTCATTTACTTTTTAAATTTCATAAAATTTTAGATATTTTAATTTTTTTTATTTATGAAAACATATATTATAACTAATAAGTTAAATTATTTATTTATATTAGTTTATTTTTGTTTATTTTACCATTTTTACCCTTTCGTAACTTATCTATTAATTGATTTTGATGAAAAAAATTATTTTAAATCTAGTATGTTAAATAAAACAAAAATATTGTATAAGATTATATTGAAAAAAATATTATTTTTGGTGTAAAAAATGATTTATTAGGTTGGAGAATTTTTACTATTCACACACCATTTTTGGTTTTGTTTTCATTCATTTATATTTCATTTCATATCTCATTATTATTGTTCTCATTTTAGTTACTATAAAAAATATGAATAAAAATGTGTTAATTTTAATTTAGTTTAATTTTTTTTATAATTTTTCATTTTTCATTTACATTAGTATTGTAATTGTTGAATTAGTATATTTGTGTAGTAATTGTTTGTTGCTTTGATTTGTAGGATAATGATAGATCGATCAAATGATCCACCACATACTTTTGGATATGATCGTACTCATACCTCTGGGGAGGAATGTACACATGATCCTCTTGATGAGGCTTATCCTTCTTTACAAGAGACATCTACTCCCAAAGGGTCAAAGAAGAGTTTGAGGGTTGGTAAACATGAAAGTACATGTTTACCAAAATTATCAATTTTCTATAGCTAGGATCAAAGGATACTGGTAGAATTTGATGATAATGATATTCTAAGAGGTCCAAATTCCAAAAAATTCAAGAATTTTTTATCAGTTCAAGCTAATAGAAAAGTCCTTATTTTGATTGTTGATTTGAGAATTGTTGATAAATTGACACTATCTCAGTTGTGGGAGACCATTTTGGTAATCTCATTTGCTAATATTTTACTTATATTGAAATTTTTATAGTAATATATGTTTTCCCCTTCTTACCAGATGACATATGATATACCCGATACTAAAGGAATCAAAAGGAAATGTTTATCATTGGATGTTAGGAGATAGAGTGATTTTAAATAAACCATAACATCAAATTTCATTTTTGGTCATAGGCAACATCATAATCCATGTGCTATATATCCCTTAATATATAAAGATACATGGAAGAAATGTTTTGAAATTAGAAGACAAGATGTGTTTTTAATAAGTGAAATGTTACCTTTTAGAAGTTTTTTTATATTAAGGATCTTGTTAATGATCTTATTAATGATTTATTTATTCTCAATTTACATCAATATAGGATATCTTATTAGGATATCCAATCTATAAACATATACCCTCAGAATTTATCCTAGGGAGGGTATATGTTATTGGGAGAACAAATTATGGCTGAAAAATTTCAAAAACTAAGAGCTGAGTCTTCAAGTTCTGTAGAGGGTGTCCCTCCACCCCCAGCTAGACATGAAAATAGAAGAGGGATCAGAGGATAAAAAAATGAAAATAACTTATGGAAGAGTCAAAGATTGTAGCTGATAGGATTTTAAGATGTTTACTTTATTTATTTAAGTTAATTCAATTCTTTATATATTGTTACTCATTATAGTTTTTTTCAAATATTTTATATAGGATCATCTTGAGGAGTATATCACACATGGTGTATTTTTTTTTCTGAGGATAGGTAGGATATTTTATCTAAAATATTAGGAATTCCCAAACACCCAGCTTGTGTATAAGGATACCCGATGGGTGTATCAGTGAAAAAATATTTTCAACATTTTGAAACTTATTCAATGGAGGGTGTTTATAAAAAAATAAAATCTTTGGAAGATAATGTTTAAGATATTATGTGAATATGAAGGATAGAATTAGATCTTTGGTACAATCAATTTTTTCAGACATGCAAAGACAATTTCAAACTATAGCTCCCACTCCTCCACCTCCATAGGTAGCTGCCACTCTTTCACTTCCTCTAGCAGCTCCCACTCCTCCACCACCACCTATAGACCCCACTCATTATCATACTATTACACCCCTCCTCCACATCTTCCCAATTATTGCGAGTTATATGTTAATGATCCTTAACATCATATTGTTGCATATAAGTTGATATTTTACATTGAAGATACTGTTAACCATAAGTAAATAGAGATAAAGCATCATATGGTTATTGCACATGATATTACAGATATATCAACTAGAGTACCATTACCTGAAAATGATGAGAATATAGTTGGATAAAGTATCGACCACTTTTTAGTTTGTTCATCTAGACTTATTCGACATATTACCATAGAGGTATGTGTATATTTTATATTTTATTTAATTTTGGTATTAAATATGTTTTAATATTTTAAAGTTTATATATTTATCTATTTTTTACAGGAATTTTTTAAAGGTAAATAAATACTTTATAGAAAACAATAAATACAAAGTGCTATGACTCCATATACAAATTCTAGTTGTATTGATAGATTATCAACATTTTCAATTTTTTTTGAATGTTTATGAGATTAAAATTTAAGGTGATGTTTTTGGGTGTTCAATGACTGTGGGGATTTTGAAAAATGATATCATGGAGCTTGTAAATGTAGATCTATTGGGAATCAACATGATACAAATTTTTTCTATGTAAGTCTTAATAAAAATATTTTTATACATTTAATTTATTGAAACTTTATAATTATGTTTATTTTATTTTAGGTATATTTATACAATCTGTAAGAATCATAACAAGACAGATGTATATAGATTTATGGACCTGTAGTTTATTTCACCTATAGTGATGACAATGAATGAAGTAGAAATAACAATTTATATTGTTGAAAGATTTCAAAAGAATCTAATTATTCAGTGCTGGATGTTTTTTTATCTTCAAGATTATGAAACATATATCTCAAAAAGTGTTATATATATTTTAACATAATAAACATTAACATTAAATTTTCTTTTATATCAGTAGCCATTGAATGTTAGGTGTTTTTTTTCCAAGGGAGAAGGCACTTTACTGGTTATACTCTATCCACGACGAAGTGCGAAAAATTTTTAAGAATATTTTTGAAATATAATTTTGAATTTCTTAATAATTTTTTAAATTATAATGAACTTCAAATTTAATTCATTAATATTATTTTCAAATAGGGCATGGAATTTCTTTTGAGAGACTATAAGAAAGAAGATCACCAAGATCAAATATGTAAAAGAAAAGTTGAATCTTCATTTATAGTTAGTACATTTTGTATATATTACTTAATAATGTTATCTTGGATTGAAAAAATAATTTAAACAGAATTTTAATAAACAAGAAGTCATAAAAGAATGTAGATATTATGTATTAGTATTTATGTATGAAATAATTTCAATTGGGAAAATTATGAAGTTCAACCTAGTTAGAGTTCTTTATAAATATTTCCTTAATATTTCATTTGTTTTATTCATAATACATGTTAAATTATTTCCTTTTAATTTTTATCTTTTTGATGACCCTCAACCTTATACTTCACATGATATGAGACACTTACAAATTTAATGGGCACATAATTTTATAAGTTTAGTTAGATTTTAGTTTTTTTGTACTATATATTGTAATTCTGAAAGTTGTAATTGTAAATGTGTTCATATGGGAAAATAATTTTATAATTTTTGTTATATTTTTTCCTTTTTGTACTATATATTGTTATTTTGAAGGATTCAATTGTAAATGGGTTTTTTAGTTTTTTTGATGCTACTTATCATGCTTGGTTTTTGCTCTATTTTCCACTTATTTCTCATCTGGTATTCAGTGGAGAGGAAGGATAAAAATTAAATTAATAAAAAATTGTTTTTTTACATCAGTTATTCTATAATTGATGTGAAAAACCCATTAGGAATTGTTTTTGACATCAATTATAAAAAAAATGACGTGAAAAACCAAAATAATAATTAAATTAAACTATCATTTTTATTTAACCAATGTTAAAAATTAATTTACAATGTCACGTAATAACCAAAATTAAAAATAAATAAAAAATTATGTGAAAAACCACTTTCTCACTAGTGAAAATACCATTTAAAAACATTTTTGAAAACATTTTTAGAAAACATGTTTTTTAATAAAAATGATTTCTGAATGATGAGTGAAATAGAGTCATATATTCTTAAAAACATTTTCTTAATAATATTAAGTAACAAAGGGTGGAAAAAATGGTACCAATACATGAATATTTCATCAATAGAGTCATAATCATAATTAATCATGATAAATGATGAGATTATAGAAATAAACTATTACCATTTTGGTAGCTTTGAATCATAATCCCCATGAAATAATGAAATTAAATGATGGTTAAAATATCATTAAGATTATTAGATTCATGATATAACATTTCAAAGGTAATTTCATACAACTCATAGAAGAATATAGGTGTATAACGTGGCATGTGTCTCATAGAAGGTAAATTGAGACAAAATTACTTTACCGATTTGGTAAATTTTGTACCATAAACCCCATGAATGATATATCATAAAATGGATATGTAAATACCCATAAATTTGAGTATAATAGTCATGGAATATATTCATTGGTAGTATATATATCACAAAAAATAAACGAGTGGTGAATAAGACATAAGTCTCGTAGAAATAAAAGTGTGACTAGAAATATCCTTACTACTTGAGTAACTTTTGAATCATGATATCCATGAAATAATAACATCAATTGAAACTTTTAATATCATGAAATAAATAAAATTTATGATATAAAATGTAATAGGGAATTATATACACTAGACAATAATAATAGGTGGTGAATATATCATAAATCTCATAGAAATAAAAGTTAGATGAGAAAACCCCTGCCTTAAGTCTTGAATTTCTTCGTACAATTTAAAACCTCCTTTATAATAAATATAATTTTATTATAAATCTTCCATATAACCATATTCGTATATATTATACTATATATTATTTTATTATGACTTTATATTACCCATTTATTAAAAATTTCATGTTAAAACTATTTTTCAGGTAATAACCCCTTTATTTTTCATATATGTTTTGACATTTTATTCTTGATCCTCTTAAATAGACCATGATTTAATTATTTAAAGAATGTAAAAAATTATATAAATATCATATATATTAATTATATAATTATTTATAATAATCTATAAAAGATAGAAATATGAAATGAAATACACTGTTTATGGAGACGGTAGGCCGTACATACACATGAACGTTGTTTCTATTTTTTTTAAAATTAAAAGAAAGAAAGTAAATGACATATATTTATATATATATTATAAAATTATCATTATTATGTCATATATATCATATATGTTTAATAAACCCATCTTTAATACATTCTATGTAAAGTGTGAACGAATCACATTGCCTTGAGAAGACAATAGTCCACATATCTACAAACAAAGTCATCATACTCCCAAAAAATGGAAAGCCTAAATGTATGTGTTATATAATAATTAAAAAATCATAAATAAAACATAAATATCATGTATGTCATATAAAAATAGTAATTCCATCATTATTACCATCCTTTAAAGGTGGTAATGGAAGAACGAACAACATCGGTTCGCGAGACGACAATCTGTCACATACACGAATGATTATTGTGTATCCCATTTGATGAAAGTGTGTATAGGTGTAGTTAAAAACCTTAACATAATAACATATAAGTATATTTAGGATACTAAGGTTATTATATAATCATTAAATACTAATAATTTATGGGATGAAAAAAAAATAAAACAAAAGTGTTTGTTGAAGGATGTTGCCTCTTATTTGGGTAATTCCTTTTGATTTACACCAAATAAATAACTTGGTTTGATTTATGAAAAAATAAAGTCTTATAAGATGTTAGGATATAATTTGATATATTATTTGGGTAGTTTTTGGATAAGACAAATGGAATAATATGTGTGAATAATAAAGGGGGTGAGTTCCTTTATATAGTGGTGGATGAGTGACATTCTTGTAAATATAAAATGGTAAACACTATTGGAAGGTATCCATTACATAATGTGACTCCAATAATGGTAAATTTTCTATAAAGGAATTATATGGTATAAATATTTCCATAAAATTTATTTTTGACACATTTCTAGGTTTTTTGACCCATAAGTTAAAGTTTAACCACCAAGGAAACTTGTTTCTACCTTAATCACTATAATTAATTTTAATTAATTTAACTAATATTTTTGGTCAAAAACTAAGTTTAAATGAATAAATATTATAAATTATTGTTATTAAAAATATGGAATCCATTTTTTTAAATTCTAAACATATAAGTGGAAGAAATTAATTTAAAATTAATCCACAAACGGGACGAGACCCCATGTTTTTAAAGTGAAAATGTTCAAAAGTTTGAAATGTTTTTATATCCAATTTCAACGTGAAATTGATTCAAATAACCTAAATTTTATTAATAGATGTATAATTTATCTAAATATACTTTAAATATAATTTAAAATATAATTTAAATATATAAATAAATTAGATGAAAATGTAGTTTTCAATTAAATCATGCTAGCCGAATAGTCGTGTAAAGGTGGAGAGCTGATCACGATGCAGATGCTGGAGAGGAGCAGTTCCAAGTAGTCATAGTCTGTATGATTTTCTTAAGACCTATAGGTCATGTAATGTCTCCAATCCTACAGGAAATGTAATTCCTTAAGCCTACGGGCCTTGTAAGGATTCCCTCTCATCCCCTTAAAGGGGGCTTATCAGAAAATCAATAAAAAAGAAGGCCTTCGGTCCATTCAGTCAGTCAATTAAAATTCAGTGTTTTATCACCATTCATCAAGAAATGAAACTTCTCAAAAAAATAAATTTTTTTACCCAATGTAAATTTTGATATTCATATTTAAAAAATAAAGTTTATTTTTTTCAAATTAATTTATAAAAATTTCAAAAACTATATTTAAAATTGGTTCACCATGAAAAGGTGGTAAAATTACCTTTTAGAAAAATATATATCTTTATGCATAAAATTGGATTTATTCTTATATATTATATTGGAAACACATAATATTAATGTTAAATATTTTAATGAAAATAATATATATATATATATATTTCATTAAAATCATTTATCAAAAGTGTTTTAATTAATTTATTGAGGTAAAATGTGTTTGATTGCATAAATATAGTTTTCTAGAAAAAGATTTCCTATATTTTCAAAAGGGTTTTATTTTCATTTATATTTAATAGGTCACAAAATAATTCATCTTATATACATGTGTAAACCATATTTTAATAATTTATTTAATCTTATTCATAACTTCTATTCAAATAGATATGTGATAACTATAATAATATTTTAATAATAATATTAATAGTACACTGTAGTTTGGTAAAACTAGGTCTTGAATGTAACACAAGCTATCAAAGGAACTCAACATTGTGTGTAACATAATCCAAAAATATCATTACATGCACTGAAATCTAATCTTAGCGTTGCATGTAGTGAAAGATTTATTTGATGTTGCATGAAATACAAACCAAACTCAACGCTTTCATATAACACAAGCTATGTCCAATATTACATGAAATGAAGAATATAAAAAAGATTAAATTAATTCAGAAAAAAATATTTCATGAAATCTTGTGGTGTTACAGGAGGATAATAAGACCCCCGATCAGAAGTAAACCCTGATGAAGAACAAATCCATGAGAAAATGAGCCAAAGTCGACAATATTGTAGTAGAGGGACTGTAACCCCAATTAATCATATCAATTGTTATCAAAGGGTGGTGGGAATCCTTAGATCCTTAGGTAATGAATAGAGGGGGATATTGTTAAGTCCCAATTATAATGTAGTGTGTTCCATAGTAGATTTAGGGATAATGGTTGTGGGGTTCACGACATGACCAATGAGGTCAAGACATGAAACCATCGACCTGAGTCCCACATTGGGAATGAAGGAGTCTATTATATAGAATATAATACATATAAGATATAATCACTATCAAAAGGACTTTTTAGAGGTGTGATGGCAGTAAATCCACAGGTGGATAGTGAGCCCTGCTGAAGAACAAAGTCACTAGGCAGTGAGCCAAGGCGAGAAATATTGTGGTGGAAGGATTATAACCATAATTGGTCCTGTAAAATATTCAATTATTTCAATATATATGTAATATAATGTACAAAGTAATTGGTTATAGGGAACCAACTACTACAAATTCTCACTTACATTAGAGCCAACTAATAATGACTTTTAGTTTTCTAGCAATCACATAAAATTCATGCTTCTGCATAGATAAGGATTTAGTCAACAAACTCATCGTATTATATTTTGTGGAAACTCTTATTACTATAACCTCAATTATCTAAGAAAAATATATCAAGAGATTATAATTATAAACTATATTCTTCATTGACTAATGTGACCTTGGATCCTTATAAGGATCCACTACTATAGTATTATCATAGTACGATGTGATTTGATCTTTACTACTAGGCACCACATTTTTCTCCTGGATGAAGTTACATATCAAAACTTCTTCCTTAATTTCACCAGAGGCTAAAAGATACTCAAAATATACTATATAATCAGTGACCAATGGTTTCTTTAAGATCTTTTAGCTTATAATTCCTTCAGTGAGGTAGAATATATATCCTGATTATAATTTCATATTATCCTAATTTGTCTATAAATTAGAATCTATATATCCCCTAATAAAAATATCCTCATCTCCTCCATTAACTAGGAAAATATCCTTAGTATACCTCATATAATTTAGTATAGTCTTGATTCCATCCAATAGTGGTACCTAGGTCCACTTCATATCCTCCTACCATTTTCAAGGCATAGTAAACATTAATACTAATATATAGAATGACATACATGACCAATATTATTACTGATTCATTTGGAATCTTGGTCATCTCATGCCTCTCCTCTTATGTATGAGGAAAAATTTTCTTAGAGATATGTATGCCATGTTACATTGGAAAAAAATACCCTCTTGTATTGATCAATATTGAATCTATTTAGTACCTTATCAATGTATATACCTTGACTTATTTTAAGCATCCACTTGGATCTATCATTATGGATATTGATCCCAAGAATGTATGATGCTTCACCAAATTCCATTATGAACATGTGTTCAACCATGCTTAACAAACTATAAGACCAATATCCTATTTCCAATTAGTAGTATGTCATAAACATACACTATTAGTAACAAAACCACATTCCCACTAAACTATTTATAGATACAATTATCACATTAATTATTTATGAAATCAAATTCCCTTATATCTTCATCAAAGAGAATATTCCATGGCGTAGATGCTTGATTCAACCCATAATTAGATCTATGCAATTTTAATAAATTATTAGAATCATTTGGAGCCATAAACTCTTCGCGTTGTTCCATATAGAAATATTCCACAAGGTTCCCATTAAGGAAGGATGTTTTTAAATCCATTTTAAAAATTTCATAATCACATTAAACTGCTACAACTATTATAATTTTGATGGATTTCAGTAGATAAACTGGTGAAAAGTTTTTTTTATAGTCAATTCTATAATGTTGTTTAAAACCTTTTTCAACCAGACTATCATTATAGGTACCAAATTTACTATCCATGTCTAGTTTATTCTTGAATACCCATTTACAACCAATGAGATTTATATCCACCAGAGAATCTACTAAAATACAGACTTGGTTTTGGTATATGGAATCCATTTCAAAATTCATGACTACCATTTGGTATATCCAAAGCCACTTATTGGTTCATTTATTATCATTTAATAATGAATCACCATCCTTGATAACTATAAAACCATATCTCACTAGTTATATAACATATCTGGTTCTCCCACACAATACATGTGTCTCTAGAACATCCTCTAACATAGGGATTTATAGAATATATTCTCATGCCAACTTCTATGTATCATGAACCTTAACCTCATAAAAGTCTATATTTCTCCCACCATCTCTTTTAGAGATTTTCTCTCTCTTAAATAATATAATTTCCCAACCTTGTTTTACCAGATATGGTGGGTTATTTATTACATGGAAAATAAAGTACAAGATAATACATTCCAAAGATCAAGGTTTAGTATTCCTTAAGAAACTAGATAAATTGCATTAAAACTTTACAACATAAAAGTATGAATATTTATTCCATAATGATATCCTTGTTAAATCATAGTATTCCACTTCATTACATGAGGAAATGGGGAAACAAAGTAAGGGTGGTGAGATTAAATGCTCAGTAAGGAAAAAACATACAATGAAAGTTAATAAAGGACAAATATGGCATTAGAAACATCATGAGTACAATTGAAGAGATAAAAATGAATACATAAGTATAATCCATGTAAGAAATAGAAATTTATATTCACATGGATCAAAAAAATAATTCAAAATATGTAATTAAATAATTCCAGACATAATAATCATATAATAAAGGATTTGTGCAAAGATATTATAAATAAAGGGAAAGGATGCTCCAATTACCCAAATTAGTTATACCATAAGAACTACCTGTTCACTGAGAGGGTATATAATTTTAGACCCCCCTAAAAAAACTCCAATACATTCTATCATATACCAAAGGAATATAGACTATAAATGGAATAATGTTCAAGATTTAACAACTTAGAAATACGTGGAATATTTTCCCAATAGAACATATCATGCATGATCTTCCCATATGGAATAATAAATCATATGAATCATAAATATATTTACCTAGTTAATGAATTAATAATAATTTATAATTGAATCCCCTAAACATATATAATGAATAATTATGGATTCACAGTTTTTTAAAAAGTACCCAAAATAAGTGATTTATATAAAATAATAGCTAAAGGGTACTTGTCAAGATTAAGGATTTTCAATGTGTTTTAGAAATTATATTTTCAATTTTTGGAGAAAAAATCAATACATACATAATACACAATAATATAAATTCTTTGTTTTGGTCAATAAAAAGTATGATAATTATCTATAGCATATCCTCCAGGATTGTCAAACAAGGCGTGCAGTAAGGGACCACTCATTGTGCAATAGGATGATGATTGGGATATACCCAAACAACTATTTTTGGGGTTATTTCACATATATTAATCTTATTCAAAACCACATCCAATTGTATTATCTAGATAAAGATGTATTTTCTTGGAAAATCACAAACTTTTTACTTAATTAAAGTAAGATTTATATGGCTATGAGGAGATTTAGGCATAATAATATCTTATGAAATGTGCATAATGTGAGTGAATGAAATGATCACATGGGTTATATGTCTTAATAATGGAATATAAATGACATAAACACAACTATGGGATGATAAATTGTGGATTAAAAAGGATACAAAAAAGGTAACGTAAATTGGAATTGTAAAGAGAGAGAAAATAAACCCTTGGGTATAATAAAGACTTAAAAAAGGATATAAATTAAGGGATTTAGATAATGTTTCCTTGATAATAGTTTAATGGGGAGATAATAAAATGGATAAATATCATGGAATCATATAAAGAGATAATTTAAAAGAGATTACAGATAAGGAAAATCAAATAGGAAATAAAGAGAGAGAAGTAGGAACCCTTACCTCTCTTGAGCTTATTAGATTAGAACCCGACCTTAGATCCAACCAAATTATTCAATAATTAATAGAGAGTTATGGTAGAAAATAATTTAGGGAGAAATGAATAGGGAAATTCAATTTTAGTGTGTAATAATGAGAGGAGGGGTGGATATTTATTGGCGTGGTGAGTGGAACTTCATGGAATAATTTATTAATTATTTTATTATTCCACTTTTATTTAGTGCCCCACTATAACCATTATTCTCCACTACCACCCTTAATGAACCACTATAATATTTAGTGCCAAAAATAGTGAAATTGAACTTACTTAGGTGAAATGATTCATGCTTACATAAATATGATGTCATATAGACCATATTTATTGTATTTTATTGTATTCCACCATTTGAACAATATTTTACTATTTTAATAAAAGATTACAAAATTTCACCCTTTGAATAATTTCAACATATGGATACCAAATATACATTCCATTTTGTAAAATCCATCCTCTAATTACCTACATTATACCTTTTATATGAGTAAACATCCTTTTAATTTCTCAAAGAATTTACATTATAATACAACTCAACCCCTAGATACATAACCTTTAATCACACTAGCATATTCCCTAAGGGTA
Source organism: Viscum album (assembly GCA_963277665.1). Classification (NCBI taxonomy): domain Eukaryota; kingdom Viridiplantae; phylum Streptophyta; class Magnoliopsida; order Santalales; family Viscaceae; genus Viscum; species Viscum album. Next base: position 53,522,551 of record OY728126.1, read on the forward strand.
AGGTTTGAAATAGAGTAACTTTCATGGGGTGGTTTTTCCAACATTTATTGGGTGGTGATATCCACTAATTTGAACTTCTCCCATAGACGATTTCTCTCCAACTTCACTTATTGGAGTTATTCTTAAGCTTGGTCAAGGGTTAACCCTAGTAGTGATACATACTTATCAAGATATAATAAATGGACCTTATAAGGTATGTTCCTACTAATACAATCCATATTTTATCCCTTATATAATAATTAAGTTTCATTATTACACTTAATATAGGTCAATACTAACGATTTGTTCTTAATTGATATAACACAAATGGTTATAATGCCCAATAGTAATATTGATCAATGATCATAATGCACAAAAATCCTATTGAACAATGGTGAATATGTCAAGACCCGACCCTACATGGGCTCGAGCCGCAGCTACCCCAAGCCCGACTCCATAGCACAGGGGATGGCAACAAGCGCCGAAGGCTAAACAACTCGGGGAGGCCTTTTCCAAAGTACGTTTACACACACACGCAACCCACTCAATGTAGAAGTGTAGAGTAAAAAGAAAAGTAAAGTGCCAACTGCTATAAATAGACCACAAAAGTGCATCGACCTCTAAATAGTACAAAGTAAGAGCTGAAGGTAAACTGAAAAGAAAATGGGAAAAACATGTGCCCAACCAGAAAAGTGCCACAACCCGGAAATAGGTAAAGAAAAGTAAAACAACTAGGAGAGTTCCAAACCTGGAAACCAACTACGACCACCGCATGCGGTCCAAGCTCCCGAACTACTAAGCTCCTCTAACATCACGACCAACCTATCTATCGTCTGCAAGGGCACACCAAGTGCGGGAAAAGCCCAAGCAGGGGTGAGTATAAAAATACTCAGTAGGATGCCTCGAAGGCTCTAGGGAGAAAAAAAGGAGGTACTGAAGAGGTGAGCAGTAGATCGAACAAGGAAAAGTAAAGGAGTACAACGGAGAGAGTTCCGTAAAGAGTACAACTCAACCCAACAAGAGTAAGGAAGTAGACTCACCTAAACACAAGTAGCTAGAAATGGTGTGAAGTTTAAATTCTCGTCGAGTCTTAGCTACCTATAGCAGGAGATTAAACTCATCCATCCATGAGAAGCTAGACACAGAAATCACATGGCATACCCCACACGTATTCACCTCTCCTGGAAGGAGAGTAACCAAACCCAAGGAGTGGGTACTGGAACAATGTATATACATATCTATATGCTCTGTCAAGAAACCCGAAAAATATCGTAAGGGGATCTCCATCCCGTAGCTCAGCCCAAGAAAGTGAGTAGACAACTGTCCTAGAAGTAAACACCATCGATGCCCAGCATCCCGCACGTCTACCCCAAACTGCAAGTCAAGGGGCTCAAATCACCGCACCTCGACACTATCCGCTTTGGGCGACACCGACTCACCCGCAAGGTTTTAGGTCACGTCTCAAGGACGCGTCTCAGTGGGGAAAGCACCCATCGCACTTGAGAGTTTTGGGGAAAGTCAAACTACACCTCGTCACTGTCATACAGTCGAGAAGTCTTCTCAAAGTAAAAGCTGTCACATCACTGAACCATAAAAACAAGGGTCCCACTTCGATAGTCACGAAGAAAAGCCACAAACTATCCTAGAATAAAGGACTAAGTCTGAAAGAAGTCGTCAGGTAACCCACTGCCCAGTCTCTGCTGGAGGGTAAACCCCAAGAGGTCATTGGGTGACCCACTGCCCAGTCTCTGCTGGAGGGTAAACCCTAAGAGGTCATGGGGTGACCCACTGGCCAGTCTCTGCTGGAGGGTAAACCCGAAGAAGTCGGTGAGCAACCCACTACCCATTCTCTACTGGAGGGTAAACCCAAAGAAGTCGGTGAGCAACCCACTGCCCAGTCTCTGCTAGAGGGTAAACCCAAAGAAGTCAGTGAGCAACCCACTGCCCAGTCTCTGCTGGAGGGTAAACCCGAAGAAGTCAATGAGCAACCCACTCCCTAGTTTCTACTGGAGGGTAAACCCGAAGAAGTCGGTGAGAAACCCACTGCCCAGTCTCTGCTGGAGGGTAAACCCGAAACTGCTCTGGCCATCCCTACTGGGTGGTACAACACTGACCAACAGAACATAGAGTGGGTATCGCGCAACCACCCAACTCCAGAACAAAACTAGTGGAAACCACTCAACCCTGCTAGTCTAAACCATTGTGAATAGGACCAGGGGGAAACCCACTCAACCCTGCTGGTCGAAACCATCAAGAACAAGAGGACCCTCTACATCGCGAGAGGTCAAAGGTACTTAAAGTAGAACATGGCACACACATGGGGCCCACACGACGTGTGGCGCCAACTCATCTCCAAACCAAGCGGAAAAACTTTCTCAGGTACAAACTACAACATATACCTCCAAGCATTCCCGTATACTCCCAGAGTGTACTACATTTCTAGCCCAAGGGATATCGTGCACATGGCACCGAATGTCAACGAAAAAAGGCGTAAACATAGTTTCTCCAACCTGCTTTATCCATATCCCTAGCATGGACAACCACATCTCTTCAAACATCAACTTCACTCACACGGGAGTGAATGTGATCACACGCCAAGGGTTCTCTACAAACATCGTAGGAAGAACCACCACCGGTACACCTTTCATGCTTCCACATTCAATGAGATCTCTAAAGAGAATCCGCACATCCAAATGGATCGCACCATTGTAATACTCACAAAAAAACATGCAAGATAGACTATTTACTCACTTCCAATGGATATCCAACGGAAAAGTCACCAACACCGCTTTACGCCCGAAAAACATCCCGTGGTCCCGAGCCTCGGTCCCGAAAATAGTCGGGCACATCACACCATTGTGATCTCCTCATAAAGACACATCAAATTGACTATTCACTTAATTGCAACGGATATTCAGAGAAAAAGATGCATTTCGCCGTACCGCACATGAGCGGTGCTTCGTGGGACCCATATCCTAGTCTTGAAGCACAACTAATGGATCGCACCGTTGTGATCCTCTCGAAAAAGTACAAAAGATTGACTAACCACTTGTCCGAATCAGACACCCGGTGAAGAAGATGGAAATCACTGCCAACTCAAAAAATGACCCTCATGGGCCCCGGACCATCGTGCGGAATTAAAGAGGCTAGATTGCTCCATTGCAATGCCCTTGAAACAACACTCAGAATCGACTGATCGCACGCCCCGAACGGACGTCCGATGAAAAACTCGTGAAACGCTGCATGTAGCTTAAAGGTGTGCCATGGGGCCTATGCCTCGACTCCGGTTTCAATGCTCAAAACAGTACTGGAAATATTCGTCTCTACGCCGGGGTTGCAACACCACTGACAATGCTCAAATTGGACATCAGATGTGTCCATGCTGCCCAAAAAAAAATCTCGGGCAAAGCGGTAAGCCACTTAACGTACGTATTGCTCCACCGAGACCCCCTTCTCAAGAGTTAAAACCCCCAAAACCATCTCACATTCTCTGCCTCGAGCTGAGGTTCGCATTGCCACAGACGACATACAAAACAGACACCCGTAGTGGAAGATACGAGTGTCTGAATTCAGTAGGGACAAACCCCTTGGGCTGGACTGGCCTGGTCCGCCCGGTCTGGGCCGGCCGGCGCCGGCCGGCCCGGTTCACAGCGCCGGCCCGCAGCTCAGCCGCGCGGGCCGACCGTGGACCCATGGTCCACTCGCAGACCGGCCCTCGTGGCCGGTCGTCCTGCCGCATGAAGACCCACCGAGGGCAGGTATTTGTTCCCCCGCGGGTTCGCGTGCCACGACCCCTATCCTCCGCGGCAACCGGCCGGTGTAGCCGGTCGGTCCTCCCGCTCTTCGCCCCCAGCTGGCGCTCGCTCACACCGACGCCTGACCCCGACCGCTTGCTCCGCTCGAGCGCAAGCCCTCTCCGCCTACTGCCATCGTCCCGGACGCCCTACTACTGCCTAGAGCCGCCGCGAGCTACCGCCTCCGCTGGAAGCTGCCGCTGCGCTGGAAGCTGCCGCCGCGCTGGGAGCTCACCGTCGCCTGAGCTTGCCGAAAAAAAGAAAACCGTAGAAAACTTCATGGGGCCACCCTGGACGCCCCGAGACTTGGATTTTCGATCCGAAAGGTTCGTTGGAAAGCTCATATCGAACTCTATTAAAAAACACACTTATCCCAACAATTCAACATCAATTCGATGCAAGTAAATCAATTCAAGGGAGATGCAGATATTAAAAAAAGAAAAAAACGAACTCTTACCTCGTTGGGCATAGTCCGCAGCTTTGCGAACGGACCGACGGAGCTCCGCACTTCCTTGGAGAGGTGGAGGAGAGGATATTCATTAGGAGATTTTTCCAGGGAGTATGGAAGGGGAAGAAGGGGGGGGGGATAAGAGGGTGTATGGTGTGTTTAAATAGAAAAACACACTTATCCACCCACCCGTCGGCCTGTACCTGAACTTTTGTAGCGGTCGGGATTAAGCCGCCCCTAGGGTAAATACCACCTCTCAAGCACAACGGCGGTATCAGAATTTTAATCTGAGGCCTCCTTCAAAAGTTATAAAATTTAGCATCCGGAGCCGCTAAATTTCGAAAACGCCCCTGGGGCCATTTTCCATAGAAGGCCCGTGCCCGTGAAAATTACACCCCTCCTAGGGTAAATGGCATGTTTCGGACTCAAAGGTGCCCTCAGTTTTCCCATCCGAGAAACCGTTTAAGAGATACTTGAGTTTAACCATTAAACGAATAAATTAATTATTTTATTTATCCGTTTAACGTTCCGGCAACGGGTGAGGGGTCCCAACATCCCGCGCGGACATGTTCTATGTCGTTCCTAGGGTTAAAACCCCATTTCAGACCCATCCGTACTCTTAGATTTAGGATCTGAATCACCGTATAGAAGTTCTCCCATTTATTTGGCGTGTCCTGTGTGAACACATTGAAAATTTAATTCCGACCACACCGGGGCTAGGAATCACACGCGGTCTGAAGGCGCTGCTCTGGAATAAAATCAAGAATATTACAAAGTATTTTATAGCAAAAACTGGGTTTTTAAATCATTCCATCCTTCAACCTTTTCGTCCCCAAAAAGCAAAACCAGGGAACAACTCAGGGTACTAAGCCCACACCTGGCTCTCCCGTACCCAGACGAACTCTTGCACAGTCCTGCGTCACTGCACACAGACCAAAGGATTTGATCTGTTCATGTGAGGTCTGCCCTTGCCGATGACATGCATAGGAGCACCCAAACATCTTCTCGGGTGAGTCATGTGGGAGACGCTATGCACCCAAACCAGCCTTTGGGGTTAGGGCAAGGTGGTAGGGAAACTAGCCATCCCTTTTCACAGTCTCAAATGGACCGAAGGCTCTCGGGGGTAGCTCACCTCCCTGACCAAAACCCTACGTTTCACGCCGTGACTGGAATCACCATTTGGACCTGGGATAAAGCCCAATGATTCCCTCCTTCAGAATATCCATATGGTGAAACACCAAAGGATATATAGTCATGCAAGGTTTCATAGTCGATGTCCCATGACCCAGACTCTCTTACACGCTCGGAGAACGAAGGAGTCGACACCATCAACTAAAAAAAAAGGTCCCACACATTCTACCTTTCTGACACATGGTTACACTGACGCCCCACATCACCCTGGTAACACCTCAAACAAGGAGTAGGGAGAAAATCATTTCACACACAGAGTCTAACAATTATACTGTAAAAAGTAGTAGAGTTATAGAGAGTACCTCTTATCAACTCATGCTCTGCAGGATCGTAGACATCCAAAGCTCACGATTGTTCGTGGTCCCAACTATCAGCTCCCGGAGCCTGACGTGGACTTCTTGGTGGTGATGGGAAGACCTCATAAAGTCTTCCCCCACTACCAGTTTCCCACGCTCCTCCGCTAGCACCATCTCTCTGGGCGCTACTCCGATCACGACGCTGCCTCTGTCGTGGTGGCGCACTTGTTGCCTGCCCGATATTCTCAGCGTGCCTGGTCAGGAAATCCCATGCCAAGTGACCTCATCCATCGCAAGCATAGCACTAGAACTCTCTAGGCTGCCCTGGTTCCCTCCGGCACCACTTTGGTGTACGAACACGGCCCAGAGTCCACTCACAGATGGGTCTCCTCGGTTGAGGCCCTTCACTTTGCTGCCACACTGGTGCATGGCCACGTCTCCAAAACCGGCGGGTGGAAGGCCGCCTGCATCAAGGTTCTATATGTTGACGCCTACAAGCTGCAGTAGACATCTTGACTCCATCGTTCCTACTGCCACCATTAACTGTAAAGCATTACAAGAAGCTCTCTATCACGAGCGCTTTATCTAGCACCTCAGTATAAGTGGAAATGCACAAGGGTACTATGAAAACACGAATCTCTTTGCGGAGACCCTGCTCGAACTTCCACGCTTGGAAGTTGTCGTCATAGACCAAGTCCGGGTAAAAGCATGCACGATCTACGAAACTAGTCGCATAGTCGATCACCGTCATCCCTCCCTGCTGAAACTGTAGGAGCTCCTGGATCCGAACAGAGTGTAAGCAGGAGGGGTAAAACCCCTCATGGAATATCAGCTAAAAGTCATCCCACAAAAGTGACGACTCATCAAGAAACTGAGTCACCAGACTCCACCAACGCCCAGCTGCTCCGTGGAAAAGGTTGGCGGCCAAAGCCACCATCAGATCTACTGGCATCTTCACAAGCCTGAAGAGGAGAACCACTACCTCCAGCCAAACCTCTACTGCCTGAGGGTTTGGCTCACCACTGAACCTCAGTAGTCTCTGTCATTGGAAATCACAGAGCGCGCTCAACCTGCGCTCAAGATCAGCCTGCTCTGCTAAAGCTATCTGCTGATCACCAGGTGGGGGTGCTGCTACCGGCCCACCCAGAGAAAGGGACTCGCATGGTGGGTCCTGGACTGAGGCCTCGTAGCTCACTGGGTCGTCGTCACAAACCAAAGCTGGTATCCTGGCTGGCTGTCTTCGCGGAAACATCCTGAATATTATCAAGGAGTTCCGCGGTCATATGATCATATGTGTATATAATAATAATGATAATGGGGAGCTGAATCAAGAAGAACAATCAAAGAATCAATCCTATGTGATGCACAAACCAATTTTCCCTGAAACGAGTGTCTCAGCATGCCGAGTCAACAAGTGGGTTATCAGGGTCCTTGTGAATGGATACGTCGGCCGCTGCACCATCACTGGACTCCCTGGCCTGAGAGCCGCTCTCGATACATGTTAACACTGTTGCCCTAAATCCTAACCAATTACTTTTTAGGGACGTTCGAGAAACATCCCAAGGAATGAACCACCTTTGATACCACTTTTTCATGACCCGACCCTACCCAGGATCGAGCTGCAACTACCCCAAGCCCGCCTGCATAGGCCAGGGGCTGGCGACAAGCACTGAAGGCTAAACAACTCGGGGAGGCCTTTGGCTAAGTACCTATAAACACACACACACATCCCACTCAATGTAGAAGTACAGAGTAAAAAGAAAATTAAAGTTCCAAATGCTATAAACAGACCACAAAAGTGCATCGACCTCTAAACAGTACAAAGTAAGAGCTGAAGGTAAACTAAAAAGAAGGGGGGGAAAACACACGCCCAACCAGAAAAGTGCCACACCCGGCAATAGGTAAACAAAAGTAAAACAAATGGGAGAGTTACACACCTAGAACCCAACTACGACCACCGCAAACAGTCCAAGCTCTCAAAATCCTAAGCTCCTCTAACGTCACGACCAACCTGTCCGTCGTCCGCAAGGGCACACCAAGTGCAGGCAAATCCCAAGCAGGGGTGAGTATAAAAATACTCAGTAGGATGCTCCAAATTCTCGAGGGAGAAACAAAGGAGGTACTGATGAGGTGATAAGTAGATTGAATAGGGAAAAGTAAAGGAGTACAATAGAGAGAGTTTCGTAAAGAGTACAGCTCAACCCAACAAGAGGAAAGAAGTAGACTCTCCCAAACACAAGGAGCTAGAAACAGTGGGAAGATAAACTTCTCATCGAGTCTTTGCTACCAATAGCAGGAGAGTAGAATCATCCAACCACGAGAAGCTAGACATGGAAAGCACGTGGCATATCCTGTGTGTCTTCGCCTCTCCTGGAAGGAGAGTAACTAAACCCAAGGAGTGGTTACTGAAACAATGTATATACATATCTATTTGCTCTATCAAGAAACCCGAACAAGATCATAATGGGATCTCCATCCCATATATCAGCCCAAGAAAGTGAGTATCCAACAGTACCAAAAGTAAACACAATCGATGCCCAACATCCCGCATGTCTGCCCCGAACTGCAAGTCAAGGGGCCCAAATCACCGCACCTCAACACTATCCACTTTGGGTGGAACTAATTCGCCTAAATGGTTTTAGGTCGCGTCTCAAGGATGTGTATCGGTGGGGAAAGAACCCCTCGTACTTGAGAGTTCTGGGGAAAGTCAAACTACAACTTGTCAGTGTCATACAGTCGAGAAGCCTTCTCAAAGTCAAAGTTGTCACATCACTGACCCATACAAACAAGGGTTCCACTCCGATAGTCACGAAGAAAAGCCACTTACTAGCCTAGAAGAAAGGATTGAGTCTAAAAGAAGTCGTTGGGTAACCAACTGTCCAGTCTATGTTGGAGGGTAAACCCTAAGAGGTCGTCGGGTGACCCACTTCCCAGTCTCTGCTGGAGGGTAAACCCTAAGAGGTCATTGTATGACCCACTGCCTAGTCTCTGCTGGAGGGTAAACCCTAAGAAGTCAATGAAAAACCCACTTCCTAGTCTCTACTAGAGGGTAAAATCGAAGAAGTCAGTGAGCAACCCACTGCCCAGTCTCTGCTGGAGGGTAAACTCAAAGAAGTCGGTGAGCAACCCACTGCCCAGTCTCTGCTAGAGGGTAAACCCAAAGAAGTCGGTGAGCAACCCACTCCCCAGTCTCTACTGGAGGGTAAACCTGAAGAAATCAGTAAGCAACCCACTGCCCAGTCTCTACTGGAGGGTAAACCTGAAGAAGTCAGTGAGCAACCCACTACCTAGTCTCTGCTGGTGGGTAAACCCAAAGAGGTCGTCGGGTGGCCCACTACCCAGTCTCTGCTGGAGGGTAAAACCTAAGAGGTCGTCAGGTGACCCACTGCCCAGTCTCTACTGGAGGGTAAACCCTAAGAATTCAATGAGCAACCCACTGCCCAGTCTTTGCTGGAGGGTAAACTCGAAGAATTCGGTGAGCAACCCACTGCCCAGTCTCTGCTGGAGGGTAAAATCGAAGAAGTCGGTGAGCAACCCACTGCCCAGTCTCTGCTGGAGGGTAAACCCGAAGAAGTCAGTGATCAACCCACTGCTCAGTCTCTGCTGGAGGGTAAACCTGAAGAAGTCGGTGAGTAACCCACTGCCCAGTCTCTTCTGAAGGGTAAACCCAAATAAGTCGGTGAGAAACCCACTACCCAGTCTCTGTTGGAGGGTAAACCCGAAGAAGTCGGTGAGCAACCCACTGCCCAGTCTCTGCTAGAGGGTAAACCCAGAACTGCTCTGTCCATCCCTATTGGATGGTACAATACTGGCCAACAAAACACAGAGTGGGTATCACGCAACCACCCAACTCCAGAACAAAACCAGAGGAAACCACTTGACCCTACTGGTCTAAACCATCGTGAACAGGACCTGGGGGAAACCCACTCAACCCTGCTGGTCGAAACCATCGAGAACAGGAGGACCCTCTATGTCGTGAGAGGTCAAAGGTACGTAAATTATAACACAACACACACATGGGGCCCACACGACGTGTGTCCCCAACTCATCTCCAAACCAAGCGCACAAACGTTCTCAGGTAAAAACTACAACATGTACCTCCAAGCATTCCCGTATACTCCCAGAGTGTACTACATTTCCAGACCAAGGGATATTGTGCACACAACACCTAATGTCAACGCAAAAGGCCTAAACATAGTTTCGACAACCTGATTCCTCCATGGACCTAGCATGGCCAACCAAATCTCTTCAAACATCAACTTCACTCACACGGGAGTGAACACGATCACACGCCAAGGGTTCTCTACAAACACCATAGGAAGAACCACCACTGGCACACCTTTCATGCTTCCACATTCAATGAGATCTTGAAATAAATTCGACACATCCAAACGGATCGTACCGTTGTAATCCTCGTGAAAAAAATGCGAGATAGACTATTTACTCGCCTCCAATGGATATCCGATGGAAAAGTCACCAACACCGCTTTATGCCCGAACAGCGTCCCGTGGTCCCGAGCCTCGGTCTCGAAAACAGTCGGGCGCATCGCACCATTGCGATCTCCTCGGAAAGACACGTCAAATTGACTGCTCACTTGAGTGCAACGAATATTTGGAGAAAAAGATTCATTTCGCCGTACCGCACACGAGCGGTGATTCTTGGGACCCGCATTCCGGTCTCGAAGCACAACGAACGGATCGTACCATTGTGATCCTCTCAAAAAAGTACACAAGATTGACTAGCCACTTGTCCGAATCGGACACACGGTGAAGAAGATGGAAATCACCGCCAACTCCCAAAACGGACCTCGTGGGGCCCACACTACCGTATGGAATTAAAGTGGCCAGATTGCACCATTGCAATTCCCTTGTAAAAATACTCAAAATCGACTGCTCGCACGCCCCGAACGGACGTCCGATGAAAAAGTTGTGAAACTCTACTCGCAGCTTAAAGGCGGGCCGTGGGGCCCACGCCTCGACTCTAGTTTCAATGCTCAAAACCATTCTGGAAATCTTCATCTCGATGCCAGGGTCGCAACACTGCTGACAGTGCTCAAATTGGACATCAGATGTGTCCGCGCCGCCCAAAACAAAAATCTCGAGAAAAGCGCTATGCCACTTAATGTACGCATCGCTCCACCGCGACCCCCTTCTCGGGAGTTAAAACCCATGAAACCATCTCATATTCTCCGCCTCGAGCCGAGGTTCGCACTTCCGTAGACGACATGAAAAACGGACACCCGTAGTGGAAGATAGGGGTGTCCGAAATCAGAAGGGACAAACCCCTTGGGCGGGACCAGCCTGGTCCGGCCCGTGGCTCAGCCGCTCAGGCTGGCTGGGGACCCGCGGTCCACCCGCAGACCGGCCCTCATGGCCGGTCGTCCTGCCGCGTGAAGACCTGTCAAGGGTGGGTCTTTGTTCCCCTGCGGGGTCGCGCGCCGCGACCCCGGTCCTCCGCGCCAACTGGCCGGCTGCGCCGTCCGGTCCTCCCGCTCCGCGCCCCCAGCTGGTGCCTGCTCACGCTGACACCTGACCCCGGCCGCCTGCTCCGCTCGACCGCGAGCCCATGCCACCTGCTGCCATCTTCCCGGATTCCTTGCTGCCGCTTGGAGTCGCCTCGAGCCTCCGCCTCCACTGGAAGCCGCCGTCGCGCTAGAAGCCGCCACCGCACTGGGAGCCCACCGCCTCCTGAGCTCGCTGGAAAAAAAAAGAAAACCGCCGGAAAACTTCCCGGGGCCACCTCGGACGCCCCGGGACTTGGATTTTTGATCCGATAGGTTCGTTGGAAAGCTCGGATCAAACTCTATTCAAAAACGGCCTTCACCCAACAATTCAACAACAATTCGATGCAAGTAAATCAATTCAAGGGAGATGCGGATATTAAAAAAAGAAAAAAAATGAACTCCTATCTCGTTGGGCGTAGCCCACAGCTTCACGAACGGACCGCCAGAGCTCCGCAATGCCTTGGAGAGATGGAGGAGAGGATATTCGTTGGGAGATTTTTCCAGGGAGAGTGGAAGGGGAAGAAGGGGGGGGGGGAGAAGTGGGTGTATGATGTGTTTAAATAAAAAAACACACTTATCCACCCACCCATCGGCCCATACCTGAACATTCGTCGGGGCCAGGATTAAGCGGCCCCTAGGGTAAAAAACACCTCCTGAGCACAATGGAGGTCTCAGAATTTTAATCCAAGGCCTCGTTCAAAAGTTATAAAATTTAGCGTCCGAAGTCGCTAAATTACGAAAATGCCCCTGGGGCCATTTTCCCCAGAAGGCCTGCGCCCGTGAAAATTACACCCCTCCTAGGCTAAAAGGCATGTTACGGACTCAATGGTGCCCTCAGTTTTCCCATTTTAGTAACCGTTTAAGAGATACTTGAGTTTAACCATTAAAAGAATAAATTAATTATTTTATTTATCTGTTTAACGTTCCGATATTGGGCGAGGGGTCCCAATGTCTTGCACCGACATGTTCTATGTTGTTACTAGGGTAAAAACCCCATTTAGGACCCATACGTACTCTCAGATTTAGGATCTGAATTACCATTTAGGAGTTATCCCATTTATTTTGCATATCCAGTGTGAACGCACTGAAAATTTAATTCCGGCCACATCGGGGCTCAGAATCGCACACCGTCTGAAGGCGCTGCTCTGGAATAACATCAAGAATATTCTAAAGTCTTTTATAGAAAAAACCAGGTTCTTACAGCATAATTACCAATGTTCATATTAATATTTATATATAACTGAAAATATCTAAATCCCTTAAAATCATTCTCCAAGTTTTTACAACATTTCAAATTCAATTTTTATTGTTTTCTTATTAATTACAATGTATCTCTATGTTTTTTATTCTTTTTTCAAGTATGATCCATTAGAGTACAAAATTACAGTGTTGATATACATTTTTACATGATTTATGGAACTAGTTTTAGATTTTGTTATAAATTTAATTACGTAGTTTTTTTATTGCATCAATATGTGTTTAATATTATGATTAAATAAAGTGTTAATTTTGTAAAAATATTATGATGAAAATTTTATTTACTATTAAAAAATATTAGGTATTATATTCCACACCCTTAAAAAATTTCATTCTCAAAATTGTAAATCAATATACAACCAAATTTGGAAAATACATTCTCATAACATTCTCTGGATCCCTTATTGCCTCTTCCTGAATATTATTACTCCAAATAACCTTCACCAAAAAAGTAGTTCTATTTTGTAGAGTTTGTTCATTTGTATCAAGAATATAAATCGACTCTTCCTCATATGATAAGTCAGACTCCAACTGAACATGATAAACTTTTAGAACATGGGTAGTGATTGACATATACTTCCTTAGAATTGATATATGGAAGACATCATGAACTTGGGATAGGTTTGATGGCATGAAAAAATGATATTCCACTACTCATACCCACTCTAATATTTCAAACTACCCAATATATCTTGGACTTAGATTCTATTTCTTTATAAATACCATAAACTATTTCCATGGAGATATCTTCCAGAATACATAGTCTCCCACTTAGAATTCAATATCTTTCCTTTGATTATTAATATAAATTTTCTATATTCTTTTGGATGCCTTGATATTCTTCTGGATGGATCTTACTTTCTCATTTGTATCTTCTATAAGTTATAGAACAAACATATTACTTTTCCTGATTTCATCCCAGCATATTAGAGTTCAACATCTCTTTCAATATGAGGCTTCATATGGTGCCATCTTAATACTATAGTGGTAAATTTTAATTTAGGAAAACTGCATAAGATGTAAATACTAATATCAAATTCCTTGGAATTCAAGGGAGAATAAACTTATCATATCCTACAATGTCTGGATAGTCTGTTCGGATTTCCCATCCATTTAAGGGTAATAGGACGTTCTAATATTAAGATCTATATATAAAGCCTTATGGATACTCATCCAAAATTTTTATGTGAACCTTGGGTCATGATAAGAGATTATCAATAGGGGTGTTCCATAAAGTTTCAAAAATTCATGTATATATAACCTTACAAGATGATCTAGAGAAAAATCATCTTGAATTTCAAGGAAATGTACTGACTTTGTGATATGATCAATAATGACCCATATAGAATTATTATACTTATATTTATTAGGAATCCCAATGATGAAATACATAGTAATATTATCCCACTTCCATTATGGTATAGGTATAGGCTGTATTACTCCTTTGGGAAGTTTTCTTCCAGCCTTCACCTATTCACATACTAAGCATCTTATAGTATAATATGTAATTTCCCTTTTCATATTTTCCCCTTAAAAGTGCCATTGAATATCCCTATAAATCTTGGTACTTCGTAGATTTATAGAGAAGTTTGAGATATGATCATCATATAACACATAATTATTTAGCTAAGATATATATGGAACACACAACCTCTTACCAAACCATAAAACTCTGTTATCACTAATGTTGAACTCTAGTAATCTCCCATTAATCACATCTTGCATTTTATTTTATAGGTATTTATAACCACATTGAGATTTATTAATTCCATATAATAAATATAGTTAAGTAATTACATGGAATAAAAATGATTCTTACCATTCCATTATAATTCCCAAGTCTATCATTACCAGTTCTTTGAGAATTGGATCATTATTTACCCTCAACATGTACAAGATACCATGGTATTTTATACTCAAATCAGTTACCACCTTGTTCACTTCCCCATATGATAACGGATAATAAATTCATAATCCTTGAGTAGTTTTAACCATCTTCTTTAGCTCATATTAATATTTTTCTAAGTAAATATGTATTTCAAACTCTTATGTTCTGTATATATATCACATATTTTTATATCGAGGTAATGCTTCCACATCCTCAGATAAAATACTTCTAATCCTAATTCTAAATCATGAATTGGATAATTAACCTCAATGGGTTTCAACTTTATTGATGCGCAAGCCATAAATCTATCATTTTTCATTATAACACAACTAATACATTTCCATGATGCATCACTTTTAATAAAAATTATTTATTTACTAGATAAAAGAGTCAATATAGGAACATTCACCAATAAACTCTTTAATTATTAAAAACTATCTTCACATTCCTTTGCGCATGTGATCTTAACCCCCATACATGTTAGCTTGGTTAACGGATTAGAAAATTGAGAAAAGTTTTCAACAAATCATTGATCGTATCATTCTAACCCTAGAAAACTTCATATTTTTATTATGTTGGTGGGTCTTGGACATTACTTGGAAGCTTTCATTTTTAAAGGGTCAATAAATTTACCATCCTTGGATACAATATGACCAAGGAAAGAAAATTATTAAATCCAAAATTCAAATTTATTGAGTTTTTCATATAACAAGTTTTCCCTCAATAACTCAAGAACAATTCATAAATGAGTATCATGATATTTATATATCTTAGAGTTTATAAGAAATTCATCAATAGATACAACCAAAAACATATCAAGGTAGTCTTTGAGAAATCCATTCATCAAATCCATAAATACAGAGGGAGAACTTTTTAACCCAAATGACATTATTGTGAACTCATAATTACCATACCTTTTACAAAATTCCATTTTTAGAATATCATCCTTTTTATCTTTAAAATTATGGCATCCAAAATGAAGATCAATATTCAAAAATATTTTATACCCTTTAAGTTGATCAATTAACTCATCAATATGAGGATATGAGTACTTATTCTTTACTTTAATTCCATTTATTTCCCTACAATCAATGCATAATCGTATTGTCCCATCCTTCTTCTTTATAAATAGAACAGGTTCTCCACAAGGTGAAACAATTATACAAGTGAACCCTTTATCACGTAAGTCTTTTATTTTCCTCTTAAAATTAAGTAACTCTATCAGATCCATCCCATAGGGTATCTTAGATATTTTATTTTCACAGGGATGATATTAATGGATAATTCATCTTCTTTATTTGGGGGTAGTCCATGTAATTAATCAGAAAATACATTAATATATTCTTTCATAATTGTAACCTCTTATATTCTCTGAAAACACTTACCCACTATAGATTTAATTACATCCATATCCTCCCCAAGAATTATATTAAGTTGAGCTACCCGAGTCTGTTTAATATATGATTCAGGTAATGACATATCTCCTCAAAAAATAAGTAATTATTTAATTTCATTTTCAATTATAACTTCTTTATTTCTATAATAAATTATTTATTTTTTAATTCAAGAGATAATATATACTTAATAGTACATGAAAATCCACTATAGGTATGATGATTATATTTTCAATAATATAACAGTCATACATCCTAATTTGAATTTCCTAGTGTACCTTTGTTGCAATCAATGTACCACTAAATGTTCTAATTTATAAACCATTCCTTAGTGTAGAAAGGGGTGATTAAATGTTCTTTGAAAACATACAATATATAAAGGAATACATAAATCTAAAATCAAACAATATATTAACTAACTTTGAATGTATAGTCAAAGTACCTATTATCACATCATTTGGAGCTTTAACTTTAGCTATTATGGTGGGAAAGGCATGACCTTGATCCATAGGTATATTATATGAAACATTCTCTTGGTTATTAGGGAATCGATTTTAATAATGTTAATCTCCTTCCAATTGAAGAATTAGACATTAGAATCTTCTCTCTTTCCCTTTACATTCATGAGTTTGACGTCTTTTATCTCCAAACTTATAGAAAACTCCCAATACATTTAATAAATTCATAGGGTGTTTCTTCCCATAATTATAACATGTTAGAAAATCTACCATTCCCTTCTTTTCCTTTTTTGAATTCCTTTCAACATGCTTCTCAACCATCTTCTTCTTCTCTTGTCTACCTTTGAAAGTAAAGGACCTAGAGAACCCATTCTTAGTCTTGATAGTGTTTGTCACTATATCCTGAGAAATTTTATGATGCCAAGGATTTTATAAGTCTAGAATTTAAAACATCAAAGAAGTGATCAATATTTATTTTAGGGTTACATAGATAATACAAAATAGAACTTGATAAACTTATAAAATTATCCTCACACTCAACCACTATATCTTCTTCCTTTTGTCTTAGGTTCAATAATTTCCCTTCCATTTCTGCATGTTGCTCTTAATGAAAATAGTTTTCCATAAAAATCACCTTGAATGCACTCTATTCCATGTTATAAACCTCTTATACTTCCTTAGTATTTTAAATTAATGGTTACCATTGGTCAAAATCACCTATTAGATGATAAAGAACTATAATGAATTTTCCCTCTCTAAGAATACTAAAGATAAGAATATTTTCTCTAGAGACTTAATCCATTGTTCTGTATATATGGAATTAGTGGTTTCACTAAAAGGTGGAGATTTTTGCTTCATAAAATGATCCAATGTGGTTTATCTTTTTAGAGGGGAATCTGGTTGCTCTATTTGTGTAAGGTTATTTTTCATAACCTAGTTTAATTATCCTAGAATTGTTATAATTTTCTCAATAGAAATATTAATCCCATTGTTCTGATTATTTAGATATTCATTGCATTATTTGTGGTTGTTGGCCTGGTTTCCGATTCTCCTGGAAGGTTCTATTATTTAAAAATAATTTTATCAATTAATTAGTAAACTTCTAACATGTCTTATATAATATAATATCAAAAAAATTCTATAATTATCGCTATATTTTTTCCTAATGGTAAAATCTACATTCTTTACCTATATTTACCAAAATTTAACTGCTAAGGTTTATACTAAACCTTGGTCTCATACTAACTATAATGATCCTGACCTTTGTTTCCCAGAGCTGTTGGGTTATTTATTACATGAAAAATAGACTACAAGATATTACATTCCAAGGATCAAGGTATAATAATCCTTAAGAAACTAAATACATTATATTATAACTTTACAACATAAAATCAGGATTCATTATTCCACTATGCTATCCTTGTTCAATCATAGTATTCCATTTCATTATATGGGGAAATAGGGAAAAAAATTAAATATGGTGAGATAAAATTCTCAGAAAGGGAAAAACATACAACAAAATACAATAAAAGATAAATATGGCATAAGTGACATCATGAGTACAATTGAATCCTTAACAATGAATACATAAGTGTAATCCATGGAAGAAAAAGAAATAAATAATCACATGGATCACAAAATTAATCTAAAATAATAAATTGTATATTACCGAGTGTCATAATCATACTTTTTAGGCCTTATTCTAAGACATTATACATAAATGGCAAGGATGTATCAATTATCCTATATTAGAAATACATGGAAAATTTTCCTAATGGAACATCTCATATATGATCTTACCATATAGAATAAATGATTACATGTGTCACAAAAAGATTTACCTAGTAAATGAATTAATAATAATGTCTAAGTTAATTCCTTAACCACATATAATGAATAATTATGGATTTATAGTTTTTAGAAAGCACCCTAATAAGTGATTTATACTAAATCATAGTTAATGGGTACTTTTCAAGATCAATAATTTTCAATGTGTTTAGAAAATTATATTAGCAATGGTAGGAGTAAAAATAAACACATATATAATACAACACTATATAAATTCTATGTTTTGTTTAATAAAAAGTATGATAATTATCCATAGTATATCCTCTGGGAGTGTCAAACCAGTATGTAGTAAGGTCCCACTCATTGTGCACCAGGATGATGATCCGGATATACCCAACCAACCATTTTAGGTGTTATTAACCCTATAAATATTTGATCCAAAACCACATCCAATTTTATTATCTAGATACGAATGTATTTTATTGTAAAATCACACACTTTTTACTTAACCAAAGTATTGGATTTCTATGGCTATAAAGAGGTTTAGGTATAATAACGACTTATGAACTGGGAATAATGTGAGTTAAAATAATTTTTAAATGGGTTATATGTATTAATAATGGAAAATAAAATGAACTAAACACAATAATGGGATGATAAATTTTGGATTAAAAAGGATACAATAATGGTAATGTAAATAAGAATTGTAAAGAGAGATAAAATCAATCTTTACTCTAGAATAGTAATAGATTTCAAAAAGGGTATAAAGTAAGGGGTTTGAGTAATATTTCTATGATAATAGTTTAATGGGGAGATAAAAAATGGATACATGTCATGGAATCATATAAGATGAAAAATTAATAGATATTACAAATAAGGAAATTCAAATAGTAAATGAAGAGGGAGAAGTGGGAACCCTTACCTCTATTGAGATTCTTAGATTGGAACCCAACCTTAGATCCAACAAAACTCTTCAATAATGAATAGAGAGCTAGGGAAGAGACTCATTTTTAGATAAATAAAGTGATAAATTCTAATTTAGTGTATAATAATTAGAGTAGTGGTTGGGTATTTATAGGTGCGGTGATTGGAATTTCATAGACTAATTTATAAATTATTTTATTATTATACATTCCTTTAGTACCCCATTATAACTATTGTGATCCATTACCACTATTAATTCCCTAATATAGTGTTAAAAATATTTAAATAATACTTAGTCAAAAAATTTCATGCTTACATAAATATGATTTCATATATACCATATTTATCATATTTTACCTTATTCCACAAATTTTACTGTATATTATTATTTTAATAAAATATATCCAAATTTCACCCCTTGTATAATTTCAAAATATTTTTTCCAAATACACAATTCATTTTATCAAATTTATTCTCTAATTACCTACATTATACCTTTTATACGAGTAAACATCCTTTCAATTTCCTAATGAATTTACATTATAATATAACTCAACCTATAGATACATAACCTATAGTCACACATACATATTCCCTAAGGGTAAGGTTTGAAATAGTGGTAATTTCATGGGGTGATTTGTACAACATTGATCAGGTGGTGATCTCCACTAACCTGATATTCTTCTGTGGATGGTTTCGCTCTAAATTCACTTGTTGGAGTTCTTCTTGGGCTTTGTCAAGGGAGAACCCCAGTGATGCTACCACCATCCTAAGATCTAATAAATTAACTTACCAAGGAATGCTATTACTGTTTAAATCCATATTTTATCCCTTTTGTGATAATTAACTTTTACCATTACCTGTAATATAGAATAATCCCAACGATCTGTTCTTAATCGCTATACCACCAACAATCATAATTCCCAATGGTCATATTGATTAGTGGTTATAATGAAAAAATATTATATTGGCCAACAATCCACAATACCCAATGGTAATATTAATCATTTTATATACACATCAATATCTAAATACCTTCATATCATTCTAAAAGTTCTTACACCATGTCAATTTCAATTTCTATTGTTTTCTTCTTAATAGAAATGTATCTCATATACTTTTTATTATTTTTTTGAGTATAATCTAATGGAGTAAAATATTAAAATGTTTCCACACATTGTTACATGATTTTTGGTATAGGTTTTAGCTTCAATTATAAATTTAATTACTTTGTGTTTTTTGTATCAATATGTGTTGTATTATTACAATGAAACAAAGTGTTCATTATTCAATAATTTTTTGTTGAAATGTTTATTTACTATTACATAATCTCAGGTATTATAAGGAATATAATTTGTCTTTCCAATATTACCTTCTTATCTAAGGGGTCATATATGAAATACCCTTTAGTTTCCATATGATATCCTATAAATATACACTTAGTACCTCAGGGTGAAAGTTTTTTTTCCTAATATATATTTAAAAAACACTTTACATCCCCAAGAATGTATATATGAAAAAATAGGTTTCTTTCCACTTCATAACTCAAATGGAAAATCATTTTTATATTTAGTTAGAAATTATTTTAGAGTGTATGTTGTTGTTTATAATGTATATCCCCAAAAGTATAATGGAAGAATTGCATGTATCATCATTGATCTCAACATTTCCAAAAATTTTAGTTCCTTATCTCAATTACATTATTCCACTATGCTGTAAAAGAGGAGTTAATTTGGATAATATACCAAAATCTAATATATAATCAATGAACATTTGGTTAAGATATTCTTTGGTACTGTCTAAGTAGAGTTTCTTTATCTTCTTACCAAGTTGGTTCTCAACTTCATTCTTGTATTCCTTGAATTTATTAAAGTAATCCAACTTATAACTCATTAAGTATACATATAAATATCTACTAAATACCTCAGTAAAAGTTATGAACTATGATAATCCATGACATGATTCAATATGAAATAGTATACAAACATATGTATAAACCAATTCAATAAGCTATTTGTCCTTTTCAACCTTTCCACTAAATAAACATTTGGTCATTTTTCCTTGTAAAACAGAATAACATATTCCAAGTGGTTCTAGGTAAAATTAATCTAAATAACCATCTTGATATAAATTTTTAAGTTATTTTCATTTACATTACCTAGTCGGTGATTCCATAGTTGGGTGTGATATGAGTCATGTGAACCAAGTTCATTATTGATTCCCAACACTTGGTTTTTGTACTCTAACACATAAATACCATTATTAATATGTACCATACCACAACATATGCTATATTTATAAAATATTATCTTTTATTCCTGAATTTTAAAATAAAATCATCCATATCAAAAGTAAATATAGAAATAATGTTTTTGGTAACACTTCGAACATAATGATGGTTCTTCAAAACCAAAAGAAATCCCATTATCAATGCATAATTGTGATATCCAATAGCTACTATAGTGAGTCTTGCTCTACTGGTATCTTGTATACATACCTCACCTTTGGAAATTATTTTGAATCTACTTGGTTTCTATATTGAAATATAAATGTGAGCATTAAAATCTATATCTAATACCCAATTTGTAGAAATATAAATATTTAACTTAATAATGAACTCACATAAAGCTTCCAATTTTATCTTTATCATGGTGAAATTATTTTTCCAGTGGCCCTTCATGACACATGAAAAAGATATGACATATTTAAACCTTTGTTTCCCCTTGATCTTCCTCCACTTGGTTGGGTATTGCAAAGATTTCTTACACTTAGAGTTATAATTAGGGCCTTTCTCCTTTCCCTTCCTCTTATTCATTATAAGTATAAAATTTATTTCATAATTCATGTCTTTATCTACCTATATAATCATAGTAAAGTGATCTAACATATAATTCTCAATGTGGTTTATATAAAAATTAATAACAATACTAGATAATCTTTGAGGATGTGAAGAAAGTACGAGATCCCTGAAAAATTAATTAGGAATATTAAAACTTAAAATGTCGAGACACTCAATATAACCAATTATCTTGACCACATGAGGTCCAACTAAAAAATACTCTTTAAGAATGAAAGTAAAGAGTGCCTTGGAGATCTCAAACCGGTCCTATATTTCTCTCTCATGATAAAGATCATGGAGATTCTTGATCATGGTATATGTATCCTTATTTTCCTGAAACTTATAGATTTAAGAATAAATGGTTGATAACATCAAAAAAGTCACATCTAGAATATGATTCAATTATTTCAAGTAGATAGAGATCTCTTCCTCACTTTCCACCTTAATAGGAGGATTAAAAAATGGGGTGTCTATCATGTAAAGCTTCCAATATTGGAATTGTACAATGCACAAGTTCTTGTGCCACTCTTGGAAGTTTTTGTTAGTTATGAGGTTGTTTTTATCTTGTATATATCTCAAGGATATCGAGGTTGAGGAACTTTCCATATTTCTTATATAAAATAAAAGCACATTTTAAGTACTTTATCTTGATTATTATAATATATGAGAAGAAATAATTTTAATTATCTTATTATTTTCCCAATATTTTATCAATTCCTAAAAATTCTCACCATTGGTCTTAAAATTTTCTGTTTCATGGAAATTATAGTGGAAAGGATCCATATTTACTTCCTCATAATCTAGAATTTGACCTAAAAAATTATTTGATGCTATTTAGGTAGGTGTTTTTTCCAACTGCTAACTCACAACTCCTTGATCCATTGAGTAAACTCCCAAATCTAAAAATCCTGAATCATATTTCCTCAACACTTTCCTCTAAGTTGCACGAAGTACTAATTTAGTTGTCAAACCATGATACAAACCTAGTTAACTCAACCCAAAATATAATTTAGAATTCCCCGACAATTAAAAACACCTTAACTTTAGCTAGACAAGCACTTTGAAATATGGTTCCATTCACAACTCAAGTAATGAAAGGATTTTATAACTTAATATTTTTTAAGGGATTTTGTTTATTATGAATAAATTTGATTATTTTATCCTTTACATGTCCTGTTAATATTATGTGTATTTTAAATTATTAATTAACCATGTTTTGATAGAATATTTTGCATATAATACATTTATTTTACTTTATCTTACTTGTATTGTTATATTATTTAGTTTATGTGATTATTTTTAACATCATATAAGAAAGAATTGAATAAAATAGATAACCATGAATAATGATAAAATAAAGTAAAAAATAGATTTTATCATGATATTTTTAATGTTTGATTTATTAAGAAGCTGATAAATCAACCTGTGATCCTAGGGTGTAAAACTCCTTGAGTCAGTGTTGGCCCGAGTTGCAACATTCCACCATCAACCTTAGTATCTTCTCAGTTGGTTTCACCTAAGCTTGGTTTCTTAACCACATACTCTCCATGGAGATCCATCCTTTATATGTTGTTTAAAATCACACACTAGTGAGGGGAACCAAGGGTATATGATACATAAAATAAACCATCAACACTCATGTCCAACATAGTAATGGTTTGAGGGATAAAATGTAATCTATTATATTTAATTTAATAAAAATTTATCACATATAATAAACCCATGAAATAATATTAAATTAAATAGAAACACAACACATACATTAATACTTCAATCTCAAGATCAGTCACATACATGCAACAACATAACATTCATAAATGCTAGCCTATGTTTCAAATCACTTTTTTAATTAAGATGAATTCCTCTTGAATTAATAATTAATATACTTATTATTTTATTAATTGTTTATCATAATTATTAATATAATCAATCTTGGAGATACATAAGACACCTATAATATTTGATTTTAAATAAATAAAATAAATTATTTTTATTTAAATTACTCAAGTACACAATGTTTACTATAGGAAACAAAATGCGTGCCACCTTATTTCACCTACACAAAGGAAAATTCAATCCATGTATTGTGTACTTACATGGTATGTCAGCATACACAAAATGTCAAGATATTACATGAAGTTTAGTTCTATGGGGTAAAAATTTGTAGTCCACATGATGCATTTAACCACACTACATTCCTGAATATGTGAAACTTATACTACAAGATATGGGTGTGTATAATAAAAGACGTGTACAAAGAATGTGAAAAATATTAATTCAATCATTTATTTCACATGGGCACTTGAAAATCACTCGGTGTGTGGAAGAACCCTTTCATATGACATGTACAACCGGCCATAGGTCGTATTGTTTGTTCTACTTGAAATTATTATTATTTTCATGTTCATGAAATCACTCAACACATTTTTCAAACTATGTGACTTGTGTGAGATAACATGAATTACATTATGTATACACTATCTACATAGTGTGTAATTATTTTTATATATCCCACATTGCTTGTATAGGGACATGAAATATAATCCACATGAGATAATACCACATTACACGATGTGTATGAAAGTTACATGAAATGTAAACATAGTTGGCCCATGTTTCTTAACTAGCAGTCAACACGCTGTGTATAAATTAATTACACAGTGTATGTATTAATTACACACCATATATTTTGACCATATGACTACTGCATCATGTGGCATTACATAGTGTGTAGTTGAGTTAAATTTCATGTAACCCTAGAAACTATGTGTCACCCTGATAGTCAATATGTAGTGTAATTACAAGCCGCATGATGAACCCCACACGGCTCACTATTATTGATGAAACCGCATATATGTGTGGTTGTTTGAGACTAAATTGTGTGTAATTAAGTTATACTATATAATTTACTCCCTCGGTTCACAACTATTAAACGGTGTCTAGACCGGAGGAGTCACCACTGGGACCTTGGGCATGCTTCCCCACATTCTAGAGACTATAGAATAGTAGAAGAAGTCTAGGGTAGTTCCATGGGAATACTATATCCATATATCATATAAAAAAATAAAAAAGTAGAAATAAAGCAAGAATCATCCATAACATAAACTAGATTAAGAAAAAGTATTAAAAAAACCATCAATAATGAATTTAATTTAGTTGGAATGTAGTCATAAAAACACACTATCCACCCACTAGTATGACCACATATACAAAATAAAATAAAGATAAAATTGAAGATGCTCAACTACTTTACTTAAGCCTCACCTCATCCCAATCTCTAGTCCCATCTGAGCAATCTCACTTGATCAAGCTACTTTAGGACTCTTCTTAACCTATACCTATAATCAGTGAAGTCTGATTGGGTACCCAAGGGCCATATCCACCCGATTAGGGTGTGATTACACTTAGTAGGGAACCACCAATGGTGTCCCATACATACTCAGTAATGTAGTGTACACAAGTGATATGCTCAGAATAAATAATATAACCAATGAAGTGAAAATAAATAACCATTGTTGATCCTCATGTTCTTCCATTGAACTAGGGATCTACCATAACCTACTTTAGCTTGTGCTGAAGTGTCTCTAAGGACATTACACACCCATTCCCACCAATATAATGATCAATTATTGATTTATAGGATCATTTCCTAGGAAATCCAAATCACAATCATAGGTTATCGTCACCTAGATCAAGAGCGAATCCATCCAAGAAAACTTTATCTATAAACTAAAGGGTGTGACTCTCCCTATCGAGAAATATCAATGGACTATATATCCCACAACAAATATCTGAGGATCATATCCAAGTTATCCTAAAATTTCACATAGATCCATGGAATGATCTTCTAGTAAATCCATCACCTGGAGCCTAGGGCGTGTCTCTCCTTATTAGTAAAAATGTATCTTGAATCTTAGGGGATTTCCATACTAAGAAATCATCATATTGAGCTAGGGAATACCCTTATAGAAATTGACTCTTTGGATTATAGGGGTGTCACTTTCCCCTACTCTAAACTACCTCATCCGAGTCCAGGGGTGTGGTTCCTCCTTACGAATATCACCTCATCCGAGTCCATGGGTGATGTTACCCCTATTAGATATCACCTTGTCTAAGTCTATGGGTGTGGTTCCCCTACCAAACATCACATCATCTGAATACAAGGATAATGTCCACAGAATCCCAAACCATTACATCTTCTTTCGGTGGACTGTGCATCCCACCATACAGATCCAAGGATCATGTCTAAGGAATCCCAAATGGTATCTTGAAACATCTCGATGGGAAATGATTCCCACCCAAACTCATCACATATACAGTCACCATAAACTCATCAAATATACATTATTGATTCAGGTTTTAAGGAGACACCCACAATCATTACTACCCATTTACCTTACACACCCTTTCTAGGGTCAACATATCTTCATGGTACCCACCGAGGTCCCCTAGGTCTCATCGTTTCCAAAAACAAACAATATGGGTTCCATTATACCATTATCATCCTTAGGTAAATACATATCTTGCAGAGGGATAAAGTCCCTCAACACTATCATGATTGCATCATAGGCTCACTGGCCTCATGGGACAAGTCACATAAGGGAAATTCCCCTAATCCCATTCCATTCCCAAGCCACCCTAGGCCAGTCCTCACACCTAACCTATTCATTAGTCTCTATAGGGTCAACCCACCTAGG
Source organism: Viscum album (assembly GCA_963277665.1). NCBI lineage: Eukaryota > Viridiplantae > Streptophyta > Magnoliopsida > Santalales > Viscaceae > Viscum > Viscum album. The sequence continues at coordinate 53,549,007 of OY728126.1, forward strand.
TTATCATAGCTCAGTGGGGGAGGAACACTCACCGCTATCCAATTCCGACTATCCTTAAGGATACATGTATCTCAAGGTTCCCACAGGGCCTAATTAGGCCACTCATTCTCAAGTAATCAATCAAACCTACTCAAGAGTCCACAAAACCATTCCAAGTCCATTATAGTCATCAAGTTTATTTAAGTTTCACTCCTTATGGTATTTCTATCATAGGGAATTAAATTATAATCAATACCTCAACCATCAGTAGCTGAGGAAAACATGTTAGTGCATAGGGTCCAACATGTCCCTTGTAACTTTGTTTTGAATATCCATAGGTATTTTATATAAATTAACCAATTTATAAAATTTAAATAGGTCAAATGCCTTAATAGAGTGACCAAGTATCACACACAACTCAAATATGATGCCTAATTTCCATAAAATAATGTATAAGGACCACCTAACATATTCATAAAGCCATTCCCTTTTAATAAACCACCTAAAAACTCTTCTCAAGATCTTCCATGATCACCTCAGCATCCCAATCACCTAAATCACATCATAAATCCCAATAATTAATTATAAACCTTTTATAATTAATTATTTAATTCATTTAATAACAATTTATAATTTAATACAATTTAAATCAAATAGGAATAACTCAATTTTTTTTCACCAGGTGCTCCCACTACACTGAAACCATGAGTAATAGAAAGCCAACACCCCATGGAATGCTCTTAGCACATCCTTGCTCAAAATCCCTAACAACTAGCAATGACTCCATTGTCAATTTCACTTAATTTTCATAAAAACCCTAAATAGAATCATACTGAGACATAACTTCATCAAAATCATGTGTGATTACATACAAATACCATCTCAAAACATCCTCTATCCAAGCTCTATGAAATTCCCATCAATATGAGATGATTCTACCATGATCAGGTAGAACCAACACCCAAATACCTAACTGGGACTTCTGAAACTTGTTAAGAATAAATGGAAACCAAGAATGGAAGCAACTATAAGTATATACTTACCAAGAATAACCTGAAAATGATTCAATAACACCCTTAATCAAAGGAGTTTAAAAGTGAAAAAGGGGGAGAGACCCCTAGTTTCACGTGATAGAGGGAGTAAGGAGAGGGGATGACCTCTTAAAAATCCAAGAGGGAAGAATTATAATTTTTCACTCTTTAATGGTTTACATGGTTTGGTCACACTTTTGGTAAAACCATGATCCAACTGTGTGACCTACAATGTTCAAGGCCACTACCTTCACACAATTGGGATAAATGTTTTACCAAACCATTCAGTAATCATACTGATCACCTCCCAAAAAAAAACTAAAGGCCCCATATAGTTTTTTTAAAAATAGTGTGGTGACTATTCCCCACCTCAATCTAAAACATACCACATAGTTTCCCATTGAATTCACAATGTTTCTCCAAACTATGTGTTACCCAGACAATTATACCACATTCTTTAGAAAATGAACTTAAAAGAACCCCATAACATGTAGACCGTTAGGTGTGAGTACTAATACTATGATGAGACACATAACATGAAGGCTGTTGGGTGTGAGTACTCATAAGAAGATGATACTTCCTCTAAAGAAGTTCTCACTTGGTAATCTCCAAGACTAGAGATTATGAGAACAAACCCGCTAGTAGGAATTACGCATGTTTTGGTGTCATCAGATATTTCTATTTGCGATCATGTGTAATGATTATTTGACTTTAAGATTATCTGTAATATATGTCATGACTCGCGCACTTTGATTTAATGATGAAAACCATCACGCAGACAGTTGGCAGGAAGTAGGGTTTGTTGGGTACATCATGAGTGGCATGTTATTAATGGATTAGTTGAGAAAGGATTTGTCCCTTCCATTTATGGAAGTTGATATCTCATCCCTTTTATTGAAATAGAACCGTCATACGAAATTCCATGGCCATGGTGTAACAATGAGTTTATTTAAGGTAGTCAAAGAACAAAATATCAAGTATAATGGTTGATGACACTATCATGAAACCTGATTGATGAGATATTGAGACAAAGGGATAATATTACACAGTAAGCATTTGTATATTGATGTAGTTGTTGTGACTTTACATTCTTTCCCTTGGGTGCCTCGATCCATTTATAGACAATACTCTTGGACTTTAGGCAAGCATGCCTAATGACAATGAGAATGAATCCCAGAGGGTCACACACTAAGTGTTTTTGGTGGTCTCAGTTAAATTCTATTTGAATTTAATTAATGAAATAAATATTATTCTCAAGATTGTGGAATAATTTTATTCAATTTAAGATGATCACATAAATTAAATTAAATATATTTATTTATTTTATTTAACATTTAATAAATATTTATTTACTAATTTGTAAATAAAATATTTATTTAAGAGAATAAATTATTTATTTATTTATTCAGGTGTTCAATAAATGGAAGTGGGGTTTAAGCGGACCAAGGTCAGTCCAGTAGTAAAATTTTTATTTGCAAGATGGTAAATAATTTTTATTTGGCACAAGTTAAAATAATAATGATGCTGCTATTATTTTGTGACGTGGAATTTTATTCATAATTCCGTTTTGCGTAAGTTGGTGCACCATAAATAATGACGCGGTATTATTATTATGAGCATGGGTTTTCTCTAAGTTTATGAATTTATTTAATTGCTGTTATGCAATTAAATATTGTAACAGAAGTTCCATGTATATAAATAGAGAAGTATGCCTATTGTGCCATAAAAAACACACCACACACTTAGTGAATTGAGAATTGTTGAGCTAAACAATTTCTCTCTCGAATCCTCTTCCCGCCCCACTCAAGAACGAGAGGCGTTCTTCAAGGCCGAAGAACAAGTGATCAAGAACGACCAACACAGGACACTTGCTTCACCATGCTAGCACCCAGAGAACGAGCTATGTCAATCAAAGTCCATCAAAGCACGTGTGGATCACTACTAGATGGATTATAGTTTGGATCCTTACAAGAGCAACGAGATAATTTGGAAGGGTCATTCCGGATGATCAATATCATCAATAAAGAAAATACCAAAGATCCCGATATTCTTTTTCTTTATGAAATTAATTATATTAATTATAAACATAATGTGTAAGATTTTCTATAAAGGTTTCATGCCTTTTCCTTCTTTATCTAAATATTTGATTCTATTCTGTGGAGACTGGAGTTCGTCATTGTATTGATTCCGGAATGATCATTTATCATGGTAAAAATTAAAGTTGGGTTCCATCCCAACCACGATTCTGCTACGCCTGGAAACTACAAGAGGTATTAGAGTGGTTACATCATAGTTTATAATTATTTAAATATTTCGTTTATGACTTACACATTTAATAATTTAGTTGTTTCAATTCAAGTTAATCGTTCTACAAATCTGAATCTCGAGATCTATTCCTCTTCATTAATTTCTCGTTCACCTTACAGAAACGATCTTTTATTTTAATTTTGATTAAAATAAAATAGAGGATCTCATCTGGAGGTGCCAAAGATTCCTGGCTGTACAACACCAGAACACACGATGTGTATTTGGAAGTACATGCCATGTAGTCAAGATTCAATGCATCAGGCGGGTCCGCCAAACCAATCCATGTGTTGGAGGCTTTCTAAGTCTTAAATGACTCCATGTGTTAACCAAGAAGAGGTGGCACACAGTTTTCAGATTACACATCGTGTAGTCCACTAGACACGGGGTGTAGTCCCTTCGAGTTAGGGTTGGACCGTGTACCCCATACACAACTTGCCCGGCTGGAAACTGTGTAACACAAATACTATACGACATGTGTCCCACTAAACCTATCGTGCACTCTAAAGATTTCCAAAGTACATCTACATGCCATGTCCCTGGGCGTGTACTTCGGATGGATGGTGAATGATAGTACACACCATGTAGTCGGAACTACACACCGTGTACTCATCCAAATTATGCATATTTATTAAAATTTATTATTATATAATACAAAACCTTGAGACATGTACCATAGTACAAGAATAAAGATGATTCATAACATGTGATAGGTGTTTTATATATATGTTCTTAATTTAACATCTGCATAATGTTCATTTCTACTCATTGGGTAGTTATGAACGTGAGTTCACCTGGTTTCCTCCAAGGTAGAAGTTATGTACAAAGATAATTTTAAAATAATTTATTTGTTTAAAATTATGATGGATGATAATCTCAAGGAAATTTATAAAAGGTTTTAAGATAAAAGGATTGATTAATTAAATATGATAATTAATTTATTAGAGCGTGATTTATCTTAAACAAGAATTATTAAAGAATTGAATGCTAGTTTTATTTATGCATATATATCGTTGCATGTATGGATGATCATGAGCTAGACCAAGACCTTTGTATGTGGATGGTTTATTTTAATTAATTTATTTAAATTAAATTTGTTGGCCTGTGAGCCTTCTCCTCATTAATATGTTGGGCATGCATGCCCAAGGTTTCTTTTATATAAAACCCCTTTTTACCCCTCACCTACACGTGAGTTTAAAAAAAGTCATATGTAATGAATGTATCTCCCAAGCTAGTGGAGGTAGTTCAAGATAGAGCCGAGATGAAACCAATCCAACGAGATACAGAAGTAGACTGGTGGAAAGCTGTAAACACAAATAAAAAAGGTTCAATATGTTTCTCCCCTAGGTCAGGGTTAGTTTATCAACCGCTTGATAAACTAACCATTAGAAAAGCTAATGATCATGCCATTTATTTTATTTCTATCAGTTGCATGGTTTATCATTATGGATGTGTTGTCACAATCACATAATTAATGAATTAAACAAGCATACAAGATGGAACTAAAATAAACAAGTCTTATGCATCACTTAAGTATGTTCCACTTAATATTAACAATCATGTGATAATGATAAAAATAAATTCACACATAAGAGATAAAAATCCCTCAAATAAAATATTAAGTTAGATGAAGCCTTCCGTTACTTGATTAAGGGAAAAACTAAATAAAACTATGTCTTTAACCAACCATTGTTGGGACACTTGATTTTATATAGGAAGCCCTTATGAAAGGTTTTGGGTTGAGTTAAACATATTACATAAAGAGAAGTATCCCTTGCTATACTTGGTGTAATATTGGAGGTAAGAGTAGAGGAAATCCAAAAGTCATGATTTTAGGATTGGGGAGTCCAATCAATAGATCAAGGAGCTGAAAGCCTAAAGTTGGCAAAGACCTGCCTACCTAAATACCTTCTAATATCTTGACCAACCCTTGTTGGGGTTATGTGAAGGGGAATATGGATCCTTGGAAATACAATGTCATGGAAACTAGATATTATGAGTTCAATGGTGAGGGCCATTGGGACTTGATAAAATAGTGTGAGACTTAATAAAAATTTATTATTTATCATAAAATGTAATCAGGAAAGTACTAATGATATGATATTTTAATTGTAGAATAAAAATGAAAATCTTGTCAACCACACTATCCCTGCAATCAATTCTGGATAAAGACAACATCCTCACTAGCAGTAACTTCCAGGAATGGTTTAGATGCCTTCAGGTTATCCTACGCCATGAATGGAAGTCTTATGTGTTGGAGTCATCATTACATGATTTTCCTATAAAATAGGTGAGTGATGAGGATTTCCTGGTCTATGATAAACATATGAATGATGCAGTCGGCATTCAATTTTTTATGCTATCATCAATGTCTAGTGAGATCATGAAGTCTCATGAAAACATGGATTCTTATAGAATGCTCGAGCACCTATGTGTTTTTACCAGGAGAGAGAAAGACAAAAAAGGTTTGAGATCTCTAAGGCACTCTTTCAAAGTAATCTTGGAGAAGGTTCCCCATCTGGGCCTCATGTAATCAAGATCATTAGATACATTGAGCTCTTATAGGTTCTAAGGTTGAAACTCACTGAAGAACTGGGAACCGATCTCATTCTCACAACACTCCCTCAGAGCATCTCTAACTTTGTTATCAATTTCAATATGAACAACATTGATAAGTCTCTATCTAATCTTCTTATCCTCATTCTCCAAGTAGACAAAGATATGAAGTGTGAAAATCCTTCTGTCCTTATGGTGAATAAGAGGAAAGGAAAGGTGAAGAGCTTTAATCCCAAAGCTTCTTCATAACCTTCCAAGAAAACAAAGATCAAAGGGGAGGCAATGGAACAAGAGGTTGTTTGTTTCGCATGTGGCAAGAAGGGACACTGTAAGAAGAACTGCACCCAACCTAAGAAGCAAGGGGAAGCTTTAGGTGTGTTTGTTATCGAATTCAATCTATCTATTTCTACAAATTGGGTATTAGATACAGCTTTTGGTGCTCACATATGTATCCAAATATAGGAACCAAGTAGATTTAGGAATATTTACTGAGGGGAGGTAGATTTATGAGCAGCCAACAGAGCCAGACTTTCTACTGTAGCTGTTAGGGAATACCACCTCACATTGCCAACTGGGATGATCTTGGTGTTAAAGGGTTGTTATAATGTGCCTTATATTACTAAAAACATTATTTCTGTATCCAAATTAGAAACTGATGGATTTTTTTTCAATCTTGGAAATGAATGTTGCTTCTTTTACAAAGATATAATTTGTTTTGGTAGGGCATATTTATACAACGTTCTTTACGTGTTGGTACAAACCAAGTAATGGTAATCGATAACAAAGATACTTCACATGACTCATACCACACCCAACTTTGGTATCACCAGCTAGGTCATGTAAACAAGAAATGCTTGAAAAAGTTACATCAAGATAGATATTTAGATTCTTTTTAACTAAAACCACTTGGAGTATGTCATGCATGTTTACAAGGCAAAATGACCAAATCCCCATTTAGTGGGAAAGGTGAAAGGGCTAAAGAGATTCTTGAATTGGTTCATATCGATGTGTGTGGACCATTTCTAGTTGAAGCAAGGGGAGGGTACTCATACTTCATAACTGTTACTAATGGTTTTAATAGATATGAATATATCTACTTAATGAGGTATAAGTAGGATTATTTTGATAAGTTCAATGAATACAAGAATGAAGTTAAGAACCAACTTGGTAAGAAGATTAAGAAACCCCACTTAGACCAAGGTGGATCATATCTTAATCAAGACTTCATTGATTACTTACGGGAGTTTGGGATCCTATCCCAACTCACTCCTCCATACACGCCCCAGTGGAATGGTGTGAGTGAAAGGAGGAACCACAACCTGTTGGACATGGTGAGATCAATAATGAGTCATGCAAGTCTTCCATTATCCTTTTGAGGATATGCGTTACAAACAGCGGTGCACATACTAAACCAAGTAACAACTAAATTGATAAATGGTATTCCATATGAGTTCTGGAGAGGAATGAAATCCATATTATCAAATTTACATGTGTGGGGAAGTGATACGTTTGTTAAGGCCTCTTCAGGTAACAAACTTGCACCCCGAGGCACAAAGTGTACCTTTATAGGATACCCTAAGGAAACAAGGGGATATTACCTATACAACCCCTTAGAAAAAAAGGTTATAATGGTAAGAGATGGCATATTATTTGAGAGGGAGAACATCTCCAAAAGATATAGTGGGAGCGAGATAGACTTCAATGAAGTTGATGCTCATGGTACACAAGATTTGGTACAGGAATGGATTCCACAAAGCTCCGTGGAAAAAAGAACTGTTCTAGAGACACAAGAGTTTCATAGGAGTACAAGAGAGGTTAGAGAACCAGAATAGTAAGGTTTTATAGTTACCGAGGATGGTGACTCATTATTAGTTGATAATAATGATCCTCTAACCTATAAGGAAGTAGTAAGTGGCATAGATGTTTCCATGTGGAAAGAATCCATGAATTCTAAAATGGATTCAATGTACCAAAACCAATTTTGGATTCTGGTATATCCTCTAGTTGATGTAAATCCTATTGGCTTAAAATGGGTATTCAAGAAGAAACTGGACTTGGAAGGACAAGTCAACACCTATAAGGCATGACCGGTTGCCAAAGGGTTCAAACAATGTCAAAGAATTGACTATGACAAAACCTTTTCACTAGTTGCAATGCTGAAATCTGTCAGAATTCTATTGTCCATTGTCACTTACCATGACTATGAGATTTATAAAATGGATGTCAAAACATACTTCCTTAATGGGAACCTTTAGGAAGATGCCTACATGACACAACCTGAAGGGTTTATGACTCAAAAGGATACTAATAAGGTATGAAAGTATCAAAAATCCATTTATGGATTAAAGAAAGCATACATGTCATGGAACATTCATTTTGATGAAGCCATAACAAAATTTAGTTTTATCAAGAATAAATGTGAGCCTTGTGTCTATAAACGGTTTAGTGGGAGTGCATTAGTTTTCCGAATAGTATATATTGATGACATATTACTTATTGAAAATGAGATACCAGTCTTATAATCTATTAAGTCATGGTTGAATCAATGATTCTCTATAAAGGACTTAGGCGAGGCAACATATATTCTTATGATCAAGATCCATCGTGATAGATCCAAGAGATTGTTGGGCCTAAGTCAAAGTATATACATTGATAAGATACTGAAGAGATTCAATATAGAAAAATCCAAGAGGGGATTGTTTCCAGCATCACAAGACATTAATATTTCCATGAAAATGTGTCCTCAAACACATGAGGAAAGAAATATAATGGAAAGGACTCTAAACGCATCAGTGATTGGGTTATTCATGTGTGTCGTGCTATATACTAGGTTGGATGTCACCTACGCATTGAGTATATTAGGAAAATATCAAGATGACCCAGGTGACTGCCACTGGATGGAAATCAATACTATCCTAAAGTATCTGAGGCATACTAAGGACATGTTCTTCATTTATGGAGGAGATGAGGAACTAGTCATCCTAAGATATGCATATGATAGTTTCTAGACTGATCAAGATGACATGGAGTCACAAACAGGATACATCTTCACTTTGAATGGAGGTGCAGTGAGCTGGAATAGATCAAATTAGAGTGTGGTCGCAAATTCTATAGTAGAGTCCAAGTATATCATAGGTTCTGAGGCATCTAAAGAAGTAGTTTGGATATAAAGATTCGTTCAGGAGCTAGATGTGATACCTAGCAGTAAATATCTCATCACACTGTACTATGATAATAATGCAGTGGTGGCTCTCAAAAAAGAGCCAGGGTCACATCAGTGGATGAAGCACATACTTTGGAAGTATCATCTCTTGAGGGATTTTTCTCAGAGAGGTGAAGTTACAGTGGAAATTATTTCCATGGAAGACAACATGGAAAACCCCTTAACTAAAGCCTTGACTTAGTAAAAACATGATCACTATGTGAGGTCTTGCAGACTGAATGTCGTAGGAAGTTGGCTCTAGTCCAAGTGGGAGTTTGTAAGTGTTGGTGTCCTAGAACCAACTGGTTATACTTTTATTACACGGACATTTAATGCATTTAAATATTAAACATCTTATTACATATTGTTCATTGTTCTTCATGACTATGATGTAATAATGTCCTAAAGTATTTGTTTCATTGATAAGGTCCTAGAAGTTCCTCTCTATGATGATAACCTTGAAATGCTATAACAATATTCTTAAATATAGTTCTATGGTTGGATGAAAAACTATGATGGGACACATAGCATATAGACCATCAGATGTGAGTACTCATAAGCAGATGAGACTTCCTCTCATGAAGTTTTCACTTGCTAATCTCTAAGGCTGGAGATTATGTGAGCAGACTCGCCAGTAGGAATTCTGCATGTTTTGGTGTCATCATATATTTCTATCTGTGAGTCTGTGTAATGATACTTAGACTTTAAGATTATCATTAATATGTGTCACGACTCGCACACTTTGATTTACTGATGAAAACTATCATGCAGACAGTTGGCAGGAAGTAGGGTATGTTGGGTGCGTCATGAGTGACATGTTATTAATGGATTAGTCGAGAAAGGATTTGTCTCTTCAATTTATGGAAGTTTATATCTCTAAACTTTTATTTAAATATAAGCGTCATGTAAAATTCCTTGTCCATGGTGTAACGATGAGTTTATTTCAGGTAGTCAAAGAACGATGTATCAATTATAAAGGTTGATGATAGTATCATGAAACCTGCTTGATGAGATATTGAGATAAAGGGATTATATTACACAGTGAGCATTCATATGTGGATGTTGTTGTTGTGACTTTACATTCTTTCCCTTGGGTACCTTGACCCATTTCTAGGGAGTACTCTTGGACTTTAGGCAAACCCACCTAATGCCAATGAGAAATAATCCTAGAGGGCCACACACTAAGTGTTTTTTGTAGTCTTGGTTAAATTCTATTTGAATTTAATTAATGAAATCAATATTGTTCTCAAGACTGTGGAATAATTTTATTCAAGTTAAGATGATCACATAAATTAAATTAAATATATTTATTTATTTTATTGAACATTTAATAAATATTTATTTACTACTTTGTAAATAAAATATTTATTTAAGAGAATAAATTATTTATTTATTTATTTGGGTGTTAAATAAATGGAAGTGGAGTTCGAGCGGACCAAGGCCATTCCGGTAGTAAAATAATTATTTTGAAGACAATAAATAATTATTAGTTGGCACAAGTTAAAATAATAATGATGCTACTATTATTTTGTGATGTGAAATTTTATTCATAATTCCATTTTGTGCAAGTTGGAACACCATAAATAATGATTCGGTATTATTATTATGATCATGAGTTTTCTCTAAGTTCATGAATATATTTAATTGTTTTTATGAAATTAAATATTGTAACAGAAGTTCCATGCATATAAATAGACAATTACACCTATTGTGCCATAAAAAAACACACCACACACTTGGTGAATTGAGAATTGTTGAGCTAAACATTTTATCTCTAGAATCCTCTTCCCGACAGTCTCAATAATGAGAGACATTCTTCAAGGCCGAAGAAAAAGTGATAAAGAATGACTGACACAAGACACTCGATTCACCGCGCTAGCACCCGGAGAACGTGATGTGTTGATTAGAGGCCATCAGAGTATGTGTGGATCACTGCTAGAGGGATTCTAGTTTGGATCTTTAAAAGTGCAATGAGATAATTTGGAAGGGTCATTCTGGACGATCAACATCATCAATGAATAAAATACTGAAGATCCAGGTATTATTTTTCTTTATTAAATTAATTAAATTAATTACAAACATGATGTGCAAGATCCTCTATAATGGTTTTGAGCCTCTTAATTCTTTATCTAAATATTTAATTCTATTCTATGGAGACTGGTGTTCATCGTCGTATTGATCCCAGAATGAATATTGACCATGGTAAAAATTAAATTTGGGTTCTTTCCTAACCATGCTTCCACTGCGCCTGGAACCTACAAATTTCACTTAATTTATGTGAAAAACCTAAATAGAATCATACTGAGACATAAATTCATCAAAACCATGTGTGATTACATAAAAATACTATATCAATACATCCTCTAGCCAATCTATATGAAATTCCCATCAATACGAGATGATTCTACCATGATTAGGTGGAACCATCACTTAAATACCTAAATGGGACTTCTAAAACTAGTGAAGAATAAATGGAAACCAAGAATGTAAGTGACTATAAGGAGATACTTACCAAGAAAAACATCAAAATGACTCAAGAATGCCCCAAATCTAAGGAGTTTAAAAGTGATAAAAGGGGGAGATACCCCTAGTTTCATGTGAGAGAAGGAGGAAGGAGAGGGTATAACCTCTTAAAAATCCATGACCGAAGAATTAAATTTTTTCCCTCTTTAATGGTTCTCATGGTTTGGTCACACTATTGGTAAAACCATGATCCAACTATGTGACCATAAATGTTCAAGGCCACTAACTTCACACAATTGGGATAAATGGTTTACCAAAACATTCAGTAATCATACTGATCACCTCCACAACAAAAACTGAAGGCCCCATATAGTTTTTTTCAAAATAGTATGGTGACTGTTCCACACCTCAATCCAAAACATACCACATAGTTTCCCATTGAATTCATAATATTTCTATAAACTCTGTGTTACCCATGAAATTATACCACATGATTTAGAAAACGAACTTAAAAGAACCCCATTCTCAGGGTGTTGCATGATTTTCCCAAAACCATACACACCAAACCATACACCATTGGATGAATCCTTCAAAAAATTCCAAAATTCATCCTAATGATTCAGAGGCTCGCCCAAGAACTTGATGCAACTATCAGAACTCAACCCATTTAAAAAAACATATACTTTAGATGATCTGTCTCTTATAATGAAAATACAATTCTTGATTAAAAAGATAACCCCTGATCCATAATTACTAAAAAATTCAAATTCCCTTTGAAAAACACAACCCACAGGGAGAGGGGATTTATAACCTCCCCACCTTAGTACTTATCATCCTAGAAAAGTCTCATAAACCATACAACTCTCAATCCCAACTTATCCAAGTAACCAATTTATACCCATCTAATGACGTTCTACTTAGGAAAGATAATTTATCTTCCACTGTGCAACTCCATATATGGGGAATAACATTCATCGAAGATTGATCCACTGCTCATCACCATCATTGAAACACCAAGACAGTGATTACCTGTACTAATATAACCTAATAAACCATCATGTCATCAATTAATTAATCCCTTGGCTTATGGTTCTACCCACCACAAGACTTAGCTTATATGGGCCGATCCTAATCCACTGTGCTCTAGACCATTATAATTGCCTACTAAATCACATTTCTAGTGGTCTAATGACCCGCTTACTATAGTTTTCACCCCACCTCACCCAATCACACTTTGAGACGCTGGTTGGTCCTCCTCTAGTCGAGCGTTCGTAAAAATTATTGGTCATATACTATGACACTCCATCAAATCACTCAATCCCAATGCCTTTACTCCTAAAGGAATCCTGAGATCATTAAACACTCACAATGAATTCCAAAATCAACTTCAAGTGTATTTATATGATTGGATAATTAAACATCAAATCAAACCAATCTTCATGATCTCAACCGAGCACTAGAAAACCACTAATCCGAACAATGCTCATATCATTTCAAATTCATCCCAATCCAAATGCCAATGAGTGGACTCAATCTAATGCCCTATCTGAATATAAAATCACATATTCACCAAGGGGTTGAATAAAATCATATTTACCTACTCACCAATATCTAAACACCACATCGACAAACCAATTAATGGTCCCATAATACCCACGAACCTATTAAAATTGGGTCATATCTCCATGACCCATGCTCCATCCAACACTGTACATAATGACTGGATGTGACCATCCCACTCATACCCGAGAACCAACATGAAACACCAAAGATAACCAATCTTGAATTATGAGAACTTCCTCCTTTTCATCCACAAAAAAATCATTTATCATGAGGTCCATTCCATAAAATGTCCAATGGTGTACTCCCCACCATGTGGATTGCTTTATACTGCTCGTTAAGAACAACCTTAATAGGTTCCATCATCATGTGTGTGTCGCTCTACCCGATCCATGCTCACCCATCCTGTAAATACCTGACCAGGGTCAACCTAGATCGACTATTCCACTACACCCAATCTATTTCAGATGTCTCCCCCATCACAAAGGGACATTTACCATTTTTATCAAAACCTCAAGAAATTATTCCCACAATCATTTCATCAAAACCATCAGTCCTTGCCCAAACATGGATAATCATTGGTATATCTCAATCTATCCATATATAATGGGTGTGAAGTCTAATAAAACATAATTATAAAATATAACTCATGGTCCCATGAGTAAAATGTTTCATCAAACATTGTCTCAAACACCCAAACCACTGACCATTCCCATACACACGCCAATCGCTCCTATCCAGATGCACCCTCGACTCTCCTCTTTAAAATTGGTCATTTTACCTATACCATGTCTATGTCACAATTATCCATCACTAAACACCATATAAAAACTACCAGAGTCAACTTGTGATCCATTCATCCTAGATATGACCATCTAGGATCTCTTTTCTCAATCTCCTCAAGATCCACTCTCAAAACCAACAGGTCCAAACACTCGGCCGATCCTACCCTCTAAAACCCAACCTAAATACCAAAACACTAAAAGTCAATGCTCTTATCCTCACATAATCTCAAGGAATCTACTCACTTAAAACATATACCTGATAGCACCTCACATACATCGATCTGAAAAACTAAATCATCTACACATTCTTCCCACCTCTAAGTCATTCAAAAATCTAGGCTAACCCTCACTCAGGTTATCCTCACCCAAATCATCTCAACTAAAGTACCTGTATCACCAATGTCTTGAGACCTATCTCAAAGTACTATGATCTTATTCCTAACCCATAGGTCACATCCCATGTAAATCATAAATCATAGGATAATATATCTTCCCCCCATCTCAAATATCACTTGATACTCACATTCAAACACACCCACTCTAGGTTTCTTACATACACACAACCAACATCACATGAAAACTCATCATCCTACTTATGGGAACTAATTCTCACCATGCATCCACATACAAGACTACCCCATAGAGAATCATGATCTCATACTGATCCTCATGAAGCCTCAACAAATAAGATTCACCCCCTCAAGGACCATAATCTCATCAATCAACACATATGTATACCGATATCACCCTACCATGATCCATGTCAAGTATTCCATAGTTACACAGTTCATTTAAGTATAATTACACCAAGAAACTATATGGTAATACTACATATAGGTTGTTGGAGACACATTAAGTAACAAAAAATATTTATATTTTTAGAAAAATTATCTTAATTTCCCACTTGAGGTCTATCACTAAGGCATCACATGCCTATACTTACCTACTAGGGTCTCTATACATCCCATACACCCAGGGATTTCACAGTCATTGTCATCTAGCATCTCACCTTGATTCGAACTAACTTATCATTAGAATAAAATATACTGTGGTACAGCTAAGTATAATTCCATTGGCAAGATATTTGGGAAAACACCATATGAGTTTTTACTGACACTTTAAATAACAAAACCATAGGTTTTTAGTGATACCAATCACATATAATAGAAAAATAACATATGAATTCTATATGATAAATATTACACATGTATATAAATCTCTTTTTAACATGCCAAGATCAAAAACCATAATAAACCATAGATAATAAAATCTAAATCACATGTGCATCACACTAGGTGAAAAAACATACAATCATAACATCAAATATCTTGAAAAACAACCATACATCCCTGGTAACCTAGAATTCAAACCAAAAAAGGTGTTCACAATGCACCAATATGATATCCATCATAAGATTCGACACATTTGTATATCACCCATATACCATATCACCAAATAGCAAGACAAAATAAAAAATCTGATACACTATATGATATCAGTCACATTAAGGATTTGATACTACTTTCTAACATCATCCTCTGGCCTGGGCACTATACCATGGCTATGGACCAAGGGAGGACATTACACAATCCTTGTAACCGAGTCATAAAACTAGGATATTTGGTACCACCTGATGAAATCTTCCTGAATTATTCACCTGTTCTAGAATTTTCTTTGTCATATGATATCAAAAGAACACATTATATCATCTTAATGGATTAATAATGAAAACAAAAATGAAAATCTAAAAAAATAATGGTGATATAGATTAAAAAAATAAATAATTATAAATTTGAATGCAACCTATTTGATACCACTTGAAGGTTTTGGAAGTAGTAAAAGTGCCAATTAGGCCCATACCCAACTTGGATTTTTTCATATTCAATTAATAATCCATAAAAACATGATGAAGAATCATCATGTCCAATAATTATATCCAAATAAATATAATAAATAATCCCAAAACCAATACAAGAGGATAATTCACATTAAATTTATAATTAATTTAATAATAATAAAATATCTTAGTATTGAGATCTTTCTTCAATGTAGATATTGATCGACCAAACCCTATTCGAGTTTTACTTTTGTTATGTTAAGAGGATCCAAAATAGAATCTCTATAGAAGTATCCACATGTGCTCCACAATCTTCAAATAATGTTGATAGAACTAAAAGGGCTAACATAGATGATCCAAACACCTTGCATTGTTCAACTTTGATCCCAACATAATTCTTAAGTCTTGAAGGATTGTATTTATTATTCTCTTGATCTTTAGAGGGAAGTGGATGTAAAGAAAGTTTCTTAGTCTTGAGAGAAACCCTAGAGATCTTCTTCATAGAGAGAAATTTCTAGGGAAGAAAAATGTTGTGCACAACAATTCATCACACTCTCAGTAATGATATAAGTGGTATTATATAGATTAAGAGATTAATATTGATAATCACAAAATGTACCTTGATCAAATATTAAACCTAATATATTCCCAAGCCAATAATAATAATAATATATTATGGAACATGCCTACTTGCATAAATAAATATCAATTTATAAAAAAATAATTTCTTATTTATTTAAATTATATTTAAGATTATATCATTTCTATTATTAGGCACTTAACTCTACCCATACACATTCCTTATAATTTACCATGCCTTAAATAATAAATAAATATTATTCGTTAAAAAAAATGAATAAATATTATACTTAAAGTCTCATGAATACATATTTATTTTATTATCCATGTAACTAAATAAATAATTATTTAAAAATAAATATTATTTATTAACTCATGAATAAAAAAATATTAATAAATATTCTATTTTATGATCTTGTGAATGCATATTTATTTTAATATTCACATAATCAAATAAATATATTTGTAATAATAAATATTATTTATTTCCTTGTGAATAAAATAAGATATAAATAAATATTCTATTTGATAATTTTAAAAATAAATATTTATTTAATATTTGACTCATATATATATATATTCAGACTCAAATATTATTTTTGATTAAATAATTATGATTAAAAAATATAAAATAAAAATTATTCTTTGGTCTGGGAAATAATATTTATTGAAACTATTAAATTCAAATAGAATTTAACTGAGATTGACGGATGCACTAAGTGTGCGACCCTCTAGTTCTCTTCCTCATTAGCATTAGGCGGGCTTTCCTAAAGTCTAAGATCAACATCTAGCAACACTTCAAGGCATACATAGAGGAATAAGTAAATGTCATAATGACAAAAACCACATATAAACACTCACTTTGTTATATGATCCCTTTGTCATGATATTTCTAATAATTTAGGTTTTACACTCATATCATGAACCTATATGCTTAATATGTCTTTATTTTAATACTTAAAATGAACAATTCAATCACTATGGCCATGTATTTTAGTTGAAACCATTTCAATCAAAGGGCCTGAGATATCATCTTCAAATTTTGGAAGGGAAAAATTCTATATTAACATATTTATTAATTCTATAGAACTCAGGACCTATATAATATATCCTACTTCCCTAAGAACATATAATGTCATGGTTTTTGATAACACATAAAAGTAAATGATTCATGATATGCATTAATAATAATCTAATGTATAAGGATCAATTCACAAATTCAGATACAGGAATACCAAATGAAATGTAAACATATGAAATTCCTACTAGTGGGTCAGTCCTCATAATCTTAAATCCTAGAGACTACCAAGTGAGAAAGCCATGAGATTAAGTCTCATATACTTATGAGTATTAAACACTTGATAGTCAAACATATCATGTTTCCTGTCATAGAATGTTCTCCCGACCGTATGACATAAGTTTAAGAATATCATTACAACACTTCAAGTTTCTCATGATACCATAGAACTAATATGACCCTTTCAATGACATAAATACTCTAATACATTATCAAATTAATTGTAAATTTAAGAATTATCAATATATTATAAGACATTTATTAATATTCAGTTCTTTTAATATTCAGGTAATTTAAAGTACAAATTAGTTGGTTTTAGGGTACCAAATCTAACATTAACTTTCATATAAAAACTAAATTATAACTAACATTTTTTCAAAAATTTTGGTGTGTTCTTAATGGGTCAAAATAAGTATCATTTATTAAGAAATCTTAGTTTAGTTTATGCTATAATTTTTCTATTTATCCAAATCAAGTCATTTTTGACATTTCATAACTGACCTTGGTTTAATATTTTCATTTATAATATAACGTGCCACTTAATATGAAAATATTTTAGCAATATTTTCAATTTCATCTTGATTATATAATTCCCTTATAGTTGAAAATTCAAATGATATTTTATTCTTTTTTAAACTTTTAGGTTTTTTAATATTATTTCAACTCCATTTCTTGAGATCAACATGTGTGATAAAACACTATTTTGTTGAATATTTTGTTGATAATAAATGATATAATTTCCTCACATTGTGTTAAATATGTTTATTTATAAAATATTTGTGATTTGATCATTTATTTGAAAATTTGGTCAAAATTCCAGTTTTACCCTTTATAGTGCACTGTAGTATTTCGAAGATAAATATTTTTATATTTATTATTTGAATTTGAAATTTTGTAACAGTGTTACTAACTTAATTTTCTACAACTTTTATTCATCAAACTAGAGCTAAAGAGTGCATTTGGATAGATTAAATGGGACATTAATCCAATGGTGGGTTGGACTCGGCAGAATGGACATGGGTTTTGTATTTGGGTCATCGCTTCTTCATTCGGGTTTGGATTGATCCAAAATTTTGAGGAAAGATCGGGAACATGATTTGGAACAAATACTCCTTCTGGAAGGCCGGTCAATTAACGCGTTTTGGAGGTCAACGAGGCGGTTAAACTTAGAATAAAATATTTGGCCAAGTTTTTCATTTTACACTTAAAAAGTTGTGTAACCCTAGCCCTCACAAACTCTATTTAAAGGGGGTTTTGACTATTTGGGAGGGATGGTCGAGGCTTTGGGAAGGTGTGGCAAAAAGGGTGTCTCTTGTGATCCCCTCACAACTCTTTTAAGAAGTAAGCCTTTGTGCAAACCTCTCTTCCAAAAAGGCTCTCCTCTCCCACCTCTTCTTTGTATTTCTTTTATTTCATGTTTGTTTATTGAATTTTTCTTCAAACAATATTCTGTGTTATTCCATTTTCTTCTTCTCTTAATCTTATTAATTGGGTTGGAATCAAGATTGGAGACAATATTGGGTTCTACCCTTTCAATCCTTTGCTTATGCAAAACGTCTCCACGATGACTACACCGCCCATGGAAGAGTAGTTCTTTTTAGTAATCGATCGACCTCTATCCTTATTCATTTAATTATTTTGAATCATTGAGATAATTTAATTCAATTAATATGATCTATTAATTTTGTTTTTAGATTGTAAGAAACTAAGCAAGCAATTGAAAAATTAACACAAAACACACGAGGTCGGGAATTGTGTAAATTGTGAGAGCGCGATCTTAATCGGTAATACAAGACCATACGAGATAAATTTGTAGAGTTAAAATATAATACCTAAACACAATTCATCCTAATTTCCTGAATGGATATGTGCTTTAATTAACCACTGACCATAAGCTAACTTTAGATCAACAATCAAAGTAGGGTGCTGCGATTGCGAGTTCTGAAGCTAGCCTAGGGTTTAAGTAATTTCATCTTTGTGGTTAAGTTAACTCTCATAGGGTTCGAGGGATAACAAATTAGGGGATCATAATTAATTGGATATTTATTTAAATGATAATTATTAATAAGTGAATGAAGAGGTAGAGTTAGATCGATTACGCCTTTTAAAATATTTTCTAAAAAAAACATCTTTTTGTTTTGTCATTTTAATCGAACTTCATTTCAAAACTAAAAACAAAAAAAATACAATATTCTTCCAGAAAACTTCTTCAAGATTCATAAACTATAACCAACCCCCATCCTTTCAAATAGTGTTATTATTCTCTTTTATTTTATTTTTATAATATCTTTAAAAAGTTGTTTTAAATCTACTTCCTCTTTTGAGAGACGACCTTGGTCAGCCACTATGCTGCACCTAAGTACCCCAAAATCAAACTAATCATTTGAGGACGCCCACGACATTGCTCTTTCAAATTGGTGCCGTTTATGGGGAGGCAAGTAATTTATTCCACCATTTAGAGGTATTTATTGTATTTTTCATTTTATTATTTTCTTCACCTCTCTCTTTCATCTTTCCCCTTTCTCAAGTTTTCATTTTTTTCATCCTCTTCTTTCTTTTTGGACCATCAACTCAAACTTCTCGTTTTTATTTTACTATAGTACACTTTCTTTATTTTCATTTTTATTTGATTTATGACATGAAATAATCCCTAAGATCTCTGAGATCTTGACCCGGAGATTGAACGTAGCCTTAGGGCACGAATCAGACATTCTCAGTCTATGGGAAGTTTCAATATTCAACCAGTTGGTGAATTCCTCTCTTCTAGAAATATTGAAATTAGAAGATATTCAAATTCAAACATAAAATAAGAACCAATGGCTGGAAATAATAAAAATGAGCTAAATAGAACCATTCAAGAATTGGCTACACCTGATATTAACTATCAACCAAATTTTATTGCATACCCAAATCTCGAATCGGGCTTTGAACTGAAATCTGGGTTAATTCACTTACTTCCAAAGTTTCATGGCCTCTCTAGTGAGGATACCAATAAACATTTGAAATAATTTAATGTGGTTTGCTCAACCCTTAAACCAAGAAATTTTTCTGAAGATCAAATTAAATTAAGAGCATTCCCATTCTCACTTGATGGAGCTGAAAAAGATTGGATGTATTATTTGCAACCTGAAGATGTAACATGTTGGAACGATTTGAAACGTCTTTTCTTGCAGAGATTTTTTCCAGCATCAAAGACCACATCCATTCGAAAGGAAATATTGGGGATCAAGAAAGCCCAAGGAGAGTCAATGTATGAGTACTGAGAGTGATTCAAGAAGTTGTGCACAAGTTGTCCGCATCACCAAATCAGTGAGAAACTCCTCATCCAATACTTCTACAAAGGACTTACACCCATGGAGAGGAGAATGGTGGATGCTGCAGTAGGAGGGGCATTGGTGGACAAGACACCAATAGCCGCACATGCATTGATCGACAATATGGCACAAAACTCCCAACAATTTGGCGATCGAGGTACACCACATGTCAGCGGAGTACACCAGGTAAGTCCTTCTTCTCTTGAAAGTCATTTAATTGATACAAAGTTGAAAGAATTGACCACTATGGTGAGGAATATTTCTTTGGCTCAAAAGACATCCCAACCCACTCCTTCAAGGCCTTGTGGAATTTGCACTGATACAAGCCATCCAACTGACTGTTTCCCCCAACTACAAGAAACAGAAGATTGTGCAGCAGTATTCCCAGGGAGACCATTTCAGCAGCAATAACAACCATATCCCCAAAAGAAGTTTGATTCATTTGATCCAACATAAAACCAAGGGTGGAAAGATCAACCAAACATGAGGTATGGCTTTGGACAACAATAAAGGTCACCCTTTCAACAAAACTTCTAGCAGCCTCCGCCTTACCAGCAGGGTTTCCAACAACCCCAAAGGAGATTTGAAGCCCAAGCATCAGCAAGCTAGCAACAAGGGAATCCCACACCCAAGGTAGATTCTAACACTGATGTCCTTTTGAAGAAAATTGTTCTTAATCAACAGAATGAGCTAAAGAGTCAAGGTTCGGAGCTGAGGGAGTTGAAGACTCAAATGAGCCAGATTGACACTGCCCTCCATGAACTTGTAAGTAAGAATTCCAGAAATCTACCCTCCCAACCCACTCCAAATCCAAAGGGGAATGTTAGTGCCATCACATTGAGAAGTGGGAAGCAAATGAACGATACATCTGTACCTACCATTCCACTGGGATTCACCTCAACTCCAGAGAAGCCACATTCCATACCAATTGATGAGCAATCCAAGGAGAAAGATAAAGGTAAGAAAAAGATTGATGATGTTCCTCCTAAACCCCTTCCTTTTCCAAACAGGGTTGTTCAAACCAAGAAGATGGCTGAAGAAGCAATGAAAAAAGAGGTTTTGGTCACATTCAAGTGCGTGGAGATCAACATTCCTCTACTTGAAGCCATTAAGCAAATTACAGGGTATGACAAATTCTTAAAAGAACTCTTCACCAATCGAAGAGGGATCAAGGGAAATGAGAGGATCAATCTTGGAAAGAATGTGTCAGCACTCAATAAACCAACTCTAGCAATGCCAAAAAATTGCAAGGATCCAGGGACATTCACCATCCCATGTAACATAGGGGAGTTGCACTTCTCTGATGTACTTTGTGATTTAGGTGATTCCATAAATATGATGCCTCACTCTGTATTCTCTTCCTTGCAGGTTGGTGAGTTGAAGCCAACAAGAGTAGTGGTGCAGTTGGCGAATAGAGCTACGACATATCCAGTGGGAGTCCTTGAGGATGTACTTGTCCAGGTAAGAGACATGATCTTTCCAGCAGATTTCTATGTTCTTAACATGGAGGATGATCAGGTAAGTTCTCATGCTCCCATAATCTTAGGTAGGCCCTTCCTCAAAACTGAAAAAACTATCATAAATGTCAATGAGGGTACACTTTCAATGGAGTTTGGAGATGAAGTTGTGATATTTAATGTTATGGATTCCATGAAGTACCCCTCAAAGGATCAATCTGCATTTGTTATCTCCCATTTTGAACCACCAAATAAAAACTCCATGGAATTTGATTGTCCTATGCTTAGGGAGATTATGAATATTGGTTCGAGTTTGATGTCTAAGAGCACTTCCACACATGTTGCTAATACACAATCCTCTCTTGGATTTGATTTGGATTAATATTCTGATTTTGATCATGTTCACTCTGATTATGACATGGCTGTTGAGTATGCTGATGGATTTGATGCTTTATTCTCTGATTTTTATGATGCCTATTCTGATACTGATGCTCTTTGTGCACATATTTCAGTTCCTTCAATGTCTCCATCCATACTACACCCTCCTTCATTAGAACTCAAGCCATTTCCACCAAATCTGAAATACTCATACTTGTTGAGTGGTGAGGGATTACCTGTTATCATTACTAACAATCTACCTTTTGAACATGAAGAAAAACTTTTGAATCTTTTGAGGGAGAACATCAGGCCAATCAGGTGGACCTTGGCTGACATATCAGGTATTATCCCCTCCATTTGCATGCATAGGATTCTCTTGGAGGATGGGGCTAAACCAGTGAGACAGCCACAAAGGAGACTCAATCCAACCCTTCTGGAGGTTGTTAAAAAAGAAGTTAAAAAATTGCTCGAGGCAGGTATAATCTATCCCATTTCAGATTCTGAGTGGGTAAGTCCAATTCAGGTTGTGCCTAAGAAAAGTGGTGTTACTGTTGTTAAAAATGTGAAAGATGAGTTAGTTTCAATTAGGGTACAAAATAGTTGGCGTGTGTGTATTGATTATAGGAAACTAAATCATTCCACTCGCAAAGACCATTTCCCCCTTCCATTTATTAATCAGATTCTTGAGAGACTAGCTGGGAAGACACACTATTGTTTCTTGGATGGATTTTCTGGATATTTTCAGGTTCCTATAGCTCTGGAGGATCAGGAGAAGACTACATTCACCTGTCCCTTTGGAACATTTGCCCATCGAAGGATGCCATTTGGACTTTTCAATGCCCCAGGTACCTTCCAGAGATGCATGGTGAGTATTTTTTCTGATTTTATTGAGACCTGCATGGAGGTATTTATGGATGATTTTACAGTGTATGGGTCTTCATTTTATGAATGTCTAATTAGTTTGGGAAAGGTGTTGAATCGTTGTATTGAGAAGAATCTGGTCTTAAATTTTTAAAAATGTCATTTCATGGTCGAAAAGGGAATTGTCTTAGGTCATATAGTCTCACAACATGGCATTGAAGTTGATAAATCTAAGGTAGACATTATTTCATCCCTCCCATATCCTACATGTGTGTGTGATGTTCGACCATTCCTTGGAAATGCTGGATTTTATCAACGCTTCATCAGAGATTTTAGTAAGATCGCTCTACCCTTATCTCGATTGCTTCAAAAACATATTGACTTAAATTTTGATGATTCATGCAGGGTATCATTTGATGGGCTAAAGAAGTGTCTGACCACTCCACCGATCATACTTCCCCCGCGGTGGGACCTTCCATTTGAGATTATGTGTGATGCCTCCAACTTTGCGGTTGGAGCTGTCTTATCTCAGAGGGTGGAGGGACATTCACATGTGATTTCCTATGCATTGAGGACACTATATTCAGCTCAATAAAACTACACAACCATGGAAAAATAGTTTCTTGCTGTCATATTTGCTTTATATAAATTCCGTTCATATTTATTGGGCACTAAAGTAGTTGTTTTTTCTGACCATGCAGCTTTGAGGTACCTCCTAAAGAAGCCAGATACAAAGCCACGACTTATACGTTGGATGCTCCTTCTTTAGGAATTTGATATTGAGATAAAGGACAAGAAGGGATCAGAGAATTTGGTGGCAGACCACATGATTAGGCTTACTCACACACTAGAGGATGACACCTTGGACTAGGTACCACTTCGGGACACTTTCCCCGATGAGCATCTCTATACCATCTCAGGTACACATCCTTGGTATGCTGATTTAGTTAATTACATTGCTTCCTCTGAAATCCCAGCATGTTTTAAGAAGCATCAAGTCCAAAAATTAAAAAGTGAGTCTAGGTATTATGTGTGGGATGATCCTTACCTCTAGCGCATGTGTAGTGACCAAGTCATTAGGAGGTGTGTTCCCGATCATGAGTTTGAGTATGTTTTTCATTTCTGTCATACACTTGCTTGTGGTGGACACTTTGGACCCCAACGAACAGCTAGGAAGGTTTTGGACTCTGGATTATATTGGCCTAGCTTGTTCCATGATGCCCATGTGTTTTGTAAGTCATGCTCTCATTGCCAACACACTGGGAATATTTCTAGGATACATGAGATGCCCCAACAACCCATATTATTCTGTGAGATTTTTGATGTATGGGGCATTGATTTTATGGGTCCTTTTCCTAGTTCATTTGTATTTTTGTATATTTTGGTTGCTATTGATTATGTGAGTAAATGGGTGGAGGCCAAGGCCACCAGGACTGACAATTCTCATGTTGTTGTGGACTTTGTCAAAGCACAGATTTTTTGAAGGATTGGAGTACCAAAGGCCATCATCAGTGACCAAGGGACACACTTTTGAAATAGGAATTTTTCTTCCCTCCTTAGAAATTATGGGGTTACACACAAAACATCAACACCATACCACCCCCAAACAAATGGCCAGGCTGAGGTTTCAAATCGTGAGTTGAAACAAATATTGGAGAAAACCGTGCAACAAAATAGGAAGGATTGGAGAAAGCGCTTGGATGATGCATTTTGGGCTTATAGGACAGCATACAAGACACCCATTGGTATGTCCCCATTTCGGATTGTTTTTGGGAAAGCGTGTCATCTCCCTGTGGAAGTTGAGAATCGGGCTTATTGGGCTATAAAGAAATGCAACATGGATTTGGCCCAAGCTGGAATCCAAAGGAAGCTGCAAATTCAAGAGCTTGAGGAGATTAGATTGTCTTTATATGAGAACTCAAGGATCTATAAGGAAAAATAAAAAGCATCTCATGATAGAATGATCCAACAAAAGGAGTTTCATGTTAGAGAGAAAGTCCTTCTCTACAGTTCACGACTGAAGCTGATGCCTGTTAAGTTGCGTTCCAGATGGTTAGGTACTTATATTGTGTCTAATGTTTTTTCTTATGGTGCAGTGGAGATCACACAAGAGGACACTGGAAGCAGCTTTACAGTCAATGGGAAATGTTTGAAGAGATACATCGAGGGACTTTCTACCGATGCAGTTGATTTTATCACACTGCATGACCCCATCATCACTTGAGCACATCGGGCTATTCCTAACCCTTTCACTTTTATATTATTTGTCCTATTTAAAAATTATGCATTTCATGTGCATATATCATCTCATGGGTTCACATTGAGGACAATGCAATATTTTAAGTGTGGGGGAGTAGGGAACCTTTTAGTTTAGTAATTTCAATTGTTTTCCTATTTTAAAAAAAACCAAAAAAAATTGTGTGTTTTTCAAATTTTGTGTGTTTATTTTTCAATTTTCTTTTTGTTTTTGAAATTTTTAGCTGAAATGATTCTCATCACAATTTTTAAATGCATATCAATGAGTGAAAAAATTTATCCCTTGAAACTAAGATTAAATGAATGCTGAAATAACTTTGTTTCGAGTTCAAATATTTAGTAATTTCATGAAAAGTACACCAAATTTTGAATCCCATGCCACATCTCACTGTCTTTATATTTGAAATCACTTTCCTGTGAGGCTTCTGAACCATTATTTTCATATTCTTTACATTCACCTCGCTTCTTGAGAGAACCAAACAATGCTTGATTTAACCATAATTTTATTTATTCCTGTCAAAACTTGAGGGTTTGAGGTACTTATGTTTAAATTATTGAGGAATTTGTTTGGTATTAAAGCCCCTATTTCAAATAATCCTTTTTTATAATGGCCTACCTTGAACATTTAATCCTTGTAGCCCTTAGAAGCCATGCACATCCTGTTAGGTTAGCCATATTACAAGCCAATTTCCCAATCTAACCAACTCTTGAAGTGAAATTGCATAATCTGGTTGAGCTTAAGTGTGGGGGAAGCTATCTTGTGTTGTGCTACCACATTCTGTGATACTTTGGGTGGAAAATTAAATTCTGAATAGATGTGTTTGCGGCTGATGAAAATCATTATATTGAAAGTTGTGCCTTTTCTAGAGCTTTCATGACAAGTGAAGCTATGCCTTTTCTGGAGCTTCTAATTGAGGTGGAAAGCTGTGCCTATCTGGAGATTTCAAGAAAATCATGTTTGAGAAGATTGACATTTTTGATGCTGAAATGATGAATGGTGTAAAACTTTAATGAATTTTCATGATGATGGAGCCGAATTGATACTATGGGGATTGAGGAGAAGACCATATTTAAGTGAAAATTAGATTAATGTAATTTTGCTTCAAAAAGAGTCAAGCCCTCCTCATTCAGCCTCAGAATTTTTCACATCTAAATCCTAATAACCGAAAGCCACAGAACAACCCTGAAAAGTCCTGATGATAAACATATGTCCTTGACTCACATCAGGTGGAGATGTAGGAATCTATCAAGCCTATGGTGACCCTTGTATGTGTTTTTATGAGAAAGACATTGCAAAAAAAATTGATATTTGAGTGATGAGAGAAAATTCAAGCGAGGTAAGTGTTTTGTGCATGGGAGGATAAATGAAGTGGAAATATATTGAATGATATTAATAGAGAACTTGAAATAAGGTTTTTATTGAGGCATGATATCTTTTGATTCTTGGTGCGGAATTGATGGATCCCAATGATATGTGTTTTAAAATAGGTTTTGATTTGATATTGATGTTTACTTGACATGAGGTTTTGCCTAGGAGTGCAAAATGGTAAGTGTGGTGGAGTTGATAAAACACTATTTTGTTGAATATTTTATTGATAATAAATGATATAATTTCCTCAAATTGTGTTAAATATGTTTATTTATAAAATATTTGGGATTTGATCATTTATTTGAAAATTTGGTGAAAATTCCAGTTTTACCCTTTATAGTGCACTGTAGTATTTCGAAGATAAATATTTTTAATGTTTATTATTTTAATTTTAATTTTTTTAACAGTGTTACTAGATTAATTTTCTACAACTTTTATTCAGGACAATAGAGCTAAAGAGTGCATTTGGATGGAGTAAATGGGCCATTAATCCAATGGTGGGCTGGACTCGGCAGAATGGACACGGGTTCTGTATTTGGGCCATATCTTCTTCATCCGAGATTGGATTGAGCCCAAATTTTGAGGAACACTCGGGAACATGATTTTTCACAAATCCTCCTTCTATAAGGCCGGTCAATTCACGCGTTTTCGAGGTCAACGAGGTGGTGAAACTTGGAATAAAATATTTGTCCGAGTTTTTCATTTCACACTTAAAAAGTTATGTAACCCTATCCCTCACAAGCTCTATTTAAAGGGAGTTTTAACTCTTTGGGAGGTCTGGTAAAGGATTTGGGAAGGTGTGTCCGAAATGTTGTGTCTTGGGAGCCCCTCAAAACTCTTGTAAGAAGTAATCCTTTGTGCAAACCTCTCTTCTAAAAAGGCTCTCCTCTCCCACCTCTTCCTTGTATTTATTTTATTTCATGTTTGTTTCTTGATTTTTTCATCAAAAAATCTTCTATGTTCTTCCATTTTCATCTTCTCTTAATATTTTTAATTGAGTTGGAATCAATAGTGGAGACAATATTGGGTTCTACCCTTTCAATCCTTTTCTTATGTAAAACGTCTCCACGATGACTACACCACCCATGGAAGAGTAGTTCTTTTTAGTAATCGATCGACCTCTATCCTTATTCATTTAATTATTTTGAATCATTGAGCTACTGTAATTCACTTAATATGATTCATGAATTGTGTTTTTAAATTTTAAGAAACTAAGCAATCAATTTAACAATTAACATAAAACATGCGAGGTTGGGAATTGTGTAAATTGTGAGAGCGCGATCTTAATCGGTAATACAAGACCATACGGGATAAATTTGTAGAGTTCAAATATAATCACTAAACACAATTCATCCTCATTTCCAAAATGGATATGTGCTCTAATTAACCACTGACCATAAGCTAACCTTAGAACAACAATCAAAGCAGGGTGCTGCGATTGCGTGTTCCGAAGCTAGCCTAGGGTTTAAGTAATTTCATCTTTGTGGTTAAGTTAACTCTCGTAGGGTTCGAGGGATAACAAATTAAGGGATAATAATTAAGTGGATATTTATTTAAATGATAATGATTAATAAGTGAATGAAGAGGTAGAGTTAGATTGATTACGCCTTTTAAAATATTTTCAAAAAAAAAACATCTTTTTGTTTTGTCATTTTAATCGAACTTCATTTCAAAACAAAAAACAAAAAAATACAATCATCTTCCAGAAAACTTCTTCTAGATTCATAAACTATAACCAACCCCCATCCTTTCAAATAGTTTTATTATTCTATTTTATTTTATTTTTAGAATATCTTTAAAAAGTTGTTTTAAATCTACTTCCTCCTTTGAGAGATGACCTTGGTCAGCCACTTTGCTGCACCTAAGTACCCCAAAATCACACTAATCATTTGAGGGCGCCCATGACAACGCTCTTTCAATGTGTTTCTTTAAGAACACTTAAATTTTATGTTCTATAACACATAACTCTATATTTTGGTCATCAATTATAACCACTCTTTTTATTTTTTAAATATTTTATCCATAGAGACAACAAACCTATCATAATTCCACCATGTTATTTAAATATTTTTAATGTCATAATGATTATTTGGGATAAAAATAAATCCATTGTATTAATAGTTGGAATTTTTAATTTAGAAAATCCTTTAAAATTAGTGAATTTATCCATTAATTTATTTTATGGTTCTTGAAAGTAAAAAATAATCTATACCTCCATTTCACACTATTGTGTAAGATAATAAATAAATGATAATGACTTCACATTCCATCCAATATCTTCTCTTTTTTTCTTTTCTACACCCTAATTTTGGGAACACATCTTCATTATAGTGACAATATATAAAATGTGTTATAAAAAAATCACCAAACTAGGTTTCAAGATATATTATAATGGATGGGGATTAATATCCCACATATATATTCAACCTCCTTTAAGGACCCATTTTTTATGGTGTAGGGGGTAATCATTACATATATAACACAATAAAAAAAATCTTAAATGAGAGATATCAAGATCTTTTCCAAATTACATTTGGATTGGAGAGTTTTTTATATTGTGAACTTGGAATTGTGTGAATTAAATTTGAAGCATGTAATATTGTATAATCATATATAGGTCTTGATAATATTTTCCCATCATTAATGTCCTACT
The DNA here is from genome assembly GCA_963277665.1 of Viscum album. Lineage (NCBI taxonomy): Eukaryota > Viridiplantae > Streptophyta > Magnoliopsida > Santalales > Viscaceae > Viscum > Viscum album. Next base: position 53,578,888 of record OY728126.1, read on the forward strand.
AATAAGTTGGAGTCAATTTATCAATGATTCATTTAAACAATTCCAAGTATGCACATGGGTTACTAGATGCTCTACTATAAGTCTCATTATCGTAAAATAATGATTGAAATAAAAAATGTAGGTTTACCACCATTATCAAGGTTTAATTTCTTGATGGAATAATCATAGAAATATTTTCTCAAATTAATTATTTGAATAATAAATCAAGAAAATTATATATTTTGCATTAAGGGTAAACATATGTGTAACCATCTACTTGTTAAATATATCAATACCATAACATATTTAAATGGTCCGTATAATGGATGAATTTATTCATGAAAAGTAGAAAGTGATGGTGTCATAATCAACTTTCTAAGGTAACAAGTATCACATGGAATTTTACTTTATAAATGAATCTTTTTGGTCTTTCATTAGATGTCTATACATATTTTTAATTATTATTTTCATCATTCATGGTCGAATATGATCTAATAAACCATGTCACAAATTCACATTTTGTGGTTCATTCTTTACTACTATATATTTTCAATTTCATTTATATAAGTATAATTAAATATAGATGATAAATTTTGTAGTTTTTATAATTCATGACTCTTACCCAATTTATTAATGGTAAGTTGCATGCATATTTCATTCTACATAGTTATAAATCAAGTATCCTAACCATGTTGGAATATTGACCTACATAAGGTTTATTACATGTCTCTATGAGATGCATAAGGTTTATCATGGAATTATTGTTATTATGTAAAGGTAACACTATAATTATTTTAGATACATAAAGATAATTTGATAGATGTGTAAAGGTCATCAAAAAATTATTACATCTATATAAGGGTCACACTAATAAACCATGACCCATAGAAGGGTAAGCTTAAATAAGATCCTTTGAATTTCCATAATAGAAAAGGATTTGAAGAATGAGGTTTAATTTAAATGATGTTACACCAATATTTGAAGATCAAAATATCATGATGATGTGGGTGTTTTATAGTTCAAGAATAATATAATTACGTGATAAATAAAATGATTTGAATACTTTACGAGGATACATTAAATTATTTTTGAATGAAAAAGGTAGATTCTATATACATTTGTATGTATGTTTCTTTGGTTTTCTGCATATGTGTGTTTGAAGAACCACCGTGTGTCTCATTCTATAGGAGAGTGTCATTCTATAGGAGAGTGTATGTGTGTTACTGAGTAATATAATTTTCATTGGGTGAGATTAAAATAATTATATTATGAAAATATGATTCATTAATGAATTAATATAGTGAAATGAGAAGAGAAAGATTTATCTACACTCTAGTAGATGTCGTGGTGTATGTTAAATGATCCACTATTGGAGACTGCAATGTAGAGGATTCTGTGATGATAAAAAATTAAGGATTATAAGAATTTGATATAGAATGTAAGTTTTTAGTTTATCAATTTTTTTGGAAGACGTTATAGAAAGAGAAAATTAATAATGATGGTCGCTGCATTCATTTTATTCAAAGATATTAACACCCTACCATTATTCCCCCATTTAATTTGGTAAAAAAAATTTAATTGAGGAGAGACCAAAGGAGGGTGAAGGATGGATATAAAAGGGTATCTTATTCACCAGTTTTCATCATTAGATTTAGAAGTAACACATCTTCATCCTTGAGTGCAGTATTTTGTGAAGTGTTTTTCCATATTTTTAAGAGATAATTTCATGAGTGTTTTCTCCTTGTAATTAAGAGAGTGTTGGTACCCGAATTTTTCCATAGTGAAATACTTTTATTTTCCCATGGGTTTTTACCCCTTTCATTTGGGGGTTTTTTCCACATTACATTTGGTTTTCATTTTAATTATGCACTTCTTTATTTTATTTTTTAACTCACAATTAGAAAATTGTTTAAGATTATAATAAGTGGTATCAAAGGGAGGTTGAGGTTCTAGCCCAAGGAAATTATGGTCTAACGACGTGTCTAAATTCCAGTAAATCTAAGATCAAAAAATTCAATGGAAATAATTTTTCATTGTGGAAAATAAAGATAAAAACAATGCTGTGAAAAGATAATTTCATACAGGAAATTGGAGAGAAACCAGTGGATGTGACATAGGAGAAATAAAATGACATGGATGGGAATTATATTGCCAAAATCCATTTTGATTTGGATGATAGGTTCCTATCAATCATTACAGAGAAGAATAAGATAAAAGAAATTTGGGATACTTTGACAAAGCTGTTTGAGGAAAATTCACTCCCCAAAAAAATTTTCTTGAAGAGAAAATTATACACTCTTCGAATGGTAGAGTTGTCTTCAATGACCAACCACATACACACCCTCAATACCCTTTTTTCTCATCTTATAGAATTGGTCTATAGAATTGTGGATACTGAATGTGTGGAGATTATACTCCAATGTTTTCTAGATTCGTATGATCAACTTATCATCAACCTCACAAATAACACACTAATGGATATATTTACCTTCAATGATGTTGTAGCTGCAGTTATTGAAGAAGATATTTGGCACAATAACTAGGAAGAAAGACAAATGACTTCACACCAAGTGGAAGCCCTGTCAATGGGAAGGGGAAGAATGATGGAGTGTGGTTCCTATGGGAGACAAAATCATGGAAGGTCTAAATCGAGGAGCAAGAAAAAAACATCAAATGTTACAATTGCGGTAAGAGGGGGCATGTTAACAAATAATGTTGGAATAAGAAGGGTGGTGAGAATAACCATAAATTAAATGTGTAAAGTAAATTTGAAAATATAGACGTACTAGTTAGTGAAGCGTCCACAACTACTGAAGGTAGACAACATCTCGAGGATGCAAGAATTATTGACTCAGGAGAAACATGGAACATGAAATCTTGACAGGAATGGTTTGAACAATATTAAACTATCTTGCAATAAATTTTGTACATGGGGTGTGATCATACATTTAAGATCATTGGAGTCAGAACCATCAAATTGAATATTCATGATAACATAGTCTGAACCATTCCAGGAGTACGCTATGTTGAGGGCCTCAAGAAGAACATTTTTTCCTTGGGATAATTTGATGATATTGGATGCATGAATCACACTAAGAAAGGGTTGATGAAGATTGTGAAGGGAATGCTTGTGGTGATGAAGGAAGATAAGATCTCAAATAACCTATATTTTATTATGGGTGAAACTTACAAGTAAGTGAATATAGTTGTCACATCAACTACCTCGATAGAAAAGTTTATGAAGTTATGGAATAAAAAGTTTGACAATATCTCCGAACAAGGCCTAAAGATTCTTGTAGATCATAAGTTGTTTCCTTGGATTAAAAAGGTATACTTACCATTCTGAAATCATTGTGTTTTGATTAAGTAACATAAGTTGAAGTTTGGAACATCAATGATGAGTAGAAAGGAGATCTTGGAGTTGATCCCTTCTGATGTTTGGAAAGAACCAGTTTTATCCCTAGGAGAAGAAATGTATTTTGTATCTTTAATTGATTAATATTATAGGATATGTTGGGTGTTTCCAATCAAGATGAAATTGGATGTCTTTGAAGTCTTCAAAACATTCAAAGCGAAAAAGGAGATTGAATCCAAAAAGAAGATAAAGTGTTTGAGGATTGACAATGGTAGATAATATATAAGTGAGTATTTTTATTATTTTTATCAACATGAAGGTATTAGGAGGAAATTAATGGTGGCATACACTCCTAAATATAATGGGGTGGAAGAGTGGATGAATAGAAACCTGTTGGACAAAAAAAGGGAGATGTTGAAGACTATTGGAGTTACCAAGACATTCTAGGTAGAATCAGTAAATATTTTCTGCTATGTGATCGATCAATCCCCTTCAGTAGAAATTGATTTGAATACACTGATGAATATGTGGATTTATAAACCCACTGATTATTCTTAATTGAATACTTTTGTAAGTCCTGTATATGTACTTTTTCATAACCAAGAAATATGGAAGTTGGAATCAAGATCCAAGGAATGTATCTTCTTGGGATACGCTGATGGTGTGAAGGTGTACTATTTGTGGGATCCCACTTCCCAAAAAATTATCATTAGAAGCAATATTATCTTTGTCAAAGACAAAGTTAAAATGAATATTGATAAGAAAATTATAAACAGAGTACAAAAACTACAATAGTCGAGGTAAAGGATGAAACAAAGGAAGAATCGATTTCCTCTAAGGCATTACCAGAGCATGATGATCATGTACCAGATGATCCTAGAAAATGGAGGTCAAATCGAGAGAAAAGAACACCAATATGGCACTCAGATTATGTCACTGATAGAAATGTTTCATATTACTTATTTAAAGGGGATGGAGAGCCATCATCTCTTCTAGAGGTGACCCAAAGTCCAAATGTATCTTCATGGATGACAGTGATGCAGGAGGAACTTAAGCTCAGCACAAGAACAAGACTTGGGATCTTGTTCCATTACCTCATGGAATGAAGGCCATTAGGAACAAATGGGTCTACAAGATCAAGAAGGATGAAATAGACTAGGAGGAATGATATCATCTTATAATAGTGGTCAAAGGATATTATCAAAAGGAAGGTATCAATTTCAATGAAATATTTTCTCCCATTGTTAGACTGATGACTATTTAGGTAGTTCTGGCGATGTGTGCTGAATACACTCTACATCTAGAGAAATTAGATGTGAAAACAAATTTTCTCCATGGTTATCTTGATGAAGAAATATATATTCTCAAACTAGAAGGTTTTGATGAAAAAGGTAAAGAGAACTTAGTTTTTAGGTTGAATAAATATCTGTATGGTCTCAAATAGGTGACGAGGTGTTGGTATAAGAGATTTGATTCATATATCATGAGACTTGGATATAATAGACTTAATTCATATCCTTGTGTATATTTCAAGGGTCTATATGGTAATGATTTTATTATTCTACTATTGTATGTGGATGACATGTTGGTTGTAGGCCCCAACAATGATCAAATCTAGGAGATAAAATCACAATTGTCTAGGAATTTTGATATGAAGAACTTGGGACCTGTAAACAAGATTATTGGGATGCATATTTACTGAGATAGGAATAATAGAAATATTTGACTATCACAGATGAATTATTTGAGGAAATTATTGAAATGATTCAATATTCAAGACTATAATTCAATTTATACCCCTCTTCTAATTAATTCCAAGTTATCCTCCACGATGAGTCTTATCAGTGAAGCAGAGAGTATATAAATGTCTCGAGTGCCATATGAATCAATATTGGGGAGTCTAATGATCACTATGGTTTGTAAAAAATTATACATTTCACATGAAATGGGAGTAGCTATTCGGTACATAGAGAATACAATATGGGAGCATTGGATCATGGTTAAGAGGATCATAAGATACATCAAGAAAACCTCAGATGTTGAATTATGTTTTGGAGGATCAGATCCCACTATCAGAGGCTATGTTGATTCAGATTTTTTAGGTGATTATGACCGAAGAAAGTCCACTAATAGTTATGTGTTTACTCTTTTATAAGGATATGTGAGCAGTATTTCAAAGTTACAGTCAGTTGTGGCTTTATCAATGACGGAGGTGAAGTACATGGTAGCTACATAGGCATGCAAATAGGCGATTTTGATGAGAAGGTTGTTGGAAGAGATCAGGCACAAAAATGATCATATTTAATTATTTTGTGATTTTTAGAGTACCTTGAACATTGCAAGGAATCCATATTTTCATTCCAGGATTAATAACATTGGAATACAATATCATTTTGTTCAAGATGTGGTGGAGGAAGGAAGTGTGGACATGCAAAAAATTCACACTGAAGAAAATCTGGTAGATTTCCTGATGAAGGCAATTGGTTTTGATATGTTTAGATGGTTTAGATCCTCAAGTACCATTTTAGAGACATGAGCACTAGGTTTGGTAGATAGAAAGGATGTGTGGATATGTGATTGACACTTAATCAAATCTCCAAGTGTAAGGTATGTTAGAAGATGTTATGGAGAGAGAAAATTAATAATGATGGTCGTCATATTCATTTCATTAAAAGAGGTTGAAACCCTACTATTATTCCCCCATTTAATTTGGTAATAGAAATTTAATTGAGGGAAGACTAAAGGAGGATGAAGGTAGGCTATAAAAGGGGATATCCTCAACCGGTTTTCATTATTGGATTCATAAGCAAATCATTTTCATCCTTGAATGCAATATTTTGTGAGGTGTTTCTCAATATTTTTAAGAGAGAGTTTCTTGAGTGTTTTCTCCTTGTAATTAAGAGAGAGTTTGTACCTGTATTTTACCATAGTGAAATCCTTACATTTTTTCTGTGGGTTTTTACCTCTTTCATTTGGGGTTTTTCCACATTACATCTAGTGTTAATTTTAATTATGCACTTTTGAAATATATTTTTTACCTCTTAATTATCGTTGTATCGTAGGACCAATTGTTTATTATCCTAACATATTTGATATTATAAGTCATTTTCAATCATAATTATTTGAGCGTACAACTCTAATTGTATTTCTTAGAGTGTATGTCTACCGATCATAATAATTTAGTCCAAAAGCCTTTTAAAATACTTAAAATATCAAATATGTTGACAAAAAATGAGAGGGTTCTATGCCATAATAGGTAAGTCACACATCATAGATTCAATCATTTGAATATGAATCTGTGTTTAGAGATATTAAGTGTGTTAAATAGTAAAATTATATAAAAGAAAAATAAGGAAAGAAACCGAGTATAAAATCCAATTTAAAATAGAAGATCCGTGAATTTAAAGTCCACAATTTATGGATGTATTTGAGTAAGGAGTATTATAGAAACTATTTTCTGAGTCTTATATTGAATTAGAAGGAAATTAAAATGCAAAGAGAACTAAAAATGATGAGTTTGAAAGACCGAGATTTATGGAACTTGAATTCTGAAGATCATGGAAATTCAATGGGTCATATTTTAAAGCCAAAGTGAATATAAATGATGGGTAGAAGAATAGAAGGTTGAAGAGAATAATGACTATGTGTACTTATGTATATTCTACACATAGAAAGAAAGAAAGAAGTGAGATATCTGATACAACATCTATCAAAGACCTTGAGATATTGAAGATATAGAAAGAGGGAATCAATACTGTATGAGAAGGATTTATCTTGTGTACGAATGAAGAAGACTAAAAATATATGATAAGATATTTCATCTAAACCAACTCCTTCCTAACTTCTATCAATTTGAATTACTCTACTTCTATTATTGAGGGTGAAACTACCATTTGAAACTTTGATATCAAACTCACCGCTATTCTTATAAAAGTAAACATATAAGAGGAAGTGCTCTTTTATGTATCTAAATCTCCACCAAAATCTGAGTCTTTATAACCTTGTAATGACACATCTATTCCAAAGAAAAGTGTCTTCACATAAGATCCTTTTAAGTACTGGAGATACCATTTAAGAACCATTCAATTCTCTCTTGAATGGTTTGACATAGACCGAATGAAGACTTCCACTACTTATGAAATGTATGGATGAGTATATACCATTGCATATATTAAACTTATAACAATTTATTCATATGTAATATTCACTATATACTTGACCTTATCTTTGGTTCATGATGAATTATCCTTACTATGCTTTTAGTGTTTTAATAGGGGTGTGGACCATGGTTTTTCTTCTAACATACCTAATCACTCTACTATATTCTAAACATAGTATACTCGAGTCAAGTAAGGAGTAATATAACTTAGGATTATATCAATCCTCATCCTTAAAATACACTTCACTGTGCTAAAGTTCTTCATCTTAAAAATTCCTAACAACTTAACCTTCAACTCACCAATCCCTTCCTTTACCAAAACTACAATAAAAATTTCATTGACATAGAGAAATAGGATGATAAAACTCCCATCACCAAACTCCTTCTAATGCTAATAATGATCAACATTGCTTTGGTTGAACTATCACATTGTCATGAAGTTGTTAAACTTCCTATTCCAATACCTTAGTGCTTTCATCAAACTATAATGGATATGTTTGAGTCATCACACTAGTGCCTAGTTTGTTAAAATTTGTAACCAAGAAACTTGTATATATAGATATATTCATCTAAGTCCCCATGAAGGAATGTTTTCTTAACCTCCAACAATTCTAGTTGATATCCTTTTAATGTAACCATACTAAAAACTGTTCAAATAGTCAAGTGTTTAACTACCAATGAAAATATCTCTAAAAAATATACAACTTCCATTTTTTGAAAACCTTTCATAACTAGGCTATCCTTGTGTTGGTTTCAAGTACAGTGGAAGCATGTAGTGGTGGGATATATATTAAAATTTATTTTAATAATTATTTCCTAAAACTAAGAGCAAGGATATTTCATGTAAAATTTATAATTAATTTATTTAATATTTGAATAAATAAATAATAGGGCTTGGTAAATTTCTTCATTAGTGAATGTTGATCATACCAAAAGACCCTTTCAGATTACCTTCATTATACTTTGAGGATACAATGATAGAATCTCTCTAGTAGTGATCTACATGTGCTCCTATGAACTTTGAGCAACACTATTCGATATCTGGGTGCTAGTGCAACAAGTTGAATGTCTTGAATTTTTCATTCATGATCACTCATTCTTCGATCTTGAAGAAATATCTCTTATGATTCTCATTTTTGAGAGGGAGAGAAAAAGAGGGGTTGAGAGGGAAGTCGTTGTGTACGATAATTATCAATTCTCATTTTTTGGATAGAAAACACAATAGAAATAGCCATCTATTTATTGAGTTAGGATTTATGTTACAATATTATTTAATTTCATGCAGTCTATTAAATTAATTTTATCACCTTTAATAAAACCCATTCCACATAATAATATTATTATTTTGTGGTGTGTCAACATGTGAATATTAATAAATAATATTTACCATCTTGTAAATATTTATTTTATCACAAGACGCAGTCTTGGTCCATTCGAACTCCTCGATATTTATTGAATATCCAAATAAATATTTTATTTATAAATAAAAATTTCATTCACATACCAATGAATAAATATTTATTAAATATTCAAAAAATAAACAAATATATTTTTATTCACATGCTGGTTAATAAATATTTATTTAATTTATGCGATCAATATAACTTAAACAAAATTATTCCTTGGTCTTGAGAATAATATTTATCCTATTAATTAAATTCAAATAGAATTTAATCAAGATCAATAGAAACAATTAGTATATTACCCTATATGATTCTTTCTCATTGGAATTAGGTGGGATTTCCTAAAGTCCAATATTATTGTCTAAGAATCAGTCAAAGAACCCAATATAAAGAACTTAAAATTGCAATAATGAAAACTGAATATGACTGCCCACCATGTAATATAATCCCTTTTTCATAATGTCTCATTAAGGAAGTTTCATGATGGTGTCATCAACCTATTTTCTTAATACGTTTTCTTTGGAAATCTAAAATAAACTCATCATTACACCATGAACATGGAATTTAATGTGATGGTTTTATTCTAATCAAAATTACAAGATATCAACTTACATAAAGATGGAAGAGACACTTCTTTCCTCGAATTATCCATTAATGACGTTCTAATATTGATGCACCGAGCATACCCTACTTCCCACTAACATATGGAATGACGATTTTGGTTAGTAAATATAAGTGCACGAGTCATGACATATATTAATGATAATATTAAATTCTAAGGACCATTATACAAACTTGCATATAGGAATATCTAATGGCACCAAAACATGAGGAATTCATAATGGCAGGTCTATTCTCATAACCTCTCATTTTGTATATTATCAAGTTATAACTTCATGAGAGGAATACTCATATAATTATGGGAACTCTCACCAGATAGTCTAAATACTATGTGTCCCATTATAGTACATTATCCAACTGTATAACTATATTAAGAATATTTTCATATCACATCAAGGTTCACATCATAGTGGGGAACTATTATGACCTTATCAATGTAAAAAATACTCTAGGACATTATTACATTTAATCTATATAGAAAAAATGAAAATATCTAATAATATGTTAAATTAATATTTAATACATCAAATATACATGTAATCAAAGTACAATCAGTTGGTCTTAGGACACAAACTATAACAAACACTCACTTTGACTAGAGATAACTGCCTATGAATTTCAGTATGTTAGACCTCACATGATAATAATGTTTTTACTGAGTCAAGGCTTTAGTAAATGGGTCTGTCACATTGTATTCCATGGAAATAATGATCACTGCAACCTCAAATATTTAATAAAAATCCATTAAGAGATGATAATTCCAAAGTATGTGCTTCATCCATTGATGTGACCTTGGATCTTGTGTGAGAGACACCATTGTTGTATTATCAAAATATAGTATGATAGGATCTTTACTTCTAGGTACCACTTCAATCTCACATCAATGAAAGAAGCACATACTTTGGAAGTATCATCTCTTGAAGGTTTTTTGTCAAAGAGGTGTGGTTGTAGTGAACAATATTTCCATGGAATACAATGTGGCAGACCCCTTGACTAACTATATTAAGAATATTTTCATATCACTTCAAGGTTCTCATCATAATGGGTAACTATTTTGACCTTATCAATGTGAAAAATACTCTAGGAAATTATTACATTAAATCCATACAGAAACAATGAACAATATCTAACAAGATGTTAAATTAATATTCAATACATCAAATATACATGTAATCAAAGTGAAATGAATTGGTCCTAGGATATAAACTCTAACAAACTACCACTTTAACTAGATCCAACTGCCTATGACTTTTATTATGTTAGACCTCACATGATAATAATGTTTCTGTAGATTCAAGGCTTTATTCAAGGGATTTTCCATATCGTATTCCCTGGAAATACAGATCACTACAACCTCACCTCTTTGAAAAAAATCCATCAAGAGATGATACTTCCAAAGTCTATGCATTATCTATTAATGTGACCTTAGATATTTTGAAAGATCCACCACTACAGTATTATCACAATATAGTTTGATAGGATATTTACTTCTAGGTACTACTTCAAGCTCTTGGATGAAGTTGCACATCCATATTGCTTCCTTATCTACCTCATCAGTAGCAATATACTCAGATTCTGCTATAGAAATTATGACCACAACCTTCTTTGATCTCTTCCATATCACAAAAACTCTGTTAAAAATGAATATGCATTCCATTTTTGACTTCATATCATCTTGATTTGTTTAGAAACTAACATCTACATATCCTCTGATGACTAGTTCCTCATCTACTCCATAAACCTAGAACATATCCTTTGTATGACTCAAATACTTAAGTATAGTCTTGAGTTCCATCTAATGGTGGTCACCTAGATCATCTTGATATCTTATTACCACACTCAATGTATAGGAAACATCTATCCTAGTTAATATCATAACATACACGATTGAACCAATCACTAACGCGTATGGAATCCTTTCTATTTTGTTTTCTTCCTCATGTGTATGAGGTCACATTTTCTTGGAAAGAAGAATTCCATGTGATATTGGAAGAAATTCCCTCTTAGATTTTTCCATATTTAATATCTTCAATATCTCATCAATATATGTACCTTGACTTAGGTTGACAAGTCTCTTGGATCTATCATGATGGATCTTAATCCCAAGAATATACGCTACCTTACTTAAGTCCTTCAAGAAGAATTATTTATTCAAACACACATTAACAGAATGTAATACTAGTATTTCATTTCTAATGAGTAATATATCATCAACATATAGTATTAAGAAAATTATTGTACTTCCACTAAACCATTTTTAGACACAAGTATCACACTCATTCTTTATGAAACCAAGTTCTATTATGGATTCATCAAAATAAATTTTCCATGATCAAGATGCTTTATTTAATCCATAAATGTTTTTTTTCAATTTATATGTATTATTAGAATCCTTTTGAGTCACAAAACCTTCAAGTTGTGTCATATATACATATTCTTGAAGGTTACCATTAAGGAAGAATATTTTGAAACCAATTTTCCAATTTTTTTAGTCATGGTAAACCATAATGAAAAGTAGAATTTTGATGTATTTCAATAATGAAACTAGTTAAAAGGTTTCATTATAGTTAATTCCTTGATTCTATTTAAACCCCTTTTTAACCAGTCATTCCTTAAGGTACTGACTTGTCCTTCCCTATCTAGTTTCTTCTTAAATACCAATTTTCAACAAATGGGCTTTACATATACTAGTGGGTCTACCAAAATCCAGACTTGGTTTTGGTACACGGAATCCATTTCAGAATTCATGGATTCTTTCCACTTGGAAAATTCTATACAACTTACTGCTTCCTTATAGGTTAAAGGATAATTATTACCAACTAATAATGAGTCACCATACTCGATGACTAGAAAACCATAATGTTCTAGTCCTCTAAAATATCTTTTACTCCTACACAATACTTGTGTATTTGTAATAGTTTCTTCTTCCATGAGGCTTTGTGGAATCTATTACTATACCAACTATTGTTTTCCTTGATCATTTTCTTCATCTAATTCTATCTCTATCCCACTGTCACTTTTATATATGTGCTCCACCTCAAGGATATGACATGTATTTCCACTATAATCGTTTTATATGAGAGTTCATATTGGTAATATCCCCTTCTTTCCTTGGGGTGTTCTATAAAGGTACACTTTGTGCCATGGTGTGAAAGTTTTTTACTTGAATAGTCACTTCACTTCCCTGCACATATAAATCAAATAACATGGGTTTTTACACTTTAAAATTACTAGAGATTTGGAGGGGGAAGGATCTCATTTTCTAGTGCCTTCCCCCTCCTCCGTCCCCTTCCATTTTTTTCTACTTTTCTCTCTCATATGGTTTTGTTGTCCCATCGATGCTTCGTTTGGATTAATCATTCTATTGATGGTGTTATTGACTCATGTTTTTCGTTTCAATGATGATGGGTTAGATTTTGTGGAGGGATATTGGTCTGACGGTGGTTGTGAACTGATTGGGTGTATGCACTTCTAGATTTCAGCCTTGTCAATGATGTCTTCTTTCAGGGTGGTTTGGGGTCTCGATGAAGAAGGATGTTATCAGTTGAATCCCTTGACCACTAGATCCATGCTCTGACCTATCATTCCTCTACACATGTCCAAGTTTGATCTGGAGTGGAGGTTACTAAGAGGTTTTGGGTTGTGTTGTTCAGCAGTTAGTGGTCTTCAATTCACTTGTTTGTTGGATCGATGACAGAGTTTAGTGTTGGCATAAAAAACTTCATGGATATGTTATGTTTTGTTGAATCTGAATATGTTTCTTCCTCATAGCCACTAGTGCTGGTTTTCTAGGGTTTTTTTTCTGAGAGTGATTAACCTATTTTGATTTCATTCAGTGATATGTCGTGTGTATGGTTTCAGGTATCTCTGCATTATTTCTCACTCCCTGGTATCTTGTTTGGATTTTGGGATGAAATGTGGTGGTTCTCGGCAATGGTGATGATGGAGTTTAGTGATGCTGGTTTCTCGCCTTGGTGTTGGGTGTCAACGATTAGGTTGCAATGAAGTGTTTCTCAAGTGGCTCACCAGTTCTTGGATGGTGTCTTCCCTGTTTGTAGTGGAGGGTTGTTTTCGTGGTTTGAAGGGTTCCGGTGGTTGTCTCAGAAATCACCAGTGTCTGTTGGTTTGGGATGATGTGTTTGGTGTGTGAAGGTGAGCATCTCGTGTGGATCCTTTTTGTGATGTCTGTTGGCTGTCGACAATGGTGGTGCGACAACAGCTTATACACAGTTGATGTTTTGAAGTGGTTCTTGCTGTTGTTCTTACAAAATACTTTATTTTTCCTTGCTCTAGATCCAGGTTCTCACCTTTCACTCTAAGGTGGAGTTGAGCGGTGGTCTCCATGGTTATTTGTGAAGTGAGTTTGTGCGGGAAGCTTCATGAGGTTTTCAGTGATGACGAATTGATTGTCGACAGTGAGTTCATCTCCGACATCTTTGTTTATGGTGGTTTGTAGTGACACGACTGATGGAATTTGTGTGATGTGGGATGGCTTGTTTGTGGCTCAAGGCATTGATGATGTGCTATTGTTTGAAATTTGAATTAGGGTTTGTGGAGATAGTTTGAGGAGTAATGTTGGTGATGTTAGAATTTTTTGAATTTTAAAACTTTGTTTTTGGGTAGTCGTGTATGATGGTGAACTGTAGTGAATGTCTTTGTATGGTTCATAATTTTCCTTAATGTGTATTTTTAATAAAATAAAAAATAAATTTGGAGGTGATACTCTAAAATTCATATGGAACACCATTTATCAATTTAGTTAGTACATGGTTTAGTATATGTGCTTCTATTTGTATTGAGTATCCCCAATAGGATAATGGAAGACTCACATGACTCATCATTGATCTCACCATCCCCAATAGGGTGCAGTTCCTCCTGTCAGCTACACTTTCCACTAAATTGTGTAAGGATGAGTGAGTTGGGATACGATCCCAGACTCCTGTAAGTAATCAATGAAGTCTTGATTAAGATATTATAGTCTGAGTGGAGTTTCTTAATCTTCTTACCAAGTTTGTTCTCAACTTCATTCTTTTATTCCTTTAATTTATCAAAAGAATATAACATAAACCTCATTATGTATATATATACATATCTATTAAAATCATCAGAAAAATTTATGAATTATGATTACCCACCCCTTTCTTCAATAGGAAATGGTACACACACATCAGTATAAACTAATTCAATAATATCTTTATCCTTGTAATCTTTCCCACTAAATGGGGTTTTGGTCATTTTCCCTTGTAAACATGCATGAAATACACTAAGTGGGTTTAGTTCAAAATAATATAAATATCCATCTTAATTTAATTTAGCCACGCATTTTTTAGATGACCTAACTGATGATTCCAAAGTTGGTTGTGGTATGAGTCATGTGAAGTAACATCACTATTAATTTCCATTACTTGGTTCATATAATCCAACACATAAAGACTGTTATTTAAATGTTCATTACCTTAAAAAATTATATTTTTTAGAAAAATAAACATTTATTTCCAAATTTGAAAAAAAATCCTTATGTATCAAGTCTATATACATAAATAATGTTTTTGGTAATAGATGAAATATAATAAAAACCTTTCAAAACCAAGATCATTCTGGCCGACAAAATGAGGTGGTTTTCCCCAATAGATACAACATCAAGTTTAGCTCCATTGGATACTCATCGATCTAACTCCCCTCAGTCAATATTTTTTAATCTAGTTTTCTTCTATATTTTAATACATATGTGAGCACCACAAGCTATATATAATACCCAATTTATAGAAACTGGTAAATTGCACTCGATAAAAATTGTACCTGAAGCTTCCCATTTCTTCTTTTCCTAGGTGTAGGTTTTCTTCTAGCGGTCCTTCTTACCACATGTGAAATAGAAAAAATCCTATTCCCTTGCTTTACAATTTATCTTCCTCTTCTTGGAAGGGAGTAGATAAGATTTGTGATTAAATCTCATTGATTTACCTTTCCATTTATTCACCATAAATACGAAATAATTTTTATGATTTATATCCATATCTACTTGGTGAAGAAGAGTGAGAAGATCTATAATATAATTATCAATGTTGTTTATATTAAAATTTACAACAAAGCTGGAGAATATTTGAGGGAGTGATTCTAGAATGAGATCAATGCCTAGTTCTTCAGAGAGTTTAAACCCTAGAACCTCTAGGCACTCAATGTAGCTGATAAGAATGACTACACGAGTCCTAGCTGGGGCACAATCTCCAAGCTTTATTTGAAAGAGAAACTTGTAATTCTCTAACCATTCTTATCTATCTGTCTCCTATTAAAGACCATAGAGGTGTTCAATAATGATATACAAATCCATGTTTTCATGAGACTTCATGAGTTCACTAGATATTGATGAAAACATTAAACATTAAACATAGACCACATCATTCAAATGTTTTTTTTGTAGATAAGGAACTCTTCATCACTCACCTCCTTAGCAGGAGGATTTGGAATTGATGATTATATCATGTAAGATTTCTATTCATGGTATAGAACAACACAAAAGCATCTATACCATTCCTGGAATTTACTTCCAGTTAGGAGGTTTTCTTGATCCAATATTGATCATAGGGATAATGTGGATTATGAGCTTTACATTTTATTCTAAAATTAAAATTATCATATTATTAGTACTTTTCTTGATTAAAAATTATATGAGAAATAATAAATTAATTGATTTTATTAAATCTCCCACTATTTTATCAAGTCCCAATACCCTCACCATTGAATTTGGAATGTCTAGTTGCTTTTAATATTCTAGTGTAAAGGATCCATATTCCCCTTCAAATAACTCTAAAAGTGTTTGTTAAGCCACTTGAAGGTATTTGGGTAGACAAGTCTTTTACAACTATGGGCTTGTAGCTCCTTGATATATTGAGTGGATTCCCGAATCCTTAAATCATGGCTTGGATTTCTTCAACACCTGCCTCCAAATTAAACCATGTCTATCAAGGGATAATCCTCTTGATGTAAAATAGTTAAGTCAACCCAAAACCTTCATAACAACTCCCCTTATAAAATTAAGTGTCCAAAAAAGGGTTTTTCAAACACTTAGTTCTATTGAGTTTTATTCCTAATCAGGTAATGGAAGACTCAGTATGACTTAATATTAGGTTGTGGGATTTTAATTAATTATGCCTAAATTTTATTTTGTTTTATACTTTACAAGTATTGTTAATATTAAGTGGATGTTACATAATTAATTAACCATGTTGGATAAACATTTATGCACAATTAATTTATTTATTTTATTTTTCATAAATTTTATATTGTTTTATTCTTTACATGTCTTGTTAATATTAAGTGGATATTACTTAATTAATTAACAATGTTGGATAAAACATTTACACACAATACATTTATTTAAATTCCATATTTTCATATTAATTCATATATTTATGTGTCTGTAAACTTGAATCCATAAAATAATCAATTTCATAGACATAAATAAAAAAACTAAATGATACATTCATGATATTTATCTAACAATTAATTTAATGGGTGAAAATTATATCAACCTATGAAATAGGGTAAATAACTCTTTTTTCCATTATTTTCATGAGTTACAACATTCCACCTATCCACCCATGTATCACCAGAGTTGGCATTATAATGGTTCCATCTTGAACTGTCTCTACACACCTTGGGATATTTTCATTAATTACTTGTATTATGACTCACACGCAAGTGAGGGGAACCAAATGATTGGTTAAAAGGGGGTTACATAAATATACTTGGACACATAGGCCCCACATAATAATGGATGGAGGAATAAAAGGAATGTAATCATATTTAATTTAATAATAAATAATTATAAACTCACATAATAAGTTAAATTAAAACATCCAACACATACACAAGTCTTGGTCAAGATCATGAACATTTTTACATGCAATGAATACACAAAATTAACCGACTAGAATTCATTTATTTATTCATTCTTTATTATTTAAGATGAATGCACTTTCATTAATTATTTAATTAATTCATTTTCATCTTAATGATCATTCAAACTTAATTGGAGATATCCATTATTTATTGAATTTTTGGAAAATAAACAACAAAAACAATAATGACATATTAATTATAATAAATTAATCGAGAATTTAATACTCTTTAAAACCATTATTAAAATTTCAAACACACATTGGTGTGTCAATCAATAAAATAAGGTTTTAATGTTGCAATTTTTAATTTAATATAATGTTAAATTATATCATCTAATGAGAGACTACACAACGTGTACAGTTCATCCACACGTTCTGTACCTCAGTTTCAGTGTATCTGAGTCATACACCTTGGGATTTAATATATTAACTCGGCCAAAATAAATGTAATGTATAGGATAGATGCACACTATGTACCCACTTTCCATGTATGGGGTTGGACTAGTCAATATGTGGTGTGTAATAAATACACTGTGTGTAATTAACTTCTCGACCCATCCAGGTACAATATGCATGGTTACACAATGTGTGCTTCAGCTACATACCACGTAATGTAGTTTTACCGGCCAAATATTTGGAACTTCCTGATGGAATCTCTGGTCATTATTCATCCATTATTTAACATTTATAAAAATTAAACACTGAATGAACATGATTAATATTTCAATAACATGTTAATTCAAATATGATTAAAGTATGAATAACATGAAATGAAAATCAAACCACAATTTCACATAGATCAATAATAAAATAAATAATTATAAATTTAAATGTGACCCCTATGATACCACTTGTTGGTTTTGGGCATAGAGAAAGCATACAGTGGTGGAAGATATATTAAAATTTATTTTAATAATCATTTTCTAAAACCAAGAGTAAGGATCTTGCATGTCAATTTTATAAATAATATTTTTAATATTTGAAGAAATAAATACATGGTATTAGGAACTATAACGCCCCGACCCCAGAAGCCCAGAGCCAATGCATTATTTTATTACATTGGCATGATTAAAAGGAATAAAATACCAAAGGACTGAGTAGTTTTGTAGTTTTAGAAAACCATATACATACATAGGTTCAAAATTACACCTTGAAATTAAATACAACATATAAGTTTTATTAGGAATGTCCACAACTCTAAGTTTATCCTTTTCAGTCATTCATAATAAACTTCTTCATTTCTTGAGAAAATGAAGCATAAGAAATGGGTGAGCATAGATGCTTAGTAAGGGTAATCAATACAGTGAAAGATATCATAAACATAAACAATAGGCATGGTGAATAACTAAAAATACATGCCTTTAAAAATAAACTTGAACAAAATATTGAAGGAATATGAGTTGAGTAAATATTTCCATAATACAACATAATCATGAGTAATCTATTAGTTAAATAACTACATAAGATATCAATTTCTAGCTTCATAATGAGGTAAATGCATATGACCAACATTATAAAACATACCTTCAAGGCCTTGGCCAATACTTCTAAAAATGATTATGGTCTCAGAAAAAACCATATCTCAAAATGGGCAAGGCCTCGGCCAAGTCCATATCTATTTGTCTCATGAGACCTACCGATGCATCGAGAGGATATAGAGGCCCCCAACCATCACTTACTAAGTCTAATTTATTCCTCATATGAAATGGGTGAACACAATAAACATATAAATTTACATAGAAACTATAAATTTATATGTAAATAACTTTCTCCAATCATTTAACATAAACACTAACAATTCGGAGTAAAATGGAGAATAGTATCAAGATAGAAAATCCACAATAAAACTAATCAAAAAAGAAATTCAAAAACATATTTTAGATTATATCATAATAGATATACCTCAATGAATTACAATATTAAACAAGGTATTTTGACATATATAAAGTTACTTTTAAACGAGACAATTGAAAAATTACTAAGGAAAAAATCCTTAAACATTCGAAAGTGTCTCATTCCACCTTGAAAGATTCAAATAATAATCCCATATAATATCATTAAAATAAGGATAATATTTATATGATATACCAAATAGAATTATATAGACCACATTCATGGAATGAGTGGTAAATAAGTTATATATTATATAAAAGTTAATGTGAGACAAGATTTTTTTTACTTTTGAAAAAGAGTTCTTTTGGAAAATCATTTGTATTTTCCATGAAATCAGATTGTAAAAAATTATATCCTAGAAAATAAAATTCCAGGACATTGAAATTATATTTGAGTCATAAATTATGTCCCGCTGAAGTGAAATCATGTAGAAAAGAGTTCTTAGGATTCTTTAGAAATAAAACATTTTAGAGCATTTTAAGGGAAGTATTAAAGAGAATTTTAAAGTGGAAAAGCATGTTTTTTATCTTAAATCCAGAAATTATAAAAGATAATTTTTCATAATAAAATGATTGTTTTTATAAAAATAATGGTGTCTTGAAACATATTCTAGTATGCACTTGAAAATGGGAAAGAATTTGAGAAGTTCCCTTTATTCAAGTTTGTTTATCGGGATAAAATTTTGAATGATCCTTTTAGAACATGTAAATACCCATAAAATAAAGAAGGATTATGGTTGGTAAAAATATATAGAACATTAAAATAGAATTTATTTGTATTACATAATAATAAATAACAATTTCATTTAGGTAAGTAGAGAATAAGAGTAACCTGAATGAAAATGGAAGTTCGGGTAGAAATCCCTTACCACTTTGTAATCAATCAGTTCATGTAACCCAAAATTAATAATATGATAATGATACATTTAATACAAAAAAAAAGAGATTCATGATATGATAAATTTATGTTCAGTATACATACACCATACAAAAGTAATAGTAGTGAATACAGGATATCTCACAAAAATGGAAGTGAGGTGAGGAAACCCATTACCTTAAGTCCGATGGTGTTCTTCAATTGATCTTAGTGTCCTGGATAACTAAATTAAATTCATTAATTAATATTTCAAGAACCTATTATTTATGTAATTGATTAATTATATCCTTATTAAGTTCATTAATTTCTTTCTTGATGGGTTTAAGAGGTTCGATTTCATTGTTTGGGAGTGTTTTCTTCCTTGGTTTTCATGATCATTTTAATTATATTCATGTACGGATAAACATGTAGAATGAGAACGGTTGTAAAAAATTGAATTTTTTTATTATTAGTGAAAAACCATTAGATTAAATGGTTATAAAATTAAATTTTTTTATTTTTAGTGAATATGAATCATTATATAAAACTTTAATGACAATTGTTTGGGTTAATTGGTGGTTTTTGATCACAACGAACTCATTTTGATTTATAAATTAATATCGTGTGTATAAAAGGATTACATAACCTTAAATTATTATAATACATATATTATAGTCTGGTTCAACCATAAAAATGGTTTCATTATCTGAATTGAAGATAGTAATAGAAATTGTAAACTGTTGTCCTTGAATGTGATAAACCACCACATCTCATATGGTGTTTTCATTTCTAGTATAAAAGAAGGGGAAAGGAGAGATGATGATGAATTATTACACTATAAAAATAGAATTCCAGTACATGTATGTTACTGTAGTTATCATAAAATTTGTATGAAAGGATGAGAGGAAAGAAAAAAAATGAAAATAAAGGAACTCAAAATAAATGAAAAGTTGAGAAATCCCTTACAAAAATTCTGCAACTTAATGGCATCGCTTTAAAATTCATAAAATATTTTGATGAGATAAAAGGGGTATCTAATCATTATTATATAATATAGATATTAAGGGTGATATGTAATGACATATCTCAACATAATCTAATTGAAAATAAAAGAGAATAACATAAAAAGAGTGCTTGAAAAAGAGAAGGGTGATAGATTCCCATACCTTTTAGAGTAACTCCTAAAACATGAAGGTTGAGACCTTGGGGGATTGAGGAAACCATGTGAGGAATCATAGGGAGGTAAAAATACCAGATATTCTAGGATGATGAGTTTTTAATGAAATAAAACAAAGGAATGAGTGGGTATTTATAGTAAATGAGAGGGAGTTCTTTTTATTAATTTCAAAGGACACCAAATTAGTGTTTTTTGAAAAACGATGAGCTTTATCATGGTATTTGACCCTAGTATTGGCCACTTGGTACACTTAATATAATATTTTAATGTAAAAAATTTTACTAGAATTTTATATTAATTATTACTTCATTATGATGTCATTAAACATACCAAAAACTCAAAACTGTATTTTTACTGTTCACGAACAATTAAAGTATATTAAAAAAAATCCCAAAAATTCACCCCAACCATTTTTTGATGTGTAAAATTCAAAAAATAAATCCATTTTTTGAAAATAGTTTTCTAAATAATTTTAATTTAATTTTTAAATAACATCATAATTTATTAAAAAAATAACTTTAAAACTATAACTCATTTTATAACACCACGAGGAATTAATCAAGGTCCCATAAAATTATCTTATAACCATAAGAAAATAAAGTAATAATTTATTATTACATTTTATGAAAATAAATTTCCATGTTAAATTATTAAATTAATCATAAAATTGTAAATAAAATATTTATGACATACCAAAATACCAATACTTATACTATGATCGTTTTTCACTTATAAGATGTCTAAATTGTATTTATATATTCATGGGTGAAGTTTCTTTTTTTGGATGATTTACTATTAATTACTATTCATAATATTGTATTACTATTCATAAGGGTCTATTACTATTCATAAGGACATGTTAATATTTACCAAAAATTAAGTTTTCCTTATGAGACTTTAAATATCATACTGAATGCAACCGTGTATATTAGTTTTTTCAAAATTCAAATCACAAAGGTGAAAAAATTATTTTTATTTTTTAAGTTATAATAAAGTTTTGTTTTGTAGAGACTCAGTGTTTCATGCATTCTATATTAAATATGTTTGTACATTCTTAGGGTGTTACATTATTCCCCCATCAACAGAATTGCATCCTCACAATTTAAAACTACACTTGAAAAGGTAAAGGTTGATTATTGAAAATTCCCATGTGGGAAACCCACATAGGAAATAGGGTTAATAAAATATCCTCTTAAAAATTGGTTAAAATAAATGAGGTGGTCACCATAAAAATCATTCTTTCGAATGAGGTGAAATTAGTTGGAAGTAAAAACCTAGATATGAAAGAAAAATCTAACTATGAAGTTCTGAAGGAACGTAATAGAGAACATGTTTAGATGAAATTTGATTACTAAAAAACTATAAACTACTATAAAAAATCATCAATATTATCAAAGATTAGGATAATAGGACAACATTTTATTTAAGACTCTTTTCCTTGAGTTGAGGAATTATTCCACTCTATAAGAGTATAAATATACTTTTCTATTTACAAACTAATACTTTTATTTCACCTTGAACTATCTATACCTCACCACTTAGCATAGATTACACCATATGGTGAAGTGATACATTAACCTCTAAAATCTCATACAATGATCAACTTAAACCATTTCATAAATGGTTAAAAATTACAAAATATAATTATTCAACACTTTAGAATGAAGGTCTATGAATTTAAAAGATTAACTTATCATTAAACCTTAATCAACATGAAACCGATCTAAATTTTTACATTCCAAAAATGTGAATAACTTCATCATGTATCCTCTTGAAATATGGTAATAACTTGACTTACAGTAAAAACCATATCAGAAACATGCATTCTTTCATTTTCCTTAAGTAATATACATGTTATTAGATATATTCCTTAAATCCAAAATTGTTGTAAACTACCTCGATGATAACATATACCACTTCTCAAAAAGTCAATAATTAGTTCCAAGGTAGTCACTACTTATCTGAATAAATAATTTCTTCATCATTATCTCAACATCATATATATATATTAAGGGTTTTCTTTCCCTCAATCATGTGTTTCTAAAAAGTTTAACTTTCTACCGTATCACTTTTCCTTTTTACCCTTCATTATACAACCTCAAATATTTAATGAAATAGTACTAAAGTAAAATCCTTATATATATCTTAATTATTATAAAAAGAATATCATAACATAGTTCTTGAATCCAAAAACACAAATACATTATTTATTCCACTTCAACCGTAGTAACATCATAAGCTTGACCTTGATCCCTTTACTTTTTCAGATCTATATTTCTATGACGCTTGGGACATTCATTTTCATAGTGCACCATATCCCTACGGTTGAAGCATTGAATATAGGAAAATTATTTCCTTGTCTTGAAATTATGAGCATGGTGGCCTTTTTCTCCATAATTTTAGAAAACTCATTTTCCTCTTAAGTATATACTAATGTGTTTCCTTCCATAATTATCACATGTGGGAAAATAATTCTTTCCCTTATTCCCTTTATACATCTTTTTCTTAGTTATCCTCTTACTCTCCCAATTATTTACAAAGACAAAATAATTAGAAAAATATTTATCCATATTATTTAGACATGATAATATCTCCTCACACGATGAGAATGATTGAGATATTATTTTCCTTCAAAAGAATGTCTTAAACCCATCGAAGAAATGACCATTATTAATTTTTGAATTATGTGGTTTTTAATGGTTCTTATTCCTTTCGGTAGGATCCATTTCTAAAAAATGGAATACACTAGATTAGATTATGAATCATAATGTATAATCTCAACTTAGAAAAATACTTAGCACAAATTGAAATCTGATCCATAACTAATATCATAGTCATAGACACAATTTCTTTGAATAAAAAAAATTTACATTTAATTCCTTAATAATGGTTTGTAAAGAAAATGTAAATTATCCTAATAAAATCCCATTGGAGTTTCAAAATAGGTGCATAGTAAGGCCCATTGTCATTTACCAAGTTACCCCGGGTCAAGCCCAAAACACCTTTTCAGAGTTGTTACTCCTAGGTACATCTGTGTCAGAATCACATCCACTTGTAGTATCTAGATAAAGATTTATTTTCTTAGAAGATCCAAATAATCTATTCCTTACCAAAATTATAGGATGTTCCTATATGTGTATCTTCAATTCTATCTTAGGGTTTTTCTTGCCTAATCTTTGTTTTCTAAATCTAGCTTCTAAGTTTTCTACTAAACTTCCTCTGATACCAACTGTAACACCCCGACCCCAGAAACTCAAAGCTGGTGCATTATTTTAACAAATTGGCATGATTACATGGAATCAAATCCCAAAGGATAGATTAGTTTAGTAGTTTTGGAAAACCAGATACATACATAGGTTCAACATTACAACTTAAAATGAAATACAACATAGATATTTTATTGGGAATATCCACAACTCTATGTTTATCCTTGTAGGTCATCATAATAAAATTATTCATGTCATTATAAAATGAAATATAAAAAAGGGATGACATTAGATTCTTAGTAATGGTAATAAATACATCAAAAGATATCATAAACATAAACCTTAGGCATGGTGAATAACTAAAAACACATGCCTTTAAAAAAAACTTGAACATAATATGGTAGGAATATGAGATGAGTAAATATTACCATAATACAACATAATCATGGGTATTCTATTAGTTGAATAACCACATTAACTATAAATTTTGAGCTTGATAATGAGGTAAATTCATATTACGGACATTCTGAAACATACCGTCAAGGCCTCATCCAAGACGTCTAAAAATGATTAAGGCCTCGGCTAAAATCATATCTCAAAATGGGAAAATCCTCGACCAAGTCCATATCTATTTGTCTCATGCAACCTACCGATGCATCGAGAGGCTATAGTGCACCCTACCTATCACTTAATAATTCCAATTCATTCCTCATATGAAAGGGGTGAACATAATCAACATATACATTTATAATGAAACTAAAAATTGAAATGTAAATAACTTTCCCCAATCATTTAACATAAACACTAACCATTCATAGTAAAATGTTGAATGGTATCAAGATAGTACATCCACAATCAAAATAACCAGAAACCCTTCAAAAAAATACTGTAGATGATATCATAATAGATAGACCTTAATTAATTACGAGATTCAACAAGTGATGTTTATATAGATGAAGTTACTTTTAAACGAGACATTGAAAAACTCTTGGGAAAATAATCCTTAAACATTCAAAAGTGTCCCATTCCACCTTGAAACATTCAAATCATAATCACTTAGAATATCATGAGAATAAGGAGACTATTGATATGATATAACAAAAATAATTACATACACCACATGCATGTAATGAGTGGTGAACAAGTAATATATTCATAAAAGTTAATGTGAGATGATAAAAATACTTTGTACTTTTGAAATAAGAGTTCTTTTGGAAAATCGTTTTATTTTTACATGAAATAAGATTTTAAACATTATATCCTAGAAAAGAAAAGACCATGAAATTGAAATTATATTTGAGGCATAAATTATGTCCCACTGAGGTGAAATCATGTAAAAAAGAGTTCTTAATAATCCTTAGAAATAAAACATTTTAGAGCATTTAAAGGAATGTATTAAAGATAACTTTAAAGGGGAAAAGCATGTTAGTTATCTTAAATAAAGAAATGATACAAGATATTTTTTCACAATAAATTTAGTGGTTTTATAAAACTAATGGTGGATTAAAATAGATTCTGGTGTGCACTTGAAAACTGGTAATAATTTGAGAAGTTCCCTTGAATCGAATTTGTTTATTGGGATAAAATTTTGAATGATTCTTTTAAAACGTGTAAATCCCCATAAAATAAAGAAGGAATATAGTTAGTAAAAATATATAGAACATTAACACAGAATTTATTTTGATTAAATAAGAATAAATAATAATTTCATTGAGTTAAGTAGATAATAAGAGTAACCCGAATAAAAATGGTGGTTCGGGTATAAATCACTTAGCACTTTGTAATCAATCAGTTCGTATGCCAAAAAATTAATAATATTCAAATTATAACTTGAATAACATGAATATATAGATATTAATGATATTATACATCAATGGGTAGTATATATACACCATAAACAAGTAATAGTAGTGAATAAAGAATATCTCAGAAAAATGGAAGTGAGGTGAGGAAACCCCTTAAATTAAGCCTGATGGTGTTCTTCACTTGATCTTAGTGTCCTGGATAACCAAATTAAATTAACTAATTTATATTTAAAGAACATACTATTTATGTAATTGATTAATTATATCTTTATTAAGTTCATTCATTTCCTTCTCGATCAGTTTAAGAGGTTAAATTCCATTATTTGAGAGTGTTTTCTTCCTTGGTTTTCATGATCAGTTTACTTATATTCATGTACGAATAAACATGTAGAATGAGAATGGTTGTACAGAATTTAAGTTGTATGTTATTAGTGAACAAAAAGAATATTACATGATTATAAAATTAATTATTTTATTGGTAGTGAAGATGAATCATTATATAAAACTTTAATGATAATTGTTTGGGTTAATTAGTGGTTTTTGATCACAACGAAATCATTTTGATTTATAAATTAATATCATATCTATAAAAGGATTCTGTCACGAACCGAATCTGATCGCCACCAAAAAGGGCACCAAACCTGGCCCGTGACAAGGCCCGAAGGGCGTTCCCGATCCCCACGGGCTGGCACAAGTGCCCGGGTATCATAAAATGATAATTGGGAACGATTTACCCAAGTTTATAAACATAAAACAAGAAAAGAATCCAATAAAACGAATCTGGATTTTTCAAACCAAATAATATTTTTCAAAAATTCAGAACTGAATTACACAATTTTAAACAATTTTTAAAGGCTATTACAAAGGTACAAACCCAAGAAAAGACATCCAAAGAACCTCCACATGGAAAGAGGCACCGCCCTCAAGCCATCTCCGCGAAACTGCATCACGATGGACCACTAAAAACCAGAACCAATGGCATAAAACATGTACCCAAACCTGTGACATAAAATAAGCAAGTCTACTTACACCCAAATGTGTAAGTAGGGTGTGAGAGAAATCCCAGTAGGATACCACCGCTAAGAGATTCCATGTGATAAACATTTCATGACAAAAAACATTGCAAGTTTTGTAAATAAGAAATGCTTGTTACAATTTTCTAAAGGATGTAATAATAAATGAAAACAGTTTTCATGTGGGCTAATTTTAAAGGACCAACAATTCTAAAATAACTAAAAAAGCGATTGAATTTTCAAGCCAACAATACCGTATACCTACGGTAAGTACAAAGGATCTAACGAGCACAAGAAATAGGAAATAACCCCTAGGCACTAGCTAGCTGTGGGTCCCAGGTACCTCGTATCTCGGTGAGAGTAACCACAAAAAAATATCCGTTCTCGTGCACGAGCCACTAGTAGGGATCATAGCCATAACCTAGTGGTCCCCAATCATCATCATCATAGTTTAGTTAGAGTTGTAAGCGTCAATATTGCTAAGTGAAACTGAGGCCAAACCCCACGGATTCACTAGCATACTAGTACACGTCCACCCACCTAGATACCCGGGTTTTCCCATTGTGCTCAAACAAGTTAACAATCCAAGAAATATAGTATTCACATGTAAATATCACTTCCACATCACACATTAACCAAACAGCCCCACGTACATCACTAAAGTAACAAATTCCACTTTTCATTCAAATGCATTTTGAAATCAAACTCACTCCAAATTGCCTACAACACTTTTCACATTTCTTTAACACTTACAGAAATCCATTAAACAATTTTATAAAACCATTACAAGATATTAAACTCACATAACATCCCACACACATGTCCCACAATACCCTTCTCACCTTAACAATTCATTTTATAAATAAACTCAAACAAAATATCCCACACCCGTGTTTCGCACACATAAACACAATTTAGTAAAACATTTCGGCAATTTATAAAAAATTATAAAAATGTTTAACATCTCAAATCACCACTTTAACATTAAGAAACACACATTAGGTGAACACACTCACCCAAACAGTACATATACACCCTTTCCCAACTTTGTTTAACCAAATAAAACATTTTAAATTTTTATAAAACTAACCCAAGAGGTATAACCATTGTTTGCACACTAAACCCATTTCAAAACCCTCATTCAAAACCAAAATCATACCAATAAAAATCCATAACAGAATTTTTCAGCCCTAAAAAAATTATTAAACCACCCCCAAATGTTATAAAAATACATCAAATAATAACACAAATATTCACATGAAAAACACACGTTTTTATAAATCACCTTCAAAAAGTACAACACGGTTTTACACCTTAAAATCATTCAAAAACCTCTTTTCAAGGCCCACATGACAATACAGAATTAACAAAATAGAATTGGCAGCCCCTTTTCAAGACTAATAAACCACTTTCACATGTTATAAACTAAACCCAAACATTACCCCAAGAGTCACACATGAAAAGTACCCAATTTCCAGCTAAAATACTACTAAAAATTAAATATTTAACAAAATTCATCAAAAATAGTTTTCAAACCACACAAAATAGATTATAAACATACTAAATTAATAAACCAGGCAAGATAACTCATCATAAAATGGTTACACATGGAATCACCTACCTTTTGATTCGAAACCCTCAAAACATGGTGCGAAACATTAAGCGTACCACCGCCGCACCACAAGGAAAATAAACCCAGACCTAGACCACAAAAAATTAACCCAAAATATACCAAATCAGACCTTAGGATCTAACCCCAACTTCTGGAAATGAGGAAATTCAATAAAGAGGAATAAAAACTAAAAGAGGATGGAAAGAACCAAGAAGGAATTCCCTTACTTGAAATATCTTGAATAAATCAGCCCCAATACACCAATATATGAATCTACAAGTACCCAAAACTGATATGGAGGTCCGAAGGAGTCATATTAGGTCATGTGGAGACTGAAATGGGGAGAAAAGGATGAAAATTGAAGGAGTTATGAAAGATTCATTTTACCTCATCAAATCTGGTCGATTTGAGAAAGATTGAGAAAGATCATCCAACTCCGCGGGGTATATGAGCTCCAAAGAGGAAAACACGATACATAGGGTGAGGATGAGGTTTTTGGCTTCTAGTGGGAGGTTGAATCACCGAAAAACAGAAAAAAAACGAATGAGATATTGAAATTTTAAAAAAATAATTTAAAGCCGGAAATGGGTTTACGGGCAGGCCCATTACCTTAATTAAAAACCCAAATCCATCATGATTTGGGATTTCTATGTGGTTAAAAGGGATATGGTGATTTTAATATATTAGGGTATGCCAATTGGGAAGTGTAATGAGTATAAAATAGTAAAAATTGAAGGATTTATAGAAGAATAAAAATTTGTTTTTAAATCTGGATTTGGGCTCACGGTTTGGCCCAAATTTTCAAAACCCACCATTTTCAACAAAATGAGTGGTAAACCCCCAAAACAAATCAAGAATGGAAATTAAAAGAATAATGAATTTAAAAAAAATTCATGGGTGTGAAAATTATCCCCACCATGAAACTTTCCGCCCTCGGAAAGCCACATCACGAACAAAGAAAAAACCAAACTCAACCGAAATGCAGAAATGTACTCCTTTGCTAAGATTCGCCCCGAATGGCCAAAACACCTCGAATGATCAATTAAGGAATGAATACTTCACAACCAAAACATAAACCTCATTACTAAAATTATCAAGCACATTCAGGATTTATCCTAAAATAAAACTCCTCAAAAACTATCTGAACAAGGCTCAAGCAATTTACCCAAACAATCAAGAACATCGAACAAGGTTACACTTACCTTGATATAGCTAAACCACTGGGAAATCTCCAATCCCAACATTTACCCAAGGAATATGTATGTGGTTATATAGCTCTGAACTAGACTACCCACATCCAATACAATACCAAGTACAAAAGTGAGTTGCTGGTACAAGGATACACAAATGGGCTCCCCAACCATAAGAGACAACTTAAAATTTTTTTTCTAAGAAATAATCAAGACACTAATAGGGGAGCCCTGAACAAACTCCCCAGTACAAGGGGTAGAATCCCATTAGGAATTTTCAAAATAATATACGCGAGACTCATAGTGGTTCTCCCCACCATAAGAACCATCCATCTTAACTGACCAATATGGGATGACATAGAAAAACCCCAAAACTTAAAGAGTTGGGACGACAACACGGTTATCTCGCACAATTTGGGAAACTGTGTGCTAACCATGTGGATCCTTATACCTACATGGTTTTCTAGGGAATGGTTACTAATAAGTGTTCACTCAACATGTCTAGAAATATCTAAAACCTTTCCCCCGAACCCAAAGGAAACCAAAGTGGAAAATAAAGTCATTGGGAGATAACATGGGGATGAGGCCCGCAACCTCTTTCCACCGAACGTGAACAAATGAAGCAAGATGACAACAAAAAATGTTTACACTATTACCATATCTCATACTACGAACATTTCTTTGTTCAAGTTTAAAGACTACCCTGGGATTTCCTCTGACTACGTGCCAGAATCTCTCCGGGACCTATGGCTGGAGCTGGAATGATTGAAGCATCTTCAGCCTTGTAGTTAGGATTTGGAAACCCCCGAATAGAATTTCTTCTTCTGATTCTACAAACAACTACACGCAATCCCAGATGGGTTCACCCAGACATAACACACTCCAGAACTCACTTTACCCTAACTTTTAAATTCACTGAAATAAGGGTTTAGAGGATGCACTCACATCACACCTTACTTCTTTGGGTGAGAAACAACAGAAATAAAGGACACATATTAACACCTTCCTCTAAAATAGATGATGTCAAGATATCCCAAAAGGAAAAACAATTTTGAAAAATATATACTCACATAATATTGTACAACTTCACCTTTACAATCAAACAAGCACGTGACATCACATCACGTCACCGAACATGACCAAAGGGACTGATAGAAATAATACAAGGAGGGGGGCCTTATAAAACATCACCAAATATCACAGAATTCCAGAAAGTGTCCACAACAGCCTCTCATGTCCAGATTTCCCACACTTGTGGTTTAACATAAACCCCTTCTACGAGGAGACTATGAAGGACTTAGAGGCCATCTTAGACACTATCCATACTGACAACCCCAGACAACTTTTACCTTCGACGAATCAGGTGGCTTAAGAAACTAAGGTCTCTTTCAACCATCCACGATCACTCTTACGCAACAAGAGGATCTAAAAAAAACCACGAAAGTAAATGGTGTAGAATCATTCTACAAATCTCAATAAAATATTCCTTACATTGATCAACTGGAGGATTTTCCAATGGCAAAACAATCCGCGTTGCACTTCATTTGTGCACTAAATCTTAATGGGGGCGCACCTTATCCAATGAAAGAACCCAAGGACCCAACCAAGCTGGTCTATTGGTAAAAACATGCAAAAAAATATATCCAAACTCATTAATGGAACCATATTAAAGGTTTCCCAAAACTTATATCATAGGAGACTACTAACCAGACCTTCTACCCAGCTTTCCGACCAAACACAAACCCAAAAAAAAAGTTTCGAACAGGAGGGGTTCTTGGACTCAAAACATCCCACAACATCAACATTTTCAAAATCCCATAATAAAAACCATCCCAAACTATTAATCAAGAAAACATGTTTTTCTTTAAAACCATTTCTGAAAAAAAAAACGGTTCAACGGTAAGCGAATCCACCAATGGTACCCCATGGGCCTCACACATGCATGTTTTTGTGCCACACCGGGCACCCTCCTCAAATCCGTCCTGGCACTCATCCAGTCATGCCATCAACCATCTATCATCCCATATAACCCCATGCATGTGGTCACTCATGGAAATACTAAAGGTTAATGAAATGATTCTTTCCACTTTTCAAAACCAAAACGATCAACCAACACATCATTCTTATCAAAACCGCTAACCAGGAGGTCGAACCCAAATTACCACATTAAAAAAAACTTTTCAGAAAGGCACAATCGTTACAATGAAAACTCACATTCAAGTTTTTTACATCAATTTCAAAGCATCTCATCCCATTAAAAAACCTTTTAATAGTTTAGAAAACTCATAATGGGAACACTTTTTCAAAACCAACTTCAATATAGTTTCTTCTTTCAAAAGAGGTGTAAGAACACAATTTTACATTTCAAAATAATTCTGAATATTCAGTTGCACCATTTCATAAATCAAACCATTCCATATTTATTTGAAAATTATTTTACAAAAACATTACACTTCTTAAAACCAAGTCACTTTAAAACCAAAGTTCCAAGATTTCAAAACTAAAGAACACCAGACAATGCGAGAGGAAACTAGTTTCAGTGGGTGACTTGGACATATGGTTGGAGGCCATATTCCAATCACTTCACTATCACAGAGAGTGTTCTAGGGAATATCCTAGGATCCACATGGCTTGCCAGACCTTGCGATCTCATTGAGACCGTTAACCCAACTCTCTTTTCATTTCCCCTAATCATCATCAAACCAAGAAAACCAAAAGACATAGACAAATCCCAACTTCACCTGGTGAATTGAATCCTGAAATGAGGTGTGGTGATCAAGAACACTACCCATAACCAGAATTCCATGTCCCAACAATCATAACTCTAGACTATCCAGACTATTTCCCAAATAACATGAATCAAATGGAGCGAACCTCCTCTGATACCATTTTGTCACGAACCAAATCTGATCGCCACCAAAAGGGGCACCAAACCTGGCCTGTGACAAGGTCCGAAGGGCGTTCCCTATCCCCATGGGCTGGAACAAGTGCCCGGGTATCATAAAATGATAATTGGGAATGATTTACCCGAGTTTATACACATAAAACAACAAAAGAATCCAATAAAACGAATCTGGATTTTTCAAACCAAATAATCTTTTTCAAAAATTCAGAACTGAATTACACAATTTTAAACAATGTTTAAAGGCCATTACAAAGGTACAAACCCAAGAAAATACAGTCCAAGAACCTCCACATGGAAAGAGGCACCGCCCTCAAGCCATCTCCGCGAAACTACATCACGATGAACCACTAAAAACCAGAACCAATGGCATAAAACATGTACCCAAACCTGTGACATAAAATAAGCAAGTATACTTACACCCAAAGGTGTAAGTAGGGTGTGGGAGAAATCCCAGTAGGATACCACCTCTAAGAGATTCCATGTGATAAACATTTCATGACAAAAAACATTGCAATTTTTGTAAATAAGAAATGCTTGTTACAATTTTCTAAAGGATGTAATAATAAATGAAAACAGTTTTCATGTGGGATAATTTTAAAGGACCAACAATTCTAAAATAACTAAAAAAGCTACTTAATTTTCAAGACAACAATACCGTATAATGACGGTAAGTACAAAGGATCTAATGAGCACAAGAAATAGGAAATAACCCCTAGGCACTAGCTAGCTGTGGGTCCCAGGTACCTCGTATCTCAGTGAGAGTAACCACAAAAAAATATCTGTTCTCATGCACGAGCCACTAGTAGGGATCATACCCATAACCTAGTGGTCCCCAATCATCATCATCATAGTTTAGTTAGAGTTGTAAGCGTTAATACTGCTAAGTGAAACTGAGGCCAAACCCCACAGATTCACTAGCATACTAGTACACGTCCACCCACCTAGATACCCGGGTTTTCCCATTGTGCTCAAACAAGTTCACAATCCAAGAAATATAGTTTTCACATGTAAATATCACTTCCACATCACACATTAACCAAACATCGCCATGTACATCACTAAAGTAACAAATTCCACTTTTCATTCAAATGCATTTTGAAATCAAACTCACTCCAAATTGCCTACAACACTTTTCACATTTCTTTAACACTTCCAGAAATCCATTAAACAATTTTATAAAACCATTACAAGATATTAAACTCACATAACAGCCCACACACATGTCACACAATACCCTTCTCACCTTCACAATTCATTTTATAAATAAACTCACACAAAATATCCCACACCCGTGTTTCGTACACAAAACACAATTTAGTAAAACATTTTGGCAATTTATAAAAAATTCTAAAAAGGTTTAACATCTCAAATCACCACTTTACCATTAAGAAACACACATTAGGTGAACACACTCACCCAAACAGTACATATACACCATTTCCCAACTTTGTTTAACCAAATAAAACATTTTCAATTTTTATAAAACAAACCCAAGAGGTATAACCATTGTTTGCACACTAAACCCATTTCAAAACCCTCATTCAAAACAAAAATCATACCAATAACAATCCATTACAGAATTTTTCATCCCTAAAAAAATTATTAAACCACCCCCAAATGTTATAAAAATACATCAAATAATACCACAAAGATTCACATGAAAAACACAAGTTTTCATAAATCTCCTTCAAAAAGTACAACAGGGTTTTACACCTTAAACTCATTCAAAAACCTCTTTTCAAGGCCCACATGACAATAAGAAATTAAAAAAACAGAATTATCAGCCCATTTTCAAGACTAATAAACCACTTTCATATGTTATAAACTAAACCCAAACATTACCACAAGAGTCACACATGAAAAGTACCCAATTTCAAGCTAAAATACTACTAAAAATTAAATATTTAACCAAATTCATCAAAAACAGTTTTCAAACCACAAAAAACAGATTATAAACATACTAAATTAATAAACCAAGCAAGATAACTCATCATAAAATGGTTACA
Organism: Viscum album; assembly: GCA_963277665.1. Taxonomy (NCBI): domain Eukaryota; kingdom Viridiplantae; phylum Streptophyta; class Magnoliopsida; order Santalales; family Viscaceae; genus Viscum; species Viscum album. The sequence goes on from OY728126.1 coordinate 53,613,965, forward strand.
CATGGAATCACCTACCTTTTGAGTCGAAACCCTCAAAACATGGTGTGAAACATTAAGCGTACCACCGCCGCAACACAAGGAAAATAAATCCAGAACTAGACCACAAAAAATTAACCCAAAAGATACCAAATCAGACCTTAGGATCTATCCCCAACTTCTGGACATGAGGAAATTCAATAAAGAGGAATAAAAACTAAAAGAGGATGGAAAAAACCAAGAAGGAATTCCCTTACTTGAAATATCTTGAATAAACCAGACCCAATCCACCAATATATGAATCTCCAAGTACCCAAAATTGATATGGAGGTCTGAAGGAGTCATATTAGTTCATGTGGGGACTGAAATGGGGTGAAAAGGGTGAAAATTGAAGGAGTTATGAAAGATTCATTTTACCTCATCAAATCTGGTCGATTTGAGAAAGATTGAGAAAGAGCGTCCAACTCCGCGGGGTATATGAGATCCAAAGAGGAACACACGATACAGGGGGTGAGGCTGAGGTTTTTGGCTTCTAGTGGGAGGTTGAAGCACCAAAAAACAGTAAAAAAACGAATGAGATATTGAAATTTTAAAAAAATAATTTAAAGCAGGAAATGGGCTTACAGGCAGGCCCATTACCTTAATTAAAAACCCAAATCCATCATGATTTGGGATTTCTATGTGGTTAAAAGGGATATGGTGATTTTAATATATTAGGTTATGCCAATTGGGAATTGGAATGAGTATAAAATAGTAAAAATTGAAGGATTTATAGAAGAATCAAAATTTGTTTTTAAATCTGGATTTGGGCTCACGGTTTGGCCCAAATTTTCAAAACCCACCATTTTCAACAAAATGAGTGGTAAAACCCCAAAACAAATCAGGAATTGAAATTAAAAGAATAATGAATTTAAAAAAAATTCATGGGTGTGGCAATTCTCCCCACCAAGAAACTTTCCACCCTCGGAAAGCCACATCACGGACAAAGCAAAAACAAAACTCAACCGAAATGCAGAAATGGACTCCTTTGCTAAGCTTCGCCCCGAATGGCCAAAACCCCTCCAGTGATCAATTAAGGAATGAATACTTCACAACCAAAAGATACACATCATTAATGAAATTATCAAGCACATTCAGGATTTATCCTAAAATAAAACTCCTCAAAAACTATCTGAACAAGGCTCAAGCAATTTACCCAAACAAACAAGAACATCGAACAAGGTTACACTTACCTTGATATAACTAAACCACTAGGAACTCTCCAATCCCAATATTTACCCAAGGAATATGCATGTGGTTATATAGCTCCGAACTAGACTACCCACATCCAATCCAAGACCAAGTACAAAATTGAGTTACTGATACAAGGATACACAAATGGGCTCCCCAACCATAAGAGACAACTTAATTTTTTTTTTCCGAGAAAGAATCAAGACACTAACAGGGGAGCCCTGAACAAACTCTCCAGTACAAGAGGTATAATCCCATTATGAATTTTCAAAATAATATACGCGAGACTCATAGTGGTTCTCCCCACCATAAGAACCATCCATCTTAACTGACCAACATGGGCCGACATAGAAAAACCCCAAAACTTAAAGAGTTGGGACGATAACACGGTTAGCCCACACAATTTGGGAAACTATGTGCTAACCATGTGGATCCTTATACCTACATGGTTTTCTAGGGAATGGTTACTAATAAGTGTTCACTCAAAATGTCTAGAAATATCTAAAACCTTTCCCCCGAACCCAAAGGAAACTAAAGGGGAAAAGAAAGTAATTGGGAGATAACATGGGGATGAGGCCCGCCACCTCTTTCCACCGAACGTGAACAAATGAAGAAAGATGAAAACAAAAAATGTTTAAACTATTAACATCTCTCATACTAAGAACATTTCTTTGTTCAAGTTTAAAAACTACCCTGGGATTTCCTCTGACTACGTGCCAGCTTCTCTCCGGGACCTATGGCTGGAGATGGAATGATTGAAGCATCTTCAGCCTCGTAGTTAGGATTTGGAAACCCCCAAATAGAATTTCTTCTTCTGATTCTACAAACAACTACACGCAATCCCAAATGGGTTCACCTAGACATAACACACTCCAAAACTCACTTTACCCTAACTTTTAAATTCACTGAAATAAGGGTTTAGAGGATGCACTCACATCACACCTTACTTCTTTGGGTGAGAAACAACAGAAATAAAGGACACATATAAACACCTTCCTCTAAAATAGAGGATGTCAAGATCTCCCAAAATGAATTTTTTTTTTGAAAAAAATAGACTCACATAATATTGTACAACTTCACCTTTACAATCAAACGAGCACGTGACATCAAATCACGTCACCGAACATGACCAAAGCGACTGATAGAAATAATACAAGGAGGGGGGCCTTATAAAACATCACCAAATATCACAGAATTCTAGAAAGTGTTCACAACAGCCTCTCGTGGCCAGATTTCCCACACTTGTGGTTTAACATAAACCTCTTCTACGAAGAGACTATGAAGTAATTAGAGGCCCTCTTAGACACTATCCATACTGACAACCCCAGACAACTTTAACCTTCAATGAATCATGTAGCTTAAGAAACCAAGGTCTCTTTCAACCATCCATGAGAACTCTTATGCAACAAGAGGATCCGAAAAAAAACCAAGAAACTAAATGGTGTAGACTCATTCTATAAATCTCAAGAAAAGATTCCTTACATTGATCAACTGGAGGATTTTCCAATGGAAAAACAATATGCGTTGCACTTCAGTTGTGCACTAAATCTTAATGGGGGCGCACCTTATCCAATGAGAGAACCCAAGGACCCAACCAAGCTGGTCCATTGGTAAAAACAAGCAAGAAAATAGATCCAAACTCATTAATGGAACCATATTAAAGGTTTCCTGAAACATATATCATAGGAGACTACTAACCGGACCTTCTACCCAGCTTTCCGACCAAACACAAACCCAAAAAAAAAAGTTTCGAACAGGAGGGGTTCTTGGACTCAAAACATCCCACAACATCAACATTTTCAAAATCCCATAATAAAAACCATCCCAAAATATTCATCAAGAAAACATGTTTTTCTTTAAAACCATATCTGAAAAAAAACGGTTCAACGATAAGCGTATCCACCAATGGTACCCCATGGGCCTCACACATGCATGTTTTTGTGCCACACCGGGCACCCTCCTCAAATCCGTCCTAGCACTCATCCACTCATGCCATAAACCATCTATCATCCCATATAACCCCATACATGTGGTCACTCATGGAAATACCAAAGGTTAATGTAATGATTATTTCCACTTTTCAAAACCAAAACAGTCAACCAAAACATCATTCTTATCAAAACTGCTAACCAGGAGGTCGAACCCAAATTACCACATTAAAAAAAACTTTTCAGAAAGGCACAATCGTTCCAGTGAAAACTCATATTAAAGTTATTTACAACAATTTCAAAGCATATCATCCCATTAGAAAACCTTTTAATAGTTTAGAAAACTCTAATGGGAACACGTTTTCAAAACCAACTTCAATATAGTTTCTGCTTTCAAAAGAGGTGTAAGAACACAATTTTCCATTTCAAAATAATTCTGAATATTCAGTTCCACCATTTCATAAATCAAACCATTCCATATTTATTTGAAAATTATTTGACAAAAACATTACACTTCTTAAAACCAAGTCACTTTAAAACCAAAGTTCCAAGATTTCAAAACTAAAGAACACCAGACAATGCGAGAGGAAACTAGTTTCAGTGGGTGACTTGGACATATGGTTGGAGGCCATATTCCAATCACTTCACTATCATAGAGAGTGTTCTAGGGAATATCCCTGGCTCCACATGGCTTTACAGACCCTGCGAGCTCATTGAGTCTATTAACCCAACTCTCTTTTCATTTCCCCTAATCATCATCAAACCAAGAAAACCAAAAGACATAGACAAATACCAACTTCCCCTGGCGAATTGAATCCTGAAATGAGGTGTGGTGATCAAGAAAACTACCCATAACCATAATTCCATGTCCAACAATCATAACTCTAGACTATCCCGACTATTTCCCAAATAACATGACTCAAATGGAGCGAACCTCCTCTGATACCATTTTGTCACGAACCAAATCTGATCGCCACCAAAACAGGCACCAAACCCGGCCCGTGACAAGGCCCGAAGGGCATTCTTGATCCCCACGGGCTGGTACAAGTGATCGGGTATCATAAAATGATAATTGGGAATGATTTACCCGAGTTTATAAACTTAAAACAACAAAAGAATCCAATAAAACGAATCTGGATTTTTCAAACCAAATAATATTTTTCAAAAATTCAGAACTGAATTACACAATTTTAAACAATGTTTAAAGGCCATTACAAAGGTACAAACCCAAGAAAAGACATCCCAATAACCTCTACATGGAAAGAGGCACCGACCTCAAGCCATCTCCGTGAAACTGTATCACGATGGACCACGAAAAACCAGAACCAATGGCATAAAACATGAACCCAAACCTGTGACATAAAATAAGCAAGTCTACTTACACCCAAAGGTATAAGTAGTGTGTGAGAGAAATCCCAGTAGGACACCACCGCTAAGAGATTCCATGTGATAAACATTTCATGACAAAAACATTGCAAGTTTTGTAAATAATAAATGCTTGTTACAATTTTCTAAAGGTTGTAATAATAAATGAAAACAGTTTTCATGTGGGATAATTTTAAAGGACCAACAATTCTAAAATAACTAAAAAAGCTACTGAATTTTCAATCCAACAATACCGTATACCGACAATAAGTACAAAGGATCTAATGAGCACAATAAATAGGAAATAACCCCTAGGCACTAGCTAGCTGTGGGTCCCAGGTACCTCGTATCTCGGTGAGAGTAACCAAAAAAAGAATATCCGTTCTCATGCACGAGACACTAGTAGGGATCATACCCATAACCTAGTGGTCCCCAATCATCATCATCATCATAGTTTAGTTAGAGTAGTAAGCGTCAATCTTGCTAAGTGAAACTGAGGCCAAAGCCAACGGATTCACTAGCATACTAGTACACGTCCACCCACCTAGATACCCAGGTTTTCCCATTGTGCTCAAACAAGTTCACAATCCAAGAAATATAGTTTTCACATGTAAATATCACTTCCAAATCACACATTAACCAAAAAACCCCATGTACATCCCTAAAGTAAGAAATTCCACTTTTCATTCAAATGCATTTTGAAATCAAACTCACTCCAAATTGCCTACAACACTTTTCACATTTCTTTAACACTTCCAGAAATCCATTAAACAATTTTATAAAACCATTACAAGATATTCAACTCACATAAAAGCCCACACATATGTCACATAATACCCTTATCACCTTCACAATTCATTTTATAAATAAACTCACACAAAATATCCCACACCCGTGTTTCGCACACAAAACACAATTTAGTAAAACATTTCGGCAATTTATAAAAAATTCTAAAAATGTTTAACATATCAAATCACCACTTTACCATTAAGAAACACACATTAGGTGAACACACTCACCCAAACAGTACATATACACCCTTTCCCAACTTTTTTTTAACCAAATAAAACATTTTCAATTTTTATAAAACAAACCCAAGAGGTATAACCATTGTTTGCACACTAAACCCATTTCAAAACCCTCATTCAAAACCAAAATCATACCAATAACAATCCATAACAGAATTTTTCAGCCCTAAAAAAATTATTAGACCACCCCCAAATGTTATAAAAATACATCAAATAATACCACAAAGATACACATGAAAAACACATGTTTTCATAAATCACCTTCAAAAAGTACAACATGGTTTTACACCTTAAACTCATTCAAAAACCTCCTTTCAAGGCCCACATGACAATAAGGAATTAACAAAACATAATTATCAGCCCCTTTTCAAGACTAATAAACCACTTTCATATGTTATAAACTAAACCCAAACATTACCCCAAGAGTCACACATGAAAAGTACCCAATTTCAAGCTAAAATACTACTAAAAATTAAATATTTAACCAAATTCATCAAAAACAGTTTTCAAACCACAAAAAACAGATTATAAACATACTAAATTAATAAACCAAGCAAGCTAACTCATCATAAAATGGTTACACATGCAATCACCTACCTTTTGAGTCGAAACCCTCAAAACATGGTGCGAAACATTAAGCGTACCACCGCCGCACCACAAGGAAAATAAATCCAGACCTAGACCACAAAAAATTAACCCAAAAGATACCAAATCAGACCTTAGGATCTAACCCCAACTTCTGGACATGAGGAAATTCAATAAAGAGGAATAAAAACTAAAAGAGGATGTAAAGAACCAAGAAACAATTCCCTTACTTGAAATATCTTGAATAAATCAGCCCCAATCCACTAATATATGAATCTCCAAGTACCCAAAACTGATATGGAGGTCCGAAGGAGTCATATTAGGTCATGTGGGGACTAAAATGGGGTGAAACGGATGAAAATTGAAGGAGTTATGAAAGATTCATTTTACCTCATCAAATCTGGTCGATTTGAGAAAGATTGAGAAAGATTGTCCAACTCCGCGGGGTATATGATCTCCAAAGAGGAAAACGCGATACAGGGGGTGAGGATGAGGTTTTTGGATTCTAGTGGGAGGTTGAATCACCGAAAAACAGTAAAAAAAACGAATGAGATATTGAAATTTTAAGAAAATAATTGAAAGCAGGAAATGGGTTTACGGGCTGGCCCATTACCTTAATTAAAAACCTAAATCCATCATGATTTTGGATTTCTATGTGGTTAAAAGGGATATGGTGATTTTAATATATTAGGGTATGCCAATTGGGAAGTGTAATTAGTCTAAAATAGTAAAAATTGAAGGATTTATAGAAGAATCAAAATTTGTTTTTAAATCTGGATTTGGGCTCACGGTTTGGCCCAAATTTTCAAAACCCACCATTTTCAACAAAATGAGTGGTAAACCCCCAAAACAAATCAGGAATGGAAATTAAAAGAATAATGAATTTAAAAAAAAATCATGGGTGTAACAGATTTAATAACCTTAAATAAGTTATAATAAATATATTATAGTCTATTTAAACCATTAAAATGGTTTCATTACCTGAATTGAAGTCGATAATTGAAATTGAAAACCCAGTGTCCTTGTCTGTGATAAACCAACACATCTCAAATGGTGTTTTAAATTCTTGTATAAAAGAAGGGTAAAGGAGAGATGATGATGAATTATTACACTATCAAAACAAAATTACAGTAAATTTATGTTACTGGAGTTATAATAACATTTGGATGAAAGTAGTTGAGGAAAGAGAAAAATGAAAATAAAGAAACTCAAAATAAAAGAAAAGTTGAGAAATTTCTTACGGAAATTCAGTAGCCTAACAACATTGCTTAAAAATTTATAAAATATTTTGATGAGAGAAAATGGGTATATCATAATTCTTAAATAATATTTATAGTAAGGGGGATATGGAATGACATATCTCAACATAATCTAATTGAAAATAAAAGAGAATAACATAAAAAGAGTTCTTGAAAAAGGGAAGGGTGATAGATTCCCTTACCTTTTAGAGTAAATACTAAAACATGAAGGCTATGACCTTGGGGGCTTGATTAAACCTTGTGAGGAATCATATAGAGGTAAAAATACTAGATATTCTAGGATAATGAGTTTTGAATGAAATAAAATGAAGGAATGAGTGAGTATTTATAGTAAATGAGGGGGAGTTTTTTTTATTAATTTCAAAGCACACCTCATTTGTGTTTTTTTAAAAACCATGGTCTTGCTCATGGTATTTTCCCATGGTATTGGAAAATTTGGAAATCTAATATCATATTTTAATGTAAAAAATTCAACCAGAATTTTATATTAATTATTACATAATTATGATGTCATTAAACATACCGAAAACTCAAAACTATATTTTTACTATTCACAATAATTCAAGTATTTTAGAAAAATACCAAAAATTAACCCCCACCATTTTTTGACGTGTAAAATTCAAAAATGAAATTAATTTTTTTGAAAATAATTTTCTAAATATTTTTAATTTAATTTTTAAATAAAATCATAATTTATTCCAAAAAAACAACTTTAAAAATATAACTCATTTTATAACACCATGAGAAATTAATCAAGGTCCCATAAAATTATATTATAACCATAAGAAAATAAATTAAAAATTTATGATTACATTTTATGAAAATATATTTTCAATTTAAATTATTAAATTAATCATAAAATTGTAATTAAAATATTTATGACATACAAAAATATCAATACTTATATTACGATCATTTTTTTCACTTATAAGATGTATAAATTGTATTTATACATTTATGGGTGAAATTTCTTTTTTTGGAAAATTTTACTATTAATTACTATTCATAACAGTAATATTACTATTCACAAGTGTATGTTACTATTCAAAAGGGTATATTACGATTCATCAAAAATTAACTTTGACTTATCAGACTCTAAATATCTTAGTGAACTCAACCGTGTTTGTCAGTTTTTCAAAATTTCCAATCAAAGAGGTGAAAAAATTATGTTTATTATTTAGGTTATAATAAAGGGTTGTTTTTTAGAGAATGAGTGTTTCATTCATTCTACATTAAATCTATTTTTAAATTCTTAGGGTGTTATAGGAACTTTATTTATTAGTGAATTTTGATCTTCCAAAAATACCTTTCAGATTACCTTCACTGTGTTGTGAGGATCTAAGGATATAATACCTATAGCGGTGATTCACACATACTCCTATGATCTTTGAGAAACACCACTCGATCTCCTAGTGTTATCTCAGTGAGTCAAATTCTTTCATTATTTGTTCTTGATCAATCATTATTTTGCCTTGAAGAAATATCTCTTGCAATTCTTATTCTTTAATGGGAGTGATAAAGAATAATTGAGAGGGAATTCAATGTGCGTAATAATTCTCTATTCTCAATTTTTGTATGAAAAATACAATAGACATATCCATCTATTTATAGAGTTAGGATTTTGGTTAAAATATTTTTTAATTTTATGCGGGTCATTAAATAACATTTATTACCTTTAATAATCCCCATTCCACATAATGATAATATTATTTTATGGTGCACCAACTTGCAATAAATGCTGAATAATATTTACTATCTTGTAAATAGTTATTTTATCAGCAGATGCGGTCTTGGTACCTTAAAACTCAATGTTATTTATTGAATATCTAAACAAATATTTTATTAATCACTACACATTTCATTCATATACCGTTGAATAAATATTTATTAAATATTAAATAAAACAAAAAAATATTTTTATTCACATGTTAGAAAAAATATTTATTTAATTTATTTGATCAATATAACTTGAAAAAAATTATTCCCCTCTCTTGAAAATGATATTTATTACATTAATTAAATTAAATTACAATTTAATTGATATCAATGGAAACACTTAGTGGGTAACCCTCTAAGATTATTTCTTATTGGCATTAGGTGGGCTATCCTGAAGTCCCAGATTACTATCTAGTATTGGGTTAAGGAACCCAAGAGAAAGAACTTAATGTCACAACAACGAAAACCACATACAAATGCTCACTTTGTAATATAATCCCATTGTCACAATGTCTAATCAATAAGGTTTTAATATAGTGTCATCAAACTATTTTCTTGATACATCTTTGATGAAGCATTTTTGTGTGCACTCTCAAAAATATTTATAACTATGTTCAGTAGTGGGGCTGACCTAGGTTGATCTCTTTAGAAGCCTTTGAGATCAATCACTCACTACTTCTAATTCACCCGTTTTTATATATTTTTTATTTATGAAATAAAATGAACATAGATATATATTTGAAAAATTATAATGAAAAACTAAAATTAAATATTATTATGAAATGAAAACAGAATGAATGCAAACAAAATGATGTTAGACAGAAATGAGATCCTCCCAGGAGATTATCCAGAGTAAACCATCATCGTCTATTTGTTAGTTTTATATTTACCTAATGAAAATGCATCATCATATGCATGAAAATCCCATTCTGCCTATGATTGTGAATATACATTACACTCAATGATCACTAAGATACCGCACATCCACCTCCTCGATCAAGGGAGAATATTGGAGAAGTGAAATCTAATACTCAGGTAACAAGTGGATATATAAAGATGCCTTTCCCACTAAGATCTCCCTCAGCCTAACTCTAATAAAATATGAAACATAAAACATGAATTTTCAATGACTTGGGTTTAACACTATATTGATCCACTGGGAACTTTCTCTGGTTAGCTACTCATGATCAGGAGTATAAAATATCACAATGGAGAAGAAAGAGAGGTGGAAACATAAAAGATAACAATATAGAAAAATGAGAGGAAGGATAAGGACATCATATAGTAAAAATGGATAATACTATTAAAAAAATGAAACAATAAAAATACATAAAAATGGTCAAGAAAGGATGCCCCTAAGTTTCCAACCATTTGAAAAAAAGAGTACATTTTTATAGGTAGAGTAAATTTTGCTAGCTTCGAATCTTTCCACCAAATGTATTCACGTGTAAGACCAATTAAATGACTAAATTTGGAAAATGTTCCTTCTTGGAAGCTGTGACCATATGTATCCTATGTTGACCCACAAAATTTATAATGACCCATACTTTACATGCATTGTTAATAAATCAAAATTGAAGCACACTTATTACAACATATAACAAAACCATGAAAGGACCGTATAGGTATAGTGTCTTTAGAAACTGGGAAACATAAACAACTGGTTCATAAAGCATCTAAATTGTCTCCCATTTATTTCATCATATCTAGAGTCCCTTTTGGCATATCCTACTTAATAACCTTTTTCCTGACTTGGGGGAAAGAAAACATACAAAAGGGTGAGATAAAATGCACAGTAAGGGTAAACAAAAGAAAAATCAATCACATCATATTCATAAGAACATAACATTTTGGAAATCTTAACCTGCAAAAGAAATCATAATTTCATATCATGGGATAAATCATAGAAGTGAAATGTAATCCCAATAATCATAACTTAAAACATGAAACTTTGTGGCATACACACACAATCATAGAGAATCATTTCTTAGTAGTCAAGACTCATAGCCAAGACTATCTTAGCGGACAAAGTCCATTTCTGAACCGAGTTCACTCCTCGTTTCAGTCCTGTTTCACTGAACCGGATTAACTTGCCGTTCCAGCCATGTCTATCTCATGAGATATAAATATTTACCCAATGCATTGGAGAGAGATATAGGTCCCACCCATCACATAATGATACCATTCTTATGTGTGCCACAAAATCATAAATCATACATCATAGCATAACCCATGTAATAAAAATGAGAATCTTAAACATCATGCCATCATAACATAATCCATATAAGATAAAAGAACATCATAAAAATAATTCCATCATAACATAATCAAATAAATGTAAAAATTGGGATATAAACAGAACCCTATATTATCTTAGATGGAAAGTAATTTTGATAAAACACTTGAACTCTATTCTTGAGGAAAATATCCTTTCTACTTCAAAAACATTTTTCCTTTCTTAACATGTCATAAAATTTTAAACTAAAAGAAGTTAATTAAAAATAAACTTGAAAACTTTTAAATTAATCTTCATGTAAATAATGTTCTGAAAATCCATTCATTCCATATAAGTTAAAAAAACATTCTTCTCGTACTTTTGTCGGAAAAGTCAAAAACTACCTCGTACAAAAAACGACAAAAGATTACTTTCATATCTTTTACTAAAAACTCACCGAAGGTTAAAATTGGATTTAAAAAATTGTAGGTGGATGGAAATAATATTACATATTGAGGAAACATGGATGTGGATGATAAAATACACCCCAGTAAATTCCAAAGTATAAACAATCTCGGATAAAAATGAGATTGTGATATTTTTCCTTACCTTATGTCCGATTTGATTCATAAGTGTCTGAACCTACTGTATAATGATTTAAATAATGTCATTGATTTATTCCAGAATAATACTCATTGTTATGATATCATATATGGTCATATTCTTAGTTTCTTATTAGTAATATTTCATTGCTACTTGTTATTCGGGTGTTTATTACTTTTTGTTCTTATGCGTGTTTTGTCGAATAAATTCTTATTCTTCTATTTAGGTTATAGATACCTCATTTACATAATGGTATTAGTGTACTATATATCATATTTATTCATTCAATTCATTTATATAATCATTATTCAATGAAGATCATGTAGAACGAGTCGCATCACATCGTGGAGACGGTATTCCGTACGTAAGCACGAGCGATGATATCGTTCCCATGATCATGGAATTGTATTGGAGTGTATGTATACTATTTCATAATCAATAACACTTTAAAATAATCATATATTTTTATTTATTTGCACCATTATACCCATCCAAGTAAGGTGGTGGTGGAAAATAGATTACACCACGGCGTGGAGATAGTATTCCGTACGTACGCATGCACGGTTATTTCATTTTCCATAGGATGGATAGATGGTGAAATAGGGTTGTTTCATAATTATAATAACATATCAGTATATGAGTAATACTGATGTTATTACTTCATAATGAAACAACTAAATAATAAGAAGTGGAAGAAGAAATAAAGTTGAAATAATCGGTAACAGACATTACCTCTTCGTTGAAGCGCCTCTTTGAGACCTCCTCTTAGGGAACTAAAATTGGTTTTGGAAGAAGACCAGGACCTCTAGGATGTTTATAGGTAAGTGGATAAGAGAATTTGGCAGGGTTTTTCCAATCTTGAAGGCTCAAAGTGGTGTGAGGAAGAGAGAGAGGAGGTTCCCTTTTATAAGGGAGGAGAGGGGCACCTTTGGAAAAACTAAAAATATTATTTTATTATAAAGTCATATTCGGTTTTTAATAGATCCAAATTGATTTATTTGGAATATAAGGTGGGGATGGGTCGTAATCATCTCATACAATATAATTTAGACAAGTTTAGGGTTCTATTTTAACCTTATCATTTATATTTAACTCTAAGTTAAATAATTTAACTTTTACCGTGTCCTTTTGTTTTCTTACACTACATGGTTAATAAACATACTATAACAAGCAAAACGAACCCCAAGTTGTTTATTGTTAATATATATAACCTTAGATAAGTCATTTTTCCGAACCTTAGATTTTTAGGAATAAAATAACAATTAATTATATAATATGTGTTTTAAAAACTATTTTATGTCAATTTTGACACTATTTGGTAATTGATTTTTGTGAAAATCATAAAAGAAAGATTAGTTCTAAAAAAGTTAATTAAATCAGTAATAATATGTAATAGTAACTTATTAAATTATTTTAATTCATAAAAAGTCTCAAATTACATTTATTTGGGTATTTATAACATCAATTATGTCAATATTTTATTAATAAGATAATTACTGCATCATCATTGTGTCATACATAAATTATATTATTTAATGTCTAAAAATTACAAATAAAATACCATTATGTAGGAAATATTTTTAGATTTATAATGAATATTTATAGTCGAATTGATCTTATGTATAACCCTATATTAAAAATGATTTACTTATTAAACTTTGATTTTAACTATTTTAACCCTTCTTTAAATAAATTAATAATAAATGTCCTAATCTAATCCATGTGGTCCTAAATGGTAATATTTTATTCCTAGGGTTGTTTTTGGTCGAATTAAACTTATCCAATAGAATTATGACATGTATTAGGGTAATAATAATAACATTTTTACCCTTAATTTCCCTATTTACTTTTAACCGTGGTAAAAAAAAAGTAAAAAGTTACTATTCACCAAAAATTATTTTCATCTCATTGAACCAAATTTTAGTCCTTGATATTAATCGTGTCTCTATGATTTTTGAAATTCCACTCACAGAAGCGGTAAAATTATGTTTTATGTAAATTTGCAAATTCTCCTAGGAGGTGGGTAAAAGACTGTGAAAAGTTCAATAAATTTTTTTTATATCTAAAATTATTATAAAATGACTCCAATGAATTGCATTGAACTTATATAGGTATTATGTCTCAATTTTGACCTAAAATAAATTTAAATAAAATAAATAATTATTTTAATAAAAAGTCGGTTTTTAAATAGTAACCCAGTGTTTTCACTATTCATCAAAAATTGAAAGTTTTCAGAAAAATACCAAAATTTCAAACTATGCTAATTTCGATATTCCGAATCCAAAAATGAAGTCCATTTTGGAAAATAAAAATTACAAAATTTCAAAAAGTGGGTATTACTATTCATAACAGCGAGTTTTAATAATATTTTAATAGCATATCGTTGTTTAGTGAAACTCGGTATTGCGTACAATGCAAGCTATCGAGGAAGGCCGTGGTTGCGTGTAAAGCAAGCCAATCTAGTGTTGTGTGTAGTGAAATATTCTTTTGATGATTTATATAACATAAAGACAAAATATTTCTCATAAAAGTCTTGGGTGTTACATTCTAACCCCCTTAAAATAAATTTCGCCCTCGAAATTCGTCACTTTTAACAAACAGATGAGGATACCTTTCCCTCATAATATCCTGAAGCTCCCATGTAGCTTCTTCTAATTGGTGGTTCCTCCATAAAACTTTCACCAAGCGAGTGGTCTTGTTGTGTAGGACTTTTTCGCTATGATCCAGAATCTCTATCGGATGTTCTTCATAAGAAAGATATTGTTCCAGCGGTACAACTTCTGAGCTGAGTACATGTGAAGGATCATGTATGTACTTTCTCAGGAGAGATAAATGGAACACATCGTGAACTTGGGAGAGATTCGGTGGAAGCGCCAATCGGTAAGCTACCTTCCCAAAACGATGCAGTATTTCAAAAGGACCGATATACCTAGGGCTCAGCTTTCCCTTCTTTCCAAATCTCATTACTCTCTTCCAAGGAGATATTTGTAAGAAAACTTTATCACCCACTTCAAACTCTAGGTCTTTTCTTTGGTTGTTAGCATAATTTTTTTTTCCGACTCTGATCAGCTCTAATGTGTTGTTGAATAGATCTGACCTTTTCTTCCATCTCATCAACGAGATCAGGTCCTAATAGCTTTCTTTCCCCAACTTCATCCCAAGAAGTTGGAGTCCTGCATTTCTTTCCATAGAGAGATTCATAAGGAGCCATCTGAATACTGGAGTGAAAGCTATTATTATAAGAAAATTCTACCAAAGGTAGGTGTTGATCCCAACCACCTTTGAAATCCATAGAGCAAGCTCTCAACATCTTCTAGAGTTTGAATTTTCCTCTCAGAATGAACGTCTGTCTGATGATGATAAGCAGTGATGAATCTAAACTCTGTATCCAGAGTATGATGAAGACTTTTCCAGAACTTCGAGGTAAATCTCTGATCCCGATCAGATATAATAGAATGTGGTACTCCATGAAATCTTACAAATTCCTTTACATATATCCTAACAAGCTGATCCAGAGATAAATCTTCTCTAATAGCAATGAAGTGTGCAGACTTTGTAAGGCGATCAACTATAACCCAGATAACATTATTGCCTTTGGATGTTTTAGGAAGTCTGGTGACAAAGTTCATAGTGATGTTTTCCCATTTCTATTTAGGTATGGGTAATGGTTGTAACATCCCCTAAGACTTCTGTCTCTCAGCTTTAACTTGCTGACAAACCAAGCATCGAGAGACATATTCAGCAACATCTCTTTTCATACCATCCCACTAGAAGTACTCTTTCAGGTCCCTATACATCTTTGTGCTTCTAGGATGAATAGAGAATAAAGAACTATGAGCCTCATCCAGCAGCTCCTTCTTTAATTCTGGGATGGGAGGAACACAAACCCGATTCCTGAACTTTATTGTCCCATCACAATCAAGGTTGAATTTAGGAATATTTCTCACCTTCTTTTGTAACTCTACATCTTCTTTCTGCGCCTCTTTAATCCTCACAAGTATAGATGGTTGAACATTCAATTGAGAAAGATACGATTTCTCCTTCCATTATAATTCCAAGGTCCATCATTTGTAAATCCATAAATATTGGATCATTTGTGATCCTCATCATGAATAAGCTAGCATGGTCTTGTCGACTTAATGCATCTGCCACCTTGTTTGCTTTCCCAGGGTGGTAATGAATTGAGTAGTCGTAATCCTTAATCAGCTCCAACCATCTTCTTTGGTGCATATTCATCTCCTTTTGTGTGAAAATATACTTTAAACTTTTATGATCAGTATAAATATCACACCTTTCTCCATAAATATA
The DNA here is from genome assembly GCA_963277665.1 of Viscum album. NCBI lineage: Eukaryota > Viridiplantae > Streptophyta > Magnoliopsida > Santalales > Viscaceae > Viscum > Viscum album. Next base: position 53,630,178 of record OY728126.1, read on the forward strand.
ATGCCTCCAAATATTTAATGCAAAGATTATCGCAGCTAACTCCAAATCATGAGTTAGGTAATTTTGATCATGTATTTTCAACTATCGTGAGGAATAAGATATCACCATATCATTTTGCATAAGAACACACCCCAGCCCCTTCTTGGATGCATTACTGTAGATCACAAACCTTTCTCCACTACAAGTAAGTGTGAGTACAGGTGCACTGGATAACCTTCTTTTCAACTCCTTAAAATTCTCTTCACATTCCTCCGTCCAAACTAACTTAACTCATTTCCAAGTCAACTTGGTGAGTGGATTAGATAATCGTGAAAAATATTTCACAAAACTTCTATAATAACCAGCAAAACCAAGAAAACTTCGGATCTCGGTTACTGTTGTTGGTTTCGACCAACTTTCGATAACCTATGTTTTTGATGGATCCACAGATATCCCCTCTTTTGAGATTATGTGATCCAAAAATGCAACTTTTTGAAGCCAAAATTCACACTTGGTAAATTTGGCATAAAGCTTATCCTTTCTCAGGGTCTTCAATATAACTCTCAAGTGATCTTCATGTTCTTCCTTGCTCTTTGAATATACAAGCATATCGTCTATAAAGACTACCAAAAACTGATCAAGATAGTCTCTAAAGACTCTATTCATCAAATCCATGAAGATAGAAGGGGCATTAGTAAGACCAAATGGCATCACTATAAATTCATAGTGTCCATACCTTGTACGGAAATTCGTCTTTGGTATATCCTCCTTTTTGACCCTTAATTGATGATACCCTGAACGAAGATCAATCTTGGAAAAGTATTGAGCTCTGCGTAGTTGGTCAAATAAGTCATCAATGCGTGGGAGAGGATATTTGTTCTTGATAGTGATCTTGTTAAGTTCTCAATAAACAATACAGAGTCTCATTGATCCATCTTTCTTCTTAGCAAACAGAATAGGTGCTCCCCAAGGTGATGCACTAGGGCGTATGAATCCTTTATCAAGATTCTCTTGGAGTTGGTTCTTCAATTCCTGCAACTCAATTGGGGCCATTCTATAAGGTGTCTTTGAAATAGGCAAAGCACCCAGTATGAGTTCAATTGAAAACTCAACTTCACGATTTGGTGGAAGACCCGACAATTCCTCCAGAAAGACATCGTCAAACTCCCATACAATGGGCATATTCTTAATCATGAGTTTCTCACCAACCATTTGAGATAAATAACCTTCATTTGGTGGAATCAAGACCCATAAGATGGAAGAAATTTCCACTGGAAGGTTATGTTCATCCTTGCATCAATAGATGATCATAGATTGATCTGGGATATGAAATGTGACTTCCCTTATTTGGAAATTGATATGAGCTACATATAAATAAAGCCAATCCATGCCAAGAATCACATCAAATTCCACTATAGAAAGGATCACAAGATTTGCAGGAAGCACTTTCCCGCAAACTTCAATCGGAGAAGAATTATAAACTTTTGATGCGACTGTTGTGCCATTAGGAGTTGTCACAGCCAACTCAACATCTAATTGTTGAGGTAATACGGTGATATCCTTAGAAAATTCTTCAGAAATAAAAGAGTGGGTGGATCCAGAATCAGATAAAACATTTTCTACTTTAGAGTGGATGGTAAGTGTACCTCTCACCACTTCATTGTCGTACTCCACATCGCCGATAGTAATTGCATGTGACTTTCCTTTGTCTTTAGCCTTAAGAGTTTGTTGACGTCGATCATCATCATCAACCCTTGGATTTGGGAATTGATTGGCATAATTCCCCATCTCCTTGCACTTGAAACATTGAAGTGTAGTAGGTTCATTCTGTGTATCCCTTCCTTTGTTTTCATCGTTAGACATCTTCTTCCCATTATTTCGACATTCAATCGCCCGATGACCTTCTTTTCCACACTTATAACATTTTATTGTCCCCTTAAGACAATTTCCTCCTTGTTTCTTTCCACACTTTGAGCATAAGGGAAAACTCATCTTCTTTTTAGTGTGGTCTTTAGATTTTACTTTGAATTCCATTTTCTTGTTCTTATCAAACCCATATGATTGATGGGTTACTCCAATCTCCATCTCAACTTTGAGAGAACATCGAATGATTTCCTCATAGATATTGAAGTCCCTTATGGCTAACGCCCTTCGAAGACTTGGTTTTACGCCACTAAAGAATCGATCGATCTTACTCTTAGGTTGGATAATAATTCCGGAAGTGTACCTTGTAAGTCTTGTAAAATTTGCTTAATAGGTACCAATAGATTCATCATCCTTTTGCTTCAGTTCAAGAAACTCCTTCTCCATCTTTGTTCGAAGAATACAAGGAAATTACTTATTGAAAAATAAGTTCTTGAACTTGTCCCATTCCGTGGACTCAATTTCATCTCTTTGCCTCGTATTCTTGATAAGATTCCACCATTGATCAGCATCTCCTTCCAAACTAAACACTGCTAAGATAACTTTATCATGTTCAGAACATTGAAGAACTAAAAATATCTTTTCAGTAGTACTAATCCATTGTTCAGAAACTAATGGTTCAGTAGACCCGCTGAATGAAGGTGGACGCTGCCTCATGAAGGATTCAACAGAATTTTGCTCCTTCCTTTTCTCGTTTGGAAGTCCTTCATGATTCATAGATTGAGAAAGTTGTGCGATCATGTCTACCAGATTTTTCATTCCATCTCCCATAACGTTTGGTTGCTCAGGGGGACAATCATTGCATTTCCCGTCGCATTCCACATTAACACGGTTCCATTGGGTTGTAGCCATTGACTAAAACCAAGAAGAATAGTGTGAGCAACACTAATTACAATAGGAAAACCACATAATCAAGAATAAAAGTTTACACTTAAGGTCTTATCATAGGTTATTCATGACCATTTCTAAAACACTAAGATTGTGTTCTATGCTTAGACATATCCTTAGGTTTCTTACTAAGGATTTCACATCCTAGTTTCCAAAGGTTGACTATACCTTTCCTCTGATACCAACTATAACAACCCATACTTTACATACATTGTTAATACTTCAAAATTGAAGCACACTTATTATAACATATAACAAAACCATGAAAGGACCGTATAGGTATAGTGTCTTTAGAAACTAGGAAACATAAACAACTGGTTCATAAAGCATCTACATTGTCTCCCATTTATTTCATCATATCTAGAGTCCCTTTTGGCATATCCTACTTAATAACCTTATTCCTGACCTGGGGGAAAGAAAACATACAAAATTATGAGCTCAAATTCTCAGTAAGGGTAAACAAAAGAAAAATCAATCACATCATATTCATAAGAACATAACAATTTGGAAATCTTAACCTGCAAAAGAAATCATAATTTCATATCATGGGATAAATCATAGAAGTGAAATGTAATCCCAATAATCATAACTTAAAACATGAAAATTTGTGGCATACACACATAATCATAGAGAATCATTTCTTAGTAGTCAAGACTCATAGCCAAGACTATCTTAGCGGACAAAGTCCATTTCTGAACCGAGTTCACTCCTCGTTTCAGTCCTGTTTCACTGAACCGGATTAACCTGCCGTTCGAGCCATGTCTATCTCATGAGATATAAATCTTTACCCAATGCATCGGAGGGAGATATAGGTCCCACCCATATCATAATGATACCATTCTTATGTGTGCCATAAAATCATAAATCATACATCATAGCATAACCCATGTAATAAAAATAGGAATCTTAAACATCATGCCATCATAACATAATCCATATAAGATAAAAGGACATCATAAAAGTAATTCCATCATAACATAATAAAATCAATGTAAAAATTGGGATATAAAAAGAACCCTATATTATCTTAGATGGAAAATAATTTTGATAAAACACTCGAACTCCATTCTTGAGGAAAATATCCTTTCTACTTCAAAAACATTTTTCCTTTCTTAACATGTCATACAATTTTAAACTAAAAGAAGTTGATTAAAAATAAACTTGAAAACTTGTAAAGGAACCTTCATGTAAATAATGTTCTGAAAATACATTCATGCCGTATAAGTTAAAAAAACATTCTTCTCGTACTTTTGTCGAAAAAGTCAAAAAGTACCTTGTATGAAAAACGAAAAAAGATTCCTTTCATATCTTTTACTAAAAACTAAACGAAGGGTAAAATTGGATTTAAAAAATTGTAGGTGGATGGAAATAATATTAAATATTTAGGAAACATGGATGTGGATGATAAAATACACCCCAGTAAATACCAAAGTATAAACAATCTCGGATAAAAATGAGATTGTGATATTTTTCCTTACCTTAGGTCCGATTTGCTTCGTAAGTGTCCGAACCTCCTGTATAATGATTTAAATAATGTCATTGACTTATTCTAGAATCATACTCATTGTTATGATATCATATATGGTCATATTCTTAGCTTCTTATTAGTAATATTTCATTGCTACTTGTTATTTGGGTGTTTATTACTTTTTGTTCTTATGTGTGTTTTGTCGAATAAATTCTTATTATTCTCTTTAGGTTATAGATAACTCATTTCCATAATGTTATTAGTGTACTATATATCATATTTATTCATTCAATTCATTTATATAATCATTATTCAATGAAGATCATGTAGAACGTGTCGCATCACATCGTGGAGACGGTATTCCGTACGTACGCACGAGCGATGATATCGTTCCCATGATCATGGAATTGTATTGGAGTGTATGTATAATATTTAATAATCAATACCACTTTAAAATAATCATATATAGTTATTTATTTGCACCATTATACCCATCCAATTAAGGTTGTGGTGGAAAATAGATTACACCACGGCGTAGAGGCAGTATTCCGTACGTACGCACGCACGATGATTTGATTTTCCGTAGGATGGATAGATGGTGAAATAGGGTTGTTTAATACTTATAATAACATATCTGTATATGAGTGATACTGATGTTATTACTTCATAATGAATCAACTAAAGAATAAGAAGTGGAAGAAGAAATAAAGTTGAAAGAATCGGTAACGGACATTACCTCTTCTTTGAAGCGCCTCTTTGAGACCTCCTCTTAGGGCACTAAAATTGGTCTTTGAAGAAGACCAGGACCTATAGGATGTTTCTAGTGAATTGTAGAAGATAAATTTTCAGGGGTTGGAAGATATTTAAGGCTCAAAGTGGTGTGAGGAAGAGAGGGAGGAGGTGCCCTTTTATAAGGGAGGAGAGGGGCACCTTTGGAAAAACTAAAAATATTATTTTATTATAAAGTCATATTCCATTTTTAATAGCTCCAAATTGATTTATTTATAATCTAAGGTGGGTATGGGTCGCAATAATCTCATCCAATATAATTTAGACAAGTTTAGGGTTCTATTTTAACCTTATCATTTAGATTTAACTCTAAGTTAAATAATTTAAATTTTACCGTGTCTTTTTGTTTTCTTACACTATATGGTTAATAAACTTACTATAAAAAGACAAACTAACCCCAAGTTGTTTATTGTTAATATATATAACCTTATCTAAGTCATTTTTCCGAACCTTAGTTTTTTAGGAATAAAATAACAATTAATAATATAATATTTGTTTTAAAAACTATTTTATGACAATTTTGACACTATTTTGTAATTGATTTTTGTTAAAATCATAACAGAAAGATTAGTTCGAAAAAAGTTAATTAAATCAGTACTAATATGTAATAGTAACCTAGAAAATTATTGTAATTCATAAAAAGTCTCAAATTACATTTATTTGGGTATTTATAACATCAATTATGTCAATATTTCATTAATAAGATATTTACTGTATCATCATTGTGTCATACATAAATTAAATTATTTAATGTCTAAAAATTAAAAATAAAATACCATTATGTATGAAATATTTCTATCTTTCTAATGAATATTTATAGTCGAATTTATCTTATGTATAACCCTATATTAAAAATGATTTACTTATTAAACTTTGATTTTAACTATTTTATCCCTTCTTTAAATAAATTAATAATAAATGTCCTAATCTAATCCATGTTGGCCTAAATGGTCATATTTTATTCATAAGGTTGTTTTTGGTCGAATTAAACTTATCCAATAGAATTAGGACATGTGTTAGGGTAATAATAATAACATTTTTACCCTTAATTTCCCTATTTACTTTTAACCGTGGTAAAAAAAGTAAAAAGTTACTATTCACCAAAAATTATTTTCATCTCATTGAACCACATTTTAGTCCTTGATATTAACCTTGTCTCTCAGATTTTCTAAATTCCACTCACAGAAGCGGTAAAATTAAGTTTTATGTAAATTTGCAAATTCTCCTAGAAGGTGGGTAAAAGACAGTGAAAAGGTCAATAAAATTTTTATATATATAAAATTATTATAAAATGACTCCAATGAATTGCATTGAACTTATATAGGTATTATGTATCAATTTTGACCTAAAATAATTTTAAATAAAATTAATAATTATTTAAATAAAAAGTCGGTTTTTAAATAGTAACCCAGTGTTTTCACTATTCATCAAAAATTGAAATTTTTCAGAAAAATAACAAAATTTCACCCTAAGATAATTTTGATATTCCGAATCCAAAAATGAAGTCCATTTTGGAAAATAAAATTTACAAAATTTCAAAAAGTGGGTATTACTATTCATAACGGCCAGTTTTAATAATATTTTAATAGCATATCGTTGTTTAGTGAAACTCGGTATTGCGTACGACGCAAGCTATCGATGAAGGCCGCGATTGCGTGTAAAGAAAGCCAAGATAGTGTTGTGTGTAGTGAAAGATTCCTTTGATGATTTATATAACATAAAAAAAAATATTTCTCATAAAAGTCTCGGGTGTTACAAAATTTAATCTTGATTGGCCAGTATATGAAGGAGTTATTTTCGCTTTATTTAATCTACCCAGGATGACTATTTTTATTCCAATGTACCAAGTTCAAATGCATTTATAACCTTGAAAATGAAGGAAGAATTCGTGTCCACATTAATGAAAGTTATTAATAAAAATTTATTCTTTCTACATGATAAATTTTAGCTCATTTAATTTGGTCATTTATGATATATGGAACCAACAATAAAATTATCCAGATTCATGTACAGTTTTTGAAGCTCGCCTTGTGAGTTGGATTTGGTCCCTCAAATGGTTGATTGAAATTTGGGTCTAGAAAGATAAAATGAAGACCATCGAACATAAAAACATTTAAAAGAATAATTTTTCAATTTTTATTTGGGGAGAAAACTTTATGGATGAGACATTGAAATAAATTAAAACTGTTAAAATTAAAAAATATGTCATTTTATCAATTAAGCTCAAAATAATTCAAAAACTATAAAATATGACAATTTCCCTTGAAATAACATATTGACGGGATTAAAAAATGAAGTTAAGAATAAAATAATTGAAAATATTCTCTCTATTAATTCCTCCACACTTAAACATTGTACTCTTGGGAAATCATCTTATAGGAAGGTCAAAACAACCTTTTCCAAGCATAAATGACAACACAACTCAATTATCATATCAAGGAAAATATCTTGCCTCCTACATAGATCAAAATTTCAAAACTCCTAAAAAATCATAATAATTCATTCAATCTCATGTTAATCCTCACATGCATGTAATACCTACCTCCCTGGAAAAATATTTCTCTCTTCACTCAAGGATATTTATTGTCGAGTTTTTGTTATTCTTAAGAACATGTGTTCTCTCTATAGGCTTGCTATACTCTTAGTATCTCCAATTAAAAGAGTAAAAAATGTGTCAATAATGAGTTATTTTTCATGGGTTATTATGATACCAAGGGTTGGAAAGTTTTAAATTTAAAAACATATGAGTTAATAATGAGGAGGGTTAAGCTCTAAAGTGAATCAAATGCATGAAAAGCATTTTGCTCAAGAATGGTATGCTCCTAAATTAGCTCGAAAATGATTCACCTTCAAACACCTATTTATTTATTTAAGAATTTCACAATTAGAATTTTCAACATCATTGATAAATTTATTCCCTCTTTTCCCCAATTGTAGCATTATTTCATCTTGAATTTAGATTTGGATTTCTCTTTGGAATCCTATTTTTGAGGAAAAGAGAGGCATATTTTGAACATAAAATATTAGTGAAAACCCATCCCATATATGTAATGGTATTTTGGTCCACCCATCAATCTTACCATTATGAAATTTATTCCACCCAAGTAGCAATAAATATGGATACACTTGCAATTCAACTGAAACATATTCTTCAAGAAAGTGAAATATATCCCATATTCTCCCTCCCCCACACTTGAGTTTAAAAACAAATCACGACTTTAAATGATATATTCGGTTGTAATGGGATAAATGTCTTATAATGTGGCTGATTAACAAGGTATTTCATGACTAATTGGGGCTTAAAGAAGTTCAGATAAAAAGGTAGGACAAAATAAGAGTTCTATGCAAAATTGATTTCAAAGTGATGCATCAATCATACTTGACACATTCCATGAAATCTAAAATATTTTAAAAAGAGAAAAATAGTAAGTTCTAGATCACAAAACATGTCTCAAGACTCTTAAGAAAAAGATAAATGTAATAAGATTTCAAAAAGGTTTATAAACCTCTTGGGTTAGGCAAAATTTTCAATTTGGATATTACTAGTGAATATGAGTTTAACAATAAATAAAACTTCATCAAATGAAAATATTTGAAACGAGGAAACAAAATCAATTAAGCAATCATTTAAATCCTAAAATACTCAAATAAATCAATGTATTAAAAATACCATGATGGTTTTAATTTTCCAAATCATTCAATCTAGCTCAAGAATCCTAAAAACACACAAAAATGAAAAAAAATAAAACATTAAAAATAAAAAAAAGACATGAAAAAAATAGAATAGAATCACACTAAAAATCAATAAAATAGGTTGACATCACTCCCCCAAAATTATTTCAATTACTACCCCATTTTTCAGCTCAAATCAGATTAAGATTTTTTTACACAGAATTTAAATTGGGTAGTAAAGAAAATAAACAAAAAAGAAAGATACAAACAGATTTATTTTTTAGTGACAAACCAGAGTTAAGCTCCGAGTTTCCACCACTTTAAAAATACAAGATATAAATTATGGGACATAAGAAAAATAAATAAAATGAAATATAAAGGGGATAATTATTGTTTTATAACCCCAAGAGGGTGCTAGGTTTTTACAACCCCTAGTCAGGCAATTATAATGGATTATCCCCAATCAGATGGTGGATATGGTTTCTTTGAGATGAACCACCATATGTGACTTTTTCAAGTGTCCATGAGTAAAAAATGAAAGTATAGGACCCAAAATAAGATAATAAAATTCCCAACCCACAAGAAACAATAAAGATAGAATTTGAGATCAAGAGTGGTAGGGAAAAGAAAATAGGGTTGATCCCTGTTAACTTTTGTGGTGTCCTCTTCCATATGATATGAAAGTTATTGTAGAGGAGGCAGTCACACCAACTTATTATCCAGATCTTCTTATTATATCACCAAAACTTGGGTGATCTCTTACTTAACATCCAAGGCCTACTACATTGGTGATGCATCAGAAATATCAAAAAAGTTTAAGTCATAAAACAATTCATCTTGGATAATATTAAAACATAAAGAATTAATAAAGAAATATTTCCTTTCAGGTATTTTATCTTGGAAATTTATCTCTTCGGAAAAGACCATTGGAAACTCTATATTAGAAGGTGAATCTTAATAATTGTCTTCCAAAGTAAGAGAGTGGTGAAAAGGTGCTAATTTTTTAATATCAATGATGGGAAGATCAATTTTCAGCTTATCTTCAACAAAGTGATTACAGGATTCTTCCAAAAATTGTTGATATTCCGTAAGTGCATTAGCTAGAATGTGTAAATCAAGGACCTCATTGAGCAATGGTTGAGTTAATTATGATGTTATTAACTCCTTTAATAGCTTCTTCTCACCTACCTTAGGTTCTTTAACATAAAAAATGATCAGTGAAATATTTTTCACCACTCATTGAGGTTTAGGTTCTGGATCAGGTTTCTCTTGAAAAGAATGTACATATTTAACTATCAACATTATTAGGCCCTCCAATTTTTCCACTACATTACTAATAATTTAATACTTAGCATCAATATCATTGTAAATTTATTCTAGAACCTAATATTGTTGAGTCCATGAATAATAGTTTTTAATTGAAAGACTTCATGAACAAAGACATTTTTTCTAGTGTTTTTGAAATTTATGATTTTTTGGGTGTTTTTTAAATGAAAGGTAGGAAAATAATTTAAAAAATGTGAATAAAAATAGTGAGTTAATACCACATGGATCCCTGAAAATGATGCCAATTTGATGAAGTGTTTCCGTACGCACTCTCAAAAATATTTATAACTAAGTACAACAAAGGGGATAACCTAGGTCGATCTATTGATTACCCTTTATGATCAATCACTCACTACTTCTAATTCACTATTTTTTTATATTTTTTTTATTTATGAAATAAAATAAATAGAAATGGATATTTTTGAAATAAGATTGAAAAATTAAATTAAAACTGAAAATGAAATTCAAGCATAGTGAATGTAGATATAATGATGTTAGACAGAAATGAGATCCTCCCAGGAGATTATTGAGAGTGAACCTTCATCGACTAATTATTAGTTTCAAATTTACCTAATGAACATGATCCATCATATGAATTAACATCCAATTTTACCTATTATTTTGAATATAAATTACACTCAATGATCACCAAGATACCGCACATCCACCTCCTCGATTGAGGGAGAATATTGTAGAAGTGAAAGCTAAGCCTTGGGTGGGAAGTGGAGACACAAAAGTGCCTTTACCACTAATATACTCTAATAATAACTCTATGAAAATAGGAAACATAAAACATTAATTTGAAATTAATTAGGTTCAATACTGTATAGATCCCCTGGGAACTTTCTCGGGTTAGTTACTCATGATCGTGAGTATAATAGATCAAAATGGAGAAGAATGAGAGGTGGAAACAAAAAAGATAAAAAAATAAATAAATGAGAGGAATAAGAAGGATATCATATAATAAAAATTCATAATAATATTAAAAAAACTAAACAAGAAAAATACTGAAAAATGGTCAATAAAGGCTACCTCTAATTTTCCAACCATTTGAAAATAAGGAGTATATTTTTATAGGAAAAAGATTAAATTTTTTTGGCTCTAAATATGTACACCAGATTTATGAGTGTTTAATACATAATAAATAATATAATTTGGAAAATGTTCCTTCTTGGAAGTTTTTCCCCTATGTCTTCTCTTTATACCCACAAAATTTTATCTTTATTGTCCAAGAAATAAAGGATTTATTTCCACTTTACTCAAGATATTTAATCTGTCCAGGCAGACTGTTCGTATTCCAATGCACCAAGTTCCACCATATTTATGACCATTAAAATAAGAGAATAATTCATTTTAAACTTGATTAAAGTTCTTAATAAGGATTTATTATTTCTCTATGATAAATTTTAGCTCATTTTGTAATGCCTTTTATGATATATGGTCCCAACAATAAAATTATCAATATGTGTGCATTGTTTTTTATGCCCTCCTTTTGAGATAAATTTTATCCCTTAAATGGTTGATTGAGATTTGGGTAAACAAGGATAAAATTAATAAAATATAACATATAAATATATAGAAGAATAATTTTTCAATTTGGATCAGTTTAGAAAATATTATGTCTGATGCATTGAAATAAATTAAAACTGTTAAAATTACAAAATATGTCATTTTAGAAATTAAGCTCAAAATAATTCAAAAGCTATAAAATGTACCAATTTCCCTTGAAATAAAAAATTTGTTGGATTAAAAAAATGAAATTAAGAATAAAATAATTGAAAATATTGACTCTATCAATTTTCCCACACTTAAACATTGCACTCCTAGGTAATCATCTTATACTAAGGTTAAAACAAACTTCTCAGAGCATAGATGACAACACAACTCAATTATCATATCAAGGAAAATATCATGCCTCCTACATGGTTAAAAATTTCAGAACTCCTAAAAAATTGTAATAATCCATTCAATCTCATGTTAATCCTTACATGCATGTCGTACCTATATCCCTAAAAAAATATTTCTCTCTTCGCTGAAGGATTTTAATGTGGAGTTTTTTTCATTCTCAAGAACATGTATGATGTAAATATGATTTATATCCTCCTAGTATCTCTAATTAAAAGATTCAAATTTTTTTTAATCATGAAGACCTTTTCCTGGGTTGGTCTAAGGATGAGGGTTGGAAATTTTTAAATGCAAAAACATCTGAGGTAAGATTGAGGAGGGTTAAGCTCTAAAGTGAAGTAAATGCATGAAAAAAGTTTTTGTCAAGCATTGTTTGATCCTCAATAAGATAAAAAATGTTTCACCTAAAAAAACTTATTTATTTATTTATGAATTCCACACTTTGAATTTTTAGCATCAATGATAAATTTGATCCCTATTTCCCCCTATTGTAGAATTGTTTTAGCTTGAATTCAGATCTAGATTTCTCTTTAGAATCATGTTTTTGAGGAAAAGAGAGGTAAATTTTGATCTTAAAATGTTGGTAAAAACCCAGAAAATATGTGTAATAGTATTTTGGGCCATCCATCCATCTTCTAATAATGAAATTTCTTCCACCCAAGTAGTAATAAATATGGAAACATTTTCAATTTAGCTCAAATATATTTTCTAAGAAAGAAAAATATAGCCCATCTTCTTCATCATCCACACTTGATTTCAACAATAATCATGTATTTAGGTTCTATATAAGGTTATAAGTGTATAAATGGACTGAAATATGGATTCCTAAAAAGGTATTTCATGGCTACTAGGTTATTAAAAAAGGTTATATGAAAAGGTAGGCCAAAATAAGAGTTCAATGCAAAAGGGATTTCAAAGTGATGCCTCAATCATACTTAACACATTCCATGAAATATAACACATTTGAAAAAGATAAAAACAAAAATTTATAGATTAGACAATATGTCTCAAGAGAGTAAAAAAAATAGAAATTTAAGAATATGTCAAATAGGTTTAGAAACCTCTCGAGTTTGGAAAGATTCTCAATTTGGATAGTACTAGTGCATATGAGTTTCATAATAAATCAAACTTCATCAAATGAAAAGATTGTAAATTAGGGGAAAAATCCATTAAAAATAATTTAAATCCTCAAATAATCAAATCAAGTAATGTTATAAAAATACCATGATGGTTTGAATTTTCAAAAGCATTCAATTCATCTTAAGAATCCTAAAAACACTCAAAAAATGAAAAAAAGAAAACATGAAAATTTTCAAAAAAGGGCCTAAAAAACAGAATATAAGCACACTAAAAATTCCTAAAACCGGTTTAAATCCCTCCCCCAAACTTATTCACATTAATACCCTATTTTTTAGCTCAAATCAGATTAATAATTTTTTCACATATAATTTAAATTTGGTAGTAAACAAAATAAAGAAAAAGAAATATACAACCCGATTTATTTTTTAGTGGAAGCCTTGAGTTAAGATCCTAGTTGTTACCACTTTAAAACTATATCAAATAAATGATATGAAATAATAAAAAATAAATAAAATTAAATATAAAGGGGATAATTCTTGGTTTGGACCCCTAAGAAGGTGCTAGGTTTTTACTTCCCCTAGTCAGGCTATTGCAGTGGATTTTCCCCAATCATATGGTGGATGTGGTTTCTTTGAGATGAAACACCACATGTGACTTTTCCTAGTGTCTAAGAGTAAGAAATGAAATTAGAGGACCCAAAATAATATAAGAAAACCCCAACCCCTAATAAATAAGAAATATAGAATTTTAGTTCAAGGGTGGGAAGGAAAAGAAAATAGGGGTGCTCCCTGTTAACTTTTGTGGTGTCCTCCTCCATATGATATGAAAGTTGTTATTGATGATGTAGTCACACGACCTTATTTTAAAGCTATTATTATTCAATCACCACCACTTGGGGAGTATCTTCCTTAACATCCATGTCCTACTCCATTTTTTCTCCATCAGAAATTTCAGAAAAGTGGAATTCGGAAATCTATTCAGCTTGGATAAGATTAAAACATGAAGAATTAATAAAGAAATCTTCCGTTTCAAGTATGTCAACTTATAAATTGATCTCTTCGGACAATAACTTTAGAAACTCTATCTCAGTAGGTTAATATTCATAATTTTATTCCAAAACAATATAGAGGTGTAAAGGTTCTGATTTTTCAATATCAATGATGGGAAGTTCAATTTTCAGGTTATCTTTAACAAAGTGATTTCAAGATTCTTTAAAAAATTATTGATCTTCCATAAGTGAATCAACTGGAATAGGTACATCAGGGACCTCATCGAGTGATGGTTGAGTACATAATGATTTAATTAACTCCTTTAGTATATCCTTCTCACCCACCTTAGGTTCTTTAACAAAAAATGATCAGCAAAAACTCTTCCACCACTTGTTCAGGTTCAGGTTCTGGCTTGGATTTCTTTTGACAAGCATGTACATATTCAACTATCAACTTTATTTGTCCCTCCAATTTTTACACTAAATTAATAATACTTTTATATTTTATCATCAAGATAATTTTAAACTTCTTTTGTCACCTTATATTGGTCAGTACATGAATAATAGTTTGAATTGAAATGCATCATGAAAAAAGATATTTTTATAGTGTTTTTTAAATTTATGATGTTTTTTTGTTATTTAAATGAAAGGTAGGAAATTAATTTACAAAATGTGAATAATAATAGTGAGTCAAGACCAATTTTCTCCCCATAAATGGTTCCAATTTTATGAAGTGTTTCCGTTGAATCTCTCAAAAATATTTATTACTAAGTGCGGCATAGGGGCTGACCTAGGTTGATCTATTGAGGAACCTTTGTGATCAATCACTTACTACTTCAAATTCACTATTTTTTATATTTTATTATTTATGAAATAAAATGAAAATAAATGGATATTTTATATATGAGAATGAAAAAATAAAATTAAACATAAAAATGTAATGTAAGTAGAATGAATGAAGATAGAATGATGTGAGATAGAAAGGAGATCCTCCCAAGGGATTATCCAGAGTGAACCTTCATCACCTCTTTATTAGTTTCAAATTTAGTTAATTATCATGATCCATCATATTTATAAAAATACCCTTCTTCCAATGATTTTTAAAATATAGTACACTCAACGATCACTGATATACCACACATCCACCTCCCAGATCGAGAGAGAATATTATAGAAGTGAAAGCTAAGCCTTAAGTGGAAAGAGAAGACAAAAAGATGCATTTCCAACTAAGATACCCCTAATAAAAACTCTAAAAAAATAGGAAACATAAAACATTAATGTGAAATGAATGGGGTTCAACACTTTATAGATCCCCTGAGAACTTCCTTGGGTTAGTTACTCATGATCATGAGTATAACATATCACAATGGAGAAGAAAGAGAGGTGGAAACACAAAATATAAAAATATAAATAAATGATAGGAAGAAGAAGGATATCATATAATAAAAGTGAATAATAATATTTAAAAATAAATGAAAAAAAACTACATAAAAATGGTCAACTAAGGCTGCCCCTAAGTTTCCAACCATTTGAAAACAAGGAGTACATTTTTATAGGCAGGGGAAGAAATTTTTTTGGATCCAAATCTATCCACTGAATTTATGCACGTGTAAGACACATTAAAGGATAGAATTTGGGAAATGCTAATTCTTTGAAGTTTCTTTCATATATATCCTATATAGACACACACAATTTAATCTTGATTGTCTAAGAAATAAAGGTGTTATTTCTTCTTTACTCAAGATATTTAATCTTCCCTGGACAACTGTTCATATTACAATTTACTGGGTTTTAAGGCATTTAAGACCTTGATAATGAAGTAATAATTCGTGTAATCCTTAATGAAATTTCTTACTCAAGATTTATTCTTCATACATTATAAATTTGAGCTCATTTGGTTGGGGAGTTTATGATATATGGACCCAAGAATAAAATTCTCCAGATCTATGCACTGTTTTCGAGGCCCTCCTTGGGAGCTAGATTTGAGCCCTCAAATTATTGATTTAGATTTGGGTCCAGAAGGATAAAATGAATAACATCGAACATATAAACCTATAAAAGAATAATTATTAAAATTAAACTAGTTTAAAAAGCGTTATGGCTGAGACATTGAAATAAATTAAAAATGTTAAAATTCCAAAATATGTAATTTTAGAAATTAATCTTAAAATAATTAAAAAAATATACCAACTGTAACGCCCTGACCCCAGTTACCCAGAGTTGGTGCATTATTACATAACATTGGCATGATCACAAGAAAGATCAAGTCTCGAAAGACCGATTAGTTTAGTAGCCTTGGAATAACTAGAAACATTAATAAAGTTTACATTACATCATAAAATAAAAAATACAACAATATAGTCTCCATAGTCCAAACTCTTATCCCCTCATACTATCCCTATCAGTCATTCATAAATTACTTCTTCACATCCTGGAAAAAATAAAACATAGAAAAGGGGTGAGCTCAAATGCCCAGTAAGGATAAAAATATAGCAGAAACTTTCATAAATAAGAATAAAAATTTAAGGCAATGTATAACTAAAAAAAAGCCTTTTAAACTTGAACTTCAACATATTATGACAAAAATAAAATTAAATAATTCCATTTACTTATTCACATGGATATTCTACTAATAGAATAATCACATGAAATATCAATAACCACTTTCATAATGATGGAATGCATAATGCCAGACTATCATAACCACATAGCCAAGGCCTCGTTCCAAGACTACAAATAAGATTTTGCCAAGGCCTTATGCCAAGACACTAGTTTGTCTCATGAGAACTACCGATGCATCGAGGAGCTATAGCGGGCTCCACCCATCACATATTAAGTCCAATACATTCCCATATGAAAAGGTTTAAACATAACATAAACATTCGTATTAAAAATAGCATACGAAATGTAAATACTTCATCCATAAACCATGAATGGTATAAAAATAACACGTCCACATTCAAACATATCACAAAACCTTCAATACAATATATAAGTTTTGTATCATAATAAATAAACTTCAAATAATCTTAAAATCTATCAAAGGATGTTGACATAGATGAAATAAAAACTCTTTTTAGAGAAATATATCTTTCTATTTTGAAATCATTTAAGAGTAATATATCTATAAAATAAAACATTTTCTTTGAAAATATTCTTATAATCTTCTAAGGGAAGCTTCGACGATTTTATAACGGCGGAAAATAGCCGCACCCGCCGTATAAGTTAAAAAAAACATTCTTACCTTAATTCTGTCGAAAAGGTTAAAAAGGACCTTGTTTCGATAACGACAGGAATATTCCTTTATAAACCACTTATAAAAGTCAAAAAGGGTATAAATGAATTTAACCCATATTATAGTAAATAGTAAAAATGTTTTGAAATACATTTTTAAGAAACATGGATGTGGATGATAAAGAAGTCCCAGTAGATTATTACGTATAAACAACCTCAGATAATGAAGAGACTGTGAAATAACCCTTACCTGGTACTTTTCCTTGGTTGGGGTAGGTTAAACTCCTGTATAATGGTGAAATAATTGTTATTAAATTATACAATAATCATATACATTAATATGATATCATATATGATCTTTTAACCTTGATTTTCTAATAATATCTTAGTATTATCGTTGTTTTGGGTGTTAACTTACTCGTTTTATTTTATATGTTTTGTTACTTAAGACGTGTTTGTCATGGATAGGTTGAATATTAATAATATCCAGAATTATATCAAGTCCTTAGATACTATTATTAATCATCAAATTAGAATTAGACTTGAATGGATACGATGGAGAATGAATCTCATCGCGTTCGTGGAGATGGTAGTCCGTACGTACGCACGAGCGACAATATCATTCTTTTGATGTTAAAATAATATATAATTGGATGGTATATCATATATACAAAATCATTATCATTTCATATTTATTATTTACATTAATTACACATCATTATTATACCCATCCAAATAATAATTTATTGAATAACAGTTACACCACGACGTGGAGACGGTAAGCCGTACGTACGCACGTATGGTGACATGTTATTCAAAGGATGGATAGAATACTGAATATGGTTGTACCATACTTATAATAAAATCACATTATATATAATATATTGGAGTTATTATTTTATAATGGGAAAGAAATAAGAAGTTGAAGAAGAAAGGAACTTGAAAGAGGGTGGTGAAAACATTACCTCTTCTTCGGGTTCTTCCTTTTGATTTGATCAAAAGGGCTCCTTAGGTTGGATTTCTGACTAAACGAAGGCCTCTAGGATGAAGTTAGGGAAGTTGAGAGAGTATTTGGGCAGGGGTTGGATGAACCAAAAGGCTTTGAAGGTGTGAATTAATGATAAGGAGTAGTGCCCTTTTATAAGAGGGGTGAAGGGCACCTTTGGAAAAGCTAGAAATATTATTTTATAATAAATTCATATTTGGTTTCTAATGTATCAAAAGTGGATTATTTAAAGTATAAGGTGGGGATAGGTAGAAAACCACTCATCCAATAGGATTTATACAGGTTTGGGTTACTATATTAACCTTATCTTTAAGTATTAACTCTTAGTTAATTAGTCTCACTTTTACAATGTCTCTTTTTATTTTTATATTATATGTTTAATAAACTTACTATATACATCCAAGAGACCCCCAAGTGGTCCATTAATGATAAAAATATCATCATATAAGTCTCTTTTCTAAACCTTAGATTTTTAAGAATTTAATATCAATTAATAATATAATATTTGTTTTTAAAAACTCTTTTATGTCAATTTTGACACTATTCAATAATTAATTTTTTTAAAAATCATAACAGAATTATTACTTCGAAAAAAGTTAATTAATAAATCCTAACATTTCATATTATCCTAGAAAATTATTGGTATTTATAAAAAGTCTCAAATTATATTTATTTGGGTATTTATAATATCAATTATTCTAATTTTTCATTAATTCGGTAATTACTGCACCACCATTGTGTCATAAATAAATTAACTTATATAATGTATAAAAATTATAAATAAAATAAAATTATGTAGGAAATATTTTTATATTTCTAATTACTATTTATAGTCGAAAATCCAACATATATAACCCTATGTAAAAATTAATTTTCTAAAAGATATATGCTTATGTCATTTTTGTATTTATTTTAACTTAATTAAAATAAAGTGTCCCTATCACCTACAAGTGGCTCCATGGGGTCCCAAAATCGACCCAAAGATACCCATGGTCGGACATGTATCCACCAATAAGGTTAGGACACGTTTTAGGGTAATTTAGTATTATTATAATATTATTGTTTAACCCTTATTTATCGGATTTACCCTTTAACCATGGTAAATAAAATATTTACCGAAGTAATTATTCAAAATGTCTAAAAATAAAATTTACCTATTTAAAAGATTTGGACATCCTGATTCAAAATATGGAATCCATTTTTCCAAATTCAAAACATAGAAGTGGCAGAAATTAATTTAAAATTAATTCCCGCTGTCAAAACAAAAATTGTGTTTTTAAGATATAATAACTATCAAAAGATTGATACATGTTTATGTCTGGTTTAATTGTGAAATTATGTCCAATGACCAAAATTGTATTAAATGGTAAAAATATATTCTAAATATACTTTAAAACCACTCAAATTCATAATTTATCACTATTAATTATTTTTATTAAAAAAGTTGTTTTTAATTAAAAATTTAGTAATTTTCACTATTCATCAAAATATTAAAGTTATCCGAAAAGTACCAAAATTTCACCTTAGGCTAAATTCGATACTCCGAATCCAAAAATGAAGTCCATTTTGAGAGATAAAATTTCTAATATTTTAAAAATTAGGCATTACTATTCATAACGGCTAGTTTGATTGGTTGTGGTGTGTGTTAGAACTCGATGTTGCGTACAACACACACTATTCCATTATTCAATGAGATGCGTACCGTAGAAGATTGGGGTGATACATTCTCCCCTCCTTCAAATAATTTCGTCCTCGAAATTTCTATAATACTACCGCATGAAAAGACTCGGGTGGTTCTTCATCATAAGTTCCTGGGGGCCCACGTTGCCTCTTCCGTCTTATGGTTTCTCCACAAGACTTTTACCAGACGAGTCGTCCGGTTTCTCAGTACTTGTTCTCTCATATCAAGAATCTTGATGGGCTCTTTGCAATAAGACAGATCAGGTTCCAGTTTTAATTCCTCATAGGTGAGTACATGCATTGGGTCAGGCATGTATTTCCTCAATAGAGATACGTGGAACACATCGTGAACTTTGGAGAGACTTTGCGGCATTGCCAATCGGTAAGCTACAACCCCAATTAGTTCTAGAATTTCGAAAGGTCCGATGTACTTGGGACTCAATTTACCTTTCTTACCAAAATGTATGACTCCCTTCCATGGAGATACCTTCAGGAAAACATGATCACCGACTTGAAATTCCAAATCCTTCCTTCGATTATCAGCATAACTTTTTTGCCTACTTTGAGCTTCTTTGATATGGTTTTGGATTACCTTCACCTTTTCCATCGTTTCCTCCACCAGTTATGGGCCTACAAGTTTTATTTCACCAACGTCATCCCAACAGGTTGGTGTGCGACATCTCTTTCCGTATAACGCTTCATATGGTGCCATATGAATACTCGAATGGAAGCTATTGTTATAGGAAAATTCTACCAGAGGTAAATATTGATCCCACATACCCTGAAAGTCAAGTGAGCAGGATCTCAACATGTCTTATATGGTTTTAATAGTTCGTTCTGATTGTCCATCTATTTGAGGGCGGTAGGCAATGCTCAAATGAAGTTCAATATCCAAGGATTTCTAAAGACTTTTCCAAAATCTTGAAGTAAAACGGGGATCACGATCAGAAACAATCAATAGGGGTAATCCATGAAGTCTCACCACTTCATTAATATATATTCTTTCTAGACTTTCTAGTGGTAGATCTTCTCTTATAGAGATAAAATGTGTTGACTTGGTAAGATGATCAACAATAACCCATATTGCATAGTTCCTTCTAGGAGTCTTTGGTATCCCCATGACAAAGTCCATCGTAATATTGTCCCATTTCCACTCAGGTATGGGAAGAGGTTGCAATACTCCACCAGGCTATTACCTTCCAGCTTTCACTTGTGACAAACCATACATCTTGACACAAAATCGGCAATCTCCCTCTTCATGTTGTCCCACCAAATCTGTTCCTTCAAATATCTATACATTTTGGTGCTCCCAGGGTGTATAGAGAAATTGGAACTATGAGAATCATCCAGCAATTCCCTTTTTAGATCAGGTATATTGGGAATACAAAGTCTCTTTACGAATTTCAAAATTCCTTCTTCATACACAAAGTCTCTCAATCTCCCATCATTCACAGCTTTAATCTTCTTTTGAAATTATTCATCATCGGTCAGAAAACTCTTAATCCTTTCTAGTAAAGATGGTTTGGCAACCATTTGAAAAAGCATTAATGTTTCACCTTCCCTGGTTATTCCCATGTCCATCTTCACTAGATCCAAGAAAATTGGATCCTTTTCAATTCTCATATTGTTCAAAACTCCATGATCTTTTTTGCTCAAAGCATCTTCCACCTTTTTTGCTTTCCCCGGGAGGTAGTGTATCAAACAATCATAGTCTTTAAGTAATTCAATCCATCTCATTTGCCTCATGTTGAGTTCTTTTGGTGAGAAAATATACTTCAAACTCTTGTGATCAGTATAAATCTCACATTTTTCACCATAGAGGTAGTGCCTCCATATCTTCAAAGAAAAGATCACATCTGCTAACTCGAGATCATGAGTAGGATAGTTTTGTTCATGAGTTTTCAAATGTCGTGATGTATAGGCAATAACCCTATCATTCTGCCTAAGGACACAACCAAGTCCTTTCTTCGATGCATCACTATAAATAATGAACCCATCATTCCCTGATGGTAGTGTCAATATAAGAGCATTGACTAATATTCTCTTTAGTTCTTTGAAACATTCTTCACACTCTTTTGTACAAAAAAATTTAACCCCTTTACGTTTGATCTTTGTTAATGGGTTAGCAACCGCGCAAAATTCTGGACGAAATGTCAATAATAACCTACTAAACCAATAAAACCATTTACCTCAGTTATACTCGTCGGTGCAGGACATTCTTAGATTGCCTTGGTCTTAGAAGGATCAAGGGAAATTCCATCCTTAGAGACAATATGTCCAAGAAAAGAAATCTTATGAAACCATAATTCACACTTGCTAAACTTCCCATATAATTCATGTCTTCTAAGAGTCTTCAATATAACGCGCAAGTGATTCTCATTATCTTTGTAACTTTTGGAGTATACCAAGATATCATCAATAAATACCACCACAAATTCATTGAGATATTACTTGAAAACTCTATTCATCATATCCATGAATACAGAGGGTGCATTAGTCAATCCAAAAGGCATTACTGTAAACTTGTAATGCCCGTACCTGGTTCGAAATGCTATCTTCGTAATGTCTTCCTTCTTCACACACAACTGATGGTATCCAGATCGAAGGTCAATCTTTGAAAAGTATTGATCTCCATGCAGTTGGTAAAATAAATCATCAATGCGAGGTAGGGGATACTTGTTCTTTATTGTCATAGCATTGATCTCCCTATAGTCGATACATAACCTCATAGATCCATCTTTCTTTTTAACAAAAAGAACAAGGGCTCCCCATGGAGAAACACTAGGGAGAATATAACACCCCGAGATTTTATGAAAAATATTATTTTTAATTTCATTAATGTATTGTTTTGTACGCTACACCAAAAGGATCTTGCACAACACGCATCCCTGAATTGGCTTTCATTACACGCAATAAAGACCTTCCTTGATAGCGTGTGTAGTACGCAATACCGAGTTTCACTAAACGAGATATTATTATAATATTATTATGAACTAGCCGTTATGAATAGTAATACCCACTTTTTGAAATTTTATAAATTTTATCTTTCAAAATGGACTTAATTTTTGGATTTTTAATATCGAAATTATCTTAGGGTGAAATTTTGGTACTTTTCAGATAACTTTCATATTCTGATGAATAGTGAAAATTACTAAATTTTAATTAAAAACAACTTTTTTAATCGAAATAATTAATAGTGATAAATTATTAATTTGAGTGGTTTTAAAGTATATTTAGAATATATTTTTACCATTTAATACAATGTTGGTCATTGAATGTTATTTCACATTTAAACCAGACATAAACAAGTGTCAATCTTTTGATAGTTATTATCTCTTAAAAACACGCTATTTGTTTTGACGACGAGAATTAATTTTTAAATTAATTAGTGCAACTAATATGTTTTGAATTTGGTAAAATAGACATCATTTTTTAATTCATAATATAAAATATATCTTAGGCCTAATTTTTGGTATTTTTCTTGAAACTTTCATTTTTTGATGAATAGTGAAACCACTAAGTGGTAGTTAAAAAACTGATTTTTTCATAAAACTTAATTTTACCGCTTCTGTGAGTGGAATTTCGAAAATCCGAGAGACACGGTTAATTTCAAGGACTAAAATGTGGTTCAATGAGATGAAAATATTTTTTGGTGAATAGTAACTTTTTACTTTTATTTACCACAGTTAAAAGTAAATAGGATAATTAAGGGTAAAAATGATATTATTATTACCCTAACACATGTCCTAATTCTATTGGATAAGTGTAATTCGACAAAAAACAACCTTAGGAATAACATATGACCATTTAGGCCCACATGGATTAGATTAGGACATTTAATATTAATTTATTTAAAGAAGGGTTAAAATAGTTAAAATCAAAGTTTAATAACTAAATAATTTTTAATATAGGGTTATACATAAGATAAATTCGACTATAACTATTCATTATAAATCTAAAAATATTTCCTACATAATGTTGTTTTATTTATAATTTTTAGACATTAAATAATTTAATTTATTTATGACACAATGATGATGCAGTAATTATCTTATTAATTAAATATTGACATAATTGATGTTATAAATACCAAAAAATGTAATTTGAGACTTTTTATGAATTACATTAAGTTTATAGGTTAATATGACATGTTAGTATTTATTTAGTTAACTTAGTTCGAACTAATAATTCTGTTATGATTTTCACAAAAATCAATTACCAAATAGTGTCAAAATTGACATAAAATAGTTTTTAAAACAAATATTATATTATTAATTGTTATTTTATTCCTAAAAATATAATGTTTTGACAAATGACTTAGATAAAATTATATATATTAATAATAAACATCTTGGGGTTCGTTTGGCTTGTTATAGTAAGTTTATTAACCTTATAGTGTAAGAAAACAAGAAGACAAGGTAAAAGAAAAACTATTTAACTTAAAGTTAAATCTAAATGATAAGGTTAAAATAGAAACATAAACTTGTATAAATTATATTGGATGAGAGGATTTCGACCCATCCCCACCTTAGCTTCAAAATAACTCAATTTTGAGCTATTAAAAACCGAATATGACTTTATAATAAAATAATATTTTTAGTTATTCCAAAGGTGCCCCTCTCCTCCCTTATAAAAGGGCACCTCCTCCCTCTCTTCCTCACACCAATTTGAGCCTTCAAGCTCGGAAAAACCCTGAAAAATTATCTTCTACACTTCCATAGAAACATCCTAGAGGTTCTGGGCTTCTTCAAAGACCAATTTTAGTGCCCTAAGAGGAGGTCTCAAAGAGGCGCTTCAAAGAAGATGTAATGTCCGTTAACGATTCTTTCAACTTTATTTCTTCTTCCACTTCTTATTATTTAGTTGTTTCATTATGAAGTAATAAAATCAGTATCACTAATATACGTATATGTTATTATAAGTATGAAACAACCCTATTTCACCATCTATCCATCTTACAGAAAACGAAATCACCGTGCGTGCGTACACACGGAATACCGTCTCCACGCCGTGGTGTAATCTATTTTCCACCACCACCTTACTTTGATGGGTATAATGGTGTAAATAATGACTATATATAATTATTGTAAAGTGATATTTATTCTTAAATAGTATACATACACTCCAATACAATTCCATGATCATGGGAATGATATCATCGCTCGTGCGTACGTACGAACTACCGTCTCCACGACGCGATGAGATTCATTCTCCATGTTAACCATTCATGAATGATTATAAAGTATATGTAATAAGTAATCATGAAATATATGACATAATAATGATACTGGATTTATGTGTATATATTTATTTCATCTACTTAATTTCATTCAATTCAATAAGGCAACGAAAACAGCGTTCATGCGTACGTACGGCCTACCTTCTCCATGAACGGTGTATTTCATTCCATTTAATCGATCTATCATATATATATATATATATATATATATATATGTATATAATGAATATATATTATATATAAATCATTTTTTACATTATTCAATTAAGTAAATCAGGATATAAGTAATAATATCAAGAACAACAAGTCCAAACACGTACGATAAATAAAACGATTTAACCCAAAACGCTGCTTTAACATGGAACTTACAAAAGAACGGGTAATATAAAGTCATAAGTGAACCATATATGATATCATAACAATGAATATGATTCTATAATAAGTCAATGATATTATTTAAATCATTATATAGGAGGTTCAGATACATTCGAAGCATATTGGACCTAAGGTAAGGGATAATTATTCCAATCTCATTTTAATCTGAGATTATTTATTCGTAAGTATTTACTGGGTTTATCTTTATCATCCAAGACAAAGTCTTTTAAAATGTTTTCATGTATGTTTAAAGTCCTTTTTACCCATTTTTTACTTTTACTACATGGTATGTAAGGAATCTTTTTTTTACCATACGAGGTACTTTTTGACTTTTCCAACAAAAGTACGAGAAGAATGTTATTTTTAACTTATACGGCACGAATGGATTTTTACGGTTTTATAAAGCCTTATTTTCATGAAGCTTCCTCCAAAAGATTTCATGACTATTTTCAACAAAATCCTTTTCTTTTAAAATTGCATTACATTTTGTGAAAAGAGAATGATTTTGAATAAGAAAGGATATTTTCCTTAAGAATTCATTTCAAGTGTTTTATCCAAACCATTTTTCATCTAAGATGACATTATTTCATATGTGTATGTTTCAAGTATCATGTATCTATGATTTACATGGTTTCAATTTTCTTATTATGAAATGATATCCATTTATTTTATATGGATTATGTGATGATGGGATGATGTTTATGAAACCCATTTTATTTATTGGGTTATGTATGTTTATTTTGTGGCACAAGTAAGAATGATTTCATTATGAGATGGGTGGGACCTATATCTCCCTCCAATGCATTGGGTAAAGATTTATATCTCATTATATAGACATGGATGGAATGGTAAGTTAATCCGGTTCAGTGTTACAGGACTGGAATGAGGAGTGAACTCGATTCAGAAAGGGACTTTGTCCACTAAGATGGTCTTGGCAGCAATGCCTTGGATACTATGGAAATCATATCATGTGCTTAATGGTTTCCAAAATTACATGTTTTCTTCCCATTCTATTTTATCTTGATTGATGTTCTTTTATGATCTATGCCTTACATACTTCCATGTTTTATGTCATTGCTCAAGCTTTTGATGTTTAAACATTATGTTCATGTTTTTAAGTTCAAATGTATATGATTTGTTTTATTTTATCCATGATTACCCTAACTGAGCATTTAATCTCAACCATTTTATGTTTTCTTCTCCCCAGGATATAAGGAAAGGTTTTAGGTAAGAAAAAAAGGGAATATCTTTATGGGCGATGTTGAGGATCTTTCACCAAGATTAGAAGATTATGTTCCAAGTTTCCAAAGGCACTAAACTATTACGGTCCTTTGGTGTCTATTTTCCTTATGTATTAAGTATTCCAAAAAAGTAATGTAATGACCATGTATGTCAAGCTTCAGGTCTCTACAGTTGGTATCAGAGGAAAGGTTTATTCATCCTTTGGAAACTAGGATGCGAAAACGTTAGTGAGATCCCTAGAGATATTTCTAAGGTATGTCTAGGGATGTCCCTAAGGATAAGTATACGTATAGGATATTATCCTAGAACTATAGTAACGATTTTAGAATTTAACCTAAGATGTTAGATATTGAGGGTACTCCCCCTTTACTATGTTGTTTTCCCTTGCATAATTTTTTCCTCTCACACTATTCTTTTTGGGTTTTAGAAAATGGATGGAAACAAGAAGATTCACGATAATGGAGGATATGATGATTAATGGAATGATATTCTTCATGAGAAACCAAATGAAATGGGATTTGGAAGTCCAAACATCATTATTATGTCGAATCAACAATCTCATAATATGATCAATAAACTAAAATTTGGTAAGTTTCATGACTCGGCTAATAAGAGAAAGATGGAGTTTCATGATGATCATAGAGGAAAGAAAGTTCAATTTCCCCTATGTAAATCATGTGGTAAGAGGCATCAAGGAGAATGCTTCAAAGGAACCGGAAGATGCTTTGGGTTTGAAAAAGAAGGACATAAAGCCAGTAAGTGCAAAGGAAAAGGTTCAGTTAACACCATGGATAAGGATAATGGTATTGCTACGACATCAACAATGGTTAAATGTTTTAAATGTGGAATGTTCGGGCATTATGCAAACCAATTCCCAAAGGGAAAGTCTCATGAAGAGAATCAGTATAGTCGTATGGGTAATATTTATGTTGATGATGATGAAGAGACTACAAATGATATGTGAGATGAAATAATTATTGAAGCTCGGTCAATGGTTTAAGAAGGTAGTGGAATGATTACATGTTTATCAAGTGTAATGTTGTATAAGTAATCTCATGGTACTATGGAATAAAGAGAAATCTAAGGATTGTTACACTATTGTCTTTCCTTAAGTTTTGAAAGTGTGTGATGAATGGTACCAGTATTTTTGGAAAGTAGATGATATGCGCATAATGAAGGGATAAGGAGAAAATTAAATGTTTGATAGTATTCATGAGCTCAAGACTGATATAAAGAGAAGGTTATATAATGGTTTGAGTATATAGAATTTTTGGATTTTGGTATGTGGAAAGAGTTAACTTTTGACAGAATTCATGTTTTCACTAAGGTTTAATGGGTATTCATTTTTCAAGAGAATAAATGATTAAGGTATTCACATGATTGGAATGTGACCAACAAGATAATGGGGGATAAATGATGGTTGGTTGATGACATTTCAAGTAATAATTTTCTTTATACTATGAGTTTCGACTGAAGTATTTTAGATAAATATTGGAATGGATTATGTTGGACATAAGATAGTATTGTTTAAGGATATAACTTTTTTGATATTATTTATGGGATGTTATAGTAATGTAGTTTTAGAAAAAGGACTACCTGCCGGACGGGCGACAACCCATCGCATCAGACAAGGATGTGGGAATCGAACCCACAACCGAAGTGTGACTGGCCTTTATCGCCTACCACTAGCCTACAGGAAGTCCCTGTTTAGTAGAAACTAGTTTTATTATATTAAGCAGTATGATATATGAAGTATAAGTCCATTTTAGGAACCATATATGATTAATCTCACTATAGATCGACTTATGTATATTTAATAACTTTTGCTAACCTTTTGTTTGAGACTGATGGAATGACCCGTCATTCTATCACATGATCTGCTAACACTTCACGAATAACAAATTCAACTTCATTTCTTTAAGAGATGAAGTAGAAATTGTTCAAGGAACAAACAACAGTGAGATTGTACCAAAATAAAGCAAGTATTTATTCTAATTCAAATTCTTCAACTTTAGGGAAATGATCTTGAAAACCAAAAATGTTGTCCTAGTGCCCTTATATCCGATGAATCAGATGGTACCCTAGATAATCAAAAATTTATGGCTTTGTGATTTTTGGCTTTTTCATAGCCATGTTCTCTACCACCCTCCATCAGAACTTGATGGTTAGATTTTTCTTCCATATCCATATTTTCACCTATGTTCTCCTACGTGAAAACCCAGTGATGAGTTAATTTGGGTAACCATTACATTTCATACATTAGTTTTTAAAGCCATGTTTTGGTATTCATTTTTATGATGTGGGTTTATATTAAAGAAACTTTCGAGTATTAAACCCTTTATAACCCCGACGAATTTCGAGGGCGAAATTCATTTTAAGGGGGGTAGAATGTAACACCCCGAGATTTTATGAAAAATATTCTTTTTAATTTCATTAATGTCTTGTGTTATAAGATACACCAAAAGGAGCTTGACCAACACACATCTCTGACTTGGTTTGCATTACAAGCAATAATGACCTTCCTCAATAGCATGTGTAGTACGCAATACTGAGTTTCACTAAACGAGATATTATTATAATATTATTATGAACTAGCTGTTATGAATAGTAATACCCACTTTTTGAAATTTTATAAATTTTATCTTTCAAAATGGACTTCATTTTTGGATTCAGAATATCGAAATTAGCTTAGGGTAAAATTTTGGTACTTTTCGGATAACTTTCATATTCTGATGAATAGTGAAAATTACTAAATTTTAATTAAAAACAACTTTTCTAATCAAAATAATTAGTAGTGATAAATTATTAATTTGAGTGGTTTTAATGTATTTTTAGAATATATTTTTACCATTTAATACAATGTTGGTCATTGAATGTAATTTCACATTTAAACCAGACATAAACAAGTGTCAATCTTTTGATAGTTATTATCTCTTAAAAACACGCTATTTGTTTTGACGACAAGAATTAATTTTTAAATTAATTAATGCAACTGATATGTTTTGAATTTGGTAAAATAGACATAATTTTTTAATTCATAATATCAAATTTAGATTAGGCCTAATTTTGGGTATTTTTCTTGAAACTTCCATTTTTTGATGAATAGTGAAACCACTAAGTGGTAGTTAAAAAACCGAATTTTTCATAAAACTTAATTTTACCGCTTCTGTGAGTGGAATTTAGAAAATCCAAGATACATGGTTAATATAAAGGACTAAAATTTGGTTCAATGAGATGAAAATATTTTTTGGTGAATAGTAACTTTTTACTTTTATTTACCACGGTTAAAAGTAAATAGGATAATTAAGGGTAAAAATAATATTATTATTACCCTAACACATGTCCTAATTCTATTAGATAAGTGTAATTCGACAAAAAACAACCTTATGAATAAAATATGACCATTTAGGCCCACATGGATTAGATTAGGACATTTAATATTAATTTATTTAAAGAAGTGTTAAAATAATTAAAATCAAAGTTTAATAACTAAATCATTTTTAATATAGGGTTATACATAAGATAAATTAGACTATAAATATTCATTAGAAATATAAAATTATTTCCTACATAATGGTGTTTTATTTATAATTTTTATACATTAAATAATTTAATTTATTTATGACATAATGATGATGCAGTAATTATCTTATTAATGAAATATTGACATAATTGATGTTATAAATACCCAAATAAATGTAATTTGAGACTTTTTATGAATTACATTAATTTTATAGGTTAATAGGACATGTTAGTATTGATTTAGTTAGCTTTTTTAGAACTAATAATTCTGTTATAACTTTCACAAAAATCAATTACTAAATAGTGTCAAAATTGACATAAAATAGTTTTTAAAACAAATATTATATTATTAATTGTTATTTTATTCCTAAAAATCTAAGGTTCATACAAATGACTTAGATAAAGTTATATATATTAATATTAAACATCTTGGGGTTCGTTTGTCTTGTTTTAGTAAGTTTATTAACCTTATAGTGTAAGAAAACAAGAAGACACGGTAAAAGAACAATTATTTAACTTAAAGTTAAATCTAAATGATAAGGTTAAAATAGAAACCTAAACTTGTCTAAATTATATTGGATAAGAGTATTTAGACCCATGCCAACCTTATCTTCAAAATAACTCAATTTGGAGCTATTAAAAACCAAATATGACTTTATAGTAAAATAATATTTTTAGTTATTCCAAAGGTGCCCCTCTCATCCCTTATAAAAGGGAACCTCCTCCCTCTCTTCCTCACACCACTTTGAGCCTTCAAGATTGGCCAAACCCTGCCAAATTCTCTTCTAAACTTCCATAGAAACATCCTAGAGGTTCCGGTCTTCTTCAAAGACCAATTTTATTTCCCTAAGAGGAGGTCTCAAAGAGGCGCTTCAAAGAAGAGGTAATGTCTGTTACCGATTCTTTCAACTTTATTTCTTCTTCCACTTCTTCTTATTTAGTTGTTTAATTATGAAGTAATAACATAAGTATCACTCATATACTTATATGTTATTATAAGTATGAAATAACACTATTTTACCATCTATCCATTCTACGGAAAATGAAATCACCTCGCGTGCGTACGTACGGAATACCGTCTCCACGCCGTGGTGTAATCTATTTTCCACCACCACCTTACTTGGATGGGTATAATGGTGTAAATAATGACTATATATGATTATTGTAAATTTATATTGATTCTGAAATAGTATACATACACTCCAATTAAATTCCATGATCATGGGAATGATATCATCGCTCGTGCGTACGTACAGACTACCGTCTCCACGACGCGATGAGATTCATTCTCCATGTTAACCATTCATGAATGATTATAAAGTAAATTTAATAAGTAATCATGAAATATATGACATAATAATGATACTGAATTTATGTTTATATATTTATTTCATCTACTTAATTTCATTCAATTCAATAAGAAAACGAAAACAACGTTCATGCGTACGTACGGCCTACCGTCTCCATGAACGGTGTATTTCATTCCATTTAATCGATCTATCATATATATATGTATAGACTAAATATATATTATATATAAATAATGTTTTAAATTATGTAATTAAGTAAATCAGGATATAAGTAATAATATCAAGAACAACAAGTCCAAACACGTACGATAAATAAAATGATTTAACCCAAAACACTGCTTTAACATGGAACTTACAAAAGAACAGGTAATATAAAGTCATAAGTGAACCACATATGATATTATAACAATGAATATGATTCTATAATAAGTCAATGATATTATTTAAATCATTATACAGGAGGTTCAGATACATTCGAATCATATCGGACCTAAGGTAAGGGATAATTATTCCAATCTCATTTTTATCCGAGATTGTTTATTCATAAGTATTTACTGGGGTTATCTTTATCATCCAAGCCCATGTTTTCTAAATTTTTTTCATGTATGTTTAAAGTCCTTTTTACCCATTTTGTCTTTTACTAAATGGTATGTAAGGAATCTTTTTTTTACCATATGAGGTACTTTTTCACTTTTCCAACAAAAGTACAAGAAGAATGTTATTTTTAACTTATACAGCACGAACGGATTTTTACGGTTTCATAAAGCCTTATTTTCATGAATCTTACTCCAAAATATTTCATGAATATTTTCAAAAAAATATTTTTATTTTAAAATTGCATGACATTTTATGAAAAGAGAATGATTTTGAAGAAGAAAGGATATTTTCCTCAAGAATTCATTTCAAGTGTTTTATCAAAAACATTTTTCATCTAAGATGACATTATTTCATATGTGTATGTTTCAAGTATCATGTATCTATGATTTACATGGTTTAAATTTTCTTATTATGAAATGATATCCATTTATTTTATATGGATTATGTGATGATGGGATGATGTTTATGAAACCCATTTTATTTATTGGGTTATGTATGTTTATTTTGTGGCACAAGTAAGAATGATTTCATTATGAGATGGGTGGGACCTATATCTCCCTCCAATGCATTGGGTAAAGATTTATATCTCATGAGATAGACATGGCTGGAACGGTAAGTTAATCCGGGTTAGTGTTATAGGACTGGAATGAGGAGTGAACTCGATTCAGAAAGGGACTTTGTCCACTAAGATGGTCTTGGTAGTAATGCCTTGGCTACTATGGAAATCATATCATCTGCTTATTGGTTTCCACAATTATATGTTTTATTCCCATGCTATTTTATCATGATTTATGTTCCTTTATGATCTATGCCTTACGTACTTCCATGTTTTATGTCATTGCTCAAGCTTTTGATGTTTAAACATTATGTTCATGTTTTTAAGTTCAAATTTATATGATTTGTTTTATTTTATCCATGCTTACCCTTACTGAGAATTTGATCTCACCCCTTTTATGTTTTCTTTTCCCCAAGATACAAGGAAAGGTTTTAGGTAAAAAAAAGGGGAAGATCTTTATGGGAGATGTTGAGGATCTTTCACCAAGATTAGAAGATTATGTTCCATGTTTTCAAAGGCACTAAACTATTACGGTCCTTTGGTTTCTGTTTTCATTATGTTTTAAGTATTCCGAAAAAGTAATGTAATGTCCATGTACGTCAAGCTTTGGGTCTCTACAGCGAATAAATCCCTTATTAATCAATTCCTCTAGTTTTTTCTTTAGTTAAACTAATTCTACAGTGGCCATTCTATAAGGGGTCTTCGATATAGGCCTTGATCCCAGAATTAAATCAATGGAAAACTCAACTTCTCGTTCTGGAGGATGTCCAAGTAAATCTTTCGGAAACACATCTACATATTATTTCACAATAGGTACATCCTATATTTTAACATTCCTTTCCTCACCCATAGTCATTTCATTCTCTTCCTCCCCAATAATTGAATTTAGTTGAGCTAATGGGGGTAGATCTATATAAGAATTAGGTGGCGATGAATCTACTCTAAAGATAAGGTGTTCCTTATCATCATCATACAGAATCATAACCTCTTTCTTCTTAAAATAAATCTTAACATCATGGTCCGAGAGCCAGTCCATACCGAGGATTATATCAAATTAAATCATAGGCATGGTGATGAGATCAGCAGATAAAGAACATTTAGGTGCCTTAATGGGGACTGATTCACAAAACTTTGTTGCAATGATACTTCCCTTAGGAGTTTTAACTGACAACTCCCTTGTTAAATCAAGTTGGAAATATCTAATTTTCTTAGCAAACTGGTAAGATATGAAACAATGCGATGATCCAGAATCAAATAATGCATTTTCTAAACTTGAGGAAACCATTAAATTACCTGCCACCACGCGTTTTGGAGCTTCTACCTCAGCAATAGTGATAGCATAAGCTTGGCCTTGATCCCTTGGCCTTTTCTGAGGTAATTTCACCTGACGCTTATGACATTCATTTGTATAATGTCCCATATCCCTGCAATTGTAGCATTGGACATCGGTAGCTTCCTTCTTCCCCTTGCAATCATGAGATTGGTGGCCTTTTTCACCACACTTGTAACAGAATTCTGTTCCTTTTAAGAAAGTACTGGGGTGTTTATTCCCACATTTACTACAGGATGGATATTAAACTTTTCCCTTCTTCCCTTTATTTCCATTCCCAGATTGATCAACAGATCTCTTCTTCTCTTTCTTTGCTTTAAAGTCATATGAATTAGAGAATTATTTCTCTGTCTTGATAGCACATGAGACAATTTCTTCATACAACAAGAAGGATTGTGAGACTAATTCTCGACGGAGAAATGGTTTTAACCCATCCTCCTTTTGTCTCAGACTTAGAAATTGCCTTTCCATATCTGCTCTATGGTCATGAGGAAAGTATTTTTCTAAAAACAGATCTTTGAACTCCCTCCATTCCATATTTGATACTTCATCATCTTCCTTCATATTTTGAATCAATGACCACCATTGATCAGCATCTCCTGTGAGGCGGTAAACTGCCATGATAACTTTTTCTCTTTCACTACTTCCCAAAGCCTGAAATATTTTCTCTAAGGAACTTATCCATTGCTCAGATACCAATGGATTTGTACTCTCATTGAATGCTGGTGGTTGTTGCCTCATGAAGCGATCTAACATTGATCCTCCATGCTGTGGATCAGGGTGCTCCATATGGGTAAGATTATTATTCCTAACCTGAGTGAGTTGTACCAGTATAGTGATTAGTTGATCAACACCAGTTGCATCACCAGATCCACTATAATTATATTGAGCAGGAGGGCAATCCCTACATGGAGTGCGTGCATTGATATGGTTTCCATTTCTTCCACTAGGCTCCATTTCTAAACAATGGAATAAACTAGATCAGTTTATGAATCAAAATACATAATTCCATACTTATAAAACACTTAACATAAATTAAAATATTTATGGATATAATCCATAATCATAAAAATGTTTTCTTTGAGTAATTATATACTCATAAACCCTTGATAATGATTTTTAAAGAAAATGAGAGTTATCCTAAGCATATCCCCCAGGAGTTTCGTAACCAAGAGTGCAGCAAGGCCAGTTGTCATGCACCAGTTCCCGTTTGAGTCCAGCTCAAAGAGGTGTTTTCAGGTTTTACCCCTAGGTACATCTGTTCCAGAGCCACCTCTACCTGCTCGTATCGAGACATGGATGTATTGCTTGGAAAACTCACAAAATCTATACAATACCAAAATTCTAGGAAGTTCTTATATACTAATCCTCAAAGTCCATTTTAGGTTTATGTGCTCTAATCAAAGTTTATCTAAATCTAGATTCCAAGGTTTGTACTAAACATCCTATGATACCAACTGTAACGCCTTGACCCCAGTTACCTAGAGTCGGTGCATTATTACATAACATTGGCATGATCACAAGAAAGATCAAGTCTCGAAAGACTGATTAGTTTAGTAGCCTTGGAATAACTAGATACATTAATAAAGTTTACATTACATCATAAAATGAAAACTATAACAATATAGTCTCCATAGTCCACACTCTTATCCCCTCATACTATCCCTGCAGGTCATTCATAAATTACTTCTTCACATCCTGGAAAAAATAAAACATAGAAAAGGGGTGATCTCAAATGCCCAGTAAGGATAACAATATAACGGAAACTTTCATAAATAATAATAAACATTTAAGGCAATGTATAACTAAAACAAAAGACTTTTAAACTTGAACTTAAAAATATTATGGTAAAAATAAAATGAAATAATGCCATTTACTTATTCACATGGATATTATACTAATCGAATAATCACATGCAATATCAATAACCACTTTCATAATGATGGAATGCATAATGCCATACTATCATAACCACATAGACAAGGACTCGTGCAAAGAATACAAATAAGATTTTACCAAGGACTTGTTCCAAGAAACTAGTTTGTCTCATTAGACCTACCTATGCATCGAGGAGCTATAGCGGGCTCCACCCATCACATATTAAGTCCAATGCATTCCCATATGAAAAGGTTTAAAAATAACATAAAAATTCGTATTAAAAATAGCATACAAAATGTAAATACTTCATCAATAAACCACGAATGGTATAAAAATAACACATCCACAGTCAAAAATATCAAAAAACCTTCAATACAATATAGAAGTTTTTATCATAATAAATCAACTTCAAATAAGCTTAAAATTCATCAAATGATGTTGACATAGATGAAATAAAAACTATTTTTAGAGAAATATCTCTTTCTATTTTGAAATAATTTAAGAGTCATATATCTATAAAATAAAACATTTTCTTTGAAAATATTCTTATAAGCTTGTAAGGGAAGCTTATACGATTTTATAATGGCGGAAAATAGCCGCACCCGCCGTATATGTTAAAAAAACATTCTTACCCTAATTCTGTCAAAAAGATTAAAAAGGACCTTATTTGGAAAATGACGGAAATATTCCTTTATAAACCACTTATAAAAGTCAACAAGGGTATAAATGACTTTAACCCATATTCTAGTAAATAGTAAAAATGTTTTGAAATACATTTTTAAGAAACATGGATGTGGATGATAAAGAAGTCCCAGTAGATTATTACGTATAAACAACCTCAGATAATGAAGAGATTGTGAAATAACCCTTACCTTGTACTTTTACTTGGTTGGGGTAGGTTAACCTCCGATATAATGGTTAAATAATTGTTATTAAATTATACAATAATCATATACATTAATATGATATCATATATGATCTTTTAACATTGATTTGTTAATAATATCTTAGTATTATCGTTGTTTCGGGTGTTAACTTACTCATTTTCTTTTATATGTTTTGTTACGTATGACATGTCTTTCATGGATAGATTGTATCTTAATCATATCAAGAATGATATCAAGTCCTTAGATACTATTATTAATCATCAAATGATAATTAGACTTGAATGGATACGATGGAGAATGAATCTCATCGCGTTCGTGGAGACGGTAGTCCGTCCGTACGTACGAGCGACAATATCATTCTTCTGATATTAAAATAATATATAATTGGATGGTATATCATATATACAGAATCATTATCATGTTATATTTATTATTTACATGAATTACACATCATTATTATACCCATCCAAATAATAATTTATTGAATAACAGTTACACCACGACGTGGAGACGGTAAGTCGTACGTACGCACGTATGGTGACATGTTATTCAAAGGATGGATATAATACTGAATATTGTTGTACCATATTTATAATAAAATCACAGTATATATAATATACTGGAGTTATTATTTTATAATGGGAAAGAAAGAAGAAGTTGAAGAAGAAAGGAACTTGAAAGAGGGTGGTGAAAACATTACCTCTTCTTCGGGTTCTTCTTTTTGATTTGATCAAAAGGGATCCTTAGGTTGGCTTTATGACTAAATTAAGGCCTCTAGAATTAAGTGAGGTAAGTTTAGATAGTATTTGGTCAGGGTTTGGCCGAACCAAAAGGCTTTGAATGTGTGAATTAATGAGAAGGAGGAGTGCCCTTTTATAAGAGGGGTGAGGGGCACCTTTGAAAAAACTAGAAATATTATTTTGTAATAAATTTATATTAGGTTTCTAATGGCTAAAAAGTGTATTATTTAAAGGTTAAGGTGGGTATAGATCGAAAAACACTCAACAAATAGGATTTATACAGGTTTGGCTTACTATATTAACCTTATTTTAAGTATTAACTCTTAGTTAATTAGTTTCACTTTTACAATGTCTCTTTGTATTTTTATATTATATGGTTAATAAACTTACTATATACATACAAGAGACCCCAAAGTGGTCCATTAATGATACACCTATCATGATATAAGTCTCTTGGACTAACCTTATATTTTTATGAATTTAATATCAATTAATAATATAATAATTTTTTTAAAAACTCTTTTATGTCAATTTTGACACTATTCAATAATTGATTTTTTTAAAACTTATAACAGAATAATTACTTCAAAAAAAGTTAATTAAATCAATCCTAACATGTCATATTATCCTATAAAATTATTTTTATTTATAAAAGGTCTCAAATTATATTTATTTGATTATTTATTATATCAATTATTCTAATTTTTCATTAATTAGGTAATTACTGCATCACCATTGTGTCATAAATAAATTACATTATATAATGTCTAAAAATTATAAATAAAATACAATTATGTATGAAATAGTTTAATATTTCTAATTAATATTTATAGTTTAAAATACAACATATATAACCCTATGTAAAAATCGTTTTTCTAAAAGATATATGCTTTTGTCATTTTTGTATTTATTTTAACTTAATTAAAATAAAGTGTCCCTATCACCTACAAGTGGCTCCATGGGGTTCCAAGATCGACCCAAAGATTCCCATGGTCGGACATGTATCCACCAATAAGTTTAGGACACGTTTTAGGGTAATTTAGTATTATTATAATATTATTTGTTTAACCCTTATTTACCGAATTTACCCTTTAACCATGGTAAATAAAATATTTACCGAAGTAATTATTCAAAATGTCGAAAAGTAAAAGTTACCTATTTACACAATTTGGAAATCCTGATTCCAAATATGGAATCCTTTTTTTCCAAATTCAAAACAAAGAAGTGGCAGAAATTAATTTAAAATTAATTCCCGCTGTCAAAACAAAAAGAGTGTTTTTAAGATATAATAACTATCAAAAGATTGATACTTGTTTATGTCTGGTTTAATTGTGAAATTATGTCCAATGACCAAAATTGGATTAAATTTTAACAATATATTCTAAATATACTTTAAAACCACTCAAATTCATAATTTATAACTATTAATTATTTTGATTAAAAAATTTGTTTTTAATTAAAAATTTAGCAATTTGCACTATTCATCAAAATATTAAAGTTATCTGAAAAGTACCAAAATTTCACCTTAGGCTAAATTCGATACTCTGAATCCAAAAATGAAGTCCATTTTGAGAGATAAAATTTCTTAAATTTTAAAATTTAGGTATTACTATTCATAACGGCTAGTTTGATTGGTTGTGGTGTGTGTTAGAACTCGATGTTGCGTACAGCACGCGCTATTGCATTATTTAAAGAGAAGTGTACTGTAGAAGCTTGGGGTGCTACAAAATGTGACAATTTCCATTGAAATAACACATTGGTGGGATTAAAAAAAATGAAATTAAGAATAAATTGATTGAAAATATTTTCTCTATCAATCTTTCTTTGACTATCTGAAATAAAAATGCCGTTACACCAAGTCCATGGAATTTAATGAGATAATTATATTACAATAAAAGGGTCAAGATATAAGCTTACATAAAGATAGAAGAGACACATCCTTCCCCGACTTATCCATTAATTACATGTTTACCATGACATACTTAACATACCCTAATTCCCACCAACATATGGTGTGACAGTTTTGGTCAGTAAATCCAAGTGCACAAGGGATTACATACATTAATGATAATATTAAAGTCTAAGGACCATTACACATGCTCATAGATAGGAATATGTGATGACACCAGAACATATAGAATTCCTACTAACAGGTATGTTCCCATAATCTCCCATCTTGGATATTATCAAGTGAAAACTTCATGATAATAATCCTCATCCACTTTTGAGCACTCACACCATATGATCTAAATACCATGCTTCCTATTATAGTCATTGTCTAACCACAAAACTATTTTAAGAATATTTTCAT
Organism: Viscum album; assembly: GCA_963277665.1. NCBI lineage: Eukaryota > Viridiplantae > Streptophyta > Magnoliopsida > Santalales > Viscaceae > Viscum > Viscum album. The sequence continues at coordinate 53,670,103 of OY728126.1, forward strand.
AGAACTTAAAGGTTCTCATTATAGTGGGAAACTTCTAGGACCCTATCAATGCGAAAAATAATCTAGGACATTATTACATTAAATCTGTAAAGAAATAATGAACAATATCTAATAAGGTATTAAATTAATATTCAATACATAAAATATAAATATAATAAAAGTAAAATTAGTTTTTCCTAGGACACCATATCTAACACCTTGTATCTACCTCAGATGGATTTTAAGGGATCATCATATGATCTCAGGTAGTAGGAGAAAACCTAAACACAGCTTGATATATCTTTATAGTATCAACATGTATGAAAAACAAATAACACTGCATACCTATATTGTAGTTTTAGTAGCCTCCATCTTATTGGATAAAGTTATATGATGATCACTGAAGTAGTAAACAAATTCTTCCTACCTCCTTAGGCAATCTACCATCCAAAGGGTCCACAATCGTATTGTGGGGATCTTGAAACATAAAAGGGGTTATAACACCGTCACCTTGTGAAAAAAATATACTTCTAGAATTATATAGTATCTATAATATTTTAATGAATCTTATGATCATCCACACCTAATAAATAAAGGAAACTCTTTTATTTTTATATAGACAGTTACCAAGACTCTTCATTCAATGAAGAGTGTTGGCACATATTGTATATGTTACTTCCCATTGGTGTAACATTCATTAAAGAATTAAATAAATAAGAAAATACATGAATAGAAAACATAATTAGTTTGTAACTGATGAAATCTATATAGGAGTGAAGTGGAAGTACCATACACTAAGAATATACTATGTTGGATGTAACATAGTCTTAGTTTGCATCACATACACACTAGACTACATTGAAACCAATACAACGTTGCGATCCTACTTAAGTATATATTGGATCCAACTTATCATTAATTCATATGTATCATTTATATTTTTTTAGTAAATAACTAAAAAAATACCAGTTGTAATAAAATCCAAAAGGACTTTATACAAAACTTCACAACTCTTTGTGAATCTGCACAAAACACCTTTAGGATATAGGTTTATAAATAACTCTTTTTTTTAACAATATATTTATAAAAAACTTAATCAGTATCAAAAGGTTTAACCGTATGACCCTATGGGTATTAGTAACATTGAAAAAAAAATATGATATCCATATTTTATAGATGTAAGAAAAAATATTCTAGAAAAGCATCAATACAACTGAAGCAACTAAGGGGTCTTGTGTGATCTCCATCAAACATATTCACGTCTCTATAAAATAATTTCCACCATAAGATGCATCATATAAATAATATTTATACATATATAATTCATTTTATCCATGAAAAAAGTGACCAATAGACATAGAAGATGTCAATTTAGTATTGCAAAACTCATCTTTTCTTAATTCTATAAAATAAATTGACTGAATAGATGAGTACATCACATTTCATTCATCTAATAGATGAGAATGTCATATGTCCCTCATCTAAGTAGCTTAAAACATCATATGTGACTCAACCAATCATGGCCATGCATTTCATTAGTCTAATTAAATTAATTTACAAATATATTTACTCATCATACAAGCATAAAAATCCCATTTTGGTTGTGCTCCAATCGACGAAATGATCAAAAACATAACCAACCACCCTTTATTATATAAGACACAATTAATTTAATAAGAAATTTATCAAAATATGAAGACTCTCATGCTAGTTATCTCTTAAAACTCTAGAAAAAACTGATTTATAATAAGCACACACCATTAAGTATATCGATGATTGTATAAAATTCTATGAGATATAATTTGGAGGGTCATCCTTAATAAGTATCTACTTATTACCTCATAAATCTACTCTTCATATTTCATATACAACTATTTGTAATGAGTATAATATTATATTAATGTTAATATTAAAATATTATTACAATCCATAATACTCTATGATGACTATCAATTAGGGATAACTCAAATTCATACTTTGAGAGAATATTATCATTCCATTTTCCATGTAAAGTATATTTCAGCTCGCATGAATTAATAATAAATGGATATCGCCTTTATTATAATGACATGATATATTATAAAACCATTACAACAATCTATTAAGTATTGTATACCAAGAGATTCTATATGACCCTCATGATTATTCTGTGATTACAATTTCATCAATGGATCCACTACATTTTCATTTACAGCCACCCAACAGATCCTAACATCACCATTATCAAAAATTTGTTGTATAATATGATAATTTAAAAGAATATGTTTAGTCCTCTAGTGAGACTGAGTTTCCTTTTCTTGATCAATAGATCTATTATTGTCACAGTCCAGCTCAATTGCTCCTTCGATGCTAAATACACTATTTGTTCAGTTATGAACTTCTTAATATAAGAATATTCCTTCATAACATCTTCTATAGTGATGTACTTCACCTATATTTTCTATTATTAAATGATGGATTGTTTATAACTCTTATAAATAATAGATACACAATTTAGAAACTAGTATTTTTTGTAACCTTTTACAAATATTGCATCTTATCCTCTAAAGATAAAGACCACATCCTTAGAAATTCTCAAATGATTAAGAATGCTATTCATAGAAATCCAGTAACTCTCACTGGGATTAGATTGGTATCTACTGATTATACTTATATAATAAAAGACATCAGATGGAGTACACAACATAACACATATGATTGAACCTATAGTGAATTTATAGGGAATTATATCCATCATTTAGAATTATTTAGAAGTGTATTTAATCTTCCTAATATTCATTCTATAACATAGGTAGAGACCCCTTTTGGTGTTCTCAATGTTAAAATACTTTATTAATTTACCAAAGTAAGTTTCCTAATTGAGTCCAAGAAACCTTTTAGATCTATCTCTATATATATTTATACCTAGTATGTAGGTATCTTCACCCATTTCTTTCATTAAGAACCATTTACCCAACCATGTGTTCATGGAGTGAAGAGTCAAAATATCAGTTCAAATATGTAGTATGTAATCTACATACAATATCAAAAACAAAACTATTATCCCATTAACACCTTTATATACATATTAATCATCCATATTCTTGATGAAACTGAACGCTTTTATTGCATCATCAAATCAGATTTTCTAACTTGAAGATTCTTGTTTCAATCTATAAATGGATTTTGAAACTTTTATACCTTACAAATATTATTTGGAACTTCAAAACCTTTAGGTTGTATCATATACACACCCATGAATAAATTATTATTAATAAAAGTGTGTTTTAAATCTATTTTATATATTTCACAATGAAAATATAATTCCATGTCAAGAAATACATGAATAGACTTTATCATGACTATTGGTTAAAATATTTCTTCATAATCAATGAAATGAACTTTATTACAACCTTTTACATACTATAATTATTTATAAGTAATAAATAAACTATAAATTCTAGTTTTATAATTGAAAACACTATAACACTCTATGGTTTTCACCCCTTCAGTTTCATCCACCAAGTTTCAAACTTTTTTGGTGTACATGGAGTTCATTTTAGATTCCATAGAATTTAAAATTTTCTCAGAATTAGAAATCTAAATGGATTCTTGGTAGATGGTAGGTTCATCTCCTATAAAAATCACCTCATCTTAATTAGGTATTATAAACCCAAATCTATTGATCCCTTGATGATTCCTACTAAACCATTGAGGTTCTTGTGTAACTTGAGTCAGTTATTTTTCCACAACTCTTTACAAAACTGAATCAAATTACATATTAGGAACACTTCCTATTGGTTGGTCTTGAACTTATCCAAAATAAAAATTCCTTCTAGAGACACCTCAACTCATGTGTTCTTTCCTAAGGAAAACACCATGTCGATCCACACACACTTTGTGTTTAGTGGGGCCATTAAAGTAATATCCCATAGTTTCTTTGGGATAAATAAAAATTTATTTAGATTTAGGGATGAGTTTATCATAGTAAAAATTTCATACATAACTTTCAGAACCTAAAATCCTCATAATATACATATTTATATTTTTTCTAAAAAAATATCATGTGAAGTCTTTAGGACCACTTTAGATGGAATACAGTTAAGTAGAAATACACTAGTCACCAGAACATAACCCCAGAATGTAATAGGAAGGCTACAATGAATCATCCTTGGTTGAAGCATGTATAATAAGGTAATATTAATCATCTATAACACACCATTACATTTTTTTGTTTAAGGAGGAGTGAGTTACTTAACAATTCCATAATATCTTAGATATTCTTTGAACTTATGGATAAAGTATTCACCACCCTAATCTGATTAGAGGATATTAATACTTTTATTAGTTGATTATTCACTTCATTATGATAATATTTAAACTTTTCAAAATTTACATACTTTTGTCTCATCATAAATACGTAACCATACCAAATAAGGTCACATATAAAGGGGATGAATTACCTAAAATAACAAATTTCTTGTGTTCTCATTGGTCCACATACATCACTATTTATGATATTCAGTAATCCAATAGACCTTCCCCCTTTCTCCTAAATTTTTTCTTTTTTATATTTCCAAACAAACAATATTCTCATATATAAAATGATTCATAATATAATGGTTCCAATAATCCATTTCTATGAAGCCTTTTTATGAATTTCTCATTTATATATATATCGAAGGAAATAATTATAAATGCTGGTGGGATTAGAATCAACCCTAACATTATTATTCTAAATGTTTTAAATAGGATAATCCATATATAGAATTTATAAACCATTTAATATATTCCCAAATCCATAAAATATTTCATTCTTATATATAGAATAACTATTGTTCTTAACAGTGAATGAAAATCCCTTCATGTGAAAAAGAAATAGAAATAAAATTTTTGTTTGAGTTAGAAACATAATAATAGTTTATAATTCTAGGACCAATCCATTGGTTATATCTAGACCATCAGAACCTACTTTTTATGCATAAACTCTTTCCCCATTACCAATAAAAAGATATTCCTCTCCCTTTATCAATCACCTTTTATCCTTACCTCTATGTTTATAAGAATGGATGTGTGATGCACATCCAGTATCCAATAACCATGAGTTAGAGTTAGTGTAATTTATTTTCTATAATATTCACATTCATATGGTCTAAATTCTTGTCCATTAGAACACTCATAATCCCTAGATACCAACCCCTAACCGTTTTATAGGTCATACCTGTAAGAAATACCAATATGATTTTCATGAAATAATCCATAACATAAAATAGAAAAATATCTATGAATGAGTACCATGTATTATATATTTTTATCAAGAAATTTTAATAAAAGTAATCCCACTAAAAATGGGCCAAACATTATATCCATTTACTGAGCCAAGATTCATATTTCATCACGACTCACACTTGGTATCACATAAATAATCCATGAATATATATGGAAGATAACTATTTTTGATCATATCATCTATGATTCTTGGATAACTAAGTGAATAAATAATTATATCTAAATCTATCAAATAAATATATTTAACTCTATTCCTTTGGTATCCTAACCGTTAGGGTTTCCTAGAAAGTGTAACCTAAATAATGAACAAAAAATAAGGAACATAACCATTATGTTTATATTATTACTTACATTATTTATACTATATAATTCATGGGAACCTAACTATTAGGGCCACCCATATTGAATGATCGAGGTCTTGAAAAGTGAATCTTTAGATGTAATCTCAAACTTAGTATTTTATGGGTTTTTTGAAGTCTCACCAACTTAATATACATGATATGCATATTTAGTTCTTAAATATTTCATCTCATTACATATTTATCTTCTTCTAATGATTTAGTTTTGTAATCCATATTCCATCCATCAAACTAATGTGTTCACACCAAATTAATGTGTAACTAATTACCCAACCCACAATTTTGTGTTACTCACCCAAAATTAGAATCCAAGTATATTCATACATATATGAATGTATATAATCCATAAAGTATATGAAATTTTCATATAAAGGTATAGAGTTATATGATATTGAAAATATCAAAATGAGTAATCCCATAGTGATAGATATCCATCCCCTCAGCTTTATAGAATAAATCATAAGACTCTAGGATGGTGGGTAGTGCAACCCAAAGTCTCTATCCCCATGGATACATACTCATTCATCTGATCGACCTTTTCGTGGACCAGAACAAACTAAATCCCATACATGTCTCTAGGAATGTGAATGCTCATACTCAACTTTTTTTTGCTGATGACATCATCATTTTCCTTCAAGGGGATACAAGTAAAATTCTTAATCTTAAAAATGTGATCTCAAACTATGAAGAGGTTTCTGGTCAAACCATTAGTTAGAACAAATATTGAATCCTATTTGGGAAGAACATACCTACAAGAAGAAAATGTAACATTATCAATAAACTAGGTCTTAAATAAGGTATTCTACCTTTTACTTATCTTGGTGTTACCATTTTTTAGGGCAGACCCAAATCTTGTCACTTTGCCATTATTCTTGACTATGTTCTAAATAAAAAATATTCTTGGAAAGGTAAATCTCTCTTTATGGAAGGTTAGAATTGTATTTTTAAATACACTATTGTCTCCAAGATGTTTTACTCCATGATGGTCTACAAATGGCCTACTAGTCTCATTAAAAAAATGAACACCACCATAAAGAACTTCATCTAGACTGGTAGTATTCAGGAAAAAAACTTGTGACTATTCCTTGGTTAAATTGTTGCAATCCCATTGAAAATGGTGGTATTGATATAAAAAATATCAAATACTTTAATGAATCCCTTCAAGCAAGACTCACTTGGAACCTTTTTCACAATAATTTTGAAGCTATTACCTTTCTCAAAAATAGGTTTCTTGAAAAAATTAAAATGGGAAATTCAAACTTCATTAATTATTCAATATGGACTTCCATCAAATACTCCTTTACCAATACTATGAATAATTATAGATGGATGGTATCTAGATACTCCTGCATGAAATTTTGGATGGATAAATGGAACGACACACCTCTAATTTCTATGATATATTTCGATTAAACCCCTGATAATACAAACAACTATATCAGAGAAATTTTACACTCCCAGCATGATCACCTCCCTGATACTATTATTAACATCATTGAAAACTACTCTTTTGATCATACCAATGATTTCTTAACTTTGGAACCGACTCACAATGGTATGATAAACTCAAAAAATTTCTATAAACATTATTTCTGTAACTCTGAGAGAGATTAAAAATAGTTAAAACATTTCAACAAACCTTAGATAAAACCTTATAGATTCAATTTCATCTAGAGTCTTTCTCACAATAGAGTTCCCACTGAATTTTTCCTCTAATCATTTGAAAACTAGATCTACTATATGTGAAAAATCTATAATCAACATAGAGAAGATTCTAACCATCTCTCTCTCTCTTGTGCTACTTTTTCTTCTCTTTGGAACTATATTCTTGACATTTTTGAATTCATATGGTTTATTCTTGATTCCTTCAAAGATAAAATTAAAAAATGTGTAAAAATGGAAGGCTCTCAGCAAATCATGAAATTCTTCCTTACTGCAATTGCAGAACACCATCATGTGATCTGGTATGACTAGAATGATATTATTCAAAACAATTACTCATTTAATCAAAATGCAGGTCAGATGAAGATCCTTATTGCCATACATGAAGCTTCCTTGATTCAAAAGGGATACTGCCACAACTCTGTTCATGAATTTTGGATCCTAAAGCATCTAAGGATTAAAGGCAATTTCTGTCATCCAAATTTCACTTTGGAGGTGTTCTGGAGAGCCCCCTTACCTGGATAGATGAAAATCAATATTTATGGAACCTCCAAGGGAAATCTGGGACCTGCAAGGTGTGGTGCTATTTTTAGGAATCATCTCAGTCAGATATATGGATGCTTCATGGGTAAATGTGGCATTACCACCTCCCTTTAAGTGGAGATGCTTGGTTTGTTACATGCTATTGCCTTTTCTAAGCTCTTTGGTTGGAATAACCTTTGGATTAAAAGTGACTTGATGATCATCGTTCAAGCAATTTAGAATGTCATAACACATCTTTCTCGACCAATTACCATCCACTGGATGGAATGTACCCATTCACTTACAGATCTTAACTATATCATCACACATGTTTTTTGAGAAGCAAACACGATTGTAGATGGTCTTGTCAACATGGGAGTAAATCAATACATTACCTGGTTTGAAGGATTTACTGCTTCTCTTACTTCATTTCATGAAAAATATTGTAATATGATCCAGTATTTTAGACTCTTATAATTTTTATTTTAATAACATTTATGCTTTGGCCATTTTGGGCCAAGGCATCACCTTTTTTTTAAAAAGTGAATATTAAAGAAAAGTAATAATTAAAAAAAACTATTTATTTCCCGAAATGTGATATATAAATATGAAATTTTTATATTTTAATTTTGGATTGTAAAAATACATTTAATTAAGGCTAAAACTTATCATTTATGATTTTTTTTATAAAATATAATAAAAATTAACTAAATATAAAAATTTATTTTTTTAAACTATTTCTTGGATTTACATTGAACCACAATGAAATGTCCTAATATAGTGGGACAATGTAGGTTAGTATCATGAGAAAGTACATTGATATTGACTAGGAATAGAGAACCACTATGTGGGGTGGAACCAAAAAAGTGTCCATGTATTGGGAAAAAATCATGGTAATTAAATGACACCCCATAGAATGAACTGAGTAATAAAGGGGTATACTATTGTGTTAAAGTCTGATGTGAGTTTCACTTGGTAGTAGGTGATGTTCATTATTAACCATGCATGATACATTCCATGATTAGAATTATGTTGTATCAAAAAATATGTTAATACTAATCTTGACATTATATTGACACTGAATATAACATTAGGAAGAGAAAAAATAATGCTATGTTTTTTCACAACTGTGATAGAGGCTATGTTAACTGCATAAAAAATTATATGAGTGAACTTCACATTATGTTAATTTAATACAGTAATGTCAAATTTTACTTTAAATTTTGTTAACTTCTTAATTTAGTTTCAATATGGATCACAAAATATTATATTATCATATAAATTAATGTTAGGCTTGAAAAAACCATTCACGACTTCATAAAATGTGTTCATCATTTAAAAGTAAAATAAACACATTAATGGATTTGTTTTAAGGGATTATCATTTTATATTAGGTATTAGAGTAAAACCTAAACAAAAACCAATCTATCTCAATAATATCAACATATATGAAAAAACTAACACTAGATACCTATATTGTAGTTATAGTGGCCTCTATCTCATTGGATCAAGCTTGATAATGATCACAAAAGAAGAATAAAACACTTCCTAATTTTGTAGGAAATCCATACCAAAGGGTCCATGATCATATCATGAAGATCTCGAAACACATAAGGGGTGATAATTTCTTCACCTTTTGAAAAAATGTGCTTCAATAAGAAGAGATATTTTATAATAATTTCATAAAATTAATCATTATCCACACCTAATGAATAATGGGATGTCCTTTCCCTTTATATAGGTAGTTCCTAATGCTCTTCATTCAATGAAAATCATTGGCCCATATTGTATACAATACTTATCATTCGTTTAACATTCATTGAAAATTTCAATGAATAAGAAAATGTATGAATGAACTAACCCTTTGGTTTGTAATTGATACAAACCATGTGGGAGTGAAGTGCAAGTACCATGAACTAAACACATACTAAGTTTGATTCAACATAGTATTAGGTTTCATCACATGCACACCAGACTATATTGGCACCAATGTAATGTAAGTATCCTATTTAAAGATATATTGGATCCAATATACCTCAATTCACAAACATATATATATTATTATATAACAAACAGCTTCAACCATCTTTCTCTTCATTAAGACAATAAAACCTTTGGTTTTATAATACTTTCTTCCTAATTCTATATCATGTTATCTCCCATTTTCTGAAAACATGTAGGGAATAAAGTACATACCCTATATACAACTCATACTATCACAAGTCTCTTAAAATTCTTACCTCTTCTATTATCTTGGGTTCTCCATTATTACTTAAAAGTCAACAGTGAAAACTATCACCATACCTTTTCAATGAGTGTATTTCCATATTATATATCTATAGTTTTTCTTGTGGATGTGTTCCTCCAATTAATAAAACTTCCAAAGTTATAAATTTTGTTCTCAATCTTCTACAGTAATTTAAATCTCTAATAGATCTAGTTGGGAGAAACCATTAGAACTTTACCTCCTTCTTTTAGTAATTCTATCAGTTGGTTTGGTTTTTCCAATAATGATTCACTCGATAGATTTTTTAGAGAATACATAATCTTCAGATGCCTATCCAACTACATCTGAGCTTTTGATTATAGTTTTATTTCATCAGATTTTAATTTTAAGTTCTGACCATTATATATAATTTTCTCATTTCAATTTACATTTTTTCATATAATCACTTTCTAAGAGTCATTATTATAAAGTCTAAAACCATACTATTCACACTATAAATAAAAAAGTAACATAATAGAGACTTAAAAATTTAGATCATCTAATTATTTAGCATCAAAATGGGTATATGTAAGAGATTTAAAAAATTTTAGTGGTTTAAATCTAACTTCATTACATACCAGTAGGTATCCGGAAGCTGCTATCAAATTGGTGATGATATACCATGATTGACTAAGTATGCCACATAATTCAAAAATTTCACCCAAAAAACATTGGGTAAACCTACATAGATTGACACACTCAAATATTGTTCCACCAGAATCTTATTCACCTAATTTGTAACCACATTATGTTATAAAATCCCTGACACTATCTTCTGAAATCGAATCCCCTTAATCCAGTAGAATCTTTGGAACTCCCAACTTCTATACTCACCACCATTGTAAGATTATAGTCATTTGACCTTACATCCAGAATCATTATCTACCATGGGTGTCCACCTGATGAAATTCTCAAACACCTCAGACTTGTTCCTTAAAAAGTACACCCACTCTTTTTGTGTGAAATCATTAATGAAATTTATATAGAAGAGTGATCCTCCATTAGAATGAACTACAGATATCTCCCAAACATCTATGAAAACTAACTCCAAATTCTGGTTCTTTATAATTTCTGATTATCTCTAAAAGGAAACCTTTAGATGCTTTCTTAATACATAGTCTTCACAAATTCTATACACTATGCTTCCATCCTTCATAAATCCTTTTGAATCTAGGATCTTCATTCCCTTCTCACTATGATTACCAAGACAACCATTCCATAACTTTAGAGAAGTTAACTCTCTATCATGTATCACTCCTTTTGGTGAACCTATAAGGTATAATATCCCTTAATTCACACCTCTTCCAATGACCATGTAGCCATATTAAATATTCCATTCAACCCTTCTAAAATTCTTATAGAACCCTACATAATCATGTTGTCAAATAGAAGTTATTTTCTTCCTTAGCCTAGGGATTTACTGCATGTCCTTCAACTCCAGCACCCTTCATTTCCTTATTTGGACCAAATCATAACCTTTACCCACTATATTGAGATATTTTTTATCTACAAGATGCACCTTGACACACCTTAAATGAAATTGGTTTTGATTAAATGGGAGCTATACTTCGGTCTATAAATTGTATGGGAGATTTATAGATTAGGGTGGTAGAAACCCATGTAATCAAACCTTTGTTTATGTGACCATCATATATTTCCAAATGGTTGTAGATGTAAATGATATTAAATTTTAATTTGAAATGAAATTGGTTGCCCCTATAATGGCTTGTGACTCTATCACAAAAGCATGGAGATTGTGTGATTACTATCTAAAAGTCACAACTGGACCCAAGTAGGTTAGTTGGGGAATGTTTCTTATGATATGAACCATTTGGGTTTTTGAAACTTTAATAATTTAACAACTACTATTGGGTTACATTTTGATGATCCCGAGTTGGCTTAACAGGACCCTTATAGTCCACCTTATCTTTTACAAATTAAAAAGTAATTTACATGATAAATTGCTTAATTATGATGAGATATTAATAAGTGGTTATTTTTTAAAAAGGATGTTTGATAAGACTTGCTTGTATGTCTTGGTTCTCTATTTTAAATCTTTTAAATGTTTAAAGGTTCAATGTAAATTAATGTAATGACTTAAAATGAAACCTTAAGTGGGTTATTTTGTTTAAACCCTCATGTAAGGGTAGTTTAAACTTTTCTCCTTGAGTTTCCTTGGAACAAAAACATAAGTGTTTTCTATAGGCCTTTCTATTTTTAGCAGCGACTTAAATGATATGCTCTAAATCCTAGTGAAATATGTTTTTCATTACCTCACTACTAAAAAATTGGGTTTATCCAGCACTACGGTTTTAACAGTGCTAGCTAAAAGCGCCGTTAAAGGGGGTCTTTAACATTTCTAAAAAACTGATGTTAAAGGGGGCCCTTTATCAGTGCTTGTAAAAAAGAACTTCTAAAAAAGGGATTATAAAGGGGGCTTTATTAGTGATTTTTTATAATCACTGATAAAGACCCACCTTTATGAGAGCTTTTTTACAAGCACTGATAAAGGGTATATTACAAAAAAAAATTCTTTAAAAATAATATATTAATATAAATATAATATATATTTTTAAATATGTTTTAGATAAGGATAAATATAAATTTATAGATAATATATTATATATTTATGGAAAATGGATTATATCTCTAGAAAACCCCTACAAACCAAAAAAAACTTGAGAAACCGATAATGACTCTAGAAACACTTAAAACCCATACAAACGTTAAAAAACCCTAAAAACCCTGAAAAAACCATAAATTTTGATCCAAGAGTACATTTAAAATCCACAACCATTCAAATATAATCTTATGAAATGATCTAAAACCACATGAGATTTAAATCACGTGATAATAAAAGGAATAAAATATATTACAGTTTCAAAAAAGTCAGAAATCATACTCAAACTTCAAACGACCATAACTTTTGATCAAGGTGTCTGTTTCGGATCCACCACATATCAAATTAAATCATATGAAGAGATCTACACCAAAGTGGTATAGACTAAGTTCTATGATAATTTTCCTAATTTTCAACCCCAAAGGTCCTAGAAGGCCTCAAAAATTGAGTTTTATTTAGGGAACCACAATTTATTAAAATTCAAACATCTATAACTTTCAATTTGGGTGTTTGTTAAGCTTATAACACATATAAAATAAAATATTTCAATGATATCTATTCCTTGGTAAACCACGGGAACCCTCGATCACCTTTACCGAGGATAAAACTATGTTTATAGTCATTGTACCTTATTTTTTTCACATTAGATGGCCTTTCAAACCGCCATAACTTATGCTCCGGGTGTCTGTTTGGACTATACCACATATCAAATTAAATATTGAGATGAGATATATGCCTCGATGACACAAAGATCCACCAATAACCTACTTTGAGGCCAAAAATGTCCTATAAGGCCTCCAAAATTGTGTTTTTAGCCTTTGTATCCCATTTTTTAACATTATTTGAAGTTTAGTCCTCATTTAAGGGGTTATTTTTTTTTTCCTTTTTTTCAATAGGGGTTGAATTTATTTCAAGGTATTACATTCATAATGATATTATGGATTTAAAATTTTATTTCTTTTCACAATGCACTATTATTTATAATCAAATATATAATAATATATACATATTTTTTATATATTCACACAAAAAAATTTTAATTTTATGAATAAATAAATAAACATATTTACTTATAAAATAGATTTCTCAATATATAAACCTTATCTAAATAAAAACTAATATCAAAATTAATATATATATATATAAAAATAAATATGTATTTAAATATATATATAAACATATATATATATATATATATATAAACACACACATATATATAAATATATATAGACACACACACACACATATAAATAAATATATATAAACATATATACACATATATATAAATTTATAGATAAAAAAATACAACTAAATATATAGATATATCATAAAATGTAAAACAAAATAGTATAGGGTAGTATAAAAGGTGCTGGTGTATAAGCTAGAAGTCTAAGGTTAGAAACTCGCTGGAGGCATAGGCATGCACCAGGGGGGTGGGATTTTCTAAAGCTCTGATACAGGGGTGGGGAAGCACTGATAAAGGGGCGAGGGAAGCACTGATAAAGGGGTGGGAAGTGATGATAAAGTGGGGGGTGGGCATGAATTTTTTTATATCCTTTATTAATGGGGCCTTTACCAGGGATTTTTTTCCAGCACAATTAAAGGTGTTCTTTATCGGTGCTTTTTTAGAGTGCTGTTAAAACTAACCCTTTAACATCACTTATATTATAAGTGCTTCTTTAGTAATAATAAATCCCTTTTAATATCACCATTAAAGGCTCTATTTTCAATAGTGTCTAGTGATAGGGTTGACCCTTATGATTTTGTAAGGCACTAGACCACAATAAGTATCAACCTTAAAGCTTAAATGCCTTACTATATACCATGAGATTTCTAGCATTAGGTTCTATTCGGGTGCCGCTATCCCTTGTAAGACTCTTATATTCCAATGAAACCCTTGTTCAAATGGGTGTTCATTGTATCCTTGACCCTTGTTATGGGTGTGTGCATTATGTAATGCTTGATTTTAGTAGGTTATAAATTCCATGGTCATGGTCAGCTACTACGTAGGTCTTGTGACCCTATTCTTTTTCCTGGACGAATCAGGAGGTCATCACTCTGTTTTATAGTCATATGAGATAGAACAACTTTGAGCCTATTTTCTGCCCAGAACTCCTTATACATGAATTCATAGGGATGATAATCCTATGGATAGTGTCGAGGATGTTCCGTTCTACTTTTATAATATTAGGGTAGTATTAATTGATACATGAAGTACCCATCCTTTTCCTCAATGTTGTAATGAATCAGTTGAGTTCAGTGAAATCTTTGAGCCTTGAGTTATTGAGTACGACCTTAAGTCATCTTCGTAGTAGAGTGACCTAGTAATTAAGGAAATAAAGTTCATCCCATTTCTTGGGATGAATTTTCAATGATGATCGATCATTTTGACATGTTGACCAGGTTATTTTTGTCCCTTAGGACAAATGTTCAGATGTTGTGATGTGGTTATCATGACTGGAGGAGCGAAAAACATACATTTGAGGTGTTTTTTATCTAGAGTGCTTGTGAGTGGCTAGTCTATATATTCTTTCAATAAATAGGACACTCCTATAGTGGGGAGAATTAGGTCTATTATAGTTAATATGTGTTCTTCCAAGTATAAGGAACACAACAAAAGAGGTCCATTTTGAAATGGTCAGTCTTACTTGAATTCCTTTGAGGCTTACACGTTCTGAATCATGCTAGTGCTTGCTCGACAACATGATGTTAATGTAGTTAGATATGTATTCAACCCTTGAGAACACTATTAGTCTTAGATGAAATTTGGTGGTTAATCATGGGTGGTCATAAGACACCTTGGATGGAAAGGACTTGTGATTAGTTAAGGGCTATGCATCGACAGGTGAAGTTGAGATTCTTTATAGAAGTCGCCCCGTTGTGGTTCATCTGCCTTTATTTTTGGTATTTGTGCTTGGTTGGTTGGAAAACATTCAAATAGTCTTAGTGAAGTCTTTTGAAATATATGAACATGTTCTCTACCTTGAGGTTATCGTTGAAGCACTAAGAGAGCATCGATCTTATGCCATGGTAAAAGTTTTAAAAGCTGTTGGAATTGTTTTGTGATCTTTATTATAGTTGCACACTGGATGTGAGGTTTTCTTTTATCATGTCTTGGTTAGTCCTGAGTGACACTGGGGTCTCTATGTAGGAATTCCTTGGACACACTCTTGGACGCCATCCATTATTCTTTGACTTGACCTCTGGGCGGATGCTTCTCTGGGATCAGTCTATTATCTGATTTGGATGTCTTGGATTTGTACTAACATCTCTCATGTAAACATGAAGTATGGGATAATTTGGGTTAGAACCTAAGAATCTAGTTCATTGATTTCAAGGTTATCAGGGACTAGTTTTTGAGATTAGTGATACTTTTATTAGGTAAATTCACTGGAAGTCAGGTGTGAACTTTGGTGAGCATCCTTGTTTTGAAATAAAAATGACTTGGGAAAAGGCAATGCAGTTCAATTGTAAGAAGTCACCCATCTAAGATGGGAATTTTTAGAATGGTAAGTTGGAGGTTTGTTTACTTGTTATCCCTCTTGTTCAGTGGATACAGTTTAGTGGAACCATTTTGAAGCACACTTTCGGTTAAGGCGAGTGTGGTGTGAGGGTTGGCTATGTCTTTCATGGAAAGAGTGCTTGATCAATTTCAGTTTAGTCGATTGGAATTTGAATGTTTCTTAATAATGAGGTCCCTGATATAACCTCAGGTGTGATAGGGTTATCCTAGTTAATGAAATCACGCTTGAAGTATCATTATAATTCTTATAGAATGATTTTTATGGGAATTCCAATGGTGAAGGTTCCATGGTTCAAATTAGACCCTACAAATGCTAAAGACTAAGGTGGGGAGAACCATTGTTGAAATATTTAACGATATGATGACATGATTGTGTCAATAGATCCATAGGGTCAGGTAAGCTCCTTTTTGGTGTTTTATTTTTAAAATGAGCATCAGCTCGAATCTTGGTGGTTTAAGTGTTGTTTGTTAAAGAAATGCTTAAAGGTGTGTTGGGCATTTGGAAATGAAACATGACCATTTGCATGAGAATTTACAACCCCTGTAGGTCGGGTGATACTTTCATTATTCTTGAAGGATTCTTAGGGATGATAAGTTCTAAGGTTGGGAGGTTGTATTGACCCATGTTTTAGAACTAGATGGAAATATAAATGAATTTGAATTTTGGAATTTACTAGATGAGTTGATCTTTGAACCGAGCTTCAGAATGTAATTATGAGAGTTTAAACACTTCAATGTGTTGTTTTTAGATGAGTTTGAAGGCCCAAAAGGTTCATTGGGTGATCTATTAGGTTTCAGGAGCATCAAAATCTAAAAAATGAAAATGGAAGTATAGAGACCCTTTTTTTCCTAGTAAGACTTTTTAATATTTCTACATATATTTCCAGATCTAGGCACTGAGATGACATGCGATTCTAGGGATCGGTGTGCCCAAAATAAATTTTATAAAAATATTAATTATTTTTATACTATTCATTCAATATAAATTGGATATATCTTAAACAATTGATCAAATAATAATTGTAAGACAACGTTTGGGTCCAGAACACAGTTTTTACCTTAGGTGTGACATAAAATATGTCAAAATGGGACGTTTGGACCCCACACTCATTATCAATACATTGAATTGATGAATTAATTAATTAATTTAATAAATCAAACCCAAATAACTCTCAAACAGTAACTAATATTGTAAATATGATTCGATTTTTGATTCTGAAGTATGCCTTTTACCCTAGGAGGGGTATAAATTTTTTCAGCGCAAGACTTCTCTAGAAAAATTCACAAAGGGAGAAAATATAAATAAAATAATTAAATAAAATTGTTTTATTTGAAATGATACTTTGAATGACTTCTAAATAGGGAATCGGATTAGAAATATGTGACCATCATTGAGTTCACAGAACAATGTTTTCTCTAGGGGTGACCTCAGTAGAGAGGGAACGAGAGGTTCAGATTTCGTGTCCACTGGCAGTTTCCTATAAATATGAGGTTAGAGGAATGAGTTAGGGTTGGCTCAATTCTCTCTCTGATTGTGGAGCTCCAGCCGGCAATGATTCAACATACGAAACTCATTAGATCACAATGAAACATCATATATTGATAAATCAGAGTGTAGTGATCTCAATGACGAAACCATATTCAAGGTAGGATTTCTATTTCAGATTTTACAGCCCCCGATTGAATATTTTGTATTCATTTTTGAC
The DNA here is from genome assembly GCA_963277665.1 of Viscum album. NCBI lineage: Eukaryota > Viridiplantae > Streptophyta > Magnoliopsida > Santalales > Viscaceae > Viscum > Viscum album. The sequence goes on from OY728126.1 coordinate 53,688,008, forward strand.
TTCTGTTCATTTTTTGAAGCTTTGAAATAGTTAAATGATGGCCAAAAAATAATTACCATCATTTGTTTCAATTTTTGATTTCCCATTCTTCACTTTATTCATGTTCTTCATCAAAAAACTTTTCATCTTGCACAAACGACCTCCGATTGTGGAGTTAGACCCATATCTGTTAATATCTTGACTTGAGGAGTCCTGATCTGTGCTCAGGTTTGTATTTCGGGCATTGTCAGTGATGTGATGAAAAGAGGAAGATATGGAAACTTTTCACCAAGATGAAACATTGATGGACCATTGAGTGGAGGATGGTGATATGAAGGTATCTTCCCGGGGAGTCCAGATCTAGTCTCAGATTGAAATTTGGATCACTGAAGTGACTGTAGTGGTCTGCAGAAGTTTTCCAGCAATGGGTTCTTACAGCATGGCGAAGCGCGGTGGTGGAGTGGTGGCTGGAAGTTGAGCCATAGTGTATGGTAGAAGATCCATGGTGGATGAAAATTTTCAAGGCCTACTTCTGGTGGATAAACTGAAATAGCGTTGCAGGCCCCATGAGGCCCGGTTCGGGTGTTTGCGGCAGAAGGTGACTTTTTCATCAGGTGTCCATTTTTGAAGAAAAATTAGTTGATATTTAATGTTTTCCATAAGAATAATAATGGTATGATCCATTTTGATGTGTGGATCCTTTTCGTGATTGGTAGTGATTGAGCATCGATCGGGCATTTGCAGTGAAAAGCTCCATTTTCACCGATTGTCCATTTTTGACAAATGAATAGCTGATGCCATGTGTTTTTCCAAGGGGATCGTAATGGAATGATCTGTGTGATGTGTTTCATGATTGAGGTGTAGGTCCCACGAAGCACTGTTCATGTATGACATTGGGAGATGCAGTTTCTTCCCCAGGAGTCTATTTCAGGAAAATGAATAGTCAATCGTGGGAATATTTCCACAAGGATCAAAAAGGTGTTATCCATCTGGTTATCCGAGGAAATTTTCAAGAGGATTGTTGGTATAATAATTGTTTCTCCTTTTGAATCAATGATGAGCAATGTGCACTCATTAGCCTTATGGATAGAGGTGCAATGTACTCTAGGAGTACACTAAAAAAACTCATGGGTACTAACTCATGATTTAGTATTCAGGTACAACTAGGTATAGGACTAGATGATGATGTGGGGTCACACATTATGTGGGACCCACATGCGCCTTCTACCACTTCATGAATCTTCTACCTCTCATATCTATTTCTTTTGAACTTGGATTTTGGCCTACGAGTAGCCTATCCTAAGTTTTTTTCCCCGTAGAACACGATGGTTCCCTCTATAGTGGATTTCAAGGTATGATGTGAGATGTTCTGAGTGTGATTACCATACAAGGTGATGCTCAATGTTCTGGATGCGATGCCTATATGAGATGATGCTCAATGATGACAGTGATGATAGGGATGTTTTCAGAATCACTGGAGCAGTACCGACTTACCCTCCAGTGTGGATGGGTAGTGAGGTTCCCCATTCTCTCTTTAGGACTTACCCTCCAGTGGGGCTGGGTAGTGAGGTTCATCATTATAAATTCCAGGCTTACCCTCCCATGATGTTGGGTAGTGAGGTTCTCCGTTATCTGTTTAGGGATTACCCTCCAGTGTGGATGAGTAGTGAGGTTCACTAGTTACTGTTTCAGGACATACCCTACAGCGGGGCTGGGCGGTGAGGTTCGTCATTTACTCTTTCAGGCTAACCCTCTAGCTAGGAAAGGAAGTGAGTTCTCCAATGAATCTTCTTAGAATACCATCTAGTGGGGCTAGGTAGTGGGTTCACGACTTTGTGACATGATCGCTCGACTATGAGGTACAATGACGAGATGTTCTTGACATGAATTTGGACTTTCAAGAAAGAGGGGTGCTTTTCCCACCAAGATGCATCCTTGTGACGTGACCTAAAACCGTGCAAGTGGGACAAACCCTCCCAAAGTGGATAGTATCAAGGTGTGATGATTGATACCCTTTGAATTGCAGTTCAGAGCAGATGTGTGGGATGCTGGGAATTGATGGTGGTTACTTCTAGGACTGTTGGATACTCTTTTTCCTGGGTTGAGTTGTGAGATGGAGATCCCCTTACTCTCTCATTTGGGCTTCTTTGACTGAGAAAACATATATATCATATTGAAGTACCCACTCCTGGGGATTTGGCTACTCTTATTATAGGAGATGAAAATATGCATGAGGTATGACACATGATTTTTGTGTCTAGATTATCATGGTTGTATGAGTATACTAAACTAATTTAAGTAGCGAAGACTTGATGATAATTTCATCTTCTCACCGTTTCTAGATCCTTGTGTTTGGATGATCATACTTCAGTCTCTAGTTGGGTTGAGCTGTGATATATTATTGTACCTTGTTTTATCTACTAATCCCCTCTTCAATACATCTTTTGGTGCGCCCTTGAAATTTCAAGACATCCTACTGAATATTTTTATACTCACCCCTTCTTGGGATTTTCCCGCACTTTGTGTGCCCTTACAGACGACTGAACGGTTGATCGTGACTTCAGATGTGCATAATGATACAGGGTTCTTGGACCGCATGGGGTGGTCATATCTTGGGTTTCAAGAGCAGGGATCTCTTAGCTATTTTACTTTTCCACCTGTTGATGGGTTGTGGCACTTTTCTAGTTGGGTGTGAAATTTTTATCCTTTCCATTTCAGTTTAATTTATTGTATTTGTACTGTTTAAAGGTCGATTCAAATTTGTGGTTTATGTATATAATAGTGTTATATCTTGTTTTTTCCTTTCCCTATACACTTTTTCATTGATTTGTGTGTGTGTGTGTGTGTGTGTGTGTGTGTAGGTACTTAGGAAAAGGCCTCCACGAGTTTGTTATGCCTTCGGTGCTAATCGCCAACCCCTAGCCTATAGAGGTGGGATTGGGGAAGTTGTGGCTTGAGCCCCAGTATGGGTTAGGTTGTAAAAAAGTAGTATCAAAGGTGGTTCTTTCCTTAGTATGTTGTTTGGATGATCCCTAAAAAGGAATTAGTTTAGTTTTAGGGAAAAAATGTCAACATGTATCGAGAGTGTCTCTCAGGTCGGGAGTCCAGTGGTGGTGCGGTGGCTGACGTAGCCATTCACCAGGACCCTGATTACCCGCTTGCCGACTCGGAATGCTAAGGCATTTTTTAGGGAACTTTGGTACATGTATCATATTGGATTAAGTATTTGAAAATCCTTCTTGATTCAACTCCCCATCATTATTTATATATATGGCCATTTGACCATGGAACTCCATGATCAGTTTCAGGATGTCTCTATGACCACATCCAGCCAGAATACTAGCTCTGGTTCTTAATGACTATTCTGTGAGCGACGAGGCATCAATTTAGGATCCATCAAATGATCCCCCATTCTCTAGGATAGTAGGAAGCAACATCTCCACCCGTGGAGTAGTAGTTAGTACCTGCAACATAGGTCGATGACGAGCGTAGGATGAGCACGCTCCGCGAGTTCTAGCATTAGAGACCATTGAGGTTCTGTGGTGATCCATACCCTTAGAAAGTGGAGCTTTGTCTAGAGTCGGTAGTTCTCCTATTTAGGCTTGTTTAGACACTGACAGATCAGATGGTGGCTTTGGAATCCAGTATTTTTCCACAGAGCAGCTTGACATTTGTAGAGCCGGGTTACTCAAATGCATTATGAGTCACCACTCTTATGGGATTAATTTCATCAGATATTTAGTGAGGAGTACTACCCCTACTACTTATGCACCATCTGGATTTAGGAGCTTCTGGAGCTCCAACATGGAGGGATGATAGTGGAAGAGTATGAGACTCAGTTTGCAAACCTGACTCAGTACTCTATAGACATGATCTGTGATGACAACGACTAGGAATGTAGGTTCTAGTAGGGTCTCCATAGAGGAGATTCACACCAGCGTAGTGCACTTCTTCATCCCCACCTATCTTGGGGTGCTGGAGAAGGCACTGCTGATAGAGAAATTTCTTTCAAAGGGGTGCTAGTTGGCCATTTTTGGAAGTGGATGAAATAGAGTTGGGATGTCTACCACAACAAGAAAAAGTCAGTTGGTAGGCCCTCAACACAGGAGGAATCCCCTTGATAAGATATAGGCACATGTTCAAGGACAACGTAGAGAACTGGGATAGCCTAGGTATGGATAGTTCTATTCTTTTGACATGCGAGGTCACATGGAACGTGACCACCCGAACAGATGTACTGAGATTTTTAGGAAGTTGGTAGATGCACTACTATAGTAAAGGCAATGTCCTAATTAGGGATCTCCTAGGTGAGGGAAGTGTGATAACTAGGGAGGCGGTGTTGGAAGAAGAGTAGGAAGAACTATGGTTGGTGGAAAACATGTGAGGTTCTTCAACCACTAGGCGGCCCATGTCCAGCTCAAGGAGCTGATAGTAGGGGCCGTGGGAATATATATGCTATGGATGTCTACAATCCTATAGTTCATGAGATGATAAGAGGTACTCTCGGTGTCTTTTCTACCTTTTTCTATAGAACTTGTTAGAAACTATGTGAGGTACCCTTTTTTCCAACTCCTTTCTCTAGGAGTTATAGAGGGTGACACAAGGTGTTGGTGTAACCTTGTGTCATTATTTTTCGATGTAGATTTGAATGCATGAGAAAGAGGGGTTCTTCTCCCACAAAGATGAGTTTTGGTGACATGAGAAAAACCGTGAGGGAGAGTTAGTGCCACCCAAAGTAGATAGTATCAAGGTGTGGTGGATGAATCCATCTAACTTGTGTGTTAATGGTGGGGTTGTATAGTGGAGTGTCAGAGCAGGTCTTGTCTTTTTTAGTGGAGTCTTACTTCCTGAAATCTCTTTGCTTGAGATGCCACTAGTGAGTGAAACAAAGTGTCTAGTTTGGGGATTAATCTCTTTCCAAGAGAGGCAAAGTCAAGCGGGGTATGCCACGTGTTTTCTATGTGTATCCTCTTATGGTTGGGTGAGTTTACTCACTTTCCCTATTCATGGGTACCTTGCGTTCTCAACATCAATCTTGACACTAAGGTTATCAAGTACAGATTGAGGTGATGGTACCCCTATAAATAGAACTACATGAATCACTATGTGGTCATGGAAATAGTAGTCCTTTCCCAGAGGATGTGGAGACTTTGTCTTCTGGGAGAGCGCTTTGTGGTTTGTTCAGACCACCAGAGTCTTAGGTGTGTCTTCCCCCAGATATAATTGAACCTGAGGCAATGATGCTGGTTGAATTTACTGCAAGACTATGACTTCGAGATAGTTTATGTTCTAGAAAAAGGGAAATGTTGTAGCAAATGAACTTAGCAGGAAGTCTCATGCTCGCCTAGTGGGGAAGTTTTAGAGTAGTTAGCTTCCTTACAACTTACCCTAGTGGATTAAGAGGGTATAATTTTCATCAGTCGATGGTGTTGACTCCTTAACTTCTCGAGTGTTTAAGAGTGTTTCAGTTGTAATGCCCCGACTATGAAATATTGCATGACCATATATCCTTATATGTTTCACTAGATGAATATTCTGTAGGAGGAAATAAAGAGACCCTGTTCTAGGGAAAATAATGATTCTAGTCGTGATGTGGGATGTAGAGGTTCATACGGGGAAGTAAACTATCCCTCAAGTATATTAGGGATATTTGGGACTGTGCAAAGAGATGACGTGGTTATCTACTGCCTTTCCCTAACCACAATAGTTAGAGTGGGTGCACGACGTCTTCCACATGTCATATTTGATCGGATACATTCGTGTTCCTACGTAGGTCATTGAAATAAGAAGACCTTATGAGGACATACCATCTCTTTGGTTCATGTGTTATTCTAGCATGGTAACGTGCAGTTTTTCATGGGATTGGGAGATCCAGGTGTGAGATCAGTATCCTGAGTTTCTTGTCCTAATTTTTCTTTTTGGGGATGAAAAAATTGAAGAAGGGAATGATGTAGAGATCCGGTTTTTTCCTTGTAAAACTTTTTAGTATTTCTAAATATATTTCCAGAGTTAGGCGCTGATATGGAGTGCGATTCCAAGGCTCGGTGTGCCCAGAATAAATTTTATAAAAATATTAAGTTTTTTATACTATTCACTCGATGGAAATGGGATATCTCTTAAAAGGTTGATTAGATCAGAATTATGAGAACACAATTGGGTCTAGAGCATAGTGTTTACCTTAGGTGCGACATAAAATATGTCGGCACATGACATTCAGAACCCTCGCTCGTTAGCGATAAGTTGAATTGATGAATTAATTTATTAATTCATTCATTTATTATCTCAGACTCAAATAAATCTCAAATGGTAACTTAGATTGGAAATCTAAGGCCACAGTTGAGTACGGAGCATTTCTTTTACCCTAGGAGGGGTATAAGTTTTGTTAGCACATGCCTTCTGTAGAAAAGTTCCCAGAGGAAAAAACCATAAGTAAAAAAATTAAATAAAATTGTTTTATTTGAAATTATACTTAGAATAACTTCTGAATGGTTACTCAAATTAGAAATTCGAGACCGCCGTTGAGTTCGTAGCATTGTGTTTTCCCTACGGGTGACCTCAGTGGATAGGGGAAATGAGGTTTAGATTTTTCATCCACTGGTAGTTTCCTAAAAATAGGAGGTAAGAGGAATGAGATAGGGTTGGCTCATTTCTCTCTCAGACGGCGGAGCTAAGGACGATTATGATTCAATGCTTGAATGTCATAAGATCACGAAGAAACTTCAGACATTGATAGATCACATCACATAGAACGCAATAATTAAAACAAATTTGAGGTAGGATTTCTATTTCGGATTCTACAACCCCCCGATTGAATCTTATGTCATAAGTTTTTGACTTATATTCCTTTTCACTGCTTTGGAATCCTTTAACGATGGCCAAAAAAACAACGACCATCATCTGTTTCAATTTTCAATTGCTCGTTTTTCAAGTTCCTTTTCAAAAATAATTTCATCTTGCACAAATGACCTCCAATTGTGGACTTAGACCCATATATGAGAATCTATCAACCTGAGGAGTCCTGATATGTGATCAGGTTTGAGTTTCAGATGCTGGAGGAGCCGTAACAACAAGAGGAAGATCTAAAAACTTTTCTCCACACCGAAACATCGACAGATAATCGAGCAGAGGATAGCTCTATGAAGGTCTTGTGCCAAGGGGTCCAAATATTGTGTCGGATTGAAATTTGGATCACTGGAGTGACCGTAGTAGTCTGTGGGAGTTTTCTTGTAGTGGGTTTTGGCGGGCAACATAGTGTGGTGGTGATAGGCGGTAGAGCCGCAACGATGACCGACAGTTCTAGCTGAATTGGCCGGTTTGGGCAGGTCCAGGCCGGTTCGGACCGAGGTTTTTAATAAAAACCTCGCATCTTTTAATCCAGGGGTCTGTTTTGCATACCGTCTATGGACACATGATCCTTGTTTCATGATGGAACTTTTTAGGCCATTTTGAGATATTTTTTCTTAGGATCGAGGCTCAGTAATATGAAAAGTATGTTTAAAATAATAATATAATAATTATTATTTGACGATTCTCATACCAGGCATAACTTCTACATATGATGTCCCATTGGTGCACTATTAGAGGCACTATGACCATAATATTGAGGTAGAATTTTCAAGTCTGACTTCAGATTCTTAAACTAAAATAGTGGTGCAGGCCCCATGAGTCTCGGTTCTGGTGTTTGTGCTGGAAGGTGCATTTTTCATGGGGTGTTCGTTTTGGGTGAATGAGTAGTCGATCTTGCATGTTTTTATGCAAGGATCACAATGATTAAATCCATTTGGATGTGCGGAGCCTTTTCTTGATCAGTAGTGATTGAGAAACAATCGTGCATTTGCGGCAAAAATCACCCTTTTCTCCGATTGTCCATTTTGGATGAATGAATAACTGATCCCATGTGTTTTTATGAGGGAATCACAATAGAATGATCTGTGTGATGTGTTTCAGGATCAAGGTGTTGTCCCTACAAAGCACCATTTGTGTATGATACTGGAAGATGCAATTTCTTCATTGGGAGTCTATTTCAGGTGAATGAATAGTCGATCCTATGCATTTTTATGTAAGGATCACAATGGTGTGATCCATCTAGTTATTTGAGGCCATTTGTAAGAGGAATGTTGGTAGAATAATAGTTTCTCCTTCCAAATCAATGAAGAGAAACGTGCACTCATCAGCCACATGGATAGAGGTGCCTTGTACTCTGAGAGTACACTAGCACAATTTGTACATACTAACTCTCATTTTAGTACACAAGGATATCTAAGTACATGACTAGATTATGAGGTAGGGTCACATGTCATGTGGGTCCCACACATGTTGCGTACCACCTTGTGAATCTTCTACCTCTCATATCTATTTCTTCTGAACTCAGATTTTGGAATGTGAGTAGCTTATCGTGAGTGTTTTTCTACTTAGAACGTAATGGTTACCTCTATAGTGGATTTCAAGGTATGATGTGAGATGTTCTGAGTGTGATTCTCATATGAAGCGATGCTCAATGTTCTGGGCATGGAGCCTCTCCAAGGCGACGCTTGATGATGAAAGTGATGGCAGTGCTATTTTCAAAATAACTAGACTAGTACCAGCTTACCCTCTAGTGTGGCTGGGTTGTGAGGTTTGTTGTTCACTCTTCAGGACCTACCCTCTAGCAGGGCTGGGAAGTGAGGTTCTTAATTTTCTCTTTTGGGCTTACCCACCTCTATGGCTGGGTAGTGAGGTTCACTATTATCTCTTTAGGGCTTACCCTCTAACATTGCTGGGAAGTGAGGTTCACCGGTTACTCTTTCAAGACTTACCCTCTAGAGGGTCTAGGCAGTGAGGTTTTCCATTTACTCTTTTAGGCTTACCATCCATCTTGGCTGGGTAGTGGGTTCATCGATGACTCTTTTGAGCGTACACTCCAGTAGGGCTGGGTAGTGGGTTAGTGAATTTGTGACATGATATCTCGACTGTGTGGTACAGTGATGAGACATACTTGATGTGTCTTTGGAATCTCAAGAAAGAGGGTAACTTTTCCCACCAAGGCGCATCCTTGTGACATGACCTAAAACTGTGCGAGTGAGACAGACCCTCCTAGAGAGGATAATATCATGGTGTGGTGATTGAACATATTTGACTTGTAGTTCAGAGTAGCTGTGTGGGATGCTGGGCATCGATGGTGGTTACTTTTGGGACCATTGGCTACTCTCTTTACCTTGGTTAATCTGTGAGATAGAGATCCCATTACTCTCTCGTTTGGGCTTCTTTAACTAAGAATATATATATATCGTATTACAATACCCACTCCTTGAACTTTTTTACTCTCCTTCCAAGAGAGGAAAAGATGTATGTGGTATGATAGTTGCTTTCGGTGTCTAGATTCTCATGGTTGGACGAGTCTACTCTCCTACTTTTGGTAGTGAAGAATCTATGAGAAGTTCTTCTTATCACCATTTATATCTTCTTGTGTTTGAATGATATTACTACACTCTATAGTTGGGTTGAGCTGTGCTCTTTTACTATACATTGTTTTATATACTAATCCCCTCTTTAGTAAATCTTTTGCTGCTCCCTTGAGCCTTTAGGGAATCCTACTGAGTATTTTTATACTCACCCCAGCTTGGGCTTTGCCCGTGCATGGTGTTCCCTTGTAGTCGACTGACATGTTGTTCGTGACTTTGGAGGATCATAGGGATATGGGGTGCTTGGACCATGTGGGGTGGTTGTATCTTGGGATTTAGGAGTGGGGCTCTCTCAGCTATTTTACTTTTCCACCTATTGTTGGGTTGTGTCACTTTTCTAGTTGGGTGTGTATATTTTCCCCTTTCCCTTTCAATTTAATTTACTGTACTTATAATTTTTAGAGATCGATTAATATTTGTGGTTTATATATAAAGTAGTGTTGTATCTTGTTTTTCCTTTCCCAAATGCACTTTTTCATTGAGCTGGCTGCATGTGTGTGTACAAGTAATTAGGAAAAGGCCTCCCTAGATTTGTTATGCCTTCAGCACTAGTCGCCAACCCCTAGCTTATGGAGGCATGCTTAGGGTAGTTGCGACTTGAGCCCTGGTACAAATCAGGTCATGACCGGAAGAGGGATGATAGAGGAACATGGTTTTTTTAAAATTATGTGGTGCTCAGTAGAAAACCGTATGACTTATATCAGAGAAGCTGAAATTCCCCACATGGGCTATGCATAGTTTACCCAAACCATGCACCTAACCCACACACTTAGTGCCACTTAGGTAGTACCTAATAACTATTAATTTCATGGTTGGTGCATAGTTAGGGTAACCATTTGGTTCAAATCATGTGAGGTGGTTTCTTAAGGAATGGGTGCTGCACGATTGGCGCATGGTTTAGCCAACTCATGCGGCCAAACCGTGCAACCTAGTTTTTAGGGGTGAAATGACTATTTTTACCTTAATGAAACCTTTTATTCTTTTCCTTCATTTTATTATTTCTTTCCCCATCCAAAACTCGCGTGATCTCTCCTCCATGGTGCCTTGGGATCTCTTCCTCCCTATTCTAGGATTTGTGATAACTCCTCCATCTGAACTCGAAATTGATCACCGTAGGTATCTTTAGATCTGCATTGGTAAGATATAGATTAATTTTGAATATTTATTCATTTAATATTCTATTAATAAATTTATTTATGTGTAAGATCATTTTTCCTATTTTTGGGTGCAGGTTCGTTTATTATATTTCTTCCAAACCGTGTCAAATTAGAGTTTAATATTGGATGAGTAGAACATCCTAAGTATGAGGTAGGTAGTATATGAATTTTTACTCAATTTTTCCATCGTTTATAAATAGAGAAATTGCACCACACACTGACCTTTGTTGAGTGTCACCTTTTAATTGAGTTCTTTATATCAAATTGATCAACACACCTAGATACACACCTTATGATCATTGTTTAGTATATTGAGGTTACCAACATTGATCAAGGGAACCCCTTGGTGTGTCGACTTGTTTTATCCCTTTTATAAATAAATAAATAAGTGTCCAGAATGCCTTATAAGCATTCAACTTGGATCAATAATGGGTTTTACCATTGTAGGGTTTTGCCTAAATGGAATGGCACCTCTTGGATTCCATGTTGAACCTTTATGAATTCAATGGCCATGTTGGGTAGTTTTAGTAAAATTATTCTTTCATGTGATTGAGTTATGATATTTTAATGCGATTATTAAATATGTTAAAATAATTTTTTGATAAACAATGTCATGTTTTTATAATAAAACCCTAAAATGAAGTGTGCTTTCTTATAAACTAAAAATTAGTGATTGGTTGTTTAAATCTGGCTTGGAAATTATGGCTTTTGGAGTTAATTATGCTTTGGTTGTTGTTAAAATTATGACATGTCTAGGAAATTTCCTGTTTTGATGTTATTAAATAGAGTTTACTCTTATCTAAATGACCAATGAACAAAGATCATACGAAGGTCTTGTCTTGTTTTATAAATGATAATTCCTATGTATGTATTTTCCCAATTGGCCATGGTTCCTTCTAAGTATCTCTCTAAAACTTGTAAAACAAATTTATATGTTTTTTTAATGTGATGGAATGTTTAAAATGGAATGGAATATGCATGATGGTATGATTTTTCGTAAATGAAATCAAATTGTTTAAATGAAATGGATCCCTTGAATTAGTTTATAAGGGTGGTAAGGACACACATATTGCTTGTTATTTATAAATTCTTATATGTATTGTAAGGTATTAATGGGATTGAACTTTGATTTTGAAATGAATAAGAGGTTTTGCATTATGTATTATATTATAAATGAAATTATTCCTTTATATGGGATAAATTAATGTAAGGAATGAGAGGTATTGCCTCATGGAAATCTATTATAAATAAGGTTCCTCCCTATACATAGGATGTAGAATGATGATAAGGGTTCTGTTGATCATGGCTGTATCATGATCCCTTACATCGGGTATTGAGTTCAGGCCATCTCACATCAATGATACTATATGGGTGTTGGTATTTATGTGCTATGTTCCATGATTAGAGTGTTGACATGATGGATCACTCACCATCCCAAGTGTTGTTGTACGACATCTCACACTCTATTGGGATATAAGGAATTTACCCTATTACTTGAGCTTATATGAACATTTAGATTGGTTATGGATGACTGAGTTATGCCCAATCCATCCAGAAACTAGTATCTAGGTGTATGGACACTCACATATGTACGTACTTGGTTAATATAGGTGGATTCAATATAAAACTATAATATGTATATATTATTACTATTTACATATGGTAACTATTCATACACTCTTTCCATCCATAAGATAAAATGGGTAGAGATACTATGTGTCCTTAGGAACCTGAGCAGGCTGGTATTGTTTATTATAGTTTTGTTTATTAATTCATATCTACTCACTACATTACATATTATTCATAGACTAGATTTAGTTATAGACACCATGGGTGGTAACCTATTGAGATTTATTTCTCACACCTTCCTAGGCTACCATTGCACTGGGGATACCTAAGTAGACCTTATGTTTGTAGAACCACGAATGATGGCTTGTGCTATTTTTCTAGTACCTGGGAGTTTGGAGTACAAGACCTAATGAGAGATCGAGATGCTTATGGAGATCAACTTTTGGGATTTTCTTTTATTTTATGTACCTTTTTACTATATTGTATCTATTTTTTGATGGTTTTATTCTATTTTAGATTATTTATCATCATCATTACATGCATGCATCTATTGTATATTATCAATTCCTATCTTTTATATTCAGTTTATTATTCATCTTCTACTGCCCTATCTCTTATTTATTGATGCTTCTTACATTGTATTTTATTTATATTTTTATACATTTTTTTCTACTCTGATTATAAGGGTATAGTCTCCCAAATATCACCTCCTTAAACCCTCACTACTATTCAACACCCTTTTTTATACAGAGAGGCATGTTTGAGGCCATGTGACCCTCCAGTCCGGATATCGTCTTAGTGGTCAGTCAGGCCGAGAAATTGCATTCATATCCCGAGGAAATGGATTCATAAGAGGGATGAGATCAACTTTTCAACAAGGGTAAACATAGGTATTAAGAATTAAAGATCATAAGTAAATATAAGATAAACATTCAGGTATGAGAACATGATCAAGTTACATAAATATCATACACAAAGACAAAAATCTCAAATCACAAGTCATGGAACAAAGAATTGACATAACATAAGACATGAGTCATACGAGTACAAAACATAAAATCATGAGAAATAATAAAATTGGAATAAGTATATGTAATAAGAGTATGAAATAAAAGTCTATCACAAATATAATAATATAAATTTCATTTCATGGTTACTCACTAAGACATTCATTACACTGTAGGATTGGGCTAACTGCCCATGTACATTCTTAGGCTTCGTCTAACCACCTGTTAACCTCTTGGGTTTGGGATAACTACATGTGCAACCACATGATATCACAAGATATAAAACATTACCCAATGTATTTGAGGTCCATAACTAACCCACCCTTTAAATAATGATAAACCTTATATATATATTCCATAATATCATAAAAACATTCATCATTTCAACATAGCTTAATCAACCCATGGGAATGAAACAAGTTTCACAAAAACCTCATCATATTACTCCATCAATATATAAAAATAGATGGTATCATAAGATCATATCCCCAAAGAAATATAGAAATCATTAATGGATATTGACAAAGATGAAAAATACTTTTAGAAAGATTCTTTGAAAAAATGTGGAAATATCCTTTTTTTTATCTTTTAAAAACTAAAAATTCCAAGAAATATGATAATAGTATTCTCATTATAAAAGCATGAAAAATTTTAAATTAAGATTCCTGATGAAGAAAGTACATGACTATGGGTAAAACATTCTTTTTTCACATCATAAATTTTTTAAAAATCTTTTTTTTTCACAATATTGTAAATAAATTAAAAAAATGACCATATTAGAAAAAATTAGAATATTCCCTTAAAAATTATCTAAATAAAGTAAAAAATAGTATACAATACATTTATGAATAATGTAAAAGTATATAATAACTAATTTAATTTTTTTTAAGAACATTGATATAGAGGTGAATGATTCCCAACTAAAAATGGGAAATAAGGCCAACTTTTCTTAAAAAACTATTTTGGTATTTTGGAGTACCAAAGAGGGTAAAATGGAATGAATAATTAAATAATCATGAAATAAATATATTATAATAAAATATATGGGGTTTAAAATAAAAATAACATAAAATTATCTCAATATAAATTGAAATATAAACAATCCTGATAAAAAGTATGATTTTAAAATAAACCCTTACAGCTTTGGTAACCTTTGAATAAAAAACAATTGAAATAAATAACCTAAAATGGAATTTAAATATAATTATTAAATATTTAATCATGAAATAATATTTTAAATATTTAGAATATACACCATATAAATGAATATAGGTGTATAATTCAAAAATTGTCCCAATAAAGGATATTTGAGATGAAAAACCTTTACCACAAGTACTGAATTAATCTATACTTTCTATAACCTCTTATATAATAAATTTATATTTATTATAAATATATTATAGAAACATATTTATAATTATATTATTACATATCATTTGAATAAAATTTTAAATTACCTATTTATTTTCCAATCTCTATTAAAATCACTATTCAGGTGTCAACAATTATGTTTTCCATTCATGTTTAAATTCGATAATTATAGTCCTTACACCTTGGTCATGGTTTCATCATCTAAAAACTATTCATAATTACATAAATATAATATTTATTTAAAATATACATTTTCATAACTATCCATGTAAGGTGGTGATGGAAAATGAATTATATCACCTCATGGAGGCGGTAGTCCACACATACACATAAGTGATGTTTCAATTTTTCAATGGATGGATTTAAATAAAGGGAAAACAAGTTTATCATTAAAAAAATAATTATATCATAAATATAATATATATTCTTTAAAACCTTCTATATAACCATCCATAAGAGGTAATGATAAAAAATGAAATACATCACTTTATAGAGGCGGTAGTCTGTATCTATGCATGATCAACACTTTCATTTTCATTTAGATGAATGGTAAGTAGATAATGATTATTAAACCATAAAAATTAAATTTAATTATATTTATGATAATTATTTCATCATATTAGGATAAATATAATATATTTGAAGGAGTTGAAAAAATAAATAAACTTGAAAGAACTCAGTTAGGAAAATTATTTGTTCTTCGGGTATCCTCCTTTGTGTTACAACTTAAGCATTAATAGGATGATATTTTTATGATAACAAAACCTCTTGGAAATTTATATGAGATTTTTGAGTCATTTTTATAGATCTTTTTTCAACTAAAGTGCTCAAAGTGCATGAAGAAGTGGGGAGAGGAGGTAACCTTTTATATGCACAGCGAGTGAAACCATTGTAAATACCGTTAAATTTAAAATAATATAAATTTATTTTCATGGGAAAGTGTAACCAAATAAAGATAAGTTTTTTCTGTGATATGTAAAGCCTAATCCCATAATTTAACACCCTTTTAAACATTTTAACCATTACTGTGATGAATTAAATTTTACCATGGTAACTATTCTTTATGAAAAAATGAAACGATCCTTTTTAAAAAATTTGAATATGATAATACAAAATATGAAATCATTTTTAAAATATTCAACTTCAAGAGGTGGTAAAATTAATTTTAAAATAAGTATGCAAAACACGATGATTTTTTTAAGAAAATTATTTTTTAAGAATAAAAATATTTTTTCACTGAAATAAAGTATAAAATTTATTCCTATGGAATCTATTGGTTTATGTAAAAAGAAGAGTTTTATGAGTTTAAAAATAATAAAAAATAGGTTGATCAATCTAAACACTTAGTTTAAGGAAAATGACACAAATAGTTTTTTTAATTAGAATATAATATAATTTAGGTTCAAAAAAGTCAAGAATGGGTTTCCAAATTCAAAATAATAGATTAGGATGAATTATTTTACTACTTAAATAATTTTTTGTTGAATCCAAAGGTGTTATATATTTCTCTGTAATTATTATATTAGGATGATTTCATAAAAGTTATGGTATTAGTAAAAACAGTATTTTCACTATTCACTTAAAGATCAAGCATTTCAAAAAAATCATAAAGGCACATCTTAAGTTAATTTTGACATGATGAATTCAAAAAATGATATTAATTTTTTTATATTAAAATTATAAAATTATAAAATTTTTATTTTAAATAAAACATATATAATATAAAATAAAAACAATGCATTTAAACAAAACATTTTTGTTTCTCCATGAATAATTAAATTAACATTACTTATAGTTTCTTAATTATTTATTGGATTTTGTTTATTTATTTTAGCAATAATTCCTTGAATTTAATTAGTACATTATATTGATATCATTTTTCAAAAGTGATAAATTTAATAAAAATACACAGTTTATAAAAATTCTAAATGTATAAAACTATACATAATAATGAAAACATATAAAATTTATTATGTTTATAATTACATGTTTATATCATTATAATTTATACTCACAAGCTTCTCATGTCCTACATATAATATCTAAGGGTAAGATAAGAATTTTTAGTAGTTACAATTGGTGGATTAGCTAGCATGGATCTCATTATGATTTCCCTGAGCTTGAACTTTTCCCACATGCGATTTCTCTCAAGTCATACTTGTTAAAGTTTAGGTTGGGATTGGTCGAGAAAACCCTAATGATTTAACCTCCTTTACAAACCAAAAAAAAAATGATCCTCTTATGGATGACTACTGATGATTGATTCAATTTTTATATATTTAATAATGTGGTTACTTCTATTTATACCCACTAATTCAAAGAATTAATTATAACGTTATATTTAGTACTTATAAAATGTATACGGTTTTGGATAATGGTTTCACTAGGATAGTAAATACTCAAGATGAGATATCATCCTTAATATCTTCAATAAAACTATAATTATAATATATATATATATATTTGATATTATTTTTCTACCCAACCATTTGAGCTAAATACGCCTCAGGAAAATGTAATATGACCTATATAATGGTAATATTTTCCATTGGAGTTTATAGGCATCCTTACTCTGATAGATGACCATTGGTTGATTCAGGATATGAAATGTGACTTCCCTACCCTGAAAATTGATATGAGATCTATGTAGAGTGATCCAATACATTCCCAAAATCACATAAAATTTTATTGAAAGGAGAATAATAAGATTTATAAGAAGCACATTATTATAAACTTCTATTAGAGAGCTGTTATAGTCAGGGAATGGAATCATCATAACGTTAAAAACTTTAATAAATAAGTAATTATATAATCCTTAGGGTGGTAATTTTATGCCCTTATAAAACTTTATAGATATAAAGGAGTTGGTAGATCTAGAATAAAATAGGGATTTTTTATTTTTTGAGTGGATGATGAGTGTACTTAACATCACTTTGTTGTCATGAACCACTTCAGTAGTTGTGATCGGATAAACCCTCCCTTTGTTCTTAAGATTAAGGGGTTATTGACATTGATTATCACCATTAATACTTAATTTTTACATTTTCTTACATAATTCCTATACTCCTTATAATTGATGCACTGAAGTGTGGTTAACACCTTAGTCTGAGATTTTGCTCAAATTTCATTAGTTATCCTCTTCATATCTCTTCAACATTCATGTTCTTGTTAACCTTCTCTTATACACTTGAAGAATTTAACTTTTCTATGGAGACTATTTCTCCATGATTCTTCCCATATTTTCAACATGTAATATAATGAATTTTCTTTCCTCCATGGGTAGTATCATCTGATATTCTGTGAAACTCCATTTTTTATCTTATTTGATGCGTTTGGAATATTGAAAAGGTTTTACTTGATAATCATAAATTATGATAGTTGGTTAGGAATAGTCCTAAGATTTTTCGTTCAATTTTCCATGTCATTTAGTTTAACATGAGGATTCTCATTGAATTATCTTACACATTCACCGTTAACCCAATTCCCAATGGTTTTAGCCATCGACTAAAACAAAAAGGTTCGTGTGAGAATTAAGAAATAATCAATGTAAATAATCATATCACTACGGGAAAAATGGGTATTTGCGACGGGCGGTAACCGCCCGTCGCAAATAACCGGCGGCGGTAAAAGCTATTTCCGACGAGAATATACCCCCGTCGCAAATACCGGTGGCGGTAAAAGCTATTTGCGATGGGAATATACCCCCGTCGCAAATAGTATGTCGGCAGGTTATTATTTGCGAAGGGACCCGTCACAAATAACTATTTAACCGTTGACCGTAATAAATGAGGGCTAAGGTATTTGAGACGGGTATCCCGTCGCAAATAGACCCGTCATAAATAATCTAACCTATAAATACCCCCCATCGGGTTTTTTTCATTCATTCTCAAACTCCATCTTTTTCTTCTCTCATTACTCTATTTTTAGAGTTCAGCGTTTCTGAAGTTTACTTTTTTTTTCCGGAGTTGATATTAAAGTTTTCAACAATGCTCAGAGATCAACCTCAGATCAATTTTGAAGGTATTTATGTTCATTTTAATTTAATATTTATTTTAAATTTTTTATTAGTTTCAATTAATTTTAATTAGTTGTAATTATGTTTACATTGTTTTGTTACTTAATAAATTTAAATTATTAGTATTCATTGTTCATAGTTAATGCTAATTAGGAATAATTAGTAATAATTTTCAATACTTAAGAATAAATGCTAATAATTAGTAATAAATACCAATAATTAGGAATAATTAGTAATAATTACCAATAATTACCAATAATTAGTAATAATTAGTAATAATTACGAATAATTAGTAATAATTGTCAATAATTAGTAACAATTGCAATTAATTAGTAATAATTGCCAATAATTAGTAATAATTTCCAATAATTAGTAATAATTGCCAATAATTAGTAATAATTGCCAATAATTAGTAATAATTTCCAATAATTACCAATAATTAGTAATAATTAGTAATAATTACTAATAATTAGTAATAATTAACAATAATTAGTAATAATTACTAATAATTAACAATAATTGGTAATAATTACTAATAATTAACAATAATTGGTAATAATTACTAATAATTAGAATTACCAATATTTAGTACTAAATAGTAATATTTAGTACTAAATAACAATAATTAGTAATAATTAGTAATAATTACCAATAATTACCAATAATTGGTAATAATTACCAATAATTACCAATAATTAGTAATAATTAATAATAATTACCAATAATTAGTAATAATTACCAATAATTAGTAATAATTACAAATAATTATCAATAATTACCAATAATTACCAATAATTATCCATAATTAGTAATAATTACCGATAATTATCCATAATTAGTAATAATTACCAATAATTAGTAATAATTAGTAATAATTACCAATAATTAGTAATAATTAGTAATAATTACCAATAATTAGTAATAATTACCAATAACTACCAATAATGAGTAATAATTACCAATAATTAGTAATAATTGTCACTAATTAGTAATAATTAATAATAATTAACAATAACTAGTAATAATTAATAATAATTACCAATAATTAGTAATAATTAATAATAATTACCAATAATTAGTAATAATTAGTAATAATTAGTAATAATTAGTAATAATTAGTAATAATTACCAATAATTAGTAATAATTAGTAATAATTACCAATAATTAGTAATAATTACCAATAATTACCAATAATTACCAATAATTACCAATAATTAGTAATAATTGTTAATAATTAGTAATAATTATCACTAATTAGTAATAATTAATAATAATTACCAATAATTAGTAATAATTAATAATAATTACCAATAATTAGTAATAATTAATAATAATTACCAATAATTAGTAATAATTAGTAATAATTACCAATAATTAGTAATAATTAGTAATAATTAACAATAATTAGTAATAATTACCAATAATTACCAATAATTACCAATAATTACCATTAGTTAGAAATAATTACAAATAATTACCATTAGGTAGAAATAATTACCAATAATTATCCATAATTAGTAATAATTACAAATAATTATCCATAATTAGTAATAATTTTCCATAATTACCAATAATTAGTAATAATTACCAATAATTACCAATAATTACCAATAATTAGCAATAATTGGTAATAATTAGTAATAATTACTAATAATTACCACAAATTAGTAATAATTAGGAATAATTACCAGTAATTAGGAATAATTACCAGTAATTAGGAATAATTACCAGTAATTAGGAATAATTATCAATAATTAGAAATAATTACCAATAATTAGGAATAATTACCAATAATTAGTAATGATTCGTAATGATTACCAATAATTAGTAATAATTATCAATAATTATGAATAATTGCCAATAATTAGGAATAATAACATTATTACATTATTAGTATATTTTAGTATTAATATTAAAATAATATAATTTTTTATATTATATACAATTCTCTTTTCATCTGTGTGTTTTCTGTCTCCACATTTAATATTTGTATGCGGAGACAGAAAACACACAGATGAAAGGAGAATTGTATATAATATAGAAAATTATATTATTTTAATATTAATAATAAAATATACTAATAATTTTATTATTCCTAATTATTGGTAATTATTCCTAATTATTGGTAATTATATGAATAATTACCAATAATTAGGAATAATTACCAATAATTAGGAATAATAACATTATTACATTATTATAGTAATAATTAGGAATAATTACCAGTAATTAGGAATAATTATCAATAATTAGAAATAATTACCAATAATTAGTACTAAATAGTAATAATTAGTAATAATTACCAATAATTACCAATAATTACCAATAATTAGTAATAATTAATAATTATTACCAATAATTAGTAATAATTACCAATAATTAGTAATAATTACCAATAATTAGTAATAATTACATATAATTATCAATAATTAGTAATAATTACCAATAATAAAATATACTAATAATGTAATAATGTTATTATTATATAATTAATATTTATGAAAAAATAATATTAGTACTATGAAAATAATAAAAAATTTATATAATATTAAAATTATCAATATTTGTAACAGGTTTTGCTTTATTATCAATATATTCAATTCTTAAAAGGTCAATTTTTAGGTCTATCTCAATAAAAAGTTTGCAATAGTCATGTATGATGTAAACTCTATAATTATCCTTGATTGAGTGTTTTTTCTAACAAATTATTCAAAACCAGTAATGCTTTTATATGTTATAGAAAAATATGGAACAACGAGGTCGTCAAAAATCATTATTAGGTGACCGCATATGGATAAATCAACGTAGAAATACAAACAGTTCTAGTTTAAATCAAGTATATGTAGAGGGTGTGGAGACTCTTTTATCATTTGCGGCATCAAATCCAGAATTTGTTTCAGAAGGCAAAATAAAATGCCCTTGTAGAAAATGTGCATTGAGAACGTTTGACACGTTTGACAAAGTGGGGGGACATCTCTTGCGTTTTGGTTTTCAACCAGATTATGTTTTTTGGTATCAACACGGTGAACACAGTTCTAGAGCAGGTGATACCAACTTGATTCTGGATCCATCTCGGTTTCAAGATTTAGTACATGATGTTGCAGGTTCATCTGTTCAACACACAGAAACTCCGGCTGATATAGCTTCAAATCCTGAGTTGGCACCGTCTGAATTTTATGAGTTGTTGCGGTCTGCTGAGGATGCATTATATCCTGGCTGCAAGATGAGCAAATTAGAAGAAGTTTCAAAATTTATGGCTATCAAATTAGATAACGGAATGTCAAACACCTGTTTTGACCAGATATTTTCTTTGCTTAAAACACTGTTACCCGAAGGAAATGTTTTTCCTGCAAATTACTATGAGAGTAAGAGGCTGGTTTGAAATTTGGGACTTACTTTTCAGAAGATTCACGCATGTTCAAATGACTGCATTTTGTATTCTGGGGAAAATGAGTCGTTGGATAGTTGTCCCACATTTGGGAAACTAAGATATAAAGAAGGACAACATGGGAAGTCTGATTTGATTCCTGTAAAAAAATTGAGATATTTTCCGCTTACATCTAGACTTCAGCGTTTATTCATGTCTAAGAATACAACGACAATGATGTCATGGCATAAAGAGAATATTTCAACCGATAAAAGCTTGAATCATCCAGCCGATGGTGATTCATGGAAACATTTTGATAGAGTGCATCCATCCTTTGATTTAGAAGCTAGAAATGTTCGACTAGGCCTTTCCACTGATGGTTTCTGTCCGTTCGGATCTTATGGTAGTCAATATTCATGTTGGCCTGTTTTTTTAACTCCGTACAATTTACCTCCATGGATGTTGATGAAGGATCCATATATCTTTTTGACTTTACTAATTCCAGGACATCCGAAGAAAAATATTTATGTTTATTTGAAACCATTGATTGATGAATTAAGTTTATTGTGGAGTACTGGTGTCAGTACATATGATGTTGAAACGAAACAGAATTTCATACTGAGAGCAGCATTGATGTGGACAATTAGTGACTTCCTGGCTTATGGGATGTTATCTGGCTGGAGTACACATGGTCAGAAATCATGTCCTTACTGTATGGGAGAGAAAAAAACATTTATGCTCATTCATGTAAAGAAACCTTGTTATTTTGACTATCATCGCAGATTTCTTCCAGCTGATCATCCTTTTCGCAGAAACAGATCTCATTTCAGAAAAGGAACAGTTGAAAGGGATGGACCTCCAAAAATGCTATCAGGTTCGGAGTTAAAATCAGTTGTATTTTCATTACCTCCCATCACTTTTGGTTCCACAATAAACCAACAAAAAATTTCTGGTTTTGGGAAAGAACACAATTGGATTAAACGTAGCATATTTTGGGATTTTCCATATTGGTCTGATTTGTTGGTCCGACACATGTTAGATGTCATGCACATTGAGAAGAACTGTTTTGATAATTTGTTTCATACAGTTTTGGATACACCAGGAAAGAGAAAAGACAATGTAAATGCACGTTTAGATCTTGCCCAAATTTGCAGGCGTCCAGAACTGGAACTGTTTGAGAATGTCAGAACATAATGGTTACTGAAACCAAAAGCATCTTATACACTGTCTAAAGAAAACCGTTTATTATTTTGTTAGTGGATTACAGATTTGAGACTTCCAGATGGCTGTGCTTCTAATTTGGGTAGATGTGTAAAGAATGGTCATATTGCTGGATTAAAAAGTCATGATTTTCATGTTATAATGGAAAGACTTCTATCCATCGGATTAAGAGGTCTGTTGAATTCTGTGATTTGGGATTCCATAACAGACATGTCTCATTTTTTTCTGGAAATTTGCGCGGCTACAACAGATTATGATTCTCTATGCAAACTTGAAGAAGATGTTATTGTAATTATATGTAAACTGGAAAAAATATTTCCGCCATCTTTCTTTGACTCAATGGAACATTTGATGTTACATTTTCCATATGAAGCCAAATGTGGTGGTCCAGTACAGTTTCGATGGATGTACCCATTTGAAATATGCATGCAAAAATTGAAAATAAAAGTACGTAACAAAGCATCTGTTGAAGGATCTATTGCAGAAGCTTATTTGCAAGAGGAAATATTTTTTTCTACTCCCATAATTTTGAATCTGAGTATCCTTCAAAAAACAACCGAATGGGATGGAACTAGAGGAATATTGATGAAATCGACAATCAATTATATGTTTTCAACCAGCCAGAGCTTGGTTTTGGTGGAGTTTATGAATGCTGGCTTTCGGATGATGAACATCACAGAGCTCATACGTATGTTCTGCTCAACTGTGAAGAGATGACATCAGTTGTACTGTAAGTGTTTATATCACTTATTCTATCATTTATGTTACAGTAAATAAATTTGGTTTTCGTAGGTTGTATGATAATCATATCAAGAAACAAATTCCACAAATTACAGGAGCTGCTCTCGAAGAACGCCGACTGAAAAATTTCTCTTAGTGGTTTCAAAAACTGGTAACATAAATTCTTTATCTTTTAGCAACTCATTCAATGTATAGTTTACTATATTGATAATTATTTCACAACTTTTCAGGTGTCTCGACATGCTGATAAAATTGACAAACGTCTGTGTATATTGAGTAACCCACCTTCCAAATTTGTTAAAACTTACAATGCATATGTGGTGAATGGATTTTGATTTCACACACATGCATATGAGGAATCAAAAAAAAAACAATGAACAGTGGAGTTAGCTTGAGAGGATCTCATCATCGAGAAAATGAAGTTGACTTTTATGGCATACTTGATGAAATCATTAAACTCAATTATCTTGGACAACATTACATAACCATGTTCAAATGTCGGTGGTTGGATACAGAGAGAGCCATGCGTGTTCATCCGACTCATGGAATCATCGATATTAAATGTAAAAGTGTTCTCGTAGTAAATGAACCATTCTTATTGGCTCAACAGGCACATCAAGTTTATTACACAAAGTACTGTGCTACATCAAGAGACTTGACTGATTGGTGGAGTGTAATAAAAATCAAAATTCGAGACAATCAGTTTAGTTAAAGTGAATGTGCTTTCACTGATGTGCAAAGAATTGAAGTTTTTCAAGAGAGTCATCAAAATAAATCTTTTTTACAAAGAGACATGAGTATCAATGACGACACCCCACATTGAAGAGTCGGTGATGACGATGATGTTAATGATGTCACATATGAATTTGAAATGGTAAGAGATGAACCAACTGGAACTCGAATGGATATCGATAATGTTGAGGAGGAATATGAAGATGACATTGACATATATGAAGATGATGATGAAGATGAACACTGATAGAATTCCATGGTAGTTATATACAATCATAATATATATATATGTATATAATAGTAATTATCAATTATTTGCTAACAACATTAACATTTTCTGTTTCAGATGGACGACGAGACATTTCGTGAGTTGGCAGATGCTGACCTGCATTTCGATGCGGATGAGTTGCTGGCAGATGACCCTCAGCCTGCAGGCACTCCAGGGAGTACGCGGAGGGGGCGCGGTCTTGCACGATTGAGGATTCCTGACCCCGTCCCCGAGCGACGTCCACGTCTTGGGTTTGATCCATGCACACGGAGGTGTGATAACCTGTGTGATAATCTGTGGATTTGACTAATATTTCATTAATCTATTCACATAATAAATGTTTATTTTTTTTTACAGTTTTACGCATATAGCAGTCTGACAGGGGAACTCTATTTTGCGCAACTATTTTTCTCAGCCGTGGACCACATGGGAGCAGATTCCCATTGATGTGCAGCAGGCCATGTTCGGCCATTGGTTGGTACATACGTAAATAAATAAATTTTATTTTGAAAATTATTTCATTTCTAACTTGATATTTTGATTTATTTGTAGGGTTTATGGTATCCGATCGAGGATACCATGCGTGACGCCATCCACAAGGCATGGGAGGTGGCCATGCATGATCGCTTGCGTCAATTTTTGCACAATTTAAGAAAAGATGCCATGAAGAAAGCAGGAGTGTCATATTTTGACGACTCATGTAGAGCACACCGACCAGAGTACATTTCATCCCATGTATGGGATGGATTATGTGCGCACTGGCTGAGTGGTGCCTTTCAGAGGAGATCATCGGTGGGGAGGCATAATCGGGGGAGACAGGAGGTGACTCATCGAGATGGGAGTCATTCTTTCAGTACTCATAGACAGCATCTGGTACGTACATTATTTATAAATATTTTATATAACTATAAATATTAACAGTTTATTTTTTATTCTTATAGGCTGTCGAGCACCCCGACATTACGGAGTACGATGTATATCAGAGGATGTATAGTGATCCTGCTACTGGGGATCTCAGAGGTGATCGTCAGCATCACATTGTGGTCAGTATTATTTGTTTTCAAGTTTAAAAATTAACTGCATATAATATATTCACAATTTTAATTTTAAATTGCAACTACAGGAGTCATATGAGGCCGCAACGTCACAGACCTAGCCTGAGAGTCAGGCCGAGTCATCAGACCAGTCCACTGGCCATCAGTTTGATGAGGCAGCATGGATGTAGGCCACCCAGTATGCCTTCGAGAAGGGCCGGGTAGTTGGTATTAGCTCTCGACTGACTCCCAGAGATTATTATGGTAGTGCTGCGATGTCGGCGTCCAGCTCGAGAGGAGCTCGTGCATCTTCTTCTGCTACACAGTATGAGGATCAGTTGCGATCTCAGACTGCATTGATAGAGAGTCTCTGATAGGAGCATGAGCAGATGCGTCAGCAGTAGCAGCAACATGAGGAGGAGCGTCGACGCCAGCAGCCGTTGTACGAGGAGCAGATGAGTCGGTGGCAGCAGCAGCACCAGGAGCAGATGGAGTACATGCGCCGACTCACTCATGCTTTAGGGATGGAGTTTCCTCCACCAGCATCTGCAGATCCCCCCTACCCCCTCCCCCCTCCTTCAGATTAGAGTTTGTTTTTATGTAATAAAGTTTGTTAAATCAAAATATGAATTTTTTTCTATTCATAGTTTCTGTCTCATTATAAAATATTAATAATATTATATTTTGAAATAACAATATTAATATGAATAATAATATTATTTATATTTTATAATATTAAATTATATATATATATATTAAAATTTTATAATATTATAATTTAATTATATTTTTTTGTAATATTTGAATTATTTTAATATTTGAATGTAAAATAATTCTATTATTTTTATATTAATTAAAATAACTTATTAATATTTTATTTATTTATGAATTATAATTATAATATTATTATATTAATTAAATCATTTATTAATATTCTATTATTTTTTATTTTTGAATTATAATTCTATTATTATTATATAAATTAAAATAATTTATTAATAATTTATTATTTTTATTTGTGAATTATAATTCTATTATTATATTAATTAAAATCATTTATTAATATATTATTATTTTTTAATTTTGAATTATAATTGGATTATTATTATATTAATTAAAATAATTTATTAATAATTTTTTTTTATTTTTTTTATAGTATTTGCGACGAGATACTATGCCCGTCGCAAATAGTAGTATTATTATATCCATTAAAATAATTTAATAATAGTTTTTATTTTTTTTAAAAAGCAATTGCGACGGGGCCCGTCGCAATTACTATTTGCGACGGGCCCGGCGCAAATAACTGTTGCGACGGGCCGTCGCAAATAACTGTTGCGACGGGGCCCATCACAATTACTTTTTTAAAAGCTTTTACAAATATACGGAGTATTATTTGCGACGGGAAGGATCCCTGTCGCAAATAATAGCTTCAGCGACGGGCCCATCGCAAATAATTGTTGTTGCGACGACGTTTTCCGCAACGGCCGATTTGCGACGGGATGCCGTCGCAAATGACCCGTCGCAAATACCCATTTTTCCCGTAGTGTATCCTAATTAAAATAAATCCAAATATTTATTATCCTGTAACACATTATTTTCAAAACATTATATATTTAGCTTAATTATGAAATTATAACCCTCCCTAAGTTCAACATAAATTTCCTCAAGTTTTACCATCTAATCCCCAAAAATAACAAACCTAAAATTATCATGATCTTTATTACCATATTATAAACACAAAAATCAAAGAAATCTATAACATTAAAATTTAACTTAACCTTATCCTAAAACAATATTAATCTCACACCAATAAAAATATACCTTAATCATATATAACTCCAAAATATATTAATATTTTCCCAAAATAATATGAATTTATATGTCACCAAATCAATTTTCAATCCCCAAACTTATTTATACTGATCAATATATATTCCCAAAATTGATTAGCCATTGTCCAAATTAAATCTAATTACCTCAATATTAAATCAAAAATAAATCTAAAGGGTTATATACACCTCAATCATATATTATTTCTAATAGAAAATAAAAATCTCTTAAAACATCATTAATCACCTCAAAATCGAATCACATAATACAAAAAATGGGAATCTCTTACTTTGAACTGATGATAACCCTTTAAATTATCAACCCATAATGATATCCATAAATCTTATATAATCCTAATGTAATAACCCTATAACCTCTAAAGTTATCTAAACCCTACTTTGATATCAAATGAGACTACCCATGACCCGTACACCTAGAATTAGTGATAAAAATATACTCCTTATATATAATATTTGAAAATAATAATGGTGACCCAAATTTAACCATCCATAATTACATTATAAATAATAATCATTAAGTTAATTTCATACCCAGTACCTTTTAAGTTTATAGGTTTAAACAATTAGGAAAAAACTTTTATGTAACAAAACCCATGTCTTTCCATACAATGTACATTTTCCCATTATACCTAGATTTTTTTATTTCATAATAATTATTTAACATATCCCCAAAATTCTACACACAAAATACCATTCTAGATATATCTTACATAATATCATTCTTCATAACTTGGGGAAAATGGAACATAATAAGGGTGTGCTCAAATACTTAGTAAAAAAACATAGGAATTAATAATCAAATATAATAACTGATCATATGATAATCATATGGGTATGATAACATAATAAATTTATATGAGGATCAAACCTAATTACAAAAAATGTTAAATCATAAGTCATGGAATAAAGAATTTTCATAACATAGGACACGAGTTATAAGAGTTCGGAACATTAAAAAAACGAGAAAACATAATATGAGCATAAAAATATGTTATAAGAGTGTGGAATAAAAATAATCATAAAAATCATATTTTAAGGCTACCCATAAATACATTCATCGCACAGTACACTTGGCAAAACTAATCATGTACCTTCTTGGTCTTAGTCTAACCACCCGTATACCCTCTTGGGCTTGGTCTAACCTCCCATGTATCCTATTGATCTCAATAGATATAAAACATTAGAAAATTAATTATAGGTATATAATAGATACACCTATTACATAATGAAAAACCACACACAATTATTCTATAATATCATAAATACATTTATAATTTCATCATAGATTAATTGACCTGTGGGAAAAATATAAGTTTCATAAAAAATCATAAAAAAATAATCATGATAAACCATATATATAAATGAATTGTATGGTATCATAAGTAAATATCCCCAATTAATCATAAAAAACCTTAAATTATGTGTATATAGATGAAAAATAATTTTAGAAAGATGCTTTGAAAAACAAGAAGAAATGAACTTTTATTTTTTACAACATTAAAAAACTAAAAATTCCTAGAAATATGGGATTAAGATTTTATATTTAAAAAAATGTAAATTTATAAATTAATATTCATGATTATGAAACTTAATGATGATATGAAAATCCATTAATGTCATAAACACTAAAGAAAAAATTCTTTTTACACTTTTGTAATGAAAGTAAAAATAAACCATTTGGAAAATGATAAGAAGATACCTTTAAATTTTTTGTAAATAAAGTAAAATATAACATAAAATAACTTTAAAAATAATTTAATTCTATATCATAAATACTATAAAACAATTTTTAAGAACATGGATATAGAGTATTATGATTCCTGACCAAAAAGGAGAAATAAGGTCAAATTTTCTTAAAATCATTCATTTTGTCCTTTTGATTACCAGAAAAATAAAAATGGATAGAGTACTTGAAAAATATAGAAATAACTAGATTATAAGAAAATATATTGGTTTTATAAGAGAAATAAGATACAATTCCCTCAATGGAAATTGAAACATAAACAATCCTGATAAAAAGTTAGATTGTAAAATAAACAATTATAGCATTGGAAACCTTTAAATTAAAACCACTTGAAAGATATAATTTGAAATGGATCTGTAAATATCCTTATTAATGAGTGAATAATTATATAATATTTAAAATAGGTGTAATATACACCACATAAATTAATATGGGTGCATAATTTGAAACATGTCTCAAAGAAGAATACTTGAGATGGAAAAGCCTTACTTCAAGTACCTAATTTATTTATAATTGATCTATCCTCATGTATAAAAAATTTATATTTATTATAAATATATTATATAACTATATTAATAGTTATATTAATAAATATCATTCCCTTATAATTTCAAAATACAATTAATTGTCAATTATTTATTTAAATCAATATTTGCGTGTTAATTATTTTATTTTCCACACATATTTCGGTTAAAAAATTCTTGACCTTGAACCTTGGACATGGTTTCATCATATAAAAAATATTAATCAGGTAAAAAATCATATTTATTCACTATATATATATATATATATATATATATATATATTTAGAACAATCCATGTATGGTGGTGATGAAAAATGAACATCATTTTTTGGAGGTGGTATTCTGCACATACTTATGGGTGATGTCTCTATTTTTCAATGGTTGGAAATAAAGGAAGATAAATAAAACTTTATCTATATAAAATCATAATTATATCATAAATATCATATAAATTCATTAAATATGTCTATATAATCATCTATGAGAGATAGTTTTGAAAAATGAAATATATCACTTCATGGAGGTTGTAATCAATATGTATGCATGATAAATACTTTCATTTTCCATTGGATGGGTAAGAAGCATATATTAATTTGTTACATAAAAATAATTACATTTTAGTTTATTTATGATACTAATTTCATCATATTAGGAAGGATATAATAGATTCATATGAGGTGGAATATGAAACAAACTCGGAAGAACCCAGTTAACATAATTACCTATTCAATAGTTTTCCACATTTGGTTTACACCTTAAGCCTTCATAGGCTAGTATATTTGGTGAGAATAAAACATGTAGTACATGTATATGAGTTTGTAAGTGATATTAGTAGATATTGGTTGAAATAATGTTCTAAAATTGTGTGATTAAGTGAGTAAAGGTGGTACGCTTTTATAAATATTGGGTGTGACACCTATGTAAATACTCTTAACTTTAAAATAATATAAATTAATTTTCATTGGAAAGTGGAACCAAATAAGACTAATTTCTAAGATAATATTAGGGAAGTTTTAAATTCACTCTACCAATCAAATAAAGATGAGTGTTTTTTGATATTTTAATCTTTATCCCTTAATTTAACCCCTTTTAAATATTTTAACCTTTATCTTGATAACTTAACTTTTACCATGGTAATTATTATTTATGTGAAAAATTGAATTATATGTTTTTAAAGAATTTGAATAATCTGATTAAAAATATAGAATAATTTTGTAAAATATTAAATTTATATTGGTGTTAAAACATTCATTTAATATAAGTACGCAAAACACAACAAAAAATGGTTTAAAAAAAGGCTTTATAAGAATAAAAATTAATTTTCACTAAAATAAAGTATAGAATAGATTACAATGGAATTTATTGTTTTATGGATAAAAAATAATAGTTTTATTAATTTAAAATAAATAAAAAAACTAATGTATTATTTTGAATACTTAATTAATAGAAAATCGCCAAAATAGTTTTTTAATTAGAATAAAATAAAACTTAGGTTCCAAAAAGACAAGCATGAGTTTTCAAATTCAATATAGTAGTATTAAATGAATTATTTTACTTCTTAAATAACTTTTTGGTAAGGAAAAAAGTTTCATTTTTTTGAATCCAAGCTTATATTGTGATGATTTCATAAAAGTTGCTGTATTTGTAAGAACAATGTTTTTATCTGTTCACAAAAAAATCAACCATTTTAGAGAAATCCTAAAAGTTTATACTAATTTAATTTTAACACGATGAATTAAAAAACGAATTTAATTTTTTAATATTAAAATTATAAAAAAATTTAAATTTAACTTTTAAATAAAACAGATATAATATAAAATAATTTTCTTTAAACAAAATATCTTTGTTTAGACATGAATAATTAAATTAATATTCATAATTGACGATTTATTATTTATTAGATGTTTTAAATTTATTTTAACAACAATTCATTGATTTTAATCAATAAATTATAATTATATAATTTTGTAAAATTCATAACTTTTATAAAATTATATATTTTGTAAAAATGATTTTTTTAAAACTACACACAATAATATATGTTCGATTACATTCACTATCATGGAATAAAATTCAAATAAATATAACTATAATAAAAAAACATGCCTAGGGAATTGACCCCATGACCTTCTCCTCAACCCTAAACCCAAACTGTCCCCCCACTAATGGTGGGGATACACATAATAATTAAAATATATAAAATTTATCATGTTAATAATTACATATTTATATCGTCTTAATTTCTATTTATAAAACCCTTCATGAACTCTGTATATTATCTAAGGGTATGATATCCATTAGTGGTTATAGCGGGTGGTGGTTAACCTAGCATGGATATCATAGTGATTTTCACAGTCTTAATCTTCTCGCTTAAGTGATTTTGAACAAGTATTAATTCTTGAAGTTCTAATCGATCTTGGTTTAGGGTATACCCTAATAACGCCATTTCATTTCCAAGCTTTTACAAATGATCCTCATAAGGAAGATTGATACTTCTTGATTCCATTTCTAAAGAATTCCTAATGTGGTTACTTATGTTTATACCAACTAATTGAATGGATTATACTATAATGTCACATTTAATACTTAAAAAATTTATATAGTTTTGTTTTATTTTGGTGTTTTTTTTGTAAAAAAAAATAGTGAGAAATATTTATTTGATGAAGAAACATACTAAATTTTCATGGTGTTACATGCACCCAAGTGACCTCATTGTAACATAAACCCTTCAAAATACATAGAAAATACTTATCAATTAAAATGATAAAAATATTAACAAGGCATAAGAATAACACAATAGATTTTGGGGTTCAAACTTGCATCCTAATACACGAGGGAATTCCACTTTAATTTTATTCAAGGAAGAGAAGAAGATTATAATAATAGATAATTTAGTCATCATAACGTGATTGCATAATACCTTTATAATAGTTCCCAACCAATGATTCTAGTCACCAATACCATCCTATCTTCATAGGATGCAATCCACTTTATTCTTCCTTCATATACCATCCTTGTTGGGTAAAAGACTCCCATCAATTCAACCTACTCCACTGGTTCACTATTCCCTCTTCTTGAATAGAAATCGATATATACCTCTAGGATCTATCATCTAATGGTTGAAATTCTAGTTTTCTCTTCCACTGTACTTTCTCAGTTTTCATATGTAACTTCTAATGATCCCAATTCCCAAAATTTCTATCCCATCATTCCTTCTGGTTATAAGAAATTAGGATTCCATAAATTCTTCTTTTGGTGGTCTTATCTTTCTCAGTGGGAAAAGATTATTCTCACATGGATTGAGCCCAAAAATTTGGTCCCATTAGGCATGTGTATGTGTGTTTGATTTAGATTTGTTCCCTCCATTATCTTCTAGTAATTTTAAAAATCAAGTTAATTATTTTACTAAATTACATTAAGAATATAATGATGTTGATAGATGTAAACATATTAATTTTTTAGAGATAATGATTCAATATTGAAATATATTTTCAATCAATCTATTTTAAATTTCAAGAAGTGATCTATGCCTATTTTTATATCTTGATCAATAGATACACCCAATTTATGATTAAATTTCTATAATCTGATTTATTAGTGTCAATTATTTTCTAGAAAAATTTTGTTTATTATTTTTAATTCTAAAAATAACATTTCTCTATTTTTTAGAGCACACCTATTTTACTAAGAGAGAGGTTAATAATTTGGGAGCTTTATGTTCCTGGTTAAAATATATTGTAATGAAAATGTATAGATTTCTTACACATAGTGACTATGATTATGAGTTGAAAGGTTCCTGTAATTAAACTCACCAAACCTACATTGGGTGTTAATGGAGTGAATTACATGATTTTATTGGTGACCTTAGACCTCAATAATTTTTTTGGGTATTATGTGTTTTTTAAACTTTTTTCCATTATGTATAAAATTATTTTTTACATGAGAATTAAATAAGTGGTAAGTTGTAATCTATAAAATAAATAATTCTTTAATTCCAAAATTCATTCTCCACTTGTGCTTTTTAATTATTTATCTAGGAAAATATTTGATATCAGAGCTCACCCTTTGAGTTCGTAACCTTAAAAAGTTTAAAAGGATAATATTTTTTATATAAAATAGATGACCATAACAATGTAATGTATATGGTTATGGAAAAATAATTTGATGTTGAAAATTATGGGTTTTTGATGTCTAAGATAACTATCTAAATCAAGACTTTGGGTTTCAATGTTTATATGAAAGTGACCAAACCTTTTTCAATTATTTAGGGAAAAAATAAATTTAAGAGTACTAAACAAGAGGTTTAATATGATTTTAAATTTCAGAGCTATGAATGTAATTATTTTTGGACTTGGTCTAAATGGATCTAATAGAGTTTCTTAGTATTACACTACTTATAAAATTTGGAATTTTTTTATTTCTTATAAAGGTACTAATAATTTCATAAAGATGAGGTAAAATATTTAAAGAAAATTAAAATTTGATATATTTAGAATTTTTGATGGAGAATATACTACCTAGATGGTATAATATATTATAGAGAAAGTGAATAATATTTCTACTTTGGAAACTATAATTCATAAAATTGATCAAGAATTAAATTTTTTAATAGTTTTACTTGTAACATGGATTTGTAAATCTATTACTATTGGAAATTCTACACCTGTTATGAAGTTAAAAATTAAATATTTAATTGTAACTTTTATGATTCATGAATATGGAATTAAATTTTAAGAAGATAATAACATAAAAATTAAGAAATAAATTACTTATCTTAAAGTTATATAAAAAATATGAAAAAAGAAAAATATGAATTTACTAATTCTTTTGATATAAAAATAATAGTTCGAATTATAGTGATGAAATTTTCCAAATGGTTAGAAGATTCAGAAATATTTATATGAGAAAGAAATAATTTAGGATAACTTTTAAATATTTCAAGAATAATTATGAAAATGACAAGGAAGTTAGATGTTATGAATGTAAAAATCATGGACATATCAAGGATGATTATACTTTTTTGAAAGACAATAAGAAATTTGAAATGAAATTGTAGGAGATATTTGTTAATAAAAGTAAAGGTAGTAAAGCTATTAATGATACATTGAGTTTATTATAATAATTTTATGATGATTCTAATCCTGATTCCAAAAATAAATAATCAAATTTGAAAGCTAATATGTGTTTTATTCTTCAAATTAAGGAGGTATATATTTTTTTGTTCATCTATTACACCTTAACACAATTATTTCAAATTAAAAGCCCAAAAGTTCTCTAATATTGTAATTGGATGAATTAGGGTGTGAAATTATTCTCACATTACATTTTACCTTGTTACCATGTTGGTAGGAACATGTTAAACCTATGGAATTTTGTTGAATATCCACAATAGTAGAAAATATTGAAATTAAAATAAGGAATAATAATTTTACTTAGTTCACTGCTAAGGGATATATAAAAGGTTCACACATTGATGATGTGTCAATGTGAAAAAATACAATAAGATGTATTAGTTTAATGTACACCATTATTAGGCCATGGTCACACCGTGCCATGCTCACTGACTTTATGATTTATTTCAGGGATTAACATGCTACCTCCCTCAAAACACTCACTTCAACAACAATA
This sequence comes from Viscum album, assembly GCA_963277665.1. NCBI lineage: Eukaryota > Viridiplantae > Streptophyta > Magnoliopsida > Santalales > Viscaceae > Viscum > Viscum album. The sequence goes on from OY728126.1 coordinate 53,723,656, forward strand.
TGCACTAATTTAGATAGATTTATCTTTATTTTATTGATATAAAGGTACTTCTCTATCATAAATAATGTGTAAAATTATTTACACCATGATGTTCAGAATGTGATGCTTCAATGATATTCTTGATATCAAGAATAAACTCAAGTAATAATCATGTACGTTCCTTCCTCAAAACTAATTTTAAATTTTTTTCATGGAATTACTTTTTGAAAATAATTCATTATATCTTCTTTATATAATTACTTTATGACCGTCCATTTTTTATTCTTCTTCATGGAATTCCATTGAGGTCTACCATTCATGAGACTCCTTCATTGTATTCCCTTCAAAAAACTCCTTCACAGTCACTAGTTTTCATAGTTGATTAATAGTCTAGGATTTATGAAATTTATTGATGGTCTTACCTTAAGGAAATCCTAAATATCTCTTCCCTTTCATAAAATTTCTTCATGGTCTAATTTATATGCACTTACTTCTACAGATGGAAATTTTAATTTTAATTTTCCATAAAATAAATTATTAATTGTCCATGACTTTCCTTTAATTTCTTTTCCATGCTTAATAAGGTGATAAATGGAGTATTTATAGGAAAAAGATCCTGAAAAACTTGATTCTTTCAGGATTTCATTTTTTCCCATTTATGGAAAATTAGAATCCCCCTTCATTTTTTAAACTACCCCAACTTTTCAGCTTTTTCATAAGTTCCACCATTCACGGTTTGAAAAGAAATTTGGTCTCCCATTCACAACTGACTTCACTTCTATGTGAACTTTTATGAAAAGGATATACTTTGTGACTATAAAATAAATAATTCTTTAAAATAATTAATTGATTCAAAAAACCCCTTTTAAAAAGATTCCATATTATTCTTTTGTGAACAAGATGTAGTGAGATTCCTTTGTGAAAGTTGACTCTCTACTTTAGATTTTTTTACATAACCTCAACGTTGACTATTTTTTTCCCAAACATAACCATTTTATTTTAATTCTAAAATATATTTAGAACATAAACTTTTGAAATAAATTATAATTTACATTAAATGAACATATAATATTTAACCTATGATTATAGTTTGGAGCCACTTTTAAAAACTATCACAATGGTGTTTTTGGTGACCCATATCCCTTTGACCTAGTGATACTTGTATAAATGAAAGCATATATATAAATTAGATTAAAAAAAAATACCAAACATATTTTTTATCCATGTAATTTTACTATACACATTTGATCATTATTTAGAGTGTGACTTAGATTTTGTTAACCTTCAGCATAAATAACATTGGATCCAACATTCCCCGACTTTAGGTTTACTGGAAATTTAAAGTAAAATTAATTAATGGAAACAAATTATACTTATTTCAAAAAGTAATAGAACATATCATCCACCACTTTAAGTCTATGTGAGTAATTTTCATTGTAAAAAAAAATAATTCAAGATAGTATCCTATGCCTCATGAAATTATTCATTCTAAAAATCTTCTAGAACTTTACATGTCTTAAAAATTGTTAAAATTTAATTCTCCATGGATAATATCTCTTATAATTTTATACCATGTATACCATATACACTCTGTAATTATAGAATTCATCACTGACTCCACTTTTTAGAAAAAATGAGAATTTTCTCCCCCTTTGTCACTGAATATATCACCACCAAATTTTTTTCAATAAAATTTCACCAACATTGTAGTCATTCTACCCCTTTGATAATAAAAAAAGGGTAAGAACCTACCACACGCTAAAACACCACATGAATAATTATATTGAAATATATAGAGGTTAAATATATGAACCAACTCCATCTAAATTATGTGGTTGAAACACATGGTTAAATTGATGAATCTATAATGTTGGACTTGTCCAAAAAATAGTCATCATGTGTTACACTTACTGATTATTTACATCATGATGTATTTTGATCACTCATTTATATAAATTTTCTTTTATAAGGTGGTATTTTATCTCAATATGTTTTTTATAAGAATGTTGTACTATATTTTTCATGAGTTTAGTTACACTCTTGGTTTCAAAAAAGATCACTATATATTATTCAACTTCTTCACCAAAATCTTCCAATTATTTTTTCATTCATATAAGATGAATATATGCCTTGGTTCCTAAGTTATATTTAACTTCATACACTCTCAGTGAAGTGATTTTCTATTTTTTACTCAACCAACCTAAATGTTTATTTCCAATGAAGAATTTACCACCACTTGTGGAATTTAAGTCCACCACATCACTATACTAGTCTAAATTAGAAAAATAATTCATGATACTTTCTCGTATCAAATAGTAATTCAAAATTGATAGTACCTTGGATGTACCTGATGATTAATTTAACTGTTTCAAGATTCCCCTCCTTTGGATTACTTAGGAAGTGGGCCTCTAAAAAAGTTACAAAAACAATATTTGTATTTGTTTTCAAATATAACAAGCTTAAATTTATTCTCTAATACATGGTAGTATACATAAACTCCCTATCCTCTTTCTTCCCAAGATTTTTTCAAAAAACGATCAAAGTTTACATTAGTTTCAAATCAATTATATCAAACTTATTCAATATATTTATCATATACTTTGATTAGGAGATAAAGGTGTATTCTAATCCTTGGAACCACTTATATTCCCCTAAATCATGTGAGTTTACAAATCATGGAAAACTAAAATTCTAAACTCAGAAGAATAAAAAAATCCTCAAATTTTTTTCCTCATATGCTTAATATGATATCATTTACATAAATATTGTGATAAAAATCACCCTTTTAAACTTTTATTCATTAAGTACAAGTTTAGATGATCATACCTTTCTCATGGTTCTTTGTTTATACTATAAATGGACTTAATTATCCTAAACACTTTAGTTTAATAATTTATAATCTAAAATCTCACCATCTATTCAATGTAAACCTACTATTTGAGCATACCATTCAAAAATTACATTTTTAAATCTAGATTATAAATATTATATCCTCTTTGGATAACTATCACTAAGAAGAATATAATTAAATTAGGTCAATCCACTAGTGAAAAAGTTTCTTCAACATCAACACCTTGAATGTATACATAACATTTAAACACCAGTAATTCCTTATTTTGGATCACATTTACATGCTTGTTATATTTATTCATAATGATCCACTTTGTTCCGATCATATTATAATGTTTAATCTTATCCAAAATGTTCCAAGTTTGATTCTTGTCATTTTTTTCAAATTACCCATTCATCTATCTAACCCTTTTCACATTTTTATATATTCTTTAAATGAAATTGGTTCCACCATAGATAATAGAGTAACATGATCTACATTATTAATCCTTTTTATTTTTGTTGGCATAATTCTATATCCGATTATATTGGATGGATAAAATTGCACTATTCTATTTTACATATGAGGTGAATACTAACTTTATTTAGAAATGGTCTCCTACTCTAATTCATCATTTGAATCTTCACCTTTTGGGAAACACTATACAACTTCTAAATTTGAATTGACTTCATCATCTTCAATATATAATTCATAAAATTTTGTACTTTAATAATTATTTCAATTTTTCTCCTCAAGGAATTTGACATCATTACTCAAAAAAAATTTATTTGACATTTTTATATAATTTTATGCCATACACTTTATTGTGTAGCCTAAAAATACACCTTCATTTTCTACATCACCATACTTGTCTTGATTTTCCTCTTAATTCTGAATATAAAATTTATTTACATATTTTCAAAAATGTTTTAGTGTGGGTTTAGTTTTATACCACTTTTCATGAGATATAATATCATCCCTAGGGTTGATCATAACACATTTTGAGTATACAATAAAACTTTAAATACATATTTCCAATAATAGACTTAGAAGCCTCTCTCAATGAGAAATGTCTTGGACATATTATTTACTGATCGATTTTATTCTTTTAATAACTATATTCTATTTATAAGTTCTTTATGAATATATTGAATTCTTAGTTCCATGTTTCTAGCTATAGTTTTCACTTTAATAGATGTGAACTATATTCCATTATTGAAATCTCATTTTTAAATCTCTTTTGGTACCTCATAATGCACTCCATAATTTATTTCATGCTTTATATGAACATAATACAAACCATTCTTCTATAATCATCAATAAAAACGATAAAATATCTTTCTCCACATGTTATAGGATGATTAATTGGACCATATACATATGTGTGGACCAAATAAATTAGACAAAATGCACTTTTATTCTTTTTTGATAAGTATTTTAGACCATAATTTCCTACATACATGAATCCCATTCCTTTCCATGATCTAAATTCATATTTGAAATGTCTAATATAGCTTTTAGATTTGTTAATTTCTCTATGATAAGTTAGTGAATATGGAAAATCCTCCTGTGCTATAAGTTTTTCTATTATTCAACAATTATTAAACAAGTGTTTTATTTACTATCCACCTAGTATAGATTACCATTTCCCCCAAACCTTTATGAGATAGTTCTTAGACATTCCTTTGATTGACCACCCATTTTGGTTAAATTTAATCTCAAGTCTAAAATTCACATAGTTAACTCACAACCAATAGAACCTGACACAATCAATACAATTAGATTACATATTTATTCTTAAACTAATTACCTTCTAATTAGGTAAATCTACTTATTTTGATCTTCAAAGCTCTATAGTTTTCAAATATAACCATTACATCAACAATTCCTTTCATATTTTTCAAAATATTAATATTCCCATTCACATGATATGACCACACACTATAAATTTTATATATATTACTATTATTTGTATTTTTAAAAGTGATATCATCTGGGTTATCCTTATTAATCTTTTCATTTTCCATCCAATAGATTCTTGATCTGATTATGGAATAAGATATCCTATCGTATTTATCTCCAGTGCAGGTAGTGTAATCATAATCATACTATTTTTTTAAATGGGGTGTATCTAGTTCTCAATGAAATATTTTTAGGTTGTTTTTTATTCATCCAAATTTGACTTCCCTATTATTAATTATCTTTTCTTCATTTTCAACAATAAACAGATTTATTATCAAAAATTATAACTATGAAAGAAGTATTAATATAGATAATTTCTTCAATGAGATGAAGGATACAGTAACATTATTATTTTTAGACTTATGGGTACTTCTCTATTAAAATAAGTTCTCACCTATTCAAAATGGGATATAATGTGGCCAATATAGCCTCAAAATTGACACCTCATTAGAGAAAATATCTTTTCACCTTCATCCCTCCACATGTCTCTAACCTTTGAAAGTATCCTTGTCTATTTATTAACTCTTGATGATTGAATAATACAAATAACTCTCTACTTACATTTTTTTTATTTTTTATTTTTCATTTTTTATGTCTCAGTTTTTAAGTAAAATTAATTAACCTTATGTATCCATTTTTTAATTATTATTGTTTATAATTTTTATGTATTAGTGTTATGGATAACTCTACTTTTACCCTTTTTTCTAGGGCTTTTATAATTTAATATTTTATCAATACCTTCAAAATATATTTTGGATGTTTCCAATAATTATTCATTTTAAAACACACCAAAGTGAAACTTTTTCCTTGAATCTATTGATTTTATTTTAGATTCCAATTTATTTATCAAGGTAATCACCTCTTCCTCAAGAGATTCATCCTTCATTTTCCGCTTACATAAACAATTACCAAGGTCATAAATAACCTTTACTAAATATTAAATCTTTATCTTGAAATTTATTACTTCTCCTAAATTTCCTTGACTACCATATTTATCTTCTAACTCTATTTATAGTCAGAAAATATCCACTTTGATCTAGTCTAGATATTGAAAATATTCTTTCATCAATCCAATAATTTTTTTTATTCCTTTGTACATCTATCTCTTCTAGTGCCCCCTCAAGTTCCACATTGAGATAAAAAACCCTTCTATGTAATTATAATTATAAGATTTATATTTCTCTATTTCAAAATTATCCATCATAAAAACTTCTATATCTGATATAAAATATATTTCTACTTCCTATAAATAATCTTCATTATCGTCATCTTCTTTTCTCACCAAGATATTCTAATGAAACTTTTTTTAGATGAGTTTCTCAGTTTGAATTCTCTTTTAAGAGATAACCTCATTTTTGGACTCTGTATAATTTATTATTCACCTGTATCATCATCTATTATCCTTACAAACCTTATTATGGTGTTCCCAACTTTGACACATTGAAAACATGCTAGGGGTAGCCTGGCTTCGAACATAACCTTTCCTATCTTGAATTTCATTTCCATGTGTGATAGAAATTTATAAAATAAACCATATTTATATTATAAAACATTATAAATGTTAGTTTTTCCATATATTTAATGTTTATCTCTTTATTTGAATGATTTGATGTTATTTCAGTTTTATATGTTTTTTATTTGCAACCAAACTACTTCGTAGATCATCTGATTATCATTATTCTAAGTTAATCTCTACAAGAGTTGATAACTTTAGATTATAAAGAGATGTACATATTTATAATATATTATTCAAAATCTCAAATATTTAATTTCTATATAAATTTCTCAAATATATATAAAAAAAATCAAGGATTAAATTGAAGAATGCATCAAAATTTTCATTTGGTTATATCTTCAAATCATAAAACTTCTTTTGTAGAACATGTAACATAACCTACATTAACTTGGTTTCACCCTCATATATATTATCTAAGTTATCCCAAATGGTCTTGAAACTAGTGAAAATCATTACCTTCATGTAAATCTAGTTCAATAGATCACTTGAAAAATCATTTTAATATTTAGCATAATCATTAAGGATTTTTCTATTTGCTTCAGTTAGGGATGGTTTTAAAATTTTAAAACATGAATCATATGCATGGAAGTATATAAAATTTCAAGATTAATTAGCCATAAGTGAGATATCATTATATTATTCTAGATCTGGTAATTGTAACCATCAAACACAAGAACCCCTTTTACATTTACCATGTTCTCCATAATGAAAACAATTTTATGAAAAATTAAACAATTCTAACATATGGTTCTGACACCACTTGTTACAACCAGGAATCCCAAAAATTCCCTAAGAAGAGGGGGGGGGGGGGGGTAATTAGAGTTTTATTTTTCTCATGTTATATTGGATCTTTTTCCCATGTTGGTAGGAATATGGTAAACCTATCAAATTTAATATCACATCCATAATAATCATAAATTAATAAATTAAAACAACACATAATAATTTAACTTGGTTCATTGATAAATATTATGTCCAAGGAGAACACAACAATGATATATCTATGTTCCAAAATCCATTAATATTCACTAGTTTTATGGATGAAATTTTTCATTCCTGGTAACTCTATGCTAGGATCACTACCTTTAGGATTTATTTCGAGGATTAACACACTACCTCCTTCAGGAAAATCTCACTAATTCCTTATTAATGCACTTATTCATATGGATGTATCTTAATTTTACCAACATAAAGGTCACTTATATATCATCAAGATTTTTTACTATGATTTTCATCATGAATACTTGAATATGATGCTTAATTTATATTCTCAATTTCAACAATAACCTCCAGAAATTACCATGCAAGTTCCTTTCTTAAAATATGCTTTCAAAATTCCTTTGTGGTTTACCCTTAACAAAACTCCTTCATAGTCTCCCATTCATGTAATTTCTTTAGGGTGTTCTATTTGTGAGATTCATTTATAGTGTCCCCTTTACAAAAATCATTTTTGGTTTACCATTAATCAGACTCCTTAACAACCTACACTTCTTGAGACTCCTTCAAAGTCTACCCTTCATGAAATTTATTTGTTATACAAACTTTAAGAAATTACTTCATGGTCTCCCCTTCATGAAATATTTCATTATTCATCCCTTTTTAAATTTTTTTTCATGGACTACCTTATGCACACTACCTTTCCCGGATGGATATTTTGTTATGATTTTGTAATTGAAAAGATTAGTTTTCCTTGATCTTAATTTAATTTCATCTCTGTCCCCAATGAGAAAATAATTTATCTATTTATAAGAAAAATATCATATAAAAAATTATTCCCATAGGATTACATTTTTTCCATTTTCAGCAGATATGATTCACCACTTACCTTTTGTAAATGATTCCAACTTTATATATTTAACATAAGTTACAAATTTCAAGGTTTAAAAAATTATTTCATCTACCCTTTACAAAATGAAGTGCCCAATGGATCATGTAGGAATACTGAGAGGTGGGGGGGGGGGGGTGAGTTAGTGTACATAATTTTTATTGATTTTCTTTTATTCACTTTTACCCCTTTTCTAATTTAAACCTCTGCACTTGTTAGAGTGAATTGATCTTACTTATTTATAATCACAATTATACCACATGCAATATATAAAGTAAATTGAATCATTTCACAAATTATTTTTACAAGGTTCTCCCCCAATGTGGGAGACTATGTCCTTACTGTGTTTAGAATAATTCAAGACAAAAATTATATACTATAAATCAACAAACAATTACAAGTGGTTTGGTCAAGTATCACATTGAAACCATGATTTATAGGTATAAATTTTTTCCCAATTTATTCCAAAATCCCACTAGTGTTATTTATACTATAATCCCACCAGTTTTTACCAAAATAACACTAAACACAATGTAAAAGAAGACAATAACTTCATGTTTCCACTGAAACACAAAAATGACCTTCCTCTACGAGCTAATGAGAATAAATTGATTCCACACTTGCTCACTTCAATAAAAAATATTAAACAACCACTAAATAAAATTAATAACACTAAATGAAAGTTAGTTCAGTATAATCTTCTGAATAATTGAAAGATTCTACTTTCAATTCAGCTCATTATAATAATATAAATAAAAACTGAATATTTATCAACAAAATGAAAGTTGTATTCTTACATGCTTTACTGAAAAATAATCCTTCATATCAAATCAATTATTACACACATCTAAATCATGTCATTTTAATGCATCTAATTATCAACATCACATGAAAATATTTAATGCATGTAATTCTACACACTATTTATGTGTCTTCTTTGTGTAATAACTAATACAAAACATTATGTATACTTTTGATCTTCTTTATGAAAGCACTCAATGATATTCAATTTTCTATTTACGTGATATGTCATGTTCATGTAAAATATGAATTATAAGAGAAAAAACTTTGCCTCACTTTATTCTTATTGTATGTGTAAATTTCACACTGTCTCTTATACTTATATAAGCCAGAATTTGTGCTCATGCACTGTACTTTTTTTATAAATAGCGCATGATACAAATTCATGAAATAGATATGAATTATTTTATCATAGAAGTAATTCTTCCATGTAAACCATGTTTATAGGACTACATGCACGATTCTCCAATATAACTTCTCTTTTTATAAGAGTATCATGCACGAGTATCACACTGTCTCTTCTTGAAAAACTCCTTCACAAGATTTCAAAACCTTAATTATATTGATAATTCCCTTCCTCAAATCATACATGTGGTATGGATTTTATTTTTTCAATGCATGTATTTCATTAATAGTATATTCAATGTCACTTCCTTTCACCATGTCATGTAACTAAGAATGTGAATTTATTTTACTTCACGTATTTGCAGCTTCCATGTATTCATGTAACTAAAGTATAAACAATATCTTATCAATATCATTTTTAATAAATTGACCACATGATGATATCATTTATTATTAATAAAAAATATATGTGGGTTCATGATGATCATCTCACAATCCAAGTAGATGCTTGAATCATTATCCTGAATGCTTTGCGGAAACAAGTTCTTTATGAACTTCCTCACAGGTTTCCTTCTCCTTTGAGAAATCCAATGCTTTGTGGAATTATCCTTGAAAAAACAAAATTAAACCATTTAAATATGTCATTTCATTAAAATGTTAGTCCACAAGAATGTTACATAGAATCTTCATGTGAATATATAGAATGTAACAAAAACCGCTCGAGCGCATGGAACCTCCCCTCGCAGATACAGAGCACTTCACCTTCTTAGTTTCTCTCTCAATATTCTATATCATAAGAGATATAAAACCACATGTATAAAATGAGTTCCTATGAGATATTTATATAAAAAACTTATCGACAAATTACCTCAAAAAATCATAGATATCCAATCATTTTTCATCTCCTGTGCACTGTCTCTCATCATACTTCACAATTACATAAATCACCATAATCATAAAAACAATATTTTTTACAAATCAAATCTCATTGTTTTTATCTTCATAAAAACATGAAAAAATATATTCATATGATTTTAATCATATTGTAATCAACATAATGAAGAAATAGATCTCGAAAGTCTTCGTTAGATCTTATTTCAATGTCACTGTATGGAGATCCTGACGCACAAAACTCTCGAGAAAGGTCATGGTTGAAAACAATGCTGATGATTTGATAGAATGTATTATAAAATATGATCAACCAGATCAAATGGTCACAGTTATTTAAATATATTTTAAAATATATAAACAATAACCCAATCGATCCCAAATCGAAAAGAACACTGGTTTCCCACTACATTATAATACAAGTCACATCCACCGTGCTCTCAAAATTGGATACCTGACACCCCCTAAACTCTTTTTTCGGAACCACCCTATGATCGAACCATTCACAATATGGATATGAGCTACTCTCATGTGGCATTGGGTGCTTCATTCATGTATTTCTTCTCTTTAATGGATGACACTATTGTTGATCCTAGTGACCACCTAATCAGTGTTTCACCTGGATCCCACATGCTGGCTGGTGATTGCTACCCCAATTTTTTTGATAATCAATCCATTAAAAAATTTCTATATTCCATATAATACAAAGCTAACAAAAATACTATTCAAGTATTTAAAATCCACCATATTAATAATCTCATACCCAAAATTATCCTTTTCTTTTGGAATCCAATAATTAATTACAGTGATTTACACTTATTTTAATATTGTAAATATTATGTCACTTCAAATAACCAAAGACACATGTTTTCTTAACTACTGATTAAAATTGTCACACTTAATGTTGCGTTATCTAAAACAACTTCATCTAATCAGAAAAAACTTTCCAATTTATGAGTAATTCTAAAAAATAATTCAAATTTAGAACCTCCATACTCAAAACACTGTAAAACACTATAACATTGAATTTTGATCAATAAAGTATATTGAAAACAATTACAACAATGATATTACTTTAATCAATTTTGGTTCTTCAATCTCTTCATTTGGATTTGTTTTCAATACACATTTTACTTCAAAATTAAATGTTTTATTCCCCCCATTACTTGAAAATAAATCAAAATATATAAGTATGGGAAGGAATTCAAATCATCTTATTATGTAACAAGACTTCTTCCATACATCAATATCCTTATTTTATAATAGATTCTACTTAAGGAAAATTTAAATTGATCCACTTGAGAGAAATAATTCATCACCTTTCTCAATGGAATGAGTCATTAAGAAATCATATACAAGTCTATGTTGGATAAACCAGTGTGGAAAAAAGAGTGATAAATTTATACATCAAAGATATCAATAAAATTTTTATAATGTGATACCAACACTGAAACCTTCTTTTAGGGGTTATTCAAAATATACTCAAATAATCTCCTCTATTCATATTTAAAACAATTTAAAAGCATTAAACTACAAGAATTTACTTCACTTTTATCAATTTACTTTACTTATTTCATAAAAGTTTCAGTTTCTACCCTTTCTGATTCAGAATTACCATTCATATTGAGATAGGTGAACATACCTTTTTATTGACATGCTTCAATTTCCAGAATTTAAAATCATCAAATAAATCCCTTTCCAGAACATCAAATATTTAATGGTACTAATTGAGATATTCAAATATGGTCGTCGTTTATATTTTCTCATCCTAGAGGGATGATCATCATTCATCTTATTCGTCATGATTGACTTTATTCATGAATCATATTAAATAACAATTTTATTAGCAATTGAAATAAATAACTCTCATGATGGATAACATCCCGAATACTATATAACATTTTCAAAACACTCATATATTTAAAAATCTCCCAAAATATATAAATCGCCTTCAATTACATAAATAAAATAAAAAAACATAATATATACATGGGAATAAGGTGGTTCGTTAATGATTTTTAGTTAGATTAGTAGGGATGAGATTTATTTCTAAAACCATAAACTGCTTTCAATTATATTCCATATTTATGAAAACTCATCATGCTTATATTCATGATTTAACTTATTATCCAATTCCAGCTACTCTAGCCATATAACTGAGCTCTATTTTGGTAGATGATCTGACTTCTTGTGTGTAGAATCCTTATTCATAATAGAATTTTTAACATAAGAAGGCACTAGTTTTTTTATTTTTTCTCCACTAGTTCTATTTTTTCAGGAAACCATGTCATACATTTTTTAGAAATATACCCTCATATTTTGAACCTTCCACATAAATCTATTGAAATCATAGGGTTGTATATTTTAGATAACCTCTCATGAAATTTGAATTTTCATCATGATTTTCATGTACCAAATCAACCACTTTATTTGATTATAAGATTAATTTCTTTTTTTTTTGCTTCAGCTTGATTCAACTAGCATTGGTGTTCATGACCTATTTTCAAAGGTACATTATATGAAAATTTCATCCACAGTAGAATCATATTTTCATTGGTGTGAAATCGATATTATAATTATTTTTGGGTGTATCTTTCTTTATAGTTGTCTTAACTTTCTTCTTCTTATTATACCCCAAGTAAGACTTTTATACTTTTGTTATTTTCCTCTACTTTTTTTGTGGTCTTTTATTCATATCATAAAATGAATAATGCATAGTTGGAACAGACCAACACTCATTATAACTATGATAACTTCTATTATAATAATCACATATGTCTTCAAGACACTCAAATATATTCTTGATAGATAAATTCTTCTTCATCTATGAATTACGATTCAATTTAGTAGAATTTTTCATTACAAAAAATCTACTCCCCATTAATACTGGCCTTCTGTAATTATCATGAATTGAAAAATTATGCAAACAATAAATGGGATGATGTCTAATTTTTCAAAAACACCAACAATAGAGAAAAAATATTTATTTATTCTTCTATGATAAAACTTGGAAAGTTTTGACATCTTGTTTCTTTTGGATAATATGATTATTTATATGAGTTCTTTGTGGGGAACAAGAATAAAAACTCTTCTTCATAACCACATATGATAATATAGTGGATTTTCCATTACACTTATTCACCCATTTTTCTCCAGAATTCTTTTTGGAACCTATACTTGAAGATGAAATAGTATTAGTATAAACAGAATATTTTGTAACTAAGGTTACCTATTTCAATATGATTGAAACAAATTTATATTTATATAATATCAAACTCTTATTCCCACTTTAATTAGTATTTTAAAAAAGAATAGTCTTTTCATAATTACTATTGGAATATTTTTTGATCTCATCATTTTGTGAAGATTCAACTCGTGTGTTCTCCATATTTTTGAACTAGACCTCCAACTCAAGATATTTCATATTTAGAGAGTTAATATAGTCTTAAAGTGATTTCACCATACCTAAAAATTATATTTGGTAAGTCTTTAATTATTTTTCATTTATATTTTTCAAATTAATTTCCAATTCAAGACACTTCATGTTGAGTCAGTTTTTTTTCATCCTAAAAAATGTTTAATTTTTCTTCCCATTGAATATTTATTTTTTAACTTGATCATCATGATTTTAATTTAACTCCAGTAAAAATTATTCACCCCTTTAATCATATTTCTATTAACCTCTATATAGGTTTATTTGACATTCATATAGGTTATGTATAGTTTCCCCAATGCACAAATCACTTTTATATATACTTTCTCATTCATGTTCTTCTAAAAAATAGTCCTTTGTAATTAATCTTCAATCTAATTGAATCTTTCATTACAATGAAATATAGTTTTACCTTTTGATTCCTTAGATAGGATGAAAGTATCATCCTTGTCTTTGATTTCCAATTTAAAGTCCTTAATATTCATGGTATGTTTATGAGATTCTATCAGTGTATGAATCATCTCAATAAAGACCTATTAAATTACTTCTTTCTCATAAAAATTTCATTACAGTTCTTCTTCAATATAGGAGAAATTTTCATTGAAAATTGATACAATTTATTTTTTCGATTCAATAATTTTCATGAGAAGTTTAAATCTATGAAATTTTTTTTCCAAGGATTTATCTATATCCTAAAATTCTTTTTCAAGTTATGGATTTTCATCATATATTTCCTTGATAAAATCAAACATGTAAGGGGAAAATTCGATATGAATATTCTTTAGATATTTTTTTATTTCTAAATAAAAATCACTAAGTGATTCAATAAATTATTCTTCATCACCACATGAACCATACTCATTAAAATGATATTTATCAATTGATTTAACAGAAACTCCTAGTAGACTCCCATTATAACTACATCTAGTTTGTGATGTATCCTCTTTATTCTTTAAACAATTTCTCAACTTTCTTACCACTTTATTTTGTATTTTATTTAAGGTTTTTGTAGAATCCTTTTTTTGGTACTGAAAGAGATAGGAACTGAGATTTCCATCTGAGAAAACTCTATCACTTCTTCAAATTCAAATATTCAAATCATATATGTATGATACAAAAAACTGGGAAAATAAGATAGATCCAATCAAAGGTTTATCCTTTGCTCAGATACCAATTGTTGTTCCCAATGGATCATGCAGGTACATTGAGGGGGGGGGGGGGGTTGAATCAGAGCACACAAGTTTTACCGATTTTATTTTATTCACTTTGAACCCTTTTCTAATTCGAACCTATAATTTTTTTGAGTGAATGTATCTTCCTTATTTATAAGTACAATTATACCACATGAAAGATAAAAAGTAAGTTGAATCACTATACACAATATTTTTACAAGGTTCACCCCTAATATGGGTGACTACATTCTTGCTATGTTTGGGATGATCCGAGACACATATTATACACTAGAAATAAATCAACAATTACAAGTGCATTGGTCAGGTATCACCTTGAAACCATGGTGGTTAGGTATGAAACTTTTACCAAATTATACTTTCATCCCACTAGTTTTATTTATACTAGAATCCCACTAGTGTTTACAAACATAACACTAAACATAATGAGAAATATCACAAGAAAATCAAGCTTCCATTACAATAGAAAATCGATCTTCCTCTATGAACCATAAAGAATAAAATGATTTAGTACTTTCTCACTTAATCTAAAAGTATTTTACTACCAATAAATAAAATTAACAACACTGAATTCATGTTTGTTCAATATACTCTTCTGAATAAGTGAAATATATTAATTTAACTTCAAATCATTGTAATAATGAAAAGAATAACAGAATATTTATCAACAAGATATAAGTTTTCTTCTTCCAGGATTTAATAAAAAATGGTCCTTCATCTCAACCGAATTATTACACACATAACCATCATGTTATTTTCATGCATATAGTTCTCAAAATCACATGAAAATATTTAATACATGTAATTATCCAAACTATTTATGTGTCTTCTTTGGGAAATAACTATTTTACAACATCATATATAATTTTGATCTTATTTATAAAATCACACAATTTTATTCACTTTTTATTTCACATGCTATTGCATGTGAATGTAAACGATGAATTATAAAAGCACACACACTGCCTCACTTTATTCTTACTACATGTATACAATTTCAAACTGATTCTCATACTTATGTATGGAAGAATACGTTCACATGCACTGTACTTTGGTTATTCCTAGGGCATGATACACCTTCATACAAAAAGTATTCATTATTTAATTATGAAATTACTTATTCCATGTAAACTAAATACACATGAATTAATGCATAGTTCTCTAAAAATAATTCTTTTTACACAAGAGTATCATGCATGAGTATCACACTGTCTCTTCTTGAAAAAATTCTTCATAATATTTCAAAATCTTTATTCGCTTGATAATGATCTTCCTAAAATCATACATGTAGTGTTAATTTAAATTTTTCAATGCATGTATTGCATAAATAGTATATGTGATGTTTTTACCATCCAGCATGTTGTGCAACTAGGAAATCATAATTCTTTTACTTCACATATTTGAAACTTCTATGTTTACAAGTAACTAAAGTATACACAATATATTCTTAATATAATTTTATGTAAATGGATAAACCGATGATATCACTTATTCATAAGAAATGGTATTTTCAGGTTCATGGTGATCATCACATATCTAGGGTGGCTCTCTAAGCACAATCCCGAATACTTCATGGAAACAAGTTCTTCACGAACTACCTCATGGGTTTCTTTCTCCTTTGTGAAAGCTAATGATTTGTTGAAGAATCCTTTGAAAAAAAATTAAACCACATAACTGGGTTATTTATCTACAATGTCATTTCATGATAATTTTATGAGAAATCTTAATAAAAACATGTATAATGTAACAAAAACGGATCGAGTGCATGGAACCTCTCTTTGAAAATATAGAATACTTAGCCTGCTCAATTTCTCTCTAAATATCCTCTATTGGAAGAGTGATAAAACCAAAAATATAAAATGACCAAATATTATGTATTTATAGACATCACTCATCAAAATAATACCTCCAAAAATCATGGATATCTATTTGTTTTTTCATCTAATGCACACTGCCTCTCCTCAAGCTTTGCGATCATAGAAATCAATATCATTAGAAAAATAATATTTTCTGTAAATTTCATCTCATCATTTTTATCCTTATAAACACATGAAAAAATATCTTCATGTAATTTTGATTATATTATAATAAAAAAATGAATAAATGGAGCTCGAAAGTCTTTGTTCGATCTTCTCCCGATGTCATTGAATAGAGATCCCTATGCCTAGAACTCTTAGGAGAGGCTGAGGTTAAAGACAACATGAATGAGTTGAGTAGACATGTTAGAAAAATTAGATCGAATAGATCATCTGATCATGATTATTTCCATATATTTTAAAATGGAGAAACAATAACCCCCTCGATCCCACATCGAAATAGAAACTTGTTTCCCTATACCTTATAATATAAGTCACATCTATCATGCTTAAGAAATAGGATACCAGGCATTCTCTGAACTCATCCTAGCACCTTCCTATTCTAACACCCTCTTCCTCCATCGTGTCTCCCCACACAGTGGATCTACACTCCCCCCTATGCCTCCAGGAGAACCTTGAATGTCCTTCGGCCCTCTTCTGGCCGACACTGTGGTTGATCCTTATACCCACTTGAGCAGTGGTACACCTGGATCCCACATACTGGCTAGTGATTGCTTTCCATTTTTTATAAACACTCCATAAAAAAATTTCCATATTCCATATAATAAAAATCCATCAAAAATATTATTCAAGTATACCAAATCCACCATATTAAGAATCTCATATACAAAATTCTCATTTTCTTTTGGAATCTTGTCATTAATTCTAATGATTTGAACTTATTTTATTGTTGTAAATAATGTGTCACTTAAAATAACCAATTCTTTTTTCTTAACATCTAATCAGTTCTAAAATCATCAAACTTAATGTTTTTTCATCTAAAGAAACTTCTTCAAATAAAAATAACCTTGATAATTTACGAATAATTATCAACAATAATTTAAAGTCAAAACCACCGTACTTAAAACACTACAAAAAACTTTAAAATTTAATTTTCATTAATCACGTCTATTTAAAATAATTACAACACAAATATTAATTTAGTCAATTCGGGTTCTTCACAACTAACTCCACTTTTGTGTAATTTTTGTGAAAATTATATACTTTTTATTTGTTTTATAAAACCTTCATAAAAATAATTTTATGATTCACATATACCCATTTTTAATAATATACTGCATAAATATTTTAGGAACTATCTATCAAGAAATTATTTTCTAAAATTTTTTCCTCTTCTCTATATTTTTTGGTAAAACGTTATGATTGACTTCAAATTTTTGGTAAACAAACCAATTTTCTATAAATTCACAATGACTTGAAGAAAATTAACTACCATAATAATTTACTCTTTATGTAAGACTAACACATAATATCCAAACTCTACTTATCATTTACAACCACTTCTAAAAACCATCACACCAATGATTTTGATAACCCATATACCTTAAAAATTAAACTCATTGTATAACCAAGATGGATAATCATAAAGTGGATTGAAAAAAAATACCTTTTATTATTATTATCCATGTAATTTAACCGTCAATATTTCAACATTCTCTCAAGTATTAAATATATTCCATTAACCTTAAGTATATACAACCATAGTTCAAAAAATAATAATATAATTAATAACCTTATGTATGAGATTACTACTTTAAAGTTGATTAATACTATGATTACTAAGTTGGGGGAAAAATTTAGATAATTAACTTGGTAGTTATAATAATTCTAGATACAAATAAGGAATTTAATACTCAAACTATGATCTGAAGCTATATAGAATTAATTTTTTCTTCTAATTATAGAATGAAAAGCATGTACAATTTTTTTATTATGGTTATGGTATTTTTGGTTACTATGATAATGATTATGGAATGATATTAACTCAATATAGAAGTATGAATTATTCCTAGTTTTCTAAAAGTTTTAATTATTCTATTCATGTTTATAGTTGTGTTAAAAAAAGCTGATTTATATTTATAAATATTCGATTTCTAAATATATTGGACCCAAAAGTATATGGGTACAAAATCATCTACATGTATAAATTTTTTTTAGGTGAGGAGTCATTGATTAAATAATGAAAATTAATATATGGATAGAAGTACTTCTATATATATGAGTATAGATTTCTAAAATTTATACCCTATTTCAAAAATTGATAGAGGTATTATGAATTTGAAGATAAAACCAAACGAAAAATAGTTGGAGTTGGTTTTTTTGGAAATCCAAAAAACTATATTCATCTATAAAGTTCTATATATTGAATAACTTAAGTATAAACTAGTAACTATTTCTAAACTTTGTGATAATGGTCATGTTATTAATTTTTTTAAGAATTATTATTATATTTTTAAAGATAAAGTTATTATTTTTAAATCACCATAAATTAAAATGATAACAATCTTTATAATTATTCATTTTATAGATATACTGTTAATTGTTTTAATGATAAAATTAATGAATCTTGGATATTACATAAAATACTTGGATACTATAATGTTTATTCTTTGAGGAATTATTTTAAGAATAAGTATATTTGTGATTTTCTTTAACTTAAATTTGATTAAAAGAAACTATGCGATGGATGTAAAATGTTAAAAAACTATAGATATTATCTTAATCCAATTAGTAATTTTTGTACTTCTTGGTCTTTGAAACTTTTACACATGGATTTTTTTGAACCTGATAGAACTTTAAGCATTGGTGGAATGTATTTTAATTATATTTTTATTAATTATTTCCTATGGATTAGTTTAATTTTATCTTTAAGTATTAAAATTAAAATAAATTATATATTCATAAAATTTTTCAAACTTGTATAGAATAAAAAATATATAAAATTGTTTCCATGGGTTGTGAACATGGAGTAGAATTTTAAATCCATGATTTCAATTACTATTACTCGTATCATAGTATTTATTATAAATATTTACACCTAGAACATATCAATAGAACAATGTTATTAAAATATAACTTACTTACTCATTTTTAGGTTAAAGATGTGAATATAACATTATTTTTCATAAATAGAGTTCTTATATGGCCTATATTAGCAAAACAATCTCATGAATAATAGAATAGAAATAAACCAACGGTTGGATTATTCAAATTTCCTAGATTAATTATTTCTAGTATTAATACAATAGATAATATTATAAATTTTGATCTAAAACTGATCATGAAATATTCCTTAGGTTTTTAACTACTTATATAGCTTATATAGACTTTAATAAAAAATCAAGGATATTTTAATAATCTATTCATGCTAGGTTTAATGAAAGTGATCCTTTTGATTATAAAAAATCTTATATTGATTATTATTTTGATAAATTTTTTAATGTCTTTGCATGATTCATTATATATAGTAACTCGACTGATGGTACCATGTGACCTCAGGCACACCTCCTACTATGCGAAAGGCTACCGACTTATAGAAAAGGTGTAAGGTGGTCTTGTGAGGAGACTATACCCTTTATATTTGAGTATGTAATTATAAAAAAATATACAAGTATTATAAGTAATAAAAAATTACAAGACTATGAAAGATAAATAAATCATCAAACAATAATAATATGAAATACGGAAACAAACATTCAATCATACATAATCGAACTCCCACTAATATGATCAAATATAAAAAAAAGAAATAAATAAAAAGGATAAATTGGAACCTTAAACCATACCTCATCCTGGTATCTGGCCTAACCTAATATATCTAGATTGAGCATCAACATCACCTGTTCTCTTCCAAACCCATGCCATAGATAAGTGAGAGTTTTCTTATGTAACTAGGTGAAATGGATTCCTGAGCAGTGCATGTGTACAAACAATTATAGGTAACCACTAACATGGTCCTGTACATAACTGACAATGTAGTGATATTTTCATCTGAAATGATCTAAATAATAAATACATTTCTAAAAATTAAATAATCAATTCATAACCACTTTTTATCCATAGGTATATGATCCCAATTGACTATACTAACTTCAAACAGTGCCAGAGTGTCTCTAAGCATGTCACAATGACAACACTAACCAATACAAGATCTCAGGGGCATTTCAACCTAATATATTGATAATGAACCAAGGGATACACTCACCTTGGTATATAGTATAACAACCTGATGAATGCTCTATCCTGGTATCACAACTACGGGAATGATCCATCCCAATATATAATGGTTCCTAGCATAAGATCACTAGTAGTATGTGATACTCTTCAATGCCTACCAGAGACCCCATAATCCCCTAACAACTGGAACATGTAAATAAAACCTTCCTCTACCTAAATAAAATTCCCTAATATAAATTAATGGTAGAACCACAAGTAGTTTCAAGACCACCCTATAAGGGGTGTTTTTTTAGTATCATGACCTACCTACCCTACGGAAGTTTTCATGACCTCTCTATAGGGATTCTTCACAATATCCATATAGAGAGTATTCACACCACCCATAGGTTGTTTCCCATTTATAATAAATGACTACCCATTATAAACATTAAGGGAATCCACCTTACATGGGTCTCTTATCTCTTTTACAATACCAAACTATTCATTGTTAAATTTTCCACAAATATCATAGCCGCATGGCCTAATAAGTTTGATTCAAGTTCTAAGGTGACCTCGATTACATCACTACTTGTCCCATAACCATTACTCAGTGTAAAAACAACTCATCCACCCACTCAGGTTCCCAGGGTCTTCACATATGTAGAGGAACACAATGTGTGGTCCTTATTTATAATATCATTAAATGCAAACACCCTCTATAGGATCCAATCCACCTATCACTAGGTCAGAGGCCATTAGGCTTATGAAGGTCATTATATTTAGCCCTAAGGATTCAAATTTTAGTCAGCTCCTCAACTATTGGTGGCCAAGTTGAATTATCTAGTCTGCAAGGTCCAAGTGGCCCTAGATACCTTTTATAATCCCTTTTGTTAATAAAAAAATAAATTATTTCATTTAATTTTTAAAATTTTATTTAATTTATAAAAAATTTCATTTAATTTAAAAAAACTTCATTTTATCAAAAAATGACAACACCCATAGTGGTGAGACCACATGCCACACACAACATAATTGAAATCAAGGTTCCATAAAGAATGTATCAAGGAACCCCTACCCCAAACAAGTTGACACCCATTTTTAAAATATCCTAACAGCTCTTATGGAAATTTATCCAAGCCCTATTGGCCATCACCGACTTATAGGAGGCCCAAAAACACATAAATAATTTAAAAAAAAAACCAAAATAATTAATCATAACATTTATAATTAATTAAAATATTTAATTTAAAATATGAATATTATCTTGAAACTCATCGGGTAGCCTCATCACGCCATAAACGTGAAAAGAATTATTTAAGAGGTTCATAGAGGATTCCCAAAACCAACCCATGAAAAATACATAAATATGATGTCAATTACATAATAAATTTAATTTAATTTAATTGGAAAATTGAAAATAAATTAGAGTAATGACATACCTTTATGAATTACTAAGAAACAGAATGCATGCATCATCCTTGACCCCCTATTACTAATAATAGTGAAATAACCTTAACCTTTGATTGATTACCCCATGATCTGGTTGAATCGACATAAAAAACTATCCTAAAATAGATCAAAATAAGAAGGTAGTGAAAAAACACAAAATAGAATGAGAGGAGGGGAGAAACACACTTTAAATCAAAAAAATAAAACAATCACTAAAAATCCCCCACTACAAGGGGAATTAAATAGGATAAAGTGAGATGTATAATTATCCAAAAATAGCCTCTATTGTCTCCCTCCACTTAAAATCTTGAATACCATGATGGGGAAAATGTATCTTTTTATTCCACTAAAAAAAATTCCAACAAGCCCCACCAACTAGTTGGTGGACTTTGTAGGATAGTAGGGTCACCGACTTAACCATCAAGGAGCTAGTGATATACCAGTGGCTAGATGATGGTTGAAAGCTACATTCATATCCACCTAGTCTTGCTTCATCATTCTCATGATACTCCTAACCCCAAAACGAACCCCATTCCATGCCCAATAAGCCTTCTTTAAGAGATTCCAACCTTCAAGATTCCATTTCAAATACTAGTTTAAAATTTGGTCCACCCACTAATTTAAAATTTAAAATTTCTCAAGATTTTTAATGAACGTATAGACATGGGATCTCACAACATCCCAACCATAATTCTTCTCATCCCAAGAAGTCTTATTTTTCATCCAACCATACATGCTGACCTATTATGTCTTTAATTTATAATCAACTCACCATGATCTACCTCTGATCACTAAATGGGTTCCACTAACCATCTCCAACTATATGGAATAAAGTCACTAAAACTCAATCAAATATTGAAATCTTAATTACTAGATCATTGAAATGGAATTAATCAATCCTATCCATCATGAGACACGAAGGTGTCATTATCTAGTTGGTATTTTATCCTATGGTACTCCCCACCATATGACTCAGCCTATAATGACAAATTTTGATCCAAGGTGACTTCCACCATTAAAATATTATTACAAAACTCAATCATGTGTCTTTAAAACTTGCTCAACATAGTCTCCAACTCACCATACCTGATCATCCATGAAGAAACCTATTTCACACTAGTACAACTCATAATTATCAAATTTTAACCAAATAAGACTAGTCTCAATTGTCTAGGATATATACCCAAACATGCCAACGAATTCTTGAAAAATCCATTATAATTTCCAAAATGCACTCATCATACCCTAAAAAATGTTCCATATGTGGTCTCTAGCCTACCATATAAAATTACACATGTGAGCATAAGGCAAACATCCATTGTGAAACTCATCTCAAAAGTGCTAAACTTTAACCACTGTCGTGGTACCAAATAACCTCATTCTAATTCATTTACTCCCATAGGTAAATTTAGATATTATAAACACACTGACTAAAGTCCAACCCTACACCCGATGTGAATTCTATAGTTGGATCCTCAATCAACTGAAAAAACCATTGTGTCCTTTTTGAAACATGTTCATTAAAACTACACTAATCTGACCATGTTCAAATCATGTATAATTCCCCAAAATCCTAAAACCAATTCTTGTAATCCATCCGACATCACATCCTAGTTCACCCCTAGTATTTACTAAGGAATATAGCTTAATTTGGATCTAATAATCATTAATATCAAAATTCAAAACAACTATCCAAAGATTGATCTCATGAATCCACAAACCTTCAAACATGAGGGTCATAATACCACTACCAACATCATTCTCCCCACCATAAGAGTGTCATTTTCATTCTAGGAAATCAAAATCCAACCACCATGACGCATGATCCATTTAACGCCAAGCATAATGACAATAGGCGACATTTCCAATCATACCCAAGCACCAACATAAACATAAATTTTTCACCCATTACCAACATACAATAAAACTATCCATGAAATCCACAAAAATCACATTAGCAACAATGGACATAGCCTCCAATGACTGATGGCGTACTCCCCACCAACTGACTTTCCTTATACCACTCATTAAGCGTCGACTCGAATGAGTATTTACATCAAGGAACATGTGGGGATCCCAACTGAGAAATTATCATCCTTCACTTCAATCATGATTAATCCTCTAACCATAGATATATCTTAAATTTTCATCTAGATCCTTGGGATGTTATGCCCGTAAGATCTCGTTAAAACTGCATCACCCTTTGGCCTATACATGGCTTCTCCCAGATCAATAATTGAATAGGCATTGTATGAATCTAATGTAAAATACCTAATTATCATTTAAATACAGTGGGTGTATTGTCCCGTACTACCCAATCATATAACCCGAATCAATCTACCATGATTCGATCACTATAAAAAATATACTCATATGCCTCACCCATTAACCATGCATACGACATGTCACACTTGTTAATCCAAGATCTCCCTTATCGCTTATCTTCAAAATTAGGAATTGAATTGTGCTAATATACAATCATGTGATCACCGGAAAACCTAGTAATCATTCATAAATCACAATAATCCATCCATATTCTATCACTACACCACTTGTAAACACATCCATAATCAACAATGTTAGGTATATCTATTGGTCCTAGCCTTGATTTACCACTTACACACTTAAACTATAACACTCAAGGTGTTTTCCATTGAATAACCCCTAGGAATCACCATGGTCATTCCACATATCTTATAGCATATCATGTGAACCACCTCATACCTGAAGAACCTACCAATGATTTCCATCACTAAGGAAACCACAAACCCGATCTAACCCCTCATCCGAGTTACCCCTATATTTCACAACTCATCTCATCCTAACACCTAGCTCACTAACATCTAGAGCTATATTTTAAACACTAGGATATCACGCCTAACCCATAGACCATAATACACATAGGTCCCAACTTGTGGAAAAAAACCACTCTATTCCCAACACAAACATCACCCGACAACTGACATGATAAAAACCACTCTAGGGTATTTATATATACATCATGAATCATTTTACAAAACATTTCCCACACAACAACTCTGAGTATTTTTACATCAGACTAATACCTATAGGATTAGATATTTACCACATGCATATACACATTCAACCGGTATCACCTCAAGAAAACCCATATCCAGTGAGTGACATCCACACATTATAGTTAAGTAGAAGGACATTCCAAGATATATGAAAAAACACAATATAAGTTGTTATTGGAACATTAAGTAACCAAAAATAAATAGAAGTCACCCACACAAGTTTTATCACTAAGGAATCACATTCCCACACCAACTTACCAGGGTCATCACACATCCCTTGCATCAAGGGATCACACCATCATCATTACTAAGGATTATCATGCCATAGATCCACATGACCTTCCATCAAATAAAAATCTATATATATCATGGTCCAACTGAGTGTAATTATACTAAGAAGTTATACAAGACAAAACTTTATGATCTTTCATCTAAAATTTAAACAACTAAACTCTCAGCATCAGTGAAATCACACTAGGAGACCTATATGTCTTGTGAATACTACATTTCTGAATATAAAGCATGAAAATAACCTCTTTCCACTATGGTCCAAGATAAAAAATAAGAAATAAATAATAATATCACTAAACATTCCTGTGAATCACTTACAGTGAATATCTTGTAACCATAGTTGTAAAAACCAAGAAAATTAATCCCATACCCATGGTAACTAAGAATTTCACTATAAAAGGTGTTTTCAAATAACCAATATGGATTCCATCACAATCTCCAAAACATTACTATGTATCCTAGATACTATATCCCAAAGTAGTAAAAAAAATGAAAACAAATCTATTACCACTTTTTAACATCTCAGCTTAGTTCACTAGGAATAGTAAATAGACCAGTGACACCACATGACCTCATATTCACCTCCTCATATTCTAGATTCTGCTGACTAGAAATAGGGGTATAAAATGGTACTATGAGAAGGTTATACCCCCTATATCAGAGTACATAATCATAAAGGAAAAATACAAGTATCATACACAAAATAAAATTACTAGAGTATGTAGGATAAATAAAACACCTAATAATAATAATATGAAATGAAGAAACAAACATATAATCATACAAACTCAAATGCCCAATGATCCAATAAAATATTCAAAATATATAAAACAAACAAATACAAAGGGTCCACTACAATCCTAAGACATACCTCATCCCGATATCTAGCCGGACCAGAGTTATCCAACTCAACCATCAACATCACCAGGCCTCTACCCAACCTATTCCCACAATGAGGGAGATTCTGCTCAGGTACCCAAGTGTAATGGTAGCCTACGTAGGGAATGAGTATAAAACACAGTAGGTCACCACTAATGAAACTCCATAAATAACAAAAAATGTAATGTTATGTGAATGTGACATGATCTGAATAATAAATAAACTAATGGAAAGTAAATAAATAAAATTTAATCACCATAGATCCTCAAGTCCACAACCCCAATTCATCATACCAACTTCATCTAGATCTAGAGTGTCTCAAAATATGTCATGATAACCCCACTGACCCATACAAAAAACCATGGGTATTTAAATATAACATACATATAACTACTTAGGGACTATACTCAACCCATTATACATTATAATGACTTGAGTAATTCTCTATTCTAATATAAAAACCTTGAGAATGATCTGTACTAGTATATGATGGTTCCTAGTAGTAGATCCTAAAAAGTATGGGAGACTCGGCCACTCTTACCAAAGAATGAACAAGACCTTATAAGCTATCATGTTAAAGTAACACCATCATCTTCCCAAAACCAAATTCCCAACTCAAAATCCATGGAAAACCCACTAATAGGATTAAGACCACCCTACAAGGGGTGTTTTATTTAGCATCATGAACTCTAAAAAGGGTGTTTTCATGAACTTTGTATAATAAGTATTCATAACCTACCTATAGAAAGTATTCATGACCTCCTTATATAGAGTATTCATGACCACCCATAGGGTGTTTTATATTTATAGAAAAAAACCACCCATTGATGTTTTCTTTTTTATCACCATAAGTAAAATCAATAAAATAATAAATACTCAAGCACTCAGGGGAAAATACATCCAAGGTCTACCAAAAGGATAACAAAAAGATAGGGAATCCAACTTAATAGGACCTCTTATCTCTTCTATATTACCAACCCATTTATTATTTAGCTTCCCAAAAAAATAATGACCTAATGAACTCACAATTCTAATTCTGGTTCAAAGGTGACCACAAATCCATCTTTATTCATCCCATAACCAACACTTATGGTCCAAAAAAAACTCAACCACCCATTCGGGTTCCCAAGTTCATCACATAAATGAAGTTACCCTACATTGGGTCCTCAGTAATAATATCATCAAATATGGAAACCCTCTATGGGATCTACTTTACCTATCACAATATATAAGCCATTAGTCTTCCAAAGTTCCTTACATATATTTCCAAGTCTCTATATATATTCAAAGCCTCAACCATCAATGTCCAAGAAAAATAGATGGGATCTAAGGTCCATGGTGGCCCTAGAAACCTTATACAATACCTTTTTAGGAAACAAATAAATGACCAAATTCAATTATTAATATTTAATTTAATTTATCAAAAATTTCATTTAATCTAAATAGGTAAATTAATTAAGTGGTGAGACCACACTCTACACAAAAAATTATAAAAATTAATGTATCATAGGGCATGTATTAAGGACCACTGACTCAAAACAAGTCATCTACCCTTTTCAAAGTAGATAGACAACTCTTGTTGAGACTCATCCAAGCCAAATTTGTCATTTCAAACTTACATGAGTCCCTAAAATACAAAAATAATTGCTAAAAAAACCAAAATAGTAAATTTTATAATTTATAATTAGTTAACTAATCTAATTAAAACTAATAATATTCTTTAAAAACTCACCCGACAACCTAGTTGTATCAAATTTATGACCAAAAATCCAATGGAGGCCCACAATGGAATCTTGAAACCAATATAGGAAAAGGATATAACACTCAACATTGATTAAACAATCAATTTAATTTTATTTTAACAAAAAACCATAAATTAATTGGTGTCATGAAACATATTCAATGAATCACTGAGAAAAAATATATAAAAATCTTCCTAAGATGTGCTCTTACTAGGTAGAGTGAAACCCCCTTCACCCTTGGTCAATTCCACCATGATATGGTGGAATAAACATTAAAAACTAACCCAAAATTGATACAAATGAGAGGGAATGTGAAGAACCAAAAAATGGAATGAGTGGTTGGGAGAAACACAGTTGAAATCATCTTCCGTCATTGCACAAACCCATCCCCCTTCTAGGGGAATCAAAGAGGAGCAAGGGAGGAAGGGAAATAACTAAAAATGGAATATTATACATTAATTTTAAATCCAAAATCCCCCAAATTGGGTAAAATATAATTTTACCCATGATAGAAATGCCAAATAGGCCTCGTCTTCTAGTTAGTAGACCCTGTAGGATAGAAGGACCACCATCCAGTTGGTGGCTGGAGGCTATATCCCTGACCACTAAACCTTCCTCCGGCACACCCCCATTGCTCCCATCCACCATCCAAACCCCATTTTGTGTCCAAAAATACCACTTTAAGAGGTAAAAAATTTCAAGATTCCATTTTGAATACCAGTTTAAAATTCATCCCAACCAATAATTCAAAAAATTGATTTTCTATTGAATTTTAATGCTTGTACAGACATATGATCTTACAAATTGAGTCTTAAATCTCCTATAAACTATAAAAAATATGAAAATTTAGAACATGTTTATGTAGAACCATATCTCGAGGAGTTTTAAACTAGATAACATGAGAGTGTATTATCAGATATATTAGATCATTTCCACCCTTTATATTTTATGATAGGTGGTATAAATGAAGGTATTGGAACTAGGAGTACCACTAGAAATATATTTGAGTTATTACCATTTATTTCTAAATTAAAAGATAAAACATTATAATAATCCTTGATCTATGATAGTTAGGTTTTTTCTATGCAAGATGAGATTAATTATTTTAACAGAATAAAGTATTGGAGTTAGTAGAGAGACCCTCAAAATATCCTATTATAGGCACCAAGTGTTTTTTTATATTGATCATGATGATTACCCATGTTCACTAGTAAGAAATATAGTTTTTTTGGCTAAATGTTATAATATAGATGAATGTATTGATTATTAATGTACCTTAAATCATGTCTCTAGGTTATAATCTATTAAAATCTTTATCTATTTTGTATCTTATATAAAATTAAATCTTTTCCTGTTGGGGGTTAAATTTTATTTTCAAAATATTTATTTTTATAGTATGTTTATGTTAGATAACTTTATAATTTCGAAAATCCTATCTTCCCTAATTATATTTTTAAACTCACTAAATATTTAATGGGAATAAGCAAGAACCTAGATTTTAGTTTGGAAGGCTTAATTGTTTTCTTTTGATAAATAGTTTTATAACAGGGATAAAAAACCCCACTTTGTCAATAAATATTTTAATTTTTCCAGATATATGTTTATGATATGATTTTTTCTTTAAAAAATAAATAATTATGTAATTATTTTTTAACTCATATAGAAAGATTTTGAGATGAGCATGAGGGTGAATTAAATTTCTTTATTTATTTTATTATTTAATTACTATTTCGATTCAAATGAAATATACATAGTATATTTTAATAAAATTTGGAATTTATAGTAGTAAATATTATAAAAATAATATGATTTCCACTTTTAAAACTATTTTAGATAAAGCTGGAAAATCACTTAATAATATGTTATATAGAGTAATAATTTGGAATCTATTATATATTATGGCTAGAATGTAATATACTATATTTTAAGATAATTTTTCACTATATTACATAGAAATACAAAATAATATCGTCATAATACTTTAAAAATAATTATAAGATATTTTAAATGTACTTTGAATCATAGTGTTTTTAAATTAGGGTTTGGATTTGATTTCATATTTTGATGTGGATTTTAGAGGTAGTAGATTAGATATAAAGATAAAGAGTACCTCTAAGACATGTAATTTTTTGGGTAGAAAATTTTATTGGTATAATATGAAATAATATTTTTTCCCTTTTATTAATTGAATTTTGATATGTTATCCTTGGGAATAGTTGTGCCCAAGTATTAGGGGATGTAACATAGTTTCAAAGATTATGTTTTTAATTTTGAAGATGTGATTATAAAATATGATAACACAAGTGATATAGATATTTATCAATATAAAATAATACATTCTAAAATAAAGCACATAGATATTAAAAATAATTTCTTAAAATATAATTTTTGTAATTTTTATGTTTCTTTTAAGTTTATTAATATTGAGAATTAGTTGGAAAATATATTTATAATGGATCTTTCTTCTGATAATTTTTATTTTATTAAGATTTAGTTTGGTATATTTTATATTAAGTGAATTTTCTCCACTATTTTTTTCATTTGAAAAGTTTTTCATGTTTTTATATTTAATTTTTTTGACATGAATTATATTTATTTTTCATGTTTAAACTAATATGAGTAGTTGAAAGTTTAATTTTACCTTACATAATGTTTTTTTAAAATTATTAAATATTTTAAAATATAATTTAATAATATATATCTTTTGGGATAATTTTGTGATTTTTAGGTACATAGTAATGATTATACAATTTAAAAGTATTCATAATAATAAAATTCTATTTGGATACTTCATATATATATTGTTTTTTTTCTATGTTTGTGTGATTTATTTTTTATTCTTCATAAACAAGTGAATTTTTATTTAGATCTTAATGAATTTTTATGATTTATTTTTATTTAATGTTTTTCAGTGAATTTAATTTTATTTAAAATATATAAATACCTATTATCATTAAATATTTGTAAATATTTTAGGATACATTCTTCACTAATTTTGGATTTTTAAATTCCTCGAGACCATGACTTATATTTGTTAATTAATACGAAAATAACCATTGATTCTTTGTCTATATTATCCTTCAGATAATTTTGTAAAAATCTAAGAGATCTAATTATTTTTTTCTAGAAAATTATTTTAAAAAGGAAAAATCAAGAGACTATAGAAGTAAGATATTACATAGTAAAGTTATATATTTTTTATAGTTGAATCAAATAAATATCCTTCTGAATAATGTTATGATATTTTGAAAGTAGAATTTTTTTATATGAATAAATTTAATTTTTTTATGAATAAATTAAATATTTTTATAACAATGTGTAATTTTATTAGTAAGTTAATGATGATATTTTTATTTCAACAATGTATAAAAAATATTTTTTAGTTTATGATAGTTCAAATGAATGAATTTTTACTTGTCTGACATGAATGTTATTTTTTATTTGATAAAAATATTATAAATGATAGTGTAATTAAACCTCAAGGTATTATGTTATTACATTTTGAAACTATTTTTATTTAGAATAAATTATTGAAGAATTTAACCCCAAAAAATAAGGTTTTTTCTATGCTTATACAAACTATAATTGCCTCAAGGGATGATGATTTTGATAAAGTTAATTTTAACACATGAATTTATTATATATTTTGATAATTGAGAATCCTACTAATTTTGATAGATATGTGATAAGTTAGACTCACCACTGTAGCTTAGAAAAAACGAAATTGAATCAATTTTTTATAGATTTTTTTTATCTTTTTTACTTTTAAAGAATGAAATCTCTATAATGGATAATTATTATAGTCAACCACATCATTGGAATATTTTATCCTGTAGATTTATAAAAAATTTGAGTTAAATAAAGTATTATTCTTTAAAGGGGTTGGTTATTGTAGAATCTAATAACAAATAAGAAGACTCGAACATTCTCGATGAGGGGGAGTGTCCTAATGATATAAAAAGTAAAGTTTATAAAACAACTAAAGTTATAATAGAAATTATAGATATTTTAGGGGATCAAGTTAGTAAAGTTGGGAAAAAAACTTTTAGACTAGTGAAAGTGGATAAAGTAAATGTTGATGGAATTATTAATATGGTTGATGCTACTGTTAAGGTTTAACCTATTATTAGTGGTGTTGAAAAAGTTTCTAACATTGATCATGTAATTGATAATAATGTGTTATTATTGAAAGGCTTTCCACTATGATAGAAGAATGTGTTGGTTATGAATATATTATAGTCGAGTAATCTAAAAGATAATTGGTTAATATGGATGTATCTAAGATAAAATAAGGTGAAATTAAGAATTATGAAAATAAAATTTAAGTATAGATAAATAAAAGAAATAAATTTATTGAATTTGAGGTTTCCAAAATAGAATAACATACTAAACCATCTAAACAATTATAGAATTTTTTTATGTAACTTTTGATCAGTGCTAAAGTGATATTGGTGTAGAAATCTAAGTGTATATGTATTAAATTTTATGAATAGAATAATACTAAGAATGGTAGTAATAAATCTAATGTTAATGAAACAAATTTTAGAGTTGATGAAGTAAGATTTTCAATGTATATAGGGTCATGAACTGACTATGATAAAAAATTTAATGGTTAGATCAAAACATTTACTATGAATTGTTTTCATAAATTTTATATTTTTAAGGATAAAATGAGTTTTATGTGATTTATGACTTTTTCTAAATCAACATTTGAAAATTTTAAATCTAAATTTTTTACGGAGTCAATAATTAGGTGTTTCAAGTTTGTTGCAACCAAAAGGACCCAAACAACCTAGGGTTATGAGGGGAGGGGGAATTATGGTGTATAAAATTATTTTTCATATAGATATTATCCTCTTGTTAGTAAGAATACTTAAATACATAATTCTAGGAAATCCATCACACCAATCACAAATTAATGTAAAACACAAGTAAATGAGGTTTTATACTTGGTTTACACCCAAAGGGATATGTACAAGGAGAATAAAATTCTGATGTGTTGACATACCAATAAATCACAAACTCAATATAAAGTGATTTATAGGTTTTAGGAATAAAACATTACCAATACTAAGGTATACTATTTCATCTTATCTCTCCATTAAATTTTTTAAGATAAGGACACTAAGAATATGACTCTCAATAATTTAGATTAACAAAAGTTCACCTAACCTCTCTATTCTCTCTCTTTTATTTTAGTTTATTTCTAAATATTAAAAAGAACCCTTTTAATATATTCACAATTTTCTCTAACTTATTATACCATAGGTATTATCATAATTATTCTTTAAAACTATCTATAATGTTTTATTTTAATCTCTAATTAATATAGAAAATATTCCAATATATGGAAAATATTCAATCCTATAAAATTTGATTATATCTAAAAACTAATGATTTAATAATTTTTTTTACAATATTATGGATTTACATTACCATATCTCTCTAAATTTCATGACCCTAGAGTTATATTAGACACCTCAAATTCAAAAACCTAAAAATTTGAACACTTATCCAAATAATGTTTTTTGGAATATTGTATACTATTATGATGAAATACCTGATTCAATGTGGCATTTTAGCTTCTAATCAAGACCTTAATTTAATAGCATAATACACATCCATGCACACTTATATAATCAAAAATATTTTATCATAATCATAGATTCCTATTGTTATGTAATCAAAAAATATCAAGAACCATGGACTAATATTATAACATATTTTGTAAATCCTAATTAACAGCCTTTAATCCTTTCTCATTCCTGTTTAGCACTATGAAATGAATTTCCAAACCAACAAAAACAATGCTATGACACTTATTTATCTTTCAATAATGTAAAATAAATCTTGAAAAATTATTAATATATTTTTATTCAATAATTATATTTTCATATAACCAAAAAACCTCAAATAAATGACAGAGTAATAGAAATTATTATATTTTAATTTTTTATTTCTTTTCCAAATCATCTCTAAATATCCTTAAAAATTATCTGAACTTCATACAACCTTTAACAAAACTATAATAACTCAAATATAACCTATTTTAAACAAACAAAACAATTCTTTAAAATTATTCCATCTTTCTCCTCACTAGATTAATAAATTAAACTAAACATAACATACATACATTTTATATCATTTTACATGATTATATATAAAAATAACAAATAAATATCACTATGAGAACTTAATGGTTAAATGAATTTAAAAATTACCTGCATATTAATATATATTTTTATAATATAGTGTATATTTATTCTATAAAATAATTTATAATTTATTCCCTTTTAGACATATCATATATAATATTCTTATTCATTACCAAAGGGAAAGGAAAACATAACATAATGGTTATCTCAAATGCTAAAAAGGGGTAAATCAATATTAATAAGGCATAGAGTATTTATCATTAGATTATAAACATGTAAAAAATTGAATATAAGATAAATAGAATGATAAATGGAATAATATTTAAGTTCCAAAATGGATAAGTTGTATTTATTTTAAATTTGGTCACGAAGATGAAAATTTAAAGGGTATTACTAATGATGAGTTTTCTATTGCCATCATATATGGGAAAAAGGAATTAAGAGGTTACAACTACAAATTGAAGAAATTATATAGAATAAATTTAAGTAGCTCTTATATATTATTATTTATAAGTTGATATTAATGTTCAAGGTGAGTGATAATGATGAGAGTAATGTCTACTGTAGTTTTTAAATATTTTTTTAATGTTTCCAATGAGTGGGAGATATTTAATTTATATATTAATAAATAAAGATTCTAGCTGATATGAAGAAGATTCATCCATTAAAGGAAGAACCTTTATATTATATGTGAAGATCAATTGTGTTTGTTTAGAATTACTTAAGATGGAATGAAGAGTTTTTGACTTGATTTTTAGAGCATTGAAAAAATATGATGGAGACAAAAATTTATAAAGGAAAGACATACAAAATCCTGCATAAGTGTTATTTTAGTACCAACATATGAGTCATTTTTGAATCTATGTATTAGTAAATTACAGGTTCATGCGAGTGAGTTGCACCTTTGTATGAGTTATTGAGGACCAATATATGAGTCTGTGTAAAGTTACTAGGAATATGAATTTGTTAATGATCACTTCATATGACTTATAAAGTCATATAAAAAACAAAATAATGAAGATAGTTCTAAAATTAGATAATTAAATAGAGTTATTCTTCATGTATTTACTAACATAATTAATCTATTAAATTGTGATTCAAGATGATATTAAAATAGATTAGCTAAAGAAGGAATTGTAACTTTTAAAAGAGGGTGTCCATGATAAAGAGGATAATACCATAACTATAAAAATGGGAATAATATGCTCACTATGATGTGGTGATGATCATTTCAGTCATGTTTCTTTACAATTCGGAATAACAAGACTTGTTGAAGTCATCATGTTAGAAAAATGGGTAGAGAAAAATGAACACACAATAATAACAATTGTGGTGATTCTATAAACTACCTCTAAGAAAAAAATATGAGAATGAAGACCATGCCATAGTAAAAACTTTTTTGAGATTACAATTTTCTTGTGAAAAATGGAAAGATACTCTATACATTAGAGCTAGCTGTGGTGATTTTTTGGGGATTCCAAATATCAAGTACCATGTTGTGGTTTATTCTTATTAACCATTTTAAGAATCCTTCAATGCTATAAATATATAGAGGTACAACACAGGGAGAACTATGACAAAAACATGTCATGTTTCTATATGATTCATCCATATATAAAAGAGATGAAAATTTAATGTAATTAATGGAGAATATAAATCCACGATAATTTAAATAAAATATAGATATTCTTTGTAGAGACTTAAGGAGTTTTTAAATAAGCATTTATTTATGATTTAAATGAGATAAAAGAATGATAATTTAGGAGAATTTAAAATGATAAAAATCATGAAAATGATTTCACATGGAACGTAACGTTATAAAGAGAAGAAAAAATAGAATAAAAAGAAGATAAGAAGATAGATATCCTCATACTATTAGAACCACAAGATAATTTTATTTTTTTTAAATAGGAATAAGCTGACTAAATTCGGGACTTCACTATGTATCAAAGAAGAAGAAGGAGGAGGCTAATGATATTGTTTTAGTGTTGAATCCAAGAAGGAAGGTGATAAGTAAGAATCAGTTCTAGCTAAGTA
The DNA here is from genome assembly GCA_963277665.1 of Viscum album. Taxonomy (NCBI): domain Eukaryota; kingdom Viridiplantae; phylum Streptophyta; class Magnoliopsida; order Santalales; family Viscaceae; genus Viscum; species Viscum album. The sequence goes on from OY728126.1 coordinate 53,760,048, forward strand.
TGATATCACTGTATCTTTATGTGATCTAGTGAATAAGGAAAATCAATAATACTAATATCTAGATGAAAATACTTAAAGAATAATAAGGATTCACACACACTACACCAGAGTACACAACCATTTTAAGACATATTCATGGAAGATTTTGACAGGAACCTTCAATAATTTTTAGGATTCAATATAAATATCTCCCCAGGAAGTGGAAATAATATTTTTTCAAAGATAAATTATGCTAGAATGATCCAGTATAAATAACCCACTGATATGTGGCCACTATGATAATAGAGACCATGAATTTTGGTCGATTATCTGCAAAGTTTTTTAGAAGATAGATTATAATTTTACATAGTTATACTTAGTTTAAACATAGTAATGATTCATATTTCATGGAAAAAACTTATAAATAACTTTCATTTCTACATTTATCTATTACATCACCTGAGTAAGGCCAAGGGACACATGAAATAGAGGATGATAGTTTAACCGATCAAATAAGTTAAATTAAAAGATTCAAATTCACAAAAATAAAAGCGATAACTAATTCACCTACACCCTCTTAGTTATCTCACCTAACTTGTGAACTATAAGTGGTATCTTAGAAAATAAAATATACCTTTGTAAGATAAAAGAAGAAGTATAGAGAGTCTTAATATTTTCAACAACTAAAGAGTAATTATTTTTTACGTAAAGAACTTTAATATATGGAAGAAATGAATTAACCATATCAAATTTCACAAAACCATGAGGTAAGTGATACTGTTATAATGTGATTCACTCCACTAAGAAGAAATAATCCCATGAATCAATTGATAATAAGAATATAGAGGTGTATAGGAAAGCTAGAAATGAAATCATGCAATCTCAATATTATAACTTTCACTAAATGGTTATGCACTTAAAACTACCAAATATATATGGGAGTAATGTAAGAATATATATTAAGAAAATAAAAATATTAAGGAGAGCAAACTTTTTATTTAGAGAACTAAGTTTAAAGAAATACTAATGGAAGATGATGATGATATAGATAGATATATATTTATGTTTAATTAGATAATTATTCATATTAGAGGATATGAATATAATATAGAATATTCAACTACTATTAAAAACTGATGTTGAACTTTCTTGATAGATTCAACCCAATGATTTATTCATTGAGGTGATATATGAACTTTCCCTTTATGAGTTTCACAACATGAACCATAAGTTTGAAATGCGGAAAGAAAATGTTTAAAAAATAAAATAAAAGAGTAAGTATAATTCAAGTCCAATAAATAATATAAGTTCAAGTTAAGGAAGTTTGAATCTAATTCATATTCAAAAAGTAATGATAAGAGAAGTGAAGAGTATAATAAAGTAATATATTTTGTTTCTAATGACTTTAAAATAGGGTGGAGGAATATAAAAGAGCATGATTCCATTTAAATTATATATTTATGAAGTTATTGGGAAATTTTATGTTGATTACATAATAAGAAATATGGTTATATTGAAAGTTATGATTAGAGAGAATACCTTTGTAAATGAATTTTGAAAATTAGAAATGGTGTCTTTAAAAAGAAGAATAATTCTTCATAAAAATTTAAGAGTAATTTGATGAGAAATGAAGAAAATTAAGAATAATCATCCTAGATTGAGTCACATGATGATGGATTCTATACAAATTATAAATTATTTATATATCAATTTAAAAATACATGAATACACATAAAAAATTGACGATAAGGAAGAGGAAAGATACATTGAGTATATATTGAGAGTTAAACTAGTGGCCTATATTGAGAAATATTTTAATATAAATAATAGATTAAATATTATTGGAAAAGAGAAAAAAATTTAAGATTTTAATAGGATGGATCTGATAAAGGAGATCAAAATATCTATATTGAAAATTACAGAACCAGAAAAGACAATAAATGATCTCACTGCAAAACTGGATACAAAAGAATAAGAGCTATGTAAAGCACAATCTATGTGTATTAATGCTGGAAAAACCTTGAATAATATAAGATAATACTATGATAAAACTATTGTAATTCATTACTAACCATCCAAATTTATTTATAAGACCATTTCAAATAAAATGTGTAATTTTTTTTATTTTCTCAAGTGAGACAGAGTTTATTTTATCCATTTATATAGAATCTTAAACTCAAACTCGATGTTTTGGAGATAAAAGAAGTCATGAAAGTAGTACTACTACAATAAATTGAAATATGATTAATTTTAGAAATGTAAAACCCCCAATAATAAGGTTTATTGAGGGATATAAGACACCTAGACAACAAGAATAATTAATTAAAGAGACTCAGAAACATTATGAAAGAGAAAGCTTTAAAGTCTACTAATGGTTTTGTGAGACATTTGGACATAAATAATTTGATTTATACTATAATATTAAATTCACATAGAGTTATAATGAATCATGTGGGAGATATCTAAAAAATAGGAAAATTAAATCAATGAGGAAGATGAACATTCAATGGATAAAAAAGTAGTATTCTCAAAATAAAAGTATGAATAATTATAAAATAGTTGTAAATAATAATTAAACATGAATAATATGTGATCAATAATCTACAATGGGGAAGGGACCCTGACATTACATATTATATATAATTTAAAAATTAATTAATCCAAGAAAATTCAATAGAATATAGGGAAACTGGACAATTTTATGTTAGATCCATTATTATACTAAAATAGGAAAAGAAGTCTCATAAGGTGAGGTGTTGTATGGAAAGAATGAGTAAGATAAGAAAAATATATAATTTTTTACATTAGTACTTCTATATCAAGTTAAAGTGGAAAAAATAAAGAAGTAATAATCTAAAGATGAATATTACTTTATTCCCTATAATTAGAGGAAGCCCCACATAAAAAAATAATCTGAAAGAAGAGGACAACCATACTACCTCATGAAGACTAAAACTAGAAAATCAAAATAAAAGGCATGAGTATTCCTTAAAATAGAGAAGTTTAAATGAATGAAATATAATAATTGAGAGGAAACTATAAACCTTTTCTCTCTAAATAAGGATCTTGGTAATCCCTCCTTATTCTATTTTATATTCACATGAACTGATATGCATGAAATTGAAGAAAACAAATGAATGGTGGAGTTTTATGAGGCTTACACTACTAGAAAAAATGAAATATTCTTATCTTAGAGTATTATTTCCACCGTGATAAAGTAATGTGAAGTTCAACACTCAAGTGGGAGAAAACATGAAGAGGAGCTGTCAAAATACCAATATCCATTAAATCTATAATTCTAGATAATCCTAAAAAATTTCAAGATTGTGGTATTACAATCAAAAAATTATAATTGTTTTGATTATGAAAAATATATTAAAAATGGATGAGTTTTTGTTGATATTTTGGAAGGATAAGGGGGAGTAATTTATTTTGTACTTGATATTTTCTGAATAATATTTTTACGTTTAGTAAAGATACAAAATTATTGATAAATCTATTAAATAACCCATAATTTGAGAAAATCGAGTATTATATCACATTCATATGAATTAATGGATAATCATGTGTTCTTAGGGTCACCTTTCTTATTTTCTACACCAAGTATTCCTATATTGTCTTAGAGTAGATTACATAAAGGCTCTTTGCTAAGATGTGTGCAGATCCATCCTTCTCTCAAATTCTTGGGATAAATTGGAATTTAAATTCTTGATAAAAGTAATGAAGGGATAATAAGTTATTTTGAATAAAAATTTTCTCAATAATAATAATTAATTTAATTATACTACACCCAATATGTCATTTTATTTTTTTTAAATATGGGGAAAAAGTATACTTTGACATTGGAATTGAAAAAGGTAGAAATGTGTGTTGGTAACAAATTGAAAGGGGTAAATAAAAGTTCCCAAATGGATAAGTTTTATTTTTTTCATCAAGGTTGTAAATATAGAAAGTAAAATGGTATTTCTAAATTTGATTATGCTTCTTCCATCAAATATAGAAAAATGATTATAGAATAAAGAGGTTATAACTACCTCTTAAATATATTTTTTAGAATAGATTCAAGTATCTCCCATATGTGAAGATTCACAAACAGATATTACTGTTGAAGACAAGTTCTAATTATGAGAGTGCTATCTACTATAGTTTTTTAAGTTGTTTTAAAATTTCCAACTTGTTTGAGATATTGAACATATAAATTTATAAATAAATATGATTGATTATGTGAAGAAAATCCATCCATTGAAATAAGAAACTTTGGATAATTTTTAATGATAAATTGAGTTATTTTATAATTTCCTAGGATGGATAAAAGATGATTTGAATTGATTTTAAGATCATTGAAAATATGGGCCAGAGCCAAAAATTCACAAGGGAAGAAAATATTTAATCCTACATATTAGTTATTAAGGTACCAATATATGGGTCATTTATAACTCTGGGTATGAGTAAATCAAATTTATGTATGATTCAAATGTACCCATGTATGAGTGATTGAGGAAATTCACATGAGTCTATATAAAAGTCCCAAGAATATGACTTTAAATATGAGAACTTCGTATAACTTAACTTATCATATTGAAAACCAAATAATGAATAAAATTCCTACACTGGATGATGTAATTGAGTTATTCTTTATGGATTTAACATCATAATTAACATGTTATATTGTGATTCAAGATGATACTAAAATAGACTTTCCAAAAAATGGATTGGTACATTAAGAAAAGGAGTGACCATTCCGAAGAGGAGAATACTATGACTGTGAATATAGAAATAAGATAATCACCACACCATGGTGATGATTATTTCAGGAGAGTTTCTTTATAATGAGGAATACTAATACATGTATGAGTTTTTATGTTTGAAAAAAGGTTAGATATAAAAAACCATTCCATAATGGTGACAATGGTGAGTTTTAAAACCACCTATGGGAAATTATGAGATAATGAAGACCATGTTTTAGTAATTACCATGTTATGATTATAATTCACCAGTGAGAAATGGATAGTGAGTCTATACTGTGGATCTGGTCATGGGGAATATCTAAAGATTAAAAATAAAAAGTACCACACCATGGTCCATTATTGGTGATCGTTTTAATAATCCCTTGATTATATTATTATAAATAGGGCTTGTATAGGGAAATCCACATCATGTAACACATCATTTAATTGCATGATTCATAAGGATATTGAATGAACTCAAATTATATGTGATTCATGGATAAGATAAACCCATGGTAATTTAAATACCACATAGAAGTTCTTGAATGATACATCATGATTTTTTAAAGAATAATTTATTTATGATTTAAATGAGATTAAATAATTAGACCCCAAGATAATTTAAATTTTGAAAAATCTTGCAAATGATTTAGTATGACACATGAGGTTATATAGATAATAAAGTAGAGAATAAGAAAAACAAGAATAAGTGAGAGATCTAAATATTGTTGGAACTATGAGATCATATTTGGTGTATTGAAGGGGAAGCATCCAACTACATTCAGGACTTCTTTATGTGATAAAGAAGAAAAATGATAATGTTGGTGATACTATAAAAGTGTTGAAGTTGTTAAGGAAGTTGATATATGGGAATTACTTCAAACTACTTATGATATCTCTATATTTTCAAGCAATCTAGTGAGTAAGGATGAGTGATCCAACTAATATTTGTATGTGAGGACATGAATAAGAACAAATCTGTATGAAAAATGCATTGGGATAGAAAATAATTCATATATTTGTTCAAGGAGGAGTTTGAGAGGACCCTTTAAGAACCGTTGGGTGAAAATATAAAGATCCCACCTAGAGGTGGATAAAATATTTTTTAGAGGCAAATATAACTAATAGGATCTATTATAAATAACCCATCAGATGGTAGTCACTGAGATCACTAGAGAACAACAATTTTAGAATATTTTCTTCCAAACCATTAAGAAGAAAACTTGTACTTATACTAATTGATTTATAATAGAGAAACTAAGTCTTAGATATCAATATAAACCATAAAAAATGTTGGATATCAAGCTGAACATTTCTAATTTCTTATGTTCCTACCTTTTTATATTTCATCAATTTAGTAATAATAAGAGACTTAGAATGATTGGATGACACTTTTACTATCATAAAGGTTGAATTAAAAGAGAAAAATTTATAAAAAAAGGTATTAATGATTTACTCCTCCCCTTATAAATGATCTCACCTGACCTAGGCACTATAAATATATAGAATCATAAAACATGATCATGATGAATGTTTGAATAATCATAGATCATGACATTGAAACACATGAACCATAATAGGGTAACCATGAAAATATGTCATAAATCATTAAATAATAATTCAGAATATATATTCATAAACCATGGTAAGATAAAATAGAAATATGAAACATGTAAATTCATATAAAATCAAAAATTTTGTTAAGGATCTCTACCAATACTATTATAATGTGTTGGAAAAAAATTATTTATAACATAGTGCACTGGGATAAACTCCCATGTCCCATTCATTCCATCTCATGAGATATAAAATTTACCAGATGCATCAAGCAAATATATAATTTTAGGACAACCCATCACTAAATGATATAACCATACATATGTGTTCCACCTGAAATAAATCAGACATCTATTAAAATCATATCTTAATTAACCCCTAAAAAAAATGTGTTATATTATATATTTATGTGGTATCACAAAGGATATAAATAAAAATATGATCAAATGATTTTGAAATTAAATCACCCAAAAGAATCATATCATAAGTGAATTTATAGGGTGATTCAGGCATGATAATATTCATCGATGTTGGATATATTAGATAACATGAGTAAAATAGAAGAAAAAATGAAAATATTTTTTTTAATGTTTAGTAAATGTGATCATAAATATAAATATATAGGTTAATTTTAAAAATATTTTAAAAAATTTAATACAATGAATTTTAAAATTCCCCAATACTGTAACTTTTTAAAAAAGAAAATCTAAATTAGAGGAATCATGGGAAAAAAGACAGAAAATGGTATGAAAGTTTAATTGAATACATTTTAAAATTTTTAAATGGTTTAAAGTAATCCAAATCAATAAAAGGTATATGAAGTTATATATTAAATATAATTTAATATAAATATGATAGATGAAGGAAAAATTAATATTAAATATTAAATACGTGCAAAAAAGTTATTTTTGATAGTAAATAATATGGAAATGAATGTGAAATACCCAAAATAGAGAGTATAATATTTATCTTTACAATTTCACTTATTATGTTGAAAGAATAAATCATATAAGTGTGTTTGAGAAAGAAATGTAAATACCCTAGAAAAAAGAAGAAATATAATATGATATAGTCAAAATTTTAAAATATACCCAACTCAGAAGTATATAGTTAATGAAGATAGAGTATACCTTAATGAAATAATATCAAGACCAACAAATTTCTGACCGTTGATTCTTCATTACTTGAATGCACTATACCTCCATTTAAAACAAATATAGGTTTATTATTAATATATAACATAAGCTTATTTATATTTAATTTACTTAATATAATTCATTTATATTTTATTTTAACTTATTTATTAGTCATTATTTATTTATATTAATCATTTAGAGTTAATTTTTATATTGGGTCAAAATCTAATTTGGGGTAGTGGTCCCAGTCATCATTTAATGTCCATAATTTCACCATATCAAGAATAAAAAAAGTTATCAAATAATAATATTATAATGTTTTCTAAGGGTCTTATTTTATTACATGAAATCTATGAGTATGAGTTTTAAAGAACAATTAGTGATTCATTCATTTTTTATTATTTTATATATTAAAAGGAGTTATTTTAATAGTGAATATTTTTTTTTATAAATTACAACTATATATTTATAAAAAAAACTTAAATTAATTATTAATATCATATATTACTAGTATTTAAGTTTTGATAATCATCCATGATGAAACAATTATATCATCAATCATGTGAGTGGTCAAACTATCCCAAAGAGGAACATGTTATGAAAAATGTGGAAGTAAAAATATATTATCATATTTTAGAAATATTAATTTTATTAAAGAAAAATGATTGAAAATTTCAATTAATTAATGTGTTAAATGACATCTATGAATAAGTAGAGCAATAAAATAAAGGAAACGATTAAGGATAAGATAATACTTATATTGAAGAGTGAAATATTAAATTAAATACCATATTTAAAATAAAGGATTATGGGATCCTTATTATGAATAGATACATCAAAAAACTAGATATGTTTTTAATGGGGTAATTTCAACACATATTAGAGAGAAAAATTAACAAGTGGTGTGTTTTGGAATGGGTAGAGGAGGTGTCCTTTTCTATATTAGTATGCGTAGAATTTTTAAAAATACCCATCCTTTAATGTGTAAGGAATATAATTTTAAAAGTATAGTTTCTTAAAAATAGACAAAAGATAAAAATATATTATTAATTAACTCATAGAAACATTTAAGTGATAAGTTATATATTTATTTTATAAGCTTATTAATAATTTTAACCATTTGATCATTTTATTATATACTTTCATAACTCCCTTTTTACCACGTTAACAAATATTTTCACAAAAAAATAAAATTTATTATATTAAATAATTTAAATGTGATAATTCTAAATATGATACCGATTTTTTAAAATTCAACTCCAAATATGAAATTTTGAACTGTTAAATAAACATACATAACACTTTAAATAAACAATGATTTTAGAATAAAAAAACATTCCTATGTAATGAATGGATAAATTTTTATTTATCTATTATTATTTAATTATTTAATATATATTAATTACTCATTATACACATTTTAAAATCAATGATTCTAATTTTAATTTTTTTATACAATGATTTCATAAAAATACTTATAAAATTAATTTATTTTTTAAAAAATATCATTTATCACAAAATAATTACATATTGATAATATCCAAAATTTTACATAAAAATAAACTTGTGAACTTTTCATAAGTCCGTAGAGTGATGTAAGAAATGGTGGTTGTCATGGGTGGGGGTTTATCTTGTATAAATATTACAGAGGTCATTAAAAGTTTGAATTTATCTCATAATAGAATTTATTCAAGCTATATTTGTTGACATTTATCTTGGGCTTGGTCAGAGGAAAACCCTAGTGATTTTACCTCCCTCACAAGATAAGCCCAATGAGCCTCATATAGTAGATTTATAATAATTTATTTTGTAGTTTCTCAATTTATATATAAATCTCTCAATGTAATTTTATATTTATAGTCACCATGTGAAAAAATATCCAAAGATTATATATATCTAATGACAATATATTCCCATTGACTATATATTAAATGATAATATAATGACCATATTACCCATTTCCATTCCTATATATAACCTTATATATTTCACTAAAAATAATTTATCTATATCCTTTAAAATTTCTATCATATTTTTAATGTTTTGTATTCTTACTATAATTTTCAGGGTGGTATGATCTTCATGGGAGACTATGAGGAAAAATTATTGCAACTGGTAGTCTTTTTATTTAATTTTTGTAATATTCCACTTGTAATTTTAATAAATTTGTTTCATATTTATTTATTTTAATGTATTTACTATTTATTTTATGTTCTAATATTTTATCTTAATGAAATAATGAAATTATTCATTTTATCTAGATACAATTTATAAGACAAGTTATTAAACACATGGAAGTTATTGAAGGAAAATTAATTCTAAAAATATGGGGTGTTACATTCTCCCCCCATTTAAAAAAAATTCCCCTTGAAATTTCATTACTCAGATAATAAAAAATGAGTATATTTTTATTTGATTACATCTTCATGTTCCCATATTGCTTCCTCATACTTTTGATTTTTAAATAGAACTTTGATTAGATAAGTGGTCATGTTTAATGGCACTTTATCTCTATAATCAAAGATAACCTTTATTTTTACCTTATAATCGAGATCATGTTCCAGTTATACTACCTCAAAGATTAGTACATGTAATGAATTTGGCATGTAATTCCTTAGAAGTGATACATGAAACACATTGTGCACTTGAGGACGGTTATATGGAAGTACTGGTTGAGAAGATAAAAATCCTAAATGATCAAGAATCATGAAGGGTATGATTGTAACACCCCAGGTAAAGAATGAATATGAAATTTTTATATTTATCCCTATTTTGGAATAAAATGTTAATATTAATTTATAGGAAACACTTTGCTCGATGCCTTACCCAATACGCAACAACGAGTTTCTTTGAAATCTTACGTTGCACTCTAATAATAAAATAATTTTATTTTAAATGGTAGTCAACACCTAGCCGTTGTAATGACGGGAATGAAGATATCTAACTACAAAATGATTATATATGTTTGTCAAATATTTTTACATTTTAAAATAAATTTTAGAGGATTAAAAATGTGAATGAATCCAATTTTAAGTGTAAACATTCTATTATTCTTTAAAAGGTCAATTAACCGCCTTTTGATGGCGAACCTCTTTTAAATCCACTTTTTGAAAATTTTATGTGTTATATTTGACAAAATAAAATTCTTCTTTAGAATTGGGGCATCAAAATTTACTTTGTGTAAATTTTTGGTATTTTTCTGATAAAGTTCATTTATTAATGGATAGTGAAAAGTGTTGTATTTTAATTCAAAACCTATTTTTAATCTAATTTATGTATATGATTAGATAATATTTTGAATTGGTTTTAAAGTTAAATTATAATATATTTTTACCATTTAATCTAATGGTGGTCATTGGAATTAATTTCACTTTGAAATTGGACTTAAACTAGTGTCAATCTTTTAATAGATATTGTTTCTTAAAAACACGCTATTTGTTTTGACAGTGGGAATTAATTATTAAATAAATTAATGAAACCTATATGTTTTTAATTTTTTAAAATAGACATAATTTTTTAATTCAGAATATCAAAAATAGCTTAGGGTTAATTTTTGTTATTTTTTCCGAAAAACTTCAATTTTGATGAATAGTGAAACCACTAAGTGGTAGTTTAAAAACTTATTTTTCATTTAAAGGAAACTTTACCACTTCTGTGATTTTAATTTCAAAAATCCGACATACATGGTTGTCATTAGGATTTAAAATCTTGTTCAATGAGATTAAAATAATTTTTTGGTGAATAGTAACTTTTAAGTTTTTAATCGCGATTAGAGGTAATTAGTGTAATTTAAGGTAAAAATAATGTTTTAATAATATGAAATGACCTAGACACATGTACTACCCTCATTGGATGTGTCATGGCTGACCAAGAAAATCAATGGGTCAACTTGGAGACTCCATGGAGCCACTTTGGTAGGAAAATGACATAAATAACGTTTTATTTAAAGCTAAAATAAAAATGTCACAAACATGAGTTTTTTTAATAATTTTTTTTAAATGGGGTTATACAAGTAATATTTTTGACTATAAATATTCATTAAAAAGATAAAAACATTTCCTACATAATTATATTTTTTTATAATTTTTATACATTAAATAACTTAAATTATTTATGACACCATGATGATGCAGTGATTACCTCATTATTTAACGATTTAAATAAAATGAAAAGATAATGTAAAATATAAGACCTATACATGTCAAAAACCTATTGGATGGGTGGATTTCGAAACCTTATCACCTTATCCTCGAAATATATCCATTTGGGACCTTTAAAATCCGAAAATCATTTTATAGTAAAGTAATATTTTATAACTTTCCAAGAGTACCCCTCCTCTCCTTTTATAAAAGGCCCCCACCTATACCACCTTACACACACCTATCAAGCCTTTGGCTCGGCCAAAACCTACCCATTTCATCTGTCCACATCCCTCTCTTCAGAATTGAAGCCTCACCTTTGGCATAATTCTCTTCAAAAAACCCTTTTGGTTCAAACCAAGAGGAGTTACCTGATTTAAAGGTAATGTCTTCACTTGTGTTTTTTTGTTTTATTTTGCTTCTCCAACCCCCTAAACTTTATTTATTCCTTTATTTTGTAACAACACAAGTATATTAAATATACTAGGATGTTTTTATAAGAATTATTCTAGCTACACTTACACACACATCCGTCTAATGGTTAAAGAACACACTGTTTCTGTGGATCGCGAATTACTGCCTCACGAAACGATGATTGTTCAATATTCCTTTAACACCTTTAAAAGTGGCCATTATAATGTCACTGTATTTTATATATGACATATATGGTATTTATTTTTTATATATTATTCTTTATTTTATATTTAAAACATACCTGTATTCTTTGTATGTTGTGAAAAAGCGATAATTTCATATGAGGAAGTGTGGACTACCGCCCCCTCAAGTGATGTGACTCGTTCATGCAATACATGGAATTTATAAAGAATGAAATTGATGAACTTATATGATATATATAACATATATATTATACTGGAATTATAATACATATATATCTCTCATCTATTTTTAATTCCATTAATGGGCCAAAGAAATGAAAGTAGCGTCCATTCGTACGTACGACTTACCGTCTCCATGAACGGTACAATTCATTTCTTATCTACAAATGTTATGTACTATTATAAGTACATATATATAATGGATATATATGTCATATATTACATCTAAATTATTTATATCATTCTGGAATTATAATATATATATCTCTCTTTTAACTTTAATTCCATAAATATGACAAAAAATGAAAGTAGCGTTCATGCGTACGTACGGCCTACCGTCTCCGTGAATGGTGCTTTTAATTTTTTATCTCCAAATGTTATGGAATAGTAAAAAATGAATATATACTGGATATATATGATATTTAAAACATTAATACTATTATGGAGATGATGTACCTATAACTACATGGAAAATTCTTTTCCAACAAGTTCAATTTTTACTCATGTAGAGAACATTGACAAAAACGTCTGATATGAACTCAATTTACTAACAAATTATTATAACATTATAATATGTGATATGACCTGAATAATAATATTTAAAGGAGGTCCTTAAGAAATTATAAATTGACCAAATTTTATTATTCAGTAGATTAAAGAACGATCGAGTCCTGTCGGACACGAGGTAAGGGATCCAACCTCTCTCTTTCTTTTCAAGTACCCTCTTTTATGTCATTTCATTTATGCTCCATGTTCGTATGTTATAGGATGTTATTTTATATTAAACATACAGTAATTTTTATTTTAATATGATGAGATACCTCTTATTAGTCTCATCAATTATTTTTTTGAATTTTTATGTGGCGTCGTTAGGCTGTTGAATTTTCCTAAGGGATCCAACCTCACTCTTTCTTTTTAAGTACTCTCTTTTATGTCATTTCTTTTAAGCTAATATTTATTATGTTTGGGGATTTTCTTTTATATTCCTCATACTTTAATTTTTATGTTCATATTATGAGAGAACCTATTTGATCTCATAAATCCATTTTTGGAAGTTTTAAGTCGCGCCGTTAGGTTGCCGAGTTTTCATAAGGGATTTTTCATCTCACTTTTATTCCCGTGACATTTGTGCTAAGTTTTCCACTATTTCCTTTGAGTGGTGTATGTACTGACCATTATTATACACTTTGTGTATTATAAACTCATTTATGGGTATTTACATATTCATTATAGGACCCTTCTTCCATGGGGTGTACGTTTCGAAAGTTACCCAACTCGGTAAGGGGACCTTTCATCCTCCTCTTTTTAAAAGACTTATTTTGTTATGTCTTTTAATTCACATACTATTATTTTGGGATATGTTCTTCTATATCCTTATTTATGTAAATTTTATGTCCAAGTGATGAGATTCCTTTTTCTCTCTCATCAACTCATTTTCTGAATTTTAAAGTGACGTCGTTAGGCTGTTGGATTTCTGTAGGGGAACTTCTTAACCAACTTTAAATTCTTTTGGTTAAACCTCTAATTCTTGATTTTATTATGACTATATTATGTGTGGAATCTCTATGTTGTAATTTCCAAAAATCTTTTTGTAGATATACTATTTCTACACATAATCATCTCATTGATCAATTCTTACGAATTTGTATGGGAAATCATAACTCAATCTCATTTCATTGAGTTAAATATCTATGTCATTGGTTTTGTTTTTCCAAGATTATGTGTGCATGACCTATGATTGATTCACACTTAATATACACTTATATTGGGTGTATTTATATTTCTCACACATAATTATGTGATAGATTTATCCGTAATTTAAGGATACCATCTTTATAATGGATGTCATCTCAATTTACACGTCCATTGAGACTTCATTGTTGTTATGCACCAATTCACTCTTATATGGTGTGTATACTGTCCTTTGACATATTATATCATGAATACCTTTATTCTCATGATATTATGAAGCTCAGATTAAATGTTATTCCACAATTATTTGTATTCAAGAGTCTCTCATTTTGTTAAAAACTCTTTAACAAAAATATCGTTTTAAATGTTTTAAAGATTCATTATTCTAAATATTTATCTTTAATGTCCATGTCTTCAAAATGGTTTTCAGTATTTATTTATATGGAAATTAATTTTTAAAAATTGTAATTCCATTAAAATCTTCAAAGTGGTATGAGACACTTTGATTCAAAAATATCTTTTAAATGGTTTTTGGAAATGGATTGATTAATTCAATAACTTGGAATTACTTATTGTGATTGAAAATGAAATGTTATTATTGAAATGTTTATATTTTCAATATTTTATGTATAATTATGGTACTTGGAAATTTTTACGGGTGGTTACGTGATAAACCATATGACGGGTGGTGCCGTGAATACCAGGACGGGTGGTTATGTTATAACCTCCAATGCATTGGGTATGGAAGTCGGCCGTATGGCTATTCCATTAAGTGATATGTGTGGAAGTCGACCGTATGGTTACTCCATTTAAGTATGTTTATGTCCCAAGTTACCTTTATATATTATGTGTTCTTTATATGGGTTTTTATGGTAATCTTTTGGTTAAAAAAGGGGTAAGTAATGATCCTTTATTCAGTGGAAAGTTTTTTTTACTACATCATAAAGGTGAAAAGTATTACTTTGATAAAGTATTCTTGGTTTACTCGTTGTTTGAAAAAATAACAGTTTTCCTTCTTTTTGTATCCTTTACTAGGCTTTTTATGCTCATCCCAAGTTTTTGAAATGTTTTCCACCGGACTTAAAGATGAATAGGGTCAAGGATGAGATCAAGGAAAGACATGCTATCTAAAGCATGGAACTCGACATGTTTCTTTTTAAGAGTTTTTATTTTATTGAAACTTAGTAGAAGTGTATACTTTGTAATCTTTGAGATGTAATAGTTATGTCCTAATTCTCTAAAACTCCAAACCTGAAAATATCTTTAATGTGAATTATTCATATAATTCAATAATAAGTAATGTTTAAGTCCGGGGCCTTATAGTTGGTATAAAAGGTCGGTTTAGATAACTTTAGAGGTTAGGGTATTCTCTACGTATAAGTGACATTACCATAATGGCTAGGATTTCAGAAAGAGTCATGGTTTTTAGATAAGGTGAATGAGTAAGTATATCTTAGTGATTATCTTTTTCCTTAGTACATGATGATTTTTTTGATATACTCACACTGATATTTTTGGTTTCAGTAAATGGATGGATCTAGCAGGCACCAAAGTGAAAATGGGTTTGAAGGAAACTATGGTGGTTCTCTGATTAAGAGACTGGTTGAAATGCGAGATTCAATGAGAAATCTCATGGTTATTCTAAACCCACTATCAGGAGTCATGATCAACCACTTTAACCTTGGTGAGTTCTCTAATGCATCATGTACGAGAGAAGCAAATCGACTTGGAAGTTCGGGTAATAATTATAAAGGTAACCATTAGGGTTTATATGATCCTTACTTTTTAGGTAATTATGGGTTACTCTATGATATGATGGAAAATGAAAGGCATGAGATAAACTTGAGGTTAAAATATTTTATGATCATTTTTGAAGATTTTATCTCGTTTTGGGGAATGTTTTAAGAATTATGTAGTTTTGGAAAAAGGACAACACACAGACCATGTGACAACCAGTCGCGTTGGACAAAGCTGTGGGAATCGAACCCACAACCAAAGTGCGACTGGTATTTATCACCTACCACTGGACTACATGAAGTCCCCGGTTAGTTTGACTAATTAATTTTAGTTAGATGATTTTATGAATTAATAGTAAGTTTATTTTGGGTTATCAATGTAAATTATTAACCTATCATGGAGGATATGTGATTTGGTTAATTACTTTTCAATACGAGACTTTAAGAGAAACTGATGTTGTTTGGAGATTAATGTTACGTTTTAACTTGGAAGACTATGTGATTAAATCCTTAAAATATTTGGGTTTCAATCTTAGTTTGGTTTACTTTGAAGAATTTTATGGACAAATTGTTTATTGAATGGTCTTCGTTGAACATTGGGTTTTGTTGGACACATTTTGAAGATTAATAATATATTTTATTTTTTATAAAGTATTATTCATTTGTGGATATTGTTCTAAAAATTTTGGTTTCTGTTTTTGTATAAAGACATGGGAAATATATAGTTCCCTTTTGTGGATTAGGTGATTCTCTAGAAGTTTATTATAGTACTCTTAATGTGAAAAAGTCTTCCTAAATACTCATCATTTTGGGGAAAGTATGAGTTTGTGTAAGAAATTTAGTAAAAGTTGAAAGTCAACATGACAAGTATGTATGTTTCCTTAAGATAAAAAAAAATTCCTCAATGAAAAGTAACTTAAAACAAAAATGTTTTCTATTAACTTTTCCTACTAAGGAATCAAATACCATTTAACCCCCCACAAGTTTGTGATTTTCTTGGGGTTAACTTTCTCCTAAACATGTTTACTATCACTCTCCATCAGAACATGACCCTTTGTTTTTTTCCTCCATATCCATTTTTTCATACTTGGAATCCTAGTATGGGTTAACTCAGGTGACCTTTGTACTTCTCTCCCATTCTTTTAAAGTGATAGTTTTACTGACTCTTGTTCCGATGTGGGACTTTCAATGAAGTTTCCGAGCCCAATTTTAAAATTGCGAGGACGCAATTCCCAAAAGGGGGGAAGGATGTAACACTCCACATAAATAAAGAATTTAAAATTTTTATATTTATCCCTATTTTTGAATAAAATGTTAATATTAATTTATAGGGAATGCTATGCTGGATGCCTTACCCAATACGCAACAATGAGTTTCTTTGAAATCTTACGTTGCACTCTAATAATAAAATAATTTTATTTTAAATGGTAGTCAACACCTAGCCATTGTAATGATGGGAATGAACAGAACTAACTATAAAATGATTATATATGTTTGTAAAATATTTTTAATTTTTACAATGAATGTTAGAGGATTAAAAATATGAATGAATCCAATTTTAAGCGTAAACATTCTAATATTCTTTAAAAGGTCGATTAACCGCCTTTTGATGGAGAACCTCTTTTAAATCCACTTTTTGACAATTTTATGTGTTATATTTGACAAAATAAAATTCTTCTTTAGCATCAGGACATCAAAATTTACTTTGTGTAAATTTTTGGTATTTTTCTGATAAAGTTCATTTTTTAATGAATAGTGAAAAATGTTGTATTTTAATTCAAAACCTCTTTTTAATATAATTTATGTATATGATTAGATTATATTTTGAATTTGTTTTAAAGTGAAATTAGAATATATTTTTACCATTTAATCCAATGGTGATCATTGGAATTAATTTCACTTTGAAATTGGACTTAAACTAGTGTCAATCTTTTAATAGATATTGTTTCTTAAAAACACGCTATTTGTTTTGACAGCGGGAATTAATTATTAAATTAATTAATGCAAATTATATGTTTTGAATTTTGTAAAATATACATCATTTTTGAATTTGGAATATCAAAAATATCTTAGGGTGAATTTTTGGTATTTTTCTGAAAAACTTTAGTTTTGATGAATAGTGAAACCACTAAGTGGTAGTTTAAAAACTGATTTTTCGTTTAAATGAAACATTACCACTTCTGTGATTTTAATTTCCAAAATCCGACATACATGGTTTTCATTATGATGTAAAATTTGGTTCAATGGGATTAAAATAATTTTTTGTTGAATAGTAACTTTTAAGTTTTTAATCGCGATTAGAGGTAATTAATGTAATTTAAGGTAAAAATAATGTTTTAATATTATTAAATGACCTAGACACATGTCATACCCTCATTGGATGTGTCATGGCCGACAAAGAAAATCCATGGGTCAACTTGGAGACCCCATGGAGCCACTTTGGTAGGAAAATGACATAAAAAACTTTTTATTTAAAGCTAAAATAAAAATGTCACAAACATGAGTTGTTTTGATAAAAAAAATTTTAAATGGGGTTATACCAGTAATATTTTTAACTATAAATATTAATTAGAAAGATAAAAATATTTCCTACATCATGATATTTTTTTTTATAATTTTTAGACATTAAATAAATTAAATTATTTATGACACCACAATGATGCGACGATTACCTCATTATTTAACGATTTAAATAAAATGAAAAGATAATATAAAATATAAGACTTATACATGTCAAAAACCTATTGGATGGGTGGATTTAAAATACTTATCACCTTATCCTCGAAATATATCCTTTTGGGGCCTTTAAAATCCGAAAAGCATTTTATAGTAAAGTAATAGTTTATAACTTTCCAAGAGTGCCCCTCCTCTCCTCTTATAAAAGGCCCCCACCTCTACCACCTTACACACACCTCTCAAGCCTTTGGCTCAGACAAAACCTACCCATTTCATCTCTCCACATCCCTCTCTTCATAATTGAAGCCTCACCTTTGGCATAATGCTCTTCTAGAAACCCTTTTGGTTCAAACCAAGAGGAGTTACCCGATTTAAAGGTAATGTCTTCACTTGTGTATTTTTGTTTTATTTTTCTTCTACAACCCCCTAAAATTTATTTATTACTTTATTTTGTAACAACACCAGTATCTTAAATATACTAGGATGTTGTTATAAGGAGGATTCTAGCTACACTTACACACACATCCATCTATTGGTTAAAGAACATACTGTTTCTATGGATGGAGAATTACTGCCTCACGAAACGATGATTGTTCAATATTTTTTTAACACCTTTAAAAGTGGAAATTATGATGTCACTATATTTTATATATTATATATATTGTATTTATGTTTTCTATATTCTTATGTATTTTATATTTAAAACATACCTTTATTCTTTGTATGTTGTGCAAATGCGATAATTTCATATGAGGAAGTGTGGACTACCGCCCCCTCAAGTGATCTGACTCGTTCATGAAATACGTGGAATGTATAAAGAATGAAATTGATGAACTTATGAGATATATATTACATATATATTATACTGGAATTATAATATATATATATATATATCTCATCTATTTTTAATTAAATTAATGTGCCAAAGAAATGAAAGTAGCGTTCATGCGTACGTACGGCTTACCGTCTCCATGAACGGTACATTTCATTTCTTATCTCCAAATGTTATGTACTATTATAAGTACATATATATAATGGATATATATGTGATATATTACATCTAAATGATGGATATAATTCTGGAATTATAATATATATATCTGTCTTTTAACTTTAATACCATAAATATGACAAAAAATGAAAGTAGCGTTCATGCGTACGTACGACCTACCGTCTCCGTGAACGGTGCTTTTAATTTTTTATCTCCAAATGTTATGGAATAGTAAAAAATGAATATATAATGGATATATATGATATTTAAAACATTAATACTATTCTGGAGATGATGTACCTATAACTACATGGAAAATTATTTTCCAACAAGTTAAATTTTTACTCATGTACCGAACATCGACAAAAACGTCTAATATGAACTCACTTTATTAACCAATTATTATAACATTATAAAATGTGATATGAACTGAATAATAATATTTAAAGGAGGTCCTTAAGAAATTATAAATTGACCAAATTTTATTATTCAGGAGATTAAAAAACGATCGAGTCATGTCAGACACGAGGTAAGGGATCCAACCTCTCTCTTTCTTTTCAAGTACCCTCTTTTATGTCATTTCATTTATGCTCCATGTTTGTATATTATAGGATTTGATTTTATTTTAAACATACTGTAATTTTTATTTTCATATGATTAGATACCCCCTATTACTCTCATCAATTATTTTTCTGATTTTTTTTAGTGGTGTCATTAGGATGCTGAATTTTCATAAGGGATCCAACCTCTGTCTTTCTTTTTAAGTACTCTCTTTTATGTCATTTATTTTAAGCTAATATTTCTTATGTTTGGGGATGTTATTTAATATTCCTCATACATTAATTTTTTATGTTAATATTATTAGAGACCCTATTTGATCTCATAAATCCATTTTTGGATTTTTAAGTGGCGCCGTTAGGCTGGCGAGTTTTCGTAAGGTATTTTTCATCTCACTTTTATTCTCGTGACATTTATGCTACATTTTCCACTATTTACTTTGAGTGGTGTATGTAATTCCAATTATTATAAACTATGTGTAGTATAATTTCATTTATGGGTATTTATATCTTCATTATATGACCCTTCTTCCATGGGGTGTACGTTTCCAAAGTTACCCAACTCGGTAAGGGGACCTTTCACCCTCCTCTTTTTAAAAGACTTATTTTGTTATGTATTTTAATTAACATACTATTATGTCGGGATATGTTCTTATATATCCTTATTTATGTAAATTTTATGTCCAAGTGATGATATACCGTTTTATCTCTCATCAACTAATTTTCTGAATTTTAATGTGACGCCGTTAGGCTGTCAGATTTCTGTAAGGGAACTTCTTAACAAACATTCAATTATTTGGGTTAAACCTCTAATTATTGATTTTATTATTCCAATATTATATGTGGAATCTATATGTCATAGTTTCCACAAATATTTGTGTAGATATACTATTTCTACACATAATCATCTCATTGATAAATTCTTATGAATTTTTATGGGAAATCATAACTCAATCTCATTTCATTGAGTTAAATATCTATGTCATTGGTTTTGTTTTTCCAAGATTATGTGTGAATGAACTATGGTTGTTTCACACTTAATATACACTTATATTTCGTGTATTTATATTTATCATACATAATTATGTGATAGATTTATTCGTAATTTAAGGATACCATCTTTATAATGTATTTCATCTCAATTTACATTTCCATTGAGACTTCATTGTTGTTAGGAACCAATTCACTCTTATATGGTGTGTATACTATCCTTTGACATATTAAATCGTGAATCCCTTTATTCTCATGATATTATAAAGCTCGGATTAAATTTTATTCCACAATTATTTGTATTCAAGATTCTCTCATTTTGTTAAAAACTCTTTAACAAAAATATCGTTTTAAATGTTTTAAAGATTCATTATTCTAAATATTTATCTTTAATTTCCATGTCTTCAAAATGGTTTTCAGTATTTATTTATATGGAAATTAATGTTTTAAAATTATAATTCCATTAAAATCTTCAAAGTGGTATTGGACACTTTGATTCAAAAATCTCTTTTAAATGGTTTTTGGAAATGGATTGATTAATTCAATATCCTAAAATTACTTATTGTGATTTCAAATGAAATATTGTTATTGAAATGTTTATATTTTCAATATTTAATGTGTAATGATGGTACTTGGACATTTTACGGGTGGTTACGTGATAAACCATATGATTGGTGGTGTCGTGAATACCAGGACGGGTGGTTACGTTATAACCTTCAATGCATTGGGTATGGAAGTCAGCCATATGGATATTACATTAAGTGATATGTGTGGAAGTCGACCGTATGGTTATTCCATTTAAGTATGTTTATGTCCTAAGTTACCTTTATATATTATGTGTTATTTATATGTATTTTTATGGTAATATTTTTGTTACAAAAGGGGCTAGAAATGATCTTTTATTCAGTGAAAAGTTTTTTTACTACATCATAAAGGTGAAAAGTATTAATTTGATAAAGTATTCTTGGTTTACTCGTTGTTTTGAAAAACTAATAGTTTTCCTTCTTTGTGTATCCTTTACTGGGCTTTTTATGCTCATCCCAAGTTTTTGAATTTTTTTCCACAGGACTTAAAGATGAATAGGGTCAAGGATGAGATCAAGGAAAGACATGCTATCTAAAGCATAGAACTAGACATGTTTCTTTTTAAGAGTTTTTATTTTATGGAAACTTAGTAGAAGTGTATACTTTGTAATCTTTGAGATGTAATAGTTATGTCCTAATTCTCTAAAACTCTAAACCTGAAAAGATCCTCAATGTGAATTATTCATATCATTCAATAATAAGTAATGTTTAAGGCCTAGGCCTTATAGTTGGTATCAAAGGTTGGTTTAGATAACTTTAGAGGTTAGGGTATTCTCTAAGTATATGTGACATTACCATAATGGGTAGGATTTCAGAAAGAGTCATGGTTTTTAGATAAAGTGAATGAGTAAGTATATCTTAGTGATTATCTTTTTCATTAGTACATGATGATTTTGTTGATATACTCACACTAACATTTTTGGTTTTAGTAAATGAATGGATCTAGAAGGCACCAAAGTGAAAATGGGTTTGAAGGAAACTGTGGTGGTTCTCTGATTAAGAGACTGGATGAAATGGGGGATTCAATGAGAAATCTCGTGGTTATTCTAAACCAACTATCAGGAGTCATGATCAACCACTTTATCCTTGGTGAGTTCTCTAATGCATCATGTACAAGAGAAGCAACTCGACGTGGAAGTTCAGGTAATAATTATAAAGGTAACCATTAGGGTTTATATGATCCTTACTTTTTAGGTAATTATGGGTTACTCTATAATATGATGGAAAATGAAAGGCATGAGATAAAATTGAGGTTAAAATATTTTATGATCATTTTTGAAGATTTTATCTCATTTTTTTTGAATGTTTTAAGAATTATGTAGTTTTGGAAAAAGGAGAACATGCAGACCGTTTGACAACCCGTCGCGTCGGACAAAGCTGTGGGAATCGAACCCACAACCAAAGTGCGACTAGTATTTATCACCTACCACTGGACTACGTGATGTCCCTGGTTAGTTTGAAAAATTATTTTTAGTTAGATGATTTTATGAATTAAGAGTAAGTTTATTTTGTGTTATCTATGGAAATTATTAACCTATCATGGAGGATATGTGATTAGGTTAATTACTTTTCAATACGATACTTTAAGAGAAACTGATGTTGTTTAGAGATAAATGTTATGATTTAACTTGGAAGACTATGGGATTAAATCCTTCAAAAATTTGGGTTTCAATCTCAGTTTGGTTTTCTTTGAATAATTTTATGGAAAAATTGTTTATCGAATGGTCTTCGTTGAACATTGGGTTTTGTTGGACATATTTTGGAGATTAAGAATAAATTATATTTTTTTTAAAGGATTATTCATTTTTGGATCTTGTTCTAACAATTTTGGTTTATTTTTTTGTCTAAAGACTTGGGAAATATATAGTTATATTTTGTGGATTAGGTGATTCTCTAGAAGTTGATTATAGTACTCTTAATGTGAACAAGTCTTCCTAAATACTCATCATTTGGGGAAAGTATGAGTTTGTGTAAGAAATTTAGTAAAAGTTGAAAGTCAACATGACAAGTAAGTATGTTTCCTTAAGATAAAAAATAAATTACTCAATGAAAAGTAACATAAAAAAATGTTTTCTATTAACTTTTCCTACTGGGGAATCGAATACCGTTTAACCCAACACAAGTTTGTGATTTTCTTGGGGTTAACTTTCTCCTAAACATGTTTACTATCACTCTCCATCAGAACATGACCCTTTGTTTTTTTACTCCATATCCATATTTTCATACATGTAATCCTAGTATGGGTTATCTCGGGATACCTATTTACTTCTATCCCATTCTTTTAAAGTGATAGTTTTACTGACTGTTGTTCTGATGTGAGACTTTCAATGAAGTTTCTGAGTCCAATCTTAAAATTGCGAGGACGCAATTCCCAAAAGGGGGGAAGGATGTAATACCCCAGGTAAATAAATAATATGACATTTTTATGTTTATCCCTATTTTTGAATAAAATGTTAATATTAATTTATAGGGAATGCTATGCTCGATGCCTTACCCAATATGGAACAACGTGTTTTTTGAAATCTTAAGTTGCACTCTAATAATAAAATAATTTTATTTTAAATGGTAGTCAACACCTAGCCGTTGTAATGACGGGAATGAACAGAACTAACTAAAAAATGATTATATATGTTTTTCAAATATTTTTACTTTTTACAATAATTGTTAGAGGATTAAAAATGCGAATGAATCCAATTTTAAGCTTAAACATTCTAATATTGTTTAAAAGGTCGATTAACCGCCTTTTGATGGAGAACCTCTTTTAAATCCACTTTTTGAAAATTTTATGTGTTATATTTGACAATATAAAATTCTTCTTTAGAATCGGGACATCAAAATTTACTTTGTGTAAATTTTCTGTATTTTTCTGATAAAGTTCATTTTTAATGAATAGTGAAAAATGTTGTATTTTAATTCAAAACCTCATTTTAATATAATTTATGTATATGATTAGATTATCTTTTGAATTGGTTTTAAAGTGAAATTAGAATATATTTTTACCATTTAATCCAATGGTGGTCATTGGAATTAATTTCACTTTGAAATTGGACTTAAACTAGTGTCAATCTTTTAGTAGATATTGTTTCTTAAAAACACACTATTTGTTTTGACAACGGGAATTAATTATTAAATTAATTAATGAAACTTATATGTTTTTAATTTTGTAAAATATACATAATTTTTGAATTCATAATTTCAAAAATAGCTTAGGGTGAATTTTTGGTATTTTTCTGAAAAACTTCAATTTTGATGAATAGTGAAACCACTAAGTGGTAGTTTAAAAACTAATTTTTCATTTAAATGAAACTTTACCACTTCTATGATTTGAATTTCAAAAATCCGACATACATGGTTGTCATTAGGATGTAAAATGTGGTTCAATGGGATTAAAATAATTTTTTTTGTGAATAGTAACTTTTAAGTTTTTAATCACGATTAGAGGTAATTAGTGTAATTTAAGGTAAAAATAATGTTTTAATAATATGAAATGACCTAGACACATGTCTAACCCTCATTGGATGTGTCATGGTCGACCAAGATAATACATGGGTCAACTTGGAGACCACATGGATCCACTTTGGTAGGAAAATTACATAAATAACTTTTTATTTAAAGCTAAAATAAAAATGTCACAAACATGAGTTGTTTTAATAAAACAATTTTTAAATGGGGTTATACAAGTAATATTTTTGACTATAAATATTCATTAGAAATATAAAAATATTTCCTATATCATGATATTTTTTTTTATAATTTTTAGACATTAAATAAATTAAATTATTTATGACACCATGATGATGCAGCGATTACCTCATTATTTAACGATTTAAATAAAATGAAAAGATAATGTAAAATATAAGCCCAAAACATGTCAAAAACCTATTTTATGGCTGGATTTAGAAACAGTATCACCTTATCCTAGAAATATATCCTTTTGGTACTTTTAAAATCCGAAAAGCATTTTATAGTAAAGTAATATTTTCTAACTTTCAAAGAGTGCCCCTCCTCTCCCCTTATAAAAGGCCCCCACCTCTACCACCTTACACACACCTATAAATCCTTTGGCTCGGACAAACCCTGCCCATTTCATCTCTCCACATACCTCTCTTCATCATTGAAGCCTCAAATTTGGCAGAATTCTCTTCAAGAAACTTTTTTGGTTCAAACCAAGAGGAGTTACCCGATTTAAAGGTAATGTTTTCACCTGTGTTTTTTTGTTTTATTTTGCTTCTCCAACCCCCTAAACATTATTTATTCCTTTAATGTGTAACAAAAACAGTATATTCAATATACTAGGATGTTTTTATAAGAAGTATTATAGCTACACTTACACACACATCTGTCTAATGGTTAAAGAACATACTGTTTCTGTGGATGGTGAATTACTGCCTCACGAAACGATGATTGTTCAATATTCTTTTAACACCTTTAAAAGTGGCCATTATGATGTCATTTTATTTTATATATGATATATATGGTATTTATGTTTTCTATATTCTTCTGTATTTTATATTTAAAACATACCTTTATTCTTTGCATGTTGTGCAAATGCGATAATTTCATATGAGGAAGTGTGGACTACCGCCCCCTCAAGTGATGTGACTCGTTCATGCAATTCATGGAATGTATAAAGAATGAAATTGATGAAATTATATGATCTATATAACATATATATTATAATAGAATTATAATATATATATATATCTCTCATCTATTTTTAATTCCATTAATGTGCCAAAGAAATGAAAGTAGCGTTCATGCGTACGTACGGCTTACCGTCTCCATGAACGGTACATTTCATTTCTTATCTCTAAATGTTATGTAGTATTATAAGTACATATATATAATGGATATATATGTCATATATTACATCTAAATGATGGATATAATTCTGGAATTATAATATATATATATATCTCTCTTTTAACTTTAGTTCCATAAATATGACAAAAAATGAAAGTAGCGTTCATGCGTACGTACGGACTACCGTATCCGTGAATGGTGCTTTTAATTTTTTATCTCAAAATGTTATGGAATAGTAAAAAATGAATATATACTGGATATATATGATATTTAAAACATTAATACTATTCTGGAGATGATGTACCTATAACTACATGGAAAATTCTTTTCCAACAAGTTCAATTTTTACTCATGTACCGAACATCGACAAAAACGTCTGATATGAACTCACTTTATTAACCAATTATTATAAAATTATAATATGGGATATGAACTGAATAATAATATTTAAAGTAGGTCCTTAATAAATTATAAATTGACCAAATTTTATTATTCAGGAGATTAAAGAACGATCGAGTCATGTCGGACACGAGGTAAGGGATCCAACCTCTCTCTTTCTTTCCAAGTACCATCTTTTATGTCATTTAATTTATGCTCCATGTTCGTATGTTATAGGATTTTCTTTTATATTAAACATATTTTAATTTGTATTCTCATATGATGAGATACCCCCTATTACTCTCATCAATTCTTTTTTTTATTTTTTATGTGGCGTCCTTAGGCTCCTGAATTTTCGTAAGGGATCCAACCTATGTCTTTATTTTTAAGTACTCTCTTTTATGTCATTTGTTTTAAGATAATCTTTATTATGTTTGGGTATGTTATTTTATATTACTCATACTTTAATTTTTATGTTCATATTATGAGAGACCCTATTTTATCTCATAAATCCATTTTTGGAAGTTTTAAGTGGCGCCGTTAGGCTGCCGAGTTTTCGTAAGGGATTTTTCATCTCACTTTTATTCCCGTGACATTTATGCTACGTTTACCACTATTTACTTTGAGTGGTGTATGTACTGACCATTATTATACAGTTTGTGTAGTATACTTTAATTTATGGGTATTTACATCTTCATTATATGACCCTTCTTCCATGGGGTGTACGTTTTGAAAGTTACTCAACTCGGTGAGGGGACCTTTCACCTTCCTCTTTTTAAAAGACTTATTTTGTTATGTCTTTTAATTCACATAATATTATGTTGGGATATGGTATTATATATCCTTATTTATGTAAATTTTATGTGCAAGTGATGAGATACCATTTTCTCTCTCATCAACTAATTTTATGAATTTTAAAGTGACGCCGTTAGGCTGTCAGATTTCTGTAAGGGAACTTCTTAACCCACTTTCAATTATGTGGGTTAAACCTATACTTCTTGATTTTATTATGCCAAGATTATGTGTGGAATATTTATGTTGTAATTTCCACAAATCTTTGTGTAGATATACTATTTCTACACATAATCATCTCATTGATAAATTCTTACGAATTTGTATGGGAAATCATAACTCAATGTCATTTCATTGAGTTAAATATCTATGTCGTTGGTTTTATTTTTCCAAGATTATGTGTGAATGACCTATGATTGTTTAACACATAATATACACTTATATTGGGTGTATATATACTTCTCACACATAATTATCTGATAGATTTATCCTTAATTTAAGGATTCCATCTTTATAATGGATTTCATCTCAATTTACATTTCCATTGAGACTTCATTGTTGTTATGCAACAATTCACTCTTATATGGTGTGTATACTATCCTTTGACATATTATATCATGAATCCCTTTATTCTCATGATATTATAAAGCTCTGATTAAATGTTATTTCACAATTATTTGTATTCAAGAGTCTCTCATTTTGTTAAAAACTCTTTAACAAAAATATCGTTTTAAATGTTTTAAAGATTCATTATTCTAAATCTTTATCTTTAATGTCCATGTCTTCAAAATGGTTTTAAGTATTTATTTATATATAAATTAATTTTTTAAAATTATAATTCCATTAAAATCTTCAAAGTGGTATGTGACACTTTGATTCAAAAATATCTTTTAAATGGTTTTTGAAAACGAATTAATTAATTCAATATCTTGGAATTACTTATTGTGATTGAAAATGAAATGTTGTTATTGAAATGTTTATATTTTCAATATTTTCTATGTAATGATGGTACTTGGACATTTTACGGGTGGTTACATGATAAAACATATGACGGGTGGTGCCTTGAATACCAGGACGGGTGGTTATGTTATAACATCCAATGCATTGGGTATGGAAGTCAGCCGTATGGATATTACATTAAGTGATATGTGTGGAAGTCGACCGTATGGTTATTCCATTTAAGTATGTTTATGTCCAAAGTTACCTTTATATATTATGTGTTCTTTATATGGGTTTTTATGGTATTCTTTTGGTTAAAAAAGGGGTAAGTAATGATCTTTTATTCAGTGAAAAGTTTTTTTTCTACATCATAAAGGTGAAAAGTATTACTTTGATAAAGTATTCTTGGTTTACTCGTTGTTTTGAAAAACTAACAGTTTTCCTTCTTTGTGTATCCTTTACTGGGATTTTTATGCTCATCCCATGTTTTTGAAATGTTTTCCACAGGACTTAAAGATGAATAGGGTCAAGGATGGGATCAAGGAAAGACATGCTATCTAAAGCATGGAACTAGACATGTTTCTTTTTAAGAGTTTTTACTTTTTGTAAACTTAGTAGAAGAGTATACTTTGTAATCTTTGAGATGTAATAGTTATGTCCTAATTCTCTAAAACTCTAAACCTGAAAAGATCCTCAATGTGAATTATTAATATAATTCAATAATAAGTAATGTTTAAGGTCGGGGCCTTATAATGATATATCTTGGGATTAACATTCCCTTCTTACTAAATATCATAATCCTATTCTATGGTGATATTCAAACAATTAGTTTTTCTATAATATCAAACTCCATAAACCATCAATGATTATAATTACAACTCTTTAATAATTGTTTTACTAATTTTATATGTTGTTCACTATTTTTAATCTTTTATTTTACTTCTAAATAAATATATGGTCCCAAAATATTTCACCCCACAACTTCATTTCTATATGATAGATTTTTTCATCCCTTCACATAGAGAGTAACATATAGTTCCATTTGAATTATTGAGTAGAAACTAATATTATATGAGAACTCAAATAGGGAAATATATTGATCACATCTTCCATTAATATCTATTAAGCATAATGTCATCATATCATCTATACTTTTAATGTTATTTTTTTTTTCTGTTTCTTCTTTTTACTGTTGTTTTTGTAGGTTGCTTCTCCTTTTTAATAAATAAACAATGATGATGTATTTAATTATTTTTTGAATAATTCTTGATAATTTTATATGGAAACTTGGAACTCGATTAGATATAATTGAAATTTTTAGTATATTAATCCCCAACAATTCCTTTATATATATCATAGTAAGTTGGTCGAGCAAGAAATTATCTAAAATAGTAATGAAGTGAGATGATTTGGTAAAGAGATCAACCATAACCCAACCATAATTTTTTAAATTAGTGGTTTTGGGAAGAATAATGATGAAATCCATGGTGATTTTCACCCATTTATATATTATTATGGTTAATGGTTGCATCATCTCCTTAGACATTAGATGTTCAACCTCTTTTTAACTAGGTAAGACTATTATTCTCTATTAACATAATTTATATAAATAAATATATATATATATTATAATATTCATAAATTAAATAACTTCTTTTCATATATGAAAATTTATGGAAAACATGTATACCACATGAGTCATGCATGTGACATAGGACTTACACTCACATTTTTTTTCCTTCCAACCACAAATCATCCAAAATATCAACCGCTCAAGATATATGAAATACTGAAATCCACCCCACATCCATTTTTCTCATTGACTACATCCCAAATATTCCCATAAACCCCAATTGTTTCTTATCTCATTATTCATAAATACCCCCTCTTATTCCAAACTTTCTCAAAAATAATGAGAAATAAATCCTCTAACACTAGAGGCAGTCGACAGTAGAGAAATCAAAAAATGAGATGAGAAATAGGTGGTGGTAATTTATAAACTAAAACAGTATTCTTAGATTTACATTTAGCCTTAACTTGATGGTATAATAAACATCATTTTGTATACTTCACAATTACCCTCTATATATTATTCCACAAAAGTGATCCTTTCAATCTCTATACAACTATGTGATTTATATATAGATATAAAATGACATGTTGTGAGTATCATTTAAAACTAATTCCTCAATTATATAATATATGAGACATATATTCTTTTTATAAATCTTATAAATCAATATTTTTCAGGATTTAAATCCAAAATATTTTCCACATTTTTCTATAACTCTAAATCATCCTTTTATACCTTTATTATCTTCACATAAGTGGATGACTGAGAAATAATTTGGGAAATTTATGATTTTAAACCATCTATTATGATTTACATATACATCCATCATATATCCCTAAATATCAAGTCCCTTTTAATCCTTATCTTGGTTAAGGTTGTATGACCTTTTTTATTGAGAGCATTGACTTCCTTGTTTTACTTCCCTATTTATTAATTTTTTGATCACTCATAATCCTTAATAATTTTTAACAATATCCTCTGGAACATTTTCATATATTTATAGTTGAATACATAATTTAATCTCATATGATTAATATATATGTCACATTACTCTATATATAGATAATACAACCAAATATTTAAAGAAAAAATGATTACCACTAACTCTAAATCATTTGTTAAGTAATTTTGACCATGGATATTTAATTGATGTGAAGAATAAGTATCACCTTTTCATTTTGTATATTAACAAAAACCAATCCATTATTTGAAGCATCAATACATATCAAAAACCCTTATCCATAATAGGTTAGTGTTAGTAAAGGTGTAGTGATCAACATCTTCTTAAGATCCTTAAAGTTTCCTTCACATTATTTTTTTCATATAAACATTACCCCCTTATAAGTTAACCTGGTTAGTGTATTTTAAAATAATGGGAAATTCATCCCAAATATTTGATAATATTTATCAAATCTTGAAAAATAATTGGAAATTGTTATATTTATTGGTCTGGGTTATTTCTTAATTACCTTTTTATTTGAATGATCTATAGATACACCCTCACTTGTGATTACATAACACAATAATGATAATTTATGTATCCAAAATTCATATATTCTAAATTTTGAATAAAATTTATACTTTCTTATAGTCTTCAACATAATATTTATATAGTTTTCATGATCTTCATTGATTAGAGAATATATTATAATGTCATCAATAATAACTACCTTAAATTTATTGAGTCAATCTATAAATACTCTATTGATGAAATACATAAATATATTTTGAAAATTCATAAGTTCTAAAGGAATTAATATGAATTTATAGTGTATATATCTTTTATGAATGATTTTATTAATTATATTCTCCCATTTAAACCT
Organism: Viscum album; assembly: GCA_963277665.1. Taxonomy (NCBI): domain Eukaryota; kingdom Viridiplantae; phylum Streptophyta; class Magnoliopsida; order Santalales; family Viscaceae; genus Viscum; species Viscum album. Next base: position 53,791,956 of record OY728126.1, read on the forward strand.
TGGTTAATGATATATAGATAAAATATAAACATTGAGAAGTATTGAGTCCCATGAAATTGATCGAACAAGTCATCAATACATAGAATATGATACTTACTATTAATCATGATCTTATTCGGATCATGAAAATAAAGGTAAATATGCATTGAACCATCAATATTATTAATAGTGGAATCATTTTTCCCATATTGAATCACATGGGATATAAAACCTCAGGTTCTGAAGCTATGAAATCCTTTGAGTTTTGGTGGTCTTTTAGTCTGAAATTTGAGTTTCTAGAGGTTCAATGAAGGATGCATGGGAAGTTTCATGGTCTTAAGGATTGAAAATAAAAAATATATTTTTCATTAGGATATAGCAGTTAGGAGTGAATTATTTAGGGGAACTTTCAACAAGATTATGAATTTTTGGTTTTTGGGAAAAGGGCCTCACATGGTCCCATGTATGATACTTAGGACCGTGTAGGATGATCATGATGTTTGGTTTATGTTCTATATTTTTAATTTTTAAAATCCTTATTATCTCCCAAAACCCTTATTCATGACCCAACTCAACTTTTGATGGACCTTGGGAATCTTGAGAGAAATTTTTAGGATCCTCCCTAGACGAACAACACAATTCTATCTTAAAATAATATGAACAACATTGAATTGAAGGTTTTATCTTGAAGAAATTTTGAGTTAAATGATTTATATTTTTCTTCCTTTTATTTTCCTCTCCATTAGGATATTTTCATGTAATATTAGAACTAGAGCATGAAAATTATGGATTTTGAATCTTGAAAAAAAGAATCAGGATCTAATGTTTTTATTTCAATGGTTTAGAGGATTAGATCATGGTTACTAATAATGAATATAAGGTTTTGTTAATTTTTAGTTATTTTCATATATGGTAGGTTCATCATGTTCACTTCTTAGTGAATTTAACTCCAATTTGTGTGTTTATGTGATTTTAGTCTATTTTATTATGTTGGGTGTTTATTCTATAAAATTCATAAATTTTAATTGGTGTTTTTTGGACTTAATAAAACCCAGGGGTTTTGGGAATTTGAATCCAAAAAATGGGATTTGGTTTAAAATTAGGATTATTGGGAGAATTGTTTTGGTAATCCAAATAATTTTTCGAAAGTTTAATGAATTGGATGTGATTAATAATCAATATGTTTCAAAAAATAGATTGTAGTTTTAGTAATCATAATTTATATGGAATTTTAATTAATGTGATGTGGATGGGAAGGGAAATGAATTTGGGAAACACTAAGATGGGTGAAGACCCATATTAGGTGTATTTTATGATCATTAGTAATATTTTTTTGTTAATTTTACTACTACTCATGCATCTAGGATTATTATTGATGACTATTGGATTGAGTGTTTTCTAAAAATTTATGACATGAGTTAAATTCCTTTATTTATTGGAATTATTATGGTTATATGATAAATAGTTTTGAATTGAAATTAGTTAACTATTTTTCAAAGACACTGATTACATGATTAGTAATATATATTTAATGTTATTTCATTCGAGTTATATAGGGATTTCCTATTAGTTATTTATATACTCACCCTTACCAGAAATATTATTGTGTATGTAGATGCCTTATATCATAATGTAGTTAAGGTAAAGGATCCAATTTTAATTGGAGATGAATTCTAAGAGTTATTTTCATAGTTGAAAAAGGGTTTTCCCTAGTTAATTTTCTGTAGAGTTGGAATACACATGTTATATAATAATATTTATTTTAGTTCATCATTTTATGTCAGGATTTTTAACTATATATTTCACTTTAATGTGATTATATTTTTTGTTTACTTTATTTTTTTAAATTATATTTTTTTTGTTTTGAAATAAAATTCTATATTTGTGTCTCATATATATTATTGTTTACTATGAGAAAAAATTATTCCCCAATGATTATTTTATTATATTAACACTAGTTTCAAGTCTATGACAATCTAGGAACGTGCCTAAGTCCATGAGGTAATCCCATCTTGACCTCTATATTCAAGTTCATGGGTTGGGTTCATCACAAAATGGAATCAGAGAAAAGTTTTTTAAATTTTTTAGTCTTATGAAATCTTCTACGTGATGAGATTAGTGTGGTAAAAAATTAACATGGACCTATTAGAGGTATAAATAAACTTTTTTTGGTGAGACTTGAGTTTCATAGGAGTCTAGGTATGGAAAGTGTTTAGAAGATCCATTATAAGATATTCTTACTCATTTACTTTTAAGTGTTTGTAACCATAATGGGTTGGGATGTTTAGTACATTTAGAAATCTTGATACACATGCATATAAACAATATAAATTTTCATTGGATTTCAAGAAATTAATTTCCATACCTAATTATGGTTTTAAAATTGATATAAAATAGTTTTAAAATGTATTAGTTTTAAAAGGTAATTATTGAGAATTTATTTAATTTCTTATGTGGTATTTCATCTCTAAGGGAATAAATCACTAGAAGTTAAATAGAACCACTTATATGTGAAATAAAAATCTTGTGTTTTGGACACTATGGTTTAGGAAAATGATATTTCTACATCGAACCACATGTGATTTTTCTTTAGATTAATGGTACTATATATATAAAAATCTTTAGATAGCCAATTCATAAGAATAATGAAGGATTTTAAAATGTGAAGTGTTTTACTAAAATATTAAAATTTTTGGTCAAAGTAATCCAATCACTTGAGAGGAGAGTATATCTAGATTAACCTAAGAAGGCATATCATGCTTCAATTTTCTAGAAGAAGAATCCTCATATATTTAATATTTATGGTGAGTTATAGGAAGAAAATTATTGGATATAAAGATTAAACCAAGTATTATAATTTATTCATAACTTGTGACATTAGAGGTGTATTTTTTCATGTTCTTGGTTAAGGGAGTTTCTTTTAAGTGGTGGGAGATAGTTACAGAAGTGAAGCTCTATGAGGATTTAACATGGTTTATATTCTAGAAGATGTTTAGTTAGTAGTTATATCTTGAGACACTAATGTTAAGAAAATAACAAGATTTACTGGAGTTAGAGTAAAGGAATATAATAGTGCTAGGGTATGATATAAATTTTATGAAGTTATTTTTCATTATACTAGAGTAGATCACTAATGATCGTCTTAAGGCATAATGGTTTGTGATGAAAATTTGACTTATTATTCGATTGATGGTTATCTTGGTTTATTTACCTACCTATACAAAAATTCTAAACATGATAGTGATGGTATAAGAAAACAAGATATATGTGAATGGTACTCAATTTTTTCTTCCCAGAAATAAGGGATTCAAGAATATTTCTAGTAGTAAAAATAGAAATAAGGATAAAGAATAGTAAGGAGGTAGTCAGAATAAGTCAATGAAATTATGTTCTTATCAAGGGAGGAGATAACTTGAGTGTTACTAGTGTGGTAGAAGAGAACACATTTAGTGGGTCTATCCTAATAAACCTTAGAAATATCATTAGTGAATAATTTTTAAACATTCTAAGAAGTTATATAATTATTTTTATAATAATTATGGTGTCATATGTTCTAACCAAACATATAGGTGAATTATTTTTGTAAAGTAATAAAAGTAACATGGAGTTACATTTTATGAATGGATTGGTAGTAATCCTTAAAAAAGTTTGGCCTAGAAGAAACAAAGATAAATTTATACTACAAATCATGTCCTAGAGGAGTTTGAGGTTTACCTATTACAATGGGTAGTTTTAAGATTATTTACATTATGGTATTTATTATGTTTGATATGGATGCTTCTCATTTATTAATATATGTTAAATTAGTATAATAGTGGAATATATGGAAGGATTTGATGTATTTTTCATAAAATATTGAGATGCTTATTAGAAAAAGGGTAGAACGTGGGCTTATTTTCCCATATAATTACATTATGTTCAATGATATAGAAATATCATGGGATTTATTTGTTTGGGAGATGTAAATTTATGACTTCATATTTGGAATGGAATGGATGGTGAATCTCAAGGACTATATTAATTTTTTTGAGAAAAGTGTTTCCCTTACTTCTCCCAATAGAAGTGTTAAAAATTTTTAATGGGAATGAGACATTTGTGCTAGTCAAGAAAGGATTTTCATTAAAAGAAATATGGATTAAATTTATTATTCAGTTGGGTTAGTTCTCAAATCAGTAAAATATGAGAATATATTTCATTTTTTAGTAGTGGTGAATGATTTATGAGATGTGTTTCAAAAATACTTCTCTAGAATACCACTAGATAGAGATATGAAGTTGTCCATTGATATTTTGGATGAGATAAGGTTGATCACATTTACTAAGTGTCACATAAATCCTACAAGGAAATGACTGATTTAAAGTTAACTTTTTTTATTATCAAAACACTTTTGAGGGTAAAGTGAGAAACCAAACGATCCAACATTAAAATCAATTTAAACCATTAAGATGGAAAACCTGGATCAATACTACATAATCTGCCACTCCCTATAGATTAAACCTTGGTGAAAAGCCTCCACCACTGCACAACTACTCGACTAGCTGTCTTGTGCAGAGTTTCACGGGCCCAGTATCGATGGCAGAGCCATACCCTCTCAAACATACAAATCCAAATGGCTTGAACAGGTGGAAGATTCTTTCTCTGAATCTCATATGGAGTAGAAAATGTATAATTTCAGTGCAACACATCAAAAATTCATAGAAAACTCAAATAGAAACATCCAAAAATAGAGTCTCCAAACCAACAGTCAACCAACCCAAAAATCCACCAGGAGCTCTCAAATTTATCCAACACACTGTAGAAACTCAGTTGTCATGTTCGGGCATCCCACAGGTGATAAGATGATCATATATTGTGCACAATAAAACTGAATAAAATCAGGTTCAACATGAAATAATCTGATCTTCAGAGTGAATCTCACATCAACCAATCTTCACTGCTCCACCATCGCATGATCACCTCAATGCTCACAACCGAATGCCATTAACCAAAACCCAAAACCTAACATTAATCGGAAACAATCCGAGCCAAATCCATATCCCTTGGAGCTAGCACAAACTCAGATTGGATAAATGATCACCCAATCCTACCAAAAAACCTCATCTAGAACATGAAACAGAAAATCATGCCATCTCACAGACATATATGTACCCCAAGACAAAAAACAACAAACAAAAAATGAAAAAAAACATCACTGACACAGTGAAGGAGACCTGTTGCAAACCAAATCCCGGTTCGTCCATCCCGTTCGCACGTAGATACCACAATGAACCACCCATCACACATGCCTAAGATGATGCAGTACCCTCATGCTGCTAAATTTGGACATAACCACACACCAACACTACACCGCATTGAGACCCTATCCAGCAATGAAGGATTTGAATGAGGAAAGACAGCCATGGTGCAAAAGATCAAGGCAGCCGAGAGAAGATGTCGACGCTACTGCAACAGAGGATCTTCCGCCACAAAATCATTAATCATGAGGGAGGAGGTTCTACACAAACCCTATATGAAAAAGGAGTCACCAAGGGGAAACCCTCTTGTGCATATCCCCTTACGAGCACATCCCTAAAGTTTGACAAGGATATGAGAGATAAATATTTAGTTAGAGGATTAGAGGGAATGAGATTAATTTGATTGAGTGTTTTTACTTGGAAAAAACCTATTCTTATTCACTAATAACATTAATAATTGATTTTGATTTTGAATAAACTAACAAAAATTGAATCAAGTGACACTAAAAAATAAATACTCTCCACCTTATTTTGATTAATTGAAGGGAGATAGGTGGTTTTTAGAGATTTATTTGAAATTGTGATATCACCAGCTAAGGGTGAGGGTAATATATATTACGTAGAAAATTTTTAAGAGTATTTACAAACAAAATGAGTTTCTAGAGATGCCTTTTAGTGTTACAAACATTGTTATTATTTTCATTTACTTAATTAATTGAGTTTTATATAAATACCTAAACTCATTTTTAATGGTGTTTATGGATGACATTTTAACTTAATTTTTATTCGAGGATGACTATAGAAGTAATTTGAAGACTATGATAGAGATGTTATAAAATAATAGGTTATAATCAAAGATATCCAAATATTAACTTCAGATATAGGAGGTGAAGTTCTTAGGGAACATGATTTGTGAGAAATGTGTCTTAATGGATATGAAGGGAAAAGACAAATCTAGATCTATGATATCACTGACTGGGGAGGGTGTAAATTAGTGATCTTATCCTTTTTATGTTTTCCTACTTAAGAAATAATATTTACATATGATTAGTGAATAATGACCCTGCTAAAAAACAATAAACAAGCATAACTATAGAAACATAGGTATTTAAAAGGACCACTACTCAATAAGATCATCTAGTCCTTGGAATTGTATGTAAGTAATCCAAGACCACAAAAATCCCTAAAAAAATATTTTTAGTGGTTATAAAAATTAGAGAATATTCAAAACTTGTATAGAAATATATTACTTTTGAAATTGAATGCACTCCTTACACATATATTATGATATTACAATGTTTAGTAATAAAAATAAGTACGTTCACCAATAGTCCTTAGAACTTTATAACTGTGCTGCTTGAAATTTCTTCACACTTTACTTTCATTCAAGTACTTATTATTCCTATTAAATTTACTGAACAAAAATGAGAAAGAAATTATTCCTAGACTTTTTATGAAACTGTTCATCCAATCAATTCACTTTCTAATGCCCTTGGTCTGATATAGTTGGTCTGATGACCTGTTCATCTAACAGACTCTTCACATTATTCATCAAATAAAAACTGATAAGAAACTATATCTAGTACCCATCAGACTGATTCCTATCCACAATATCCATTTGATTATCTCTTAAATTTTTCAGAACTTTTTCCTACTGCCAAAAAAATCTACACAACTTCTTAGTACACCAACCACCTTTATATAAGTAGTGTTCCTATGAGAATTATGGGTAACACATGAACTTTAAATTAAAACTACCCACTCAAACATTTAACATTTGACCACCTTAAAACTTTCTAAAAATTTGAAACTTTCCTTAATACTTAGTGTCAATGAACACTTAAATTTTTCCTTAGATCTCATCCAGAATAATGATCCTCCTTCATGATTATTGAAGTATTTAATGGACAACTTAGAATTCTCACATTAATGACTATATGAAAACTTTGTAAAGACATTCAAACCTTCTGTTTATAATAACTTCAAAAAAAATCTATCATCTGGTGAAAATTCATTTGATGGTCTTTCATAACTTCATAAGAACATATCAGAAATATTTTTTAAGATAGTTACTCTCTTCAATGACTTACTTACAAAAATACTCACCTGTTAGATTTACTATTCAATCTCTATCTAATGAAATTTATTTGGAAGCATTTGTACAATGTATTCATATAAATACATCTATATGATTAATTGGAGGAAAATAATTGATCATTCTATAACTTCTTCCCTTAAAATATTCATAAAAGTCCATATGATATACTTTTTACAAAAGAAAACAATATTTTGTCTGATGAACATATAAAACTTCATTCTTTGGACCTTGTAAGAAGACTTTTTAAAGGTATATCTTATGGAATTCATCCAATGAAATTATCCTAATTACTCTATTCTATAATTATTAAATATTACTAAAATTAAAAATATAAATAAATGTATGTATGAAAACACTTTTCACTACCAAAATATTTTTCAATAACATCAATCTGATGTACTTCAAAAAACTTCACAACACAAATATTTTTATAGCCAAACCTCAATATCCCTCTTTTCACTCAAGTTTGGATCATGAGAACTTTTAGTAAGCATGATGTTTTATATTTTAGAAAAATAAATACATAACCTAATTTATTTTATCAAACATATCTGTCTGATATAACTTCATGAGAATATTTGGATAAAAATTAAGTTCCAAACTCAATTTGACAACGTTGATCTATTGGAATCCATCATTTATATTTAGTCTCATAGAAAATTTTCCCATTCACATTTTAATCTTAAAAATTTTAATATATTTATCTTAAAATACAAAATAAAACACTTGGAACAAACCTTCTTTCTTATGAACCATCTTCATTTTAATACCTTTATAACATATTGGCCTCAACAATCTCTAACTTTGGTTTTTGTTTCCAACCAAGGAACATAAATTACTAAAACATTGACTCTTAAGAAATGGATTACTAATCCAACAATTAAAAGGCTTCATGAGTGAAATCAATATATATATTAGAGTGTCCCCTTGAGACACATTAATTATTTATTATTTTTATAATTACAAACCTTATTATTTTGATTTATAATAATAATTTTGTTAAATTTAATTGTTTTTTAATTATTTAATAATTTATTTTTATTATTTTAATTATTACATATAAGTATTTTTGTTATATTTTATGAAAAATTAATTTCATTAAGTACTTTATTTTACCCTTAAGTATCATGTATTAATTATTTTTACCCTTATACATGTTTTAATTTCTTTTTTATTACCTTTAAACGACTTATTTTTACCATTACCCAAGTAAAACAAATTATATCTCACCCTTACATGAGTTTTATTTAACTTTATGTGAGTAAATTAGAACCTTTATATATGTTTTAGATTTTTCCCCTTACCCTTATGAAATTTTAGCATTTACCCTTACACAACGCTTGAATTTTTTGTCATACCCTTAGGAAACTTCCTTGTTATGCATACATGAGACATTACTTACCTTTATGTATAGATTTTAAAATTATTTTTACCTTATGTGATTATTTTTTCTATATTACTATCACATAACTATTTATTACCTTTATGTAGGCTATATAACTTTCATTTAACCTTTACAAAACATGTCATTATACCTTTTTGTAACAAATTTTTACCTTCACATAGATATAAAACATACCATTACATTACTTATACATCATAGAGTTTACCCTTAGGCTGCATGATATATTTTCAACTAACCTTTACATTCTATTTTCAATTTATGAGATACCTTTACACATTCCTGAAATATGAACCTAACATAGGAATGAAAATATGGATTTTCTAGATATTCTATGTTTCATGATATTAATGGTATTTTTATTTAATTTATGAGTATTTAAATTGTTTTAATTATTATAATGATTCTATAAATAATCATTAATCATATAGAATCTATGATAAATGTTTTTACATTTTTTAAAAACATTTCTATGAACATCAATATTTTTCTTATTTTAATTCATAAACTTGCTGAAAGTATTTTAAAAAATCAAATGAATTTATTTTGAGTTTATTTGTTTGTCTATATTATTTTGAAAATTCATTTTAGATTTTATCAAAACTATTCACACTTATTTTAATTTTTTAATGCAATATATTTAATTCTTGATATTATTATATGTTTAATATGGAAATATTTTTGAAATTCAAACTTCAAATTTTATAGTTTGAATCTATGTGAGATTTCTAGATATCTTTGGCATATTGTTTTTGAATAATTTGTAACTATCTTATTGAGTGATTTAATAAAAGTTTAATTTGTTTTAAAGGTTTCAAAATCGATTTAAATATGTTTATATCTCTATCCTAGATAATTATAGAATATTATTATCTAGAATCTCATAATAGATCTCTAGGTGTTTTTGAGTTTTATTATTATTTAAAGGGATCAAGTAATGAATATAGAAGAGATGATGGTAGTGATAATATAGACATATAAAATTCTAAAAGAGATACTATACCAAAACTATCACATCTATTTGAAGAAATCTCATGGAAGGTGTTGGATTAGACCAGAAGCTCTTTATTTTAATGATCCCAAATCATGTTTATAGTGTTATTGATGAATTTCATGTTTATATTAGTAAATTTTTGTAAATAAAAAACTAATGAAAATTCATATGTTTGGAAATTTCCATGGAACCCTACTGTATGTGCAGTGTTCTTACCACGTGATGAATTTGAACTGACCATGATGGGAAAGTCATCATGCTACCATACCACCTATTTTTCTCACCTGATTGAATGTACACTCTTCCTAAAATGCATCAATGAATTTTTTTATCAAATTATTGAACCTATAGTGAATTGGGGTTGAGCTTACCATGAATTGATGATCACCTTCCACATGTTCAATGAACCTACTGTGTGACAGAGATGTACCTACCATGTATAAAAAATACCTAACCATGAGAATCAGTGAAGTGACCACATAAGGGAAACACTATAACACATGAAAAAAACAAGTTACCATGAAAAGGTATGCATAATTTACATTAATTAATATACCATATACATCTATTATTATAGTGAACTTATAAAGTGACAACCTTCTACATTAAGAGAAATTCATACTACAAGATAAAATAAACTAACTGTGACACCTTTACACATCAACTGACTGTTCCAACTGACTCTGTCAAATTCCCATGCCAAATAACTGTTTTAAGGGAAGACTATTTTCCATGTCTAATTTATCTTTGGAGCATTTCAAATCTCAAATGGATAGTTTTTAAAGCATTAAATGAAGTGTCAATGCATTTAATATTGCATTCTTGTTCTCTAATGGATACTTTTGTATAAAGATATTCTTATGAAGGGAAAAATTAATCATGTGAAAAGGGATATAGAAAAAATTCTCCTATAAAGAATAAAAGAGGATCCTATATGTGCAACCATGCTATATAGAAGACTCTATGAAACCCTGTTTTCTAGAACCTGGTATGAATCCAAGATCCTTTCAAAGATAAATTCTAGGACTCTAGAAAAGTGAATATATTTGGATCAAGTTACATCAAATTTATATAGCTTATATATCTCACTCTTTTTTTATAATTTACTTTCATGTTTTTTTATTACTCTATTTATTCGTAAAAATGCAGTCTCTTATATTAAAATAGAGAGTGCGTGATAATATCTCAATTATTTAATTTATATTCCCATGAACAACTATGGAGTAGGTATTTTGTGACATGGTATCTTGTTTTATCCCATGTATAACTGTTGAAGAGGCACCATGCCCAGATAAACTTATGTACTATTGTATTTAAAATATGATACAAGTTTTTGATTAGTTTATTTAATAATAAACTACTTGTAAGTAAGTGATTTCCAAGTAGAGGGTATTAATTCTCAACTATATACCAAAACCCTTGTTAAATTTTCACTATGTTTTTTATCTATTTGGTCTTATTAATATTTAAATTAAATTTGTTTTTGATTAAATTTTATTAAAAAAATATATACTCAGATATTTAACTCAAGTTAGTGTTTTATATACTATTTTTGATATGAGTATAATTTTTTCAAAAGATAATTTAATTTTAAAATCATTTTAACTTAGAAGTGATCAAGATTTTGAGAAAATTTTCCATAGATCAAGTTATATATTTATATTTTTTTAACTGAGTGATTTTATCCAATTGGGGGATTTTGTTTTTAAATATAATTTTTTTTAAACTCAATTCATCCCCATCTTGAGTTGTCCACTATAAAAAACATTTGGTAAAAAAGGAATTTCAAAATATTTTTTTTGTGATTTTGTTTTATCTAAAGATATTAAATATCTTCTTTATCTAAATTTCGTTCTTTATGGATAATTATAGACATGAAGGATCATTAAATATTTATACTCCTTATTTTAATGGAACAACTTATGATAAATGGAAAATCAAAATGAAAATTCATTTAGAGAGTATAGTATTTGATATCTGGGTAATCATTATAGATAAATATGAGAAACCTCAAGCTACTAGAGTCTCTTGGATTGATGATACTAAAGAAGAATATGAATATAACTATAAATCTATGAATGGATTATACTATTATTTTTATAAGGATAAATTTAACATAATATCTACCTATTCCATGAAGGAATATCTAATGTTAATGAAAAGAGTTTAAACACTTATCCTATTAAATATGATACTTTCAAGATGGAGCCTGATGAATCCATTTAAGAAATGTATCTCATGTTGAATGAAATATTTAATATTATGTATTCACTGAGAAAATAGATTACTTATAAGGATTAAGTTATGTGACATCTCATATTCATACTAGAAATATGGAGAGGAACATCTGTGTCCATAAGAGAATCTTGGAACAATAACACACTACTAATAAAAGATATAATTGGAAAGCTCAGGATGTATGAAGAAGAATTAAAATTGAACAAAGATAAAATGGATAAAACTTAGAAGAATTCAGTATTATTTAAGACTTATAACTATAAACAAAAGGATAAGTTCAAATATGAATGTTCCAGTGACGATAAATCACCTGCAGATAGTGATGAAGAAATGGTTCATTTTGCAAAAAATTTCAAAAAGTTATATAGAAAGAATTTGTTTTAATAAATTAAACTATAAAGTTAAATACGATAATAGATGGAAATGGAGAAAATAATAGAATAATAATGATACTTCTAATTAAGTAATGTTCTATGAATGTAAAAGGAAAGTACACATCAAAGAAGTCTATCTCATCCTCAAGTATAAGAAGAAGTATAAGGGAAAAAGAATAAGATATAAAAAGGATATGATAGAAACATAGACTGCTTATGAGGATATATAAAGTGATTTAGACTAAATAATATAAGATATTAATGACCAATCTAATATGTGTTTCATGAAGAACACATCTAAGGTACTGAATTCTTTTCCTAAATCTACTATACATATTTTTTATTCCTTCAAAGAAAGAAAATAATGATGAGAATACATCCAGTAATAAATTATTTGAATATTATAACATGATATAAGATATATTTAATGAATTTAAAGATAATTATAAAAGTTTAAAGGAGAAACATGCCATGTCTTCTCACTTTAAAACCGATATTACATTAGATAAGGACAAAAATTATCAATTACTAAAGGAAAATAAGGAGCTTAAATTATCTAATGAGTAACTAAAGAAAGATCTGGACAGATTTACCAATGGAATATAAAACCTTATCTGAATTCTTGGTAAAATAAACTCTTAAATATACTACTAGAATTGGATTCCAACCTGGAAGGAGAAAAATATATAATAATAAATTTTTCCCAAGATCAAGTTCTGATAGTTCTATTAATATTTCTTATTCTTCTAGACCAAATAATGTTTTTTATTTCTGAATTTATAATATCTGCTTATAGGAAACCAATAAAAAATTTATGGACTCCTAAAGAACTTATTACTAACATCTCTGGACCCAAGAAAATATGGTTACCAAAATCATTTTTAGGTTAAATCTATTTTGTAGGTAACCTATTTGGAAATTCATAGTAAAAAATTATCGTATCTGGATAGTGGATGATCTAGAAATATGGCTAGAAACCACTCAAGCTTCAAACACCTAATCAAAATTGATGATGTACATGTCACTTTTAATGAAAAATAAAAAGGTAAGGTAATAAATATTTTCAAAATTGGAAACTCCATTTTACTTTTAATTTATAATGGTTTAATTTTATGTGAATTAAAATATAATCTTGCTAGCATTTCAAAATTGCATGATGATGGTTTCTAGGTTAAGTCAGAAAAAAATCCTTACAATGTGTGTCTATTTTAAACATGTTTTATTTTTTATTGTTATGAGAAATGAAAATCTTTATTCTATAAATTCAATTTTTTTTCACAGAATGTTTCTTATTTAAGTGACTTTAACAAAAAAATAATGGATTTGGCATAGGAGACAAGGCTATTTTAATTTTGAATCACTTAGAAATATAACCAGGAAAGGTTTATAAAAGGATCTACCCAAAATATAATTCTTAATATATAAATTCTTTAATCCCTTTCAAAAGGAGAAATAACAAAAATTTATTTCAAACCAAATAAATAAGTTTCAACTTCTGAAACTTTAGATTTGGTTCACATGGATTTTTTTGGACCCTATATAATTTATAGTTTACCAAGAAAAAATTATGCCTATGTTATAGTGGATTATTTTTCAAGATATATATAGCTGTTTTTCCTTGATCATAAAATTGAATCTATTTCTTATTTTTCTAAATATGTTAGAGCTATAGAACATATTAGTGGACTTAGAATTAAGAACAGAATAAGTGATCAAGGTCAAGTGTTTAAAAACTGAGTGTTCAAATCATTATTCTCACAAAATGGATATTGTGACAACATTTATGCTCTTAGGACCCCAAAACAGAATGGTATTGTTGAAAGGAGAAATAAAACCCTTTAATAAATTTATTGGACCATGCTCAATGAGTATAATTTACCTATATTTTTTTTAGTAAGAGGATTTAGATACAAATTTACATTTAATTAATAGAATTTTAATTATTACTCTTTTAAAGAAGACCCCATATTAACTATGGAATGGTAGAAATCCAATATTTAATTACTTTAGAGTTGTTGGTTGTATAGTATTTATACTCAACACAAAATAAAATTTAGAATAGTTTGTTTCCAAGAGTGGTGAAGGAATTTTCCATACATATTCTACATCTAGTAAATCACACGTGGTATTTAATAAAGGACTAAGATTTTGGAAGTATTTGTATATGTCATGTTTGATGAGACATATCCCCATGAGAATATGAACCATTTAGAAGGTTTTTGGGATGAACTTTCCAATTTGGGCATCAATTCTACCAGAACATTTACAAATAACTCTATAAATTCTAATGAATATATTAAATCTAAAGCTATAGATGAGAATAAGGTGTCAAACACTTATATTAGTTGAGCTATTAGGACTCATAGATATCCCCCATAGATGATGTTGTAGGTGACCTAGATAAAGGAACTTAGATAAGAGATTCTCTTATAAATTAGGTTAAAAATAAAGTTTTATTTCCATAGATTGAGACTTAGAACAAAAATAATGCAATTAATGGTGAATATTGAGCAATGGAGATACATGAAGAATTAAATCAGTTTGAAAGAAATTAATTTTGGGAGATATTCGAAAGACCTAAGGACTACCAAACATCTATCATTAAATGGGTGTTTAGAAATACGTTTTATGAGTCATTCACAATAGTAAAAAAAAATAAAACTATATTGGTTTCACAAGGATATAATCAAGAATAAGGTATTGGAAATTAGGAAAAGTTTTCAACATTATATAGGATTGAAGGCATCAAGATATTTCTTGCCTATGCAGCGCAATTGAATTTCAAACTATATCAAATCCATTCCAAGAGTGAAATATTAAATGGTAATATTGTTGAGGATTTTTTTGAACACCCCATGGGTTTTAAAACCACCACTTTCCAAATAATATATTTAAATTAATAAAATATTTATATGGGTTAAAACAAGAACTTAAAGCTTGGTATGATAGGATCAACTCTTTTTAAATTTCCAATGGTTATACAAAAGAAATATCTAACCCTACTTTATTTTTTAAAATAATTTTAAAGGTTGTTTTGGTTAACCAAATTTATATTGATGATATTGTTTTTGGATCTTTAATAAATTGTTTATGTATTGAGATTTCAAAAAGTATACAAAGTGAATTTGAAATGTGTCTGATGGGTGAAATTAAATTATTTATTAGTTTTCATATTTTTAAAAATAAATATAGAATTATTTTAAATCTAATTAAGTATCCTAAGATATTTTAAAAAATTTTGGTATTGATAACAGTAAAGGTAGTTATACTCCCATATGTACTAGATAACAATTAAATCTTGATAAAACTAAGAAATCGGTTGATCAAACCATTTATAAAGTTATGATTAGAAGTTTAACATGCCAAAATACTATATGAATATATATTATGTTTAGTGTGTGTATGTGTTCTCTTTTTCAGGAAAACACAAAAGTGTCTCATTTACTCACTGTAAAAATAATTTTCAAATACCGAAAAGATACAACAAAATTTGGATTGTTTTATTCTATAAGATAATAATTTTATTTAGTCAATTATTAAGATGAAAATTTTGGTTATTATAAGTTAGATATAAAAATAAATTTTGGAAAATTTCAATTTTTGTGAAATTTTATTCTTTCATGGTGTAGTAGGAAACAAAATTCCATTGCAATATCCACTTCTTAAGTGAGTTCATAGTTATAGGCATTTTTTTTGGATATATTAGGTGTATAAAACATTATTAACTTGATTGTGGATACCAATTATGACATGTACCTTTAAATTTTGATAATAAAAGTGTGATAAATATTTCTAATAATCCTATACCACATTCTATATAAAATAATATTGATATTGTATATAAATTTTTGAGATATCATTTTCATAATGATGATATAACTCTTGAGTTCATTGGTACTGAACATCAACTTGATGATATATTTATAAAACCCTTTAATGTTTAGATAATCAATTATATAAAACACGAATTGAGTATGATAAATTAAAACTAATTATTTTAATTAAATTTCATCCTTTTTAGTTATTTATGTTATGTTTATATTATGTATTTTACTTTTTATAGAGTGACTGTGAAGTGAAGTTCACACAATCTGTATGTTGAACTTGAGTTTTTGTTTATACAGTCACTATACCTACTATAAACACTTAATCACATGGTTACTATATTTACCTTGAATATTTTATTCATTCGGTTAGTATGACTATCATTATTTCATAGTCAGCATGCCTACCATACGTTTAGTCTCACAGATCCCCGATCAACATACCTATCATGTTTTGTTACTTAGAAAATTTTATTTAATTTCTAGAAGGATTTCATTTATGATTATTATTATTTTATTCCCTAAATGATTTAAATATGGTTTGAAATTTAATCTAAATCAACAATTATCTTTTCTCTTGGATCTACTCTATCCTTTCTAAATGTTTTTCATGGATTTATTTCTCTTATCTTGAACCTCTCATTCTCTCCAACCCAAAGATCTCTATATTTTATCTCGTACCTGATCCCTTTTCACTCAAATTGAATAAAAAATACTGTAGATGAAATGTGTGTTAGAAAACGCTTTTCCTATTCAGTCACATTATTCAAATAAGTCAAAAGACATCTTGAGAATGTTAGTGATGATGAAAAATCAACATGTGGATGATCCTCAGTCTCCATTGAAAAGTAAATCGATGTGTAGTGGTTAAAATTGAGAAGATCACTGGTTTGGAATGTGATTAAGGAACAAGGGTGGGATTTGTGGTTTAAAGGAAACTGTAAGCCTTTCTATCCAAATTTTATTAACTAATTCTATGAATAACTTGATTTATTCCCTATATAGAAGAGTGATTCAATTAATTCAAGGACAAATCGTGAGGTTATGGGGTTCTCCTCAAGGCGATGGTTAAAGAGTTATGGTGTAACTTACAAAGGATAGTTTAGAGATTACCAAAGATAATATCTATTTAATTAGGTATAGTTTGTGTTTTAGATTAATTTAGATGATCTCACTGGGAATGAAACTCCTCAAAGACCATTGGATGTTTATTTGAGTGGAGAATGTAGGCTACTAGTTTGTTTATCCAACACCAAATTTTTCTATGAAAGGGACACTTCAGTATCATACAACAACAAGATCTATTATTATTATTTTTATGAAGTATGTTTCTTAGATCAACTTGTATAGATATGTTGTGAGAAATATGGTTGAGTTGTGTAATCCTTATTTAAAATTAAATTCATGACCTCATCCCAATATTTTATGATCATTCTTAGTGTAAAAACGATTAATTCCCCAGTGAGAGGAAAGGATTATGTAAAGACCCTTACCCCGGTATCCCGAAGTTGGTTCCTTACTTTATTATATTGTTATAATAAATAAGGAAGTCACATCACCAAGGACATAATAGTTTAAGATATTTGGAAAACCATATACAAACATAAGTTTTACATTATATCTTGAAATAAAAATAAATATAAAAAATCTAAAGGAAACATTCATAAACTCTAAGATTATCCCAGCAAGTTATGCATAGTATACATCATTACATACGGGGAAAATTTTAAACATAAGAAAGGGGTAAGATCAGATGCTCAATAAGGGTAAAAAATATACCAGAATCTATAAATATAAACAACAAGTCATAATTAATATCTAACATCACATTTTATTAAATCATAAACTCGAACATAGTATAAAAGTAATAAAAGTTGAACAAAATAATTCCATATAAATAATCACATGAGAATAAAAATTAACCAAATATATTATACTAGTAGAATAATCACATGGATTATCAATTAATAATATCATAATATAGGAATAAATAATTCCATTCATCATAACATACTGTCAAGGAATATACCAAGAAACCAAACATAAATAGGTTAAAACCCAGTCTAGTTTGTCTCATGAGACCTACTGATCTATTAAGGGGATATAGAAAGCCCTACCCATCACTTACTAAGTCCAATAAATTACTTATATGAAATGGGTGAAACATAATGAACATATAAATTTATATTGAAAATATCATATGAAATTTAAATAATATCCCCAAACAATAAACATAATCAAAAATCATTTAGAGTAATAGAGATAATGATATCAAGATAGTATATCCCAAAAAATATTAATAAACCATTAAATAAAATATAGTACATGATAAAATAAGTGATCAATCAAAATTACTCATAATATAAAACATAGGGTGTTGAAATATATGAAAAATACTCTAATAAAATCATTGATAAATTCTTGAGAGAAATACCGTTTTACTTTGGAAAGAAGAGTTATTTTGGAAAATCATTTGCATTTTTCATTAAAATAATATTGGAAACATGTATATATTAGAAAATCAAAGTTAATGAAATTATATTTTAGGAATAAAAAAGAATGTTCATACTAAAATTTGGAAACTAAATTGAAAAAATCTAAAAATATTATTTAAGAAACATTAGAAATGAGCCACTTTAGTGCGATTTAAATGAAAATATAAAAAATTATTTAAAGAGAAAAAGGGAATAATTATTTGAATAAAATAATAAATTAACTAATATTGTTTTACATGATAAAAATAGTGAATTTAAAAAAATATTTGTGGCTTAAAATATATTATGAAGTGTACTTTAAAATGGGTAATAAATTGGGATGTTTCCTTTAATCGGGCTTGCTTATCAGAAGGAATTGAAAAAGGAACCTTATAAAATATGTATTTCACAATGAAAGAAAGAATAATTGA
This sequence comes from Viscum album, assembly GCA_963277665.1. NCBI lineage: Eukaryota > Viridiplantae > Streptophyta > Magnoliopsida > Santalales > Viscaceae > Viscum > Viscum album. Next base: position 53,811,004 of record OY728126.1, read on the forward strand.
TATATATAGCTATATTTGGAAAATAAACACATATTTAATTAGTATTACATAATAATAATTAAGAATTACATTAGGGTAAAGAGAGAGAAAGCATATCTAGATGGAAAAATGGAGGTTCAGGAAGAAACCTTTATCCCTTTGAAAATAATCAAACCATATGACCCATATAATTAATGATCATAAAATAAGACATTTAATACCAGGAAGATAAATATATTAATTATATGATATATAAATGTTCAGTATAAATACACCACATAGAAGAAATAGTGGTGAATAAGGCATATCTTAGAGAAATAAAAGTGAGATGAGAAATCCCTTAACTTATGTATGAAAATGTTATGTACTAGCAATTAATTACCTGGATAATAAAACCAGATTAATTAATATTTTAATTCAGAACCTATTAAATATTTATTTTATTTTTTATAATTTTATTAAGTTCATTTATAGCCTTTTTGATGAGTTATAAGACTCAATTTTATTTTTCAGGAGTGTTCATTACATTAGTTTTAATGGTTGGTTCAGTTGTATACATCTGTGAAAGATCATGTAAAATGAGAATAATTATATAGGATTAAATTTATATGTTATTAATAAAAATGTATAATATTAAATGGTATTATAATTTTTTTATATACATGAGGATAATTCATTTGATAAAATGTTAATGATAATCGTTTAGCTTATTTTGTCATTTTTTGATCATCTTGCACTAGTTTTGTTTTATTAATTAATATTATGTATATATACTGGTTCTAAAAAATTATATAAATTATAATATGTATAATAAAATATTATTTAACCATAATAATGGTTTTATGACCATCCATGAAAGATTTATTAGAAAATGAAAAATCATCATCCACAAAGGTGGTGAATTCACACCTCATAGACAATGTTTTTATTTTTTAGAACAAAAGGGTAAGAGAAGAGACTTTATGGTGGATATACTATTAACATAATACAATTATAGTATATATATAATATAATATATTAATCATTCATGTTTGTAAATATTAGGTAAGGGAAGGGTAACAAAATAAAATACAATAAAAGAAAAATAAAAGAACAAAACACCACTTGAATTCCTCTCCTTGTGAACCACATTAAAGAAATTTGAAATGGTATTTTGGGTGAGAAAATAAATAAAAAAAGTTTTGGGATTGGTTTTTTAGAAGTATTGGGTAGAAATTGGACAAGCTTCAAGGATTTTGAGTTGTGAGGTGAAGATGTAGTGAGGGGTGGTATTTATAGTGGGGGAGAGGAGTGTTTTTTGATTATTTTATAAATTAGTTTATTATTTTGGAATAAGATTATCAATAGTGTGAACCTTATTTATAAATATATTAAAATAATTAAGGAGAGTGGGATATTATGGGCTTACATCACCAATACATCATCTATGACTCAATAATTCATGTATTTGTTAAATACTATAAATTACCATATTTCACTTTTCATAAAAAATTAAACTATTTTATAAAAATAAAAAAAAGTTCCACTGATTAATTTTCAATGTGTAGAATTGAAAAATTTACTCGATTTGAAGATTTTTTTTTTCTAATTATGAGAAATTTATTTTTTAAATAAATTCATCATTTACTTGAAAAATATTGATTTTAATATTATGACTATTTTTTATGACACTTTGAAAAGTCAGTTAAGGTATCATAAAATTATATTACAATCATAAGACAAAAAGATATTAATTTATGAATCTATTTCATCAAAATAAATTTTCTTTTAAATAATTATTTTAATTATAAAATTATTAATAATCATTTATGTTTAAGAAAAATAAAAATACTTAATTTATCATTTCTAAAACACTCATTTACTTATTCCATGATACAAATATATTATATTTTCATTCATAAGATAACTAATTTTTATTTATAATTTCTTAGGTGAGTTTACTATTCAAATAATAAATGTACTATTAATTATAATGAAAAGTAATGTTTTATAAAAATTGAGAATTTTCACTATTCATTAGAAAATGAATATTTTTAGAAAAATAAAAAAAGTTCACCTTAGATAATTTTGAAATTTCAATTTTAAAAATGAAGTTTAATTTGATTAGTATAATTTATAAAAGTGTCAAAATTTAGTTTTAAACCAAGTGCGCCATTACAAGGTGGAAAAAATGTCTTTAGAAAAACAAAGCCCTTTAATGTGCTAAATTGGATTCATTTTTATCTTATGACTATAAAGTCATTTGGTTGAATATAAAAACATTTGATTAAATATATAATATATAAATTCCATAATTTGGTTTCTACTATTTATTCCCTCAAATTTAACATCTAGGTTATAATATCATGTAATAATAATGATATTTAATTATGTATCATTTTTCCTTTATGCTTAGTGTTTTGTGAAACATATAATGTTGAAGAAATTAAATTTAAAAATAGATATTCCATAAAATCTTGGGGTGTTACATTCTCAAATTCTTCAATAAAAATTATCTTCTCAATTTTGAATTGTACTTCAAAAGTCAAAGGTTTATACTTGAAATTCCTTTATGGGAAACCCACATCAGAAATACGGTTAATAAAATATCTTCTTAATACGAAGGAATGAGAAATTTTAAGGTCATAAAAAACAAGGATTTTAGGTAGATAATTAATAGTGAAAAGTTATAAAATTGATATGTAAGAGAAATCTAACCATGAAGTTTTGACAGAGAGTGATAGATAACATGGTTATTAGAAATTTAACCATTACGAAATCATAAATCTGGTGATCAGTTAAAAGATTATTGATTTCTCATAAAGTAACGTAAATGGATAACATTTTTGTTCCAAAATATTTGTCCTAATATTTAGATAATCACTTGAGAAAATAAACTTACTTGATTACATGCTATAAGAACAATCTCATCCTTTGGTTGTGGTTTGATCAATTTTCACTTCATACCTTACACCTTGAAATGATTGTAAAAGATGAATCGTCATGCCTAAAGAAATTTTAAAAAATCATGTGGTCCTTAATTCATTACTTTAACCTTTAAATATTTACTAAAACTGATAAGGTTAAAATATGTTATCAAATAAAAATAATTTCCAAAATTTAACTCGATCCATTCCACAATTTGTTAATATTTAGACTCGTCTAAAACATGTCTATCCTCATTCAATGACAAAAAAATTTAGAACTAAGGTAACTAAATTTCCAAAATCAACTTAACATAAGATTTAGCTAATAATGTTTCTCTCAATCTCACATACCAAATATATGAATACCTTGATCATCTTAAAACCATAATGAAAACATGCATGCTTTCAAATCCATAAAGAAGAAGCACTGAAATATAATTATTATATATCTAATGATTCTTATAACCAGAATATCATAATTCTTGAATCCAAAAACAAAAATAAATTAATTATCCCACTTCTACTATAGTAACATCTTAATATTTACATTGAAACATTTTATTTTTCTGATCTATATTCCCTTGATTATTGGGACATTCATTTGTGGATTAGGGTTTGATGGCATGTGATCTTCCTCCTGGCCATTTTGATGGATATAGATACAGCGGTGGTAGGGATCTCGGTTCTAGTAGGGCGTATAAAGCGGTGTTTCCCAGATCAACCGCAGATCTTTGTTTCATGGCGGAAGAGAATGGTGAAGATGGAGGTTCCTTGATGTTGGTGTCCGATGTGATTAAAACATCATTGAATGATGATGGTGGTGTCACAATGGCGATCATCGTGGCAGCGAGCAATACAGCGCTGACCGAAGATGGCGGAGTGAGTTGTGTGGACAGACTCATGCCAGTGGCTAGGGCTGGAGGTGCGGAGGGAGCAGGTATTTTGTTGGTGACTGTTGCTGGCGGCACGGGTGATGTGGCTGGGATGGTAGCTGAGGTAAAGCGTGATTATATAGTGGATGAAAATTTAATTGGTACTACTGTAGGTAAATCATAGGTTGAGAGACCGGCTTTGGCTAGTGTTGTTACTACTGGAGTTGTAGTTGCCAGAGATGCATCCATGCACCCACTTGAGGGTGTTCCGGGAAAATTTAGAAATCTAAGGACTGGAAATTCCAAATCTGGCATTCTCAACCAGAGGTATTTTTCAAAGGTTAAGGATGTCACTCTAGAGTGAATGGTCATGAAAGGTGACACTACACATGTGACTGCTAACCGAGCAGCGATTCTGGACAGATTTAAAATATGTGAATTCTCCATAATCTCTCGTATTTTTCATCCCGTAGGTGGTAAGTATTGGAAAGTTGATGATTTATTTCGGAAGTTGGTCTCTATTTGGGGGTTTTCTGGTTGGAGATGTATTCCCTTGGGTCTTGGTTTCTTTCATATCATTTTACCATCTGATGACCTAAAGCAAAGGTCATGGGGGTGAAACTCAATTTCCTTGAAACCAGGTATGATATGTTTTCAGGAGTGGGATTTTCGTTTTAATCCCTTTTCAATAAAGAATACTAGGGTTCGAGTCTAGATCAAAATTGTTGGCCTTAATTGGATTTTGTGGCATCCTAATATCTTATTTGATATCACCTCTTTTGTGGGAATTCTGATCAAAATGGACAGGAATACTGAGATTGAAGAATTTGGGCATTATGCTAGGGTACTGGTGGAGGTTGATTTGAGATCTAGTTTGATCCATAATGTGGTTTTATCGGCATTAGATGAGGATATTACTTTAAAAGTGGAGTATGAAAGACTTCCTGATTTGTGTGAAGAGTGCCAAACTATTGGTCATGTTAAAGATAAATGTCACATGAATTTGTTTTTCTCCTTCTGTTCTTTAAAAGGGAACTATGAGGCTACTTGTAGGAAGAAAATAGGGAATCAGACCTCACAAACCAATGTAGTCCCGCCTTGTGATGGAAAACATCCCAATGAAAATATGGGAAATGGATTTTCACAAGATACCTATGTGTCAGGGTAGATGGCTGATATGCTAGTGTCGGGAGTGACTGAGGGTGACCCCATACCAGGATCCACCCCTGCATTTGAGGCCAAAAAAAAATCCAACTGATGATGGGAATCTTTCAAGTATCCAAGAGGAAATCAATATGTTTAGGGAATCTCAGGGCATTCATGGAAAATGGGATGATATTGAGGATGACTCCCCCAAAAAATCATCTTATAGTCAGGTATTGTCCAAAGGAAAAAATGTTGTTGGGGATGATAGAGTTTTTCAACCTGTTCCTCCAAGGAAAGTGGGACATAGAAAAGATTACTCCTACATGAAGCCGACTATGGTTACTAGGTCTCATGGCCCTGTTGATTTTGATTATAATTGGTGTGGTGATGATGACTTCTATCAATATGAGTAGGATTTTTGACTTGGCATAAGGGCATAAATGCTTGTATTACCCCAACCGTCTACTTTATGTATTTTCTTCTTCTTAATAAAAGGGCTCTGCCCTAACCTTTCTAATAAAAAAAAACAATTGGAACATTAAAACTTTACAACTTATTTCTTCCCCTTACATTCATGATCCTAATGAACTTTCTCTCCACACTTGTTAGAAAATATAATTCCCTTCAGGAAAGTACCGGAGTGTTTCTTCCAAAAATTTTCACATGTGGGGAAATATATCTTTCCATTTTTTCCTTTATTATTTTCTTGCACTACCATTCTCTTTTTCTCTTGCTTTTCCTTAAATTCAAAAGACTTATATAATTCTTTATCTATGTTGAAAACACATGAGACTATATCCTCATATAATGAGAATTTCAGGGAGATTATGTCCCTTTGATGAATTGGTTTAAGACCATTAATGAAACAACCAATATTGACCCTTGGATTACGTATGTATTTAGAGGCAGGCCCTGCAAACCTTATAAAACTCACTTCATTCTTGGAAATGGTTTTATCCCATTTTTAGCTCAGACTCAAGAATTGACTCCCCATATCCACTAGATTTTCCTAAGGGAAATATTTACCTTATAAAATTTCTTTAAAATCCTTCCATTCTATATTTTCAATTTCTTCCACCTTCTTTGTGTTTGGAATTAATGACCACCATTGATCTACATATCTCAATAAATGAAAAACTACTATGATAACCTTCTACCTTTCATTAATTACAAAAATATAAATATATTCTCTAAGGAATTTATCCACTGCTCTCCTAAAAATGGTTTTATATCCCCATTTAATGATGGCAGTTTTTGTCACATAAAGTGGTGTAACATTTTTACACCTTATTGTGGATTAGGATGCTCCATGTGCATAAGGTTATTTATCATAACCTAAGTTAGTTGTCCTAATATAGTTATAAGTTTTTTATCTCAATTTTTAGTTCCATATCCAACATCATTATCGTTTATATAAGGACAATCCAAAATGGGATACACACGTTGATATAGTCTCTATTACTTCCACTAGGCACCATTTATAAACAATGGAATACACTAGATTAGATCATACCATTATTAAACATAATGTGTAATCTCAAAACTAGTGAATCAAATAATCCTAAATTGAAAATTTAGATCTAAATAATTTATAAATCAAAATCTTGGTTTCTTTGGGAATATTTCAAAATTTTATCATAGGGTTTCGTTCTCTATCCTATGTTTTTATAAATCTAGTTTCCAAAGTTTCTAATAAACTTCCTTTGATTCCAACTATAAAGATCCTGACCCCAGTAACTCAAATATGGTGCCTTACCTTATTACATTGGTATAATAAATAAAAAATTCACATCCTAAAATACATAATAGTTTAGTAGATTTGGAAAACCAAATAAAAAATTATGTTTTACATTTTAAAATAAAAGGAAAAACAACATAGAAACTCCAATGTAAATATCTATGAAATTCTTTATTATCCCTACTAGTCATCATAATATACATCTTTAAATCTTGAGGTAAAATAAAATATAATAATGGGGTGAGATAAGATGATCAGTAAGGGTAAATAATACAATAGAACATATAAACATTAATAATGAGGCAAGGTGAATATCTTACAACACATGTCAGTAAAGCATAAAATTGAACACAATATAACAAGAATAAAAGTTGTTCAAAATAATTCCATATAAATAATCACATGAGAATAAAAATTAATAACAAATATTATACTAGTAGAATAATCACATGGAATATCAATTAATAATATCACAATGAAAAAATTCCAAATTCTAGACATCATAATACACTGTCAAGGATTCGGCCAAGACACTATAAATAAATGTATAAAAACCGAATCTAGTTTTTCTCATAAGACCTACTGACTTTTCGAGGGGCTATAGCTGGCCCCACCCATCACTCACTAAGTCAAATTCATTACTCACATGAAAGGGGTAAAACATAATCAATATATACATTCATATTTAAAATAGAATATTAAATGTAAATAACATTCCTAAATAATATATGTAATCATAAATCCTCTAATGTAAAATGAAGAATTGTATGAAGATAGTACATCCACAAAAATATTCATAAACCATTTAATAAAATATGGAATACGGTAACATAAGTTATGAATAAAAATTAAGAATAAGATAAAAAAGATATTGTTTTAATAGATGAAAATACTATAGTAAAATCATTGATAAATTTTGGAGGGAAATACCCTTTTACTTTGGAAAGAAGTGTTATTTTAGAAAATCATTTGAATTAGTAATAAAGATCAGATTGTAAACATGTATATACCATAAATAAAAAGGGAATGAAATTATATTTTAGTAATATTAAATGAACATTCATACTTAAATTTTTAAACTGAAGTGAAAACATGTAAGAATAGTGTTTGAGAAACTTTATAAATGATCTACTTAGGGGAAATTTAATGGAAAATATCAAAGAATTTTTAAAGAAGAAAAGAGAATAATTGTTTACATAAAATTAAAAATGAAATAAGATAACTTTTAATGAAAAAAATAGTGATTTTATAAACATATTTTTGTCTTAAAATATATTATGAAATGTACTTGAAAATGTGTTAGAAATTGGGAAGTTCCCTTTAATCGGGCATGCTTATCAGGAATAAATGAAAAAAATGAACCTTATAAAAAACTTATTTCCCCACAAAAGAAAAAATAATTTAGATAGATACATATCTTTGTAAAATAAACATATAATTTATGAGTCTTATTTAAGAATAATTAATAATTACATTGAGGGAAAGAGAGAGAAAGTGTATCCTGAAGAAAAAATGGAGGTTCAGGAACAAACCCTTACCTCTTTGCAAACAGTCGAACCATATACCCCATAGAATTAATGATCATAAAATAATACATTGAATAAAATAATGATAAATATATTAGTGATATGATACATAAATGGGATGTATACATACACCACACATAAGAAATAATGGTGAATAAGGCATATCTCACAGAAATAAAAGTTATATGAGAAAACCGTTACCTTATATATGAAAGTGTTCTACACATTCTCCTAATTTACTAGATAATGAAATTATATAAATTAATAATTTAATTAATAACCTATTAAACATTTATTTTCATTACTATAATTTTATTAAGTTCATTTATGGCTTTTTTGATGACTTATAAGATTCAATTTCATCATTTAGGAGTGTTTGTTTCCTTGGTTTTCATGATTGGTTCACTTGTATACATGTATGAAAGATCATGTAAAATGGGAATAGTTACCTAGAATTTAAGTTATATGTTATTAATTAACTTATAGAATATTAAATAGTCTTATATATAATTGTTTTTTCAGATATGAGTATGATTAATTAGATAAAATGTTAATGATAATAATTTAGATCATTTTGGATGTTTTTCGATCAACACACAGTAGTTTTGTTTTATTAATTAATATTATGTATATATACTATTTAAATAACATTTTATAACTTATAATATGTATAATAAAATATTATTTAACCATAATAATGGTTTTATGACTATACTTTATGTATTTATTATAAAATGAAAAATCATCATCCCTGAAGGTGGTGAATTGAAACCTAACAGACAATGTTTTCATTTTTTAGAACAAAAGGGGTGGAGAAGAGAATTGATTGTGGATATCCCATTAAAATAATAAAATCATAGTATATATAAGAAATTTTAGTTATCATTCATGTTTGGACATATTAGGTAAGGAATGGGTAAAAAATAAAAAGAAACTAAAAGAAAAATAAAAGAATGAAATGGGATTTTACCTCTTGAATTCATATACTTGAGAACCACCTTAAGGAACATCGAAATGGTATTTTGTGTGAGAAAATCAAGGTAAAACAGCTTTTTATAGGTTTGGGATAGGTATCGGTCATAAATTTGAAATTCTTTAAGGCTTTGGAGGTTGGAGGAGAAGAGGTTGAGAGGAGTGGTATTTATAGTGGTGGAGAGTGTTGTTTTTTGATTATTTTATTCACTAGTTAATTATTTTGGCTCAAGACTATCAATAGTTTTAAAATTATCACTAAATATATTAAAATAATTAAGGATAGTTCTATATTATGGATGTAAATAATCCATATATCATCCATGACTCAATTATTCATGTATTTGTTAAATACCATAAATTACCGTATTTCACTATTCACAAAATTCAACTATTTAAGAAAAATCCCCGAAATTTAACAAAAATAAAAAATAGATGTAAAGAATTATAAAATAGACTCAATTTTATGAAAATAATTTTCTAATTATGAAAAATTTAATTTTTAAATAAATCCATCATTTACTCAAAAAATACAGAATTTATTCTTATAACTATTTTTATGGCACTTTGAAAAATTAATTAAGGTCTCATAAAATTATATTATAATAATAACACAAAAAAAATTAATTTATTAATCTATTTCATCAAAATAAATTTTATTCTAAATAATTTTTTTTAATTATAAAATTGTGAATAATCACTTATGTTTCACAAAAATACCAATACTTAATTTATCATTTTTAAAAAATTAATTTACTTATTACATGATATAAATATATTACATTTTAATTCATAAGATATATACATTTTACTTATAATTTCATATGTTATGTTACTATTAAAATCGTAAATATACTATTAATTATAATAAAAATGATAGTTTTATAAAAATCGGGACTTTTCACTATTCACTGGAAAATAATATTATCCGAAAAATACCGAAATTTCAACCTAAGATAATTTTGAAATTATTATTTAAAATTTGGAATTTATTTTGATCTATTTTATTTAGAAAAATGTCAAAATTTAGTTTTAAAAAAAATGCTCCATTAAAAGCGGTAAAAATGCATTTAGGAAAACAGTCTTTTAATGTTTCAAATTAGATTCGTTATTATATCATGACTATAAATTAATTTATATGAATGTAAAAAGATATTATTAAATATATACTATATAAATTTCATAATTTGGTTAATACAATTCAACCCCTCTAATTTAACAGTAAGGTTATATTGGTCATGTTAAAATAATTATATTTAATTGGATATCATTGTTCATTTAATCTTGGTATTGTGTTTAATGTATGATGTCAAAAAAATTAAATTTAAAAAGAGACATGACATAAAATATTGGGGTGTTATAGATTACCTTTTCATATAGTCTCCATCTTACATTAATTGTTTTACGGAGAAGAAGGAAAATTAGAACTCGTGGAAAAAAATGGGTGGTTGACCAAGGGAATATTTATGAAAATTTTGTTCATGTGAAGAACCCAATTAGAACTAGGGATGTTGTAGATTTAGGTATTAAACCTAATGATATTATTATGTTTTTATATGATGAGGTGGATGTTGGTGAGACAAAAGCAGAAGAAGATGAAATGGTAGATTTGGATGGAGAAGCTAGATCTTCTCATGAGGATAACAGGGAAACATCTCTTTCCATTTATTTTGGATCTCATATATCTCCATTATCCTTACCATAAAATGATGAATATCATTATTCTAGGGATTTTTCTAACGTATATATTTATATGAGGTTTCATAGACCTAAGATGGATGATTCAAAGGACTTTGAATGTGATGAATTCATTTTAGAAGGATCACCTATGATTGAAATTACTACCTAGAAACCTATTCCAGATACTCCTTATAAGGGGGATAAGTCCCAAGGATCTATAGTTTTGGGGATAGATTTTCTATATTAAGATGATAATGGGGGATGTTTACCTAGACATTATGGAACTTCCATCCCTTCTACTCAGAGAGTTCTAGAGGGATCTGTTATTGATACTTTTGATAATGAAGAGAGACTTGAGGTATCTCATACTATACCTTTAGTTGAAAAAACTATCCATGATATATTTTTTTCCCACTCCAACCAAATAAGTTAAATAATATAATTAAGGCAGTCTACCTATTATTGATTTTGAGGATGGTGCTCCAGTTTTTTATAAAGAAGAATCCATTTCTGATGTAAGAGTTTATGTTTAAGTTGATAAAGATGAATCAGTAGAGGATATTCCTGACTTGGATGATAGGAAACATGATTATGATATATATAAATATTTACCTATAACTTTATATGTTACTAAGGATGTATTATCCATGTTCAAATTATAATTTATGAATATTTTCCAGCAATTTTCTATTAATTTTAACAACTCCATGCAACAAGGTAAAAATGTAAACATTTCTGATGCTGGTACAATAATAATCTCTCATATTTAGAAAATATTCAATTTTAGAATTAAAATGATGATGAATGAGATTAAATATTTGAGAGATTGGTTTGCTGTTCTCCATGATGATCTATAAGATACGATGATTTAGTTAGACCATAGTTTTATGAATGCTGTGTTTTAACTTCCTCTTGATCAGCCAATATTTGATAAAGAAAATATTAGACAAATCATAAGAGATGAGTTGAAGATTATGACGATGAATTGAGGAAAACCATAGAATCTATGTTGGATGAGTTTCAAACCCACGTTTCCAAGACTTTGGTACTTATAATAGAATATGTGAAACAAGCTAGGAAAAATAGAGAAAAAATCAAGAAGGCTATTGATTTCTATCTAATCTATGTTTTTATTAAGTTCAATTTAAAGGGTATGTTTAGTACTCTTTACCTAGATCAAAAGATGCCTCCATTGACTCAATATTTTAAGTGAAAAGGTGAACAAATCATGGTTATGAATCCAATTTCGAAAGCTTTCAAATAGAATATGTAATATTTACTTCATGATTTGAAGCATGGTTCTTGAGATGTTAGTGAGTTTACCTAGTTGATAGAACCTTATTTCTTCACTTTTCAAACAACTGTTTTAGCTCCGTCAACAATTCCTATTTCTCTATATCTAGCAACTACCTCCTTTACCATCAATACTTTTAGACTAAATCCTATACAATAATTTAAACAACTAAGACTTTTTTCAATATATTTAGTCCTTACTGAGCATACCTGCTCACCTTGTCCTTATATTACCTCTTCCCTCACCTCTACTTCCAAAATAAAGGATCATATCCTTCTTACATATTTCATAGATTTCACAAATTTGGATTTAGATTTGGATCCTCGATAAGTACTTTTTTGTAATCCTTTTATAATATAATTTTATATTTTCATGACATATCATCTTTTTCTTAACTTATTGCTTATACTTTTATTTTTTCTTCACATCTTGATAATCTCAAAAGGGGGAGAAATATACAAAGTAGTGATAAATTAAAATCAATTGACTTAATTGGAAAACTTTTCAATCTCTTAGTGGGTTGCTAAACATATTAATTCAATACTATGAAAATATAATTTTGTCATATTCAATTAATTTTAATTTAAATGTCATGATTTGGGATCATAAAAAAGTGGGAGATAGTTAGTTTATACCAACACCTCCTTATTTTAATAATCTCAAATCATGTTTATAATGTTACTAGTGAATTTAATGTTTTCTATTAGTAAATGATTTTCTATCCAAAACTTATGAAAATAGAAAAGTCTAGAACTTACTATGACACCCTATCTCATGTGTAATTTTATTACCATGTAATGAATTTGAACTAACCCTGTTGGTCAAGTTACTGGGCCACCTTATCACATTTTGTACTCCACTTGACCACATATAAACACTTCCTATGATGAATCATTTAATAAATTATATTGATGTAATAAACCTACCATGTTTTGGTGTTGATCTTAGAGTGAATTTAAGATTTATTTATCACATGTTCAATAGACCTACTATGTTATAGAGATGTACCTACCATGTGTTTAACCCACCTGACCATGAAAATTAGTGAAGATACTGCATAAAGGAAACACCCTACCGCATGAAGAAAACATGTTATCATGCCAAATTATGTACAATTTATGTTATTTAATATATTGACCATGTATATTATTATTGTGACCACATAAAGGAATAACTTACCATATGAAGATAAATACCTACTACAATGTCAAATGAAATTACTACATGAAGGAATAAACCAATCGTCAAACCTCGTTATATCGACTAACCTTTATAACTAACCGTGTCAAGTTTCCATGATTAATAATAATATTTTAAGTGAAGACAACTTTCCGCGTCTAACTTAGTAGTAGAGAATTTAAAATTCACAATGGCTATTTTTAAAGCATTAAATGAATAACTAGTGTATTTTATATTGCATTTATTTTTCTTCAATAGCTACTTCTAGATGAATATATTCATAACAATAGAATAACAAATATTGTGAAAGGTTTATATAACATATGCTCTTATATGAAATCATATAGGGTCCTACGCATGCACCCATTCTAGAGAGAATACTCTAAGATACTATTTTCCTAAACATATTGTGAAACCTCTCTAAGTTCATTTGAAAGATAAATTCAAGGACTCTAAAAAATAAAAGATATTTTGATAAAGATTAATTTAATTTCTTTATCTCATAACTCTTACTCTTTCTATTTATGATTTACTATCGAGCTTTGTTTTTTTATTTCTCTATTTATTTTTAATAACAAAGTATCCAGTATTATACTCGGGAGTACTTGATGCTCTCTCAAATATTTAATTTTTATTCCCATGGAAAACCATGGAAGAGGTCATGTGTGACCTGGTATATATTTTTATCCCATATATAACTATATTGGTGGCTATATACCTAGAAAAACTTATGTGCTGTTATCTGTAAAACCTAATCCAGGTTGTGGATCACCTTATTTAATAATAAAATTCTTAGAAGAAAGTGATTTACTAGTGGAGGAGATTAAGTCTCGGCTTGAGAACATAACCATTGTTAAATTTATGATGTATTGTTTATATATTTTTTCTTAACATTCAAATTTTATTAGTTTATATTTTAAGTTTATTAAACAAAACTATACTCTGATAGTTAACTCAAATTACTATTTTGTATACTGTATTTTATTTGAGTAGACTTATTTCAAAATTAAATTAATTTTCAAAATTATTATAACTGTATGATGATGGAGATTTTGAGAATATTTTTTAAAGATCAAATTATATATTTCTACTATTTTTTAACTGCGAAGTTTTATCTAATTGTGGGATTTAGTTTTTAAATTTTTTTTAAACATAAATTTTATTTGAAACTCAATTCACCCCCTCTTGAGCTGTGCACTATGACCAATAGAAGGTATAAATAATCTTCAAATTAATTTACATTGAAGATAAAAAATATAAATTATAGAATTCCTAGACTTTGTCATTAAAATCCATTTTAAGGTCGTATATAAACCATTCGATCTACAACATTCTTTCTTCAACTCTCTAGTAGTTCTTCAATTGTTGTATTTATTTATTCTAGGATGGGTAGAGTTTTCCACACTTAATTATTTCACAAAAAATATTATATTACCTATAAAAGGTATTTGTTGGTTATTCTTACCTAACCAAAAGGTAGAACACTTAGGTTTGGGCTTCTACTTGTGGAAAATCTTGGTTTTTTTCTCCCACAAAAGGGTAGTTAGGTTTATGGGTGATCTCGTGCAAAAGTATTGGATTGGGATTCCACCCTTCCAAAAAGTATGGGTTTATATTGATCCCATGTAAAAGTATCTTTCATGTATTAGTGGGTTCTACACTCCATCGATTTTGGTGTGAAGTGTGGACTAAGTCATTTAGACTAAACCACTCTAAAATTCCTCGTGTTCAACTCTTTATTTTTCTCCATACACTCTTCACACAATCCACCATTATTAATATTTTGAGAAATAATTTTTAGTCCTGTTTTAATAAATTTTATTTATTCAATAAAATACAATTCAACCCCTTATTATCTATTTCTATCAACCATTTCAACCACACAATTGGTATCAAAGGATATCCATCTTAATGATTTCTTATTTATGTTATTCTTTTTAATGATAAAAAAATTAGTATCAAAGGATTATTTTAAAAGGATATATTTTTTTCATTATTTTTTATGATCTGACTTCAATCATTTTCCTTAATAAGAATAAGGAGAGATCTATTATAGTGATAAAAAATCAGAGGATTGAATTTTTGAATCCAGTGAGGCTACCTAATTTCAATGGAAGTTACTATAGATTTTGGAAAGATAGAATGGAGGTATTTTTAAAGAATATAACTATTGAATATTATACCATTATGGATATACCTTATAAAATACCTAAGCTAGAACTTTAATCTTTAATAAGAAATGATGCTGTAAAATATGTCTTGAATTAAAAATTCATGAATTATATTTATTTATATATTAAAAAAGTGATTATAGTCACATATCTTCTTTTAAAAATGATTATAACATTAGAGGAATTTAAAATTCACTCATCAAGGAAATAAAAAATTATAGAGGAAATATATTGACATTCATAAGGATGAATTTAAATAATTTATAATATTTTTTTATGAATGTTTAAATGAGATATTCAACGGATTCACAAATCATTACAATAACTTGGTTACACTTAGTAAAACAATGAATAATGAAGTGCTGATTAAAATAATACTTCGACCCTTCCCAAAGAATAAAAATTCAAAGAAATAATTTATTTATGAAATCAAATATTTTTTAGAATACTCCTTGGATGAGATGATTGGATCCACATTAAAATAAAATATTTAGTTAAAGAATAATGAAATTGATTATTTTGACAAAAGAAAGGGAGTTACCTTTTAAATCCAAATATATTTATTATAACTCTTCCTGTTACTACTCATATTATTCTAGATAATTAAAGAATAATGATCTAAATCATGTTTTAAAATGCATTCAAGGATTGATAAAGAAAAATAAAACAAATACGAATTTTGAAGGAAAAGGAAATAGATACAAATCATTTAAAAATAAAAGATATGAAAGGTAAATTCACTATAATTTATTATGAATGTAGGAAACCCTATCATACCAAATGCGCATGTCTAAAGCTAAAATAATTAGGGAATAATGGAAATTGCACAAAGGAAACTAAATTATATTACCATGATAGATGGAGTTTCACCAAATAATCAAACTCTAGTAAAGAATAAAAAAGTGAGAAGGAAACTTGTAACCTTACTCTGATGGGAAAATATCCTCAGCTAATGGATCAATTTGATGACTAGTTAAAAACTACTGGTTTGTGTTTGATGGTTTCTTCAAGAAAGGTTATAAATTATTCTAATTATTATGTTGATTATTAATATTCTCTTATTCCTAATTCTGATAAATCTAATTTTAAATAATTAAGTGGTTTATGTAATTAATTTCTAGAGGAAATAGAAAATATTATTAAAAAGTATTAAAATTTGACTAAGAATTATAAGAAAGTTTCTAAAGAAAATAAGAAACTTATTTTGGAAAATAAAAATTTGAAGAATTATATTCTTCTGTTTGATAAATAAAAAAGCTAAAATGAATATTATGGAGATTAGGATTTACAAAATTGAAAAAGAAAATCACAATTTGAGAAATTTTGATTCATCTACTAAAGATTAAGTCTGTGATGATTTTGAGATTTTTCAGAAAGAAATTGTTAATTTGAAAAAAGAAATTGTAAATTTGAAAAAAAATATTATCTAACTTTGTTCAAGGAAATGAAAAATACGTTAAGATCAATTATATGATGAAACCAAATATATACAAGATCAGTTCTGTTTATAATCATCAAATTCCTAAGATGTACAAGGCTTTTTTCATAAAGAGTTAAACAGGGAATGCTTAAATAGTTACATGATTCAAATATGTATTTCAAAGAAATTATGAAGATGGATATTCTATTAGGTTCCCTTAATCTCTCAGTATTACAATATTTTTTATCTCTAAAAAAATATATTTTCATTTACCTTAGAATAAATGCTTTAAATTAACTTGGTGACTTAAAATTTTTGTTACTAAGACAATTTTATCCTAAATAGCATGGGAGAATTTTTTTTGGGATTTATTATTATAGGGCTATGAAACAAGTACCTTAATTTTTAATAAACTAGTGGATGCTCTATAAATAAACTCTCATTTAATGGAATAAAAATAATTCAATCCAGAATGTATTTTAAATTTTTTTATATGCTCTAACATTTTTATACATGTGGAAATTTCTGAAATAATACATAAATTTAGGGGGGTGGATATTCTTATTTCTAATATTTTATTCCTGTAATGCGGAGATTTATCATTTTATTTATTATTATTTTTATCATGTTCTAATTTGTTAAAAAAATTCTTTACATGTTTTTTAAAAATTACTTGAATATCATTTTATTTGGTTTTAACCCACCTCTTTTAGATATATTTTTTAGGAATCATTAATTTAAGGGGATATATATATTTATTATTATATATTTTTTAAGATATATAATTTTTTATAATTTTTTTATTATATCATTATTCAATTTAATGGGGAGAAACTGATGGTTTCAAATTTTAATCTTTTTGATAAATTCCAAAAAGGGGGAAAAGTTTTGAAATTGTTATTTTTTTATAATTATAAAAATGTAGAGATTGTTGGGGTCACTCATTTAACCAACTTAATTATTTTTTATTTTTATAATTACACATATTATTGTTTTTTATTAATAATAATAATTATGTTGAATTTAATTGATTATTAATTATTTCATTGTTTATTTTTATTATTATAATTATTATACAAAATTGTTTTAGTTATATTTTATTAAAAATTAAAATTTTAATCATTTTATTTTACCCTTACATATCATATATTAAATTATTTTTACCCATATTTGTATTTTGAAATATTTTTCTTACCTTTAAGTGACTTAGTATTACCCTTACACAAGTATTATAAATTATGGATTATCCTTTCGTGAGTTTTCATTCCATTTTCATGAGTAAATTTCTACCTTTTTATAAGCTTATGTTTTACCCCTTAACCTTATGCATGTTTAGTGATTACCATTACGCAGTTCTTAAAAATTTTTATATAGCCATACACATCTTCCCTATAACCATTACATGTTCCTTTTCTTTCATATATGCATGGTGTTTAAAATTAAGTTTTCCATAATGTGATTAATTTTTTTACCAGTTATACTTATGTTACTATTTAATACCTTTATGTAGGCTATATAACATTTATTTTACCTTTTTTCAATATATCAGTATACCATTACGTAACTATTTTTCACCTTTACACATCTATAGAAATTACCCTTAGGTGTATTATGCATCTTAGAGTTTTCCCTTACTCTGCATGAGAAATGTCTATCTTACATTTACATAATATTTTCAATTTAAGATTTACCTATACACATACTTGAAATTTGACCCTTATATAGGTATAAAAATATGGATTTTGCCGATATGCTCCATTTCATGATATTTATAGTATTTCCATTTTATATAAGATTATTTCAATTGTTTTAATTATTCTAATGTATATATAAATTATTATCAATCATATAGAATCTATAATAAAACTTTTTTGCATTACTTTAAAAATATTTATATGAAGATCATATTTGTTCTTGTTTTTACTCATTAAATTTCTAGATGTATTTTGAAAATTCAAATGTATTTATTTTAAGTTATTTTTTTTTGTTTTTATTGATTCAAAATTGATATTATATTTTATCAAGAATACTCAAATTTTTTTAAATATTTTAATGTAATATAATTAATGTATTATATTATCACATGTTTAATATGGAAATAATATTAAAATTAAAATTAAATTTTTTTTATTCGAATATGTACAATATTGTTGGATATCCTTAACATATTCCTTTGGAAGTGTTCTAAAATCCTTAATCAAGTGATTTAAAATAAGTTTTATTTATTCAAATGGTTTAAATTTTATTGATAATCTGTCTATGCCTCTCTCTCTCTTTTCTAGATAATTATAAAATATTATTATTTTGAATTTCCTAACTAATATCTTGGATTTTCGGAGTTTTTTTTATTTAATAGGATTAATGAATGCATAGAGAAGAGCCGATGGCCGTGATAGTTTGAAAAAATACAATAGTAAATGAGATCCAGTGCTAAAACCATTTCATCTATTTATAGAAATATCAAGGAATGGATGAATCATCTTTGACTTCATTCACCTTAAAGAGATTAACTGTATATTACTGGAATGACCACACTTTTTCATTTGAATCCATTTAAAGGGAATCGATCAACTGTTTCATTTACAAAATTATTTTTACAAATCTTTGATAATTCTTTAATTGTTTTATTTATTTCTTATAGACTGGGTAGAGATTTATGGACTTAATTCTATAACATAATAGGTTATACTACCTATAATATTTAATTTTTTATGCTTACATAACCAAATGTAGAACACTTAGGTTGGGTCTTCTCCTTATAGAAAATCATAGGTTTTATATTCTCTTAAAAAAGGTTAGTTATGTTTGGGGCTGCTCTAATAAAAAGTAATGGGTTGAGATTCATCCCATTATAATATATTAGTATTATATTTATCTCATGTAAAATTATATCTTATATATTACTGGGTTCCATATTCCATTAGTTAAGTTGTGAAGAGTGGATTAATTCTTCTAGACTAAACTACTATAAAATTCATTGTGTGTACCTCTTTATTTTTAAGCAGACACTCTTCACATGTCCCATAAATCTTAATATTTTAAGAAATAAATGTTTAATAATTTAAAATCACAAAATTCCAAGATTCGTTTTTAATAAATTTGATATATTTAACAAAATTAAATTCACCCCCTTTTGTCTATTTCCATCAAGCATTACGAATATACATTTTAAACAAGATTCATTGAACAATATTACCATGTTTTCCTTAAGTTGTGATTTAAGAAAATTTTCTTAATTTTATTTGAACTTATTATTTCAACTTCTAAAAAAATTCCAACAACCACTTAAATAAACTATTACAATAGTTCACACATGATGAAATAAAAGGTTACCCCTTTTAAACCCCCTTAAATATATGTTATTCCTTAAAAATTAAATCCCAAAACAATGGATAGTGTCATGACCCCCTCCCCACAAATTGTACCCATCCAAGGAAGACAATGTGATAAGGGAGATAATGAACCCTGAGTCCCACCTCTAGTAGGCCCCATGTTGGCAACTATCACCAAGGGTATAGTAAAAAGACAAATGGGAGGCATTTCCCTCTAAGAGAACACATACAAAAGAGAGAGATTAGATAAACACCAATAAAATACAACTCAGAACTAGAATATTAAAGAAACCCAAGTGCATATATATTAAATTTCATGAAAATGTACTACAACTGGAAGGGAAAAACTGCAAGTACCCAAAATAATGTAAAAACAGCAGCAACCACAAGCCCGAACAGCTCATACAACCACAAACTAGTAGTAACCAGCCTGATCTCCAACCTACTCCAAGGGACCTGAAAAACAGTTTATATATACATAGGGTGAGTATAACAGTATACTCAGTAGGAACCTCTCCAAAGCCTCTCATGCAAAATAAAGAAAGAATGCTAAATCACAGTAAACAACAAGTGAAACTAACTCATCACCTAAATAGGTACACTAAGTTCCCAACCTCACCATGGCTACTCTCACTAAGTAACGCATACAAGAATATATCATATAGTAAATAATATCAAGGGTACCCCGCTACTACTTCCCCACTGGTTTGCTGCTTTGCCCCAACATCACACGTCATAAGCATCTCTCTCCAAAAAGGCTTTCCCGTATACACCTGGGCAAAGCACCACAATATGCACCTTGTGCAACACAAAGGCTTACCCGAAGACACCTGGGCAAAGCACCACACCATCCTCAAAACCAAAAGTAACCAAGTAGGTTCCAAGAGCCACCACAGCTCACATAACGTGTATCATATGTCGTGTATTATACCTCAAGCCATTACAACCCTTACACCGAGTAAGGATCCTCAATCCATCACAACCTATGCACGTTACACCTATAGTAGTCCATATGATACTATATCCAAAATATATGTGTGTGAATAACCACAAGACATTACAACCCTCTACACACATATATGGGGAAAACTAACCGTTTTTCATACTAGAAAAAGTATCTACCAAGTGAAGAGAGTGGGGCCAAAGGGGGTAGTCAGCCATTCACCCTCCTATCGGAGTGTTAGAGAAAACACCCCCCAGGGATCAGAATCCCTAGGGTGTAAGTTGCCCTTACTGACAGGGTGGAATAGTGTATAGAAACACAAAAATTACAGAATATAGTATATCTCACAACCACACAATGGGAATAACCTAGTCTTAGACACAACTGTAGCTAACATCTCTCAGACTCCAGGCAGCTACATCTAAGACTACGTATCCTATAATCACACAACCATTTAAATAGATTTATTAGATTAATTCATTCCCTTTTTATCAGTTCCACTTTACTTTAATTAATTCATTAAACATTAATTAACCATGAACAATTCCACATTAAACTTCATTAGAATCACACCCAAAATCCACTGTGCCTTCAAACATACAACCTCATCATTATGTTCTAGCAACTCCAACCCCATGAGTTAACACCATTTATTAAAATATTCATTACGAAATTAATTTCCCATATTCCAAGGAATTCTTGAAAAACATTCTAATCTACTAAAAACAAGGGGGATGAAAACGGTGAGTAGATATACTACCCGTCGAGTCTTTTACGCCTATAGCAAGAACATAGACCCATCCACCCTTGTGAATCTAAACACAAAAAGCACATGGCAAACCTCACGCGTCTTAGCCTCTTTTGGAAGAAGGGTAAGCAAGACCAGCTGCCTCGAGCAGTGGAGAAAAGTAAAGTAGATAAACAACAAATAAGAAAAATCAAGCATCCAACAATCACATCCATCCCATTCCATCATCCCTTGTGTCCTCCCCGACACCCACATGCATAAATCGATGCGTCTCGCCACTCTAGGCATCATCTTCTACCACAACCAAAAGGCCTCCATGCCCCCACATATCACAAAAACCATCCATGATCACATCACAACACAAGTAGTAGGAAAGCAAACATCACATCAATTGGTCTCTTTTCCCTTTAATAATCATGAGGGTAACTCAGAACCCTTCAAGGAATTATCAAACAATCAAATATTTAAACCATCTTGAATTAATAGATTTATAATTCGTTGGTTCCAAAATCAGGAACCTAACTAGTAAGCTATCAAAAATGATTATACATGCTTAAAATGCCATTTTGATTAACATCAAATTTAAACAAGAACTATATTAGTTCAAGTTCATCTTTATCTTTATCCAAACAAATATCAATTAGTCATGATTTATGTTTTTTACCGATTCCCATCATGGAAAACAACCATCTTGAAAAACAAGAGGCAATAACATACAATCGATACAATTTCTTTATCTAGTTCAAAGTATTTATTATTTCAATTCAATTTTCATCCAGCGATATTAAATATGCTAACAATACAGTTTCACATAAAATAAAGAGAAGCAACGAATCCCCTACCTCAAGGGTTTTTGACGAAAACCCCAGCAAACGAAGAACGCACAAGAAAGCCTTGTTGATTCTCTAAAAACATACTTTAGATCTCTTCTCCTAGAAAGGTAAAGACCAAATCTCATCATATTTGGCATCCACACACTTATATCCACCCATAACAGGCACAGATCTAAGAAACCGAGGGAAAAGGAGGAGTAGATCCAAGTGGATCTAAGAAACCAAACAAGAACGATCAAGAAAGGTCACATACCTCAAGAAACTGGCTTTGAGTCACCAAGAGAATACTTAGGATCGCTTAAAAAATGCTTGGGAGTGGTTCTCCTACCTTCAAATAAGGGTAATGCCGAGTTATGGCCACTTAGGGGCTTAAACGAACCATTTAAAGGAAAAACATGGTAGATCCACAATTTTAGGATCTAATTTAAGTGCCCACACGGTTTTCTCGCACAGTTAGACAAACCGTGCGCTAACTGTATGGTCGCTACTGCCTCGTCAAACACTCCTCGCATGGTTAGGACGCATGGTTAGAGAAACCAGGAGCAAACCGTGCATTATCCACTACCTCCAACACACACCTCGCATTGTTTGACCGTATGGTTTAGACAAATCGTACGCCTCCCGTGCGAAATCTATAGCCCTTTAGTTTTCCTTAAAAGTCCACCAAAACGCACCCCCAAGTCACCTTTACCTCCCAAAAAACTTCTAACACCACATTTCCACAATGTAATGGACTGGAGAGGTCTGGGAAATTACATCAGATACCTCTCAAAACATTATTATCCTCGAGAATCCAAAACCCTCTTAAAGAGAAAATGAAACAGGGTCTGAAAAACCACCCATCGAGATACCTCTCATTAGAGAGCAAGCCACAAAAACAAAAAAAGGTGCCATCTCATAAACATGAAAGTTTCATAACCACAAAATCTACAAAGATAAATGAAAAGAGTTAAACATTAATCAACTCTGGGTACTGAGAACGTATCTGTGACTCACGTTCCCAAGTACTCTCCTCCAAGCCACCGTGTTGCCACAAGACATGATCTAAGGGGATAGAACGCCCACGCAACACCTTCTCCATGCGGTCTTGGATCTCCACAGGTCGCTCCTCAAAGGTTGCATCATTATCAACATCGATCTATCCCCAATCGATGTTTTGAGAGTCGTCATGAAGATAACGATGAAGATGTGATACATGGAAAACATCATGTATCTGACTCATCTGTGGGGGAAGTGATACTTGATACGCCACAGCTCTAACACAAGCTAACACCTGAAAAGGCCCAACAAACCGGGGAGAAATATTACTTCCATGACCAAACCATCGCTGCCCACGACGGGGAGTCACCTGCAAAAACACATGATCCCCAACATTAAACTCTAAGGGTCTCCTTCCTTGATTGACATATGATTTCTGAAGATCTTGCACTGTCTTCATCCTCTCACAAATCACTTGAACCATCTTTGTTGTATTCTGCACTGGCTCCAGTCTAAGAATTGCTGACTCTCCGACCCCAGTTCAGCACAATGGAGAATGGAATGGCCGGCCATACAAGGATTCAAATGGCTCCATACCAATGGTGGAGTGAAAACTATTATTATAAGTGAACTCCACCAAGGATAAGTTCTTCATCCATGAACCTCCGAAATCAAGAAAACAAGAGCGTAACATGTATTCAAGAGTCTGGATGGTCTGCTCTGTCTGAACATCCATTTGAGGATGAAAAGAAGTGTTAAGGCATAGTTGAGAACCAAAAGCATGCTGGAGACCTCTCTACACTCTGGAGGTAAAATGAGGATCTTGATCATAAATGATCATCCTAGGGACTCCATGAAGTCTCACCACCTCCTCTAGATACTGCCTCGACAAAACTTCCATTGAGATTGACTCTTTGATTTCTATAAAGTGGGGCGATTTTGTTAAACGATCGACTACCACCCAAATAGCATAATTTCCTCACAGAAATCGAGGTAAACCATTAATGAAGTCCATTGAGATGTCCTCCCACTTACACTGAGGAATATGTAATGGATGGTGAAGACCACCAGGAACACGGTGTTCAGCCTTCACCTTCTGGCAGACTAAACATCGAGACACAAACTCTGCAACCTCATTCTTCAGCCCAGGCCACCAAAACTGACTTCTCAAGGATCGATACATCTTTTTCATGCCATGATGTACTGCTAATGGTGAACTATGGAACTCTCTGAGGACCGTATCATGCATCATCAAAGGAACAAAAATACTTCCATGATACAACACCCTGTGTTGTTCATCCTCAGACCAACCATCAGGGGCCTCACCACAAACAACTAGGTCTCTCTAGACCTCCACCTCTAGATCTCCCAACAGGGACTCTTCCACCTTCTTCATTAGGGATGACTATACCATCATCTGAAAAAGACAACCTCTACCCCCAACTTCTCCCATATCAAGATGTAATACTGACAGCTCTTCCATTACTCTCCAGAAATCACCGGATTCACACACAACATCACTACATGACTTTCAGCTCAACACATCTGCTACAACATTCCCTTTTCTAGGTGTATACGATATTTCGAAGTCGTATTCCTGTAAGAACTCCATCCACCAATGCTGTCATAAGTTCAAGTCACGTTGGGAGAAAAAATACCAAAAAACTCTTATGATCAGTGAAAACCACAAAGCGCTCACCAATGATGTAATGTATCCACAACTTTAGAGAAAACACCATGACTGCCAACTCAAGATCATGGGTGGCATAGTTGCGTTCATGGGGACACAACTGCCGAGACCCATAAGAAACAACTGACCTCTTCTACATGAGAACACATCCTAAACCCATATGTGAAGCATCACAGAAAACATCAAACTGAACTCCCTCAATTGGAAGACAAAGAACTGGATCGCTTACTAACTTCTACTTTAGATACTCAAAAGCTGCCAGACACTGATCAGTCCATATGAAACCTTGATCTTTCCTAGTCAATACTGTCAGAGGAGTTGCAACTCGAGAGAAATTGGCTACGAACCTCCTGTAGTATCCAACGAGACCAAGGAAACTTTTCACCTCTAAAACTGTCTTGGGGGATACCCAAGACACAACTACTTCTATCTTTGATGGATCCACAACTACTCTCTACTGGGACACAACATTCCCCAAGAAACGGACTTCTCGAGCCCAAAACTCACACTTCGACAACTTCCCAAACAACTGATGTTGACGAAGGAGTCCCAAGACGGCTCGTAGATGCTCTGCATGATCCTCTTCAGATGTGAAGTACACAAGGATGTAGTCGATGAAAACTACCATGAAATTGTCCAGGAACTCACAGAACACAACATTCATCAATCCCATGAATACAACAGTAGCATTTGTCACACCAAACGGCATTACAACAAACTCATAATGCCCATGACGACAACGAAAAGTAGTCTTCAGAATATCCTCATCCTTCACACACATATGATGATATCCTAACCTCAAGTTGATCTTCGAGAACCAACTTGCACCCTACAGTTGATCAAATAAATCATCAATCTACGGAAGAGGATATTGATTATTTATTGTCACTTTGTTCAGGCGATTCTAATCGACACACAACCACAAACTGCCGTCAGACTTCTTCACGAACAAAACTGGTGCACCCCACGGTGACACACTTTTCCAAACAAAACCACACTATAACAGACCATCAAGCTATATATGTAGCTCTTGAAACTCATAAGGGGCCATCCTATATGGAGACACAGAGATAGGAGACGCTCCTGGATGTAGCTCGATCCCAAACTCGATCTCTCGTCGAGGGGGTAATGCTACAACCTCTTCTGGAAAGACATAAGGGTACTCCTCTATGACCCTAGGAAACACCAACTTCTGAACCTCTGAAGAACACAACATCATCTCAGCCATCATGGATGATAAGGATGGAACACGCCTATGACCCATCTGAGGATCTCACTCACCAAAAAATTCCACTTGCTCTCAATCCACACCAAGGAAAACGACCTTCTTCCTGAAGCAATCCACGATAGCCTGTACTGAATACAAACAATCCATGCCTAGGATGACATCATATGGTTGTATTAATAAACATAGGAAATCTCCCAAAGATCGGTGTTGCCCCAACACTAGCTCACCATCTCTACATACTTCAGATAAGTCATATCGACCTCCAACTGGCATAGTCAACTCCAAGGGCACTGGAAGCCTCTCTACATCAAGTCCCAAATCATGGCCAAGGGTAGGTGATATGAAGTAGTGTGTCACTCTTGAGTAAAACAAGACATACACTAAGGTAGAAAACAAACAAAGGGTACCTCGAACGACATCTGGCTCGTGTGGGGCTGGAAACACTAGAGCATGAAGCTGACCACAACCTCCTCTATAACCTCTCTGACCCTAATGAAGACCACCACCATGGCCACACTTTGCTCTCTGAGGACAGGGAGAATCATGGGTCTATCCTCTACCTAACCCATCAACCCTCTGCTAATCTAAAGCTGGTGTAACTGGCTGCTGCAGCCTCGGCTGGAACTGCCTCAATGGAGGAACCTGGAGTGTAGCGCCCGGTACACAATGACCACTCTGAAAGGTAGTGCACTCCCTCTACTAATGACCACAACCACCATAAGAAAAACAAGTTCATGATTCCTTGGCATAGGCCCGAGAGTTGCTGCCTATGGAGAAACGATATTCGAAGGGCTGAAACCTACCCACAGCTGAACGAAAACTCTTCTTCCCCGAAAACCAGGAACCCCGAACTATAGCTCTGCTTCATGAGGGATCATGAAGATCCCCCTCTCGTGATGATCCGGTCCAGGAAAAAGTCCTCATGACAAACTCTGCCCTCGCTAACACCTCAAGATATGTCTTCAACATAAATGGGGTGACCTGGCATTGGATCTATGGATGTAGAGCCTCCTCAAAATGCCTCGCCCTGGTCTCCTCATCTGGTAACAGGTCCGAAGAATATCATAAAAGGTTCCTAAAATGGATTCCAAACTCTCGAATAGTAGAGATCCCCTGTAGAAGGGTAAGAAGCTCCAGGCGACTGGACACCTTCTCAGTCGAAGAAATAAACTTGACTCTAAACCTGTCTCGGAACTCCTCTCATGAGATCGCTAACTCCTCACGATCCCCAAGGAACAAGAACCACCACTGCCTCACTACTCCACGCAACATAATCAAAACAAAGGACACCCATTGCTCCTTCCGAGCACAAATCGAACTGAATCCTATCTTGAACTCCTCCAACCAGTCTTCTATGACTGAATCTGAAATGGGGACTTCATACTTCTACAAACTCTAGCACTGAAACTCTCAGAGTGTCTTCCTCCAAGTGTCGTCGTTGTCAACCTCTACCCTGCGGCGATCTGCGGGAATAGCCTACTGGACATTTTCTGCGCAAACATGATAAGGAAATCAACCTGGATCCATACCTATAAAATAACAACCCATTAGAGTTCCTAAACATGGAATATGGAAGACTCAACATAAATTAATTAATTGTTTTCTTTTATTCATTTTAGGTTAACCTATCCCAAGGTCTACCCATTCAAACACAACCACAAAGAAGAATGATGCATGATCCTTTCCAAGGTCTCTACCCTACAACTAGTATCACCTTGTTTAGTAGCCATTGTAATCTTAACGGTCCGTACATCAGATCATAGGGGTACCTAAACGCCAATGTCTCATCCGGTCTCCAGTTTTTTCCTCACTTTATAAACATGAATGACACCGTTGCCCTACCAACCCATGAAACCTCACCTGTGCCTAACTCCAAGCTCCATCCTATCCCTTAACCTGCCTCTAATACCACACTATCACGAACCCCTACCCACAAAGTGTACCCCTCCTAGGCTGGAAATGTGAGAAAGGAGATAATGACCCCCGTGTCCCACCTCCAATAGGCCCTGGGTTGGGGACTAGCACCGAGGGTATAATAAACACACAAATGGGAGGCATTACCCTCTAAGAGAACACATGCAGAAGATAGAGTTAAGATAAACAACAATCAACTCCAACTCAGAACTAGAATATAAAATAAACCCATGTGCATATATGAAATGTCATGTAAAATTACTACAACTAGAAGGGAAAAACTGCAAGTACCCAAAAGAATGTAAAAACAGCAGCAACCACAAGCCCGAACAGCTCATTCAACCACAAGCTAGAAGTAACCAGCCTGATCTCTAACCTGCTCCAAGTGACCTGAAAAATAGTTTATATATACATTGGGTGAGTATAATAGTATACTCAATAGGATCCTTACCAAATCCTCTCGTGCAAAAGTATAGAAAGCTCGCTAAAGCACAGTGAACAATAAGTGAAACTAACTCATCACCTAAACATGTAAACTAAGTTCCCAACCTCACCCTAGATACTCTCACCAAGTAACGCATAAAATAATATAGCATATAGTAAAGAATATGAAGGGTACCCCGCTATTACTTCCCAATAGGGTTTCCACTTTTCCCCAACGTCGCACGTCCTAAGCATCTCTCTCCAAAAAGGCTTGCCCGTAGACACCTGAAAAAAGCACCAAAATATGCACCTCGTGCAACATAAAGGGTTTCCCATAGAAACTTGGGTGAAGCACCACACCATCATCACAACCAAAAGTTACCAGGTAGGTTCCGGGATCCACCACAGCTCGCATAACATGTATCATAAGTCAGGTATTATACCTCAAGCCATTACAACCCATACACCAAGTAAGGATCCTCAAGCCATCACAACCTATACACGTTACACCTATAGTAGTCCATAAGATTCTGTATCCAGAATATATGTGTGTGAATAACCACAAGCCATTACATCCCTTTACACACATATATGGGGAAAACTAACCACTATGCCTACCAGCAAAAGTGTCTACCATGAGAAGAGAGTAGGGCCAAAGGGGGTAGTCATCCATTCACCCTCCCATCAGAATGTTGGGGAAAACACCCCCTAGGGCTCAAAATCCCCAGGGTGTCAGTTGCCCTTACTGACAGGGTGAAGTAGCGTATAGAAACACAAAAAGTACAGAATATACTATATCTCACAACCACACTATGTGAATAACATAGTCTTAGACACAACTACAGCTAATGTCTCTCAAACTTCGGGATGCTACTTCTAAGACTAGGTATCCTATAATCTCACAACCATTTAAAGAGCTTTATTAGATTACTTCATTCCCTTTTTATCAGTTCAACTTTATGTTAATTAATTCATTAAACATTAATTATCCATGAACAATTCAATATTAAACTTCATTAGAATCACACCCAAAATCCACTTTCCCTTCAAAATTACAACCTCATAATTATGTTCCAGCAACTCCAACCCCATGAGTTAACACAATTTATTAAAATATTCATTACAAAATTACTTTCCCACATTCCCAGGCATTCTAGAAAAACATTCTAAGCTAGTAATCACAAGGGGGCTCAACACAGTGAGTAGATGTACTACATTTCGAGTCTTTGCCGCCTATACAAAGAACATAGACCCATCATACCTTGAGAAGCTAAACACAAAAATCACGTGGCATACCTCGCCCGTATTCACCTATTTTGGAAGAAGGGTAAGCAAGACCAGCTACCACGAGCAATGGGGAAAAGTAAAGCAGATAAACAACAAAATAAGAAACAACAAGCATCCAAAAATCACATCCACCCCATTCCATCATCCCTAGTATCCTCCCTGACACCCACATGCATAAACCGATGCATCTCGCCACTCTAGGCATCATCTGCTACCAAAACCAAAAGGCTTACATGCCCCTACATATCACAACAACCATCTAGGATCACATCACAACACAAACAGCAGGAAGGCAAACATCACATCAATTGGGCTCTTGGCCCTTTAACAATCAAGAGGGTAACTCATAACCCTTCAAGTAATTATCAAACAATCAAATCTTTAAACCATCTTGAATTAACATATTTATAATCCGTTGGTTCCAAAATCGGGAACCTAACTAGTAAGCTGTCACAAATGATTATACATGCTTACTATGACATTATGATTAACATAAAATTTCTACAAGAACCAGATTCATTCACATGCCTCTTTATCTTTATCCAAACAAATATCAATTAGTCCCAGTTTACGTTCTTTACTGATTCCCATCAAGGACTACAACTAAGCAAAGCAAGCATAGATATCACACTATCTAGCAAAACAAGAGGCAATAACATACGATCGATACAATTTCTTTATCCGGTTCAAAGTATTTATTATGTTAATTCCATTTTCATCCAGTGGGATTAAACATGCTCACAATACAGTTGAACTTAAAAGAAAGAGAAGCAACGAATCCCCTACCTTAAGGGTTTTTGATGAAAACCCCAACAAACGAAGAACACACAAGAAATCCGGGTTGATTCTCCAGATACCCGCCTTAGATCTCTTCTCCTAGAAAGGTAAAGACCAAATCTCATCATATTTGGAATCCACACACTTAGATCCACCCATAATAGGCGTAGATCTAAGAAACTTAGGGAAGATGAGGAGTAAATATAAGTGGATTTAAGAAATCGAACAAGAACGATCAAGAAAGGACACATACCTCAAGAAACCAGCTTCGATTCCCCAAGATAAGCCTTCAGATCACTTCCAAAATGATTGTGAGAGGTTCTCCTACCTTCAAAGAAGGGTAATCCCGAGTTATGGCCTCTTAGGGGATTAAACGAACCATTTAGAGGCAAAACGAGTTAGATCCACAATTTTAGGATCTAATTTAAGTGCCCGCACAGTTTTCTCGCACGGTTAGACAGACCGTGCACTAACTGTGCAGTCGCTACTGCCTCTTCAAACACTCATCGCACGGTTAGGCCACACGGTTAGACAAACTGTGTGCTAACCATGCGTTAGCCACTACCTCCAACACCAACCTCGCACGGTTTGGCCGCACGGTTTAGACAAACAGTGTGCCTCCCATGCGAAAGCTATAACCCTTTAGTTTTCCTTAAAAGTCCTCCCAAACGTACCCCCAAGTCACCTTGACCTCCCAGAACACTTCTAACACCACATTTCCACAAAGTAATGGATTGGAGAGGTCCGGGCCATTACAAATAGATTTATGTTAAATGTTTTATACCCCTTTGACAACACTATAAAAATATAATATGAGAGAGGGTATGAATATCACATATCTTATCCTTAAAGAGAGTGAGGTTTTACACCGATGTTCAACCTCAAATTATGAAATGTTTCCTTCAATAATGATTTAGTAATGATATTAGAAACATTATTTTTTATAAGATAAAACTCCATATTTAGTTCATTTATTTTCACATTCTATTTGATGAATTTATATTTAATATCAATGTGTTTAGAATGAGAATATTTCACCAAATTATTATTGAAATTTATAACAGTATAATTATCATAACCCAAGATACGGGGTGACTTCACATCAACCAACAAATATTATAGTCATGGTTTTATCCAAATTAATTTTGAAATATATTAAGTGAAAACTAAACATTAAACTTCAACCATAATGAGAGTTACTAAATTTTTATTATTTTTATTCCAAATCACACATCTATCTCCCAAGAAGAAAAAACCACCAAATAGAGATCTTTTATCATCAAAACAACCTACCCAATGAATATTTATATAACTAAACATATCAATCTTCCCTGTACTATCATAATTTATTCTGAAATAAATATTGCCTTTGATATATATAAGAATTATTTTTATGGCCATAATATGTGATTACTTTGGAGTAATTTGATACCTATTACAAAGAGTAACCAAATACATAATATCTAGAATTGATCCTGTTATATATAACAAGATTCTAATCAAAATTCTAGTCCACTTTAGATCAAACTTTCCTTTACCATATTTTCTAACATTTTTCCCAGACAACTGGGAGTGGAAATAAGCTTTGAATATCCCATGCTGAACCTATTCAGAATTTCCTAAACATACTTATCTTGATATAGAAAAATATACAGTGTTTTTTTGAGATATTTAAGACTAATGGTTTTATTTAATTTACACTATAATGGAAATATCATATAGATTATTCATGTCCATAGAAAACTTTTCACACAATTATTTATCATCCCCTGTGAGTATGATATCATCAACATAAATAATCAAAATGAGAGAACCCTATTAATTTAATTTTATACAGATATTTATATAAAATATTCCTTTTCTAAACTTAAAATTCTTAATGAAAGTATCCATATTATATTACCAAGATTTGGGGGATTTTTTCAATCCATAAAAGGATTTATTTAACTTGAAAACATATCTTTCTTCTTTACTAAGTAAGAATCCACTTGGTTTCTCAATATAAACTTATTATTCTAGCTCCCCAATAAGAAAATAAGTCTTTAGATACCTTTGAAATATATTATATTTTCATTTTAAAATAATATAAATAGTTTTTAACTAATGGAATCAATCCACTCTTGATAATACAATTACTCTTCAAAATTTATTGGTTAAACCAGTTAATACAAGTATGGAAAACTAACCTCTATATTATTTTGTTTTGAAACTATTTCCTTCAATGAAAAATGATATTTTGGACTTCCACATATTTTCTCATCCTAGGAAGATATGAAAATGACTATTCATCATTAATTAAAATAGTTTAATCAACATCTTTATCTAATAAAGTTTTTACATTATTACTTATTCTAGAAACTTTGTTATGTTGTTTAATTATAACAAATTAATCTTCACATTCTTCTATATCTACTGGTGCCTGTGAAAACTTTATATTATAATATTCCAAAAATTTCACATATGTTGAGTTAATAAGGTTTGTTATTTAATTTTTATATCACTTGTATCCTCTACCATTAGGAGGGGAACTAAGAAATATTCCATAAACACCTATTTGATCAAACACACCAAGATTTTTTCCTTTGACTTTGATAATGCACAAACTACCAAATACCTTTAGGTATTTCAATGTTTTTATTTCTTTTTAATACATCTCATAAAGATTCATATCATAGTTTAGCTTATAGAAAAATTAATTCTGAATATGAACTGCTGCTCTTATATATTTCCTCCAAATGAATCGAGATGTTTCATATTCAGTCAACATAGTTCATTCCATCTTCACCAAAATTCTATTTATTCTTTAAAAAAACTATACCACTGTGGTGTGTGCGGTGCACTAAATTCATGATGAATTTCATAATTTTTAAGATAATATCTAATCTTTCCATTTGTGTGTTGAATACCACAATTAGTTCGAATCTTCTTCACATAACATCTATATTCCTTTTTATAACTTCTCCTGAAACTCTTAAACATTATGAGATCCTTTAACTTATGATTCAAAACATAATACATCAAATGTGAGTAAAATCATTAGTGAAGGAAGTAAAATAATTTTCACCATTTTCAAATTTATTTCTCATAGGCTCACATATATCAGAATGTATACGATCTAAGGGATGAGTTGAATATATCTCAAATTTCTTATGTATTGAGTTTTTAAAATTCCCTTTCTAGAATATGTAACAACACCTATATGTTCTTATTTAAATGTTAATTATATCATAAATACTTTATATCTTTCCTTGCTTACACATATTCTTCAAAAAACTATTTCTAAACTTCTTATGTCATAGCTAATTTTATTCCACCATGCACAGATAACATGAAATCTACACATTACTAACTTGAAACAAGTTACCTTTAGTTTGTTTCGCTCTTGTAACAAATTTCCCATATTCAAGAATTTTGAAACCAAATCTCATGTATTCTGAAAAAAACTTCTTTTCCTTTTTAACATAGTTTATAAATAATTAACCCTTTTTGATTCAATCCATCAATAAATAAAGAACTTTTGGATTTTAACTTTTCTTTAGGAATGGTAAAAGATACAACACCTTTGATCCTAAGGGACTCATCATCTCCAAATTTCATTTTTCTATATTTTTTATCTTTAAAATTCTTAAAACATTTGAAATATACAGTTATATATGAATAAAAATAACCATTTCATATCCAAGAACATTATCCATTTAAGGATTTGAGATTATTTTCAATAACTAAGGACTTATCCTTGAATTTATCTTCCTCCTCATACAGTTTTTTAGATTTTTTATAACATTATTGTTGTGTAAATAACATAAATGGAAAAAATTTATTAATATCTCTTGGATGATCATATTTTTTAAAAAATATTCCATGGGTTGAAATATATTTTAAATCTTAAAAATGACTTTCTGAGGTTGTCTTCTTCAAGTGAGTTGAATCCCCATAAAAATATACCTCATGTTTCTCATGGATTCATTTTATTTTTGATAATTGAACCAACACATCTTTTACATATTCCCACAACCTCTACAGTACCAAAAATATCCATGGAAATCATATTTTCTTTTGTAACTTACATATTATTCAGAACCATGTAACTAATTTCCATAATCTTTCGTACCATTCATGTTGGATCTATATTATGTAGAAAAGTTTTGGTAGTATATTTAAATGTTATTCTTATACATAAATTTATTTTCATCCTTAAATAGATCTCTATTAGTGTAATATTTTTTTTCAACATTGAAAGCATAGAAATTTGATAATTCAGAACTCCACTTGTCTTTTCTATCTATGCAGTCTTCATAATTTTATGTATATATTAAAAATATATAACCCTGTTATTAAAATTTAATGATGATTTTTTTTATATTTATGGGTTTTAAACTCTTTAAAACTTTCAAAGACATTCAAAATTGAATTTGGGAAGCTTATTATTCATTGATTAGCTTCAAATTTTTTAAAAGATAAATTTCTTTCTCCATCACCATTATATTTTCTTTAGGATTTATATTGAGGTTTTTATATTAATTATTTAGATTCTATAGATAGTAAATCTCTTTTATAAAATTGGATTTTTATTCATGAAAATATTATTATTTGGTTGGTTAAAGATATTCTCTCTTCAACTTGTTATTCTCTTTTTCAAGTTTAAAAATATTTGAGAAACATTATTTCAATTATATTTTAATATTATACTCCATTAAAGTCTCCTTATTTTATTCTTTAGATATATCTACTTCATCACTGGTGATCCTTTCGTCATTAACTTTTTCAATAATAAATTTATCACCTGTATCATTACTGGAGTTTTCATCTTACACTTCTCTGTCATCGTCTTTATAAAATTTCTACAAAATATTTATCTTTTTATATTTAGGGAACTTATTATCATTTATTTTTAATATGACTTTGATTTTTTCCTTCTTCTTGAGATATATTCTTGAATTTCCATTATCTTTATCACTTTATTAATCTTCTTTTCACCATGGAATTTTTTCAATGAAATGTCTAATCATTTCATATCTAATGAAATTTAGAGGTAAATTTCCTTTATAATTACCTATGACTCTTATAACCCTTTTATAATAAATTTAAAAAAATTCATCAAAATGATACATATCTCACATTTGGTGTCTAATTCCCTAAATTAGTCCTTAAAAAATTTATTAGATTTTACTTGCTTAGAAGATTTGAAAGAAATATCTTGATCAAATTTATCTTTTTTCTCCATATCCCTTTCTATTATCATTTAATAAGTGATAAGAATGCTACAAATATCATACATATATATTGTTTTAGGATATATATCTTCTAAATATGATACCTTATCATCAAATTTATTCAAAAATAATTCATAGATTATTTTTAAAAATAGTTGAATCTTTCAACTTCTCACTAAAACATATTATTGTTCTTAAAATGTTATTAAGTATTGAAAAGAAGCCACTAAAATATTCATCTTACCTATTTTATTATCTTATTACATCATAATATAGATACATAAAATTTTTTTATTTAGTTTTTATTACCTTAATAAATTTTCTTAAGATTTTAATAGATTCCTTTAACTATTCCAATACCCTTTACAATTAGAAATTAACTTTCAGGGAGTGAGGAGAGTATAACATTCATAGAATGCCTACCATTATAAAATTTATTCTTATTATTATCCATTAAGGGATAACCCTCAACAAGAGGAGGGAAAATATCTATATTAGTTTCAATAACTTTATAACCAATGGATATAAGATAAGGAAACATTATATCATTATAGAGATGATAATTCATCCCATCAAAAATATGAATCCTATCTCCGTTAACTGATTTTTAAAAATCCATGATAGCCTCGCTTTTATTTAAAATTTAAAAAAGATTTGATGGAGGGAAAATTTACTCTAATACAAATTTAAAGGACTAACCCAGATCTATGAGATCATTGAGAGGGGGGTGGGGGTGAATTAATGATCCTCTATTTTTATGTTTTCTAAATTAATTAATTACCTTTTCCTATGATTAGTGACAAATGAACCTACTAAAAAACAATAAACAAGAACAACCATCAGAATAGAAGTTTTTAAAATGTTAACTACAAAATAATATTAGATAGTGTTTAATATGGTTTAGAAGTAATCCATGAATATAAAAACCATTAGAAAATAATAATTTGGTGGTTACCAAAGGAGGGAATTTAATTAAGTTTCATAATAATTTATTCCATCTAAAGGTTCTTGTGATCATTACACAAATAACATGATATAAAAATGTTTTGTAAAAATATTAACAACTATTTCCAATAGTCTTCAATACCTTTTCACTATTATACTTAAATTTTTTTCACACTTCCCCTTCTTTGAAGTACTTTTCTTCCTATTCACTTTATTGCATAGTAGTGAGTAAGAAATTATTCGAATATATTTTTATGAAATTGTTCATCCAATAAATGTTTTTCTAATGACCTTTCAATGATATACTAGGTCTGATTCCCTATTCATCTAATCATCTCTTTACACCATTCTTTCGATACAAACTGATATAAAACTCTTCCTGATACCCATTAGACCGATGCCTCTTCGCATTGTTTATCTGATCATCTCTTCAGTTCTATAACACTTAATCCAACTACTAAAAATTCAACACAACTTCCATGTGAACAAACCCCTTTATATTGAAATAATTTCTCTAAGAATTAAGGGTAACCTACAAACATGAAATTCAAACTACCCACTAAAACATCGAATGTTTGACCACCTTTAAACTTCCTAAAAATTATGAAAATTACAAAAATACTCAGTGTTTATAAAATATGAAAACTTTTCTTAGATATATAATAGGATCATTATCTTCCTTTATGATTATTGAAGCATTAATTTACCAAATAAACATCATAACAATAATGTCTTTATAAAAACTTCATAAAAATATTCAAAACATTTTTCTGATAAAACTTTATAAAACCTCTTCCATCTGGTGAAAATTCATTCAAGGATCCTTCACAACCTCATATAAAAAACTCAATGGTCTTTAATAAGAAACTTAATTTTCTTGATAACTCTCTTCATAAACACTCGTTTGTTACCTTCACTAAGTGACCATAATGTGATGAACTTCATTTAGAAAATTTAATCTCATTTCTTTATATGGAGAACTCTTTCCAAATGAATATTTTGTAACTTATTCAATTCAATTATTCATCCATTTATATCCAATAGACATTGTACACAGGAAAAAATTATTCTATCTGATGAAGTATAAAAGTTTATTTGGTGTGTAAGGACCCAAAATTCTAGACTTTGTAAAACTAATGTTTTGTTAAATAAATATCTTTACAAACTACACATAATGAAAACAAACAACAATGAATTAAGATAAAATTTTAAATAATTCTATAATAAATACTAATATGGTAAAAAATTTAATATTTAGAAGGTAAATAATAAATATGAGTTAATATTAAAAAATTTATTTTCAATAAAATAAATTTTCATTAGTATTATGTATATTTTTTAAAAGAAAATATTACAAATTTTAGAATTTAATTTTTTTAAAATAAAATTCATTTTTGAATTCATCACATCAAAATGTACTTTTTATGGATTTAGTGTTTTTTATAAAAAATATTTATTTTTTGTGGAAAAATATATTTTTTTAGAAAAAATATAATTTTAATAATTTTTTCATCATTTAAGCTATTCCTAGAAGGTTATAAAAACCTATAGGTATTAAAATATGTATTTAAGGAATAATTTTTTGAGTTTTAACATATTATTTGAACTTATAATCTTATCCAATATTTTTTAAAACTAAATTAAAATGTTACTTTAATAAAAAACTATTTTTTTCACTTTCCTATAATTAAGTTTTTAGATGGTAAAATTTGATTTTTCCGTGACTTGAAATTCTAGTACCTTTTATTTTTTTTATAATAAATCAATATATGTTATTAGAATCAATACTCAAGATAATTACATCTTATTTATAAATTTAAATATTAATGATTTTTTAAAAACTATTATTATGTGATTATAAGTGTTTATCTTATATTTAAATTTTCAAACCTTTAGAAATTTTATGTGTTAAAATGTTTTTAAAATATAAAATAATATGGTTCAAATGATGTAGAAGTATCAAATATTAATTTTTTCATTATTGTTATTACTAGGATTAAAATTTATTAGGAAGGTAAAAGATAAATTGGATAAAATGTTAAAAGTAAAAAACAAAAGCCTTAAACAAATCTTAACTTATCTCAAAATGAATTTATTAGAGGATTTTATACCTATTATTGTCTCAAATTACCTATTTTTCCACTTTTGAAAAAATGAACCTTGAATAGGGTCATTGAATTATTAAAAAATTATGTGTGTTTCCAAAATCCCCATTTTCTTTTCTTATAAAAGGATACAATTTACACCCTTTGAAAGTTACAATTCACCTTAAAATTAAAAATAAAAAAAATAAATTTTTATCCTCCCGTAATTCTATATCACTTAAATAATCATCTAGACACCATATGTTATCTTAAAGCCCTCACTTCTGAGGATTGTTTCAACAGAAAACTCAAGTTTCTAATGTGAGTATTACTGCCTCTCAGTATTTTATTTTGTTATAAACCTCCATAAAATAATTTATAACCTTGTTAATATAAATAAATAAGTATCATTATTATACATAAATTTAAATATATTCATTATAAAACAAATATTCAATCCTTTTTATCCACTAATAATACAAAATAACCCCAATCATGAGAACATGAAGACTATCACCTCCATGACATGATGTTTTTTCCATCATTATATCTCATGGACGATACCGAGGTTATATTTTATTAGTAAATAGGTTTCATATGTAACAAATAATATTTTTAAATATTCATTTTTCACATACCATCATTCCTCTCAATCATTGAGAAATGATATCATTAATTGTGTGTATATACAGACTATTGAATCCACGTGCAAAAAATTTAATTTTTTATAACCACCCATAATGGATGGTTCTAAGAATTATTTTAATGAATATATATCTTAAATATTATTTTTTAAATATTATGTAATTTTTTTATCAAAAATATAAAATAATGTTATATTACTTGTTCAATTATTATAACAACATCTTTTTATGTCATTTTTACCACACACATGAGTGATGTTGTAATTTTTATGTAATGGATGATTAAGGAATTTTATATTCTATTTAAATAATTTAATAATAATAATTTATTCAATATTTAATTTTTTTGGAGTTATAATATTAATATCTAATGATGTTATTAATGTACAACCTTTTCTTCATTAAACTCACCAAAATGAGTTCATCTTCAATTATTTCATCCCAAAATGTTACCAAAACACTTAAGAAATGAAATTAGAAATTTATAAATTATTTTATAATATGTTTTAGAGTAACTATTATGATATAGTATTAATGAAATTTTGGATAAGAATAAATAACAATACAACCATTAAAAAACTAGTTTAAAACAATCAAGTCTTCTGTCACCCGATTCCGAAAATATATGATTACTAACTAATAAACATGTATTGAATATTTATAAATAAATTTTATAAAAGGTTAAATAAATGAATAAGATTCCAAAATAGTTCATTAATATAGTAATTTTTATTATACAAGAGGTTATAGAACATTAGACCAAGAGGGAGTAAATGTAAGGGGTTTTCATGACACAAATCCTTCCCTTAGGCCATAATCACTACATTTTTTCCTAAAAATTATAAGTACAACTATATCTAACCTATGAAAATTTTATTTTTTACTATGACATTATTTTCTAGGTAAATAATTCTTCCCAAAAAATTCCTCTTCTTTGATTAATTTTTTTTGAAATCTAATTTTGTTGAGAATAATTCCCATATTCTTTAATAGATTTCCCCTACATATCCACATGTTTACTTCCTACAAATGTTATACCTTACCTAGTGGAAACTAATTTTTTTTATCTTAAATTACCCTTATATTCCCATTTATTTTAAAACCAAGGTTTCAATATCCTTTTAATGATATTTTTTTAAATAAATGGATTTGAAAATATTTTAAAGGCTTTTACTTTCATTAATCATATATTCATATCATCGACATAATATTTTTACATAATATTTATTTATTTTCATGGTATATTTATTGTAATTTTTTTAATGATTTTTTTATTATTTATACTCTTCATTTTAAAAAAAGGTTTTCGAATGTGACTCAAAAATAATATATTTGTAAGATGATGTTAAGAAACTTTTTAAATAAAAATCATTTTTGTGATTTCTCTTTCATTTTCAAAGTATTATTATCTAATAAATCTATGTTTCATAAACCACTTGATATATTCCATTTTATGGTGATCATGTTTTTGGTATCAAATGATCATGTGTTCTAAGTGATTCCTTTTGGATAATTTATGAAA
Source organism: Viscum album (assembly GCA_963277665.1). Classification (NCBI taxonomy): domain Eukaryota; kingdom Viridiplantae; phylum Streptophyta; class Magnoliopsida; order Santalales; family Viscaceae; genus Viscum; species Viscum album. The sequence goes on from OY728126.1 coordinate 53,852,448, forward strand.
CACAATTTTCTTCCAAGAGTTTATTTATTATAAGATGAATTATTTGATTTTAAGTGGAATTCATATATATGAATGATGATATGTGGGGTCCTATATCACCTTCCAATGCATTAGTTATGGTTTTTTATCTCATGATATAATTATGCATGGACATACTTGGATTTTTTCACAAAACTAAAGGGTTGACATACTTGGATTTGTTAACAAAATTAAGGGGTTTACATACATAGATTTGTTCACAATGTATTCATATTTTTATATTTGTGACAACAATTCTCTAAAATGTGTATTATTTTCAGACTATAATAACAGTTTATGATATTATATATTCAGAAAATATTTTTATTTCTGATCTATTTATTTCTTTCTCATGATGAGTTTTTAAGCCATGATTTTATTACCTTTCTTTAGACTTATATTCTTATACTCTGATCCTTAGGGATAAATAATTTTTTTTCACCTATGATCTCATTATGTTTTTCTCTGATATTGCTCCTTTAATCACATTTTTACTCATATTTAAGATTTAATGGTTATGGTTAATTGATATTTTTCCCTTATTGAGAATTTGATCTCAACCCTTCTTATGTTCCCATCACCTAGGTTATGGATATGATTATGTTAAATGAGATGTCTAAAAGAGAGTATAAAGGAGAATAATTATGGAGAAATGTTCATAAATTTTGTAAAATAGTATTTTTATGTATCTATTCTACAAATACATTAAACCTTTTGATCCATAATTTGTGAAAATATTTTTCTAATGTGTTAATAAAACCATGAAATCCATGCCTTATTTATGTATGATTATTTTGGGTCACCATAGTTGGTATCTGAGAGGATATTTAGTTATATTTAGGGATTAATATAGAAAAAATTTATGAAACATATAAAAATGAGTCTAATTATAGGTTAATATCATGATATTTTGGTAAATTAGATATTATGTAATTTTTCTATAAATAAATCTATGTCTATATACTATCAAGTGGATTTGACTATGATACATATGCACATAGAGGTAATCACCCCAAACAGTTGGGTTAAGCATTGAATCGATCATCACCCTAATGCTTGATGTGTGGGCCTAAGACTTCACACCTAATTAGAAACTCCCAAGGGATATGCTTAGGTTAATTTAAATTTTATTTATAAAACATTATGAAGGATTATTTTATCATGATAACTAGTTATGTTATAGAAATTCTATTAAGAAAATAATCTTATATAACCTATATTAAAACTTAGGAAGTTTTTAAGAAAGAATATAATCATTATTTACGAGAAATTTATTATATGATCATAGTTTTCCCCTAGTGCGTGAGGTTTAATTCTAAATACAAATTATACCTAGATCATTTTCTATCAAAAAGAATCCTTATTGAATGACTTATATTGAATTATAGGAATAAAAGAAGAAATTATAAGATAATAATGACAAGGGTTTATATTCCCTAGTGATTTATCATGGGGAAAACCATTCCTCTATAAAAAACAAGGATACATCAATGTATTTTTTTCATAAATTACTATGAAATAAAAGTATCATCTACACTGTATTGATAAACTATTTGATCAACTCATAGGAGATAAATTTTTCTCAAAGACTAACCTTCAATATGGATTTCATCATTTGAGGGTTAGAAGAGAATATATACACAATATAACATTCCAAAAAATGTATAAACACTATGAGTTCATATTTATTCAATTTTGGATTAAAAATTCTTCGTCCATATTTATGGATTTGATGAATATATTCCTTACAGATCACCTTACCAAATTTTTTATAGTCTTTATTAATGACATTCACAAATACTCTAAGAAAAAGGAATAACTTGAGGAGAATAATGAAATTATTCCATGGACTTTATGAAAGGATGAATTATATTCCAAGTTCAATAGGTGTGAATTTTGGTTTCAAAGAGTATTATTATTAAGTCATGTTATCTCTTGTGAGGGTGTATCTATGGACACTTCAAGTACATATGTAATTAAAAAATTACATAGACCAACCTTTGTGATCAAGATATTAAGTTTTCTTGGATTAGGTAGATACTAATAGATTTTTTTGATAAACTTCTAATGATTATCCAATCCACTAAACAACTTGACTTATAATGGAATGAAGTTCCTCTAGATAATAGAATATTGGGAATGCATTACAGATATTAAGAAGAGATTAGTCATTGCACCCGTTATTACCTTATAGTAGTTAAGGGTTCAAAATTTATAGCGATGCCTCATTAAAATCATTAAGACGAATCATACAGAAAAATGAAAGGGTAATTGATTATTCCTCCTTCTAATTCAAAACTCATGAGAAAATTACCCGATGCATAATTTAGAATTATTTTCAGTGATCTTTGTATTGAAAATTTGGAGACATCATCTATATGTAGAGAAGTGTGATATTTATAGAGACCAAAATAGCCTAAAGTATGTATTCACAAAAAATATCTAAACATAAATCAAATAATATGGTTATAAATGATTAAGGAAAATGAAATATAAATACATTACCATCATGGGAAGGAAAAAAAGGTGGCTGATTCCTTGAGTAGAAATGATCTTATCCATGATGAGGATTCCAAAATATTCAATAATAATGGGTTTAAAATTGGTAAATTTTGAAATAATAAAGGAAATATAATGATATTATCTTTCTCAAATGATTTCTCGACCATCCATTCATGAAAATACCAAAGAATCCCAGAATTATGATTATTGCTACATAAAAAGGTATTGAGTATTTTTAATATTAGAATTGATAAAGATATAGTTATAAGGTTTGGAACGTTGATATGTGTCCCATAAAAACTATATTTGAAGAAGGATATTTTGGATGATTCCCATAAATCATCCTTATCTATTCATCTAGGTAGCACAAATATGTATAAGGATCTAAAACAAAACTTCTAGTGGGATTACATGAAGTGGGAAATCATAGAATACACATCTAGATGCTTGGTATTCCTGAAATATAATGATTAATAATAAAATTCTATGGGTATGTTTCAACCATTAACCATACTAGTATGCAAATGAACAAACATTGTAGGGTATTGTTTTGTGGTAATCCCAAAAACATATATGTTTTATAATTCTATTTTGGTTTTTGAATAATACCTTAAAAATTTAGTGCATTTTATCTCCGTAAAATAATAATTTTATCTTTAACAACTCTCCAAGATATACATAATAGAAGTGGTAATACTATGTGAAGTTCAACTTACCATTGTATCTGATCGAGATCCAAGGTTTATCTGAAGATTGTAGAAAATTATTTTGAAATAATTTCAAATAATGTTGAGTTTCATAACTTCTTATCACCCTTAAACAGATGGTAAGTATGATGGGACCATCCAAACTCTAGGGTATATGCTAGGATCTTATTCAATAGAATTCCAAGGATATTGGGATCAATAACTTCCATTGGTAGAGTTATTATATGACAACGATTAACCTTATATAATTCAAATATCACTATATGAATCTTTGTATGAGAAGAAATATAGGATTCAAACAAACATGGATAATGTTATAGAAAAGAAGACGATAGGTCTAAACATTTTTCATGAAATGATGGAGAAGGTTCAAACCATTCAATAGAATATGAAAGTAGAAAAAGTCAATAGAAGTGGTATTAAAATAATCACTGATTAGATATTAAGTTTTAAGTTAGAGACATGATATCCCTTTAGATATCTCCATTGAAGTTGGTTACTTGATTTTAGAAGAAAGGGAAGATGATCCCTAGGTACATCAGTCCCATAAAGATCCTTAATCATGTCAAGGTAGTGGATTATTTATTAAAACTACCTTATAAACTTTCCCAAGTGTATAATGTATTCTTTTAAATGATTTTGAGGAATTTCATACCAGACCTATCACATGTAATGAATTCAGAATCTGTGGAACTGAAATATGATCTATTATATGAGGAACAACTAGTGGGAATTCTTGATTTAAGAGATAAGGTGCTACAGCACAAGACCACTCATTTAGAAAAAATTTTGTGGAGGAATCATAATTTTGAGGAAGCTAAATAGGAAACTAAGTATGTGATGAGAGAAAAGTAACCTCTATTTTTTCTTCTATGTAAAAAAATGTTGAAGATGAAATTATTTTAATGGGGTAGAATGCAATGACTTAAAATTATATAATTTGAAATTTTTTTTTCTATGATTGATAATGTCATTACATAATACACCTAAAAAATCACAATATATTAAGATTAAAATATTAATAAATATATAATAAAGGCTAATATGTGAAATCATTAACTATTTAGAAGGTAAATAATTAATATGATTTAATATTTAAAAGGTTATTTTTAATAAAATCTATTTCATTAATGTTATGTATTTATATTTTAAAAGTTTTAAAAAATCATAGAATTTAAATTTTAAAGAATAAAATTCATTTTTCAATGCTTCACATAAAAATTTACATAGTATGAATTTTTGAGTTTTTTTTGAAAAGGTTGATTTCATTTAAAAAATACGATTTTGCAAAAATTGTAATTTTTATAATTTTATCATCATGTAAGCCTATCCGAGAAGATTAAAAAACATTTAAGTAAACATTATTCATTTAAAAATATTATTTGAACTTATAATCCAATGTCCAATATTTTTTAAAACTAAACTAAAATGTTACTTTTATAAAAATTATTTTCATTATTTTCCACTAATTAATAATTTTGATGGTGAAAATAATTTTTGGATTACCTTAAAATACTCATAAATTTTATTTGTTTTATAATAAATAAAATAATTTATTTAAAATATATATCCAAGATAATTATATCTTCTATAAAAATTTAAATCTTGAAAATATGATTTTTCAAAAAAACGTTTTTACACGATCAAGTGTGTTTATTTTTAAATTACCATTTAAAACATTTATAAAATTTATGTGTTAAAATGATTTTAAAATATGAAATCATAATTTTTAAATTAGGTAAAATTATTCGATCTTAATTTTTTACATTAATGATAATTACTAGTTTTAAAAATTAATTAATAAGGTTAAAGTTAATTTTGGTAAAAGTTTAAAAGTAAAAAATAAAAGCCTTAAGTTACTCTTACCTTGTATAAAAATTAATGGATGGGAGAATTTTATACCTTATATTTTCCACCACCCTATAGTTTTCTACATTTTATCCATTGACCCTTGAATAGTATCTTTATATTATTAAAAAATGATGCGTGTTTCAAAAAGTGCCCTTTTATTTTCTTATAAAGGGATACCACTTACACGCTTTGAAAGATACACTTCACCTTAGAATTAATCCTTGAAACTCTACCATTTTTTCACCCATAACTCTCTACCACAAACATAAGATTCTGTTCACCTTAACTTTTCTTAACAACCTCACTTCAAAGATGTTTTCTAAGGGAAAAATTATGCCTCAATGTGAGTATTACAGTCTATTTGTATTTTATTTTATTCTAATAATCCCTAAAATCATCTATAACCTTGTTAATATAATTAAATTTGTATCATTATAATAATTAAATTTTATTATATTAATTATATAAAAAATATTTAATCTTTTCCTTCCACTAAGAAAACAGAATAAAATCCATTGTGCAAATGTATAGACTACTGCCTCCATGATGTGATGCGTTTTGTTTTCCATCATAATATCTTAACGATGGTACCAAGGATAATTTTTATGAATAAATAGGTTTTATATTTTACAAATATATTTTTTAAATGATTATTTTTCATATACTATCACCCCACCCATTTATTGAGAAATGAGATTGTTAATCATGTGTATTGCGAACTACCGCCTCCACACCCAACAAATTTCATTTGTCATAAACAACCATATTGGATGGTCTTAAGAATTATTTTAATGAATATATGTGATAATTATGACATTTTCATGATTTTTCATACATTTTATCAACATTATATAATCACTTTATCTTACATGTTTAATCATAACAACACACTCTAGTTTAGGGCGTTTCTACCACCTATATAAGTGATTTTGTAATGTTTATGTTTTGGATGATCAAGGAATGTTATATTCTTGTTAAAAATTGTAATAATAATTTATTCCAGATGTCCAAATTATTCTGAATTCATAATATTAATATATAATGGTGTTATTAATATATGAACATTTATTTGTTAAACTCACCAAAACGAGGTCATCTTCAATTTCATCATAAAAAAACCTTACCCAAACACTTAAGGAATGAAATTAAAAATTTATAAATTATATTGAAAATATTTTAAAGTATCTAGTATGATCCATGAATGATGAAATTTTGGTTAATAATGAGGATCATCATCACCAGTATAAAACTAGTTTAAAATGATCATATTTTTTGACCCCCTATTATGAAATAGATAGTAAATAATGAATAAAAATGTTTTAAATATTTAAAAATTAATTTAAAAAATGGTTATAGAAATGAATAAATTTCTAAAATAGGTGTCTTAGATAGTTATTTTTGTGATGCAGGAGGTTATAGAACATTTGAATTAGTTTGAGTAAAGGTAAGGGGTTTTTAGGACTCAAATCCTTCCCTTGGGTCATAATAACTTATATTTTTCTAAACCATTTTGAAGTATAATCATATAAGTCCTTTAGTTATTTTATGTTTTATGTCAACCTTATTTTATAGGGGAATCATTCTTCAAACCAAATTCATCCTTCCTTGATGAATCTATTATTTTTTTTGAAATTATTTGTTTTTAGAATAATTCATTTCTCTTTTAAAAGATATTCCCTATATATCCACATTTTTACATCCAACCAATGTTTTCCTTTCCTTATTATAATTATAAATATCTTTTTTATCTTCAATGAAAATTATATTCCCTTTTATTTTAAAACCAAGGTTTCTATATCCTTTTAATTATGTGGGTTTTAATAAAGTATTTTTAAAATATTTCAAAGGTTTTTTATTTTCATTGATAATATATTATTTCCTTCTACATCACATTTTAACATATTATTTATTTATTTTCAAGGTAAATTTATTTGAATTTGTTTTAAAATAAATGTTTTAAGATGTTTTCTATTCATTTTAAAAATGGTTTTTGGAATGTGAATAAAAAATAATATATTTTTAGATAATATTATTAATTTTTTTAATAAAAATACATTTTGTGATTTCATTTTCATTTTCAATGGATTCTTATACAATAATATAATTGTTCATTAAACACAATATATATGATTCTTTGTATGATCATGTTTTTTGTAATAAATTATCATGTTTTTTACGTGTTATTGATGTGACACATGTTTGAGTATGTTTTTACAAATTTATTTTGGACATTTAATGAGGTTTATATTTAAAACTAGGATTTAATTGAATAAATATTGACTATTAGATAAATTGGAGTGGACTATGCAATTCATTGAATATTTTAATGAAATAGTGATTTTTTATGTTAACGTTTTTGTGATTAATTCCATTTATTTTGGAAAAAAATCATTTTTGATTGGTGTAAAAAAAGTAGAAACCCAGTTCATAGAGATGTAATCCTTGAATTTGGTTTAAAGAATCGATATTTTATTTTTATTTATTTTTTTTGAATTTTTTTTATGAATTTTAATCATAAAATTTCATGAGAGTTTGTATTTCAATTTATTTTTACAAGTTGAATTTATAAAATTTATGTAATGAACATTGATATAAATTGTGATGAAATTATAATATCTGCATTTAGGTATTAATTTCATTTATTGAAAATTATTGTTGGAAATTGGTTATTAATTTTGATTTTTTTGAGTTTATTTATAATTGAGCTTATTACCATTAGGATTTAAATTTCTATCATCGAAAGGAAATTCATGATACTACTACCATTTCCTTAGTTACTATTACTACAAGAGAAATTACTTATTCTGCTACTATTGAGAGTGCTACTATTAGATGAAGTGCTACCATTAGAGGACAATACTATTTCTATAATAAATTATGCCACTAACACTATTCATATACTACCAATAACTTATAAAACTAGTTATTCTTCTTACACATCCAAGAATTCTTCTACTACCACTAGAAGAAACTTCTTCTACCATTACCTTACATTACTAGAAACTAGCCAGAAATCATAGGCACGAGTCACTATATATTATCAACTTGAAACAAATAAACATGATTAGATATTCTAATGTATGATGAATCCCTATTGGTATTGAGTTCCATTGATGAATCCGACCATAGAGAACCAAAGCAAAGACATATAATGGCCTTTAAATACACCTATCAAAGAATTATAAAGATGGAGTTGAGGGGAAGTGTAACACCCCGACCCTAGATTCCTAGAGTCGGTGAATTATTTTAATACATTGGAAAGATTACAAGGAATCATGTCCAGAAATACTGATCAGTTTACCAATCTTTGAATATATATTACATACATGAACGTTACATTACACTTTCCAACATACAACAAAAAAAATCCTTTGAGAATTCCATTTTTTTTAGATTAACCCTGCATAAAAAACATAAAACACTTCTTAGGATCTTGGAAAAATAAAACATAAGAAATGGGTGAGCTCAGATGCTCAGTAATGGTAAATAATTTAGTAGAATCTATAAACTTTTAAGGAATAATGTGTAATAAAAAAAATAGCCTTTTAAACCTAAACATGATCATAATATGGAAAAAATAAATAAAAAAAAACCATATAAACATTAACAAGGATATTATAATAGTAGAACAATGACATGTAGTAACTAATTTCATAATGATGGAATGTATAGTACTAAACTTTAATTTCTATATCAAGGCCTCGTGCCATAACCTAAAGGATAATTGAAACCGGACCCCAACCCGGAGAGCCTTTATAACCAGACTCTAACCCAGAGAGCCACTGTAACCGAAATCCAACCCGGAGAGCCTCTATAACTGGACTCCAACCCGAAGAGTCTACTGGAATCAAACCCCAACTCGGACAACTTACTTTTACTGGTCCCCAATATGGAACATACTAGTCCAATACATCCATCTTAAGAAATGGTTGAAATATAACATAAACATTCGTATTAAAATTTGCATAAAAAATGTCAATAATTTAACTAAAAACCATGAATGGAATAAAAATAACTCATACACAGTCAAACATATCCCAAAACCTTAAAAATAATATGGTATTTTTTTATCATAATAAATCAACTTCTAACAAGTGTAAAAATTATCATTGGATGTTGACATAATGAAATCAAAACTATTTGAGAGAAATATCGCTTTCTATTTTGAAATAATTTATGAGACACATAATTATAAAGAAAACATTTATTTTGAAAATATTTTTATAAAATTGTAAGGTAAGATTCGATGATGTTATAATGGACGAAAATAGCTGTACCTACCATATAAGTTAAAAAAACATTCTTACCTTAATTTTTTCGAAAAGGTTATAAAGTACCTTGTTTGGAAAATGATGGAAAGATTCCTTTATAAAAATATTATAAAAAGAAAAAATAGGGTATAAATGACTTTATATCACATTTTAGTAAATAGTAAAAATGTTTTGAAATGCATTTTTAAGAAAACACAGATGTGGATTATAAACAAGTCCTAGTAAATACTTATGTAAAAAAAACCTCGGATAAAAAAGAGATTTTGAAATTAACCATTACCTTGTACTTTTCCTTGGTCGAGGGTATGTTAACCTCTTATATAATAGTTAAATCACTGTTATTAAAATATACAAGAACCATATACATAATTATGATATCATATATGATCTTTTAATAATGCATTGTTAATGATATTTTAGTATTATCGTCGTTTCAGGTGTTAACTGATTCGTTTTACTTTATATTATTTGTTATGTGAGTAATGTTTGTTATGGATGGTATGTTTTTTATTAATATGAAGAATGATATCAAGACTTCAAACATTATTTTTAATCATCAAATGAAAATTATACTTGAATGGTTATGATGGGGATTGAATCTCATTGCCTTCATGGAGACGGTAATCTGTACATACGCACGACTAAAAATATCATTATTTTGATATTAAAATTGTATATAATTGGATGGTAAATCATATATAAATAATCATTATCATGTTATATTTATTATTTACATCAATTATACATCATTATTATACCCATCCTAATAATAATGTATTGAATAACAGCTACACCACGACGTGGAGATGGTAAGCCGTACGTACGAACGTATGGTGACATGTCATTTGAAGGATGGATAGAATAATGAATATGGTTGTACCATAATTATAATAACACCAATTTATATAGAATATACTGGAGTTATTATTTTATAATGGAAACAACAAGAAAAGAATAAGTGGAAGAAGAAAACAACTTGAAAGAGGTGATGAAATATTTACCTCTTCTTCGAGTTCTTCCTTTTTATTTGATCAAAAGGGCTCTTTAAGATTGATTTATAACTAAATAAATGCCTCTAGGATTAAGGGAGGATAGTTTATAGGATATTTGTGTAGGGTTTGGTCGAGTAAAATGGCTTCGAAGGTGTGAATTTGAGAGAAGGGGAAATTCCCTTTTATAAGAGTGGTGAGGGGCACCTCAAGAAAAGATTGAAATATTATTTTATAAAAAAATAATTTTCGGTTTCTAATGGATCAAAAATAAATTCTTTAAAGGATAAGGTGGGAATGGGTCAAACACCACTCAACCAATAGGTTTTAGGCAAGTTTGGGTCACTATATTAACCTTATCTTTAATATTTAACTCTTAGTTAAATAGTTTGACATTTACCATATCTCTTTGATTTTTTATATTATATGGTTAATATTTTTACTATAAACCTACAAGAGAACCCCAAGTGGTTAATTAATGACATATATAATAGTATTTAATCCATTTGTCCGGACCTTATATTTTTAGGAATAGAATACCAATTAATAATATAATATTTGTTTCAAAAACTCTTTTATGTCAATTTTGACACTATTTGGTATTTTGTTTTTTCTAAATTCATAATAGCATTATTACATAAAATAAAATTAATTTTATAAACCCTAAAATGTCATATTAACCTAGAAAATTGGTGGAATTCATACAAATTCTCAAATTACATTTATTTGGGTATTTATGATATCAATTATTTTAATATTTCATTAATAAGGTAATTACTACATCATCATTGCATCATAAATAAAATAAATTATTTAATTTCAAAAAATAATAATAAAATACCATTATTCAGGAAGTATTTTATCCTTCTAATTAATATTTATAGTTTAATTTATCTTATGTATAACCCTATATTAAAAATGGTTTAGTTACTAAACTTCGAATTTAACTCTTTTAACTCTTCTTTAAATAAAATAATAATAAATTTCCTAATCTAATACAAGTGTACCTAAAGGATCATATTTTATTACTAAGGTTGTTTTTGTAAGAATTAAACTTACCCAATATAATCATGACATGTGTTAGGGTAATAATAATATCATTTTACCCTAAATTACCCAATTTACTTTTAACCATGGTAAATAAAAGTCAAAAAGTTGTTATTCACCAAAAATTAGTTTTATCTTATTGAACCACATTTTACTTAATGATATCAACCGCGTCTCTTATATTTTTCAAATTCAATTCATATAAGCCGTAAAATTAAATTTTATTCAAATTTGCAAATGCTCATATGAGGTCGGTAAAAGACGGTAAAAAGTTCGATAAATTTTTTATATATCTAAAATTATTATAACCTAAATCCAATGAATTAAAATGAACTTAAATAGGTATTATGTATCTATTTTGACCTAAAATAAATTTAAATAAAATAAATTATTATTTAAATAAAAAATCGGTTTTAAACTATACCTCAGTGTTTTTCACTATTCATAAAAAATTCAAAGTTTTTAGAAAAAAAATATTCACCCTAAGATAATTTTGATATTCTAAATTAAAAAATGAATTCTATTTTAGAAATTTCAAAACATAGAAGTTTCATTAATTAATTTAAAATTAATTCTCATTGTCAAAATCAAAAAGCGTATTTTTAATAAATAATAACTATCAAAATATTGACACTTGTTTATATCCAATTTCAATGAAAAATTACTTACAACAACCAGAATTGGATTAAATGGTAAAAATATAATCTATTTATACTTAAAAACCATTAAAATGTATAATTTAACACAATAAATTATTTTTATTAAAAATTTGTTTTTAGTCAAAATATATTATTTTTCACTAATAACCCAAATATGAAAGTTTTCAAAAAAACACAAAAAATTTATTGAAACTAAATTCTTATGTCCCAATTATAAAGAAGAAGTTTATTTTGTCAAATTAAATATATAAAAGTTTCAAATATTGGATTTGAAGAGAGTTCTCTATTAAAAGGCGGTAAATTTGCATTTTTTGAAAACATACTTCTTTTAACTGAAAAAAATGAAATTGTTCTTATATTATGTCTAAGAAACTCAAAATATGGATTCTAAAATTATAAGGATAGTATAAAGTTTAAAATTCTGTTAATATTATTCATAACCACTTTTTAACGACTAGTTTGGTAAGTCGTGGTGCGCTTAAACTCGGTGTTGCGTGTACTGCAAGTTATTGAATTACTTTTAAGAAATAACATACCATGAAATCTTAGGGTGTTACATTCTTCCCTCCTTCAATAAATTGCGTCCTAACAATTTGAAATTGTTCTTCGAAAATAAATGGTTGAAAATACAAAATACCTTTGTGGGAAAACCCACATCGAAAATTGGGTTAAAAAAATTTAGTCTTAATAAGAGAAAAAGGGCAATGAAAGGGTCAACATCAAATTATGATATCGATTAGGAGAAAATTTGTGGCAATTAAAGAAACATAATTGGAGAAAAAATGTAAATATTTATAGGGAGTGATTGAGGTCATCAATCACAAATAAGTGTAAAATTGAGGGTATCAAATCCATCAATCTATGATGATTTAAAATACCATCCATTCAAAAAAAAAGAATGTATTAGGATAACACATTTTTGGTTTTAAGATCCATTCCCTAAAGTTTAAGAATTAATTTACCCATAGAATATGAGTAAATATATATATATATATACTTGACAAGTGGAGTTTTTTTTCAACTAATTCCTACCTCAAACTCATCTTTCACTTCAAAAGATTTCAAAAAAATATTATATTTATCCTATTTGTATAGGGTTCCAAAAATAATGAATTTATAATTCACCTATCAGACCCTTTAAAAAAAGAATCTACATTATACAATCCAGGGACTTCACGTATTCCAGTGGTAGGCGACAAATCCCAATCACACTATGGTTGTGGGTTCGATTCCTGTAGCTTTGTCTAACACGACATGTTGTCACACGGTCTGCGTATTGTCCTTTTTATAACATACCAAAAATAACCTTAATAGTAGTATCCAATTTCAAAATTAATCTATTCCAACCGTTGGACTTATCCAAAATACTTCTATCCAAACTCACAGTCCAAATTTTATACGGATGTTAAACAGAATGAAGATCCTTTTTGCCACATAATAACCTGTGAACACCTTAATCATGTATTATTTTAAAACATGGTAACACCCTGCATTACCATAAAAACTTATTGATTACATTCATGCTCCCTTATCCTTTGTATAACACCAGATATATTCCTTATATCCAATTTTTTTGAATATTCCAACAATGATGAAATAAACAAACTATTAACCAATTCCAAGGAAGTCAAGAATATCCAAATAAATTTATCCAAATAAACTATCTATTATTCCAAAATCACTACCACATTATCAGGACCATATTAAGAATTACCTTTCCTTTACCCTTGTATTTTTACAAAAAATTTAGCTTACTATTAAGTCACTTTGATTAGAACCATATAATCTCAAATCCTCAATAAAATAGCACTACAGTACAATCCTTATTTATCTCCATAATTTAAACAAACAGTATATTGTTGATATAACACTCAAATGAAATAATTCTATAATAACAACATAAGAACACTAGTCCTTTCTCTTCATCTGAGGTAGTATCATAACTTGATTATTATCCAATAGCATCATTTGTGGTATACTCTGATGATTGGGACATTGATTCGCACAGTGTCCCAATGCCTTGCAGATGAAGCATTTTACATTTGAAATATTTTTCTTACCCTTGAAATCACGTACTTGGTGTCCTTTTTCTCCACACTTATAACAGACTCCCATTCCCTTCAAGCATTTACCAAGGTGATAATTTCCACATTGGTCATATATGGGAAAATTCTTCTTTCCCCTCTTCCCTTTATCCATCTTTATCTCTACCATCATTTTCTTCTCTTGCTTCCCTTCAAAGCCATAGGACTCAGAGAATTCTTTACTTATCTTATTAACACATGATATTATTTATTTATATGTTGAGAATATATGGGAGAATATTTCCCTTCTAAATGTTGGCTTAATACCATGAATTATATGATCCTTCTTACTATTTCGATCATACGTATTGTTGGAGTTATCATTCATTCTACTGGGCACCATTTCTATACAATGGAATACACTAGGTCGGTTTTTGAATCACAATGAATAATTCAATACTTGTAAAATACCTAACGTAAATTGAATAGTTTATGGATATAATCTATAATCATAAAAATATTTTCTTTGAGGAGGTATATACTCACAAATCCTTCATAATGATTTGTAAATAAGATGATAATTATCCTAAGAATATCCCTTAGGAGTGTCGTAACCAAGGGTGCAACAAGGCTCGTTGTCGTGCACCAGTTCCCGTTCGAGTCTCACTCAAAGCGGTGTTTTCGGGTTTTTCCCCATGGTACATCTATGACAGAGCCACCTCTACCTGATCATATCTAGACATGGATGTATTTTCTTGGAAAACTCAAAAAAAATTTACATTACCAAAATTCTAGGAAGTTCTTCTATACTAATCCTCAAAGTCTATCTTAGGGTAATGTGCTCTAATTAGAGTTTATCTAAATATAGTTTCCAAGGTTATTTCTAAACCTCCTCTGATAACAACTGTAATGCCCCGAACCCAAATTCGTAGAGTCGGTGCATTATTTTAATACATTGGCATGATTAAAAGAAATCAAGTCCTGGAAGACCGACCAGTTTAGCAGTCTTGGAAAATAGATTACATACATGAACATTACATTACACTTTCCAACAAACAATACAAAAAAAAATAATCCTTTGAGAATTACATTGTTTCCTTAGCTTAAACCTACTTCTCAAACATAAAACAATTCTTGGGATCCTAGGAAAATAAAACATATGAATGTGGTGAGCTCAGATGCTCAGTAAGGGTAAATAATCTAGCAGAAGCTACAAAATTTTAAAGCAAGATGTGTAATAAAAACAATATCCTTTTAAACATAAATTTGAACATAATACGATAAAAATAAATCAAACAATACCATATAAACATGAACATGAATATTCTAATAGTTGAATAATCACATGTAATAACTAATTTCATAATGATTGAATGTATAGTACCAGACTTTAATTTCTTTGTCAAGGCCTCGTGCCATTACCTAAGGGCAAACTATAACTGGACCCCAACCCAGAGAGCCTATGTAACCGGACTCCATCCTAGAGAGCCTCTGTAACTATACTCTAACCCAGAGAGCCTCTATAACTGGAATCAAACCCGGAGAGTCTGCTGTAACTGGACCCCAACCCGGAGGGCTTACTTTTACAAGTACCCTTCCCGGAACATAATAGTCCAATACATTAATGTTAATAAATCGTTGAAATATAACATACACATTCGTATTAAAACTAGCATACGAAATGTCAATACTTTAACCATAAAAAATGAATGGAATAAAAATAACTCATCCACAGTCATACATTTCAAAAAACCTTAAATACAATATGGGATTTTTTTATCATAATAAATCATCTTCAAACAAGTGTAAAATTTATCAATGGATGTTGACATAATGAAATCAAAACTATTTGAGATAAATATCGCTATCTATTTTGAAATCATTTAAGAGACACATAATTATAAAGAAAACATTTATTTTTTAAATATTCTTATAATATTGTAAGGGAATATTCGATGATGTTATAATGATGGAAAATATCCTCACCCGCCGTATAAGTTAAAAAAACATTCTCACCTTAATTTTGTCGAAATGGTTATAAAGTACCTTATTTTGAAAACGATGGAAAGATTCCTTTATAAAAATATTATAAAAAGTCAAACAGGGTTATAAATGACTTTATCCCATATTCTATTAAATATTAAAAAAAAATTTAAATACAATTTTAAGAAAACAGGGATGTGGATCATAAAGAGGTCCTGATAGATACTTACGTAAAAACAACCTCAGATAATAAAGAGATTGTGAAATTAACCCTTACCTTGTACTTTTCCTTGGTCGAGGGTATGTTAAAATCTTATATAATAGTTAAATAATTTTTATTAAAATATAAAAGAACTATATACATAATTATAATATCATATATGATCTTCTAATAGTTCTTTGTTAATGATATTTTAGTATTATCGTCTTTTCGAGTGTTAACTGATTCATTTTCCTTTACATTATTTATTACGTGAGTCATATTTGTAATGGATAGGATGTTTCTTATTCATATAAAAAATGATATCAAGTCTTTAAACATTATTTTTAACCATCAAATGAAAATTAGTCTTGAATGGCTATGATGGGGAATGAATCTCATCGCATTCATGGAGACGATAATCCATACGTACGCACATATGGTGAAATTTCATTCAAAGTATGGATAGAATAATGAATATGGTTGTACCATAATTATAATAACATAAAAATATATAGGAGATACTGGAGTTATTATTTTATAATGGAAAAACAAGGAATGATGAAGTGGAAGAAGAAAAGAACTTGAAAGAGGTGATTAAATATTTACCTCCTCTTCAGGTTCTTCCTTTTGATTTGATCAAAAGGGATCCTTAAGATGGATTTATGACTAAGGGAATGAATTTAGGATGAACAAAGGATAGTGGAGAGTATATTTGGGTAGTGGTTGGAAGAGCCAAATGTATTTATAGGTGTGAATTTGAGAGAAGGGGATGTTCTCTTTTATAAGAGGGGTGAGGGGCACCTTAAGAAAAGATTGAAATATTATTTTATAATAAAATAATTTTCGGTTTCTATTGACTCCAAAATAAATTATTTAAATTATAAGGTGGTTATGGGTAGAAAACCACTCAACCAATAGGTTTTAGGTAGGTTTGGTTCACTATATAAACCTTATCTTTTATATTTAACTCTTAGTTAAATAGTTTGACAATTACCATGTCTCTTTGTATTTTTATATTATATGGTTAATATACTTACTATAAACTTACAAGAGACCCCCAATGGTTAATTAATGACATATATAATAGTATTTAATTACTTTGGACGAATCTTATATTTCTAGGAATAGAATACCAATTAATAATATAATATTTGTTTTAAAAACTCTTTTATGTCAATTTTGACACTATTTGGTATTTTGTTTTTTCTAAATTCATAACAGCATTATTATATCCAAAACAATATATTTTAATCAACCCTAAAATTTCATATTAACCTAGAAAATTAGTGGAATTCATAAAAAGTCTCAAATTTCATTTATTTGGGTATTTATGATATCAATTATTTTAATATTTCATTAATAAGGTAATTACTGCATCATCATTGTGTCATAAAGAAATTAACTTATTTAATGTCTAAAAATTATAAATAAAATACAATTATATAGGAAATATTTTTATATTTCTAATTAATATTTATAATTAAATTTATCTTATGTATAACCCTATATTAAAAATGGGTTAGTTATTAAACATTGAATTTAACTCTTTTAACTCTTCTTTAAATAAAATAATAATAAATGTCATAATCTAGTCCAAGTGGACCTAAAGGTTCATATTTTATTTCTAAGGTTGTTTTTGGTATAATTACACTTATCCAATATAATTAGGACATGTTTTAGGGTAATAATAATATCATTTTTACCCTTAATTACCCTATTTACTTTTAACCATGGTAAATAAAAGTCAAAAATTACTATTCACCATAAATTATTTTTATCTTATTGAAACATATTTTACTTTCTAATATCAACCATGTCTCTCAGATTTTTAAAATTAAATTCATAGAAGCGGTAAAATTATGTTTTATTCAAATTTGCAAATGCTCCTAGGAGGTGGGTAAAAGGCGGTAAAAAGTTTGATAAATTTGTTATATATCTAAAATTATTATAAACTGACTCCAATGAATTGCATTGAACTTATATAGTTATTATGTATCTTTTTTGACCTAAAATAAATTTAAATAAAATGAAGAATTATTTTAATAAAAAATCAGTTTTAAACCATACCTGAGTGTTTTTCACTATTCATCAAAAATTGAAAGTTTACTGAAAAATACAAAAAATTCACCCTAAAATAATTTTTATATTCTGAATTCGAAAATGAATTCTATTTTACCAATTTCAAAACATATAAGTTTCATTAATTAATTTTAAATTAATTCCAATTGTCAAAACCAAAAAGCTTATTTTTAAGAAATAATAACCATCAAAAGATTGGCACTTTTTATGTCCAATTTCAAAGTGAAATTATATACAATTAACAGAATTGGATTAAATGGTAAAAATTTAATATATTTATAGATCAAAACTATTAAAATGTATAATTTAACAAAACAAACTATTTTAATTAAAAAAGTTGTTTTTAGTTAAAATATAGTATTTTTCACTATTCACCCACATATGAAAGTTTTCATAAAAACACCAAATTTTTTTTGAAACTAAATTCTTATTTCCTAATTATAAAGAATAATATTATTTTGTCATACTGAATATATGAAAGTTTCAAATATTCGATTTAAAGAGGGTTCTCTATTAAAAGGTGGTAAAATTGTATTTTTGAAAAACTACTTCTTTTATCTGAAAAAAATGAATTTGTTCTTACATTATGTCTATGAAACTTACAATATGGATTAAAAAATTATAAAGATTATATAAAGTTCAAAATTCAGTTAATAATATTCATAACCGCTTTTTAACGGCTAGTTTGGTAAGTTGTGGTGCGCCTGAACTCTGTGTTGCGTGTAGTACAAGTTATTGAATTACTTCGATGAAATAACGTACCCTGAAATCTTGGGGTGTTACATTCTTTCCTCCTTCAACAAATTGTGTCCTCGCAATTTTGAATTGTTGATTAAAAATAAAAGGTTGAAAATATAAAATACATTTGTGGGAAAACCCACATCGGAAATTGGGTTAATAAAATTTAGTCTTAATAAGAGGAAAAGAGAAATGAATGGGTCCCCACCACATTAGGATATTGATTAGGAGAACATTGGTGGAAATTAAAGTCACATAATTAGAGGAAAAACATATAAATTTATAGGGAGTGATTGAGGTCATCAATCACAAAGAAGTGTAAAATTGAGGGTCTCAATTCCATCAATCTTTGATGGTTTAAAATACCATTAGTTCAACAAAACATATGGTATTAGGATAAAAAATTTTTGGTTTTAAGATCCATTCCATAAAGTTTAATAATTAATTTACCCATAGAATAGGAGGATATATATATATACTTGACTAGTAGAGTATCATTCTTCAATTAATTCCTACCACAAACTCATCTTTCACTCCAAAAGATTTCAAAAGAATATTCTATTTATCCTAATCGTACAGGGTTTGAAAAATAATCAATTTATAATTCACCTATCAGACCATTTAGAAAAATAAACTACATTATACGATCCAGTGACTTCATGTAGTCCAGTGGTAGGTGATAAATCCCAATCACACTATAGTTGTGGGTTCGATTCCCGTAACTTTGTGTGACATGATGGGTTGTCACACGGTTTTCATGTTGACCTTTTTATAAAAAACCAAAAATAACCTTAACAATAGTATCCAATTTAAATCTTAATCCATTCCAAATTTTAGAATTATCCAAAATACTTCTATCCAAACTCATAATCCAAAATTTGTAAGGAAGTTAAACACAATGAAGATCCTTTTTGAAATGTAATAACATGTGAACACCTTCATCATGTATTACTTTAAAACATGGTGACACACTGAATTATTATAAAACCTTATTGATTATATTCATGCTCCCTTATCCTTTATATAATAATGGTTATATTCCTTATATCCAAAAATTTTAAATATTCCAACAATGATGAAATAAACAAACTATTAATCAGTTCCAAGGAAGTCAAGAATATCCAATATAATTTATCCAAATAAACTATCTCTTATTCTAAAATCACTACCTCATTATCAGGACCATATTAAGGATTACCTTTCCTTCAACCATTTATTTTTCCAAAAAGTTTATCTTACTATTAAGTCACTTGTCTTAGAACCATATAATCTCAAATTCTCAATAAAATAGTACTGCAGTAGAATCCTTATTTATCTCCAAAATTCATATAACCAGTATATTGTTGATACAACACTCAAATGAAATAATTATATAATAACAACATAAGAACACTAGTCATTCCTCCTCATCTGAGGTAGTATCATAACTTGATTATTATCTAATAGCATCTTTTTCGGTATACTCTGATGACTGGGACATTGATTCGCATAGTGTCCCAATGCCTTTTAGATTAATCATTTTACATTTGAAATATTTTTCTTACCCTTGAAATCACGTACTTGGTGTCCTTTTTCTCCACAAAAATAAAAAACTCCCATTCCCTTCAAGCATTTACCAATGTGATTATTTACACATTTATCACATATGGGGAAATCCTTCTTTGCCCTATTCTCTTTATCCATCTTTCTCTCTACCATCATTTTCTTCTCTTGCTTCCCTTCAAAGCCATAGGACTCAGATAATTCTTTAATTATCTTATTAAAACTTGATATTATTTCTTCATATATTGAGATTATATCGGAGAATATTTCCCTTATAAATGTTGGCTCAATACCATGAATGATATGATCCTTCTTACTCTTTGGATCATACGTATTACTGGAGTTCTCATTCCTTCTAATGGGCACCATTTCTATCCAATGGTATACACTAGGTCAGTTTATGTAACACAATGAATAATTCAAAACATAAAATACCTGACATAAATTGAATAGTTTATAGATATAATCCGTAATCATAAAAATATTTTCTTTGAGGAGGAATATACTCACAAAACCTTCATAATGATTTGTATAGAAAATGAGAATTATCATAAGCTTATCCCCTAGGAGTGTCATAACCAAGAGTGCAGCAAGGCCCGTTGTCATGCTCCAGTTCCCATTTGAGTCTAGCTCAAAGCGGTGTTTTTGGGCTTTACCCCTAGGTATATTTATTTCAGATCCTCCTCTATCTGCTCGTATCTAGATAGGAGTGTATTTTCTTGAAAAACTCACAAAATCTATACAATACCAAAATTATAGGATGTTCTTCTATACTAATCCCCAACGTCTATCTTAGGGTAATGTGCTCTAATTAGACTTTATCTAAATCTAGTATCCAAGGATATTGCTAAACTCCCTCCGATACCAACTATAATGCCCCTACCCTAGATTCCCAGAGTCGGTGCATTATTTTAATACATTGGCATGATTATAGGGAATCAAGTCACAAAAAACCAACCAGTTTAGAGGTCTTGGAAAATAGATTACATACATGAACATTACATTACACTTTCCTTCATACAACACACAAAAAATAATCATTTGATAATACCATTGTTACCTTATCTTAACCCTACATATCAAACATAAAACACTTCTAGGGATCCTGGGAAAATAAAACATAAGAAAGGGGTGAGCTCAGATGCTCAGTAAAGGTAAATAATTTAGCAGAAGCTATAAACTTTTAAGGTAAGAAGTGTAATAAAAAACATAGTCTTCTGAACAAAAACTTGAACATAATATGTCAAAAATAAATCAAACAATACCATATAAACATGAACATGGATATTCTAATAGTCGAATAATAGCATGTAATAACTAATTTTATAATGATGTAATGTATAGTACTGAAATTTAATTTCTGTGTCAAGGCCTCGTGCCATGACCTAGGGGCTAACTTTAACCAGACCCCAACCCGGACAACCTCTGTAACCCGACTCCAACCCAGAGAGCCTCTGTAACCGGACTCTAACCCAGAGAGCCTCTGTAACCAGAATCCAACCTAGAGAGTCTTCTATAACCAGACCCAAACCCAGAGGGCTTACTTTTATGAGTCCCCAACCCCAAACATACTAGTCCAATAAATTCATGTCAATAAATGGTGTAAATATAACATAAACATTCTTATTAAAACTAGCATATGAAATGTCAATACTTTAACCATAAACCATGAATGGAATAAAAATAACTCATCCATAGTCGAACATTTCAGAAAACCTTAAATACAATATGGGAGATTTTTATCATAATAAATCAACTTCAAACAAGTGTAAAATTTATTAATGGATGTCTACATAATGAAATCAAAACTATTTGAGAGAAATATCCCTTTCTATTTTGAAATCATTTAAGAGACACATAATTATAAAGAAAAAATTTATTTTGAAAATATTATTTTTAGATTGTAAGGTTAGATTTGATGATTTTATCATGGTGGAAAATAGCCACACCCACCGTATAAGTTAAAAAAACATTCTTAACTTAATTTTGTTGAAATGGTTATAAAGTACACTTTTTGGAAAACGACGGAAAGATTCCTTTTTAAAAATCTTATAAAAAGTCAAACAAGAGTATAAATTAATTTTTCACATAGTCTAGTAAATAGTATTTATTTTGAAATACATCTTTAAGAAAGCACAGATGTGGATGATAAAGAGGTCCCAGTAGATACTTACGTAAAAACAACCTCAGATAATAATGAGATTGTGAAATTAAACCTTACCTTGTAATTTTCCTTGGTCTAGGGTATGTTAACCTCATGTATAATAGTTAAATCATTGTTATTAAAATATACAAAAACCATATACATAATTATGATATCATATATGATATTCTAATAATGCTTCGTTAATGATATTTTAGTATTATAGTCGTTTCGGGTATTAACTGACTCATTTTACTTTATATTCTTTGTTACATGAGTCAGGTTTTTTATGGATGGGATGTTTCTTATTCATATCCAGAATGATATCAAGTCTTTAAACATTTTTTTTAATAATCAAATGAAAAATAGTCTTCAATTGTTACGATGGGGAATGAATCTCATTGCGTTCGTGGAGACGGTAATTCGTACATACGGACGACCGACAATATCATTATTTTGATACTAAAATAATATATAATTGGATGGTATATCATATATAGAGAATACTTATCATGTTATATTTATTATTTACATCAGTTATACTTAAATATTATACCCATCAAAAAAATAATGTATTGAATAACAACTACACCACGACTTAGAGACGGTAAGCCGTACGTACACACATATGGTGAAATGTTATTGAAAGGATGGATAGAATAATGAATATGGTTTTAAAATAATTATAATAACATCACATTATATATAATACACTGGATTTATTATTTTATAATGTAAATAACAAGGAAATAAGAAGTGGAATAAGAAAATAACTTGAAAGAGGTGATGAAATATTTACCTCTTCTTCGGGTTCTTCCATTTGATTTGATCAAAAGGGATCCTAAAGATGTATTTATGACTAAAGTAAGGCCTCTAAGATGAAGGTAGGATAGTGGAGAGGATATTTGGGCAGGGGTTGGCAAAGAAAAATGGATTTGAAGGTGTGAATTTGAGATAAGGGGAAGTTCCCTTTATAAGAGGGGTGAGGGACACCTTTGGAAATGATTGAAATATTATTTTATAATAAAATAATTTTCGGTTTGGAATGGCTCCAAAATGAATTATTTAAAGTATAAGGTGGGTATGGGTCTAAAACCACTCAACTAATAGGTTTTAGACAGGTTTGGGTCACTATATTAACCTTATATTTTAGATTTAACTCTTAGTTAAATAGTTTGACATTTACCATGTTTCTTTATATTTTTATTTTATATGGTTAATACACTTACTATAAACTTTAATGAGTACCCAAGTGGTTCATTAATAACATATAGAATAGTATTTAATCCCTTTGGCCGAACATTATATTTTTATGAATAGAATACCAATTAATAATATAATATTAGTTTTAAAAACTCTTCTATGTCAATTTTGACACAATTTGGTATTTTGTTTTTTCAAAATTTATAAAAGCATTATTACATTGAAAATTATTTATTTAATAAACCCTAACATGTCATATTTACATATAAAATTAGTTTAATTCATAAAAAGTCTCAAATTACATTTATTTGGGTATTTATGATATCAATTATTTTAATATTTCATTAATAAGGTAATTACTAGATCATCATTGTGTCATAAATAAATTAAATTATTTAATGTATAAAAATTATAAATAAAATACCATTATGAAGGAAATATTTTTATATTTCTAATTAATATTTATAGTCTAATTTATCTTATGTATAACCCTATATTAAAAATGGTGTAGTTATTAAACTTTGAATTTAACTCTTTTAACTCTTCTTTAAATAAGTTAATAATAAATGTCATAATCTAATCCTAGTGGACCTAAAGGGTCATATTTTATTCCTAATGTTGTTTTTGGTCGAATTAAACTTATCCAATATAATTAGGACATGTGTTATGGTAATAATAATATCATTTTTATATTTAATTACCCTATTTACTTTTAACTGTGGTAAATAAAAGCAAAAAGTTACTATTCACCAACAATTATTTTTATCTTATTGGGCCAAATTATACTTAATAATATCAACCGTGTCTCTCTGATTTTTTAAATTCAATTCACAGAAGAGGTAAAATTAAGTTTTATTTAAATTTGGAAATGCTCCTAGGAGGTGGGTAAAATGCGGTAAAAAGTTCGATAAATTTTTTATATACCTAAAATTATTATAAACTGACTCCAATGAATTAAATTGACCTTATATAGGTATTATGTATCTATTTTGACCTAAAATATATTTAAATAAAACAAATAATTATTTGAATAAAAAATCGGTTTTAAACTATACCTTAGTGTTTTTCACTATTCATCAGAATTTCAATGTTTTCAAAAAAATATAAAAAATTCACCCTAAGATAATTTTGATATTCCGAATTCAAAAATGAATTATATTTTACAAATTTAAAAATATATATGTTTCATTAATTAATTTTAAATTAATTCCTATTGTCAAAACCAAAAAGGGTATTTTGAAGAAATAACGACTATCAAAAGATTGACACATATTTATGTCCAATTTCAAAGTGAAATTACTTACAATTACCAGCATTGGATTAAATGGTAAAAATATAATCTATTTATACTTACAAACCATTAAAATTTATAATTTAACACTATAAATTATTTTGATTAAACAAGTTGTTTTCAGTTAAAATATAGTATTTTTCACTATTCACCCAAATATGAAAGTTTTCAGAAAAACACCTATTTTTTTTTGAAAATAAATTCTTATGTCCCGATTATAAAGAAGAAGTTTATTTTCTAAAATTTAATATATAAAAGTTATAAATATTGTATTTAAAGAGGGGTTTCCATTAAAAGGCGTTAAAATTTCATTTTTTGAAAAAATACATCTTTTATCTGAAAAAAATGAATTTGTTCTTACATTATGTCTAAGAAACTCACAATATAGATTCTAAAATTTTAAAGAGTATATAAAGTTCAAAATTAAGTCAATACTATTCATAACCACTTTTGAATGGCTAGTTTGGTATGTCGTGGTGCGCTTGAACTCGGTGTTGCATGTAGTGCAAGTTATTGAATTTCTTTGAAGAAATAACGTATCTTGAAAACTTGGGGTGTTATAAGAAGGTTGAACAAGAATGAAGTCAACATAATATCACTAAAAAAGATATTTATTGAAGGTAAAATATGCTGAAGATGATGAGAATTAGGATCTGGTTTAAAAAAAAATATTTCAACCTCTCATATCGATTTTAATGGTACTGGCACTGAATTTAAAGAATCCCACATTGATGGAGAACCCTGAAGCTGAGGGTGGTTGATTTGGGATTGAAGTTGTTTTAAAAAGTCCCCATTGATGTAGAATATAGATCCTATACAAGGATTACATTATTGATCATCGTAACCATCATTGAATAAATTTGTTGCCGATGAAGATAAATCTTAGTGTGAATCTAAAAGGGATGAGTCTAATGTTGATAATGAGGAATGAGTAACCTAAAGGTGGTTTAGGAATGGAATGGGTTTTTTTCTGTTGAATAATATTATACTAACTACTATTAAAATATAATTATGCTAGGAAAGGGAAGTAATGAGCCTGCATAAAGGCTGTTTTGAATCTTCAAATGAGCTATATAAGGGTTGAGGCAGACCTGCGTATAGGTCAATATTTGATTTGGGGTAGAATTTCAAGCCTACATAAGGTTAATGTAGAATAATTTAAATGTATTTAATGACACATAAGGGTATTAATATGAAACACTAAGTCTATGTAAGGGTTCCTAAAAATCTCAACAGTGTTGTATAAGGGTCAGCAGGAGGCTCACATAAGGGTCAATCATGCATTACAAAGTCTATGTAACGGTAAAAGCCTTCCTATTTTTTTTTAACAAAAACTATCTAAACCTATGTAAAGGTAACCATATTTTTTTTTAATCTTTTGTAAGTGTCCTCCATAATTCAAATGGACTATATAGAGGTCATTCTCTTAGAAGAACTGAAGCTATCGAGGAATCCAAAAGCTAAATCTAGATTTTAATGTGAACTTGTTACATTATATTTTGAAATTTATATTCAAATCATGTTCATGTGATAATACACTATATCAATGTTCTATATGGTCGATGAATAACAGATGAATGAGTTATTTTAGTGAAAAATACATGTGAGTCACAATGATTTTTTTGGTGTATGGTCATTTTTAAAAAGATATTAGAGGGAAATTTTGGAGTACATAGATCATCAAAGATAGAACATTATATAATCCTTATAGGACAGAGAAATAATAAACTTTATAAGTTTCATGAAGAACATAAATAGTGTTTTGGAAGTGTTATTTAAAGTAATATCATAGGAGAAATTCCTTTTCCCATATCGTTTTCTTTTATATCAATTGTGATTATTTTTGGAATTCTGCTCAATTATTGAAGTAAATATGATTCTTGGACAAATATTTTTTTGGGGAAATCTATATTTCATTCAAATACTTTTATATATTCATTTATTAAATAATTTCAGTTAGTTTTTTGTTTTCTTTTAATTAAAATACATTTACTACCAAGGAATGAACCTTTACCATTTTATAAAAGAACGATTCAATTTTTTCTCAAATCAATTTGAGATCATCATTATTACCTTCTGTCCATTGAATTATACAAATGAGGAATTTTGTTATTTGAATCTTCCTCAAATTGAGAGAGTTAGTGTCTACAATCCATTGAGGGATGATAAAAATTTATCTTTTCAAATGAATGAATAAAACTATTTTAAAAAAAAAATCAATGTTTTCCCCTTCTCCTATTCTTATTATTTCTAGATCTACATTGTTTCCACTATATCACTAATTGGTTCATTCATAAATTTATATATTTTTCCTATTAATTTTTTTTATTCCCTATTTTCTTTTTTGAGGTTTCCAATTCATGGTCAGTATAATTTTACCCATCCCTATGGTTTTTTCACTCTACTCACCACTACACGTACAATTAGTAGGATCATATAAATATAAAAACCTAATCATTAAATGATAAAACATCACATTTTAAATATCATTTTATAGGGAAGGTATTCTGGCTTTCAGTTTTGAATACTTTGTAAAATAAAAAAATAGAATAAACAACAGAAAAACTTAGAGACAGTCGTTGAAAAAATCTGTTTTAAAAAAATATTTGTGTTATATTATAAAATTAAATCTATAAATTTTACCCATTTAATATGAATTATATCATCTTATTAGTGTTTATAACCATTCATACCTGAAATAAATATAAATCAAGGCATCTTAAAAAAGAAACAAAATTAATAGAAAATCTCGGATAGAGAGTTCCAATTGATAATGAGTAATATTTTCAACCATAACCCATTAAAATTGAAGTGATATTCCTAGGATGTGGGTGTTTATACTTTTATAAGTCTCAAGATGAAATTATTTGATAATACTGTCTCCTAGATCTTGAAATTATTTGTTTAAATTTTCATACATATCCTTGCTACCCATATTTAATGGTTTGAGTAATGAGGATTTTATTATATTTTTCCAAGACTTCTATAATACAGTGAAATGATTGAATTTATTAGGTCTTAATGATAATGAACATAGGATTAGAGTGTTACACTTTTTTCTTAAAGGGAATGATATAAATTCGTTTTTAGGTTTTGATGAGAACTTGTTTGAAAATTGGGAACAAATTTATAATTATTTTTTTCATAGTGTTTTCCTATGATAATATTTGTGCCGCTACTTATCTAAAACATGTCTTATTTTCAAACCATGCCAAATATTTATGATATTCCATGTTCTAAAGTTATTTTCCTTTCTTATGTATTGAATTTATATTCATTATATGTTTGTAATCCATATTCATATGATATTTATTTAGTCTTAGGTTATTATTATGTGATTTTTAAGGATCAATCATATTTTTTTATCACTTCCAATATTTTGATATTTTTATCTGATATTAATACCATATTTATATTTTATATCATATTTAAGATATAACCATTATGAATAGTTGATTTTTTTCCATTATTGAGAATTAAAGCACAAAACTTCTTATGTTTTCATTCCCTATGTTATGGAGATGATTATGTCATATGATATGTATAGAATAAATTCTCTAGGAGAATGGTCATGGAGAAATGTTTATAAGTGTTTTAAAATAAGTTTTTTATATAGTTAATATAAAATATATTAAACATGTTGGTTTTCAATTTTTGTGACTGTTTATATATATATATTAATTAAACCATAAACTCAACGTATAATTTATATATTATTATCTTGTGTCAAAATATGGTGGACACTATAATATGGCTTTGTGAAATTATTTTTGATGGTATTTGTCCAATTACATTACCTAGAGTTCCCTATTTGATACTTCTTCTAAATTACTTTGATTAACAGAATTAATAAATGTCTTTCCAATAATACTTTATACCACTACAACTTTTTCTGATAGTGTCAGTCTAGTGTACTTAAAAAAAGTAATAGAAAAAATATTTATATAGAAGAAAATGAATCTTTCCATTTTTACTCAAGCTTTGATAATGTGATCATTTAATAAACATGATATTTGATATTTTAGGAACAATAAAGTACCACATGATTTAATTTATTTAATATTTAAATCTGATATAACTTTTTGAGTATATTTAGATAAACATTCAATGCCACACTCTTTTCAATCACATTAATCCATTGGACTATGTCTGTTATACACTGTCTGATGGACACTCTATGTATTCACTATTATAGTTTAATAATGGTAAGTGATTTCTGTTACAAAAATCCAATACTTTGAGGAATTCTTTATTATTATCAACTAGATTATTTTTAACACGTGAATAAACTCTTAGACTTAACTTGGATAAAATTAAATAGCTGATATCTTAAGAAAAACCTACTAATATTTTTATTAAATCGATTTTCCTTGGGTTGATATCTTACTATTAATGATTTATATTAGAAATTATGAAGTTAGCATCTCCAATTATGTTATTTACTTAGAAAATAATTAAACTTGAGTTAGTTAAGAAGTGTCAAGGATATTTATAGAGATAAATAGGTGGCTTAATTTTATGCTAATATAGATCTTTCTTGAGTCTAGTCAAAGTATTTTAGTGTATTGTGATTCATCTGAGGTACACTAGGATGCATTATTATATAGTGGGATAATTTGGTTATGTATAAACTGATAAATTTATCACTACATGATTATAACTATCCCATGAATTATCTAGATTTATTCGTGGTCATTTATTCTTTAAAGAATTGTATACATTACCTATTTAGTGAAATATTCATATTGTATATAGATTATAAGAGTTTGTGTTATATTTCCTCCCATAAGATTTAAAATTTAGATAAAAGAGGTTGATGAAATATATTTAGAATTTCAATTTTGTGTTATACTACATATTAATAAAGGGTAATGTTGTAGCATATTCATTGAGTAGGAAGAATTAAGTGGAGAGGGAATCAGATGAGTTATTATAGTTGATGTTCTTGATGAAACATTTCTATCTTGGAGTCCATAAAGAGGGAAATAGTATGACTCTACATTATATTATCATCAATTATACTCTTATAGGCCATGAAAAGGAGTGATGAATAATAAATTTAAAATAAAATAGAATTATTGATGATGATAAGAGAAAACATTTTTTATGGGTTCTAATTATCAAATAGAAATGTGTACCTATCCCATGAATAAACCCAAGGAGTTAAATACATTATTTCGTCTAAGTGACCATTATAATCACTCATTATCTTCTACCACTTATTAATATTATTTTTTTGGTATTTAAATAATTAAAATGGGGAATCATGAAAAATATTATTAAAAATGAAAATGAAACAAAATAAGGAATAAACCCAAATTTACCGTGAAAGGTATCAATCCATTAGGTTTGGCTAGTGAGTCCTTTATTCAATTTCTTTACTTATTAATATCCATTAAAAAACACCTTAAATATCATTCATAGGCTACCTCCTTCAAATTATATTGTAAAACATAATGTTTCTTGACTACCTCCTTAGCACCTCAAGCCTACCTCCTCTATTATGAAATAATAACAAATACTAATTGACTTAGGATTTGAAATTTACAACACTAAACTCCATTTTATTCCATCTATAATTCAAATGACCCCATTCCACTATATATGGTATAAGTAAAATAGCGGGATAAGTGATTTGGTATAATATGGAATGAGGGTGAGTGTGAGAGGAGAATATGAAAACTGTTAAACCCCCTTTTGCACTCCCATGGTATCTCAAATGAATGGAATGGAAACAGAAGAAATTAAGAACATGGAATTAGAATCACTTCTTCCTTCCATGGGGATTAATTCTAATGTTAGTTTTCCATGAACCTGGACATGGAGAGGCTATGATGAGGGGATCACTAAGAAATAGTGAATTAGAACTACTATTATTATTAAAACCCAACGAAATAAAAATTAATAAAATATCAAAAA
This sequence comes from Viscum album, assembly GCA_963277665.1. Lineage (NCBI taxonomy): Eukaryota > Viridiplantae > Streptophyta > Magnoliopsida > Santalales > Viscaceae > Viscum > Viscum album. The sequence goes on from OY728126.1 coordinate 53,883,616, forward strand.
AGTTAAATCAATTTTGATCCAAATGGTAACCCCAATACATGATGCATTATTCTCATTTGGTAGTCTTAGAAAACCGTTTTTGGTATCCTATGATAATCTTCTATGAATGGGATTAACTCTATGTGTCTCAATGGAATGGTGGGAATTCTCCACGTTGTGAACTTTCAAACTCTTCTCCATATCTAATATTCTACCATGATATAATATAGAAGTTTTCTCATGGATGGATTCTATATAGAAATTCCATTAGGTTATTACCCAATTTATCCAACAAGATCAGATGAAAATATTCTACATGTATGTCCTTACATGCACCCAACCACATGAAAAGAATATAAGATTGATGAACATCAAGGATTTTCTTGAAGGATCCTATATTGGTATGTAAATTACCTAATATATCATCCAATCATAGACACTATATAGTGATTTAATAGAAGATGAATCACCTATCCAAGTTTTATTCTCCGATGTGGATGGAGATTCTCTAATGATAGAGAATTACATATAGGAAGATTCACCTTGGCATTTAACCTTAAATATACGTTTTCCTACCAAATTAATCACATATAGAAAAGACATTATTCCTATGTAATCTTTGCATTTATAAATTATTTTTATATAGAAGATTCACTCATTTCGATTGTAAAAGGTTGTTAATATACTACATTTTAATTTTTCATTTTATTCTGATGCAACCTTGTACTCCTAGAAAAGATTAACAATTTTCACTTAAAAATATTTAAAACCCAATTTTAAATCTCAAATATCAACATTTTAAATAAAATATAATCATTTAACCAATAAAATCGACAATTTAAGATGATTTTATAGTAAATTCTAAGAACACATAAAAAATAAAAGTATATTTTTTTTGGAATATTGTAATACAATATATGTATTAATTACACTAATATACTTACTAAAAACATGAAAAAATATAGATGAATTTCCCCCACACACTTGAATTATTCCTTATCCTCAAGGTATATCTCTTAACAATTTTATCACTTTGAATCCATTTCTTTTTTATTAAAGACTATTTTAATGAATTTTAATTGATTAATATTTAATTAAATCTCCATATTAAAAATAAATCACCTTTTAAATAACTTTTATTCATGATTCAATTATTAGTTATCAATTTCATAAACATTTATTCAAAATTATAAAATTGATTAGATAATTTCATTTTCCTCTTATTCATTCAAGTTCAATATTAAACTTCCCATATATCTATCTCCACCTCAAAGCACTTATTAACTCCAAATTATTTAAATCAATTCTTGTGAATAGAACCAATTATATTCATTAGAGAATTTATTTTTTCTAAAAAACACTTTTGGAATTTTTAAGACACTTCCGTTTAGATCCAATATATTTACACTACTCCAACTCAATTGAATTTATTTAATATGTTTTTTAGAAATAAATATTTTATTTCTTATTTTTAGCAAGTGATCCACTAAAATTTAAGTTCCTTAATCCGCTACATGTATGCCAAATTTTGGTCCAATTAAATCATTTTCTAATTAAGATTCTTTATTCAATTTCCATACATGGAATTTTATATCTTCAAAAATGAATTATGACTCCACAAGAACTGAAAAAATAGGACGCAATAAAATATAAAAAATTACCCAAGTAATTTTTTTAAAGAAAACAAAATAATTGGAATACTCACAGAAACCCCATAATTGGTTGAAAATCCCCCAAACGTGAAATTCACCACCGTTCTTTGAGGTAAGAATCCAAAAAACATAGGTGAATTGAATAAGGTGGGATAAATAAACGAAAAATTGGTATTTAGTATAGTCTATTGAGTTTTTATCTTTCTCAGTAAATTTCTATGACATATAAATTAAATAAAAAATCACATGATAAATTTATTCAAATAATATTAAATTCGAAAAGATAGGAATAAAAGAGACGTGTTCCATTCCCCTAAGCAAGGTTCAATATTTTTTTTAAAACAAATATTAAATTTATTGGTTTACCCTAATATAAAGGTGGATGGGGTTTATGTGATGTTGAACACCACATTTTATTTTTATTATATTCTTAAATTAGACACCAAAATAGGGATACCCATAAAGGAAGTAAATAATTCTCAACCCCTAGAATGAGATAATGAAAGGAGTAAAGTGGGGAAAGAATAGAAAAAATGGGTACTTCATATTTTCTTGATTAGTTTCGTCCTCTATTATATGTTCTTATTTAATTTTAGAAGGAAGTCGCATCACCACCTTCCCCTTTGGATCTTAACTACCTCCTTCACGATGGTTTATTATTATTTATATAAGTTTGAATTTATGGGTTATGAATCTACATTAATAATATAGTGGGAATAAATTAATAGTTTTATTCGAGTAATATTAAAACTATATAAATTTAAAATACATTTCTCCCTACTTAATGTCATCTTGTGTTGTTGTCATGTTATTTAGAGCCACTAGAAACTCTTCTAATTTAATTTACAATACCATCATCTCCTAGATAGTAAGATATTTTTGTTCTTATTCACTATCTAGATTAAATAATTGGTTTTCCATAATATAATAACAAGGGTAGCTAAATGGATTTTTTAGTTGAGTAAAATAAAAAATATCCACATCCATGGTTAAGTTCACTCGCTTAAGTTGATCAGCTAACAAAATTGAATCTTTATGGGTTTATAATAATATGATTAAATAAGTTTGTGGGAGAGATGTTATGTGAAATTTTGTTTTTACATCCATGATTCCTTCTTCAAAAACTCGAGGGAATATATCTTCTTATTTCTCAGCCAGATATTGTCAGAACTCTAAGAAATAACATGGGAAGTTTGTGAGATCCATGGGTGTAATGACCTAGAACTCTATCAGTAAAATTTCCATTCTTATGATTATTTAATATAGTATATATAACCTAAAATCACTTATATAACACAATAAATGATGAATGAATGAAATAAGAGTTATTTCTAGAAGTTAAGGAACCTAGATCGATGGAATAGTAACCTGAACATATGAATAGTAATCTGACCCTTATGAATAGCAAATGGAACTAATGAATAGTAAAATAATACATGAATATATAATTAAAATTTTGTAACCTTATAAATGAAAGTATCATATAATTATATCATAGTATAAGTAAATGAATATTTTAGAAAATTTCTAAATTAAGTGTTGGTATTTTTTTAAGTCATAAATATTTAATTACAATTTTATAATTAATAAAATGATTTAAAATAAAATATATTAATATAAAATATATTCATATATTCACATTTATTTTATGATTTTAAGATAATTTTATTAGACATTAGTAAATTTTTGAAAGTGTTATAAAATTAGTAATAGATTTAAAATCTATATTTTTTGAGTAAATCATTATTTTATTTAAAAATTAAATTTATCATATTTATAAAATTATATTTATAAAATGGAGTTAATTTTAGAATTCTAAATATTGAAAAATTGTTAGGGTGATTTTTTGGAATTTTTATAAAATACCTGAATTTTGGGTGAATAGTAAAATATGATAATTTATGATAAATGATAAATACAAGATTTATTGAGTCATTGGTGTTTTCTAAATGATGTAAGAACCTTTGGTTCAAAATCACATGAAATTATTGCTGTATATAGTTACAATAATCCATACTATTGGTTATATTGAGTGAAATAATAAAATAATGAATAAAATAATGAGAAATCACCCCTCTCCTCCACTAAAAACCACCCCACCCCCTCTTCTCCTCACACATTTTAATATTTGAGACTTGTAAAATTTCTACCCAATACTATTACCAATATCCTTAACCATGTAAAAAATCTCTTGGTATTGTAAAAATACCAAAATCAATACCCTTAAAGAGATTCTCATGAAGAGTATTCAAGAGGTAAAATCCTCTTCCTTTTCCTTTTAATTTATTTTCAAGTTCTTTATTTTTTTATTCTATCCTCACCTCCTCTATAAAAATGAGTATGAAAAGTATATTACAATTCATATAGTATAATTATATCATGTTAATGAAATAAACATCATTAGTCTCCTTAATCTCTCTATTTTATTTAAAAAAACGAAATCATCATCCGAGAGGTGCCGATATACAAACATCCTGTATGATGAACTTTTGTTCTTAAATTTCTTATTCAAGGCTTGTCACAATACCATTTTTAATATTAAAATATAATATAATATATTTATAATAAAATAATTAATGTTTTTAACAATTATATATAAATAATAATAATTCCTTCAACAAAACTACTTCACGGTGATCGAAATAACGATGTAATAATCTATATGATTAGCACTAAATGTCTTATCTAATGACTCATCCTCATACCATATAACCAAATGATATATATAACCAATTGAACTTATATATGTTAATAAATATAATATAAATTTAATTTTCGATATTTATAACCATTCCACATGAACTTCTATACTCATATATAAGTATACCAATTGTAAAAACCAAAGAAACGAACGCTCCCAAATAATAAAATCATATCTTATAACACATAAAAAAGGCCAGAAATGATCTTAATAAAATTATAATAAATAAAATACATTTATATAAGGTTAAAAATTAATTAATTAATGGATTTAATTTTATTATCCAAGATGTTAAGGCCACGTACATAACATATTCAAACATAAAGTAAGGGTTTTCTTCTCGAACCTCCATTTTTCATTTGGGTCATGTTTTCTTCCTCTATACACCAATGTAATTATTAATTATCTTCATATACTCCTTAATTTTTTTTCATATGTTCGAAAATCATTTTTACATATCATTTCAGATTTCATTTATAATAAATATATGTTTTTTCAAGGTCCCCTTTTTAATTCTTCCCGATACGCAAGCCCGATTAAAGGGAACATCTTGATTTCTTATGCATTTTCATGAACCACCCATAATCTATTTGAAGACACCATTATTTTTATAAAATCAATTATTTTTTAATGAAAAAATAAATTCATTCATTTCTGGTTTTATAAAAATCAATTATGACAAATAAAAATGATTTTCCCAAAGAACTATTTATTGCAAAGTAATAGTGGTATTTCTCTCATGAATTCCACGATGACTTTATCAGAGTATTTTCATCTATTTTAACGACTCTATTGAAATTTATTATTTATTGAGATTGATATCATATTATTTTAATCTACCATATTATATTATATTATGTTCTTATGGGTAAAATTACATTAAACACACACATGCCTGAAAGGCAGGCCGTAGCCCCCCAAGGGATAACCATCCCAACAAACTACTTTATTACATAATATTTTTGGCCCAAAAGCCTAGTGGGAATGAATCCCTTTAAATTATTTTCCCATGGAACATTATGTGAATAGTAACTTGGATGCTATATTACCCACTACAGTATCACAACCACTGTCATCTACCATATGTTATTAAATGGTTTATGATCAATTTGACTATAGATTTTCTATCATGATACCATTCACCATGATACTTAGATTGGTTAGTGATTATGGTTATATAATGGGGAAAGTTATTTACATTTCATATATTTATTTTATTTATGTTTATCTCCATTCATATGAGGAACTCATTAGACTTAGAGAGTGATGGGTGGGGCCCGCTATAGCCCCTCAATGAATCAGTAGGTCTCATGAGACAAAAAAGAATTGGGTTTTGGCCGAGGCCTTACCATAGTAATTTCATACATCTTAGCCGAGTCATTGGTAATGGGTTTTAGATGTTTGTAATTACGCATTTCCTCATTATGATAATATTAATTGATAAATCATGTGATTATTAGACTAGTATAATATCCGTGGTTAGGTTTTATTATCTTATGATCATTTATATAGATTTATGTAATTATCTTTCGTTCCTACCATATTATGATCATGTTTATTTTTAAAGGAATGTGTTTTTAGTTATTCACCAAGGATAACATTTATAATAACTTTAACTATATTACTTAACCTTAATATGCATATGAGACCACCCCTTTCTTAAGTTTTATTTTTCCACAACATGCGAAGATGAACATTATTATGAATGACTTGTATGAATAATATAAGAGTTTGTGGGTGTTTCCAATGGGGTTGTAATGTTTTTTTCTTTCAAGTTATAATGTAAATCTTATGTTTGTATTTGGTATTTCCAAAACTACAAAACTATTCGGTCCTTTAGGATGAAAAATCCTTATAAACATACGAATGTATTAATATAAGGAACCAGCTCCGAGAAACTAGGGTCGAGGTTTTTACATTGGACAATGATTCTATAAATGGTTGTTCAAAGTCTTCTATAATATCATCTATGAGCTCTTTTAACATCTAATATTTATAGTTTGAGCTTAAAAATCTACTCTAATGTTTAGAAAATAATAAAATAGTTTCTTCCATAGGGGATGGCGAGTCAAATTTTAACAATAGTTTTTGATTTTTTTAGAATTTAAGTGTAATAAATGACAATAACATTTAAAAAACGATGAATACAGTTGAATAAATAGATTTTATTCCTATAAAAGAAACAAAATTTAATTGAGAAAAACTTCATATTAGGGTTATGATCATCAAATATAAATGCATAGATTACCCATGAATGAAACTAATGATCCGACCTTAGGTTTTTATCTAAGGAACCTTTTAAATAAATTATAGTTATTTAAATAATTATTACTATTTTTTGGTATTTTAATAATTAAAACCCGGAATAATGGGAAATATGTTTGAAAATGAAAATGAAACAAGACAATTAATGAACCAAAAGTTATTTTAAATGGTGTCAATTTTTTTTGTGTGGACACTAGGTCCTTTATTATCTCTATTTATTTATTCAAATTCGTTTAGAAACCCAGCAAATACATTTCATTGGATACCTCCTTCTATATAAATTTTTAAAATAAAATTTAATTTAATATCTCCTTAAAACCTCACTTACACATCCTCCATAGTATAAAAATAGTAAATACTAATTGAATAAGGCATTGAAATTCATAACAACCTACACCACCATATACCATTCAACATTCAAATAACCCTATTACACTGGATAATCTATAAGAATGGATGGATGAAGGATTTAGTATAATATGGAATGATATTTAGGGTTATAGGATGACTTGAAAACCACTTAAACCCCTTATATACAACCTCATTATCTCACATGAATGTAAGAGAATCATAATAAATTAATCCTATGGACTTGAGATCAACAAAAGCTCCCATGGGGATCAAACCTTAGGTTAGTTTCCCTTGAACATGGAGATAAAGAGGATATAGTGGGTGGTGGGGGATTAAAAAATATTGAATTATAAATATATTAATATGAAAATGTAACTAAATAAATGTTAATAAAAGATCCTAAAACTAATCCCATTATCGATCCAAATGGTAACCTAAATACTAGAGGTCTTATTTAATTTTTATAGGACCGTGTAGTAGTTTTTGGTAACCATTGATAATTCTCCATTAATAGGATGAAATCAATGTGCATGGATGAATATTGGTATTTATCTATGTTATGAAATTCTAGACTCTTCTATAACATGAATATTCTCCCATGATCCAATGTTGAAAAATATTCATGAATAACTGCTAAATAAGAACACTATTGGGTTGTGTTTTGATTTATATATCCAGATCAAATGTAAATATACTTTTTTTTATCCTTAAATTAATGTATATATCCATAAAGTAGATTGGATTGATGACCATCAATGATTTTATTGAAGGTTCTTGTGTGTTCAAGAATTCGGTTTTTGGACTATAAAAAGAGATATCATTGACCATGTTTAAAACATAAGTAGAAACTTTCTGGAATCGTTGTTAGGGACTAATTTTTGGGTGACAATATGTGTATGTAATAAGATATGATCTAGTCATCAATGCATATTGGTGGTGTAATAGAATATGAATCACCTACCCCTCTTTGATTATTTTTCATGGATAGTGATTTCCATGTAATATAGGATGACATGAAACTGACTACCACTTGAAATATAACTTTACATAATAAATTTATCACCAAAATAATCCTATATAGAAATTTTTTTTATTTATATGTATCTAGTGCGTTTTCCCTTTATTCTTATAAAGTGGATCCACTCAGTCCTATAATAATTGATTATTTATACACATCATTTGAATTTGGTTTTTTATCCTAACACAACCTCAAAATCCTATGTAAGATTTACTCCTTTCACTAAAAGATCATAAAAAACCTCTTTTTAAGATTGGATATAAATATTTCAAACCAACTATAAATATATAATAAATAAAATCCACAACTCATGTTGGTTTTATAACAGAGTCTAAAAACACACTAAAAAAACATATGTATTTTTTATATTCCAATATAATACATGTATTAACTAGAATAAAATAATTGCTAAATATATATAAAAATTTGGATAAATCAAGAAAATTTTATTGTGGGAAGACTGTGGGATGGTGGCTACTAGTAACTAACTAATCACTTTATTTTTAGGATAGAAGATTAGTTCCCTTGAGTATGAAGAAGGAAGTAATGTTCATATTTCATAACACAAGTTAGGTAGTACATCCAGTAGAAAAAAAGATGTGTCATGATATTAGGAATGGAAATGATGAAATTTGAGGATAAATTATTCTTACCCCACCTTCCTCACAGGAAATGTTCCCTGACCAAAACCACATTTAGGGAACATTTCTGGTTTTCCCCATGCCTTATGGATCACTATGTGGCACCGTTGTGTGTGAGGAATTTTTAAAAATGTTTAAATATTTAAGGAATTTATAAAATATTTTTATATCAATTTAAAATAAAAATTCTATATTTTTTTGTGATAAATATTTTTAACGTTTTTAGATTGATAAAAAATGGTTTTAAATAAATAATAAATGTACCTTATATATAAAAAACACAGTTTTATTGAACTATAATTATTTTTTAATCATTTAATTATAATTTTATTATGAAATTAATTTTTATTTACAATAAAAAATACATTAATTATTAATGAATTTTAAAAATAAAAATAAAAATTTATTTTTTTAGTGCCCCATAGGGTAAATAAGGACAATATTGCACCACACTAAATTTTTTTATCAGTTAAAAACATACCCCAACTTACACCCTATGGGAAAAAATTTCATCCATGAACTATACCTCATAGAGAAATATATTTATGGAATAAGTTTTTATTTTATTATTTACATCCCTATATGATATCATACAATAGTTTTGGTGGTAGTGGATGAAGAGGGATGTGATTGATTATGTTTTCCAGTTCATGAATTTTCAGCTGTTGAGGGTGGAGTATCAATGACCTGGAAGACTTTTATTAGATTTAACTAAACAATTTTAGAATATATAATACATTTTGTTAGATTTCAAAATTGGTTTAACTAGATCACCATTAAATTATTTTGTGACATGGGTGAATGTGGATCATCTCACAAAGTCATCTCACATTTTGACTATTTGGGATACATCTGCATTAGAGGACCTATATATACTTCATCTGGGGAAGATGGTATGGATTCATGTATCCCCTTAATATATCATTTAAATCGATATTATCTATTTATATCATGATTTTGGAGGTGTTTATAATAAGTAATGGGTTCAAAAATGAAGATTAATTTATCAATTCACCTTCAGATAGATGAGAAATTAGAACATACTATATGGAATTTGGAGGATATGATTTAGGTATTTTTATAATATTTTAGATGATCATGGGAGGACCACATTACTTTGGTAGATTTTTTCTATAGTAATATCCATCAATCATTTATTCAAATATCTATTCTCAAAGTGTTATATGTTATACAATGTAAATATATATTGTGATGGGTTGAAGTAGGTGAAAGAAATCCTTTTAGACCTAGTTTGATGGATAAGATAATGCACCATGTTTATATAATCCAAAAGTTACCAATGAAATCTCATACCGATCAGAAGTCTTATGCCTATCATAACTAATGACTACTAGATATTTTGTCTCAAGATTGAGTCCCCTCATGGGTATCACCACGAATAGAACACTAGAAACATTGGAAGTATGGTAAGTCATCACTTTGGTATGTTATGCCATTAAAGACCATTTATTGAATTAATTCCATGTGTCATCGTCTAAAGTTACCACTAGAATATGTTTTAGTGCACAATGTGTTTCATGTTTCTGATCTATAAAAGTAAAAAAAATATTTTACATTCTCTATGATGTAATGGATTTGGTACCATATGTTATATTTATGGAATGATTAGAGATAATTTAGGATAGGAAATAGAAGATATAAGAGTTCATAGTATATAATTGGTGAGAGGGTTATGGTAGCGTAGACTGATTCAAGAAGAGATACTAGAAAGATAGGATCATATAAAACAAAACTAGATAGATTTGTTCATGAATATTGAATTCTAGATAATTTTTTTGAGTAATCAATTTCATATGGGGGGAGGATAGTAACCCCAAAGGTTTTATAGGTAAGTTATTTTTTCTATTCTAGTGGTCATTTATTATGAAATTATAGTTTTTTAAGTCATAGTGAAGGATGGATGACAGGGTTCACTGTCCCAATGATAGTTCATGAAGACTATTCATTTCATCAGACTAAGGTAATGAGATTTGCATTGTATAGTGGATGGTACAATATACTTTTCATTAGGATTATTCATTTTGGGTTTGTGGGTAGAGACTTCTCCACAATCATAAGGACCATCCACGATGACCATGAAATTGGTTTAATATTCTATGTTTTTTATTTTTTAAAACATCAATTAGCTTCTTGAAACTTAATTTCATACACTAACTTGGAATTTTATGACCCTATGAATTATTGAGATAAAAATAAGGGAATATCCATTGATGAAAAATGCAACTCTATTTAGTATTTATTAGGTCAAAATAAAATAAAATATTTGATCTTGGAAATCTTATGAGTTTATTTTTTTATTTTTCTCCCTATTTCATTTCATCTCATCTCTATTTGTAGATTTTTAGAATTGGATTAGACCAAGAGAATAAAAATTATGAATTTATAATAATGAATAGAAGAACCATGATCTCATGTACTTTTTTCTAATTGTTATTGTATTGAATCAATTTATATTATAGAAGATTTTGGGTTTCATGAAATTTGGGTACTCACCTTCTATGGTATATGGATCTTGTTCACTCCTCAATGGATATGATTAATATTTTTGTTTTTATGTGATTTAATTTAATTTTCTTCTTTTGGGTTCTTATAAAATAACTTTCCTCAAATTTATTTTATAAATAGTTTTTTATAGAGATGAAAAAACCTATGATATTGGGGATTTTGATAAGAATCCATGGGATTTAATTTTAGAATTATTATTTTTGGGAAATTTTTTTTGAGAATATTTTTTGAGAAATTTTAATGAATAAGGAACTAATAATTATCATAAATTATCAATAATGGATGAAATATCGAAGTAAATCCACTGTATGGGAAGCTCAATTTTTTTTGATAAGAATAAGGAGGGTCGTGACTTCAGGAAACACTCTTATAGGTCATTATCCACAAAAGTGCACACTCTGATCTTATAATGGAATTTATGTTAAATATTTAATATTTCTCATTTATATTGGATTATTATTTTTATCTTAGTATTGAAGATTATTAATAAAATAATGTTTTGAATTACATTTATATTTTGATCAAACTTATCTTAATTATATGATAAATTGTTTTTTTAAATGAACTAACCTATTTTCAATATTATCGGTTTCCTGATTGGGAATAGATAATTCATGGGAGTCATATGGTAAAATTTTACTTTTTATTTATATTCTCACCCCAACCTTATATCAATAAGTATGTTTAAATTTATTATATCATGATTAATGTATTAGAAAAGCTCTGATATTCATATGTGATAGATCCTCAGAGTTGTGTTCATGGTGTATCAGGTGATGTTTGGATATGCATAAATAGGAGTTAGAATCTCCATGTTGGATAGATATCAATAAATTTTATTCATAATTATATATTTGGATTTTTATGAATTTATTTTCGATACACTCTATTATGATTTTTTTTAATTTAAATAATTTTTATAGTTATTATTTTATTAATAATTATAATTTTACATTTGTATATAATATATATTATTTTATTTTGGGGGAGAAAATCATTTCCAATGATTATTTTTATACCTTAACAATATTTTTTGGTCTTTGATGATCGAGAAATGTTCTTGGGGCTATGTAGAAATCTTGGTTTAGCCTTGGGATTTGGGCTCTTGGGCCATGGTTGTCACATGGGTGTATAGAACCCTTGCCAGAATTTTATTGGAGTTTCTTATTTAATTTTTTCTATTCAATAGATTCCATAATATAATAAATTTTTGATACAAAAATAACAATATGTAAAATATCAATTGAAATATCAATATCACAATCTTTTGGAAGATGATGAAAATATTTTGAAAATATATCATTAATTTTTGTATAAATTTAATATCTTCAATTTTGTGATTATTCAAAGACATTTGAAAAAAACATCCCTTATTATTATCTATAAAGACCCATAGTAAGGAATTAATTTCTATTGGGAATTCATAGTATTCCTTAAATTTACATAAAATACTAGGATGATTTGGGATATGAAATAAGATTTCACTATCCCTATAATTGATATGAGATTTATGTAGAGAGAGATATTCTAGGTTTAGAATCACATTTAATTTTACTAATGGTAGGTAAAAATATTTATAGGAAGTATCTTCTTAATAAAATAAAACTAATAAGGGTTATATATGTGGGATGGAATAATCACACAACATGGTTTTTTTTACTAACAAATCAATATAAAATCAATGAAATGGTGAATAAATAACCATAGTAAAATTGAGAGATATAAAGTAATGTGTATACTTAGGATAAAATAAACCTTTATAGTTATTTAATGGACAATAATTATACATTTTACCACTTCATTTTTATGATCCACTTTAGTAGTAGTGATTACATACTATTTTCTTGCTCCAATGTTTTCAGAGGTTGCTAAAACTGATTTTCCACATCAACCCTTGGTTTGGTGAATTAGTTCACATAATGATTAGAATTATTAAAATTGAAACACTAAACTATTAGCGGTTCACTGGGAATGGCTTTATTCTAATCCGTTATGATGAGAATAATATCTATATCTCTTCAATAATCATGCACTTTATGGCCTTTTTTACAGACTAATCTTTTTCCCATTTCTTTGAAATAATTTTCTACTAAATTTTTTCATACATTTTCATCAAGTAAATAATTAAACCTTAATTCTGTTTTGTTATTTTTAATTTTATCATCTATTAAAATACATTTCAATTTTATTATACAAAAATTAATGAGTATGATGAGAGATTCTAATTAAAATTTCCAACATAAGAGAACATCAAACTATCTCTTCATATATACCACAGTCTATTATTGAAAATTCTTCTTGATGTCTTAATTTTAATACAATAATGATTTTATTGATTTTATGTTGATGAAAAATGATAAAACTAGTGGTGTACCTTTCAAATCCATTAAAATTATATTCACTCGATATAATATATTAATCCCCAATCTATTTAATCTCATAAAATTACTACTCTATTTTTATGTGAAGGGTTCAAGGAAAATATTTTTTGAAAATTTCATAAAATAAACCTATTACATTGAGTCAATTTACTCTTTTTAACTTATATTAATGATCATTGTATACCAATAGTCTAAAAAATCGTCTAAATTATAAACAATGAAACTAATTTTTCATGATTTAATCATTAATGAACAAAAAATAAATTTTTTTATTATGTAGATCCATTTATCTACAATTAATATTCCATAAGATCCACTAATATATGGTAGTAATTATTTTTTAAAAGAATATATTGTGAGTTATTTATTATTAGGTTAATTTTTGAGTTCAACATGGTTTAGGCTATTATTTATAACTTGAGGTATCTAGATAAGCATATCCATGATGTTTTTTTCACTCGCTCTCATCCCATTCAGTTTATTTTTTGTCATAATCATCATATTATCCATCATAAATCATTTTTTAACTTGGAAATTTTTACTTCCTTCTGTTTACAAAAACTAAAATGATAAATGTATGTATTAAATGATAACATATAATAAAAATAGATTAATCGATCATATGAATATGAAACAAAATCTTATGATATACTATTTTATTCAACCTTACGTCATCTTGGGTTTCATTAGGTTTTATCTTATTATTATTCTTAACCAAATCATCAAAACTAATTAAACATCACTTTGATACCAACTAAAGAGACCCAAAAATAACATAACAATATTTTATATTATTTTACATGATTATACAAATACTTATACATAAATCTAAATCATATAACCTAAAGGTTTAATGTCTTTAGAGATTACCCGCACATGAAACTAAGTTCCTAATAAATTTTAGATTTATTCCAATGAATGTTTAATATTTTATTTGGTTATATATATTTTATATATAATATTATTTTCATTACTTAAGGAAAGTGAAATATAAGAAAAGGGTGATCACAAACACCCAATAAGGGGTAAATCAATATTAAGGAGTCAAATAGGATTTATCATTATATCATACACATGTGATGAAATGAACATGACAGAAATGAAATAATTAATAAATTTAGATAATTAAGTCATAAAAAATGGTTATGATGAATTAAATCATAATGTTAAATCATGGTATAGAAACATAAAACCATAAAAGTTTAACTACAAATGCATATTATATACCATGCCATAAGAATGTGGAATCAATATTCATGAAACATGGTGATATAAATTAGATATTTGTAACATGAATAATCATAAAAATCCTAAATATGTAAATTATCTCTTACAATATCATTATAAAATAATGAAAAAACATGTCCTATCACATAATGTTCTAGGATACCCCCATGTCCCATTTATATTAAATCAAAAGATATAAATTTTATCCATTGAATTAGAGGGATACATAATTTAGTACAAACCATAAAATAATCATATAAACATACATATTTGTGCCATATGAAATAAATCAAACATCCATTAAAATAATTTCTTGATTAACCCATGTAAATAATATGGGTTATATAACATTTTCATGAGATATCAAATAACAAGTAAATACCAAATTGGATTAGATAATGCCAAAATACAATGACCTAAAAAAACCAGAAAATAATTTAGAGGTTAATGCATTAAATATAATTTTCACAGATGATGGATATTCCAAATAAAGATAGGAATGTAGAAAAAAATTAGGTACATAATTTTCTTAACATTTTGGTAAAGTTTACATGAAAACAAATATATAATCCATTTTCAAAATAATTTTTAAAAATGTGAAACCAAGAATTTTAAAATTACCTAATAATGGAATATATATAATAAATAAATATAAAGTAAAATAAACTAGTAGATAATGAAAATAAATTTTATGAAAGTTAAAAAAATAATTTTTATAAATTTTTAGTAGATAGAAGTAACCCAAATTTATAAAAGGGATATTAACATTGATTTTAAATAAAATTAACATGAAATATGATAAGTGTAGAAGAAAATAATTATTTAACATTAAACTGATAAAAATAATGTTTTATGGTAATAAGTATTATGAACATGAAAGAGAAATACCCAAAATAGAGTGTGGAAGATTTCTCATGATTATATCTTGATTTATGTAGAAATAATTAATCACGTTGGATATTTTGAGAAGGAAATGTAAATAACTCATAAAATAATAGGAAATAAAATATTATATCATAGAAGGGTAGAATATATCCAACTTATAAGGACATTGTAAAAGAGTATAACTCATTTAAATAAGATGGAGTTGAGAAATTACGTTAACTTAGACTCACTGTAAGAACCCGATTTTTGCTGTGAAATACTTTGAAATATTCTTGACAATATCATAGAGCAGCGCCTTCAGACGACGTGCTATTTCGAGCCCCGGAGTGGCCAGAATTAAATTTTCAGTGCGTTCACACTGGAAACGCTAAATAAATGAGATAACTCTTAAACAGAGTTCCGGATCAGGGATCCGAGTGTACGGATGGGTCCGGAATGTTTTTTTTACCCTAGGAACGACATAAAACTTGTCGGCGCGGGATGTTTGGACCCCCACGCTCGCTTTAGGAAGCTTAAACGGGTAAATTAATTAATTAATTTATTTGTTTAATGGCGAAACGCTAGTATATCTTAAAAGGTGGCTTGGATTGGAAAACCTAGGGCACCATTGATTTCGGAGCATGCCGTTTACCCTAGGAGGGGTGTAAGTTTTGCGGGCGCGACCCGTATGTGAAAAATGGCACCCGGGGCGTTTTCGTAATTTGGCGGCCTCGAGCGCTAAGATTAGTAAATTTTGAATGGGGTCTCAAAATAAAATTACAAGACCGCCATTGCACTCAGAGCGTGGTTCTTAGCCTAGGGGATGCTAAATCCCGACCCCGTCGGGAGTTCGGGTTCGGGGGTGTCGGGCGGTCGTTTAAGTGATTTGTACTTAAACACCCCACCCCCTTTCTTCTTCTTCTTCTTCTTCTTCTTCCTCAAACCCCCTCTCCCTCCTTCAACTCCGGCGACGAAGCTCCGGCGAGGAGAGCTCTGACAAGGAGACTCCGGAGGGGTGCGGTGGTGCCGGCAGATCACGACGAAGCTCCGGGCGACGCCCACGAGGTAGGGTTTTGTCGTTTGCATTTTCTATTCCCGTACCTACTTCGAGCCCAAATTTTTGTATCAAATATCTGTCGATTAATCAAACAATTCCCATGAATGCGAAGTGTATTTTACTCTCTTTCCGATGCTTCTTTCGGATTTGGTTTTGGAGTTCGGAGGAACCCGCAATCATTCACCGAAGATTGCGGGTTTTCGGAGGAGATGTGGGGTGTTCCGGCGGGTAGGCACGGCGGCCGGCCATGCTAGGTGGCGGCGTGGCGAGCCGGGCAGCGGCTTGTGGCGGCTGGGTGTGCGAGGATAACGGCGGGCCATCTTCGGCAGGCGGAAGGCGGCAGGCGGCCAGGCGGCTCCGGCGTAGGGCAGAGGGGGGAACCGCGGGGTGCACGACCCCGCGTGTGGCGCGACCACGACCCGCATGACGCGGGTCGCTGCTGGGGAAAGGAGACCAGCCTTGAAGGCCGGTCGAGGGATCTGGCCACCACGGACTGAACCGGTCCCGCGGCCGGGCCGGTCCGGGCCTAGGAAGTGCCCCCCCTTCTTTGAATTTCCAACGCCCGTAACTTTCGTTACGGGCGTCCGTTTTGCGCGCCGTCAGCGGCAACACGGACCTTGAGTCTAGGGGAATGTTTTGAGATGGTTTAAGGAATTTTTAATTCCCAAAACGAGGGGCTGAGGAGGCGCGACGCGTCTTTAAGTGGTTTGTCGTTTTCCGGGGGAAACTTGTTTTGGGCGGCGCAGACGCATCAGACGTCCGTTTTGAGCGCCGCCAGTTGTGTTGGGACCCTGGCGTCGGGGCAAAGTTTTCCAGGGTGGTTTCAGGCATTGAAGCTGAAGTTGAGGTGCAGGCCCCATGACCCGTCTTTTGAGTTGCGTGCAACTTTTAGCGACTTTTTTCCTCGGACGTCCGTTCGGGGCGTGCGAGCAGTCGAAGTTGGGTGTTTTCTCAAGGGGGTTGCAATGGTGAAATATGCCCGCTCAAATTCAGCACGATGGTGCGGGCCCTGAGAGGGAAATTTCGGGAGTTGACGGTGATTTCCAGCTTTATCACCGGGCAACCGTTTTGTGGAGCATGGGAGGTGCTCTAGTGGTGGTTCGCCCTGCCTTGTTTGTAGCGGACCCTTGGCGTGTGATCGCACACTCTTGGGAGGGTGATATAAATGACTCAAAAGATGTGGATGGCCGTGCCTGGGCCTTTGAGGTGGAGTTGTTACGTCACGCCTTTGCGTTGATGTTGGCTGCCGTGTGCACAATGGCCCTTGGGCTGAGAATGTTGTATACTCTGGGAGTATACGAGAATGCTTGAAGGTACATGTGGTTGTTTATACCTGAGAAATTTTGGGCGCTTGGTTGGGGTTGACTTGGGGCCACACGTCGTGTGGGCCCCATATGCTTTCCGTGTTCTGCTTTGCGTACTTTGACCTCTCGCGAAGTAGAGGGTCTCTCTATGCCCGTTTGTTTGACCAGCAGGGTTGAGTGGTCTCCCCCTGGTTTCGTTATCGATGGATCGACCAGTAGCGGTGCTAGTGGGACCCCGTGATGGAACAGGCGCTGAATCTCTTTTGGGAGAGTTATTCTGGAGTTGGGTGGTTGCGTGATACCCACTTCATGTTCGGTTGGCCAATGTTATACCTTCTAGTAGAGATGGACAGAGAAGTTCTGAGTTCTACCCTCCAGCGGGGCTGGACAGTGGGTTACTCATCGACTTCTTAGGGTTTACCCTCCAGCAGGGACTGGGCAGTGGGTCACCCGATGCTGTTAGGGTGTACCCTCCAACAGGGACGGGGCAGTGGGTCACCCGACGCTATTAGGGTCTACCCTCCTGCAGAGACTGGGTAGTGGGTCACCCGACGACCTCTTAGGGTCTACCCTCAAGTGGGGCTGGGCAGTGGGTCGCCCATCGTCTAGTTCCAGGTCTACCCTCCAGCACGGCTGGGCAGTGGGTCGCCTGTCGACTTATTCCAGGTCTACCCTCCAGCAGGGCTGGGCAGTGGGTCGCCTGATGACGTATTATGGTTTACCCTCTAGCAGGGATGGGCAGTGGGTCACCCAGTATCTTATTATGGTCTACCCTCCAGTGGGGCTGGGTAGTTGGTCACTGGATGATGTATTATAGTTTACCCTCCAGTAGGGCTGGGCAGTGGGTCACCCGATATCTGGTTATGAATTACCCTCCAGCAGGGGTGGGTAGTGGGGACACCGGTTGGCATTCCAAACTCAGTCCTCTCGACTAGGCTAGCCTGTGGCTTTCCTCCGTGATTACTGGAGCGGGACCCCTATTTAAGGGTCAGTGTTGTGACGACCTTGAATTTAAGGAGACCTCTCGACTGTAGGGCAGTGACGAGGTGTGGTTTGAATTTCCCTCAAACTCTCATGTACGAGGGGATATTTTCCCACCGAGACGTGTTCTTGCGACGCGATCTAAAATCATGCGGGCGAGTCAGTGCCACCCAAAGCGGATAGTGTCGAGGTGCGGTGATTGAGCCCCTTGGCTTCCGGTTCGGGGCAGACGTGCGGGATGCGGGGAATCGATGGTGTTATGTCTAGGACTGTTGTATACTCTTTCTTGGGCTGAGCTATGGGACAGAGACCCCCCTACGACGTTGTTCGGGCTTCTTGACATAGAACATAGATATGTATATACCTCGTATGAGTACCCACTCCTTGGGTTTTGGCTACTCTCCTTCCAGGAGAGGCGAAGATGCGAGGGGTATGCCACATTCTTTTCGTTTCTATCTTCGTATGGTTGGATGAGTCTACTCTTCTGCTAGAGGTAGCGAAGACTCGACAAGAAGTTCATCTTCTCACCGTTTCCATCTCCTTGTGTCTGGACAAGTCTACCTTCATTCCTTTTTTTGGGTTGAGATGGACTCTCTAATGGTATTCTACTTCACTTTCAGTTGTACTCCTCTACTTTTCTTGTTCGCTCAACTGCTCACCCTTCGGTACCTCCTTTTGTTTCTCCCTCGAGTCTTCAGGGTATCCTACTGAGTATTTTTATACTCACCCCTACTTGGGCTTTGCCCGCACTTGGTGTGCCCTTGCATATGACAGACATGGGGAGCATGACTTCAGTGGAGCGTAGGAGCTTGGGAGCTTGGACCGCGTGCGGTGGTCGTGGACGGGTTCTAGGTGGCAGACCCATCAGCTGTTTCTTTTAGTTTACCTGTTACCGGGTTGTGGCACGTTTTGGTTGGGCGCGTGTTTTGCCCCTTTTCTTTTCAGCTTGTACTTTATACTGTTAGAGGTTGATGCACTCTGTGGTTTGTGTTTATAGCAGTTTCCCTTTTCTTTACTTGTCTTTTCTTTTTTACTCTGCACTTTTTCATTGAGTGTGCTCCGTGTGGGTGTGTAAAGGTGCTTAGGCAAAGGCGTCCCCGAGTGGTTGTGCCTTCGGCACTGGTCACCAGCCCCTGGCCTATGGAGGCGGGCTTGGGGTAGTTGCGGCTCGAGCTCGGGTAGGGTTGGGTCGTGAAAAAGTGGTATCAGAGCTGGTTCGTTCCTTGGGACATTGTGTGGACGTCCCTAAAAGAGGAACTGGTTGGGATTTAGGGCAACAGTGTTAATGTGTCTCGAGTGCGGCACTCAGGCCAGGGATTCCAGTGATGGTGCGGCGGCCAACGTATCCATTCACCAGGACCTTGATAACCCGCTTGTAGTCTCGTCATGCTGAGACACTTGTTGTAGGAAATTTGTTTGTGCATCACATAGGACTGAGTCTTTGACTATCCTTCTTGAGTCAGCTCCCCATTGTTTCTATTGGTATATACATATATGCTCATCTGACCGCAGCACTCCTGGATGATATTCAGGATGTCTCCGCGAAGACAGCCATCCTAGATACCAACTTTGGTGCGTGACGATGACCCTGTGAGCTACGAGGCCACAGTCCAGGACCCATCATGCGAGCCCCTTTCTCCAGGTGGGCCGGTAGCAGCACCCCCACCTGTTGAGCAACAGACAGTTTTAGTAGAGCAGGCTAAGCTTCAGCGCAGGTTGAGCGTGCTCCGTGAGTTCCAGCGGTAGAGACCGCTGAGGTTCTGTGGTGAGCCAAACCCTCAGGTAGTAGAGGTTTGGCTCGAGGCAGTGGTTCACCTTTTCAGGCTTGTGTAGACGCCGACAGATCAGAGTGTGGCTTTGACAACCACCCTTTTTTTTCGTGGAGTAGCTTGGCGTTGGTGGAGTCTGGTGACTCAGTTTCTTGACGAGTCGTCACTTTCATGGGGCGACTTTCAGTTGTTGCTCCGTGAGGAGTTTTTCCCCTCCTTCTTGCGCTCCGTTCGGATTCAGTAGGTCCTGCAGTTTCAGTGGGGAGGGATGACGTTGGTCGAGTACGCGGCTAGTTTTGCAGACCGTGCATGATTTTACTCAGACTTGGTCCGTGATGATGACCTCCGAGCGCGGAAGTTTGAGCAGGGTCTCCGCAGAGATATTTGTGCTGTCCTAGTACCCTTGGGCATTTCCACGTATGCCGGTGTGCTAGAGCAGGTGCTGGTGATAGAGGGATTCCTATCATGTTTTGCGGTTGGTAGTGGCAGTGGGCGCGATGGATCCGGGACGTCTGCTATAACTAGCAGGCACCAGAGAACATGATCTCGATGCAGGTGGCCTTCCCACTGCCGGTTTTGGAGACGTGGTCGTATACCACTGTGGAGAAAAGGCGTAGGGCCTCAGCCGAGGATGCCCTTCCGTGAGTGGATCCTGGGCTGTGTTCGTACACCACAGTGGCGTCGGAGGGCCCCAGGCCAGCCCAGAGAGCGCCGGTGCTATGCTTGTGACGTGCGAGGTCACTTGGCACGAGACTGCCCGACCCAAGTTGCTGAGAGCTTTGGGTAGGCAGCAGGTGCACCACCATGATAGAGGCAGCACCGTGATCGGAGTAGTACCCAGAGAGGTGGTGCTGGCAGAGGAGCGGGAGGAGCTAGAGGTGGGGGACGATGTTACGAGATCTCCCCATCACCACTAGGCGGTCCACGTCAAGATCCGGGAGATGATTGTTTGGACCGCGGGCAACCGCGAGCTTTGGATGTCTATTATCCTGTAGAGCATGAGGTGATAAGAGGTATGCTCTATAGCTCTTCTAGTTTTTGCAGTAGAATTGTTAGGCTCTACGTGGGAAAAGCTTTTCTCTCTGTTCCTTGTTTTAGGTGTTACCAGGGTGATGCAGGGCGTCGGGTGTAACCCTTTGTTGGTAAGGAAAAAGGCGTGTTACCTTTTCCTTTAGTCGATAGTGTTGAATCCTTCACCTTTTGAGCGTGTAAGAGAGCATCGACTGTGGAACCTTGCATGACCAGATATCCTTGGGTGTTTCACCATATAGATATTCTGAAGGAGGGAATCACCCGGCCTTGTTTCAGGTGCGGGCGGTGATTCCAGTCGTGGAGTGCGACGTAGAGGTTTGACCGGGGAGGTGAGCTACCCCCGAGAGCCTTCGGGCCGTTTGAGACTGTGCAAAGGGATGGCGAGGTTCCCTACTGCCTTGCCCTAACCCCAAAGTCTAGAGTGGGTGCACGACATCGGCAAGGGCCGACCTCGCATGAACAGATCAATCCTTTGGTCTGTGTGCGGTGACGTAGAGCTGTGCGTGGGTTTTTCTGGATATGAGAAAACCAGGTGTGGGCTTAGTACCCTGTGTTGCTCCCTAGTTTTGCTTTTCGGGGAAGAAAAGGTTGAAGGAGGGAATGATGTAAGAACCTGGTTTTTTCTGTGAAAGACTTTGGAATATTCTTGATAATATTCTAGAGCAGCGCCTTCAGACGGCGTGCGATTCCAAGCCCCTGAGTGGCCGGAATTAAATTTTCAGTGCGTTCACACTGGAAACGCTAAATAAATGAGATAACTCCTAAACGGAGTTCTGGATCAGGGATCCGAGTGTACAGATGGGTCCGGAATGGGGTTTTTAACCTAGGAACGACATAAAACTTGTCGGCGCGGGATGTTTGGACCCCCTCGCTCGCTTTCGAATGGTTAAACGGATAAATTAATTAATTAATTTATTCGTTTAATGGGGAAACTATAGTATCTCTTAAACGGTGGCTCAGATTGGAAAGCCAAGGGCACCGTTGAGTTCGGAGCGTGCCGTTTACCCTAGGAGGGGTGTATGTTTTGCGGGCGCGGCCCGTGTGTGAAAAATGGCCCCAGGGGCGTTTTCGTAATTTGGCGGCCTCAGGCGCTAAGTTTAGTAACTTTTGAACGGGGTCTCGGAATAAAATTCCGAGACTGTCGTTGCGCTTAGAGTGTGGTTCTTATGCTAGGAGAGGCTAAATCCCGATCCCGCCGGGAGTTCAGGTTCGGGGCTGTCGGGCGGGCGTTTAAGTGATTTGTACTTAAACACCCCCACCCCCTTCTTCTTCTTCTTCTTCTTCTTCCTCAAACCCTCCTCCCCCTCCTTCACCTCTGGAGAGGCAGCTCCGGTGAGGTGAGCTCTGGCGAGGCGACTCCGGAGGGGTGCGGTGGTGCCGGCGGATCGCGGCGAAGCTCCGGGCGACGCCCACGAGGTAGGGTTTTGTCGTTTGCATTTTCTATTCCCATACCTAATTCGATCCTAAATTTTTGTATCAAATATCGGTCGATTTATCAGAAAAATCCCATAAATGCAAAGTGTATTTTATTCTCTTTTCGATGCTTCTTTCGGATTTGGTTTTGGAGTTCGGAGGAACCCGCAATCATTCGCCGAAGATTGCGTGTTTGCGGAGGAGATGTGGGGCGTTTCAGCGGGTAGGCGAGGCGGCCGGCCATGCCAGGAGGCTGCGCGGCAAGATGGGCGGCGGCTTGTGGTGGCTGGGTGTGCGAGGACGATGGAGGGCCATCTTCGGCAGGCGGAAGGCGGCAGGTGGCCGGGCGGCCCCGGCGTAGGGCAGAGGGGGGAACCGCTATGTGCGCGACCCCGCGTGCGGCGCGACCCGCATGTCGCGGGTCGCTGCTGGAGAAAAGAGACCGGCCTTGACGGCCGGTCGAGGGATCTGGCCACGGCCAGCTGGCCGCAGTGGACTGAACCGAGCCTGCGGCCGGGCCGCGGGCCAGCTGAGGGCGGACCGGCCGGACCGGGCCGGTCCGGGCCTAGGAAGTGCCCCCCCTTCTTTGAATTTTGGACGCCCGTAACTTTCCTTACGGGCGTCCGTTTTGAGCTCTGTTAGTGGAACCACAGAGATTGTGTCGAGGAGAATGTTTTGAATTGGTTTTGGGAATTTTTAATTCCCGAAACAAGGGCCCGCGGAGCCGTGACGCGTCTTTAAGTGGTTTGTCATTTTCCGGGGAAAACTTGTTTTGGGCGGCGCGGACGCATCGGACATCCGTTTTGAGTTCCGTCAATTGCGTTGGGACCCTGGCGTCGGGGCAAACCATTCCAGGGTGGTTTCGGGCATTGAAGTTGAAGTTGAGGCACAGGCCCCTCGACCCGTCTTTTGAGCTGCATGCAACTTTTAACGACTTTTTTTCTCAGACGTCCGTTCGGGGCGTGCGAGAAGTTGAAGTTGGGTGTTTTCCCGAGGGGGTTGCAATGGTACAATCCGTCTTCTCAAATTCGGCACGATGGTGCGGGCCCCGCGGGGACCGTTTCGGGAGTTGACGGTGATTTCCAGCTTTATCACCAGGCGACCGTTTTGGACAAGTGATTAGTCCATTTCGTGTAATTTTTTGAGAGGATCTCAATGGTGCGATCTGTTCTATGAGTTTTGGTATCGGGATGTGGGTCCCAAGTGGCACCACTCAGGTGCAGTGCGTCGGGATACACCTTTTTCTCTGGATATCCGTTTCACTCAAGTGAGTAGTGCTTTTGACGTGTTTTCCCGAGGGGATCGCAATGGTGCGATGCGCCCAACGGTTTTCGGGGCCGAGGCTCGGGATCACGGGACGTCGTTCGGGCATGAGGCGGTGTTCGTCACTTTTCCGTCGGATATCCATTGGAGGCGAGTAAGTAGTCGATCTCTCATGTTTTTCTGTGAGTATTACAACAGTGCGATCCGTTTGGTTGTGCAGAGCCTCTTGCGCGATCTTGTTAAATGTGGAGCATGGGAGGTGCTCCAGTGGTGGTTCGCCCTACCTTGTTTGTAGCGGACCCTTGGCGTGTGATCGAACACTCTTGGGAGAGTGATATAAATGACTCACAAGATGTGGTTGGCCGTGACTGGGCCTTTGAGGTGGAGTTGTTACGTCACGCCTTTGCGTTGACGTTGGGTGCCGTGTGCAAGATGGCCCTTGGGATGAGAATGTGGTATACTCTGGGAGTATATGAGAATGCTTGAAGGTACATGTGGTTGTTTGTACCTGAGAAAGTTTGGGCTCTTGGTTGGGGTTGACTTGGGGCCACACGTCGTGTGGGCCCCATATGCGTACCGTGTTCTGCTTTGCGTACTTTGACCTCTCGCGACGTAGAGGGTCTCTCTGTGCTCGTTTGTTTGACCAGCAGGGTTGAGTGGTCTCCCCCTGGTTTTTTTCTTGATGGATCGACCAGTAGCGGTGCTAGTGGAACCCCGTGATGGAACATGTGCTGAATCTTATTTGGGAGAGTTGTTTTGGAGTTGGGTGGTTGCGTGATACCGAATTCATGTTCGGTTGGCCAGTGTTATACCTTCCATTAGAGATGGCCAGAGCAGTTCTGAGTTCTACCCTCCAGCGGGGCTGGGCAGTGGGTTACTCATCGACTTCTTAGGGTTTACCCTCCAGCAGGGACTGGGCAGTGGGTCACCCGATGCTATTAGGGTTTACCCTCCAGTAGGGACTGGGCAGTGGGCCACCCGACGCTATTAGGGTCTACCCTCTAGCAGAGACTGGGTAGTGGGTCACCCGACGACCTCTTAGGGTCTACCCTCCAGCGGGGCTGGGCAGTGGGTCGCCCGTCATCTAGTTCTAGGTCTACCCTCTAGCATGGCTAGGAAGTGGGTCACCTGTCGACTTATTCCAGGTCTACCCTCCAGCGGGGCTGGGTAGTGGGTCGCCTGATGACGTATTATGGTTTACCCTCCAGCAGGGCTGGGCAGTGGGTCACCTGGTATCTTATTATGGTCTACCCTCCAGCGGGGCTGGGATGTGGGTCACCAGATGATGTATTATGGTTTACCCTCCAGCAGGGCTGGGCAGTGGGTCACCTGATATCTGGTTATGAATTACCCTCCATCAGGGCTAGGCAGTGGGGACACCGGTTGGCATTCCAGACTCAGTCCTCTCGACTAGGCTAGCCTGTGGCTTTCCTCCGTGATTACCAGAGCGGGATCCCTGGTTACGGGTCAGTGTTGTGACGACCTTGACTTTGAGGAGACCTCTCGACTATAGGGCAGTGATGAGGTGTGGTTTGACTTTCCCTAGAACTCTCAAGTATGAGGGGAACTTTTCCCACCGAGACGCGTTCTTGCGACGTGATCTAAAACCGTGCGGGTGAGTCAGTGCCGCCCAAAGCAGATAGTGTCGAGGTGCGGTGATTGAGACCCTTGGCTTGTGGTACGGGGTAGACATGCGGGATGCTGGGCATCGATGGTGTTATATCTGGGACTATTGGCTACTCTTTCTCACCATTTCCAACTCCTTGTGTCTGGACGAGTGTACGTTTTTTCCTTTTGTTGGGTTGAGTTGGACTCTCTACTGGTATTATACTTCACTTTCAGTTGTACTCCTCTAATTTTCTTGTTCGTTCTACTGCTCACCCTTCGGTACATCCTTTTGTTGCTCCCTCGAGCCTTCAGGGTATCCAACTGAGTATTTTTATACTCACCCCTGCTTGGGCTTTGCCCGTACATGGTGTGCCCTTGCAGACAACGGACAGGGGGAGCGTGACTTCAGTGGAGCGTAGGAGCTTGGGAGCTTGGACTGCGTGCGGTGGTCATGGACGGGTTCTAGGTGGCAGACCCGTCAGTTATTTCTTTTCATTTACCTATTGCCAGGTTGTGACACTTTTTGGTTGGGCGTGTGTTTTGCCCCTTTTCTTTTCATCTTGAACATTGTACTGTAAGAGGTTGATGCACTCTGTGGTTTGTATTTATAGCATTTGCCCTTTTCTTTACTTGTCTTTTCTATTTACTCTTCACTTTTTCATTGAGTGTGCTGCGTGTGGGTGTGTACAGGTGCTTAGGTAAAGGCCTCCCCGAGTTGTTGTGCCTTCGGTGCTGGTCGCCAGCCCCTGGCCTATGGAGGCAGGCTTGGGGTAGTTGCGGCTCGAGCCCTGGTAGGGTCGGGTCGTGACACTCACACTTGCTCGAACGTACTATAAATTTTTTTATAATCAAAATAGGTTTATTATTAATCTATGTTTAAACTTTATTTATATTTATTTTACTTAATAGAACTTATTTATATTTATTTATTTTTTATTTATTAATCATTCAAAAATAATATTGATCATTATGCATCAATTATTATATTAGTTCTATTATTTCTTTGGAATACTGGTCTCTTTTATCATTCCAAGTAAACAAGTTCACCATCCCCAAAATATTCATTATACAAGAGTAATGATTTTATAATAATTTATAATATTATTATTTAATTCCATGATAATTATGAGTATTTTTTTAGAGAATAGTTAAGGATTAATTTGTTTGTGATAACTTAATTAACCAATATGAATTATTTTAATAACGAATAATTTTTTTTACAAATTACAATTCTAAAATTATAAACAGAACTTAAATTTATCACTAATACTAAGAATTAAAAGAATTTATTTTTTGATATCCATCCATGATGAAAATAGTATATCATCACTCATGTGGGTGGTTGAATCGACCGACACAAGAACATGATATAATTAATGATGAAGTAAAAATATGTTATAATAATATAGTAATATCACATTTATAGAAGAAAGATGATATAAAATATTAATTATGAAAGTGTTAAATAAAATTTAAGATATATAAAAAAAATAAAACAAATGATTAAAGAGAAGATAATACTTACGTTGAAGAGTAGAATCTTCCCTTAAGGAAATTATTTTAAATGAATTACTTTAGGATCCATCTTGTTACCTGATACCTAAAAATGTTTGAGAGTATTTTTAGGGTTACAATTTAGACTTACATAGGATAATAAAATAAATAATAGGTGTGGTTTGTAATTGAGATATGAGGATTCCATCTATAAACAAGTTTTTTGTTCAAATTTTTTAAATGTCATGTACTTAGTGTGTGGGAATATAATTTTACAAGAAAGTAGATTAAAAGTTCCCAAATGGTGAATATATATCATTAATTACCTCATTCATGAATTTAAGTGAGAATTTATAGAGGTATTTTATAGATTTACTCATTATTTTATGTATTTTTATCATTTTACCATTTACCATTGTAACTTTATTTTTACCATAGTAATTTATTTTTTTATCCGAAAGTTAAAATCACTATCTCAATTAATTTCAATATACTGATTGCATATTTGGAACCCATTTTATTAAATTCACACAAAATATAATAAATTAAACCCTTAAATGAAAATATATAATACACTAAAAAATGTAATAACAATTAAAAAATTTATTATGTAGGGAATGACTACATTTTTAATTATTTTCAGTCCTGAATTATTTAATGGAAATTAATTATTTATTATAATCATATGGAAATCAATAATTTTTATTCTAATTTTCATTTAACATTAGATTCATAAAACGACTTATAAAAAATATATTTTTTATAATATTATTTATGACACTAAGAATTTCATATTGATAGATCTCCAACTTCTACTTATAAACACCCTCAAGAACTCCACATAAGACCGAAATGTGAGACAAATAATTGTAGTCATATTATGTGAGGATTAAAATATAATAGATATCATAGTGATTAATATTTGCTTTAACTTCTCCCATATATGATTTTGTTCAAGTGACACTTGTTGAGTTCATATTCGACTCGTTCAAGGGAAAACCCCAATGATACTACCTCCTTCCCAAGATCAGAAAATTGAGCCTCATAGAGATTACTTCAACAAATTATTGTCATTTATTCTGCCATTGTACATATATTTCATAATGATATTACTTATTTATACTTACCATGTTAATATATATATATATATATATATATATATTTGTTGACTATATATATATATATTGAAAAACTATTTATATTAAACAGATATATAAGCCCAGTGATACTATATCTAATGGATATATAACAATCACATCACTCTTTTCCATTCCTTTATATAACCATACATATTTAAAAATTATTCATCCAAATAATTTAAAATGAAAATCATATTTATAATATTTTTTATTTTTTCTATAGTTATTCACAATGGTATGATATTTTTAGGTTACCATGTGGAATAATAATTTAAACTCACAATATTTTTATTTACTTGTAGTTATGTTAAACTTATATTTTCATAATTATATTTAACATATATTTATTTCAATGTCATTAAAAATTATTTTATGTTGTAATATTATATCTCAATGAAAGGAATAAATTATTGGATTTAGATTTATATTTAATATAAAATAAGTTTCTATACACTAGGAGGTTGGTAAAGTAAAATTCATCATAAAAATGGTGATTTACAATCCAATTTTTTTTCAATATTCTCCCCTTTTGGAATTATAATTAATAGGTAAGATAATTATTATTTTTACTACTATTATTATAGTACTATTAACACTTATCATGTTCTATTGGAAATTAAAATATTTATAAAATATCTCTTATATCCCACTAAGAATATTGGATCCATGCTTAGTGTGAAAAAACAAGTTATAAAAATATATTTGTTATTACCTTGAATATTTGACTCTGTAAAACACTATACTTCCATTACTCCTTATTGATAATCCCATGGTTTCCATGTATGTTATCTCCCCTATTTCTCCTAACCAGTAATACCCATGGAAATATTTTTCCACATTGACATGAGAGTGAACTTTTATCTATTACTGCTTTTCAAGGATTCATTTTGAAAACTCAACTTTGTTACACTTTCTCCCCTTTGATAATAAATGAGAAGGGTATAAAACATTTCATACATATGTAATAATTTTAACTATTAAATGTTTATGTAAATATTATATGTCAAATCTACTTTGGATTTAGGAGGTGGATGAACATAAACTTTTAATCAATGATTCTAAAACTCTTGTGTGTCCAATGGTTTTATAAAAATTACCACCCCTTTGTGTTTTTTTCTAATGTGATTTAAATTATATACACCGTAAAGTACATATTATTTAATATAATTATATTTGATTTCAATATATATCATTCATGAATGTACTATTAGATTTTTTATAAGGTCATTTTCAATTTTGTTTTCCAAAAATATCACCATGGACATATTTAAATCCCTTTTATGATTATATAACTATTTCTTTATCCAAATTAGTTAAGTACACACCTTTATTATTGAGTTATACTATGTTTTAGCTATATTGAGTGAAGTAATTTCTTATTTTCTACAAAAAAAGTGACATAATTTATTATAATAAATAATACTACAACATTTGTTGATTTCACTATAGGAATTATTACCTATAACCACAGTTTAAAACCATGGGTATAGCCTAAATAACCATAGGTATAGGCTATTCCAATGGTTCAGTGAACTGTCAACAACAAAACCATCAATGTAGAACTATACCCACATTTTTTACAAACTCTAGGTATTGGTGGCCTATACCCATAGTTTTTAAACCATTGATATATGTATTTTTTATGTTCATACCTATACCCATGGTTTTCCAAACCATAGGTATAGGTCATTTATATACCTTCTAGGATTTGATCACAACTCCTTTCCTTTATAGTCTAGAAGATTTACCACTACTCTATAACAAATTTTATGACCTTATATTCAATATATATATATATATATATATATTATGTAAATAAAATTTTTTATTAAAATATTTATTTTTATTTTTATTTTTATTAAAAGATAATTGGTCAAACTATCCCCACAGTTTGGTCAAACCATGGGTATTAGTCAATTGTTTTTCCTAGATGAAACCTATTACCATAGTCTACAAAAACATTAGGTATATCCCAACTTATACCCAGAGTTTTTGAGAACTGTGGGTATATGTCTTACCTAATTTTTTTTTTCGTGAAACCTACACCCACGGTTCTCTGAAAACCGTGGTTCTAGGTAAACTTATACCCATAGTTTTAGTAGAATGGGGGGTATAGGTATTTCCCATGGAATTTTTCCCCACAAAATCTATACCCATGTATTTACAAAATCTGTGCGTACAGGTCCATTTTGAGTAGTGTTTTATATTCACAATATCACCATCCAAATATATGTAGATATAAGTATTCCACTAAAAATTTCTCATTTTACACCCTATATACCAAGAAATATCAATGGTACCATACAAATATATCAGTATTTTTTACTATCATAAGATGGACCACTTTTTTATTGATTTGTAACCAATTTATCAAAAATGTTGTGTAAATAATTTCCGACCTCTTCTCTTTTAAATACAGAAATCTTCCAATCATTCTATAGAATAAAATAAAATCAAATATTTTTTTCTATTCATGATTCCAATGTATAGTTACAAAAATTATTAGTGTTAAAATTAGCTTTAAATATTTTATGTAAAAAAATTTCAAAGACAGATTAGAATATTTAAAAAGAGGGAAAAAGTATACATACATTTAGATTAACTTATAGTCCAATAAAATAAGTGATTTCCCCAATAATTTTAATTTAAAACTGTGCTCTCATCTTGTTTTGAAACTCATCCACTAATTCATTATTACTTCTATATTATATGATATTATGAACATATATGTATTTTATAAATTGTTTTTGTTTTGAAATTTTGATGCATGAAGAGGCACCCATTGATTATTTAAAATCACTAGGGGAGGAGGTAGGGTAATGATTATAATTTATTTTATATTTCCTTCATGAAAAAACTACAACCTCCTATTAAAGTGAGTTTAGATCACAACAAAACAAATACACAGATGAATGATTTAATAGATTTATAAGGTCCACCTTCGAAAATTAGAAGGACAATTATTGTCCTGACTTAGATTTCATCAAGACCATAAAACCCCATAATATCAATATGTATACACAATAAGTTGGTAATATCCTTGTACTTATGTTACAATAAGTATCTAGAATGTGATATTTCTTCCCTCATTATTATAAATATAGATGATACTATTTAATAATAAGAAATAATTTACCCAAAAAATACACCTAAAGTGAATTTTATATTACCTATTCTTCATATTCCTTAAATTGTATTGTCATAGGTTCTATCTCTTCTCTATATAAGAACTACCCAACCCTATCCTCTTATCATATCTCCAAAAAAATATTCCCTATAATTATATATATAACAGTATTTTTCTATTTTTCACACCCTTCTTATTGTATACATAGTGTTGTGATAGTATTCCACACCAACAACATTAAATATCAATCAAATTTGAATATGAAATTAAAATTCAAATAAAATATCTACACTCAACTATGAAACTTCATGAACCTTACTCCCACTCCTTTTATTTTACTCTAAACTCTATTCAAGTTCAATACAATGTGACAACATTGGGTATAATGTGACTACATGTTAATCCCATAACAACTCTTATTTAAATAATATCAACTCTTTTCTTCATTTTTTAAAATTTATTATCCATTTTTATGAATCAAAAGTCATAATTGTGATGTTTTAATCACGATTGAATATCTTGGGAATCATTTGAAATAAATTCTTCTTAATAATATCAATTATTGAAATTTATTATATTCTATATTTGATTCATATGTCGTAGTTGGACTAACTCTTATTCATGTATCCTTTATATTATTCATAACAAGATACCTATGATTTGAACATAGGTCTCAATGGCTTTTACATAATGCGGAATTACTAACATACAATCAACACTTAGCCACATTTTTATGTCTACTGAGGATTACATGTCCAAAATTCATAAATGACTCATATGAAGACTCATATAGAGTTCCAGTGGCTCATATTGAACTCTAGATGAATCATATCAAGTCATATGCGTATCTCTAAATAAATAATAAGCAGAGTAAAAAATGTTCCACATTTAAATACCCAGACTAGACCCTTTATTTCTTAATAAAAAATTTTAAATTCTTCAAATTCTTCCATAAACATATTTGAACCCTTTTTATACATCTATAAGAATATTTAAATATCCCAAAATATTTCACCTTATATTTAAAAAGGTGTTTTTTAATATGATTAATACATTAAAAATAAAATACAACAAATTAAATATACCCAATTCTACTTTTCCCAACATCACTACTTCTTCTTCATAAACTCAACAATATCCCTATAATATCTCTTGGGATAATAAATCCCCCCTTCTAATTTTTAGGAAACCATGGAACATAAATATCCACTAGTGAAAAATAGGATTTAATGTCAGTTTTGGTTATTTTTGATGTCGGTTTTTAACCAAAGTTTATAAAGGCGATGTAAAAAAATATCATTTTTGATGTCGGTTGATTAAAAACCAATGCCGAAAATGATATTGGTTAAGGGTTTCAGTGTCGGTTTTTGAAAAACTGAAGCCAGAAGTTAAATGTTTTAGAAAATAGAAATATTGAACTTCCAAAATAATCAAAACCTCTATATTAAAAAAACAATATAAAACAATAAAATAGTATTTATCATTGACTAAAAATCTATAACTTCTATTCTTTTATCTAGTTAATACAAAATCTTTCTACACATTTTTATTATAAAGTAGAATTAAAATACACAGACCTGAAATTTACAACAAGCTCATTGTTGGTTATTGATGAACCATTCATTTAATTATTAGTATGTTAAAAAAACTATTATATCAAAAGAGTTAGTTTTTTGAATCCATATGTATTAGTATTCATAAATATTATAATATACATACCTTAAATCCAAATCAAATTTAAAAAATAGTTCTCAAAAATAAATTGAATTTGGGTATGATCAGATTGAGAATAAGACATGGAATCATTGAATGCCTACCATAACATTGAATGATATGAGATAAAAAAATAGAATAGTATGAAACAAAATATAAAAAAATTAATACAACTATCCTTATCAAATCCAGTATTTTCCCTATTTTTTATTATCTTAGACATGAATCATAGAATATAATAACCACATTAAATATGTCTTTTTTGATGTTGACACTATATTTATAATACATTAAACTGATAATAAAAATAAATATATAATAAAAAATCAGAATAAAATATAATATAAAAACTAATTACCTATACTTCCACATATTTGATTTTATTTGGTGTCTTTATCAACATGTATTCTGTATTAATTTTTTTTCCATAAACTGTATTTTTATATATATGAACTAATAATACATGTCTAAACAATGAAAAATAAACATAATGAGCTTATAAAAAAACATTCCTTTATAATAAGGTGGAAAATCCTTTACGAACATTCCCTGACAAAGAACAAAACTAATATAATGTGCATTCCCTTGAGAACAATACACCTAACATCCAAAGACCTATAATACAAAAAGATCACAATTAAGGACATTATAATGATCATTAGTTAAAAATTATTTTTTTGTTCTAACTTATCAAGAAATGGAAGAAACCAACACTCAATATTTATATGTGATATTCTCTCACATATATATGAAACTCTATCAAGATTCTACACATGTTTCACTTCCATGAAAATAAATTCTGGATCTATAAAACCGTAAATTATTGTACTTTCATTTTGTAGAAGAAACATGTGTAGATACCTAATTCAAAAGAAAATATAGTTAGTCAATTTAAAATCATATTTTATTATAGAAATACAAATTCAAATGTCAATTTACTTACATGGAAAACAACTTCACCACATTTAGGCTGAGCTATTCAAAATCAACAAGATGAATGATACCTTCTTTGGGTAATCTCAATGGATATTATCTTTCACATATATCGGCCATCATCTAAAACTCATAGATAAAATTCAATGAAGAATAATTATGAGATAATCTTTGTATCCCATATGAAATATCTAAAGTATCTACGGTCAGTTTTTCCAAAACTTTTTGTTTTATTGGTGTAGTTTATTTTTCTTTTATATAATCATATATAAGTTAAATGTTAGAAAATTTTTTAATTAATTTTGAATCATTTGTAATTAATATTAAAAAAACACATACCTCTTATGAAATATAATGAATAAAACCAGTTGTGCAAAGTAAAAAATGACCTAGACAACCCCCTACTCTGGTGATCTCATCATTAGAAAATGGTAGTAGAAAATTAGGATCTATAATATTGAGTACTGATACTCTAGCCTGAATAATATTCATAGGATAGTGAAGTACATAATCCCCCAAAAATTCATGTGTCCTAACACAATAATATTTATATGAAGATCTCCAGCAAACAACTCACAATATATGTTTTATTCTCAGTGAGGTGGTGGAGGATCAAAGTAAACTGATGGGGGTAGGGTAGTCCAAGTTAGAAGGATGGGAAGACTAAAAAATGAAAATATTATATTAGTGTTTATTATTTATAAAATAATAAAAATTATGACAAATAAATAATATACTGATCGGTTCGAGCGAGGAGGTGGAGGATCGATGTAGGCAGATGGGGTAGGGTAGTCCGAGTGTGCAGGCCGGGAAGTCTAAAAAATAAAAATGTCATATTAGTGTTTATAATTCACAAAAAAGAAAAACCGAGGACAAATTAATAATATACATGGTAAAGATACTCATACGATGCAGGGTAGGAAGACGAGGTAGGGTAATCCGGGTGAGCGGGTTGGGAAGGCTTAAAAATGAAAATTTTAAATTAGTGTTTATAATTTATAAAATAGAAAAATTGATAAAAAAATTAATAATATACCTGGGAAGGTTTCTTATATGGTTCATCGTAGATAGATGGGGCAGGGTAGTCTGGGTGAGCAGGCTGAGAAGGCTAAAAAATAAAAATGTTATATTAGTGTTTATAGTTTATAAAATTGAAAAATTCGGTTACAAAAAAATAATATACCTGGGGAGGCTATGAAGACTATGTTTTTCTTGACAAGTGTTCTAATATGTAATTTTATACTGCTTCATGAATTTGAACACCCCAAGACTATTTAACATTTTTCTGCTTGGATTTTAATGATTCTATTTTTGGGACTCCATATTGCTTACTCTGACCAAAAACCTACCAAATACTAATACATTCTTGATATTCTCTAACACATCTTGGGTGTTCTTCCTTTCCCAAAGTTGTGTCTAAGAAATCCATCCAACCCTTCAGGATAAAATTACCATTTGTATTTTTCTCTTAAAGTTCATCCTAAAATGAAAATGAAAAAGTTATATCAGTATTTAAAATATAAAAATTTATGACAAATAAATAATTTTTAATTAAAATTTTATCTGCTACTTTCATAGCTTCCTCTTTAAGATACTGTTCATTTTTCCTTTTTCTTGCTCGTTTCCATTTTAAATTGTGAGTGGGAGGAGATGGAGGACCATGTTTAACCTCTTCTAAACCACTACTAGATCGAGCTCTTAATGTTTCATATTTTTCATCAATCATTTTTTGTCCCAAATATGAATACCCTCCATGTGATAAAGTATGAGAGTGTACATTTATCAAATGAATATATTGATGAGATCTATTGGAGGGATATTATATAAAATTAAACTAAAAAATAATTAGAAAAATATATAATAAATTTTACAATATAAAATAATTATCATACTTGAAATTTCTCTTCATGAAAAATGTTAAAAAATAATTTCCATGTATCTTCATCTATAAACTGATACTTGAGGTATGGGTTTTCAATCCTTCTCTTTTCAAAAACATAATTTTTTTATCTGTTTTGTTTTAAAATCTCTCAATCAAACCACTGCTAAATAGGGATGTATTTTCTTAATTTCTTTAGTTTCCTCAAAATTGAATGCAATCTATAATTGAATAAATTAAATGTCATTTAAAATAATTAATATTCAAAAAATTAGATAAAATAAATCAATTATGATATTTTACCATCATGGACTCCCAAATATTTTGTTTTTCCATCCTTTCCACTAACTTCTAATCAAGATATAAAATACTAATCCTATAATGGATCTTCATCGATATATAACTAATAAAATGAACTGCATTTGGGCCAGTTTCATTATTATAATCATTAGAACGGATGTGTAATCTGTCATCATCGGGAGTAAGTGATTGGTTTGGTAAACGTGTAGAACCATATTTAAAAACTTCAGAACATGATTTTTAGTAGTAATAGGAGAAGTTTCCTTTACTGAAGAGGCATCAATAGTTCAACAATTGTTTTTTGTAAATTAATAATTTTATTCATTAAATAATTATATTACTAAATATTTAATAATATGAAAAAATAGATATATGTTGGTAACTGATCCTCTATATCTGTATCTGAAATTTCATCTAGAAAGTGTAATGAAATTTTGTGTACCTACGTATCATTATAAAACTAAATATTTAGAAACAAGAAAGAAAAAAATAAGTAAAAAAGAGTCATGCAATTGTAAGTTTCAAAAAAAGAAACAAAATAAAAATATTTACCAAAAAAATTAGGAGACAAATTTTGTGTTTTCCCATATTCCTTCATCATTATAATTATGTATTGTAAGAACTATGTCTGTATTATACTCATTGTAATCATCTAGAAATTGTGTAATAGGAAAATTAGGCTTATGTAAATCAATAACATAATCAGCATCATCCTCATCACCAAAATGGTATCTTTTTTCTTGCAAAATGATGGACGACTAATAATTTGATGGATCAATGACATAAAATACTTGTTTTTCATATGTCGCTATGATATATGATTCCTCTTTGTAATTAAATATTTTCAAATCAAATAGTTTAAACCCATATTCATTATGTTTCAAACCACTCCTACTA
Source organism: Viscum album (assembly GCA_963277665.1). NCBI lineage: Eukaryota > Viridiplantae > Streptophyta > Magnoliopsida > Santalales > Viscaceae > Viscum > Viscum album. Next base: position 53,921,130 of record OY728126.1, read on the forward strand.
TCTATACAATTACACTTAAAAATGGTGAATCAATATTTAATATAATCAATTTACCATATGTCTTCAAGAACTCTAAAATATGGCATTGATGTAAAAGTTGGGTTTTTATCTTTGGAACTAAAAAAATGCACTACTTAAATGAAAAATATCACACCACTATTCTGAATGGTACTCCTATCATCAAGATTTTTTATGTAAAATGTGTAACCATTAATATCAAAACTAGACCATGTGATCACATTAAGAGATGGTTCCCATGATAACCACTTCAATGTTTTTGATGAAGATATATATGTGGTGAATTTCTCTTTAAAACATGAAACAAATTTCTTTTTATGCTCAATCATCGACCACTTTTCATTTCTTTTCTAATATCGTAACTTTAATTTAGCAATATATGAGGATATATATGATTGAACATTATCTGTGTTATAAAAAATATATAAATGTGCCTGCATCACTTCATCACATGGAATGAACTTTACCTTTAATCCTCGAACCCCTCTACCTTAACTATCAATTATCATATGTTGAGATATAGGGAGACCAATATGCTCCACCTCATACAAATAATCAATAAAAAACACAATCACATCTTCTGATACATATTTTTGACCAATATAGGCCTCTGGTCGATATTGATTTTTAACATATCCCATAAATATGTTTATATAACTTTCAAAATAAGACATCCATCATCAATAAATAGGACCATATATTCTTATCTCATGCACCAAATGAATTATCAGATGAACCATTATATCAAAAAATGTAGATGTGAAATATAGTTTTAGTTGTCAAAAATAAGAGTTTCTTTATTCTCGAAGATGTCTAAAAAATTTGGATCCGTATCTTTTCTACAAATGGATTTGAAAAAACTTACATAACCTGATTATAGTATTTCTGACATATGTCAGAAATATACCACACATTTCTACTGGTAGAAGTTGTTGCATCAATACATAACAATCATGATATTTTCTACCTATTAATTTAAAATCCTTCAATGAAACCAAATTATTCACATTTGATGAAAAAACACTGGGTACTGTAATACCATGAAGAAACTGAAACTAATTTATCTTTTCAATATTTCTTAATGTTTGACAAGTCAAAGGTGAATATGTTTTGTTTCCTTTTATAGTGGGAGATAACTCCAAACATATTCTCATTAATATCAAGTCCAATATAGCATGCAATATATCTTTTGTCTTTCCTTTTATTTCTACCAAAGTCCCAATAAAACTATCCCATATGTTTTTCTCAACATGGATATAATTGATGTTATTTTTTCTCTCCTAAAATATCTAATAAGCATGTTTAAAAAAATAGGCTGATTATTCTAGATATTTTTTTAAAGTCAATAACTACTTTTCTTTCCAAATGTCAAATCAATATTTTTCATCCTGTCATAATATTCTTGAGCTGACAATGGATGAGGGTTAAGGTTGTATTATTGTAAACCATTAATTACTTTTTTCAATCTATGATAAGGATTATCAATTTGTAAAAATATTTTATGTCCCATGTACACTGTCTTTCATCCATTCTACAATTGATAATATGAAGTACGTTCTTCACAAATTGGACATACTTTATTTCCCATAACACTATATCCAAGCAGGTTTCCATATGTAGGAAATTTTCTATAGAGAACATTATCATAACATGGAAAAGAAAATAATATTTCTTGTATACAACAAAAACTTTAACACTTTCCTCCCATAATAGTTTTAAATCATCAATCAATGGTAAAATATACAAAACAATATCATTTCCCAGTTGTTTTGGTCCCAAAATAATCAATCTCATCATAATATATTTTTTATTCATATATATATATATGTGCAGACAAGTTGTAAACTACCATCAAAATAGGCTAGGAACTGTGTTTGATACTAAGGCTCCGATATGGATTCATTGCATCAGTACAAAATCCAATTATGATATTTCTAACTTCACTTCCAAAATCATGATTTTTTATCAAAACTCTTCCATTGTGGGGAATCGTTAAGGTGACGTAAGTTACCATCAGAGATGAACACATCTTAATTCCATCTTAAACTTTTTAAATCAATTGAATTTGCAAATAGATGCTTCAAATGAAGAATTATTGGAAGGTACCAAATTTCTTTAGTAGGATTTTTGATTCTGGTACCTAGGAATGAATCATAGTTGAATTATCAGAATTATATGAAAAAATATTTGACGATATCATTTGAAAGTAAAAAATTGATTTTTCATAACATTAGATGATAGTACCTGAGAATGAATCTGAGTTGACTTTCCCATCTATCTTATAGCATGATGTCCCACATGTAGGATAACTTGATAAATATTCATATTCTTTCTTATACAGTACATAATCATTGGAGAAAGAATGTATCTTTTTTTACCCCAATCTCACTGGGCATAATATTTTCTTCACCTCATAATTAAAATCTGGAATCCCATTTCCTATTATAAGTAGCTCTTTTCAAATCTCAATTAAGCTGGAGAAACTTTTATCACTCCACCCATTTTTTTCTTTTAAGTTAACTAATTTTAAAACTACTGATAACACTGTAAATTTACTATAATCTGAGAATAATGGTTTCTCAGAATCATCATAAAATTGTTGAACAAATTCTACCATTTTATTGGGTTAAAAACCTAAATCATGAATTTATTCTTCAATTCTATCCTCTTCCTCATTATGAATATTGTCATCAATATTGGATATTGAATTTTCCGTTCTTTCACCATTGTAGATCCAACATGTATAATTAAGGCAAAAACCATAACAAATGAGATGATCCTTGATCTCTATGGAGTTTAACTTTCTCATAGTCACATACATTGCACATTTAAAGAAAATAAAATCAATATTTTGAATATGTTGTTTTAAAAATTCCATGAATTCATCAACTCCTTTTTCATAGTCACTAGTGGTTCTTTGTAAATGTATCCAATTACGATCTATTCAATACCTAATATCACAATATAATTGGTGAATATATTAAAAAATTTAAATATATATAGATAAATTGTAAATAGAAACACATTTAATAAAAACTATTGATAATCAGATAGATAATCTCAGATATGAAATACATTTAAAAATAGTAAACTTTTAATTTTCATATTATATACATTCGTTATATTGATATTATAATTTAAGTATAATATCATTCTTCAAAAATGTATTAATACATTTTACATAGTTTTTTCATTGTTTTGATGATTCATGTTTTAATTGTATTGAAAATTGAATTAACTTAACATACAAAAAATTACTTCTTATTAGTAATATGAAATAATAATTAGAGTAAATGTTCATATTATAAGTGAAAACAATCCTAATTCTCCCAAAATCATGATATATGAAATTAAATGTGTAACTCAATCGGTAGTTATGAGAGCATGTTCAATTTTTGGGTACTGTGAGATTGAGATATTTGAATTTTTTGTAATGTTGAGTCTTTGTGATATTCTCTGGATCACAAAAGGCATAGTTATGCACATGTTTTTTGGCATGAAGGAGTATAAACTTTCGTGAGAAAATCATATGTGTTTATCACACAATATTAGATTCAAGATGAATTGATTTATGTAACGTAATTGATAAATTAAATAATCTTATGAATACTCACTGGTTTATGCGATAGTTATATTAGAAACTAAAAATCAGTAAAAATGTTAATTATGTATTGTGATGACCATTAAAAATGAGAACCAAATATTTGTGCAATGGTTTTAATAGTGAGTATATTATTGTGTAAAGAATGGTGATTATGTTCTTGTGCAGTGAATTTTTTTAATTACGCGCACATACTGTGAGTCCAAGAGGTAGTGTGAGATTCTATCACATAATGGAAGAACGCACAGTGACATTGTGTCTTGAGTGATAGAATAATGTGTTCAAGGGTCTGTATGATGCAATAATTGGATAATTTAAAGCAATCATAAATGAATAATAATTAGAGATTATATCCATAAGCTCATGAAAGTAAAACCATGTGAAATACTGTGTAAAATATGTAGAAAAGCATGATGTATACAATATGAATTCGTAACGATTATGTGAATACTGCACGTGAGTGAGCATTGCACAAAAGGAATTATGTGTGATTGGGTTTTAATGAGAGAATCATAGATAATGAGTGTGTGATTCCAAAAGTGTATTTGATGTTGAGAAATTGTCATGTGTTTGTATGCTTCCTACAATAATAGAGAGATAATATTGTGGGAAGTGAGTATCTTGTGTATTGAATGAAGTAGAATAGTGTGAATTCATGCAATTTAGTGAGTACCCTATTAATAATTTTGATAGTGTTAAAATAAAAAAAAGAAAAGTGAAGAGACAGTATATGACATACATTCATGAAGGAAATACAATGAAAAAAAATATGATTTTCATTTATACACAAGAGATATTTCATAAAAATAAAAAGTCCATGCATTTGATTTTACATGCATGAGGTACATGCAATATAAATTGTATGAGTGGATGCAATATAAACAAATAAACATTAATTGATTTGAACCAAATCAAACTAAATTGGACTAAATAGACTCAACCAGATTTGAACCAAATTGAACAATCTTAGACTAAACTAAATTAAACAAAAATAAAGTAAATTTATATGGGATGATCAATTTTAGGGATACTATTATCCGTGTTCAACAAATTTATAATAAACTATAAATTAATAATTAAAGAAAATTAAAAATATAATTAAATAATAATTAATTTATCTTTAAAATTTTAAAAAAATTACAAAATTCTAAGTTTAAAATGAAAATAGATCCAAATACAAAATTTTCTATACAGAATGAATTCGAAGATTAAACACTTCATGATCAATACAGAAAAAGATTGTAAAAACAAAAAATAAAGATGAAAAAAAACTAAAATCAAACCGTAGTTGAATGTTGTTGGGAATAAGATTCAGAAGAAAACATAACCTTTAGATGATGAAAAATGAGGAGATAATCAAGAAATCAAAAAATAGATCATGAAAATAGAAGAAAATAGACAAGAACGGTGGTTCGGGATCACAAAAATACCCTTGAAGTCATCGCAAGTCGAGAGGAGCCACTGTAGTTTAGCTTCCGAAGATAAAAAACTTGAGGCTTTCCCTATCCTGATTAATTTTAAAAGTCTTTTGGCTTCAATTTTTACAAAAACTGACGCCGAAGTGTCATAAAAATATTTTCGGCGTCAGTTTTTTCGAAAAACCGACGCCGAAAATATATATATTGTTTAATTTATGGCATCAGTTTTTTTTGGAAAATAGATACCGTAAATATGTTTTTTTTTAATATATGGCATCATTTTTTATAAAAAACCACTTTGAAAGATCCAGATTTTGGGATTAATGGCGTCAGTTTTTGTAAAAACTGATGCAAATTTTTTTGTAATTTATTTTCTGTGTCGTTTTTTGGAAAAATCGATGCCATATATTGTACATTTGAGGTTTCGGGCATCATTTCTACTAAAAAACAACCTAAAAAATCACTATTAAAAATTTTTAGTGTTAGTTTTATTAAAAAGCAATGCCAAAAATTTCTTTGACATTATTTTGGTTACAGTTTTGAAAAAACCGACATCATTACTTCGATGTTAAATATGTTTTCCACTAGTTCTATTTCAAACTCAACCAACATGGTAGTAAATCATCATTCAATAATTATAATCCGAAATTAGAGAATTAAATGTAGTAAACAAGAATATTTAACAATAAAACCTTGTTTTTTATGACAATTTATTTACATTCAAACCATTATAGCTCTTAATCGGCATCCAAACAATCTGATCAATAATTATTAGTTCTGAATATCAACTATTCTATTCCATTTCATACTACATGAAATATCATTTGGGATACCAATTGAGAATTAACACTTCTTTAACTTAACATAATAATCCTTTTATCAACAAATATATTTAAAATTTGTCTAAAAATTGATCATTGAATATTCCATATATAAAAATATATTCTTTAACATTATTTCATATATTCTCATCCAAAGTGTTAGAAACAGTTAACAAGGACTCACACCATATTGTACCCCACTTTTATACCCTTTAAAAAAATATCTTTTAATACATGACCCCCACAAGAGATGTCTCCCCTAAAATGTTAATAACATATCAATGGATAACTCCCCTTAATTTTTTATTCTCCCCCTTTTATAACTCATAATGAGGAAAAAATAAAGGAATATTTATGTAGTCATTTTATCCACCATTAAAAATAATATCTATCATATATGATGAGGGAGGGTAATGAATCACCATACCTTATCCTTGAGATGAATGATGTTGTACTCCCATTATCAACGTCAATCTTTGAAAATCATCCCTTTTCAATGGTTTAGTGAAAATATTATCCACTTCATCATTTATAGGAATAGATTACACATTCAACAAATTTTCTCCCATATATCATTGATAAAGTGATACTTTTTGTTCATGAACTTTTATATTGAATTATAAACTACATTTCTTGAAAAATTGATTGCACTTTGATTATCACATCCATAAAGTAGTGGAAACTTCCCCTCTAAATTGAGATTATCCAACTGAGTATTAATCCACATAAAATGGGTTGTATCTTGAGTGTCAGCCACATAATATAAATAAATAATGCTCAATATCAGAAAAATTTATTTCATAGTGTGACAATATAGACACCTATATCTATAACAAACCATAATAAGATGCTACATGAACTAACACCCAACTTAGTCATCCACTTTCCCCAAGAGGGTTCCTAATCCCCACAGGCTTGAAACTAGTTCTTAAGAATCATTAAACACCTCATTGATAATGATATCAACCTAAAATTAGATTTACATCATAAAATGAATTTCAAAAAAAAAATCATAACATGACCCCTAGATAAGTCAAACATGCACATTAATTGACATCGAAAAATAATAATAAATATAAATAACTTTAACATTTTAAAATAAATAAAACCAATGAATTATCATATATCCAACTACCACCATATAAAAACACTTGAGATTTATAACCCAGTATCCACATATATAATACACCACCAATTTTAGTAAAACAGTGGTGGTGATTGGGATTATAAAATAGTAAATAAAAAACAAACAGAATAAACTACTAACCTCTTAGAGACCCTCAAGTCACACTATCTAATCCCCATTTCATGACTAACCCATGGTAAATCAAGAGTTTAAAATGTTGGACCAGTGACGCTCCCGTTAATGGACAATAACCCCACAAAGACCACTCACTGGGGATACACTCAACTGGGCCACTAACTAGGCCAGGTTCAAGAACTGTCCTCCTGTCAGTGGGGTATTTAATCTCACCTCCCCAGAGATTCAAACCTGTGACTTATTGGCATAATAGCCACCGGGGATACACTCAACTGGGCCACTAACTAGGCCTGGTGTTAGTCGAGTAAGCTCCCTAATGGCTATTATTCCAGTCAGCCCCGGGTTCGATTCTCGATGGAGGAGAGATTAAATCCCCCACTGATGGGGAGAAAATACTTGATCTAGGCCCTGTTAGTGGCCCAATTGAGTGCATCCCATGAGTTAGTGGGCTCTGTGGGGTTCTGGTCTATTGTTGGGATTATCATAGGTCCAACAAAAAAAATCCTAAAACAGGAATATAATAATAGACATGATTAAAAAAATACTCAGTAGGCCACAACCTACCTCTCCACATGAAAACCCTTTAATTAAATATGTACATTCAAGAAAGTTTGAAATATCTTTGAAACATTGTTTTAAAACAACTTATTATGAATAGCTAATATCAAATACATATACATTTCATAAAATTCTATTTATATTTTATATAATAAAAAAATCACTTTAAATACATTTTATTGGACCAATACATTATATCTGAATACCCACTTGTAAACCACTTAAAAAAATCACATTTAAATTATTTAATAGAAAATGGGTTTCCAAACATTATTGAAACGCATTTAAATGGAAAAAATCCCAAGCCTAAGGGATAAAATTTTCATGAAAGTTTAAAAGGAAACACACCATTCAAATTATTTTACAAAAAATTATAAATTATTCAATATAATAAAAAAAGGTTAAATATAAACACACATGATACTGATTAATAAATGAAGTAATCCAAAAGAACCAATCAGAAAGTGGTGCCATAGAATAGATATTATGGGATAAAAATACATAATACCAATCAGGATCCCCTATATAATCCTAAAAAGGATCTTAGAATCCTGAGAAGCCTATTAGGAATAATGTAACAGGATTTGAACTGGAAAAACAGAACCTAGGATGGAACTTAAGAACCCGTTACGTCCCTAGTAGTATCATCAAACAAATTCAAGAATAAAACATCATAGGAGCTCACCACTACCCCAAGAATTAATATAATCTCTCCCATTATCTTCTTTAGCCTAACATCTATGCTTTATTCTACAAGAACACTCAGTATAGTTAGAAACTATACATAGTGGACACATCATCCACAATGGGGATTTCACTTACTATAATATCTATTTAGTCTCCTAAGAATTCCTATGACATATATCTAGTGTCGGTGAGAAATAAATAGTCATAAGACACTATATATATAATTTTAAAATATCCCAAAATTCACCTCTAACAACCTTCTAAGAAACAACCCCATTCATGTGGTTACCTTAGTATATCATACCTAAATATTTTATCATTTAGAATAAATATTGAATATATTTTAGAGTAATAGACTCACATAAACAATAAAGTTGTAGTATATTTGGTACATGTTATAAAATATATTCAAATGACTAGTAATGTATGGAATACATGAAAAAAAAATCACATCACTTCATGGATGGGGCACTCCTCACATATCAACAAACCACCTTATAAATTCTCCTAGGATGGAAAGAAGATATAAATTGGATAAAAAATTAAAATAAAAACATTTAATAATATTTATTATACTGATTCAATCATGTTAATGTGGTTATTGAATATTTGGAGGAGTTTAAAAAATAATGAAACTCAAAAATAGATCCAAAAAATATATTTACATTTTCATTCGGAAAACTACTTTGGATTAAAAGTTAAGCCTTTAAAGGATGATATTTTTGTAAAGAATAGAAGCTATAGGATATTATGAATGATGTTAGAAAATAATTTGGTTTGGTATTTTCTGAGATATCCTTCTCAAAAAGGTGTGAGTTAGTAAGGTGTATAGGACCTCCTTTTATAAGTGAGGTGGGTGACAAACATTCAAATACTTACAAGATTAAAATATAATAAAGACATATCCAATTGAAAGTAGAACTAAAGTAGAAAAAAATTAAAATATAAGATAATTGTGGTTATAAATAAACTTAAACAATAGTATTAATACGTTTTTAGGTTATTTTAATCCTTATTTATTTTTTTGAACCCCTCATTAACCATTTTAACCTTTACTACAATGATTTATTTTACCAGAGTTACTATTCCTTATTACTAAAAATAAATGTGTCTGTTTTCCAATTTTTTACATGAAGATTTGAAATATGAATTTTTTTAACAAATTTAATTTCTAAAGGTGGAATAATTTTTTTAAAACAAGCATGAAATACAAAATGAAATCTATTTTTTTGAAAAATGATTTTTTAAGCATAAAACATAATTCAATATACTTTCTTGACTAGTAAAATAATTAGATGAATGTTAACTTATTTTTTTGAATATATTAATCTAAAATTTTATTAAAATAATTATTCAAAATTAATCAATTTAATTTATTATGATAAAAATAATTTTCATGAATAAAATATGTTTTTCAGAAAACATCACTTTTTTACCTTCAATTGATTTTATATTTTTTCTAACTAATTTATAAATAATGAAATCATTTTATACATGAGTAAATAATAATTTTTCATATGTTTAATAACTTGAATTAATTTATAAATAAAATATATATGATAAAAATAACTCTTATAAACAAAATACTTGAAAATAGGTATTTAAGATCAATTGTATTTCCTAAATGAATTAGAAATTATATTCCACAATTTTATTTCATTCAAATAACAGATAAAATAATTCATTTTATAATTTATAAGATTCATTCAAGTTATTTCAGTGTTTCATGATTTACAATCAATCAAATACATTTATTTGTTAAAGATAAATATATTCTAAAATATAGGGATGTTACATTCTACATGCTTATAAGAATTTCAAACTCAATATTTTGTAATTCTGATACAAAAATGAGGATATCTACACCTCATCAAATAATAGGTTCCCGTATTGGTTCCTAAAATTTATGATTCCTCCATAGAACCTTAACCATGTGTGTGGTCTTGTTCCATAAGAGTTTATATCTATGATCCAATATTTCTATCGGGTTTTCATTGTAAGAAAGATCATGCTCCGGTGGTATGCCATCTGATTTTAGTACATTTAATGGATTTTGTATGTAATTTTCTAAAATAGATACTTGGAACACATTATAAAACAAGGATATGTTCATAGGATGTTCTGAGTGATAAGTTACCATCCTAATATGATTAAGGATCTCATATGCATTGATATATCTTGGTATTAACATTCACATAAATATAAATATCATAAAATTCTTATAAGGAGATATCCATTAGAACACCTTATCACCAAATTTTAACTCCTAATCTTAGTGGAATTTATTAATATATCTATTCTATTGAATCAAATATTCCCTAATGTGTTGTTGAATAGATCTCACCTTCTTTGACATTTCCTTAGCTAGAACAGGTCCCAATATATTTCACTATACATCTTCATCCTATTATACTTGAGTTTTGAACTTACTATCATGCGGGGATTTATAAGGATCAATATTAATGCTTGAGCGAAATCTATTTTTTTTAACAAAACATGGACAAATAAAGGTGTTGATCCCAAAGACCTTTAAAATCCATAGAACAAGCTCTTAATTTTTTAGGGTTTTAATAGTCCTCTCAAAGTAACCATCTATCATAGAATAATATATTGTGATAAATCTAAAATACATAATGAAATATTTCAAAATACTTCTTTATATTTTATTGGTAAACATTTAACCTCAATCAGATACGATTGAGAGTGGTACTCCATTCAACCATACTACTTCTTTAACATATATCCTTGAGAGATGTTCAAAGGAGAAATATTTCATAATATCAATTAAATTTATTATTTCATAAGTGAGTGAATACAACTCAAATATCATTATTCCCATTAAATGTATTGGGGAGTCCCACAACAGATTCCATGGTTATGCCTTTCTATTTATACTTATGTATGGGTAATGGTTATAATATCTCCTAATATTTATCTCTCTTAGACTTTACTTATTAGTAAATCAAGTACTGATATACATACACCACAATTTCTCTATTCATGTTATCCAAAAAAAAAATCTCTTTAGGATCTCTATACATATTATTAATTCTAGGATGAATAAAGAATGATGAACTATGAGTTTTACCTAATATCTCCTTCAATTATGTTATTGACAACGCACATACACTATTCCCAAACATTATCATTTTATCAATATCATGACTAAACATAATAATATTACTTAACTTAATTTTAACCTACACATATTAATTTAATACCTATTTAATTGTTACATGAATAGATAACTGAATATTCATTTAGGAAAGATAGTATCCTTATCCTCTCCTTTTGATTTCAATGTCCATCCTTTAAATATTCATAATTATTGGATCTATTTCAATAATCATCATTGAAAATTTACCATGGTACTTCGGACTTAGATAATCATCCACCTTATTCACCTTTCCATTGTGGTAATTTATTGAGTAGTCATAATATTTAACCAGTTATAACCATCTCTTATGATATATATTTAACTCTTTCTTTGGGAATATATACTTCAGTATTTTATAATCGGCGTATATTTCATACCTTTCGTTATAAAGATATTTTTTCCATTTCATTAAAGTAAAAATTACCACTTATAGTTCCAAATTATGAGTATGTTAATTTATGTCATGAATTTTCAATAGAGAGATGCATACAGTATCACCATATAATTTTTCATTAGAATACATCCTAGTCCCTTCATTGATACATCACTATAGATCACAAACCATTTTATACTACATGGTAGTGTGAGAATTGGTGAAAAAAGAAACCTTCTTTTTATTTCCTTGAAAATTTATTTATATTCATCTATCAAAAAGGAACTTATATCCATTTTTTGTCCACTTGGTTCTTGGATTTTATATATTTGATAAATTTCTCATAAAGCGCTATTAGTATCTATCCAACCCAGAAAACTATATATTTCCATCACCATGGTTATTTTGGGACAATTTTTAACAACATACATCTTTATATGATCCACTAATATTTCATATATTCTAATTAAATGACCCAAGATTGATTCTTTCAGTAGCCAGAATTCATATTTAGCATATTTGGTATATAAATTCTCCTTCCTTAAGGCCTTCAACACTGTCATCAAATGATCTTCATGACCTTATTTATTTTAATATAAATAAGTATATATTCTATGAAGACTACCACAAACTAATCAAGGTAGTCTCTAAAGACATACATTATATCTATTAAGATAGCTTGTAAATTGGTAAGTCCAAATGTAATTATTATAAATTCATTTCATCCTTACCTTGTATAAAATATTGTCTTAGATATATCTTCCTTATTGACCCTCAATTGATGATTTCCTTAATCAAGTTAAATATTCTAAAAGTATTGATCTACATTTAGTTTATCAAATAAAAATTAATTCATAGTAGAATATATTTACTATTGATTGTGATATTGTAATATTCTCAATGATCAATGAAAAAAATGCAATGAACAATATTTATTCACAAAAAAAAGTAGGTACACCCCATGGTGACACAATAGATCATATTAATACCTAATATATATTATCATGGAGATTATTATTTAATTATTTAAATTAAATTTATGCCATTATATATTGAGTCTTTAAAATATGTGTAAAACCTCATATGAGTTATTTTAAAAAGTCAACTTCATGATTCATGGGAATATTAAGAAATTCTTCATACAAATATTACCATATTCCTAAAAAATATTCATATATTCAATGCTGAGATCCTACCAAACTATTTGAGATAAATATCCCCCATATATATATAGTAATACCCATAAAATGGAATTAATTTCTATTGGAAGTTAATATTCATCCGCACATTGATAAACTATAATAGGATAATTTAGAATATAAAATATGTCTCTCTTCCTCATAAATTGATATGGGATATATATAAAGAGATAGATTCCATTGAAAAAATAGCATCAAATTTGACTAGAGTGAGAATTATAAGATTTATATGAAACATATTCCCACAATCTTTTACCATAAAGGAGTTATAGGCTTGATATCAATTCATCTTACCATTAGGATATTTCCATGATAATTCAAAATCTTATCACTGAAGATATAAATTAACATTACTAGAAATGTATCATGATATGAAGGAATTTATATGACTAAGCCTAAATAAGAAACATTATTATTTAAGAAAAATTTTCACTAAATAAACTTTATTATTCTACCTTCAATCCCTTACTAAAACCAGAATAGTGAGCATGACCTTAAACTATTGTTAATAAAGGTAAGAAATCATATAACCATAAAAATAATTTTAAATTTTTACTAAATTATGACACATTTTTATCAAAATATGATAGTTTAGGTTCATCCTATATTGATTTCAGTTCATCATAGGTTGTCTTATATTATATTCTCTCATTCATCATAATGGTTCATCAAGAGAATGTGAATTAACTAAATCATATACCACCAATATTATCAAGCATTGTGATCATTTAGAACTCTTTATAATACACAATGTGAATATTGAGTTAATACATAACTAATATTTTCAAGATTATTACCCCAAGGTTCATTTGTGCCAGAGTATGCATCCACTTGTTTGTATCCACACATTGATTTTGTTTCTAGGAAACCACACAATATCTACTTAATAAAAACTTTAGGATATTATCTTATAAATAGACTTATTAAAATGGGATTCAATATATTTTTCTCATACTATCCTCAAAAAATAATTAAACCCTATTATGATAGTAATTGAGTTGACCTGAGTTTAACATACATAAATACACCATCATTTTACATTTATAAATAATATATTCCCCATAACCATAAAGGTTTAGTGTATTTTAATACTATATGCATAATAAATTTATGTTATGAAATATATTCAACAAATCCCATACTTTTTTCCCTTATAGTACCCTTATTAGACATATCCTACTTAAAACCTTTCTTCATAACCCGAGTAAGTTAGAAACATAAGAAATGGTGAGCTAAGATGCCCAGTAAGGGTTAACATGGGAGATATAAATCAATGATCTTATAAAACAATAGGATAAAAAAAGGTATAAGATCATGATCATAACTTACTTTTTATGCTCACAACCAAATAGTCATATATCATAAATCCTAATTCATGACATAAATCACAAACCTTTAAAAATACATGAGTTAGAAGAGTGAAGAATCACCATTAATCAATCATGATCTATGAGAAAATATCACAATTATAAGAACAAGATATAGGAATTTTGGAACAATAATAAAAAAAAATAATTTCTATAGTCAAGTATAACTATAAAGATCATCATCAAATAATATACGATGTCAAATAGTTGATTGGGTTCCCCCTAATCTTTTTTCATCCTTAGAATGGGTTGAACCCCACCCCTTTTATTATTATATCATGAGATAACAATCATTACCTAATTCATTGAAGTTAATTAATATAAACACCCATAAAATAATGATAACCGTAGATATTAATTACATTAGTTCATATAAACATTCATCATTCCATTATAGTATAACCCATGGAAAATAAATGGGTTTCATAATTATTTCAATATCATATAATCATATTACATACATAGAATTAACATGTATGGTATCATTAAATAATATATCTAATGAATCATAATAAACATTAAAGTATAAAATAATATATCAAAAATAACTTTAAAAAACATTCAAAACATTATTTTTAAATTAGGGGAAAATATCATTTTCTTTTGATAATATTTTAAATAAAAATTCCAAAAATATTGAGAAAATTATTTTAATTAAAAATAACTATTTTAAATTTGAAATTGACACTAGTTAAAAAATAATTTTTTATTTAGGTTTTTTCATATTTTTAATATTGGTTCTTGACGAGATGTCTTTTAAGGGGACCTTTTAAATATGTTCTTTTTAACGTTGTTTACTAAAAATGATGTTAAAAATGTATTTTTTAATTTGTCACATCAGTTTTTTAAAAACTAACATTAAAAACCATCTTAATATTAGTTTTTCTACAAAAAAGTGATGCTAAAAAACATTTTTACATCATGTTTGTTGAAAACAGGTGTGAAAGACATATTTTTCAAGTTTGATTTTGAAAAACCGATGTTAAAATTATTTCTTTCATGCCATTTTTATAAAAAATGATATTAAAAGTTATTTTTGACATCATTTTTTTAAAATAAGTCATTAAAAATGTTTTAAAACAAGTATATATTTTCCTAAGTTTCTATTTTACTTGTCTTAGATCTCAAACAGAGTTACAGATCAAAATTTATTAATGTCATAAGATGGATATAATTATCTTCATATGAAAGATCTCTTGGGGAATCCAAAGCTTTAGTTTTAAAGAAATTTTAGAATATAAAGGAATGTTTTTAGTTTAAACATTATATAAATAATTATTCTTCCTTATAATAAAAATGGAATCATTAATCGATATATCAATTAATAAAAATAACCATAAAAACAAAAATCATGGAAAAATAATTAAAAATGGCTTGATGAGATTACCGAAAGTTGAAATAGTGGATTAATGATGAAAATAAAATTATTTCAATCCATGGAAAGATTAGGATAAAAATAATTGATTATGAAATGAATATATGTTTATAATTAAAAAATATAAATGATATGGTAAAGGAAAATGCGGTATTATAAATTTTTGGTGGTAATTGCAAATTTCGATGTTGTGCTGTAAAAAAATTGGAATTCTGCATGGGAAGAAAATTAAAATTATCATTCATGTTGGTTTTATGATAATAGTTACGAAAATAGGTTAAAATAATCATTTTTTATTTTTTTATCATAAAACTGACATGAAAAACAAGCTTTTAACATCATTTTTTCATGATTTGATGTTAAAGGTCATTTTAAAACATCTTTTCAAAAAATGACATCAATAATTTTAAAAACATGTAGTTCATTTCCCAGGATTATATTTGATTAGTCTTGGAGATAAAATGGAGTTATAGATCAAAATTTATATTCATTGGATGTTGGAAATCTCTAAGACCTCTTTTATAGATAATCAACTTTCAACATCCATAACTTTTGATCTTTAAGTCCATCTTACCTCTACAACCTCTCAAATCAAATCTTGTAAAAATAAATATTTTTTTAAACGTTTTTCATGATATTTTTCCAATAACATATGTGAAAAATTATTTTTAACATCAATCACTAAAAAAAACTTACTTTAAAAGTCCTATTTTAAGGACTTTTAAGGTCAGTTTTTCAAAATCTGAAGTTAAAAGTCATTTTTCACATCACCTTTCTCACAAAAATGATGTTAAAAATGTTGAATATTTTTATTTCATTTCACAAGCATTGATGTGATATGTGTTTGAGATCAAATGGAGTTACATATCAAAATTTATGGCCTTCAGAAGTTGGACTTCTCTAAGTATTCATTTATAGATGACCAACTTCCAACATCTATAACTTTTGATCTGTAAGTCCATTTTAGCTCCCCAATAATTTAAACCAAATCTTGGAGTATGGACTATTTTTTTTAAATATTTTTCTAATTTTATATTAAATTACTGATGTCAGAAGTTATTAATATTCATTTTCACATCGATTATTAAAATAACTATGTGATAATGACATTGACTTTTTTTTTCAAACTGATTCTTATATCACTAACATGAGAATGTGGTGAAAATGGAATTTTCATATCGGTTATATAATATCCGACATGAAAAATCCATTTTCACAGATTGTAATAACAGTTCTAAAAAACTAATATGAAAAAGGTGACATTATAAAAAGTTTTTTTACTAGTGTAATCATGAAATAAAATAATATTTATAGAGGGAAAATGTTTTCATTTAGTAAATGTTAAATTAATGATTCCTTCAACACTTTTGGAAAAAATTACAAAATTACCTTGTTTAGAAAATGAAATGATGAAACCTTTAATTTTTTTTAAAATTAATATATTTTTGAAAATGAGATTAAATAGTCATTTAAAAATAGAAAATAAAATTCTTGAAATCATTTTAAAGAACAAATTAATGGAAGAAAAAGTTTATCAACCATAGAGTAAATATGGTAGAATTTTGTTAAAAATAAATTTCTACATATTTTTATGTACCGAAGAGAAAAAAATAAAAATAAAACATGAAAACCCAATAAATAACTAGATTATAAGAAATTAAATAGAATTTATTATATGAATTTCTTATAATTCCCCCAAAAGAGAATGGAAAAAAGCAATCCATATTAAAAATGAGATTGCAACATAAACCCTTACCCTATGTCCTAACTTTCTTTGTATATGCTCTTAAAATCCATTATAATAAATTTATATTTATAATAAATCTATAATAGAACTGTATTTATACCTATCTTAAAAAATATCATTACCTTATAATTATGGAATTACCCATTTATTAGCAGTTCTTCATTAAAATCACCATTTGGGAAAAAAATGGTTTGTTCCACATGCCTATTTTTGTTTGATGGTTTTATTCCATACATCTTCTTCAGGGTTTCATCATATAAAAAATATTAATTACATTATAATTATCAAATTTATTTATTATATACATGTTTATAACCATTAATATAATGTGTTGATGAAAAAATAAATTACAACACTTCAAGGAGACCGTTGTCTGTACGTACATGTGCCTAATGTTTTTCATTTTCTAATGAATAGAAAAAATTGAAAGGAAAAATAAAAATTTATATATTTATAGAATCATAATAATATCATAAATATAATATATATTCATTAAAACCATTTACATATCCATATATTCAATGAGAACATGAAATATTAATCACATATTCTCATGGAGGTCACATTCCACACGTACACACAAACAACATTATCATTTATGATAGGATGGAAATGAGGTATAAAATGGATGTAAAATTAACTTTAAAAAAATTTAATTATAGCAATTATACTTATTTAATCAAGTTAATTTGGTTATATAATATTATTTGGAGTTTAAGGACTAATGAAACTCAAAATAGATTGGTAATGACAATTACCTATTCATTGGGAAACTTTATTTAGATTACACATTAATACTTCAAAGGTTAGTCATTTAAGAAGAGTAAAATCTCACAGAAATGTGGAAGGATGTTAGGAAGTATTTTTTTTAGGAACTGACCAAACAATGTTTCCAATAATGTGTGAAGGAGTGAAGTGGACATGACATCCTTTTATAAGTGAGGTGGCGGAAAACTTGTAAATTCTTAAGAAATTAAAATATAATAAATTCATATTTAAGTGAAATGTCATCAAATAAACCCAAAATAAAATATAATACAAATTTTCAATAAAATACACTCAAAACATAATATTTATACATGTTTTACATTAATTAAACCCTTATCTATTTAGTTAACCCCTCATTATCCCTTTTAACATTTACAATATTGATAAATTTTTACCATAATTACTATTAATTATGATAAAAAATGAAAGCGGAATCATTAAAAAAAATTACATGACTATTTTAACTTTTAAAAACATTTTATCAAATTCATTTAAAATAATTGGATGAAATTCGTTTTAAAATTAGAACACAAAATGCAATGAATTTTTTTCTAGAAAAATGAAATTTTAATCATAAAACTGAATTTAATCCAAATACTTATCTAGTAAAACCATTATCTGAATGTTAAATTATTATATTGAATATATTATCCAAAAATGTCATTAAAATTATACATCAATAGTAATCATTTTAATTTATTAATATAAAGAAACATTGTACTCATTAAAGTAGTTTTTCAAAAAAAAATCTATTTTTTTAACTTTCAAATGATTTTATATTCATATCTAATTAATAAAAAATTAATATCCTCTATACATGATTAAACAATGAATTTTTATATGTTAAATATAATTAATTAATTTTTTATTAAAATACATATGAGGAAAATATTTCTCATAAAAAAATACTTCAAAATAGTCTTTTAGGATCAATACTCTTCCCTAAATGAATTAGAATTTTTTTTCAACAATTATAGTTCATTGAAAAACCATATGATGCCCTTAATTTTATAATATATAATCATTATTTACATAATTTCATGTTTGAATGATCAATAAGATATCAAACACAACTATTTATTAGAGAGAAATATAATTTAAAATCTTAGTGTGTTATCAATCACATATTCATGACATTACACAAAATATATGGCAAAATACTATTTCTAAAATTCATATAAATCACAATATTGTGGGGATATAGAGTGTATATCTCTAACAAAAACCATTTGAAAACCATCCAATGTTACAAATGATCATTTATAAAAAATAATTGTGATACCAAATAATATCTTTCAATGGATTAAAATTTCATTTCAAACCATTATTTCTAAAACCATTCATTAAAAATCAATCTAGAAATTATTTGACAAATTTTTATAAAGTAACATTCAAAATATCATTTGGAATTGTTTTTAAAGAACCAACCACTTTCATTAAAAATAAATAAGGTCTAAAACACCACCCTTTAGTTTATCTCATGACCCATAAAGAGTCAAATAACTTCTAAACCCCACATTTTATTCAAAATAAATTTTGAAAAATACTATAAAAACATAAAATTCCCAAGTGTCACATGAAATTCCAAATAAAAAAATTGATATTTAATTTTAAAAACAAAAAACCCTTTAAAATATAATAAATAACCTCATAAAATCCATTAACTTATTTTTTCAAACACATGGTATGCATGGTTTTTATAAATTTTTTTAAACCAACCCATTAAGGGAGAACATCCATATATTTTCATGAAAATAGTGATTAAAAACAATATATTTATTATAAATCTAATAAGCACATGCAATAATATCATTATAAAAATTAAATAATATTTTAAAACCCAAAATGTAAGAATATAGGAGTAGGGGAATAATTACCTAGAGGAATGCTCAACTAGGGTATCATGTGATGAATGGGGGGGGGGGGATGAAAAGGGAGTTTTAGGATTTTATAATTAATAAGGTTAAAATTGTAATATTCGAAAATTAAAATATCCGTAACCCTCATGGTTTTCCAAACCGTACACAAACTATGAAAAGGATACTAGAACCCACCTAAACAAATCACATTCCCCCCATAACCCCCCATGATTTAATTTTCCATGCACCAACTATGCCAAATGACAGTATCAAGTTTGTATCCTAAATTCACAGTTTTTGTATATTTACTCCTAACCATGCGCAATCTGTGCGATATCTTAAAAAAACTTAAAATTTGAAATTACAAGATAAAAGATTTTGATACATAAAAAAAGATTTAAATCATAATAATAATAACATGAGTTTTTATAATAATTTCATCAAAATACATTCTACCCCCAAAAAGTCATGAGTTAAATATGGAGGTTGAAAAAAAAATTAAAGAAATTCAATCTAACAGAACCAATTGGGAATATCAACCACCACAAAGAGTAGGATATGACATGTAGCCAAAATAAAACTAAAATTTTCCTCCCCAATATTTTAAAAATTGTATAAAATGGTAAATATTGAACATGATGCATGAATTAGGAGGAAACACTAATAAGATACCAATTTCACAAAAATTGGAAATCCTTAAACCACTACAAATTTTAATACCCATAAAATAACCTAATAAAAAGATTAAGGAGACAAAAATATCATAAAAACACCTTATCAATACCAATATAATTCTAACCCAAGTAATTATTCCCTATAAAGATATTCTGGTACCTCAACCACACAGGCTCTATCCCATGGGAACTCATAAAAGAATCAACCCCCATGAGTTCTCATCACAACAAAATTTATCCTAGCCACCCAATAAGGTATACCAAGGTCTCACATGTCTCATATATAAAGGATAAAGCATATAAAAGGATAATACAAAATCTTGTACGGCAACCTTCAAAGAAAAATACACCTAACTCCATTAGAAACATATAAAACCAAAACATACCTTTACTCACATGAGGAAAAATAAGAGTCTCCCAGAAAAAACCCACCAAAAATGAATATCATTACTCAAAAAATGATCATCCTTTAAAACAAAACAACTTGGTTCTTACCCCAGGTTATGAAACATGAAAATATTATAACATAGAACCTCACTCATGGAATTCCTCC
Source organism: Viscum album (assembly GCA_963277665.1). Lineage (NCBI taxonomy): Eukaryota > Viridiplantae > Streptophyta > Magnoliopsida > Santalales > Viscaceae > Viscum > Viscum album. Next base: position 53,942,566 of record OY728126.1, read on the forward strand.
CTCAGTGAATCAAATAGAAACTAAAGAAGAGTTTACCAGAGTGAAAACCAAAACACATCTATTTCGAAACCATAAACACCTAACCATGGTTCCCATAATCAAGCACTAGAACTAATACCACCAAAAAAAGAAATAGAAAAAATACTCACAAAGATTATACAAGTGTTACCATAAAAACATATAATGAACAATAATTACAAGATAAATAAATATATCATAATTTGTAACACACAATCATTCAAGCTATGTTGGATAATAAAGACTCAAAGCTATAAAAAACCCAAGTACACTAAAAGAACCACAGGTCAATGAATAACTCAAACCTAAAACTCCCCCGATACACTTACACTAGAGACCCTACTCACCTTGGAAGGAAACACAATTATTATAGGATTTTTGGGTTGTGTTTAAGCACAATTAATGATCTAAACCTTACTTATTAATCAGGAATATTGGTAGGTCTACTAACTTGAGAAACTAAAACTAAGATATGAGAAAATTATTTTAAGGTTCATTACTCAAGATAGAACATCCTTCCTTTTCTAGGAATTTCTTGGGGGGAAAATATTAAATAACATGAAACATGAATTCAAACCAGTCATGTTACACACATAAAATGAAGCAGTCCCAAAAAAATAGTTAGAAAATAAAATATTAAAAATAAACCAAAATATGGAACACCATTTAAACATAAGCCCCCCAATTATGACACCCCAGACCAAAAATCTTGGATACGGTGCTGTAAAATCATACATTACAAATTGTTTTCGATACTAAATATAGATTCATAGACATAAATATCCAATAATCACATCACTTAATGAAAATATTACATTATAATACATTCCCATGAAATTTTAGGTTTAGATATTTATAGAAATAACAAAAACTATTTAGTAACTATCAATTTCAATTTCTTTCTCAAGTAAAGGATATTTTACCACTATATAAGTAACTACTTAATCAATAATAATTCATGAATATCTCCCAAAAAATCTCCAAAAATTCTATTTTCTCTTATTCATATCATGTGTAACACATTTCTTTATAACACATGAAAATAAAAACATAAGATGAGTGAGCTCAGATGGTCAATGAGGGAAAATGTATATGAGAAGATATCATGGAATGAATAATATGACATAAATCAATAAGACTCAAAAAATTACATATAACTGAACACATAATCCATAAATAAATCCCTAGATAACATAACAATATAAATAATCACATGGGTAATAATAAAACATTCCTTAATGATGATATGCATAATGCCAGACAAATAATGCCATTCTATAAGACAATTCATCATTATCTGAGACATAATTATATTACTATCATCATTTTTGGTTTAAGAAATATTTTTTCTATATATGAATACACTAAAATTACCATGCTATCTTGTCTCATGAGACCTATTGATTCAACGAGAGGATATATAATTTTGGGGCCCACCCAACACTTCTTTATGTATAATGCATTCATCATATATAACAAATGAATATTAATATAATTAATAATAAAAACGACTTATAAATAAATAGATATATATATTTAGATACAAACATATATAATTCCAACACTTTTAAAGTCAATAAAAGGCACAATCCATCTAGAGAAATAAGGTGGTGGTAAAATAATATATAAAAAATTTCATAAGTAATTAATAAAAATATATATTAGAATAATATTTATACTATTTTTCAATATTTTCCCAAATAGTTGACATATAAAATCTAGGTGAACACCCTTCCATCAATACAAGTAAATATATAGTGATCATAGAGGAAAGGAATTGAGAAAAAAATTATACCTATAACAAAGGAGGAGTTGACAAGACAAAGGCAGTGATGAATATACAAGAGTTTAATCCCCTAAAAGAAAATTTTATGATAGGAATTAAAAGGTAATCCATGACCAATATATACACCATAAAATAGAACTGAAAGGGGAATTTTTAATCCAATCTTAATGAATAAAAATTGAGATGTCAAAACCCATACAACAATTGTAACGTAAGAATAAAAATAACATGACTGAGATACCATGAAATTAAAATATTATGAAATGAAAGATATTTTTTTAAAATTTAAGGAAATTTCGAAGTGAATAAACTATATAAAAGAAAATATGATTTGTAATATCAAATAAATCTAATGGAATTCAAAATAGAGGTAAATAACACTTAGGAATTTTAAAAATTTTGAGTCAAAATCCCATGAAGGATAGAATTTAAAATGAAAAATTAAATAACATCAATAATGATAGGATAATTATATAAAAAATTAATTTTTTGTATACATACCATAAAAAAAAGTGAATAATAAGAAATATGTCTCAAGGGGGTAAAAATTGAGACAAGAAACCATTTCAAGTAACATAATCCTTAATGTAAGAATCATTTAATAATTATATTATAATGATAAAAATTATGAACACCTAAAGAAATGAGTAAAAAAAATAGTTTTTATTTTGTAGAATAAATCAAACTTTATATAATAGATTCTAATAATAAAGTTTGTGACTCAACAGAGGAAAATTTAGTTAGCACAAAACCTTACCTTAATTCCCAACTACCACTAATACAATTAAATATTCTATATAACAAATTTAACTATTTTAATAATTTATTTAATACTATTTTCATATCTATAAAATCTTATAAATATCATTTTTAATTATTATCTTAAATCATATTTGTTAGTTATTATCTACTTTTAATATTGGATGTAAGTAATCTTGATTGTTTTAACTAGTTTCGTAATAGAGATGTTGTAGTTCATTTCTCTACCAAAGTTTTTTAGTTACCAAATAATATATATTATTGTAAATTAAAAATTATAATAATTTATAATGTTATTATTTTATTCTATGTTAGTTTTTGTTACCATTCTTGGAGATTAAATTAAAGTCATACATGTTTTAGTGATTTTTAACAAACAAACAATAATATCATAATTAATGAGTTTAATATTAATTTTAACATTATAGAACCAAAATAAAATATTTATTTTATTATATCCATCATATGTTATCATTTATTAAGTTATCATAGTAATCCATGATATTATTTTATATAAGTATTCCAGTATGTGGTTGGATTGATCTAAATATGAACAAACCATAATTAATAGATGATTATGATTATAAAAGTATATTTTTTTTGGAAGAATATCATTATTATAAAAAAAATAATTATATTATTTAGATAATTCTATTTTTTTTAATTATATATGACTATAGTTTAACAAATAATAAAGAAACTAGATGAAAAATGAAACATGTCACTTCATCGAGGCTGTAGTATGCACAACACTTAGTTTCTATTTTCCTTTATTGAATTATGGGTGGGAAAAAGGTGAATTATAATTTTCATCTTCATAATAATTATAATATTTTATATTTCACATCTATTGTTAAATTTCATCCTAATAATCAGTGAAGAGATGTGGTGGTGAAAAATGGAATTCATCACTTCATGAGGTTGGTAATCCGCACAATGCGTGAATAGGGATTTTCAATTTTCATAATGGAAAAGAGAAAATGTGGTTATTAGTTATTAACCAATCATAATAAAATTTATTACAAAAACAATAACTATTTAATTATATTATAATTATAAAATTATATCTATAAAATTTATAATGAAAAGAAAAGAAGTTTGGAAAAAGAGTACTCATATTGAGGACTCGGTATTTCCCTTGGAAGACTCATTAAAAATGGAGTGTTTAGTCTAATATATTATAAATAAAGGATTATGTAAAAGTAATAATATTGTAATGGAATGATAAATGGAATATTTTGAAGATGAAATCTAATTTGGGAGTGGTCATGAAGGGGTGGTGAGAGGCCCCTTTTATAAGTGGTGAGACTGATATTTTTATGAAAATTTTAAACATAACTTAAAGAGGGCACATGTTTCACATGTAAAAAAGATTAAAAAATGGGAAGTAATGGAGTGGGTTAGGAATTAATTTTGACAATACCTTAACTATTTATTTTCACACATTTTTAAACATGTTATTAAGTCATTCACCCTTAAAATATTCACTTTTACCATTTTTTTACCAGGGTAATTAGAGTTCACATATTTAATTTAATATTAATGATTAATAATAAAATAAGACTTAGTAAAAAATTTGGGACATCTAATTATAGATATGAAATCCATTTTATTAGAAAAAATTTCTATGTGTATGAAAGTAAATTCTTAATATTAGCGCATGTAATGCATAAAAACCAATTTTAAAATTAGTTTATTATTAGGATTAATATTTATTTACAAGATAAAAGTGTCATTTTTTTATATTTTCATGATATAAATTAGTTTATTATAAAAAAATAGTAGTTATGTGTCCTTCAAAGGAAGTAAAAAAACAAAATTTACAAAAATAACTTTTGATTGAAATAAAAATCTAAAACCCATTTTTTATTAGAAAATAATACTTAAGTTGGTAAACATAGATTTTATAAATATATAATAGTATTTTTAAATGTATATTTTTAATAATTAAATAAATATTTTATCATAATTTTATTTATAATATTTTGTGTTATACTTATTGATATATTCATAAATGCTACATTTTTGGTAAAAACTATTTTTTTCACGCTTCACCTAAAAAATAAATTATTATGGAGATATATATAAATTAACATTATAATAATATGAATATCTATATTTAAAAAAATACATAAATTTTTTAAAATAAAAATTATAAAATTTAAAATTTATATTTTAAATGAAAATTTAACATAGAAAAAAATATGCTTTTATTGAAAAATAATTTTTTTACTTTAAAGTTAAAATATGAATTGTAAATAATAATATTGTTAAATAACTTATTAAAATAATAAATAATTGATTAGATAATTCTAATTTCTAATTAAAGGTCCCCTTAATATCTTTAAAAAATATTTATGTATAAGGTATGCTCTTATGGAAGTCAAGGGTGGTGATTCTTCTAATATAGATCTCATGGAAATTTCCATGATCTCGAATTTCTATCACTTATGATTTTTCTCATACTATAATTTTTAAATTTCAGGTTGGTATTGGTATAAATAAAACCTATGTGAATTGAAATACTTTTCAAGATTTAATAATTGATCTTCATAAGCATTACTTCCCCTACCTGATGCTGTTTCATTCCTTTTTCTTTGTAGGCTTCAGAATATGGTTACTTCCTTTTATACTCACTAATTTAAATGATATATTTTAAATGTAAAATTTTATTTTAAAATATTATATATTAATTTTAGTTTGGTGTTGAGTATAGAAAAAACTATTGACATAAGATTTATTGAAGGAAAATATATAGTGAAAACATATGTAATTACATTCTACCCCTTTAAATAAAATGGGTCCTCATAATTTTAATTATTGATAACTAATAAAATGGTTAAGTGTGTCCATAAGATATAAGTGAATTAAGATTTAATTTATAATTATATTTAATCCATGTTATCCTTGGTATGGCTAGTGAAATAAGGAATTCACCCATAATAGGAATATAAAAAATGTTGAGTTTTTTTGTCAATATTTTTTCAAAATACTGTAATATAATGAGAGTAATGTTTTTAATAGGGAGTTTATAGTAAAACATAATAGGTGATCAAGGTTTTATTTTAATATTTTATTTTCCTATATTTGGAAATATCATGGCCTCTATTTCAAGAGATCCAATCTATGTCCAATATCACATCCAATCTTACTAGTATATGTTTTACATGATTTTTAGGAATCACGTTTCTTTAAACATCTATTAGAGTATACTTATATACATGGGATACAATTATCATACCACATTAAAATTTTAATTAGAAATTAAATATCTAGTAATCATGTAACAAGCCAGTTAATCATATAATAATTTATTTTCATATATATTAGTATTCATGGGATAAGTATCCATATTCATTATAAATTTTTGAATCAAAAAATTGTTTTATTAAAATATTTTATTATTTTGTTTTATTTTAAAGTTTAAATTTAAAATTATAAAATATTAATTTGGTATAATTAACATCATTTTTGAATTCAACATTATAAAAAAAAATTTGGTTAAATTTATGATAATTTTCTTAAAAGTTTGATTTTTTAATGAATAATGAGAAATACTTTTTTTTATTTAAAAATGCATTTTATTTTAAATATTTATTAGGTAAAATTCTATTTTGTATTAGTTTTAAAATTTTATTTTTTTATTTTTAACTCAGATGATCCAATTTTATTTTTTGAAATGAATTTTATAGTTGAATTTTTTGTAAAAACATTTTATATTTGAAAAGGAAATTTTCGAAAAAATTGCTTTTCGCTTCATTTTACTAGTTAAATTTTAAATTAAATTCTAACAATTATATATTTTTAATTTTTAAAAATATTTTCCATATTTTTAACTACTGTGTAAATGTTTGTTAAATATATTCCTTATATTTTTTATGAATAAAAATAGTAACCTTAATATTTTTTATTGCCAAGATAAAAGGTAAATTGGGTAATTAAAATATTAAAAAAATGATAAGGGCTGTAAAATGTGAATAAAACTTGAATTAATTTTTTTATATAAGGTCATTTAATATATATTAATCCAAGATTCAATTATATGGCCTTTTTTCCATTTTTAATTTATTAAAACCGATATAATATTTTACTTAATGGAAAGTAAAAAATTCCACACTTTTATTTTTAATTAATATAATAGCTTTTACATGGGAATAAATAGACGATTTTTTTTATTATAAATATTAATTATATATAAATATAATTTATATTCCTCATAGTAATTGTTTTAATTTTTATTAAATAAATAATTACCTTAAATGTTCACAGAATGCTAACACGGTAATGATTCAATTAGCAGGAAAACAAAATAAGTTATATTAAAAATATTAAAAGTAATATAATTTGAAAAAAATGTGATTATTTTTTAGATAAATATAAAATTTTATGGATATTTCAATTGATAATATTTAAAATCCTGGTTTTATTGATGTTATAAAATAATCTAAGTAAATGAATAGTTCTAAAATTGACAATATTGATATTCTATGAAAATGATATTTTATTAGTTAATATAAAATTACTAAAGATATTAGATTCATAAAAATTAATGATATATGTTTAATTACAAAACCATGGTCCATTTATGGGTATTTTTTCATTTGATAATTACACACTAACCCTTAATGTGTAGAAACATTTAATATTGTAGAAATTGTCAAAAGGATCAATGAAGAATTAAAAACAAAATATAATGGTTAATGCATATTCAAAAATAATAAATTTTTATTTTATGATAAGATTTATATCCATAATCATCTGATATTTTAAATAAATCTCTTTCATGTCATTTGGAATTGAAAACTAATTTATATTAGTTTATTATTTTAAGAAATTCTAAGAGTGCCCCTCCCCTCTCTTAGTAAAGAGAATATATTCTTCCCTCTACTTAACAATTCAAGTCTCATTTTTTCTCAAAATATATTCCCAAATCTCTTTCTAAAATCCCTCCCCACATTATATAGGCCTTATATTGGCTATAATACTATCCTTTATGGTATTACGATGTTATGAAAAGGAGGTTGTCTGAAAAAGAGGTATCGTTTCTAATTGAGATTTTCTATGTTATTTTTTCTTTAAACTCATTAAAATATTTATTAAACATGATTAAATAATAAAAAAAATGTATTCCATATATATATGTTATTTATTTTAATTTAAAAACCTATAACCATAACCTATTCTGTAAAATGGGAATCAAAACCATCATTATTGTATAATACATACTGTTGCATCAAAAATCGATGTAATTATTTTTCCATCAGCATATCTCATGACTGGTTATAAATATATAATTAATATATATATATATAAAATTAATATATTTATAATTTTTAAAATAAAATATAACATTTAATTTATTACATTTATTTTCACTGAGAAATGATAACGTCATTCGTGAGTACGTGTGGACTACCACCTCCACGAAGCAATGTGATTTATTTATAATCACCACATCACATGAATGATACATATAAGTATAATTAAAGAAATAATATGATATTTATGATATTATTATCATTATATAAATATAAAATGATACTTTCATTCTTTCCATAATTTTCATTTAAAAAAGGAAATGTTACTCATGCGTACGTAAGACCTACTATCTCCAAGATTGTAATGTAGTTAATTTTTCATAACCATCATTCAAGATTGTTGTTAAAAGTATAATTGATGCATAAAAATGATAATTATTTCATGATTATTATTCTATTTATTATGGAATAATGACATCTTTTACCAAAGTTGACTTACAAAATCAATTTTGGACTTCTGAATCAAATATCATAAAAACATCTAATATGTATTTAATTAAATAAATAATTTAATATAGAATGGTAGGATATAAAATAAAAGGACTAATAAACTTGAATAATGTTCTTATAGAAATATATAATTAAACTAAGTTTATTATTTTTTAATATAAATAACATAAATGACGATTCAGACTCATGGTAAGGGACCTCCTTTTAAAAATACTCTTTTAAAGTTTCCCTTAAAACTACCTTTTTCATGTATATCTTTTTTTTTCAAATTACTTATGGATTTATTTATATAGAAATAAGTTAATTATAATGAAAATTTTATGTTCCTTTTGAATTTTTTCAAATGTTTTCAAAAGAAATATTTTTACATAATGTTTTAATGTTCATTACAAAAAAAGAAAAAGAAATTTTAAATTTTAATATATACAGAAACAATGAATTTTTCCACTGTTATAATATTTATTTTATATTTTGATTCCTTTATAAGATTTCATGTTTTATTAATAGAAACACCCCAATTCCCTATTTCCTTGTAATTCTCAAAAAGGGTTTTAACATATAATTAATATATCAATATCTATTTTTTGCATATGGGTGAAAAATATTATGATGTGATATTTTTTGTATTCTGTTATGGTTATGGGGTATTGTTTATGTGTATGAGTAGTTTTTTTATAAATTTTTCTCTCTATTTTAAATTAAGTAACCCTCTATTTATGTATTTTATGTATTTAAAGTTTATGGGTGAAGTTTGGGAAGGTGTAGAGGAATATTGGAATTTTTTGGGTCTTTTATGGAGGTTAATAGCTTGAGAATGGTTAGTAGAAATCCTGTAACACCTCAAAGAAATCATGAAAAGTGAGGAAGTGGGATCCAGATAGGCACATGGTTAGGTGAAATGTTTTTCCAAACAGTCCAACCACCCAAGAGAAACCATGCTTTTTTGGGATAGATGTATTCTCTATAGTTGGCGCACAGTTTGTCTAACCATGTGAGCCAACCATGTAAGGTGCTTCTTAAGGAAGAGCCATGTGCACGGTTAACACACTGTTTCTTAATAGTTTGAGATCACTATTCATGACCAAAAGATAGATCCAAAAATTGTGGATATAATTTGCTTTAACCACTTAACCCCTCGTTTTCATCTATGATGACCTTAACTCAGTTTTCACTCCTCCCAAAGGCTGTGGAGACACTTTCTGTTGATTCAAGGGTGATTAATTTTCAAATATTGGCACATTATATCCTAAATCCCTTGGTAAGTCTCCATTATTGGTGGTTTTTCATAGATATCCTCTTCTTACTTAACTTATATTCATAGATCTAATACATTGTAGATATATATATGTATACATGTTAGTTGATGCCAATAATGGTGATATTTGGTTGTGTTTATGATATGGAGTGAGCTATAAGGTAGTTTTTTGGAGTTTTAACCTGTTTTTAGTTGTTTTATATTTTTTTATATAATTTTTATAATATATTCTATCCCATTGGCGTGAGTTGGGGATTCAATTGGGGGAAAACCTATATGGTTTCTTTACTCACCCCCTGCTTTGAAACTTTGGTACTTTGGAAAATATTGTTTATCGAGGCATATGTAAAGGAAAAGTATCACATTTTTTTAGTGATTCATTATGATAGCTTGATATTGGATTGTGGATTTGGAGATTTGAGAATGTTGGGAGTTGTGGAGTTATTTTTTTGGTGTCTTTGAGTTTTTTGGGTTTTATCTTCCCCACTGTGCACTAATATGTATTATGGTAGAGGTTTTTTTATTAGTGTATTTTGGAATTACTTTGAGTTGTATTACTCAACTTTCATGAATTATTTAGAGGTATTTGGTTATGGTATGTTGGTTGTGGTTGTTTTATTTTCAAATGGAAAATCATCCCCCAATAGTATTGAAGACCTTGAAATTTATTTTTAACCATTGGTGTCTTGGTAATGTCCCTTGAGGCTAAGTATCAATTCTACCTTGAATCAAGCCAATGAGGAGGGAAAGAATGTTACAAGATATATCTGTTTTTTTGATCTTTGGGGATTAATTGTGTTAGTCTTAGAGTTGGAAATTCACTCTTGATTAGTCCTTGAGTATGTATGGTATAAAGGAGTAGTATTTTCATAACATGAAATGTAGAGAACAAAAAGGCATAACTAGACTATTTATTCCAAACCTCATGTTACTATGGGTTTCGGTACATAAGTGTTTTGAGACACATATAAGAGTATTCATATCATTTTCATGGGTTTATCCAATGAGAAGAGAATGACATTAATTGTTAAAAATGAACTCACCGTTCATATTTAACTTTGATTAATGATTTATGATTTTTTGAAAATATGTTGATTTTGGAAAAATATTGAAATTGTTTTAAAATGTGAGATTTTGAAAATAGAATGATTGTGGTATTTTTAAATGATTTTATTTTCAATAGCATGGAGGAATTTTCAAAAATGGTTGAAGGTTAAAAATATTGAATTCAAGAAGGAAATTTCATGATATATATAATATTGCCAAAGTGGAAATTTCAAAGCCTTCAGTTTCAAGAGAGTGAGACTTATTGTAATTTGTTCTTGTTATAGAAAATGACACCCGGTAAGTATCATAGGAACCAATTGGTAGAGGATACTAAGATTGTGGTTGAACTTGGGCGACAAGTGAAAAAACAACCAGTTCAGAGTTTTGCGTAAGATTTTAACTGGGTATGCATGTTTTGAAAAAGCATGTTGATACTTATGGGAAATAGAGGGAACTCTAATACTGGGTAAAATTAGAAAAGGTACAATTGTATTCAAGGTAGCGGAATGACTCAAAATTGGAAGACTATATCAGTGAATTTTCTTACATGACCCAAAGTAATATGGTATGACTTTAGTTTGGTTCACTAAATCATATCAAACGATATTGTACGACACTACCTAGAGCATGCCACAATTACAACCAGATCGTCAATCTTCATAATTACTATCACAATGCTCTAAGGTTAGTTTCTAGGGACACATCTCATATTTCATAGAAATTTTATGCTAATATGTGATGAGGGTAGAAGAATACCTCTTATCAACATAACTAATCTAGCCATGGTGATTCCATGAATACCATGACTTCTCAATAAGGGAAATCTCAACATGGAAATAAATACCAAAGTATGGTGAGTAAACAGTTATGTCGATATGAGCAAGTGATTTTGGATGGTCAATCTATAACATAAATATTTAGAGATATGATGTTTTTGAATTATAGGATTCTGAAATATTTTTTGATATGAGTGATTTTAATTCATTTTATGTTTCTCATGCTACTGATTTTATAAGTTTAAATGATGAGGTGACTCCTTTAATTTTGAAACATCATACTTCTTTTTGTTAAAGAGAATGTCGACCCTTTATGTTAAAATAATGTTCAATTATAATTTATGGAGCTAGATTTTTTTGGGATTTCACAATACTTGAGATGGATGTCTATGATATAATCATGGGCACGAATTGGTTGTTAATGTTAAAAGATCAGATCGATTATTATACCCTATGGGTTAGTTTTATGACTGAAGATGGAGTCAGGCATCTTTTTAAAGGGGACTAGAATGTAAAATAAGGTAAAATATGAATTTTTGGAACCAGCAGTTGTAACTGTCTCATAACATTTGGCGGATTTGACTTTGAAAGTAGTGGATGAGATCAAGACTAGAGGTTTTCCATCAATTGTTGATAGGATTATAGATGTTTTCCTAAATATTTATTAGGTTTTCCACCCATAAGTAGAGTTTATTATTTATATACTCCTGGGGACTAGCCTAAATTACCTTCCGTATTACTAGATGAAACTAATAAAATTGTTTGAACTGAAAGTACAATTGGAAGATCTGGAAATCAATGGGTTGATTCAGACTAGAACATCTTCATGGGAAGAACTGACCTTGTTTTTCATAAAGGTAGATAGAAATCTTTGGTTGTGTGTGGATTATCATAAGATTAACCAATTTAAGATAAATAATTAATATCCACTTCCTTGAATTTGTAACATATTCTATCATTTTAGGGGAGCTTAGTGGCTCTATAAAATAGATGTGCAACCAGGATATCACTAACTATCAGTTTAAAAAGAGGATATTTCGAAGACATCATTATGAAGTAGATATGGCCATTACGAGTATGTGGTTATGAATTTTGGTCTTAAGAAGGCACCAAATATATTTATTTAATTTATGAATATGATATTTTAAATGTATCTATATTATTTTTGGGTGATGTTTGTGGATGAGATATTGGTGTACTCAAGGATATGGTATGAACATGAGAAACACTTGGTGATAATGTTGAGAATCTTATGGGATCATTGATTGTATGAAAAGTTATCAAAGTGTGGTTTTTTGGGTACAAGAGGTATGTTTACATGGAGAAGTTATCTATGAAATATGTGTTTCTATGGTCCAAAAAATATAGAGGTTGTTATCTCTTGTCAAATACCAAATAATGACATTGAGATATATAGTTTCCTTGGATTAGCTGGTTATTATTGTTGCTTTGTTCATGATTTTTCATGACTGGCTTCACCAATGAATAATTTTTCAAGGAAAAAATGTTCTATTCCAATGGAATGATGAATTTCAAAAGCATTTTCAAGAGACTAAAGTTTTCTTTACATTAGAAACAATCTTGATTTTTATGGAATTAGTACATGGGTATGCAGTGTATTATGATTCTTTAGGATATAGGTTGGGGTGTGTTATCATGTAGGGAGACCATGTTATTGATTATGAATCATGATAGTTATAGTTTCGTGATAAGAACTACCCAACACACAATTTGAACTGATCTGCCACAGTAAATTTTTTGAAGACATATCCTTAGTACCTCTTTGTTGAGAAATTTATAGTGTTTTTAGATCATAAGTGATTGAAACGTATTTTACCCAAAATGAATTTGAATCTAGGAAAAAGAATATGGATAAAGTATCTCCAAACGTTTGAGTTTGACTTGATGTATATAATGGGTAATGGAAATTCAATGGAAAATGAATTAAGCAGGAATTCATATGCTTAATTGGAAGAAGATGCTTTAGATCAGTAGTAGTTGATGTTAGTGATAGACGAGATGCACTTGGATTGTAAATAACAAGGTAATGTGGTAGTTTACTTCCTAGTTTATTTTTATGAATATTTGGTTGAGATGGTGAAAGTGTTACATAAATCCAATTCATAATTTGTAACTATTAGGACAAAACTCAATGGTTGGGAGACCATTGAGGGATGGAAGTTGGATGGTAGTTCACTTTTATGTTTTTTAGATAGGATGGTCGTACATATGGACAATCAGAAATAACTTATTCATGATTACCACCATTTGATATTGGTTATTCATCATATAATATAGAAGATGTATAAGTAATTTTAATCATAGTTTTGATGGTTCGACCTGAAAGGGAAGGTTGCTGAGTTTGTTTCAAGACGCCTCACCTATTAGCAGGTTAATATAGAGCATCGTCAAATGACAAGTATGTTTCAATCTCTTCCAATTCCTTTTTTTAAATTGGAGTATATAGATATGTATTTTGTGTCATGAATCCCATGAATGGTTAAAAATCATAATTCCATATGGGTGATAGTGTATTGGATAACACAGTCAGCCCATTTATCCATATTCCTTAATCTCATACGGGTGAGGACTTTTCCAAAATCTATATCTGACAAATGCTACATAGGAATGGCGTATCAGTCTCGATAGTTTCATATAGAGATATGATGTTTACATATTATTTATAGAAGTACTTTAATAAATCCCTTGGGAATCATTTTACTATGAGTATGACCTGTCATCCTCAGTTGAATAGAAAATATAAAAGGATGATACAAATGTTGAAAGATATTTTATAATCTTGTGTAATGGATTTTGGTGGATCATGGGAAGATCAAATACCATTAGTGGATGTATTATGTAACAATAGAAATTTTTACTTGATATATATGGATCATTTTGAATAATTGTATGGAAATCCTTTTCATTATCCACTTTATTGGGTGGAAACCTATGATACTTCACTGGTTGGACCAATACTAGTCTTAGAGACAAAAATAAAAGATTTAGTTGATTAGAAAGAGGATTAATGAAGATTAGAGTCATCTTAAATCATATGAATATCATCATATAATTCTTTTTTCATTTGAGGTGAGTGATCATTTGTTATTGATAGTCTCTATAATGATTAGGAATCATTGTTTTGGAAAGAAATCAATTTGTCTCCTTAATACAAAGGTAATTTTGAGATACATGAATGAGGATATGAGGAGGAAAATTAGTTGGCATTTCCCCAATGGTTCAATTTAGTTCATAATGTGTTTCAGGTATCTCAGTTGAAAAATTATAAACCTGATCCTGACAATGTGATTTGATGGGATCACATTGAACTAGAGTTGAATGATTTCCTTAGTTCATATGATGGTACATATTTTTATGAGAAAGATAAAGTCTTTTATGGGAAAATCATCGGTCTAGTGGTGGTTTTGTGGAAACATGGTCAGATTCAGGAAGAGACATGGTAATGGGATATAGAAATGGCTGAGAAGTGTCTAAAATTCTTTCGATGAAATGGTTATTTTCTAAATTCTATGGATGGAAATGCTAATGGTGGGGAGAATTCATCACCCCCAGTTTCATGTAAGTAGCACTTTCATTATATATTTTAAGTATATTATATGTTTGGTTGATGTTTGAGAAGGTTTGGAGGACTTTTGTAATGTTTTAGGGGTTTTTGTAGAGGTACAAATATTTATAAGGGCTAGTAGAAACCGTGAAACACCACTAGGATACCATGAAAGGTGTGGTAGTAGGTTCTAGGTAGATACACAGTTTGGCCAAAACATGAAGCCACCTAAGAGAAACCATTATTTTTGTGAAAAAGGGATTCTATGTGGTTGGTGGAAGTTTGTCTAACTATGGAAGCTAACTATGAGATGTGATTCTTCAGGCAGATCCCTATGCATGGTTAGCACATAGTTTGCCTAACCATATGAACTAACCATGCATGAAAAAAGTTAGATCTAATAACTGTTTATCTAACCTGTTTTATCCCCTTAACCAATTATTCCCTATGTTATGACCTAACTCATTTTTCTCTCCTTGAAAAGGATGTGTTGACTCTTACCTTCGATGAAGGAGCGATCTGTTGGAAAATCAGGGTGCGTTAAATCTCTGATTCCATAGTAAGCCTCCATTCTGAAAGTTTTTTCTTATATATATTCTTATTACCTCTCTTGGATTCATATATCTAATCCTTTGGAGATGTATCTACGTTATTTGATGTTAACCATGGAGATATTGGGTTGTTTTGATGATAAAGAACAATATATATATGGGTTATTTGGAGTTTTAACCATTTTTTTGAATAATTTATATCATTATTTAATTTCACCCCAGTTTTTTATGTAGGAGCATTCACTGTTGAATCCTCTTATTATAAATAGAATGCTTGGTTTCAAATTGTTTTAATTTCAGGATATTGATCATGAAATTGTTGTGAAAATATTTGTGGAAACCTTATTTTCTAATGGTTTGGAAAATTGTGGATTTTTTTTTCATGAAAGTTCTTTTTTTCATGATTTTAAAAAGATGATTTTAAAATGGGGATTTGTTTTGATCCATAGAAATGGTTTTATATATATTTTTTCAATAAAATAAATATTTTATTGAAATGGTTTGGATCAAATTGGGTTATATTAGTTTTTTTTCATAATTAGTTATAGTGTGTTCATTTTCATATGGGACAGATAAGGGTATGAAGCTTCCCTCATAAAATGTGGGATGGAAAATGGTATGAACTTCGCCATGTTAAAAATTGGATTGATAAGGGTATGATGTTCCCAAAATAAAATGTAGGATCTATATGGGCATATAATTTCCCCCATCAAAATGGTTCACTAAGTAATGGATTGGTTAAAGGATGACTCACCAGTCATGAGTATAAAAAGGTCCATGGTTGAAGGAATGTGTGGTTGTGTGGATAAGTGAAATGGAATAGATTATGCCAAAATGGAGGTTTTTGAAAATTTTTTAATGTATTTTTGGTTAATTTCCTTGTAAATTAATTTGGTTTTGGAAAACTATTTTTGTATGAATTTTTTTTATTTTTTGATATAAATTGTTTTAAAAATTTTATATAATTTTTGATAAAAATTTTCTAACATGTTCTATCGTAGTGGAGCTAGAAGGTAATTCATTTGCGTAAAATCTTCTGAGTTTCATTACTCACCCCCTTCTTTTTCACTTTGGTGTGTTTTAAGATGTTGTTTATTGAGATACTTGTAAAGGAAAAGTAAGTAATTTCTTTAGTGATTCATCATGATAATTAGAGATTGGATTATGGAACTGATGCTTGGAGCATATTGGGATCTATGGAGATATTATCATGGAGTATTTGAGTTATTTTTGGTTTTGTATACCACATTTTTAGCTGATATGGATTATGGTATCGTTTTATATTTTTTCTTTTGGAATTACTTTTAGTTGTATTACTCTAGTTTCATGAATCATTTAGAGGTTATTTGGTTATGGTATGTTAGTTGTGGTTGTTTTATTTTCAAATAGAAAATATTCCCCCAATTATATTGAATCCATAACATCTATTTCTAGCATTCGGTGCCTTGGGGATGCCACCTAAGCCTATATAGAAATTATGTCTTAATATAAGACAATGGGGGGGGGATGTTTTAGTGGGTGACCTCATTATAGCTCAGTAATTCATTGTGTAAAGGGACTAAGTTAACCAATTATGTTTCTGTAAAGATATTTTTGGAATGCACTACGATAGTTATTCCGCGAATAACCATGATGGTTATTTTAAGTGTAACTTTAGTGTTTACTCTATGTATAATTGTGATGGTTATTCCATATTTAAGTAAGAATGATAAGACAGTTATGCCTTAATTTAAATTCATGATTTTTATATGATTTATTTTGGATTTTAGGGGAATCTTATGATTTCACAAGGTAAATGAAAGTATCTTCTACTTCATATTGTTAAAAAGTATGACTTTGTGAAAAAGTTATTATAAATTTTTAACCATTTCAAAGAAACATTTGGGCGGTTTATTTTTTATTTAAAATTTATTATGAAATGTTTTATGAAACTCTTTGGGAAAAAAAATTATTTCTTGAGTATAACAATTTTTATTTTCAGCCCTTTTTTGAAAAGGAAATTTTTTATAAGTAGTCATGGAATAATATTTTATCTCTTTATTATTATTTCACTTACTAAGATTTTTGTGATTATACCACAATTTATTTTTTCACAGGGAATAATATTGGGTTATGGAAAGGAAGAAGTCCAGTTGAAAGCTGTGACGATTTTCATGAAAAAATTTCATGTTTTACATTAAAATTTTTATATTGTGAAAAAATGGATAATGAGTAAAAGTGTCCTATTTTTAATATATAGTATTATTATGTAAGATTTATGAATTAAATATCTAAAAATATAAGCCTGAAAGATATTTGGGAATGAAAGAAAATGTAATATAGTCTAATGAAAATATATTGAGTAATTTTTAATGCAAAGTCCTAATAGTTGGTATCAGAGAAAGGTTTTCATAACATTATAGGTTAGGAAAATGTTAATAGAATAAATTTAAAGTATTTTACATCATGGTTAATTTTAAATGTTATAGAATTTTAATATTAGCATGTTTATACATCTAAAATTGTCTATTTAAAATGGTTTTCTATAGTGGGAATAGGGAAGGAAATGTAGGAAGGAACCAAGTGATTGATATCCTTCCGAATCAGCAACCTAGAATGGTTGGAATTGGAATAGAGAAGTTTGTTGTAGTTATATTTTAGTTGAAAAAAGTTATAAATTGTGGTGGTATCCAATCTATAGATCATCCAAATATACCACAAAGGAACATGTTGATAGTGTAATATTTTATAAGTAAATACCTTGATTAATTCAATAGATCCTCTAATCTAGTGGTATATGAAGTATTGATTAAATTTCTGGAAAATATTTTCAATTTCATGGTCTGTTCAGATCATTAAAAGTTAAGTATTTCTGTTTATAATTTTGATGGTGAAGTCGATCGATGGTGGATAATGGTTAAAAACACTAGAAAAAGTAAACATATTTTTTGTTAGAATGGGATGCCTATTAAGGATATATTCCTTGAGAAATATTTTCATAAATATTTTTTAATTTAGATGGAAAATAAATTCTTGGAATTGAAAAAAAAGGAGGAAGAGTTTGTGGATGCGTATGAAGAAAACATCACCCAATTGGCAAGGTACCCATGAAATTTTATCCATGATCATGATAATAAGACTAATTAGTTTTACTTAGTTTTTAATCCAAGATAACAAATACAATTTTATTCCCATAAATTCAAAAGTTACAAGAAACATGTAAAATGCATTGAGAAGGTGGAAATGGAGTTTGTAGATGATCATGTGTACTTCAATGAATAGTATAAAAAGTGGTCAAGGTGTTAGGGAAAATTGAATAAATGATCAAATAAATCTAATGGTAAGAAAATTAATTTTTTAGTTCATGAGAGTTGTGGTAAAAATCACATTGGGTAATACCTTATTATGTATTGTAAGTGCTTATAATGTGGTAATATGTAGAATATGTCTAATAATTTTATTGAAAAAGATCATAAATGTTGTAACAACAATTATGATAAATAATATATAATTTTTTTTAAAATGTAATGAGAAGGGTTATTATATAGATGAGTATTCTATGAAGAATCTGAATATTAGGAAGAAAAAAAACTATATTTTTAAAGGTGTAGTGAAATCATTTGAAACCACTTCATCAGATTTGGGCCATCAAATAACGTGCAATCAAGCATATTGCTTGTTTTTTTTTTATTTCAGATTATACTAATGTATTATTTTATTTGGGTTCTATACATTCTTTCATTTCTGATATTTTTTTGGTAAATTAGAAATTACACCATAAGAAATAAATCCATAAATTATATTAAAAACACACACGGTAAGTATTAAGGAAGAAGGAAATTATAATAATCTTTCTATCATTTTCTATTGAAAGACATTACCTGAATTTTTTTTTCTTTACCCTAATAGAGTTTGATGTTATTCTGGGTATATATTGGATTTAAATTTACCATTATAAGATAAATTATAGATATCAGGAAGTTTTTATTCAAGAAAAATTTCTATCTGTATATAAGAATGACATCATATCTTTGATAACATATCAATAATCCAAGAAACTATTAATAGATGGAAACAAAAGTTATATTACACATATTTTTGATAATTAGGAAACAATATAGATTAATGATGTGATAGTAGTAAAATAATACCTTTCTGTTTTTATTTATGATATGAACATTGTTATTTTTAATCGGGAAGTTCAATTTACTATTGAATTAGTTCATGAAGCTAATCTAATTTTAAAAACCCCTTATCGATTGGCTCAAGTAGAACTTCAAGAATTGAAAAAATAGTTGCAAGAGTTACTTTCTAAATAATTCATTCATCCAAGAACATTACTATGGGGTTCTCCTATATTGTATGTTAAAAAAAGATATCTTAATGAGTATTTTCATTGATTATAGATCTTTGAATAAAATTAATATTAAGATTAAGTTTATATTGCCTCATATTGATCATTTATTTGATCAGATCTAGGGAGCTTAGTATTTTTACATGGATGACTTATGGTTTGGGTGCTATTAGCTATAGGTGATGATTAATGACATTTCAAAAACAAAATTTCATACTATATATGATTATTATGAGTTTTTATTCCCCTTGGGTTAAAAGATTATGTAGCAATATTTGTAGATCTTATTAATAGATTGTTCAATGAATATTTGTATAATTTTTTGGTTATTTTTATTAATGATATCTTGATTTATTTAAAAATTTATAAGGGTCATAAAAGAATTTTAGGATTTTTCTACAAACCTTGAAATAAATAAAGTTATATAAAATTTAGAAAATGTGATTTTTAGTTACAACAAATTTACAAAGACACATTATAAATAATGATTTTTTAAAAATTGATCTTTCTAAAACTGAAGTGGTTAATGAATATCCAAGACCTATAAATGTTACAACAATCTATAGTATTCTCTATTTATTGGGATATTACAAGTAGGTTGTTGAAAAGTTTTCATGGTAATATAGACCATTTACTAAGTTAACTCGAAAAGGATTTAAATTCATCTTGATAATAGAATGTGATGTATGTTTTTAGGAACTCAAAAGAAGATTGGTGAATTCTCTAGTTTTAGACCTTTCCTCAAGAAATAGAGATTTTTTCATATATAACGATGCTTATTTGAAGGGACATGGTTGTTTCCTAATACAGAATGACCATGTAATTTCTTATGCTTTATATTAACCGAAACCTCAGGAGTCAAATTATAATATACATGATCATGGATTAGTTGTGACGGTTTTCTATTAAAAATTGTGAGATGAAATTTATATAGACCAGAGTGTGAAATATATATAAATAATAGAAGTTTTAATTATAAATTCACTCATAAAGAGTTGAACATGAGATAATGGTGATAGAAATAGTTTATAAAGTATTATGAATACAAAATTAATTTCCATCCCGGAAAAGAAAAAAAGTAGCTGGTGCTTTGAGTTAGAAAAATAATTCCTTATTAATCATGTTACATTTATAACATGTCCCACTAGTTAATAAATTATTTAATTTTACCTATGATTTTTTGGATATAGGGACTTCCTTGTTTTGTTTCAGGTGTTAATACAATCATCTCTATAAAAAATAATTAATAAAGATCCAAAGAAATATTATGATTTATAGTAAAAAGTTATAATTGTTTAAGAATTGTATGTTTTATAAATTTAACATTAATAAAGAATATGATTTGATATTTTTAAAGAGATTATGAATGCCTTTTGATTTCTAGTGTAGGAGTGTATTATTGAGTGAAGCAAATTGTTTCCTATTTTTTATTCATCTAGGCAGTACTAAGATGTATAGAGAGCATCAAGAGTATTATGTGTTGGATGTAATAAAAAGTGATATTGCTAAATTTACAATGAAATGTTTGAGTTTTCAATAGGTTAACGTATAAAAATAATTACCAAATGTGATTCTTCATTTTTTTTATTCTAGAGTTGAAATTGGAAAATATATATGTGGATTTTGTGGTGGGATTACTAATAACCACTTGAGGTTATAAGGAAATTTGGGTCATTGTAGATCATCTACGAATTTACTTCCCATTTGAGATACTCTATCTTTAGATCAAAATTATTGACTACATCTAAATGAGATATCCAGGTTACATGGATTTACCCTCTCTATTGTATTTTACCATGATCCCAGGTTCACTTCAAATGTTTGAAAGGTTCTTTAAAATCCATTGGGTACATAGTTAAATTTCATTATGGATTTTCATACCTAGTGTGATGAAAAATCTATGAAAACAATTAAAATTTTTGGAAAATGCATCGTTCATTTTCAATAGATTACTAAGGAAATTTTGATTAATATATTCCCTTAGTAGAGTTTTATTATAAATAAAATTTTCATTCTTGTATAAAAATGACACATTTTGAGGCTTTATATAGAAAGCAATGTCATACTCTATCTTTTTATGATGAAGTAGGTGAAATGAATATTATTAGACCAAAATTGGTAGATTAAATGGTTAAGAAGGTGATTGTAACTTTGTACCATACGAGGAATTCTCAGAGTAGGCAGAAATGTTATGTGGATAATTGGAGAAAAGATATATCTTTCATGGTAGGAGATCATATTTTTATTAAAATATCTTCATAGAAAAATGTAATGTGTTTTTGTAAAAATTGGAAGCGTAGTCCATGGTTCATTGGTACATATGAAATCCTATAGAAAATTGGATCAGTTTCTTATTGAGTGGCATTGAGTCCAATTTTATCCCATGTACACAATATTTTCTATATTTTAATGTTAAGAATGTATGTGTGAGATTCATATCATGTTTTGATCCCTAAATTAGTTTAGTTGAAAGGGAACCATTCTTATGAGGAACAATCTATTCATATTATTGACCATAGAGATAAATAACTATGTAACATGTAAATTCACTGGGTTAAGGTTTTGTGAAAAAACTATATGGTTTAAGAAGCAACATGAGAGTTTGAAAATGCTATGAAGGAATGATATAACCACTTGTGTGATAAATGAATAAAATTGTAAGGATGGAATTTCCAAAAATGGGGAATAATATAAAAACTGAAGTTAATTTTTGAATAAATAATTTTCATATTTATTAGCATTCTTGAGATATATATTTATAATCACTATAAATTTTCAAATAAAAAGGGAAACGATTTAATTAAACTCTTTTATTATATGGTTTTATATAAAAGTTTAATTATAAAAATTTATAATTTTATTCTGAAAAAATAAACTTAATTTTTTAATTCATAATTTCAAAATTATCTTATGAATTTTTAATTTTTTTTGAAAATTTTGATTTTTCATTGAATAGTGAAAAACACAAGTTTTTAATTGAAAAATGTATTTTATTTTAAAGTACATATAATGTAAAATTATATTTTGTATTAGTTTTAAAATGGAATTTTTTCTATTTTTATTTAAAATGATAAAATTAGGGTTTTTGAAATAAATTTTATACTTTAATTAAGTATAAAAAATTTATATTTAAAAGGACATTTTTTCTCAAAAACCATTTTTCATTGTGTTTTTTTTCATTAAATTTTAAATTAAATTATGAAAATTATATGTTTTGATTTTTTAAAATTGGATTCCATATATGGAATTAGTGGGTTCAAATTTAGTAAATAGTTCCTTTTTTTACTTTTTGTTAATACGAATAGTAACCATAATAATCTTTGTTAACATGGTAAAGGGTAAATTAGATAATTATAGTTAAAAGTAAGATGACAAGGATTATAAAATTAACCTAAAACATGAATTAATATTATTTTATAAATAAATTTCATCTATAATAATCCAATATTCATTTATATATCCTTTTGTTCTTTTTGGATATGATAATAACCTTTATAATATTTTAATTTAAAAAAAGTTAAAAATGACACATTGTTGTTTTTAAAAAATATAATATTTTTAACATTGTGATAAACAATGGATATTTTGTGTTATAAATATTAATTTGAAATATATATAATTTATATTAATCATGTTAATTTATTTTTTAATTTATTGAATAAATAATTACCTTAAATGCTTGCACAACACTGACGAACAAATTATTCAATTAATTGAAAAATAAAATAAATTACATTAACGATATTAAAAGTAATATAATTAAAAATAATTAATATGATCTATGAATTTATTTGATAAACATAAAATTTTAGAGATATGAAATTTTATTATATTCTAATTCCATGTTTTTCTTGTTATAAAAAAATCAAGGTAAATGAATTGTTAACAAATTGACATTATTGATATTCTATGAGCATAATATTTTATTAAATGATATAAATTACTAAAAAAAATTATTCACAAAAATTAATGGGCTATGGTTAATAAAATTATTGATGGTCCTTTTATGGTGTTTTTTCCTTTTATAGTGACATTATTAAAACTTAAAGTATAGAAAATTTTAATATTGCAGTAATTATCAAATGGATTAATGAAGGGTTAAAACAAAAATACAAGAAAAAATGTAGTCAAAACTAGTATAATTTTTATTTTTTAAATTATTTCAATACATAATCATAATATATATAAAATAAATCAGTTTTGATTTATTTGGAATTTAAAATTAATTAATATTAATTTAATATTTTAAGAAATGCCTTTTGTGCCCCTCCCCTCTCCTATAAATGGGAATCTTTTCCTCCCTTTACATAACACTTCAAAACCAATTTTTTCATCCAATATCAATCTAAATCCTTTTTTAAAATCCTTAAAAATGTTCTTTAGTTCTTATTTAGGGAATAATACCAATCTTAGTGGTATTAAGGTGTTAAGAAAATGAGGTTTTTTGAAGAAGAGGTATCATTTCAAATAAAGAGTTTCTATTTTACTTCTCATCACACCTCCTTAAAATCAACCTTAAAAACAATTATATAATAAAAAACTATATTAAATATTCAATGGTTTTTATATTAATTTGAAAACCAATATCGTTGTTCTATTCCATCAAATGGGAAACAAAACCAACATTCATGTGCATGATAGTATATTACCTCACAAACCAATGAAATTAATTTTCCAAAACCATCTCTCATGAATGGTTATAAAGTTGGAATTAATTTATATATAAACAATTCATGAAATATTTATCATTATGAATAATAATATATCATTTAATTTCGTACCTTTCCATTAACAAAATAAATGATAGCATCATTCATGCGTACCTGGGGACTACCTCCACCATGAAGCGATGTGATTCATTTTTCATCACCAGATCACATGAATAATATATAGAAGTATAATTAAAGAAATAATATGATATTTATGATATCAGGGAAAGTTAAAATGACACTTCACTTCTTTCCATAATGGTCATTAAAAAATAGAAATGTTTCTCATGCCTACGTACGACCAACCATCTATATCAAAGTAATGTAGTAAATTTTTTATAACCATATTTCATGATTGGTTTTTAAAAAGTATAATTAAGATATAAAATTATAATTACATAATAATAATAATTATATATATGATATAATAATGATTCTTTCGATCATATTTGACCTACCGAATCCATTTTTGAAATAATGAACAAATATCGTCAAAACATCCAACAAGGATTTAATTAATTAATTAATTAAATATAGCACGCTAAGAGATAAAATAAACGGAATAATAAAATTGAGAAAAGTTCCTAATAAATTAAAAAATTAACCTAAGATTATTATTTAAGAATTTAAAAAACATACACGGCAATTCAGACTCAAGATAAGAGACTTTCTTTTAAGAATCATCTTTTAAAGTTTCCCTTAAAACTCTATTTTCATTTGAATTTTTATTTTTAAAATTATTTTATTTATGTATTTACATTGAAATAAGTGAATTATAATGGAAACTATATGTTTCTTTTGAATTTATTTAAATGTTTTCATGATTTAACTTTTTATATAATTTTTCAACCTTCTTTAAAAAAGACAAAAAGAATGTTCCATTTTAATATATATAGAGACAATGAAGTTGCCCACTACCATGAACATTATTTGATTTTTTATTCCTGTATAATCATTTATTTTATTTAATATAATAAAAAAACTCCTTCCCTATGTTCTGGTTAGTCTCAAAAATGGTTTTAAAATCGAATATATATATAAATATATGAATTTTTTTTCTTATGGATGAAATAATTTTTTTTATAATACAAGAATTTGTGTATTCTATTATGGTTATAAGGCATTTTTTTTAAGGATGGGTGGTTCTTTTATAAATTGAGTATGGGAGAGACTGTTATAGATCTCAAATTCATTGGGTAAATGGATGTAGTTAACCAATTAGGTTTATACTATGATATTATGAGAATATACATTGATGGTTATTCCAAGTATCATTATGAGAGTTATTTCAAGTAAAAAAATTACGGTTACTCCATGTATAACCAGGAATATTGTTACATTAATGTGTATGAATGATATGAAAATGATTAATCAATTTACCAACACGATTTATTGATGATGTTTACATATTTTTTTATGGAAATATTATAAATTTACAAGGTGATGAAAAGTATATGAAAATTTGTAAAGTTAAAAAGTATAACTTTGTAAAAAATTTAATATTATTTTTTTATGATTTCAAATAAAAATTTCATATTCTTATTTTTTCCTTTAAAAATTCTTATGAAATGTTTTATGAAATTATTTGTGTAGGAAATATTATTTTATGGGTAAGGAAATGTTTATTGTGATCCTAATGTTTATTTTGAAACAAGAAATTTTTTTTAAGTAGTCATGGACTAATAATTTCTCTGTTTATTTTTATGCCCCTTACTG
The DNA here is from genome assembly GCA_963277665.1 of Viscum album. Lineage (NCBI taxonomy): Eukaryota > Viridiplantae > Streptophyta > Magnoliopsida > Santalales > Viscaceae > Viscum > Viscum album. The sequence continues at coordinate 53,968,849 of OY728126.1, forward strand.
ATATTTTTATGCTCATCCCACATTTTAAAATAATTTTCATAGTATTTAAATATGGGTATGGGAACAAAATTTTTCATGTTGAAATTAATTTTGATTTTTCATGAAAAGAAATCATGTTTTTCTTAAAAGTTTTATGTTTTAAAAAATAGATTTTAAGTATAAGTATCCTATTATAATATATAAGATTATTAGGTAATATTTGGTCCTTAAATAGAGAAAATTGAAAATATAAAAGATTTTTGGTAATGAAAAAATGAAATTTATTGTAAAGAAACTATATTAATTAATGTTTAAGGTTGTGTCCTTATATATCAAAGTGGAAATTTTATATTATTAATATATAAGAATATGATATTAATATAAAACTCATGGTTCATTTTTGGGTGATTAGTGTTCCTCATTCCATATCATTTTCATAACCCTATTATATTTTTTTTGGTTTCATAGTATTTCCATGGTTTCAGAAGTTTCTATTACTGATCATCATTTTTATCCATTTTATTAGGGAATTGACTTCAATAATATACATGTTTCCCCATTTAACACATTAAACTGTCAGTGTTACCTTCATATAAACTCTATTTTATTTCACTATATCCAAATATATCTTCCATTTTACTTTGAAATTAAGTGCTCCATTCTATCATTTTCCAAATATATTGATCTCCTAGTTCCATTAAGACATTTTCTATGGGGATTGTTACCACATTTTTAACAAGAAGGAAGTTGAATCTTCTTTCCTTGATCATTTCCATCACCCAAACAGCCACGAGAATCTATACATATCTTATTTGTCATGTTTTAATACTGAACAATTTTATCATTATTAATCATAGTTATTTATAATTGTTTTTTCGTAATCAAAATATTTCTCTCTCTAAGTCCTATCCCATTAGGTTTCTCATTTATAAAATCTTCCTATTATCTATGGAATCCATTATTAATTTGGACCCCTTGGCATATTACTATTATTAAAACCTAAATGAGTTAAAGATTAGCGAGGAACATCAAAAAAAATTATTTTATAATAATCACATCAGAATGTCAACTTCAAAATTTCATATTCTTAAAAATTATTACATTAAGTTTTAGTTCAACCTAAATGACTCTTGGTTCAATACATATTTATTTAGGTTGGCTTCTATTATATTCCTTAACCAAATTCCTTAATATAATAAATAATTCACAATGTAATGTAAAGATATTGTTATTAAACAAATCATATACCCTAGGAGTATCTATTAAGGTGTACATTATTAGGCCCAAACATCATGAACCAACATGAATATTGAGTTGATTATCAACCATCTGTTTTCAGGGTGACTATACCTAGGTATATCTGTTCTATAACCACATTCAGTTTTTTGTTTCCATACAGGGATTTAACTGATAGGATAACCACACAATCTCTACATTAGAAAAACTTCAAGATATTATCTTATACTTAGACTTACACATTAAAATTGTCTAAAGGGGTTTCACTAATAACTTATTATCTTAATCCATAATAAAATAAAATATTGAATATTACCTCAACTAACTTAGAGGGTTATCTATACATTATAAATTATGATTAACCACAACTTATCTACCCTTATATTATCAACAACGAACATGATAACCTCCAAATTTATCTAAAACCTTTTATTATACCAATTATAGAACCCCATATTAATACTCCAAGATCTGGTTCCACAAACATATAATTTAAAAATAGATTTAATAATAAATACATATTCTCGTATATTACTATAAAATAATCACATGAATTGATGAAAATATTTCAATACAATACATTCCAAAAACTATTTAGGTTTAGAACATCATAAAATTAGGATAAAATATTACTTAATATTTCCCATGTTTTTCTCTACCAATGGAAATCTTTCCCACTATAAAAGAAACTACATAATCAGTGATATGTATTCAATATCTCCCACAAAATATCTAAATAAGCTATTTTCTTCTAGTCATACCACGTGTAATACTTATCTTCATAACATAAAAAATGTAAACATAATAAGGGTGACGTCAAATGATCAGTATGAGAAAATGCATATCAGAAGCTATTATGAAATGAATAATATGATTAGAATGAATAAGAGTCAAATAATTCCATATAACTGAACATATCTTTAACGACCCAAACATTCATTAATGGAAATCTCTCTTGATCTAATTAAATGTCTCTTTATGTAAAATGTTTATATAAAATGTCAACTTCTTTGGTTTTAGGTTTTTGGATATTAAAATAGTATTAAGAATTGGGTCTGTTGCTAATATATCCTTTTAAAAGTGATCACATGGTAAGTATAAATATAAGGCTTTAACAAATCCAATTTACTCAGAAAAAGGAAGCAATGGACTTATACTGTAGACGTGCCCCATACAAAGCCCATTTTTCAGAGCTCAGAAAGGAGGTTGCATCTTTGGTCTTCGCTCGTGACAAAGCCCAATCCATGCTTGAATATGTTAAGTTTGAGCGGGACCACCTACAAGAGAAGTGGATGTTGATAGAGATTACCACCCAAGAAATGTTATTTGAGCCACCCCAAGAGTCTATCACCATAACACACCTTACTCTTTGATCTTATGTGGGTGTTATAAAGGGTTATGTAACAAGACCTTATCACTATGGTTATGTACATTATTTTTGTATATAATAATTAATATACTTTCATTTTATTATTGTTACCTTGTAAATAGTTTTAAAGCACAAATAGTATTTTTAGTTATTATTCAACTAAGAAATCTATTTTGATGAATTAATGAATTTATGAAACTAAATAATATTTTAATAAATTATTACTATTATTATTAAATTAATTTTTATTTAATATAAATGATTTTATAATTTTATGAATGTAATTGTAATTTTTATTAAAGTTTGAATACCATTTTTCTCAAAACCCATGAATTTTCAACAAATGTCAGTTTTTATTTTAAAAGTGAAAATTATCATATTTAGGAAATTATTTGGATAAAATTAATATTATTTCTGGAATCCAGACGTCAAAATTATCCAATGGTGAATTTTTCCTAATTTTCTACGACTGTCAAATTTTTGTGTAAAAATTAAATAACGTTTAAATATATAATGTGTTTTATGACATCATAATGACACAATAGTGATATAATAAAATACTATAAACTTTATTTTTGGCCAATATATGTTTTAAAATTAAAATAATGTGATTTTGGGTTTGTTTGATTTATTTTACAAAGATTTAGTGAACCCTTCAAGACTTATTAAACATTTTGTCTTTTTCAATTATTTTCCTTGGGATTGTGACTCCCCTCCACATAAGCAACCCCATTATTTTTAAATTTTCAGACTTCAGCCTTATAAAATATTGTTTTCCACTTCCTTTTTCCAAAAACCATGGGCAAAAACCATGGGATGGTTTGTGGATTGAATTATTTTGATGTGAGGTGTCGCAAACCTAAATAATAAAGAATTCCATCACCTTTCCTATATAAACCCACCCAAGATACCACTTCCTCCTCACTAAAAGAATTTGTAGTTCGCCCAACCTCTTACCTCCTCTCTCTAGAATCACCCCAAGGCACCCTAAGCTCCCAAAAAGCCTCTCTCAAGCCTTTGGATGCACACTTCCATGTAAGGATTTTCTTTCTTTCTCATTTTTTCCAATCTTCTTTAAATTGTTATTATATTATAATTTCAATTATAAATGTTAGGGGTTTGGTTTATCACCTCCCCCATACTTCCCTCTTTATTTTTTAATGACGGGAGACCCCTTTATCTCTCATCAAATTCCTCCCATGTACACCCGTTACAATGCCGAAATTATGAAAGGAATTTCTCTCTCCTCATTTAAATTCAAGAAATTATTTTGTATCATGAATCTAAATTCCATTACATATGTTGGAACATGTATCTATATGACCCACTTATTTTCCATTTCATGTAAATATTATGAGACAACCCTTTCTCTCTCATCAACCATTTTTATGAGTTCTTATGTCACACCTTTATGCTGCCGAAATTCCACTATGCTTTTCCAAACCAAAGTCATTGTGTAGTGAATTCCATGCCCATTTCTCAATCAAGGGTATTTAACTTTATAAACATTTACTTATTGTTTTAGTAGTTTCATATTTGTATTCCACATTCTTTTATTGTGGAATAATTGATTATGTTGAATGATTCATTCTTTAATGATCCATGTGGAACACTTATGCATGAAATGAAATGTTTAAGAAGGGTTTGCCCTGATAGCACTCCAATGCATTGGGTGAAGTATAGTATCATAGTACTTAATGTGCAATGGGTGTTTACTCATGCTAATTCAAGTGCAATGAGGGTTTATTCATGCTTCATGTTCAATGAGGGTTTACTCATGCTCCATGTGCAATGATCCTTGGCTCATGATAATTCCATGTTAAGTGTTGTTACCACATTTCCATGTTATGATTATCATGCTTTCTCATGACTTTATGTTTATGCTTATATTGTGATCTATAGATATTCCTAATGTCTAACATGTATTGTATTCCTCATGTTATTCCATGATTAATCCCTTACTGGGCTTTATAGGTCACCCTTTTTTTATGCATGTCCCCAGGTTATCCCATGCAATGCTAAGTACAAGGGAATGTAGCGGTCATGTAAATGAATTTTTCAATAAAGATACTGTTTTCATGTTTTAAGTTGTTATGTAATGATCCTAAGCCCCAAAGGCACTATACCTCTCAATCTTCTATGTTTCATCAAATTATGTTTATGTAATAAATTATGTTTAATTGTGTAATAAAAGATCATGGTTGTAATAGTTGGTATCAGAGGGAGGTTTAGTTATTTTTGGGATTAAGACTAGAAAACCCTAGTGAAGAATTAGAGGCAAGAATAAGTATAATAAAAACATCCCTAAGTATTGTGAGTATTGAGTAAGTGTTTTATCAAGAAAAAATACATTGCAATCTGGATACGAGTAGGTATAGGCGGCTCTAGCACAGATGTATCCTAGGGGTAAAACCTGAAGACACTGCTTTGAGCTAGACTCGAACGGGAACTGGTGCACAACAACAAGCCTTACTGCACTCTTGGTTATGATTGCCCCGAGGGATATGATTTGGTAAATTCACAAGTTTAGTATGAACCATTATTAAGGGACAAAAAATTTCCCCAAGAATATATGTTAAAATGTAGATCAAGGATAACATAGACTGAATCCAATAGATTCATATGTTAAGGAAATAAAAGTTATTTATAAGTCATAAGTTTTTTCCTTGTATTAACCTTTATCTGTTACCCCTAACTTTCCTTTTATTCCAGCCAATGGTGGTAATAGGAGGACTCGAGATAACAACCAATTTGAAGATCAATGTGATGAATGTACTAATGAAATACCCAATCCAATAGGATTGGGAATCACAAACTTTGTCACGCTTCTCTCTAAGCTAACTCAAGATTTGAATAGAAACATGGGTCAAGAATAATTTTCAACCCCCTCTAAGAAAGAACAAGGTGCTATCAAGAGCTTCATGAGACAAAGGCCTCCCATATTTAATGGATTATCCGATCCCTCAATCACTGAACAATAGATCAACTCTATTGAAAAGATCTTCTCCATCCTTCAATGTTCTGAACAAGAGAAGGTTCTCCTGGATGATTATCGTATGGAGTGTGAAGCTGATCAATGGTGGATGTTGATAAAAAATTTGAAGCCAGGAGATGAGATTGAGGCATTGAAATGGAAGGATTTTCAGAAGATGTTTTTCGATAAATATTTTACACGCACCCTCCGACTTAAGATGGAAAGGGACTTACTTGACCTCAAGAAAACAGATGATGAATCTATCAGATCGTACAAGGAAAACTTCCCAAGGTTTTCACAATAGGCCTTGAGCTTTTTCGTTACCCCCAAATTCAAGGTTGACCGATTATTTTGTGGGATGAAACCTAGCCTGTGGAAAGAACTGGAAATCTGTGATTTCGACAACTATGATGAAATTTTCTGATGTTCCTTCAAGGTCGAAATAGAGATCAGATAATCTTATGGGGTATCATGGGGATAAGAAGCGTAAGGTTTACTTCAATGTTGGCAGTCCGATAAAAAAATACAATGGTGCTAAGAAGATCCAACACCCCAATTTCCAAAGGTGCAGAAATAAGCACCCCAGGAATATCCTAAAGGGGATGAAGAAATGCTTTAGGTGTGGAAGAGAAGGGCACTTGGCTATTAACTATTGGAAAGAAAGAACCATGACTGCAATAGAGAAGTGGAATGCTTCGTTCAAACCTCAACGCATGGTTCAATTCTAAAAATTCAAAAAACCAAGGAATCTTTCAAATCAGTTCCCTAATATAAGGGTTTTCGAAGGCAACCAACAACCTTCAAGTAAGAAAGGGAAAGATTTTTTCCTTCATTATTGTCAAAGTGAACCCCGAAAATGAAGTGGTGATAGGTACACTAGTTATTCATTCCAGAATAGTGAACGTACTTTTTGATTCAGGTTCTACGCATTCTTTTATATCTCAAAAGTTTAGTAGAACAATCCCAGCACCACCAAAAATCATGGAAGTGAAGATGTAAGTGAGTAAGAAAAATGGGGAAATCATTGCATCCCATTAATATAATTCCTCACCTATCATAATCTATGGATTAAACTTCCTAGAGAACCTCTTTGTACTCCCTCTGGTGGAATTTGTTGTGATTCATGGCATGGATTGGTTTCCCTTATGTAGAGACAACATAAATTTCTGGGAGAGGGAAATCACTCTCCATGTGGATAATCGACCCCTGATCCTATACAAGTGGAAGGATGAAGATGAATCATCTTTATCTCCATAATCTCAAGCATGGATATTACTACCCTACGATAACACATATATGGCTCAGATGATTGAATCCAAGGAAGCAACCATTCTTGAAGACATGCCTACTGTGAGGGAATTCACTGAAGTGTTTCCCGAAGAATTGCCTGGTCTTACTCCTATAAGAGATGTTGAATTCTCAATTGATCTTATACCTATGGAATTTCCAATATCCAATAATCTATATAGAATGGTTTATGTGGAGCTTTAGGAGCTAAAGAAACAACTATAGGAGAATCTGGATAAAGTGTTTATATGCCCAAGTGCTTTACCATGGGGTGCACCGGTCCTCTTTGTTAAGAAGAAGGATGAGTCAATGCGCCTTTGCATCGATTATCATGAGCTCAACAAAATCAATATAAAGAACAACTATCCTATCCCATGAATTGATGACTTGTTTGATCAGCTCTGTGGAGCCCAATACTTCTCCAAGGTGGATTTACGGTCGGGATATTATCAAGTAAGTGTGAAGAAGGAAGATATCCCAAAGACTGCTTTTCATACAAGATACGGGCACTATGAATTCATAGTAATGCCTTTTTAACTCACTAATTCTGTAAAAATATTCATGGAATTGATGAATTGAGTCTTTAGAGATTACCTTGACAAATTTTTGGTAGTCTTTATAGATGATATTCTGATATACTCCAAAACCCAGGAGGATCATGAGGAGCATCTAAGAACTATACTGGATACCTTGAGGAAAGGGAAGCTTTATGCAAAGTACAGAAAGTGTGAGTTCTTTTTGAAGGAAGTATCATTCTTAGGCTATATCATCACAAACAATATGATATATGTGGATCCCTCCAAAACAGATGCAATTGAGGGATGGTCGAGTCCAACATCGGTAATGGATATCCATAGCTTCTTGGGGTTAACTAGATATTATCGATGATTTGTGATAAATTTCTCATGATTTTCCAACCCTCTTACCAATTTAACTTAGAAGGGGGTAACATTTTCTTGGAGTGATGAATGCAAAGAAAGCTTCAAGGAGTTGAAAAGAGCCTTATCACTGCACCCATGTTCACTTTACCCACATGTGAAGAACTTTTTGTGGCATTTAGTGATGCTTAGATGAAGGTCCCAAGATGTGTGTTGATGAAAAATGACAAATTCATTGCCTATGATTCAAGGAAATTAAAAGTTCATGAACTGATCTATCCAACACATGACCTCGAGTTGGGTGCAGTGATCTTCACATTGAAAATTTTGTGGCATTATCTCTTTGGGGAGAAGTGTGAAATATATACAGACCACAAAAGACTCAAGTATATATTAACATAGAAAGAGTTGAACATGCGCAAACGAAGATGGTTAGAGATGATCAAAGACTATGACTGCTCAATCCATTACCACCCAGTGAAAGCAAACAAGGTGGCAGATTCCCTATGTAGAAATGAACCAGTGATTCTTTCATTGATGTGAATTGAAAAGGATCCAATCTTCTTATATTTGATGAAGATGGTCATGGGAATCATAAAAAAGGCAACATCATCAATCCTTTCACAAATGATTGCCTAACTGTCACCTTTGGAAAGGTTTAAGGATTCTCAAAAGGATGATGTGGGAATTCAGGAAAAAAGTGGAAGCTATTCCAAAAGGGAAATACACAGAGTTTAATGTTAAAGAAGAACAAATTGTGATATTTGGGAAAAGATTATGTGTTCCACGAAATCCGGATCCGAAGATGAATCTTTTGGATGATGCACATAGTTCAAATTTCTCTATTCACCCAGGAAACACAAAGATGTATCAAGATCTCTGAGAGAATTATTGGTGGGATAATATGAAGAAAGAGATCGCAGAATATACATCAAAGTGTTTGGTGTGTCAGCAAGTGAAGGAAGAGAGGCACAAGTCTAAGGGGATGATTCAACCATTTCCCATACCAGAATGGAAATGGGAAAACATCACCATGGAATTTGTTACTGGACTACTGATGAAATCCAAAGGCAATAATGCAATCTAGGTTGTTGTGGATGGTCCTACAAAGGTTGCACACTTCATTGCTATTCGAGAGGATTTCTCATTGGATCAACTGACACAAATATATATCAAGGAAGTGGTAAGGCTGCATAGAGTACCATTATCTATTATGTCTGATCGAGATCTATTATTCACCTCTATGTTTTGGAAGAGTCTTCAACATGCTCTAAATACTGAACTAAACTTCAGTATGCCCTATCATCCTCAAAATGATGGCCAATCTGAGCAGAATATCCAAAAACTTGAGGACATGTTGAGGGTGTTCTCAATGGACTTTAAAGGTGGATGGGATCAATATCTTCCTCTGGTTGAGTTCTCTTATAATAACAGTTTTCACTCGAGCATCCAAATAGAACCATATGAAGACCTTTATGGGAAAATGTGCAGAACACCGGTGTGTTGGGATGAGGTCGGTGACCGTAATCTTCTTGGACCAGAAGTGGTCAATGAAATGGTAGAGAAGGTGAAAACCATTCAGCATCATATCAAGGAAGCCCAGAGTCGATAGAAGAGTTATGCAAATAACTGTCGACAAAACCTTGAGTTTAAAGTTGGAGAAATGGTATTTCTACACATATCTCTATAGAAGAAGGTCATGAGGTTTGGAAAGAATCGGAAGTTAAGTCCAAAGTACATCGGCCCCTTCGAGATTCTTGATTGTGTCGGGGATGTGGCCTATCGACTAGCACTTCAACCTACAATGGTCAAAGTACATGATGTATTTAATGTATCCCTCATAAAGAAGTACATAACATACCCTTCACATGTACTCTCTTCAAAGGTGGTACAGTTAGAGGATGATCTTTCTTACGAGGAGAAACCAGTGAAGATCTTATATCATAGAGAAAAAGTTCTACAAAATAAGACAATGCCCCTAGTCAAGGTGATGTGGAGAAAACACAAGTTTGAAGAAGTGATGTGGGAATCAGAGGAAATGGTGAAGCAGAGTTACTCACATCTATTTTAGTGCAAGAAAAGGAAATTTCAATGGCAAAATTTCTTCAGGGGGGAAGATTGTAAAGACACAAACATTCATTAATGGATGTCCATCTTGATCTAATTAAATGTCACTTTATGTAAAATATTTATATAAAATTTAAACTTATTTGCTTTAATTTTTTGGGATTTTAAAATACTATTAAGAATTTTAACCAATTCTAATATAGCCTTTGAAGAGTGATCACATGATTAATATAAATATAGGACTTTAACAAATCCAATTTACTCAGACAAAGGAAGCGATGGCCTCACCCAATAGACGCGACCCATACGAAGACCATTTGTTAGAGCTTGGAAAGGAGGTTGAATCTTTGGGATTCGCTCTTGACTAATCCCAACCCGAGCGTGAATATGTTAAGCTCAAGCAGGACTACTGACGAGATAAGTGTAAGTTGTTAGAGATTACCACCCGAGCCATGTTATCCGAGCCACCCCAAGAGTCTGTCACCATCGCACACCTTACTCTTCATTCTTATGCGCATGTTATAAGGGGTTATGTAACAAGAACTTAACACTATGGTTATGTACATCATATTTGTATATAATAATCAATACACTTTCATTTTATTATTGTTACCTTGTAAATAGTTTTTAAGCACAAATAATATTTTTAGTTAATATTCAACTAAGAAATATATTTTGATGAATTAATGAATTTTTGAAATTAAATAATATTTTAATAAAATATTATTATTATTATTAAATTATTTTTTATTAAATATAAATTATCCTATAATTTTATGAATGCAATTGTAATTTTTATTAAGGTTTTAATGCCATTTTTGTCAAAACCCATGAATTTTCGATAAATGTCGGTTTTTATTTTAAAAGTGAAAGTTAACATATTTCAAAAATTATATAGATAAAATTAATATTATTTCTGGAATCAGGATTTAGAAATCATCCAATGGTGAATTTTTCATAATTTTCTAAGACAGTCAAATTTTTGTGTAAAAATTAAATACCGTTTAAATATATAATCTGTTTTATGATATCATAATGAACCAATAGTGATGTAATAAAATACTATAAACTTTATGTTCATCAAATATATGTTTTACCATTAAAATAATGTGATTTTGAGTTTGTTTCATTTATTTTACAAAGCTTTAGTGGACCCTTCAAGACTTATTAAACATTTTTCCTGTTTAAAATTTTTTCCTTGGGAGAGTGACTCGCCTCCACATAAGCGACCCCATTATTTTTAAGAATCTAGGAATTTGGACTTGTAAAATATTTTTTTAAAATTACCTTTTCCAAAAACCATGGGAAAAAACCATGGGCCGGTTTGTGGTTTGGATTAGTTTAATGTGAGGTGTCCCAAACCTAAATAATCAAGAATTCCCTCAACTTTCTTATATATACCCACCCATGTTCCCCCAATATCCCACTTCATCAACACTAAAATCATTTCATTATTGTCTATACTATTCCCTCCTCTCTCTAGAATCCTCCCAAGGCGCCCCAATCTCCCATTAAGCTTCTCTCAAACCTTTGGAAGCACACTTCCAAGTAAGGGTTTTCTTCCTTTCTCATTTTCGTTTAATATTCATTAAATTGTTATGCCCTTCTAATTTCAATTATAAATGTTGGTATATGGTTTCTCACCTCCCCCATACATCTATATATATGTTTTAATGATAGGATACCACTTTCACTCTCATTAAACGCCTCCCATGTACACCCGTTACTACGCTGAAATTCTGAAAGGAATTTCTGTCTCCTCATTTACTTTCAAGCAATTATTTTGTATCATGAATCTAAATTTCATTACATTTGTTATGACATGTATCAATATGAACCCTTACTATACATGTCATGTAAATATAATGATACACCCCTTTCTCTATCATCAACCATTTTTATGAGTTCTTATGTCACGTCGTTATGCTACCGATGTTGCATCGTGCTTTTCCAAGCCAAAGTTATTGTGTAGTGAATACCATGCCCATTTATCTATCAAGGGTATGCACCTATTTTCAGATTTAATTATTGTTTAAATAGTTTCATGTATGTATTCCACATTATTTTATCATGTAATAATTGATAATGTTTAATGATTCAATGTTTTATGATCCATGTGGCTCACTTATGCTTGAAATGAAATGTTTAAGAAGGGTGCGCCCTGATAGCACTCAAATTCATTGGGTAAAGTATTTTATCATGATACGTCATGTGAAATGGGTGTTTACTCATTCTAATTCAAGTAAAAAGAGGTTTTACTCGTGCGTCATGTGAAATCCATGTTATGTGTTGTTGCCACATTTCCATGTTATGATTATCATGCTTTATCATGCCTTTATGTTTATGATTCTATTCTTCTCTATTGATATGCCTATTTTCTAACATGTATTATATTCCCCATGTTATTCCATGATTAATCCCTTAATGGGATTTATAACTCACCCTTTTTTATGCATGTCCTCAGGTTATCCCGTGCAATGCTAAGTACAAGGGAATGTAGTGGTCATGTAAAGGATTTTTTCTATAAAGATGTTGTTTTTCGTGTTTTAAGTTGTTATGTAATGATCCTCAACTCCAAATACACTAGACCTTACAATCTTCTATGTTGTATCAAATGAAGTTTATGTAATAAATTATGTTTAATTGAGTAATAAATGACCGGTGTTGTCACAATATCATCTTATAATAAATCCATGGATTACATAAAAATATAAACAATAACATGGATACCAAAATATAATTCCTTAGTGATAAAATGAATATTACCAAAGCACTATTTAATTTTTATAAGTCAAGACACCATGATCATAGAAATTATGATCTAACAATTAAGGCCTTATTTTTAGGAAATATTTTTTCTAAGTAGACATACACCAAAACAAACAAGCTAGTTTATCTCATGAGACCTATTGATGCCTCATGGGGCTATATAGTATTGGGCACTACCAATCACTTATTTAATTACAATTCATTCACCATATAAAAGATATGAATATAAATACAATACATAGTAAAATTTTCTTAGGATTCACTAAATTTCCATATTGAGATACAATCATAGAAAATAGAAATATTTTGTAAATCAGTAAATTAATATAATCCATTCATAGAAATAAGGTGGATGGTTAGAAATTACATAACAAAATTTACTAAATAATCAATAAAAATGGGTATTAGAGTAATAAATATATATATTTTTTAAATATTTTTTCTGTAAATAGATTTTTAGAATTTATGTGTACACACTTCAATCAAATAAAAGAAATATGGTGTGTTCACGGAGGAATGAAATTGGAAGGAAAATTATACCTATAATACTGGAGGATATAGAAAGAAAAAGTTAGTGATTGATTTTAAGAAGTTTAATCCTCCAATAGAAAATATTATGAGCGGACTTAAAATTAAACCCATGAGCAATATATACAATACAAATGTAAACCAGTGGGGAATATAAATTATATATTAATAAATCAAAATTGAGATGCAAAAAACCTTATGATATTGCTAACATAAAAATAAAAAGAACATAATAGGGATATAAAGAAATTAAAATATATTTAAATGAATGATATTAATTATACCTAAATAAAATAGAGTATTGAATAAAAAATATAAAATAAAATATGGTGGACAATATCAGACATGTATCTTGGAAATGAAAAGAAGAGACAAATAACATTTACCGTTTAAGAAAAATTTGAATAAAAAACTCTTAAAGTATTACATTTAAAATGAATCGTTTATAACTTGAATACTTATAGGATCATGATAGAAAATATTATTGGGGTAGTATATAAGACATAAAAAATAATACAATTTTCATAATAAGAAATATATCTCATGGTGGTGAAAATTGAGACAAGAAACCCTATTCCAGTTTTATAATCATTTAGGTAAGAATAATTTGATAATGAGGTTATATGGAAGAATTATATGAAACCAAAAAATAAAGGATGATATACCATAAAGATTATTCATTTGGTATAATATTTTAAAATTGTAATAATAGAATTCATTGAGAAATTTTATAACTCAATAGAAACAAATCATTTATCACAAACCCTTACCTTAATTCTAGAATTCAAATAAGGTGCTTGAATATCAAGGATAATAAAAATAAATATCATAATAATCAATTTCATAAACTCTTTCATATTTATAACCTTTTATAAAAATTATTTATAATTATTCTCTATGTAACGTCTCAGCCCGACTGACCAATATGATGGTTGTCGAACTGGTGGGTAACATAGCCTCAAGGAAACCCCCATGTATTCCAAGGCTATACACTAGCAGAGAGGTTCTAAGGTGGTAATGTTGGGGAGACTATACCATTATATAATAGTATAATAACATTAATAATTAATAATATTCAATAGATAAATTAGTAATAATTGAAAGATAAAGCAATGAAAGAATAATAATAAACTAAATATTAAATAAATAGTCTACTCCAATATACAATAGATGGATTAATTATTTATTGATGATACATAATCTAAAAAATAGATATACAACATGCTACAAGATAAAGTATAGTACAAAATAAAGAAATAAATAAAAGCTCAAAGGGAGATTTCCATGAGCATCACAAGCTCCATCTCAGTCCTGTACTCCTTACTCCCAGGTGCTAGTGAAACATCACAAGAAATCATCCATGGTCCTAAGAACATAAGTCTACTCGGGTAACCTAGTGCAATGGAGGCCTGAGTTGGGAGTGAAATATAAATCCTAGTAGGTTACCATCCATTATGACTACAACCAAATCCAATATGTGAATATAAAGTAAAGTGGGGTGCATGTATAAGTAGAATAATAATAAGCAGTACTGAATAAATAAATAAATACTTCACCTCAGGTTCTAATAGGCCACCTGGATGAATCTACCTACTTCAGCACATAGCTAATAAAATCTTTAATAATATGTATATAGTAATAATATATACATAGTATAGTAATATATTTCATCCATGTATATAAACCAAGTATGTGTAGACATAAGTGGTCATATACCTGGAAAACTAGGTGTTGGATGGACCATGACATAACTAAATCATCCCTAACTAGTTTGAATGGGCCTATAATCTCAAGCCAAAGGGTACATGCCCCACATCTCAGAATTAGTGGGAGACCTCATTCTCATCACTCAATATGTTGAGTTTTACATCTTGAAAACACTCAATGCAGTAGTGTTTGAGCCATTATGTAAATAATCAATAAGGGATGTGGTGCGTCATTCCCACTATCCCAATAATTTCGATGGTTTGAGACACTATGACTCAAAACTCAATGTAAGGGAGGATGATACTACTATGCTCAATAGAAGCCTTACCATTTTTCCCAAACCTATATCAATGTTCAATAATATTTATAAGAATATACATGGCACATTACCTCTCATTATTTACATTTAATAATCCCATTTGTAACTAAGGGAATTTTATTTTAAAAACATTGAATTAATCATGAACTTAAGCATGCACTTAATAGTGTGACCTTTCCAACCATTAAAAATCATTTCATTAAAATGGTTCATTTCATTTAGGCAAGAAAACCATACAAGAATAAATCCTATAAATATAAATGACCCTTATTATTTAAGACATTTAAAATAAATCATCAAAGGAATTAATTCCATCATGAAAAGACATTACATCTAAAACATACCATCTAATATATTTTAAACATAAATATTATTTTAATGAGTATCAATAGGAATTTAAAAGGTGATCATTTCAGTTGGGCATTTACCTACATGGGTAATCCCATTTATAAGGCAGTCCAAGACCTTAGGTGGAGATTGGCTCATTAGTTATATAGATAGAAATGGTCACTAAATGCACTAAGAAGGAGTAACGGTTCTATAAACATTTATAATAGTGTAAATCCATTTAAGAATATTAAAGAGGCCATGTACTAACATTACAAAAACCCAAAACTATAATAAAAGCATATGGAAAACTCAAATCCATAAAATTAGCATGATTTAAATGACCAATCACTACTTTGTAATTTCGAAGACAACACACCTCATCTGAGGGGTTTTATTATTAAAACATTACATTATTTATCAAACAATTAAATTTTCATAATTAAGCATCAAATATAAGATCCATAACTTAATTAACAGTTACAAATCACTTTAGAAAAACTATCCAACATGGGCATAGAATTTATAAGGGTTCATCATAGAATTCAAGAGGTTCCATTCCATTTTCAAAAAATCCTATAAGGGAAAAATCCATTTATAGTGTAATAAAAATGTATAGAAGGCATTCTGGGTTTTTAATCATTTAATTCTCAAAGAGAAATATTATCCATCACACCCAAGGGGTGTCTATAATTGAGTTTGGAATCCTCTATTTACATAATAATCCCTATTGGGAGTAATATGATGTATTCATACTAATTTAAAAAGAAGAACTCAATTTTATGGCCACCCAAGACAAATGCGTGCACGTAACATAATGACACTACTCATAAATTGATGAATTTTTTTGGAAAAAATTGATAAAATTTATACCTTGTTCTTAGGAAACTTCACTCATCCAATATCATGGTATGATTCAGTATGATTTGGAATAAACCTAAGAAATATATATTCTCCCTAAAAATAAAGAAAACAAGCTTGAACCACAATAACTTCATTGAGAGAAGATTAAAAACATAAAGGTCCAAAATGAATCAATAGATTACTTTTGTGGATCCATATAGAATGATGATGTTTGATTCAGATTCTGGATGGAGGAGATTTAGCCAAACCTAGATTGGATAGGAGAAGATCCCATGACACAAGGGATAGGATCTCACCTCTATGGAGGAGAGGAATAAAGAAAAAAAAGATAATTTAACCTCATTAAGTAAGATTTCATAATTTCACCCTCAATATTTCTATCATAATGTTTGGCCACATGATTCCCAAATTGTGTACCAACCGTATGACACCCACTTCTATAGAAACTCACCTCACACATTTTTTCCCACCCAGTTAGCATAACCGTGTGCCAACTATGTGATGAATAGTTCATGGGTTCTACATAAGTATAATTAAACATGCAGGATAGGTGCATAGTTTTGGTAAACTATGCATAGCCCATGTGGGACACTTTCTCCTCTGATATAAGTTTCACAGTTTGCTGCTAGGGGCTACACAGTTTCAAAAAAAACCTTATACCATATTCATAATTCCCAAACATGTTATTTTCAGTGCATTGTGCTCTCAAAACTCAATGAGAGACTTGAGAGACCCTAGGGTCTTTACCCAAGTCTAAAAAAAACATTGAAACATTCCAAATCTATAAATTACATTCCGATGCTTGATTTCAAAAAATCTCATCCAATAGACGACAAAATTTAAATTCACATGGTATTTTACCTTTGTTAAAAACACGTGACATTACAATCTCCCCACCTTAGAGATTATCATCCCTGAGAAGCCTTTGGTAATAATAAAAACATCACCCATCTTAGAAGGTTCATTAAGTCTTATTCAAATGGTAATTTTTTTCCAAACGCCCAATGATCCCTCAGGTATTACTTAATCACATGACAATACACCCAATGCTAATGCTTTTTTTTTCCAAAAAAATATAAATAATGATTACTAGATCTCATTTATCTAAATACATGATCAAGTCTTTGTCTCATTAAACATACAACCAAATGTGCTCCTCACCTTAGGATTTAACATTATGAAGGGTCTAATTTCAAACCACAACACCTCCACTATACGAATTGTCTACAGAGCACATTATAAGTGTTCTAGTGATGCTACTGATGTGACTACTTTTACTGGGTTAACTTGACTACATCTGAGGCCATAAAAGAAACCTCACTGAAAGGAAACAGTCAAATTATAATTAAACAAGCCAAAACTGGTCGCACTAGACTTCTACGAAGACACCATCGACCTTTACAACACACTCACCTTAACCTGACGATGTTCTTAAAAACATTCTCCATGAAACATACTCCCTTGAATAAGAAAACATGTCAAGCCACCTCCGGCTTCGTATTCTCTACAATTATCATCTTAGATAACCCTCATATAACATTCTTAACCGTAATTCCATCCTCCAAGGATTCTCACATTCACTACTAACAGGTTCACTAAAGCCCATACCAAACATCAAATGACATTCCTTGGTCAAACCATCACCTGTCCATTTAAACTATTGTTCCTCAGTATGAACAAGTTTGTAACCAGATCCAACCAACTTGAATTCCCATCTAGCATCACCTATGATCCTTACAACATGTCTTGGGTAACCTCATATTCATATAATGAGAGTCCAAAGAACAATCCTAAACATGTCCATACTACATGATTGAAAAACATTATTACAAGGGTAAAATGTCCACATTAGGTCATTGATTGAGCCCATAGTGACATTATCCTAGAGGTAAAGTTAATGGAAATGATTGGTGTCCAAGAGTCTATCCAAGGTGTTTCTACAGCGGAACTCAGATATTTCTTAGGAATAACTAGTCCTCGAATAAAACCACACATCTATTGTGAAACCCTAATAAGTATCACTTCTCAAGACCAAAACATTTTAAAATTTTAGAACGATGTAAGTATGAAGATATCTTAGTGCATCAAGGATGATGTTAAGATAGGGGACATGCTAATATCTTCTAGAAGAGTACCCTATGCGGATTTGAATGTTTTCCCACCAACCAACCCCAATAGTCAAAATGATAGGTAGTCGAACCACTACTAGTCAACTTCCCTTGGAAGAATCCCAACTTCAGTTTCTGACACATCACCATTAACTGATCACAAAGCCTTTATCACATGAGGAATTTTTTGGTCACTCAAGATTAACCACTGAGGTCTATACATTGCAAATAATCATTCTCAAGGGTTTCATATAGAGAAAATAAAATCAACATCATGCTCCTGAGCAAGCATTGACATACATTTACCATAACTAATGTGACTCTCCCCACCTCAATAGTGTCTTAGATATCAAAAAAGATGAAAAATAGCTGATCATATGTACACTAGATCATATTCACCATAGATGCACCTAATAAGCTCCTCCGAGACATGATCGTGTATGTCATAATATTTGGAATAAGGTCCAAAACCGACCTGAACGACATGTCAAAACACTCGATACCCTGGAAAGTCAACCAACATTTTTAGAAGAACTTGAATCCTTTAATTTCTAGGTCACACTACTCCATAGATGACCGATGAACATACTCAACAACTCAAGATCAATGATTTTCACCGATCTCAACTGGTTCATTACATCATTTAGAAATTTGATTGTACCACATATATCAATACATACTACCCTGAGATTATATAAGTAGAATGGAGCATCCTGGATACTAACCATCATCTTGTCATCCTTATGAATTCAAGTATCCTATGGCCCAAACAGGGGACTACATCAAGTCATACAATACCATATGAATGTAAAATAGACTAATGACCTCTCGAGTCAACCCAAGAAAAAGAAATAGGGTCATAAAACCTAAAAAGTGGCTTACCATTCCCTTGGGATGTCTAACCTACTGAAACCAATCATTACTTAATGTATAGACTCGTAACAAGCGTCAAGGATACAACAATCACCTATCCGAACAAGGATGTCAACTATAATTTAAGACTCATACTAGGGACAACGATGTAAACTATAATTTAAGACTCCTAAATGGGGCCCAACTTCAAATGCTCCACTGGAATTTTTCTCTGATCTACTTGATCTTCTGATTTGCTAGTGCTCCTCTCTGTCATCGACCGATGCAAGATCTTGTTGTACCCTAGCCTGGATCATTTGGGTTCGGCGTAATGACTTGGTTTTTCACCACGTTCATCACCCTCTTGAGTTCTGGATTGGACAAGCTACTTCATGGATTGAGGGCTGGAAGGACCACAAAGGACAAGTTATGACATATGTTCCCCCCTCCTGTCCCCCTCATTGGACCTACCATCAGAAGGGAGTCTAAAGCTTAACGTGGATGCGTCTCTCCCCAAGGATGGGGCCATTGCTCTCTTCCTCCTGGTGCGAAATCATCTGGGACGGATTATTGCTGAAAAATATGAATCCCATCAAGCCTTCTGGGAACCTACAGTTGCGGAGGCCGCTGCCATCCTTTAAGGCATGATGGTCACTACGGAACGTGGATGGGCTAATATCATCATTGAGTCTGACTGCCTCTCTGTTATCAATGCCATTAACCACAATGATGTCAGACTCCAACCTTTTGGATTCATCATCAGAAGAATCTGCTCGCTGCACCAAGGCTTCTCTTGTTGCACCTATTCATTTACCAAAAGGGAAGGAAACAACGCATCCCATCAACTGGCAGCCTCAGGCCCCTTCGATGTCAACCAGCTATGGCTGGACAATTTCCCTTCATGGATCAGCTTATGTACGGCCGCTGATCTTCATCATTAATATAATCCTTCCTTCTTCTCAAAAAAAGGGTGATACCTACCTCATCCCAACCCCTTACAGAATCATAAGCGTTGACCCTATCACTGGTTCAAACCAAATAGATTTCACTAGGCTCTATTCCTATCATTTAATATATCTCTAAATAGAGAAAGACTTAAGAAAATTGATCATGTTTCCATTCCAAGGAAACTCAAAAAGGAAATTTTATACCACCATTACATGATGGTTTAAATGGAGAACACTACCTATGGTTCCATTTTTACGTTAATTACATTTCTTCACATTTAACCTTTAAACATTGAAAGGTTTTTTAGAAAAAACTATACGGAACAATATGGAAGTCTTAACAAAAATCCTTTTTAAACATTAAACATTTATTGAAATTTTATCATAATTAAGAAATTTATCACATAAATTCATTATAAAGTTATAAAATATATGGTGACCTACGAGGGTCTCGATAATCCCACATGGGTTCATCAAATTGGAACCCAACATTAGTTTATTAATTTATTAGAGTTTCAAAATGATCTTAGAGGGTTAGCTCATAAGAAATATTCCCTAACTAACATACTTGGGTCCAGTTGTGCATTTTAGAAGTTAAGAAAATGATATCCATGCTCATGTGATAGAGTCCACAACCTTTATTAAGGAAACCAATTTAATTTTAAATTTAAACAAAAAATGGATTTTTTTCACTTAATACAATTTCAAAATATACTGTAGCCTTCCATAATGGATCATTTATATGAGTTTCCATATACCAATCCATAAATCACCCATACACTTTATTGTTTGGAATATGGATTCCATTTAACCAGAACTAATTCACTTGAAAATTTAAGGTTTAACAGCCTTTACATTTAATAAAGGTCTCCAGATATATATACAAGAACGAAATATGGTTGGAATACATGGGTTAAATTTTCCCAATTATAAGTTTTTTATACAACTTACAATTGAAATCAGTTCCCATTTATCCCAACCAATAAATTTATCCCATTCAACCAATTTCATATTATACAAAACTAGCATGTTATCATGAGAAGTAAAAATAGTACATGCTAAATAATAAATAATCATGGAATATAATCATCTAAGCATGTTATATAATCATCGATGCTAAATAAAACAAATTCATTTCATATTTCTCAAGGAAGACAATCAAATAAGTAAGAAAGCTATAAATGTAACTACATGGAATTCTATATGCCTTCCATGTGCATTTCTAGGTGTCTAATATGATATATGAAATGATTCATCCTCTACATACCAGGCCATGGGAAAAATATCATAACTATAATAAATCAATATGTAGAGAAAGTTATATAAATCACTCAATGTAAAGTCTAATAAATTGTAACAATAAACATCACAAACATTAATCCCAGCCCTAGTCAATTGGAATTTTCCCCATAAATGGGTTGATCACTCCAAAAAAAACTATTTACCAAGAAAAGGAAGAGTCATAGTGTCTTTTCTACCATAAATATTTAGTAAGACAATGGAAAAGAAACCTATGATACTACTTTATAACATCCCGACATGACTGAACACTAATATGGTAGCCAATCTGGTGGGTCACATGGCCTCAAACATGCCTCCTCATATACCAAAGGATGCCGATAAGCAGCAAGGTTCTAATGTGGTAATAATGGGGAGACTATAACACTATATCAAAGTATCATAATGGTAATAATAAGTAATAATAAAAATTAGAAGCAGTAATAATTGAAAGACAGAGTAGTGGAAGAATAATAATCAACTGAATATAAATGAAATAGCCCATGCTAGTATACAGTAGATGAATTCATGCAGTGAAGAAGATACATACTCTTAAACAATATACATACATCATTCTACAAGATAAATTATTGTACAAAATAATGAAATAAAGATAATTCCCATGGGTGATCTCCATGAGCATCCTGAGCTCCAGCTCGGTCCTCTGGTCCTAACTCCCATGTACTAGTGAAACAAACACGAAATAATTCATGGTCCTATGAACATAAGATCTACTCACGTACCCTAGGGAAATAGTGGACCAACCAGGTTGTGAGATATAAATCTCAGAACATTACCACCCATGATGTCAATATCTGAATAGTGTACTTGAATAAAAAGTAAATCGGTGTTCATGCACAAGTAGAATAACAATAATAAGTGCTGAATAAATAAATAAATACCAGTCAGCTAAAGTTATAATAGGACACCTAGATGAATCTACCTACTTAGATACACATCCATAATTATGATATAATCCATCAAAATATGTATATAGTTATAATATATAAATAGTATAGTAGAATATTTAATCCACCTATATAAACAAAGTAGATGTAGATTTAATTGGCCATATGCCTGGAATACTTTGAGCTGGTTGGATCGGGGTGTAAATTTGTCATTTAGAACTATTTTTAATGATATTAGAAGAAGAAGTTGATTTCTATATACCCTACATCTCATAATTATTGGGATAATTCATGCTCGTTACTCTAGTTGGTGAGTGTGCCATCATGTCAACACTTGGTACAATAGTGAGTGAACCAACATGTCAACACTCAATATTAGGGATCAAGAGGCACTTATAAGGTGCTCATTTCAATTAGGCATTTACCTACATGTGTAACCTCATTTAGAAGCCAAGTCAAAACCATAGTAGGATCCTAGATAATTGGTTATTTAAATAGTATAGGTAAAGCCATGCACTTAGAAGGTGAAATGGTTCTATACATATTTATAATGGGGGAACTCAATTTAAAAATATCAAGGAGGCCACACACTAACATGACACATAAACGACACTATCATAAAATCATAGGGAAAACTCAAATACATAACACCATTAGGATATAAATTATCAATCTCCACTTTGTAATTTTTTATACAATACACCTTGTCTGAGGGGATTTATTATAACAAAATGACATTATTTACAAAATAGTTCATTTTTCGCAATTAAGCATCATATATAAGAGCCATAACTTAATTCAAATTAAAGAAACACTTTATAAAAACAACCCAAAATTTACATTTAATTAATAGGGGTTTAACATAGAATTATAGAGTTTGCATTCCATTTATAAAATACTCTACAAGGAGAAAGTACATTTATAGACTAAGCCGAACACTTAGAAGGCATTCTGAGATTTTAATCATATAACCTTCAAAAGAAAATATAAGATGGAAGACCCAAGGGGTTTCTGTAATTGATTTTTTCTTCATCTATTTACATAAAAAGAGGTGTTTATACCAATTTAAAATGAGGTAATCAATTTTATAGTGACGCACGATAAATTCCAGCACACGACATAATGATACTATTCATAATTTTATTTAAAAATTTGATAAATATACATAGACCACCTACAACATGCCTAAAACACTTCACTCATAAAATATCAGGGTCTGATTAGGTTTTTTTAGGAAGAAATATAACAAACAGAGATCCTTCTTGAAAATAGGGAAAATGATCTAGTACCATGACAACCTCTTCGAGAGAAGATTAAGAAAAGAATGGTTTAAATGGAACTAAGAGCTTACCTTTATGGATCCATAAAGAACTACAATGCTTGATTCAGAGTATATATGGAGGAGATATATCCAAGCCTATATTTGGGAGGAGAAGAACACAAAACACAAGGGAGAGGAGCTCATACGATTAGATAATAATAAGAAAGAAGAAAAATAAAATGTAACCTCATTAAGAGAGATTTTATAATTTCACCCTGAAAATTGGGTCACAAGGCTTGACCGCATGGTTTCCAAACTGTGGTCCAACTGTATATCCCCTATTTCCATAGAAAACCACCTTGCATGGTTTGTCCCACATGGCCAACCTAACCATGTTCCAACTGTGTGATGAATAGTTCATGAGTACTAAATAAGTGGCACTTACTGTGTGTGGAAAGGCACATGTTTTGGGTAAACAATGAACAACCCATGCGGGGTGCATATTCTCATTTCATATTGGTTGCACATTTTGTTGTTGGGGGGATGCACAGTTTTAGAAAAACCAAGTTCTCTACTCAGAGAACCCAAACATGGGATTTTTAGGGATTAACGCTCCTAAAACTCAACAAGACACTCGAGGGACCCCTCATGCCTTTATCCAAGTCTAAAATCAATACACTAAAACATTACAACTCAAAAAATTACATTTTGAAGCTTGATTTGAAGAATGGAACATCCATTAAAAAAAATTCAAATTCCCATGGAATTTTACCAAGGATTAAAACACAAGTCGTTACACTCTGAATGTATATTAAATAGTTATTATCTATTTTAAACATCGGGTGTGAGTAATCTTCATTATTTCAAACTAGTTTCATATTAGGAATGTCGTTCTTCATAATTCTAGAAAATATCATCTTTAAAATACATAAAATTCACTAGAAATGAATATTTATAATTATTTATAATGTTTTAATTTTATTTTATGATTTATTTTTATTATGGTTCTTATATATGCAATTTTAAATAAGAATGTTTCCGTGATTTTCAACAAACGAATGGTGGTATCTTAATTAATGTGTTTAATATTAACGTTACGATTATTTAACAAAAATAAAATCTTTATTTTATTATTTATATTATATATTATTAGTAATTCAGTTCTCATATTCATCCATGATATTATTTTATATAATTTTTCAAGTAGGTGGTTAGATCGACCCAAACATGATCATACTATAATTTATGGATGATTATGATTATGAAAGAAATTAATTTTTGGAATAATAAAATTATTTAAAAATAATAATGATATTATTTATATAATCTCTTGTTGGTAAATTATATTTAAAAAGATTTTAATTAATAATTATTATACTAGATGAAAAATTAGATATGTTACTTCGTGGAGGCGGTAGTCCGTAAAAACCATGGTGAACATTTTCATTTCTCAAGGAATAAGAAGGAAATAAAGTGGATTATAATTTTTCTATTCATAATAACAATTAAATTATATATTTCCCTTTATTATTCAATTTTAACCATATAATCTGTAAATATAGGTGGTGGTGAAAAATGGAAGTCATTGCTTTATGGAGGCAATAGTCTGAACAACATATGAATGTTGTTTTTTTGCTTAATGGAAAAGAGAAAGGGTGGTTAATATTTATTGAATTTTCATACAAAAATTTATTATAAAAAATTATTTGATTATATATTAATTTGAAAATTATATTTTGAAAAGTGATAATGAAATGAATAGAGTTATGAAAAAATAGTACTCACGTTCAGGACATGGGATTTTACTTTGAAGATTCAGTGGAATTAGAAGTATTTGGATAGTATATTGTGAATAGAGGCTCATGGAAAAATAATTTTGTTCTAGGTTAATGTTAATGTATAGGTTTTAAATAGGAATATTTTGTGGACTGGTCACGAAGGTGTGGTGAGAGGCACCTTTTCTAAGTGGTGAGAATGAAATTTTTTTAAATACCTAAAATTAATATAAATATTGACCATGTTTAACTTACCAAGAAGACTAAAAATAAAAAATAATGGATTTATGGAAGTTATATGGTCTATAACACCTCAAAAATGATTTCTGACACATGTTTTAAACATATTTTTAGTCTGTTACTCTTTGAATTTAAAATTTTACCATATTTGGTTCTACCCCGTTAAATAGTTTTTATGTAAGAAAATTAATTTTAATGTCTAAATAATGAATTTTAAATAATTTTATAATTTTGATCTACTGATTCAAAATACTAAATCTGTTTTATCTGATAAAATTTCAATGTGTATGAAAATAATTGTTTTACATTAAGAATGAAATGCACAAAAACCCATTTTTAGAGGAAGTGTATTGTTTGTCTTAAAATTTATGTGTAGGATAAAATTATAAATGTTTTTATTTTCATGATATAAATTATATTATTATAAGAAAATGAAATTTATATGTCTTTAAAATCATTCTAATTTTTCTACTGGGATAATATTCCTTTAAAATAAAATAGCTGAAACATTGTTTTGTTGGAAAATATTAATTAAGTTGGTAAACATAGGTTTTATAATTTCATGATAGTATTAAAAAATATATATTTTTACCACTTAAATACATATTTGATCAGGAAAAATGTTTTATTTGTTTTTAATATAACCATTATTTTTGATATAATCATAAATTATATGATTTTAGTAAAAAATATATTTTATTACTATTCATATAAAAATAAATTATTTTAAAAAATATCAAAAAATTAACCTTAGGAAAATATTAATATATGGAATAAAAAAATGAATATAAATTTCTAAAATTAAAATTATGAAATTTATAATTTCAACTTTTATAAGAAAATTAAAAATATAAAGAAGAACTTCATTTATAGATAAATATATTTTCAATTTATTTAAAAGTAAAACATGAAAATTTTAAAATAAAAGTGAGAAATAAATTATTAAATTAATAATTACCTGATTATATAATCCAAATTTATATTTACTTATCCCATTGAGATCTCTATGTATTATTTATTAACAATGTACTCTCTCGTGGTAGTTTAGGGTGGTGATTTCAGAAGTATAGATCTTGTGGAAATTTCTATAAGCTTAAACTTATCTCACATGTGAATTTTGTCATTTAAATTTTTTTTGATTTTGTATTGATATTGGTCTAAATAAAACCCTCATGAAGATACCATCATTACCAGCTTGAAAAAATGACCTTTATAAGGGAGACTTCCACTGATCAATGCCATTTCTTTCCTTTTTATTTATAGGTTTCGTAATAAGGTTACTTATTTTTATACAAGATAATTTTTGGATATATTATCAAGTTAAAATTTTATTTTAATATATCATGGTTTTTTTAGTTTCGTGTTCCAATTATAACAATATATTAATGAAATATTTATTGAAGGAAATTATATAGAGAAAACCTAGATCATTAAAACTTATTTCCTTAAAAATGTAAAACCCATATCAAAGGGTTTAAAATTGGAATTCTAAAAAACACACACACATGAAATAAATTTACTAGAAAATTTCTTCCTTAATTTTTTAAAACCTACCAAAAAAAATTCTTTATTTTCTATAATTTAAAATTATAATATCCCTTTAAAATACAATGTCCATTAAAATATTTTTTAATCCATTTGAAAAACTGAGCCAAATGATTTGCTCAAAACTAGTTCCCATTTTATAATAACCTTCAAAATTGGTTTGAAGACTAAACTTTTATAAAATCCCCTTATTCCACCCAAAATAAATTTTACCACACATATATAATAATAGTAATATCACATTCCCAATAAAAAACATTGTCCAAAATTATCAACATATCATCAGACTCCCTTAATTTATCCTCATCACTAGAAATAAATTAAGGGAAGCCTAAAAATCCAGAAAAAACAGAATTCAAACATGCATGACCAGACCACCTAGATCAAAGATCATGTTTCAATCATGCATCAGCTCCCAAGATATTTCTAGAACCATGTGTTATTTATTTCCATGGGTTGTTAGGTCATGTGATATAACCATGTCTTACTGTTTATTTTCCCTATTCTCATCCTAAGACTAGATAAAACCTCAATGAAAGTGAAAAATTAAAAGGAAGTCCAAAAAATCATCAATTATAGAAATAATAAAATCTTCAAAGTAAGAATTCAAATCCCAAACACCCACATTCACTTAAGAGTCATCTTGATAGGTGATAATTAGGAACCCACTCACAACCAACCTCCCTTAACTTAATATACAACCCATTAACCTTACTACCTTTGCACTCACAAATAATACAAGGGATCCTCAAAAACCTAGAACCCTATTCAGGATCCTATTCTTTGATACCATTTCTAAAAAACCATCGCGCTTTTCCACATAAAAATCACTTATCTTGATCCATCACTGGCCTGAT
This sequence comes from Viscum album, assembly GCA_963277665.1. Classification (NCBI taxonomy): domain Eukaryota; kingdom Viridiplantae; phylum Streptophyta; class Magnoliopsida; order Santalales; family Viscaceae; genus Viscum; species Viscum album. The sequence goes on from OY728126.1 coordinate 53,996,924, forward strand.
GGTTGCTCTTGATCTCTAAGGGAAAGAAACTTCTGCTTGAGCATCAAATAACACATTATTGAGAATTATTTCACCTATAAAATAAGAGTTATAAAGTAATAATACTTTCACCATAAAATCTATCATGACCCATCCGTAATTTAGGTGACCATTCTAAAAATATATTTATATAAGAAATAATATAAATAGTTTAGAAAATTTTAAATAAATCAATTAAATCCCTTAGATCAACTCTAACTCCAGTTATAGAAACATCCCTTAAGAGTAATCACTTGGTATAAAAATATACAATGCAAAACTTATTTAAGTAAAACAGAGGTGGATAATTTATCCTACACAAAATTTATGCCAAACCAAGAAGAATAAACTACCAACATTTGAGTGAACCCTCAAGTTAGACTAAATAGTATCAATTCTGTGCAAATCCCATTGAAATTCTACATATGAAAAGAAAAAAAAATTACAACATAATAATATGCATGAGTATAAAAACTCTCAATACACCACCACCCACTTTATCGCTTTCCAAACCTTTAATAAAGATTCAATTTCAAGATAGTTTGATATATATTAAAAATTAGTTTTCTCTAACAACTATTCATGAAAACCCAATATTAAATACATATGAATTTTTTGAACTATTATTTTTATTTTCTATAAATAAAGAAAAATCATTTTATATGTATTTTTTTACCCAGTCTATTTAGGAAAATACCAAAATTTAAATCTATATAAAAAATTATCATTTAATTTATTTAATCCAAAATAATTTTCTGAAAAATAATTCCATTTAAAAGGAAAACAATCCCAATTCCAAGGGATTTATTTTTCCCCGACTTTTAAAATAAAAAACTCCATTCAAATTATTTTCCAAATTTTTTTCAAATTAATCCAAAGACCAAATCCAAGTTCAAATATAAATACAAAGGGAACTAATAATTAAATAAAACCAACCAAATTTACCAATAAAGAAGTGGTGTCTTGAAATAGGTAATAGAGGATACAAATAAAGAATACTAATTAAGATCCCCTGGAACATCCTAAAAAGGGTCTAAGCATCATGGATAATCTCCTAAGACTCATGTAGTTCAATATGAATTAGATGTATAGAACATATTAAGACATTAAAAAACCCATCACATCAATGGTATTATTGTCAAACTATATTGGAATAAAACCTCCCATGAGATCACTACTACCCCCACCATAATGGAATCTCTACCATTTTCTCTCTTATTATAACAACCATACTTATTTTGACACAATGACCCTGTCTAGTGGGATTCTATCCATTGTTTAAACACTTTTCACAATTATGATTTAACTCACCTAGATCTCTTACTAATATCATAGGGAATATATGACTTATATCAAATGGTTGTGGGTAATCAAAAATCATACGAAATAATGTAAATAATTTTAAAATAAATCACTCCTCACATCCAACACCCTCACATGGAACAAAATAAATGATATATCTAACACATTACACAAAATATAAATCATCAAACTCAATCCAAAATCTATATAAATCACAATAATGTGGCAATTAGGAGGTTTACACCCACCCACACTTCATTTAGAAACCATTAAAAGTGCGACATAGAAATTTATCAAAATGACTTAGGATAGAATTTCATTTATTTCAATTGTTTAAAATTTAATTTTTCACCATTATTTCTAAAACCATTAATTAAAAACCACTCTGAAAATAATTTCAAACATATTTATAAAGTAACACACTCAATAAATTTTTTAAATTTATTTAAATAACTAACCACTTTCATTAAAAATCATCAAGGGTTTAAAACACCACTCTTAAATTTATGTCGTGGCCCAAATGAGGTCAAACCACTTATAAACCTCACAATTTATTAAAAATAAACCTTGAAACTATTTATCAATACTTATAATTTCTAAGTATCACATAAAATTCCATATATAACCCTCGATAATTTACTTTAAAAATAGAACACACTTTAAAATATAAAAAATAAACTCATAAAGGGCATCCATGAAATTTAAAAAACACAAGGTTTATTAAAACAAATTTAAAACCAACCCATAAACTGGTAAAACCTTTAATTTATCTGAAAATGGAGATAAAAACAATTATTTATTTAAAATAAAATCAACACATGTAATAACATCATCATAAAATTAAAATGATAATTTTGAACCCACTCCATCTATAGTTATATAGTTAAATGTTTGGTCATTAAGAATGGTTTAAACCCTTCAATATAATAAAATTAAGACCCAAAAGAGGGATAACAACCTTGGTAAAAATATAACCAAAAAATAGGTTAATCTGACAACTTTATGGTTTTATTTAATTAAAAAGTGATATAGGGGAAGAGAAACTGGGAGAAAGTGAAGAAGAGAGTGAAAAGTAGTCCTAAACATAGATTTTTGGTCCCAAATATTAAAGAACAAACTTTGAATGAAAAAATGGAAGAATATTGGAGGAGGTGAGGTGATCCATGGATGGATACCCATCTGGGGGCCATGTGATATATGAGGGAAGTGAAAAATAGATTTTTCGGCTTTTAAAATTAAGAAGGAAAAAAAATGTAATTGTCAAAAAATTAAAAATAAGGGTGATACCCATGGTTTACTAAACCATGAGCCAATTTTATTGAGTCTAATAGAACCCTAAAAAATATATCACATTATTTCCCTTAGTAGAGTAAATACTTTAATTATATATGTTCGAAACATGCAAGAATACATTATCAAGTGTATAACCCAAGTGCATAGTTTCCACACAACACTTATAACCTTGCGGAACCTGTGGAGTAGTCAAAAGTACCTAAAATTTTAAATTATAAACTAAAAATGATTATAACTTAAAATAAACAGAAATATAATTAAATAATAATAACCTCATAATGAGGTGTAACAATCTCTTAGAAAGAAAAATACCCCAGATGTAGACAATATATCATCAATATTTACCACCCAATCAACATCTATATAAAAAAATAGATCAAGCTATATTATGATGCCCAATTTTAGTCTGGAATATATTTTAGAATTTATTTATTTGAGAATACTATTTCCTACTATTAAATGAGACTCTTTTGGTGTAGTTTGATACTTGAAACAAAGTGTAACAACATATTCAATATACATACTTGAAGTTTTCATATATAAAAATATTCCAATAATCTTACATAATTATTTTAGATCCACATTATTTCATTAAATGTATTTAAAAAATATAGAACACACTAAAATGTGAGTGGAAATGAAGATTGGATTCTCTATAAAAAAATTCAAATAGAAGCTTCATGACATAGTTCCGTTGAGAAAGAATGATTTAATTATCCTATTAAGTGATTTGTAATACCAAAAAATTTCATATCTCATAAAGCATGGTTATTTAATTTAACTATTTATCTATAAATAAAATTTATCACAAACTGTTTTTTCATTTAAAAAAAATATAATATCACTTTTATAAACCATAAAAATTAGATATAACTCCTCATAAACATAATTATAAGGACCTATATCCACCCCCTTTTAAAATATACTCTTCTTCATGTAGGAATATTTCTTTGAATAACATGATAATATGGATTTTTTCAACCCATATAAATCATTATTTAACACAAAAATATAATTATATTCTTTTCTAATAAAAAATATAAAAATTCTTTTAACTATAAAAATCTTCTTCCAATTCATCATTATGGAAGGTAAAATTAAAATCCATTTTGAATATCTTGTATTTGATTTTTTAATACAATGAGAAATAAAACTATAATGGTTTTAATTCTATATAATAGTATAGATGTTTCATCAAAATCATTCACTTCTACTAGATAAAACTTTTTACACAGAAGTATTTAATTCTTTCTCAAAGAAACCTTTTTTTTCATCTTATTATGAAATACGCATTAACAGACTTATTTTTAATATTGGATACCAACTCCAATGTTTCACTGTTCTCCATATAATTGAAGTATTTATTCATACTATGAATCGAGCCTTGATTTTATGAAGCCTCTTGCACATCTCTTGATTCAATTTAACAAACCAACGAGAAATGTGTTGCTATAGCTAGAGTCCTTCTTGTTTGAGAATGATATATTTGATATCCAAAGATTTTTTGGACTTGGAAATTATTTATCAACCTTGAATGATGTTAACAAGGTTTTTATTTATCAAATTAATTAGCTGAATCATCTACTTAAACAATAGTTTCTACTAAATTATCAATATTTTTAAAAACTTCACCATATCATTGAACAAAAATATATCTATCTCCACCAATTTTGGATCATTCTTCTTTATGTGTAATTTATTTCATTACGCGTTTTAGTATATTAAAATTAGTATAATCAATATTTTTTCTTGTTTATGTTTTTGTAACAAATATATCCTCTTCCATTTATACGAAAACCTAAGAAGCTACTATCAAGAAATCTTTATTCACACATTCCAAGATCTTTATCTTTAACTATGATAATCTAGGGAAGGTCAAAAACTAAATGTTACTTGAAATATGGATATTTTTTATATTAAATATCATATAGGTACACATATGATTTTTTCCTATATAATAATAAATTTTTAATATGAAATGTATCTCTTATGGATTATCTCCAAAATAACGAGATGTTTCATGCTATAATAACATAGTTTGATCCATCTCCAAAAAACTTATAACCTTTTGTTTATTCACACCATTTTTAGTCTATATAGTTCAATAATATTTGGTGACTAGAAAATTTCTCAATATAAGTTTCAAATATTATACATGTATACCAAATAGCATTATTTTTCTAGATCGTCATTAAGGAGAAACTACAATCCTTTTCTACACTCCATCTAAAAATATGAAACATTATTATATCCTTTTATTATTGTATCATTTACATAACACCGTTAATTTGAGTGAAGTCCTCAATAAATTAAATAGAATATTTATCTATATTTATTTATGTAATGGCCCAGACCTCTATGGTCCATTACTTTGAAAAACTCTGGTGTCTGAGGCGTTCCGGGAGGTCAAGGTGACTTATCCCCAACACTTTTACAATTTTCAAATTTTGCAAAGAGTTCCTTAGGTGAGACCGATGTAAACACTTCCATTGGTGAGACCGATGTGAACAGTTCCATCAGTGAGACCTATGTGAATAGTTCCATCGGTGAGACCGATGTAAACTGTTCCAATGGGGAGACCGATGTGAACAGTTCCATCAATGAGACTGATGTGAATAGTTCCATTTGTGAGATTGATGTGAACGATTTCCATCAGTGAGAACGATGTGAACAGACTTCTATGGTCAATTCCTTTGTGAAAATTTGGTGTCTGAGGTGTTCTGTGAGGTCAAGGTGACTTATCCCCAACACTTATCCAATTTTCCAATTCTACAAAGAGTTCCATCGGTGAGATCGATGTGAATAGTTCCATTGGTGAGACCGATGTGAATAGTTAAATCGATGAGAACAATGTGAACAGTCCATTGGTGAGACCGATGTGAATAGTTCCATCGGTGAGACCGATGTGAAAAGTTCCCTTAATGAGACTCATGTCAATAGTTCAATCGGTGAGACCGATGGGAACAATTCCATTTGTTATACTGATGTGAATAGTTCCATGTGCGAGACTGATGTGAATAGTTCCATCAGTGAGACCCATGTGAACAGTTTCATCGGTGAGACCGATGTGAACACTTCCATTAGTGAGACCAATGTGAGCAATTGCATCAGATCGGTCTATCATTCAGTGAATAGTACCATCAGATTGACCTTTCATTCTATGAAAAGTACCATCAAATCAGTCTGTCATTCTGGGAACAGTACCATTGGATCGATCTATCATTTAGTGAATAATACCATAGAATCAGTGAGTCTTTCTTTGAACAGTACCATTGGATTGGTCTGTCATTCTGTGAACAACACCATCAGATTGGTATGTCATTTGGTGAGTCCAGGATCGATGAGTCATTTTAGGAATAGTGTTTCCAGGATCGGTGAGTCATTTAGTGAATAGTGTTTCGAGGGTCGGTGAGTCTAGGATCAGTGAGTCCAGGATCGATGAGTCCAGGATCAGTGAGTCATTCCGTGAACAAGGTTTCCAAAATCGGTGAGTCCAGGATCGGTGAGTCATTTTGTGAATAGTGTTTACAAGATCGGTGAGTCTTGGATCGGTGAGTCATTATATGAACAGTGTTTCCAGAATCGTGCATAGTGTTTCCAGGATTGGTAGGTGTACAGTGTTTCCAAGATCATGAATAGTGTTTCCAGCTTCATATAGTTTCGCCCCTTTGATGTTTTCTTTAACATAAAATGCATTCAAGGCCTTGTTTTAAGGGATTTAAGGCCATATATAATATCATAACTCCTATATTAATTTCCTTAAGTCCCAGGATTCCTTTACCAGGTTAAACAGTGTGGTTTAATGTGGTCCTCTTTTAATGGAAAATCCAATGTATCTTAAATTGTTGCTCCATTAAATCTTCTAAAGGGATGATATATCTTCCTTCAATTTCCTACCTTTTTATTCCTTGGTGCGGGATTCTTCAACCTTTCCATCTTCCTATAATAGCGGTGTGATTGAACCTTAATCCTCAGATCATTTTCCCTTGAAGTTTCTTACTACTACATGCACACCCCCCTTTTTGGTGCAAAAAGCAAGTATCGATCAATCTTCGATATAAGGTATGTTTTATCCTCGTTCGTTTGGGTTCAACTCCTCTGTTTCTCCTTTCCCTGTTATTTTATGTGATATCCATACTTCTAATGGAGTTTTATTGGGTTTCAGTTAGTGCGGTTGTACCGAGACATCCTCGGGTGGATACATGTGTCACAGGAGGAGGCGATAATGAAACTTTGTGTGGATCATTCTCATATAATGAACCACAAGATCCGTTTGAGGTAGGGGATTCATTGCTTCTATTTTCTTTTATGTGCAAATGTATAGTTTTCATGTTTTATCCCATTGAATCACAATAAAATTAACATGATAAATATAATATCCGGATAAATAAATTGATATCGATCATATGTTATTACATCTTATTTTACTAAATAGTGTGATATCTATGCTTGATTGTTTATCTTTCATTCATGATGGAAATTGGTAAAGAATGTAAATCCGAAATTAATTGATAATTGTTTGGAGAAATATATAGAGGCATGTAAATTAATCTGGTTCTTCTTATAGTAATTTAATGTTAATCAAATTGGTGCAGTAAGCATGTTTAATTATTTGTGATGTCTTACTGGTTAGGATTCTAGAAATTGGAACCTACGAATAATAAATTGGTTAATCCATGATGGATTAAAGAATTAGTTGTCTGATAGAAGAAAATTATTAGTAGGGTTCTAAGTTACCCAGTTGATTGTTTAATGGCCAAGACCCCAATTGATATAATGTTTGTTTTCCTACTGATTTTGTTGTGATGTTATCCTGGATGGATATTGTTATATGTGGGGGCACAGAGGCCTACAGGTTGTGGCATCAGTTGATGCCTCGAGTGGCGAGATGCATCGGTTTATGCATTTGGGTGTCAGGGAGGACACAAGGGATGATGAAATGGGTTGGATGTGAATGTATGGATTATTACTTATTATTATTTGTTTTATATCAGCTTTAAATTCCCCATTAACCAATGAAGCTAGTATTTCTTACTCTTCTTCCGAAAGTGGTGAAGATGGGTGGGGTATTCCACGTGATTTCCATGTTTAAAGGGAGGATGGGTCTACGCTCTTGCTATAAGTAGCAAAGACTCGACGGGTAGTTCATCTACTCACCATGGTGATCCACCTCTTATTTAGTAGCATATAATGTTTTTTAGAACACTTGAGAGTATGTGAAAGTAATACTGTAAATAAATAATTGAATAAATGATGTTAACCAATGGGGTTGGAGCTTACTGGGACACAATGCTGAGGTTACAAAATTTAAGGGACAGTGGACTTTGGGTGTGATGCTAATGAAATTTAATGTGCAATTCTTTATAGTTAATGTTTAAAGAATTAATTAATGTAATATTGAACTGATAAAAATGGAATGAAGTAATGTAATAAATCTCCTTAATTGGTTGTGTTCTTATAGGATACCTAGTCTTAGAAGTAGAAGCTGAGAGTCCGAGAGACATTAGCTGTAGTTGAGTCTAAGAATAGGTTATTCCCATATTGTGGTTGGGAGATATAGTATATTATATACTTTTTTTGTTTCTATATGCTACTCCTCCCTGTCAGTTAGGGAAACTGACACCTCAGGGATTCTGAGCCCTAGGGGGTGTTTTCCCAACATTCTGGTTAGAGGATGGATGGATGACTACCCCCTTTCGCCCCACTCTCTTCTCTTGGTAGTTACTTAAGATGATAGTAAAAATGGTTAGTTTTCCCCATATATGTGTGTAGTGGGATAAAATGGACTGTGGTTATTCACACACATATATTATAGATATAATAACCTATGAACTACTATAGGCATAACGTGTATAAGCTATGACTGCTTGAGGATTCTTAATCGGTGTGTGGGCTATAATGGATTGAGGTAGAATTCCCGATGTATGATATACGTTATGAGAGCTGTGGTGGCTTCTAGAAACTACATGGTTACTTTCCTGTGTGTATGTGGGGGTTTTGTTGCATGAGGTGCATGTTGTGGTGCTTTGCCCAGGTGTCTGCAAGCAAGCCTTTTTTGGAGAGAGATGCTTAGGACGTGCGATGTTGGAGAAAAGTGGAAAACTAGTGGGGAAGTAGTAGCAGGGTACCCTCAAAATTCTTTAAAATATTATATACTATTTTATGCATTATTGTGTGAGAGTATCTAGGGCGAGGCTGTGAACATAGTATACCTGTTTAGGTGACGAGTTAGTTTCACTTGTTGTTCACTGTGATTTAGCATGCTTTCTTTACATTTTCACAAGAGGCTTCGGGGAGGATCATACTGAGTATACTATTATACTAACCCTATGTACATATAAATTTTTTCTTAGGTCACTTGGAGTAGGTTGGAGATCAAGCTGGTTACTATTAGCTAGGGGTAGAAAGAGTTGTTCGGGCTTGTGGTTACTGTTTTTTTACTTTCTTTTCGGTAACTGGAGTTTTCCAATTTCAATTGTAGTAGTTTTTCCTGACATTAAATATGTGTACTTTGGATTTATTTTATATTTCTATTTGAGTTGGTGTTGGATGGTGTCAATATTATCTCTCTCTTCCGCATGTGTTCTCTTAGAGGGTAATGCCTCCCATCTGTGTGTTTACTATGCCCTCGGTGCTAGTTGCCGACCTGGGGCCTACTGGAGGCAGGACTCAGGGGTCATTATCTCTCTTCTCACATTGCCAGCCTAGAAGGGGTACACTGCTTATGGAAGGGGTCTTGATAGAGTGGTATCAAAGTTCTGGTTAAGGGATATGATTGAGTTTGGAGTTAGGTACAGGTGAGGTTGAATGGGTTGGTAGGGAAATAGTGTTAGTAAAGTTTACCAAGTCATGTAAACACTGGATTCTGGCTGAGACATAGGAATTTAGGGAACCCTATGATCTGATGTACAAACCTTTAAGTTTACAATGGATACTAAACTAGGTGAAACTAATTACAATGTAGAGACCTAGGAAAGGATCACACATCATTCTTCCTTATTCCTGTGTTTGAATGGGTAGACCATGGGATTGGGTAACCTAAAATGAATAAAAGAAAACAATTAATTAATTTATATTGAGTCTCCATACTCAATATTTAGGAGCTCTAACTATTTTTTATTTTGTAGGTATGGATCCAGGTTGACATCCTCATCAGTATCGCATAGAAGATGTCCATCAGACTATACCCGTAGATCGTCGTAGGGTAGAGGTTTAAGAAGCCGAAACATGGAAGAGGACACTCTGAGAGTTTCAACACCAGAGTCTATAGAAGTATGAAGGCTATGTTTCAGATTCAGTCATAGAATACTGGTTGGAGGTGGTCGAGATAAGCTTCAGTTCGATCCGTTCTTGGAAGAAGAATTGGTTGTTGTTCTTTGTGATGATGCTGCGTAGAGATGCGAGGCATTGGTGGTTCTTATTCCTCAGGGATCGTGAGGAGTCAGTGATCTCATGGGAGGAGTTCTGAGACAAGTTTAGAGTTTAGTTTCTTTCTTCGACCATGAAGCTATCCAGGAGCTAGGAGCTTCGTACCCTTCAACATGGAATTTTTAGTGTACCAAAGTTTGGAATCTGTTTCAGGATCCTTTTATGATATGATTTGGACCTATTCCCAGATTATGAGGCTAGGACGGGCATTTTGAGGAGGCTTTGTATCCATATATCCAGCATGAGGTCACCCCATTTGTGCTGAAGACATATCTTGAGGTGTTGTCGATGGAAGAGGTCATCGAGAGAAAATTGGAAAGAACCAGATCATCATGATAGGGGAGTCATCATGATTCCTCATGAAGTAGAGCTGTGGTCCGAGGTTCCTAGTTTTCTAGGAAGAAGTGTTTCTGTTTGGCCTAGGGTAGGTCCCACCCCACAACATCTCATTTCTATGGGGGTGGAAGCTCTCAAGCCTATTCCAAGGGATCAAGAGATTGTTTTTATTATGGTGGTCGAGGTCATCAACAGTGAGAGCGACTGACCATTCAGAGAACTCATCACACAACATGTTTTCCGCTCTAGGTTCCTCCATTGAGGCAGTTCCAGCTGGGGCAATGAAAACAGGTTGCACCAGCATTAGATCAGCAGAGGGTTGATGGGGTTGGTAGAGGAAAACCCTATGATTCTCCCTATACTTAGAGAGAAGATTGCATCCATGGTGGTGGTCATCATTTGGGTCAGAGAGTCTATGGAGGAGGTTGTGGATAGCTTCATGATCTAACGTTGCCAGCATCAGGTTAGCTAGACATCGTTCAAGGAAATATTTTCTTGTTTTCTACCTTGATGTATGCCTTGTTTGATTCAGGAGAGAAACAATCCATATCTCCTACCATTTTCCATGCTTTGGGACTTGAGGTAGAGTGGCTTCTAGTGCCCTTGGCATTGACTATGCCAGTTGGAGGCCGAGCTGACTTGTTTGAAGTATATAGAGACTATGAGATAGGGTTGGGGAAACAATGCTCTTGGGGAGATTTCTTATGTTTATGAATAAAACCAAATTATGTCATCCTCAACATGGATTGGTTGTATTCAGTGCAGGCTATCATGGATTGATTCAAGAGGAAGGATGTGTTCTTCGATGCGGATGGAGAGCCAGTGGTGTTCATTGGGGAGAGAGACCCTCCGATGGGTTAGAGGCATGTTCCATACTTATAATACATGATGGATGAGCTGATTCTGAGTTCTTTAATGATTCAATAGTTGGATTTTCTTAGGGTCATATAAGAGTACCCTGATGTATTTCCAGAAGATGTTGTAGCCTTACCCCCTCGATGAGATATCGAGTTTGGGATCGAGATACAACTAGGAGCATATCCTATCTCTATATCTATATATAGAATGCCCCATTCTAGGTTATGAGAGTTACCTATACATCTTGATGGTCTGTTATTGTGTAATTTGGTTCGGCTGATTGGGTCACCGTGGGGTGCACCAGTTTTGTTCGTGAAGAAGGTTGATGGCATTTTTTGGTTGTGTGATGATTATCATTGCATCAACAAAGTGAAATTGAAGAATCACTATCCTCTTCCATGGATTGATGATTTATTCGATCAGCTGAAGGGTTCAAGTTGGTTCTGAAAGTTTGACTTGCGGTCAGGATATCATTAGATGTGTGTGAAGTATGAGGATATCGTGAAGACTTCTTTCCGTTTTCCTCAGGGGAATTATGAGTTCATTGTAATGCCGTTCGGCGTGACAAATGCTCCAGTTGTGTTCATGGGATTGATGAATGTTGTGTTCCATGAGTTTCAGGAAAAGTTCATGGTGGTTTTCATCGACAACATCCTTGTGTACTCCATATCTGGGGAGGAGCATGTAGAGCCTCTACACGCCATTTTGGGAGTTCTTCATCAACATCAGTTGTTTGGAAGGTTGTAGAAGTGTGAGTTTCGGGCTCAAGAAGTCCGTTTGGGGCATGTCGTGTCCAAGTAGGGAGTAGTTGTGGATCCCTTGAAGATAGAAGAAGTTGTGTCTTGGGAATCCCCTAAGATAGTGTCAGTGGTGCGAGGTTTCCCTGGGCTCGCATGCCACTATAGGAGGTTCATAGAATATTTCTCTCGAGTTGTGACTCCTCTGACAGCTTTGACCAGGAAGGATCAGGAATTCATATCGACTGATTAGTGTCAGAGAACTTTCCAGTATCTAAAGGAGAAGTTGGTAAGTGCTCCAGTTCTTTGTCTTCCAGCTGAGGGAGTTTAGTTTGATGTTTTATGCGATGCCTCGTATTTTGGGTTAGGTTGTGTTATTATGCAGCATAGATAAGTTGTTTCTTATGGGTCTCAGTAGTTATGTCCCCATGAATGTAACTATGCCACCCATGATCTTGAGTTGGTAGCCATGGTGTTTTCTCTGAAGTTGTGGAGACATTACCTCATTGGTGAGCGTTTTGTGGTTTTTAACGATCATAAGATCCTGAGGTATTTTTTCTCCCATTGTGACTTGAATTAATAACAACGTCGGTGGATGGAGTTCTTACAAAAATACAACTTCATAATATCATATACACTAAGAAATGGGAATGTTGTAGCTGATGCGCTGAGTTGGAAGTCACGTAGTGATGTAGTGCGTGCATATTGTGACTCTTAGAGAGTAATGTAAGAACTGTTAGAATTAAATCTTGATATGGGATAAGTTGGGGAAAGAGGTTTTCTTTTTTAGATGACAGTGCAATTCTCTTTGGTGTAGTAGGTGAAAGAGTCCCAGTTGGGGGATCATGAGGTGGAGGTCTGGAGAGGCTGAGTTGTTTGTTGTGAGGACCCTGATGGTTGGACTGAGGATGAACAACACCGAGTGTTGTATCATGGAAGGATATTTGTTCCTTTTAAGATGTGCAAGATTGTTCCTAGAGAGTTCCATAGTTCTCCTTTAGTTGTGCATCTTCGCATGAGAAAGATGTACCGAGCCTTGATGAGTAAGTTTTGGTGTCTGAGGCTAAAGTGTGTAGTTGTAGAGTTTGCATCTTGATGTTTGGTCTGCTAGAAGGTGAAGGTCGAACACCGTGTTCCTAGTGTTCTTCTCCACCCATTAGATGTTCCTCAGTGGAAGTCGGAGGACATATCAATGGACTTTGTTACTGTTTTACCTCATGCTCAGGGAGGATATGACACTATTTGGGTGGTAGTGGAACGTTTAACAAAATAAGCTCACTTCATAGCAATCAAGGAGTCAAGCTCAATGGATGTTTTGTCAAGGCAGTATCAGGAGGAAGTGGTGAGACTTCATGGAGTAACAAGGAAAATCATTTCTGATTGAGATCCTTGTTTTACATCAAGGGTGTGGAGTGGTCTCTAGCATGCTTTTGGTTATTAGCTATGCCTTAGCACTGCTTTTTATCCTCAGGTAGATGGTCAGACATAGCGAACTATCCAGACTCTTAAATACATGCTACACTCTTGTATCCTGGATTTTGGAGGTTCGTGGATGAGGCACTTACCCATGGTGGAGTTCACTTACAACAATAGTTTTCACTCCACCATTAGTATGGTTCCATTTAAAGTCTTATATGTCCGGCCTTTCCATTCTCCATTGTGATGGAATGTGGTCAGAGGGTTAGCAATTATTGGAATGGAACTAGTGAGAAATACAACAGAGATGGTTTAGGGGATTCAAGAAAGGATGAAGATAGCGTAGGATCGTAAGAAATCATATGTCGATCAAAGGAGGATACCATTAGAGTTTGATGTTGGTGATCAAATGTTTCAGAAGGTGACTCTCCATCGTGGGCCATGATGGTTAGGTCATGAGCATAAGCATTCTCCCCGGTTTGTTAGGCCTTTTGAGGTTTTGGATTTTGTTGGAGTCATGGTGTATCGAGTAGCACTTCCCCCACAGATGATCCAGATACACGATGTTTTTCATGTATCATAGATACGTCGTTATCTTCAGGATAACTCTCACTTCATTTATTGGGGAGAGATCAATGTCGATGATGATGAGACATTTGAGGAGAGACCTATGGAGCTCCAAGTCCGTAAAGAGAAGTTGTTGTGTTAGCATTCAATTACCTTGGTTCATGTCTTGTGGAAACATGGTGGCATGGAAGAGAGTACCTCAAAATGTGAGTCACAGATACGTGATCCATACGCAGAGTTGTTTTATGTTTAACTCTTTTCATGTAACGATGTTCCCTTTGAGGTTATAGACCTTTCATGTTTATGAGATGCCTTTCTTTGGTTTTTTATTGCGGCTTTCTCTCTTTTTAGAGGTATCTCGATGGGTGGTTCAATATTATTTTCTGTTTTCTTCGAAATTCTTGAGGATGAGAATGTTTTGTGAGGTATATAATACAATGGCCTAGACCTCTATGGCCCATTCCTTTGCGAAAATCTAGTGTCTGAGGTGTTCTGGGAGGTCAAGGTGACTTATCCCCAACACTTCTCAAATTTTCCAATTCTAAAAAATGTTCCATCGATAAGAATGATGTGAAGAGTTCCATCAGTGAGACTGATGGAAATAGTTCCATCACTGAGACCGATGTGAACAGTTCCATCAGTGAGACCGATGTGAACAGTTCCATCGGTGAGACTGATGTGAATATTTCCATCAGTGAGACCGATGTTAATATTTCTATCAGTGAGACCAATGTGAACAGTGGAATCAGTGAGACTGATGTGAACAGTTCAATCAGGGAGACTGATATGAATAGTTCAATCACCGAGACTGATGTGAACAGTTCCATCAGTGAGACTGATGTGAAGAGTTCCATCGGTGAGACGGATGTCAACATTTCCATTGGTGAGAATGATGTGAACAGTTCCATCAATGAGACCAATGTGAACAGTTCCATCGGTGAGATTGATGTGAACAGTTCCATCGGATTGGTCTATCATTTTGTGAATAGTACCATCAGATCAGATGATTGTTTTGTGAATAATACCATCGAATTGGCCTATCATTCTATAAATAGTACCATCAGATTGGTCAATCATTCGGTGAATAGTACCATCGAATCGATGAGTCGTTCTGTGAACAATACCATCAGATCGGTCTATCATTCTATGAACAGTACCATTAGATTGGTGTGTCGTCCGGTGGGTCTAGGATCAGTGAGTAATTTTGTGAACAATGTTTCCAGGATTGGTGAGTCCAGGATCAGTAAGTCATTTTGTGAATAGTGTTTCCTAGATCCGTGAGTTCAGGATCAGTGATTCATTCTGTGAACAGAGTTTCTAGAATCGTGTATAGTGTGTCCAGGATCGGTTGGTGTACAATGTTTCCAGGAACATGAACAGTGTTTCCAGCTTTCTACAATTTCGCCCCTTTGACATTTTATTTGATATAAAACACATTCAAGGCCTTGGTTTAAAGTATTTAAGGTGAAATAAAATCTTATAACTGATATATTATTTTTACTAAGTCCCGAGATGCCTTTACATGGTTAAACCGTGTGGTTTTATGAAATCCTCTTTTAATGGAAAATCTGGTGTATCTAAAACTATTTCTTAGTTAGATCTTCTAAATTGTTGAGATATCTTCCTCCCTCTTTCTACCTTCTTGCTCACAAGTGCGAGACACACAAACCTTTTCTTCTTTCCAGAGGAGCGGTGTGATTGAACATTAATCCTCAGATCCCTTCTCCTTGAAGTTTCTTACTACTGCATGTGAACCCCTTGTTTTGGTGCAAACACCAAGTATCGATCAATCTTCAATATAAGGTATGTTTTATCGTCATTCATTTAGGTTCATCTCCTTCCATTTCTGCTTTCCCTATTATGGAATGTGATCTCCATAAATCTAATGGATTTTTCTTATGTTTCGGTTGGGGTGGTTGTACCGCGACATCCTCAGGTGGATAAAGTTGTCACAGGAGGTGGTGATCGTGATCTTTTGTATGGATCATTCTTGTATAAAGAACTTAAAGAACCATTTGAGGTAGGGGATTCGTTGCTTCTCTTTTATTTTATGTGAAATTGTATATTTATCATTTTTATCCCACTAGATCACAATGTAATTGACATAATAAGAATTTGAACTGGATAAATAAATTGATATCGATCATATGTTATTTCCTCCTATTTTTCTAGATAGAATGATATATATGATTTCTTGTTTATATTTTTTTCATGATGGAAATTGGTAAAGAATGTAAATACAGAATTAATTGATAATTGTTTGGCTAATTATAAAGAGGCATGTAAATGAATCTGGTTCTTCTTTTTTTAATTTGATGTTAATAAAATTAGTGCGGTAAGCATGTTTAATTATTTGTGATAGCTTACTAGTTAGGTTTCCAAAATTTATAACCTAAGAATAATAATTCAGTTAATCCAAGATGGATTAAAGAACTGGTTGTTTGATAAAAGATAATTTCTTATAGGGTTCTGAGTTACCCTCTTGATTGTTTAAGGGAAAAGAGCCCAAATAACATGATGTTTATTTTCCTACTGCTAGTGTTGTGATGTGAGCCTGGATGGATATTTTGATATGTGGGGGCATGAAGGCCTACTGATTGTGGTAGAAGTTGACGCCTAGTGTTGTGAGATGCATTAGTTTATACATGTGGGTTCCGGGGAGGACACCGGGGATGATGAAATGAATAAGATGTGAATGTTTGGATTCTTACTAACTCTCATTGGTTTTTTATCTACTTTACATTCCCCACTGCTCAAGGGAGCTGGTCTTTCTTACCCTTCTTCTGAAAGGGGAAAAGACACATGGGGTATTTCACATGCTTTCCATGTTAATCTTCTCAAGGGAGGATGGGTCTACACTCTTGATATAGGCAGTAAAGAATCAACATGTAGTTTATATACTCACCGTGTTGAGCCCCCTTTTGTATAGTAGTGTAGAATGTTTTCTAGAATTCCTGGGAATACGGGAAAGTGATGTTGTAAATAAATAATTGAATAAATGATGTTAACCCATGAGGTTGGAGCTTGCTTGTATGCAATGGTCAAGTTACAATTTTAAAGGGACAATAGAATTTCGGTGTGAAGTTAAAGAAATTTAATGTAGAAATTTTAATTAATAATTTTTAAAGATTTAATTGACGTAAATTGGAACTGATAAAAAGGGAATTAAGTAATGTAATAAATCTCTTTAAATGGTTGTGTGCTTATAGGATACCTAGTCTTAGAAGTGGTAGCTGGGAGTCCAAGAGAGGTTAGATCTAGTTGATTTAAAGACTAGGTTATGCCCATAGTGTGGTTGTGAGGTATAGTATATTATGTACTTTTTGTTTTTCTTTATGCTACTCCACCCCATTAGTTAGGGAAACTGACACCCAGGGGATTCTAAGCCCTGGGGGGTGTTTTCCCCTACATTCCTGTGGGAGGATGAATGGTTGAATACCCCCTTTGTCCCCGATCTCTTCTCATGGTAGTTACTTATGCTAATAGGAAAAATGGTTAGTTTTCCCCATATATGCGTGTAGAGGGATGTAACGACTTGTGGTTATTCACAAACATATATTCTGGATATAGTATCCTATGGACAAATATAAGAGTAATGTGTGTAGGCTGGGATAACTTGAGGATTCTTACTCAGTGTGTGGGCAGTAATGGCTTGAAGTATAATGACCGATGTATGATACATGTTATGAGAGCTATGAGGGATCTTGGAAATTACCTGGTTACTATATTGTGTGGATGTGGTGGTTTTGTTGCACGAGGTGCATGTTGCGGTGATTCGCCCAGGTGTCTACGATCAGGCCTTTTTGGAGAGAAATGCTTCGGATGTGCAACATTTCAGAAAAGTGTAAAACCAGTGGGGAAGTACTAGTGGGGTACCCTTGATATTATTATTTATATTTTATACTATTATATTCATTACTTGGTGAGAGTATCCCGGGTGAGGCACGGAACTTAGTATACCTGTTTAGGTGACGAGGTAGTGTCACTTGTTGTTCACTGTGCTTTAACATGATTTCTTTACCTTTTCATGAGAGGCTTCAGGGAGGATCCTACTGAGTATACTATTATACTCACCCTATGAATATATAAACCGTTTTCAGGTCACTTGGAGTAGGTTGGAGATCAAGATGGTTTCTACTAGCTTGGGTTGTAGGAGTTGTTTGGGCTTGTTGTTGCTTCTGTTTTTTACTTTCTTTTGGGTACTTGTATTTTTCCCCATTTAGTTGTAGTATTTTTTCATTACATTACATATGTTTACATAGGTTTTCTTTTATATTTCTATTTGATTTGAAGTTTTTCAGTTTATATCTTTTCTATCTCTTCTGCATGTGTTCTCTTAGAGGGTAATGCCTCCTATCTGTGTGTTTAATATACCCTCAGTACCAGTCGCCAACTCAGGGCCTACTGGAGGTAGGAATCAGGGGTAATTATCTCCCTGATCATATTGCCAACCCAAGAGGGGTACACTTTGTTGGGAGGGGGTCGTGGAAATTTATTTCTTCCTCATGGCCGAATAAATTTAAAAATTGAGAATATCTAATGGATGACTATATTGAATATCCCCATTCATGTGTAGAGAATTCATAATATTTAATTTTTGATATCAATAAAATCCAATTACTTTCTATTTTATACTTGGGAATATCATGAAGATTACTTACTTTTATAATAGTACTCATATTCTCTTAGCCTTTATGACAAATCCTTTTACACTATAAATTATTTTCTTCTTTCTTACTGAAGTACAAAATATTTTAAGCATTACCAATAAAATACAGATTACCAATTTTCCACCATAATCTTATAAAAAAGTACTTATATCTTCCAATATCATTTCCACAATTCCATCATTTTGAAATATCACTCCATTTACTTTATCAAAATATTGAGACATAATAAGTTGATCATGATTCATTCCTTTGGCAAATAAAGTGTTTTTAGATTTCAATTGTTCTTTCCCAATTATAGCTGATCCAACACCTTGGATTTTGTGTAAAACATCATTTAAAAAGGAAATATATACTTATTTGAAAATTTTAACATATTTTATACGTTTTCAATATCCTTTCATATGATATTAATGTTCATTTTTTAAAATATATGGATTATACCATTTTTATTTCATTAGTAACACTTCAATAAGAAAATATCCATCCTTACCATTATTCATTATATTATAGGAATTTTGTGTATTTTAACCTATAATCTACTTGGATGGTAAAATAATGAGGTAATAATTTACATGGTTACCGACAAGGTTGCATCTTCCATTAACTTCATTAATCACTTGAAACATGTTCCTTGATTTATATCTAGAATTTTAAATCTGTTTATGATATTATTATTTTTAGCGGAAAAAATCTCAGATTACCCAATGAAATGTGATAATATCCATTTTTTATATTTTATATTCATGTGTTTAAACGCCTATAAACAACAATTTTAGATCCTTTCATAAATTGAACTTTATTTCACATCATTATTCAATTCATTTTTAAAGTGTCCATTTAAGCCCACTGAATCATATGATTTTTGAAGTAATTATTTTGATTATATGAATTTAATATTTTGGGATATTATTGAGAAACTTTTTTGTAATATTTTATCATTTTGGATCAGTGGATGAATCATAAGGTAAAATATAAATATTTGACCATAGAAGTAAATTTTTTTGGACAAAACATAATGGGACTTAGGCCCATAAAGTAAAAGTGGAGCCCAAAAATTATTTAAAATTAAGCTAAAATTTTAAATTTAGAAAAATAAAATTATGGGGATCGTTTAATTCAACCATGAAAATATTTAATTTTGATGTTTTCAAGAAGATATACAGAGACCAAGTTGACATTTAATTTGTGGACTATATTTTAAGGCCTATAAAATCATCCCACTATTTCGAGCATAACATATGAATCGATGATATAAGTGGAATTATATTTTTAAATATGTTAGAGGAAACTTTGAAGTAGATATTTATCTTTTACGACACCTTTTAATTTGGCCATCTTCAATGTTGAATTTTTATGTTAAAAAGGGAGGGGGGGTGAATCTGGTTCTATTTTTATGGGCCGTATTAAAAAGTCAAATATCCTTTAATTTTTCACCCATATTTTACTCTCATAATTATTGAAAAAGGAATTTATTGACGTGGTATTGACCCGAGGATCATAATTTTAATTTTTGATGTTGGTTTCATTAAGAAAGTTTGTAGATACATGTTTTTATTCCAATTTAAATTTTACAATTTCATTTTGGTATGCCATCTATATTTTTCCTATTTAAGTATTTCATTCACCATAATTTCATAATAAATTTTTTTATCATCTTTTTATTCAGTTATTTTTCCATTTTAATTAACAAGTTTATACCATCTAATAAAGGTGTGAATTTATTCACCCAAATAACTATGAAATTCCTCACACAATGGTGGAGTGTTCATTATTTCAATGTTTTCTCTTCTACAATCCCACTTCTTTATGTCGACTTCCTGCTTCCCTTGATAAAATAACCTAGATAGAGGGATAAAATTTTATGGGTTGATACTAGTGAGTTTCATGGGGAATATTTAATATTATTTTATTATCTTAAATTATTTAAACATTTAATTATTTTAATATTCCCATTTGATGACTTATTTTCTTCTTCTTATTCGCCAGCTTTAACCACTAGACATTTTTAGTGATATAATTATCCATTTAATTGGAGGGATCCTAAAAGTCATTCTATAAGTAAATTGGGGATTATAATTTGAATTGGGATTATATTAAATTGGAGAATGATGTTGGTTACTTGTCCCATTAATTGAATACCTCTTGAACTAGTGAACTGAAAATCCTTAAGAAAACATTACATCCATTATATTCCTAACAACAACCTAGGATCAACCTATCATATTTAATTATTTTAGATCAAGTAATTATGTGTTTCTTATTTTTTATTGAAATTAAATAATTAGTTTTTTAATTACAATCATCAGTCAGGTTGGAAACTTCATATCTAAATCCTCAAAAGAATGTGCATGTATGTAGGTTTCTTATTAGGTCCATGTGGATTAGATCCCTAACTATAATACAAAAACTTCTTACACTAGTAGGGAAAATATGGGCATTACAGAATTTTGGTGTCTTTGTTGGGGACCCAAGTAAGTCACCTTATAAACTCATTATATTCCACTATTTCTATTTTATCCTCCCCTTTCTCTAAAATTTTCTCCATTATATTTTTGAATTTCCTAAAACTATCAATTAAAAATCTCTATCCACTCTAATAGAGTATTTTCATCATTACCCCATATTAAAATCATGATGTATTCAAATTGGAATTCAATTTTGGGAAGCCCACAACTTAGGGAATTTATTTGAGCAATCCATGAATGAATACCCCACACCCAGTGGCATATATAATCCTTTGGATGATGAATGCATAAAGGATAATTTTCCATCCCTCTAAAATATGGTTAATGAGATCAAGGATAGGGAAGTCCATGATTTCAAGACACCTATCTATCCAAATCCCGAAAAACATATTGTAAAATTGTGCGATCAAATTGATAAAATGAACTCAAAAGTTTCATCATTGAGATTATAACAAAAAAAATGAAACAATTATGGAACCCATGGGCACTTAGGTTATTCCACACTAAAAATTGATAGAATAATATTTTTACATAGAAAAAAATCATGAAAAAAATCCAAGATGTGTCTATTTATAAGACTAGTAATTATATAGAAAAAATAATAAAATTGATTCTCAAACCATTAGAGGCTTCAAAGTCACAAGAAAAATACTAAAATAACAACTTTAGAATACGATAAATTAAAGGTGAAAAATGAATTTAATTTGTAAGGGAATATCTAAAGTCAACCTAAGGAACCAAATATAATTTTTGAAGGGTGTATTAAGAATTATGAAATTTTTTTTTTATTTACATGAGAGATGTTTTTTTCTATGGATGGAATCCCTTTTAGATCGCTTTAATAGTGAATTTTTAGGATCCACACTGAATGAAACATTGGGGGAAATCACAAACATCGAGTCCATAAAATTTTCAAAAACTCATTTTGAAAATTTTGTGGTTGAAAATTTGATTCAAAAGGAACTAATTATGTTGAAAATTTTGGAAATTAAACTGAGTTTAATTCTATGTCCTGACCTATGTCTGAATATGTTAGCCAACCCGAGCTCAAACCCATGGTCCATACATACTCTCTCAAGTATTCTGTCACATGGGATAATCAAAAACATAATTTCTTAATTTCATCCTCTCTTGAATTTAATAAACTGAAAATTCTCCTTGAATAATTATGAATGATTAATAAACTAATTAGAAGATGCATTTTGATATTCATGGGATTATCTCATTCACTGTGACCTATATGATTTTTCTTGAATCGTTTTTAAAACCTTATAGAAAACACCAATGGAGACTAAATCTCAATATAATATAATTAGTAAAAAATAAAATCCTTAAAATATACATGGTTGCAATTTGAGAAGATGTGGGTCTAATTCTAGCTAATGACTTAAAACTAATCACTTCCCGGGAGGCAACCCGAGTTCTGCATTGTTTTTTAAAATGTACGTTTATGTGTTTTTAAGGGAACCACCTTGGGGTTTCCAATGTGATATAATTTTTATTCTCTGTGATATTCAAAATTTTAATCATTTTAATATTTTCTAATGAGACCTATGAATTATAATGTTTAAATATATCCATCAATCATCCCCGAGGAGTCTACTTGTGACATGTAGGAAAAGTTATAATTTTCTTATTAATGGTGCATAAAATTCAAACTAGAAGGTTTTTTCCAATGATTACATTTAAAATATAATATCCCCTATTTATTTTCAATTCTTATATATATCTCTCTTCTCTTTAAAAACTTATAGTTGTTTTATTCTATGTTAGGGGGATTAAAAACATTGGATTTTGAAAACAATATTGGGATTTTATGACAAAAAATCAATTCAATGAAAATAATTCAATTAATTATCCTTTTATGATTTAATATACTTAATAATAATAAAAACATAATATAAAATCATTTCGGAAGCTGTGATTATGATTTTAATGGATGTTTAAGTTCATGAGTATATTTTTTTGGATAGTGTGGTTATCTGATTTGATTTTTCACTAATAACATTTTCATCATTTTAATAAAAATTCCTCAATACAAGTATATTAAATTTTGTGTGTATGTTAGAGTTATTAGGACACTTTCATTATATAATGAGGTTTTTGGTCTCTTTTAGTTTAATTGGAGTATCATAAAAAAAGAAAATAATGGCAGCATAGAGTAATATTTTTTCCAATTGTGTGGCATTCGAAACTGGGGGATCATGATCGCACAGTTATATTACTCAAATTTAGGCTTTTCCATTATATTTGAAAGCATATAATTGAAAATATGTGTAGAATTATTCTCATTTTTAACATGAAACCATAGTTTTATTGCCTAGATTATGTTTTTTTATCTCTACTGTGGTTAAAAAAAGTTAAAAAAACAAACAAAAAAAAAAGAAAAAAAGATAAAAAGATAAAATTGGATACCCATATTAAGGTTTAATGTTATTATCACCTTGAAAATCTATTTGTTTCACATTAAATAAGAAAATGGACCCCAATTATTTTGAGACACATAACACAAATCGAGATTAATAAAAATTGTGAAATACCCAGGAATTTTAAAATAAGAATATTATATTCGATAGCGTGCCTAACGCACGACACAATGTGCATAAGGGGAAATAATACCATGATAATTTATAATAAAATTAATATTTTATATATATTTTATATATTCTATATTTGGTAATGCACTTATCACATATTTACCTGGAATTACATGCAAGATGGTCTTTCTTTGAAGCTTATATGATACACATGTATAAGTTTTAACCACACATTATTAAAATAATATTATTTAATATAATAAGAATTTACCTAGATTTTAAATTAGATGTTATTAATATTATTAAATAACATATGAGAAATTTCATTTATTATAATATATGATTAATTTACCGGTTAAAAATTAATTAGAAACGAATATGGGAAACAATTGAATATAAAGAGAATGTTTTTATATAAAACCATTTTTATGCTCGTAAAGCTGTTTTGTCCTAATAAATTAAATAAATAAAAATTAGTGAATTATTTTAATTAAATATAGTTTATATATTCCGTAAAATGTTTTTATGTTAATCCCAGGGATTTGATAAGCATAAGATCACAACAAACCCAATTTTTGCCTAAAATACTATATTTTTATTAAGGAATTTCTACCGCCTTCTAATGGAAAACCCAATTTAAATATTAATTTTGAAAATTTAATTGATTTAATATTTCAAAATAAAATTCATATTTTAATTTAAAATATAATAATTAGTTTAGGTTGACTTTTTGATGTTTTTCTAAAACATTTCATTTTTTAATGAATAGTTAAAAACACTAAATTTCAATTTTAAATTTCTTTTTCATATAATTTATTTATAAGGTTAAATTAGGTTTTATATTGGGTTTAAAGTTTAATTAGACAATATTTTTATCAATTAATATAATCTAGGTTATTATTATCATATTAAATTTGAAATTGAACGTAAAAACTTATCAAATTTTTGGACTTTTTTACTTTTAAAACCCGCATTGTCATCCCGCTCACGAGATGAATTTTAAATTAATTTCTTCCACTTATGTGATATAAATTTGGTAAAATTAATTATATTTTTGGAATCATAATAATTTATAATTTCTCATAAATTCAACATAAATTTTTATAAAAAATATTAGTGAATTTAATTAAAATTAAATACAATTATTAAGGAAAAAATCAAGCTTAATAAAGGACTAAACCTTTAACTTAAGGGACCAAATGACCTAGAAACATGTCCAAAACCTATTGTATGGCCATATATAGGCCATAAATCTTCCCTTATTGAGTTTTATTTGTTTCATGACATTATTTAGGTAATAACATGGATTAAACTTTCATCTTTCCAAAAAATACCAGGTGAGTCCATTTCCTTCCTGATAAAAGGCCACCACCTCCCCCACTTCATGAAACCTCTCAAACCATCTAGGTTCAGCCATGATTTATCTAGATCGCTTCCCAATATCCCTAAAAATGACCTTGTAGATACCCACTGTGCATAAATCCTTCCAATGAAGCCTTTTGGTATAAACCAAAAGAAGTTACCTGATTAAGAGGTAACTTCTTCTCTCAAGATTTTAAGTTTCATTCCCATTATCCAGTCACTATAATATTTTTATTCTATGCATATATATATAAAAATAATCCTTAATATATAAGGATATTTTTAATATAATAGGTCAACCTACACTTACACACTCATCCATTTAATAGTTAAGGAACATATTGTGTCTGTGTACGATGAACTACTACCTCACGAAACAATTATTGTTTATTTTTCACTTACCACCTATCATAGTGAACATTATGTTTAAAAATATATTTATATATATTATTTAAAATATATTTTTCTTATGTAATTTTTATTTAGAACATACCTTTATACTTTTTATCTCGTGTAAATACGATAATTTCTTTTGTGGAAGTGTGAACTACTGCCACCTCAAAGCGATGTCACTCATTCATAACAACTAATGGAAATGAACCCTTTACCAACGGTTCAAAACCTTTGGTAAATTATGGATAACTGTTGGTATATATTATACCAATGTTTATCCAAACCATAGGGAAGTAATTTGTAGGGAAAAACATATGCCATTGATTTCAGGAAAACCGTTGGTATATGTTTGGAAATCTACATTATACCAACGGTTATGTCAAACCGTAAGTATAAAATTTCACCAAATGTTTGAAACCATTTGTAAAAATATTATTCCAATGGTTTCAAACTATTGGAATATAGTTTTGTAAAGAATTTTACCAATGGTTTACACAAACCATTGGTATAGCTAAACATTTCACCTATATCCCAACGGTTTATAAACCGTTGGGAAAGTGTTTTTACCAATAGTTATCTTAGAACCATTGGTATAAAACACATTCAAACCCCTATTCCAATGGTTGTAAATCGTTGGAATAGGCTTTGCTATGCAATTTAGGTAACATCTTGTTTCTCTTTCATTTCCTTTTGCAGGATGCCCTTTATGCATTTCCAGCTTCCCCAACTCCAATTACCTATAATAACCAACTATAACACATATATATACACAGTTAATTCATATATATTTAACACCTAATTAACCCTACAACTATAAAAACATAGAATTGAAACATAATTACTATGGTAATTATAAACATACATAATTAATTTAGAATTCAATTCAGAATTGAGATGACAATTACATGTGCAATCTGGAATTCAATTCATAATTGAATACTGAATTGAATACATACATAATTTAATTATCAATCATGAATAAAATACATAAAAAACAGAAAACATAATTATATGTGTTATACAGAATTAAGAATATATACAAAATTTCATTTTGTATAACACATACACGATTGAATTCAGAAATTAGAATCTAATAACCCCAAAATAAAGAATATAGACAAATGACTTTAACCAAACACAAATATAATGTCCCATGGTTTGGGGCAGGTGTATTTGAACTTAGTGATGATGATAATGGGTGTTTATAAATGATCTTGTGTGACATAGGGAATTTAGTTTTCCTTGGTGTATTAAATGTCATATGTTTTAGAATAGGGGTAGGAGTTCCACACATGAGAAGTGGATTCTGTGGGGCTAGACCATGGATCCTTATGATAACGTATCAACACAATCTGAATACATTTGGTCAGTTTTCCGTATGCCAGTGGTTTTTACTTAAAATTATGTCCATTTAAAATAAATACAGACACTTCGAGTGAAACTAGACACACCGTGCCTTATATTGAGGCAGGGCTGACTTGTACACATCACATATGACCCATGGATTGTTTTCCTAAAGTATCAACACAATCTGAATGCGTTTGGTTGGTTTCCCGAATTCTAGTAGTTGTTTTCACAAAAAATGTTTTCCATTTCAAATAAAAGTGACACACTTTGAGTGGTACCATCCACAACATCCCTTGGACTGACGATGAGTTGACTTATACACATCACAAATGACCCATGGATCATTATGATAATGTATCAACACAATCCGAATATTTTTGGTCAATTTCCCATATACTAGTTGTTTGTACATAAAATGATTTTCCCTTTTAAACAAAATATATACAATTAGAGTGACACTGGACACACCATAACTCAGATTGAGGCAGGGTTGACTCGTACATGTCAAAAATGACTCATGGATCTTTGTACTGAAGTATCAATACAATCTGAAAGCGTTTGGTTGGTTTTCCGTATGCAAGTTATTGTGTTCACTTAAAATCCTATCCATTTAATATAAAAGTGAGATAGTTTGAGTGGTACCGGCCACACTATGCCTCAGATTGTGGTGGGGTTGACTTGTACACATCACAAATGACCCACAAGATCATTTTCCTAAAGTATTAGCAGAATCTGAATGCGTTTGGTTGGTTTTCCATATGCCAGTTGTTGTTTTCACTAAAAATGATGTACATCTCAAATAAAAGTGAGAAACTTTGAATTTTACCAGCCACATCGTGCTTCATATTGAGGTGGGGTTGAATCATACACGTCACAAATGACCCATGTATCCTTTTTCTAAATTATCAACACAATATGAATACGTTTGGTCAGTTTTCCGTATGCAAGTTGTTTTTATATAAAAGGGTGTCCATTTTATACAAAAGAAAGACTCTTAGAGTGATAACGGCCACGCCATGACTTAGATTGAGGTGGGTTAGACTCTTACACATCACATATGACTCATGTATCGTTGTCTTAAAGTATCAACACAATCCGAATATGTTTGGTCAGTTTTTCGTATTCCAGTTTTTGTTTTCACTTACAATTTTGTCCATTTCAAATAAAAGTGAGACACTTTGAGTTGTACCGGTGACACTGTTCCTTGGATTGAGGAAGGGTTTACTCATACACATCAAAAATGACCCATGGATCCTTTTTCTAAATTATCAACACAATCTGAATACATTTTTTTGGTTTTCCATATGCTAGTTGTTTTTACTAAAAATGATGCCAATTTTAAACAAAAGACATACAATTCGAGTGATATCGGCCACACCATGCCTCGTATTGAGGCGAGGTTGAGTCGTACATGTAAAAAATGACCCATTGATACTTGTGATAAAGTATCAACACAATTGGAATACATTTGGTTAGTTTTTAGTAAGAAAGTTGTTTTTACATAAAAGAGTGTCCATTTTAAACAACAGAAATACACTTTGAGAGATACCGGCCACACCGTGCCTTGGATTGAAGCAGGGTTGACTCATAAACGTCACAAATAACCCAAGGATATATTTCCTAATGTATCAATAGAATCCTAATGTGTTTGGTCGGTTTTCCGCATGTCTGTTGTTGTTTTCACTTAAAATGTTATCCATTTTAATTAAAATTGAGACACTTTGAGTGGTACCGACCACACCATGCTTCAGATTGAGGCGGGGTTGACTCGTAAAATTCCAAAATGAACTATGGATATTTTTGATAAAGTATCAAAACAATCCAAATATGTTAGTTCGGTTTTCCATATGCCAACTGTTTTTACTTAAAAGGGTGCCCATTTTAAACAAAAGAAAGACACTTTGAGTGATACCGGCCACACAATTCCTCATATTGAGGTGAGGATGACTCGTACGCGTCATATATGACCCATGGATCATTATCCTAAAGTATTAACACAATCCAAAATTGTTTGGTCAGTTTTCCGTATTCCAGTTGTTGATTTCACTTAAAATGTTGTCCCTTTCAAATAAAGGTGAGACACTTTGAGTGGTACCTGCTACACCATGCCTTAGATTGAGGCAGGGTTGACTCGTACACATCAAAAATGACCCATGGATAGTTTTTCTAAAGTATCATCACAATTAGAATATGTTTGGTTGGTTTTCCATTTGTCAGTTATTTTTACATACAAAAGTGTCCATTTTAAACAAAAGAGAGAAACTTTGAGTGATACCGGCTACACCGTGCCTCAGATTGAGGCAAGGATGACTCGTACACATCACAAATGACCCATGGATAATTTTCCTGAAGTATTAACACAATCAAAAAAAAGTTGTTCTATTTTCCGTATGCATGTTTATGTTTTCATTTAAAATCCTAACCATTTAAAATAAAAGTGAGACAATTTTCATGGTACCGGCCACACCATGCCTCGGATTAAGGAATACTTGACTCTTACACATCACAAATGACCCATAGATCATTTTCCTAAAGTATCAATAGAATTAAACTGTGTTTGGTTGGTTTTCCGTATGCTAGTGGTGGTTTTCACTTAAACTATTGTCCATTTCAAATAAAAGCGTGACACTTTGAGTGGTACCAGCCACCCCGTGCCTCAGATTGAGGCACGATTGACTCGTAAACATCACAAATGACCCATGGATCCCTGTGATAAATTATAAACACAATCCAAATCTCCCAAGTGCTCTTAAGGGAGAATCTCCTTTGATTCTTGGGAGTTTTCAGTGTCGTTAAGTGCGGATTGAATATATGGGTGATTACAATCCCCTCCTAGCTTGCACATTTAGATTAGGGTTTTGAAACTTCTCTCATCTTATTCCGAATCTCTGAAACCCTCTTTTTCGTTGGGATTTAGGGTGAATCTGGAAGAGAGATTAGATTGGGATCCGAGATGCCGAATTAAGAGTGTGATTGTCTCCGGAATAATGGTAGGTGGCCCTTAGTCTTTCGTGAATTGTCATGATGTTCTATATATGTCGAATCACAACTCATCCAATGTTGTGGTGTCAGGTCGGGGGCCTGTACGGGGTCCAGGAAGGAGGGTGGGGGGCTGTCTGGGGGTTAGGACGGAGGGTGGGGGGATGTCTAGGGTTTAGGAAGGAGGGTGGGGGCGGGCTGTCCCGGGTCCATGGAGAAGGGGGGGGGGGGATGTCCAAGGTCCAGGAAGAAGTGTGGGGTTGTCCAGGGAGTTCCCAAACACACAAAAATATAAAAAAATCCTCAAGATACACTTTCATAAAAGCAGACACATAAAAACTACCTTGCATAAAAAAAAGACACAAAAAATAGCCTAGCCTGCAAAATACACTGCATACACCTGCATAAAAAACACACATAAAAAGATCACAAAAAACAGACACACTAAATAATACACTGCATAATACACTGCATAATACACTACATACACTTCACTATATAAAACAACATAAAAAACAGCAAAAAAAACATATAAAAACATTCTTCAAACACCATAAAAAACACCTTCAATAGCACAAAAAATACATATGTATAGAGGGAGGGGAGGGGGTTATCCGGGGTCCAGGAAGGATGGTGGGGGGGGGGGTTGTCTAGGGTCCAAGGAGGAGGGTGGGAGGCTGTCCAAGGTCTAGGAAGGAGGGGGTGCTGTCCGGGGTCTAGGGAGGAGGTTGAGGGTTGTCCGGGGGCTGTTTGGGGGGTTGTCTGGGGTCGAGGGAGGTGGGTGGGGGGGGGGGGGGGGCTATATGGGGGCTGTTTGGGGGCTATCTAGGGGGATCTCTAGGGCCCAGTGAAAAGGGTGAGGGTTTGTCTGAGGGGCTATCCAGGGGGCTGTCCGGTGTCCAAGAAGGAGGGTGGGGAGGCTGTTTGGGGCGGGGGGGGGGGGGGGGGGGGGGCTATTTGGAGTCCAGGGGGAGGGAGGGCTTTCCGGGGGCCTGTCTGGGGGGTTTTACGGGGTCCCAGGAGGAGGGTGGGGGGCTGTATGGGGGGCCATCTCAGATTCATGGGATGGTATTTACGTATTTTCCAAGAAAATTATTTTATGTTTAAAAATATAATTTCATTATATCAACTTATAATCAGACCACCTATTTTCTAAATTCCACAAAAAATTACAATTCCATTAAAATTGGTGTATTTCACAATATCCATGATTTTTAAAAATAAAACATTCATAATATATAAATAATCATTTAAATCATCTAGAATCTCATTTCCTATCAATCATTAAATTTAAGGTTTAATTTATAGTGAAAAATATTCTCGAATCACTAATGATTTATCAATGTTTAAATCAACACCCACAACTAGAAGACCCATGAAAATATGGTGGGCATGCTATCCATGGGGGTGGCTGGGCTGTCCAGGGGGTACGGGTGGTCCAGGGGGTGGGGGTGTCTAGGTGGAGGGGGCTGTCTAGGGGAGGGGTGAATTAGTCACATCAAATCATCAAGTCAAGTTTTATTATTTATATATAAAAAATTAATGATAATGTGACCTACCTAATCACACATATATTTAGTCTGAGAAAATCAATAAACATCAAAGGTCATTAATATCAGTCAAAAATGTAATAGATCAATCTATCCCTCATTACCATCAATATCATCACCATCATCACCACCCTCACCCTCGTCCTCATCGTTATCCCCATCATTGTCCCCTTCCTCCTCCTCACCCTCATACTCAGCCTCGGCCTCCTCATCACCCTCCTCCTCGGCCTCAGCCTCTTCCTTGGTGTCCTCCTCCGCCTCAGCATCCTACCCATCCTCCTCCTCCAGCTTGGCCTCATCCTCACCATCGTCTTGACCACCACTAGAATTTCCACCTGGGGAACCATTTATAGAACAAATCGATGACATATATTCATCACAAGCAGTGTTGGCCTATGGTGGGTGTTTTGGACGTAAAACTTCCATTAGTTTCATAAATGCTGTGTTTGCCCTAGAAGACTGTTCTGCTGTCTCTATGGCCCTTTTTGCAGCCTGTTCTCCATGTGCCTTGACCTGCGGCAACTCGGTGTCACTACAACTCATAACTAAGGAGTGATAAAACCACTTCAGAGCTATACTCTTCCCAGGTTGGTAGCGTACTCTACCAGGGTGCTCATCTCCCAACACCAGATATAGGTAATCGTTTGGCCAAAAATTGTCAGGTTCCTAGGCATCAAGGGCCTCTAAAGAATCCAGTTAAAAATATAAATATATTATTAAGTTACAAAATAGAGTTTAAAATTTTAAATCTACAAGGTAAAACTTACAATCTACTGCTGAGTCAGTTCATTAACTGCACTTCCTTATTTCTTCTTTTTACTCGAGCGAAACAGTTTTCCTAGAGGCAAATATCCTTCTATATTCAATTTATGCCTGTACAATGACATTGAATGTATAAAAACATAATTAAAAAAAGGATACAAGAAAATCAGTAATTGCATAAATAAAATTATATAACAACTATCGAAATCCAATAAATTATAGAAGAATCAATAGAAAGTGTAGGTCATAAAGAATGATTATAAACTGGCATACCTACTGTCTCTCATGATCTAGCATTGTAGTACGTCCCAATGTGTGGATGCATTTCCTAGCATCAATGTTTTTTTATTTCTTCCAGACGCATCCTAAATAAAATTCAATAATTAGTATTAATGAAAAACACGAATATTTTCATTTAAATACCTATAATTTGATTAATTCCGTAAATTGGATAGTCTTCCAATGAGTAATCATATGTCGGTACTATTCTAATGGACAATCATCCATGACAGGGACTTCCTCTAACTCTCTTCCCACTCTAACATGCTATCTAATGTACAACTTAGGCTTATAAGCTCTCCAAATCTCACCTAATCCTTTTAAACGTGCCGGCCGTGCACCCTCAGCATCGGGGAAATTAAACTGCAATTAACATAAAAATATTAATTCATATAAATAAAAAAATTAATATATTGAATTAAATACTACCGATTTTTCACCCATATCTCTACCCAGGATTTATCCACGACTTCATTTGGATGCTGTCTCCATGAGAGCGGGATGACAGGAATGATGTCGGAGTATTTGGAAAGCGTTTCCAAAAAACTACAACATTACTACCCTAATTTTTCAATCATTTGACTATCTTCATTGTAGTCCACCATCAATTGTGTGTGGCAGTTCCACACCGCACACATGCGTGTATTCCCCTGCCCCTGCCTCCTATTAGTAGATGTATCTGTAATGAAAGAAAAAAAATATTTTATCAATACATGTTATAATGAAAATAAATAATGGTGTAACAATTTGTTAGGGTTGTATAAGTATACCTGCAGTAGTCTGATCAATGGGTGCCACTGGATCTGCATAAGTTGAAGGAACACCATGTACCGATGGAGTGGGTCCCAATGTATGCTCTATAGAGACAGACTCATGCGGAGCATGTTTCGAAGAAGATGGAATATAAAATCCTAGAGAGAAGGAATTAGAAGTAAAAGAAGATGACTGGGATGGCTAGCCAAATGCTGGATGGGGAGTGGGAATCATCATCGGATATGGTATAGATGGGTGAGGAGGCTTAGATGTAAGGGTGGTGAAAACAATGGAGGCCTAAATATCCCGTGTGTCCCTAACGGAACACCGAGATCAGAATTTGGGATGTATAATATGTCAGTGGGATGGGCAGGGTCTAATCGGTATGCCGACCAGATCGTCTAGCTCTCATACCCCCCCCCCCCTCATACAAACACCCCTAGTACTGGGACCACTACTAGGATACTCATCAAATAACTGTCGCCTAATATATGGATCCTGAATTTTTTTTTAAAAAAATTAATCACATGACATTATATATTATTTAAATAAAAATATTAGAAATAAAATACTCACAGCCATGCGACGATTGTTGCCCATAATCTGTTTTCATCACCTCTCTTCAATTGGTTTCATTTCCGGAATTTCAAAACAAACATGGAAGTTAATAGAAAAGGACAACTAATGTGTAACCCAAAAACAAAATAAATGATATGCAATAGTGGTATTCCTGGATAATTCAACTAATTATTGTTTTTGGAGAGCTTGAACAAAAATATAATTAAGTCAATAAATCATAGAAGGCGTAATAAAAAAATTAATTTTTAGTAGGATGATTATTTACAAAGTGTAATCAGTCTATTATAATCATGAAACATTGATTCTACCAGATTCATAAGTGGTAAAGCAGTTATAAAAATTAAGGACAAAATTAATTTCTTTAGCTTAGGTAGATGATGCAGGTTTTAATACAAATTTTGTAGAAAAATACAAACCATAATGTTCATTCCCTGGTAAAATGTTAGAGAGAGTTCTGAGAGTCATAAATTTTTTATTTAAATCATAGTTGAAGCATTGAGATGTTCACCAAATTAGAAATTTTGGTTTCTTAGGTTTAAATACAGTCCAATTCCAAATTAAAAAATGCAATTCAAATAAAAATTCCAACTAATAAACATTGAAAATTTACATAACGGTCAAGTCGGATACAACATATTTGTAATCAATATTAAATAAATTTGAATAGTACCAACCTTAACCACCAAACTCGAGGTAAACCAAAAGGATTGAGAACATGGATAGATTATTCTATATATTTTCCACCAAAACTTCAGGTTCACAATCAAATCTGACAATTGAGCTATTAGAGTCATCAAAAGAAATAAATATATTGGTTCCATTGGAAGTATGAAAAGTGTCAATTCCATCATCACCATCATTAAAAATATGTCTTGGAATTACTTCAACTATGACACAAAATTCACGTTGAAGTTGGTCCTTGACATAAAAAACATGTTTAGCCATTGATGCCAATACATATGGTACTTCCGTAGCAAGAGTGAAAGTCATATTAATTACTCGAAATCCACAATCATCAATAAATTTTCCATGTCTCGTCATCGAATCAAAACAATGGAATTTCATCATTGTGACTCATCCATGATAGTAATAATCCATTATTATTATTTTTTCAATGACCCCATAATAACCCACATTTTCAAATCGCGGTATACTATCTGATGCACTAATATAACAATCTATTGTGGCAGTAAATATTACACCATCATGTCGTGTTCTCATGTTATTTTCTTGTTCAGTGACAATAAATTTTTACCCATTGATAACAATTTATTTACAGTCACCAACCACAGTATTAGGACCAAAAGAGAAAGCTCTTATTTCCTCAAATACAAAGTCTGCAGGCAAACTCAATACCTGCAATATTAATGAATATTAATCTAAATTAAATATTGATTTAATTATTTTAAATATTGTCATTTTTTACCTTCAATTTTAACCAAGCAGAAAACTATTTTCTATGAATATTCTCCCTCATTCTCAAAGATAAAGAATGATTCTTTCTATGCATCATTGTTTTATGTTCCCTGTAGATAAAAAATATGAATATTTTAAGAGATATATATGTACGATATACATATTCAATTTATTTACCTGATGTAGTCATCAAAAAAATCTCAGTTGAACAAAACAATGTGATGTTCCATCTCCAGCTCTTCAAGGATTAATGTCTTTAATGTATATAATCCAGAAATTCCTCCCGTTTGAGGAATTGATGAAAAAATGTGTTCAATTTTATCATAAAGTTATTCTTCATTTCTCATTGGTCCGTTCATTCTTATAGTAAGATCAATCAAATTTATTGAGAAAGAATACATACATTCTTGAGCCAAGTAACCGTTTACGATAGAACCTTCGGGATGATTCCTGTTTCGGATATAAGAAATTAATGTGTACATATTTATTTTAGTGGGATACATCCAACGGAAAGAAACAGGTCCTTTGAGAAGTATTTTAGTGGGAATATGGAAAGTCAGATGCAGCATGCATGTGAAAAATGTGGAGGAAATATTTTCTCCAACTCACACAAAATTAATGGGGCATCTGTCATCATTTTTTTCAAGAATTACTTAGACAAATTCTTAGCACAATGATCTCTAAGAAAATGGAGAAACCGAATAATATCTACCCTTACATTATTGGAAAAAAGATGACGAATTGTTATTGGAATCAACTCATGCAGAAGAATGTGATAATAATTATTCTTCAATGATTTTAGCTTCAACTCTCTTCTATTGTCCCGTTTAGATATGTTGCTTGAATAGCC
Source organism: Viscum album (assembly GCA_963277665.1). Lineage (NCBI taxonomy): Eukaryota > Viridiplantae > Streptophyta > Magnoliopsida > Santalales > Viscaceae > Viscum > Viscum album. Next base: position 54,032,821 of record OY728126.1, read on the forward strand.
AGCAAAAAACTCTAACAGTCTCTAATACTTCCAAAAATTGTTTTTTTCCGTAGGTGTTATCAAATAAGAAGAACATGGAACTTGCCATTTATTTTCACTAATATGCACAAGATGCAATTCTGGTCTGATGCCCCAATCCACCAAGTCACACCAAGACCTTAAACCATCTATTTTATTTCCCTTAACATTTAGAGGTATCTAAAGCAACATTTCCCATATATTCTTTTCAAAGTGAATTACGTCTAAAAAATGACATAATTTTTTTTTTGACCAATAAGGCAAATCAAAAAAGAAACTCATCTTCCTTTAATTGTAATAGGTTTTAGTGCAAACATTCTTTCTCTTTCCAGATTTAATTTTACCCTTACCAAATGAAAAACTGAAATCTTTCAATTCATTAATCCCATCATTTCCAGACATATGCTGAGGTGGATCATCGGTCTCTATGGTATTATCAAATCTTCATTTACTATTTCTATATGGATGGTCCACTGGAAAGAATCATCGATGTCCCCTAAAATTGAAACTACAATGATGTTTCAGTCTTCTGGATTGTGTATTCTTAATACAAATAGGACATGACAGTTTTTCCTTCGTGCTCCTTCCATACATCATTGCATAAGCTGGAAAATCATTGATCATCCACATAAGCACAACATGCATCTGAAATATGTCTTTTGAATATGCATCGTATGTGTTCACACCCACATCCCAAAGAATGTTCAAATCTTTTATTAAAGGTAGCAAGTATACTTCAATATCAATTCCAGGATTATAAGGTCCAGATATGAGTATACTCATGAAAGTGAAAGGTTTTTTCATACACAACATGGGGGAAGATTATAAATGAGTATAAAAACTGGCCATGTGCTATGCGAAGGAATAATATTCCCAAAAAAATTAAAACCGATGCATGGAAGACCCAACCTCACATTACGCATGTCAGCTGCAAAATTAGGATATCGAGCATCAAATCTCTACCATGAAAATCCATCTTCAGGGTGATCCAACTCATCATTAGTCTTTTTTTTCTCTCTGTATCATGTCATCTAATTTTTATTAATATTTCATCAGACATAAAAAAATTCTGGAGTCTGGGGATCAATGGAAAGTGCCACATTACTTTCTGTGGCACATGGGATGGGGTTCTATTAGATTTTCAAATCCAGTGGGATGTGCCACATTTATTACCATCATTTCGTTCAATGGTTTCCTCCAGGAATAAACTACAATCTTTCGGGCAAGCAAGAATTTACTTTTTTGAAAATCCAAGTTTCTTAACTAAATTACATTCCATATAGTCGTTTGAGGGAATATTTACATCATCTAGAATTAAATCCTTCAATAAGGTAAGAATTTAATCGATTTATTTATTAGAAATCCCATACATAGTTTTCCAATGAAACAATCAGATTAAAAATTCTAGCTTTATCATTTTATTGCATTGTCGATATACTGGAGTTGTGGAAACATCATTCAATTTTTTTTCACCATGAAAACTTCATCATTTTCATTAGACGCATCATGTGTGCTCATATCGAAGACTTCTTGGTCCCGAATCCTTTCTTTTTCATGATGATGAATAAACAGAAACTGGTCATATAAAAAATTCTCCACTCTAGTTCTCTCATTTGGATCATCAGCAATTTGAGATTTCATTTTCTCCTGATTGTGATACCACACATTGTAGTTTTCTTGAAAACCATATTTGGTTATGTGGTATCTGACTTCTTCATAGCTCAACCAAGGTCTACCAACACAATTGGAACCTAGGAAGTGTATATGACCCCTATTTGAAGCATTGTGAAATGAAAAATATAAAAACTCTCCAAATTGTTTTGAAAATCACTTGAGATCCAATCGTTTTAATACATTCAAACTCTATCCGTTCTATAAAAAAATTGTTATAAGTCATTTCATCAAATGAAATTAAATAATATTGATGTTTAATCGAATTTTTTTTATGTAAACTAGAATTGGTCATTTTATATGAATCCATAATTGACACACTAGTCTATATGAAAATCATAATATAAAAGACAACAAAATATCTTTGAAGAATTATACATGAGTGTACAAGATCATGTACAATTGTGCAGGAGAATTATTCCGTAGTTGACTAAATTTTAGATTGAATAAATTTTATATTTTTTTAGATAATTTGTGTGATCACATACATTTCCCAAGGGTGAGGGGGTGTCTAGGGGTGCGGGGTGTCTAGGGAGGTTGTGTGGTTGTCCAGGGGGGTTAGAGATGTCCAGGGGTGGAAGGATGTCTAGGGGGGAAGGGTGTCCAGGTGGGTTGGCTATCCACAGGGGTGGTCGGGCTGTCCAGTGGGGTAGGGTTTTCCAGGGGGTGGGGCTGTCTAGGGGGGTCAGGGTGTCCATGTGGGCGGGTTATCCACAGGGGTGGTCAGGATGTCCTGGGGGTAGGGGGTGTCCAGGGGGGTGAGCGGGCTATCCAGAGGGTGAGCGGGGTGTCCAGGGGGTGGGTGGGCTGTCCAAGGGGGTGGGTGGGCTGTCCAAGGGGGGTGGTTAGTCTGTCCACGAGGATGGCAGGGCTGTCCAATGGGGTCAAGGGTGTCAACAGGGTAGGGGGCTTTCCAGGGGTGGGGACATCTAGTGGGATGGGGGTGTCCAGGGGGTGGTGGGCGGGGTGTCCCAGGGGGGTGGGGGGTGGGGTGGGCGGTCTGTCCACTAGGGTGACAGGGCTATCTAGGAGGGTCAGGGTTTTCTAGGGGGTGGGTGGGGGGTTTTCGAGGGGGTACGAGGTGTCCAAAGGGTGGGAAGCCTGTCCAAGGGGTGGTTGGACTATCCAGGGGTTACAGGGTGTCTAGGGGGGTGGACAAGCTATCCACGGGGGGTGGTCTGGCTTTCCATGGGGGTGGCGAGGTTGTCTAGTGGGGTCAGGGGTGTCTGTGGGGGGGGGGGGATTTCTAGGGGGTGGGGGAATTAGGGGGGATCAGGGTGTTCGGGGGGTGTTGGGTGGTTTTCTGGGGGGGGGGGGATTTCCACGGAGGTGGGGGCTGCGCATGGGGGGGGGGTGTCCGGGGGGGGGGGGGGTATCTAGGGTGGTACAGGGTGGGTGGGTGGGCTATCCACGGGGGGTGGCGGTGTTGTCCAAGGGGTACAGGGTGTCCAGGTGGGGGTGAGTGGGCTGTCCAAGGGGGTGGGGGGCTGTCTAGGGGGGTATGGGGTGTCCAGCGGGTGCAAGAGCTATATACGGGGGTTATGGGGATGTCTAGGGGGGTCGGGGGGTCCAGGTGGTAGGGGTGGGGGAGATTTCCATGAGCGGGGGGATGTCTAGGGGGTACGAGGTGTCTAGGGGGTGGGCGGCTATCCAGGTGGGTGGAGGGGCTATCCAGGGGGTACATGGTGTCTAGGGGGGTGGGCAGCTGTCCAAGGGGGGTGGGGGGGCTGTCCACGGGGGTGGTAGGGCTGTCCAAGGGGGTGGTAGGGCTGTCTAAGGGGTGGGGGTGTCAATGGGTGGTGGGGGGGGGGGGGGTCCAAGGGGGTGAGGGGATTTCCAAGGTGTGGGGCTGTCCACCCCCAAACTAGGGTCATAAAATCCAATCTTTATCCAATTATAGCATGATTTTAATCCTATTATAGATGACTAATAAGTCTGTTGGTGTAAACCATGAATATCATACATATAAATCACAACACACCCAATTGAAAACACATCACCAAATATCATACATGGATTAAATTTTATGAGCCATGTTTCGATGGGACAATACTCATAAGAGTATGAGGCTTGTTATATCATTAGGTGATATGGATTTGTAAGAATGTTAAACTTGTATGAGATCAATATGGATAGTGGATATGAACCGAAGTGATATTTCTTTGCATAGATCACTTCTTCTTGGAAGGGTATGAGTGAGTGTTGGTATGGACATTCAAGAAAAGTCTTAACATTTGAAAGAAACTATACATTGGTTATATTTGATTCCTACGTTTTTGTAGAGTTTTTGAGTGGAAAACCCACCCCCATTTACCCCCACCTAGATAGTCCCCCACCCCACCTGGACACCCCCACCACACCTGAAAACCCCACCCCTCCTCCCTAGACAACCAACACCCCCTCCACCACCTAGATAGCCCACCCAACCCTCTTCGACAACCCACCCCCTTGACAGCCCACACCCCCTCCCCCACCTGGATAGCCCACCCAACACCACCCCTGGACAACCTACCCCCTCCCTGGATAGCCCAAACCCCCCTACATCCACCCCCCCGACAGCCCCCCTAGACACCCCCACTTGGACAGCCCACGCCCCCACCCCCCACTGGACATCCCCCCTAGACAACCCATACCCCTCCCCCACCTGGATAGCCCCCAGGACATCCCACCCCCTCCCTGGACAGCCCACACCCCCTCCTTTGCATCCCCCCACTTGGACAGCCCCCCACCTGGACAACTCACCCCCACCTGGACAACCCACCCCCTCCCTGGACACACCACACCCCCTCCACCACATCGACACCCCACCATGACCTCCCTAGACAACCCACACCCCTCCTTGGAGAAGCCCATACCTCTATACCCCCTCCCCCAAACCCCTATATCCCCCCTACCCCCCTTGTATCCCCCTACCCCCGGAGAACCGACCCCCACCTGGACAACCCCCCACACCAGGATAGCCCCCCTACCCCTCTTGCATTCACCCTTAGGGTATTTTTATTTAAAATCTTTTTATTCCTTTATAAATCCAAAATATCATGCATTAGCAATTTTACTAAACAAAAAACATAAAAACCCACTAAAATTAAAATATTAAACCCCACTAAACATATAACATAAAACAAACATAAAACAAACCCTTTAACCCACTACACAAATAACATTAAACAAACCCATTACCCCATGCACAAAACAAAACCCACTAAACAGACCCTTTACCATGTATGAAGTGTAGAACAAAAAAACATAAAACAAACCAATGTGTTTTGTACTCCAACAACAATAGCTCTAATTTAGCTGAAATCAAAACATCAATCATAAACCAAAAAGAGGAAGAAAACTAAAACAGAGGCAACACTTTCTAATTTGATGTGTATAAATAAAAATTTGTTTGATTGAAGAAGGATCATCGGCTGGAAGGTGTTTTGCGGCCAAGAAGACTTCGAGAGGAGGTCTGGATTAGATCTGAAATCGGGTCGACTGAGAGCTGGGGCAATGGGTATTTGGGGGAAAACATTCCCAATGGTTTTTAAAAACCGTTGGTAAAGATTCTCTTTACCATCTGTTTTGATAAACCTTTGGTATACCTTATAGAAAATAGTTATTTCCTAATGATTTTGTAAAACAGTTGGGAAATATTAGGAATATATACACATTTCAAATGATTTGAACAAACTGTTGGCAAATGTTGCTTCTTTTACACTATAGAAACGGTTTCTTCAAACCGTTGCTATATTACCATTAAGAAAACACCATATTCCAGTAGTGAACATACATGGAACATATAAATGATAGTTTTAATTAAACTTTGTACCATATGCAATATATATATTATTTTTTAATTATAATTTACAAATTTATAATTTATTTTTTATTCATTAAATACAACAATGAAATGAATGTTGCATTTATGTATACATACGACCTACTGTCTCTATGAACAATGCAATCATTTTCTATTGAAAAAAATAATGGACTCGTATAAATAAATATATACTGTCTAAATATGGTTTAAAATATGGAGATGATTAAACCATGCTCTAATTAATGATAGTAACAAATAACAAGTTAAAACTTACTCGATCAAACTAGAAAATTCACACCTAAAATAGTGAAATTAATAAAACACTATTCACAAATGGGTTATGAAATATTATAATGAATTAATATATGATATTATAAAAATGAATATAGTTATAGTATTAGTTATTACCATATTTTAACCCTTATGTATGTCATATTCTCATGTTAACATGTTTCTCATTACTCTTTGAAAATCTCTCAAAAAATATTTCTTTACATTTTTTTACAACTTATTGCACAATTCTTTGATGTTGAATATGAAATTGTTCACTTAATTTTCAGTATCCACAATTTTTTTTGAACAAAATAATTATATTTTTTCTTAATTTTCACTATTTATTTACTATTTATTATTTAATTCTTAACATCGTCAACAAATACCTTTAAATCAATAATTTCATTTCGTATGTTTTATTTTTTTATACATGAATAAAATAATTATTAGTAGAAGATTAATTTTACTTATATAATTTTTTTATCTACACCTCTAAATTATATATCTTTGATATACACTCATTAATATATAATTTATAAATAATTTCTATTTAATTATCTTATTCTTCCCTTACGGAGTTTCCAATTTCATCTATAGTGAAATTTTCATTATTCATCTTAGAAATGTGTTGTTTCTCATAAAATTCATCTTAAGAATTATAAAATTCCTCATAATATTCACTATTTTAACTTCATTCACACATTGATAATCTCTTTATATTTTTTATTTATAGAAATTAATTCCCTTATATTTGGAATAAGTCCTGGACTTATTATCCTTTAATAATTTATCTTTAAAGGATCTCCATTTACTTTCTTATTCTTCCTCACTAGATTAATCTTATTTTATCATAGGATAGTTAAAAAATATATAATTATTACATAATTAAAATATTTAAGTGGAATATTTACCTTGAACATAAATTTTACTCTTATCATATTTCTAGAAATAAGCGACACCTTTTTATAAAAAATTAAATTAATAAATGAATATGAATACGAATAACAAATATATTCATTATGATATTATTTCTTATTATTATCCATATTGAGGCATTAAAATTAATCTATTTTTATTCCTTGTTCTTATTTTTTAAAAATATCATCTTCATCACCACAAACGAAATAAGAATGTGATTAATGTTATCCAAAGTAAGAGTTCTTATATCCTTATATTTTCAAGTTGAGAAATTAACATCAAACAAATCTAGTTAAATGAAAAGTATCATCTCTACTATTTTGAATCTTCCATTTTCTCATAATAACTCAGGACTATTATCAATATACCATTCAAACTTATTAATAAGTTATATAAATATTCATCTTCCTACATCATGGGTTATTTATACTTCTATATCTAATTTTTTGGTTTATATTACTTTACTATGACATTTCATTTATAAAATTATCATATTTTAATTTAAAAATATTGATTCCTTTAAATTTCAAAAATCATTTCTCTGATCGAAATTCTAATATAAAATTCATAACATTACAATAATTTTGAAGATTCTTTATATCTACTACTATTATAGTATCATTCTTTGCATGAGGTAGCCATCAGTTTTAGCATCTAAAATTTATAACTTATTAACAAAAGTTAAGGCACCATATTGTCCATATATATGTATTATTTTTTCAAAAGAAAGTGGGAAACCCTTTATATTCACCAAATTATGGTTTTCCATCATATAAAATAATGAATAAAACACTATTCAATAAAATGGAAACTGTAATCCTCGAAAGAATAAATAATAGACCATAGATTTAGGGAAATGATATTTTATACCAATTGAAAATAAACCCACAAATAAAATTAAATCACTGAGGGGGATTATTGATTTTAATTAATTTTATGTTTCCTTATTAAGACAATCCTAAATTCAGGCTGTCTCCAAACATAGAAACATTAATGGAAAACTAGATTTACATGTCTCACCTCCATGAATGATAAGTCTAATCCATGAAATTATATATATTTAATAGAGATCATACTACCCACTATTATCAACATGTAAATACAACAAGGTGATAATATTAATGTACTCATGTCACAAAAAGTCTATTAACTATGATTTTTTTTACCATATTATTATAATGATTGTCATGACCCGTCATCGGGGCCCGTGCTGTGACTACCCCAAGCCTGCCATCCATAGGACAGGGGCTGGCGACTAGCACCAAAGGCGTAAATCCCAATCAAAAGGGAAGGCATTGCCTTTACTAAAAGAAATCACACAAAAACAGAGTACAAGCAGAAGCTACACTAAGTAAAGTAGTATAACAAATGTGCTGAAAGTACAAGGGGCCAGAAATACAAGCCCAAAATAAAGATACAACTACAACTGAAACTAAAGTACAACTCAAAGGACAACAGATGAAAGGTGACAAGCAGCTCCTGGATCGTCCTCTGGGTTCCTACCTGAAGGGTTGGTACAGATGTCCTCCTCAGTACTCCACGTGTGTCCGTCTGCTCCAGGTACCGACTCGTTGTGAGATCCACCTCAGGGTACCGACTCGTTGTGAGATCCACCTCCGGGTACCGACTCGTCATGAGATCCACCTCCGGGTACCGACACCTCGTGAGATCCACCTCTGGGTACCGACTCGTCGTGAGATCCACCTCCGGGTACCGACTCTTCGTGAGATCCACCTCCGGGTACCGACTCGTCGTGAGATCCACCTCTGGGTACCGCCCAGCTCTACAAGCCTCAACCACGATCAGTGATGTCCATCATCTGCAACCAACACAACGAGGTGCGGGAAAATCCCATGTAGGGGTGAGTATACGATACTCAGTAGGGACCCCAAGACCCTCAAGGTGTCACTCAATCTAACAAGGATAATCACAAATAATGTTCTCAACAGATAACCCTTACTTAGGTATAAGCCCATACTTATACCTAAGTTACCAAGTATCCCATCTCAGCCACGAGGTGTCACACAGATATGAAGTTGACAGATAACCACTACTTATGTATATTTCCATACATATACGTAAGTTATCTAGTAACCCATCTCAATCATGATGAAAACAGAAAGGTCAATGACTCAGATCAAACCAGGATTTTCATTATCGAAACCGTAACTGCTGAAGAGCTCTGTCTCTAATGAGCACAGTGATCCTGTCATGACTCTGAGGTCCTTCTCACTAACCTACGATTGCTGAGGTTCTCCTCCTATCGAGTACCATGGGTCTGCCACCTCACAAAGTAGTGCTCCTCCGCCATGGGTCTGCCACCTCACACAGTAGTGCTCCCCCTCATAGCCTACAGAGGTACTCATCCTATCGTGTACCGTAGGTCTGCCACCTCACAAAGTAGTGCTCCTCTGCCATGGGTCTTCCACCTCACAAAGTAGTGCTCCCCACTGGGCTATGCAAGTCACTCCGAATTGAATCAGACAAGTAGTCATTAGGTCTCAGCCAGCTACAAGGTCTCCGCACTCCATATGCTCGTCTCCGGGAGGGTCCGCTCCATGAGCTATAGGTCAATACTCCAACTATCAAAAAGTTCCACGAAGAAGTATCTCAATGTACCACCTCGTCAAAGGGGTCTCAATGCAAAAGACGACGCGTCAATCGGGTGCTCGGTCTATGAGTTATTAGTCTTTTCGTCCCAGGGGCCCGGTTGGTTTCATGTACGAACCAACCCGGCCGTATATCAACTGTACCCCGAACTCACATATGGTATACTCATATGGACTATTTCTCGATGTGATCACCAACTCCGCTGACAGTTGGTCAAACGGACGTCCGGTCTGGAAGTTATCAGCTTCTCCGTTCAAGGGGACCGGTTGGATTTCGGGTACAATCCAACCCGGCCATACTCCAACTGTGTCCAAACATCAAGCAGAGTAATACCAAAGGTCCGTCTCACTAATAGGAATCCAATAAAGTCGATAGCACGTCAATCAGACGTCCGGAGCTCAAGTTATAGGTGTTTCCGCTCCGAGGACCTGGTTGGTTTTGTGTTCGAAACAACCCGGACCTACACAAAATTCTTTGAAACCTTGAGTTTAATATACCAAAACGACCGTCTCAATCCATGGATCGTGTTGCAACTGATTGTACGCAAATCGGAAGTCCATAGCCCAAGTTACGGGCGTTTGAACGAATCTTCCCGCTTTTAGGGGGTTTTGGGCCCTGACCGACCCGGCCCAAGACCCCCTGGGTCGGCCCGAACCGGGTCAACCCAACCTGGGTCCAAGTCCAGCACACTTGGGTGTGGCCCGACCCAGTGGGCGGCCTGGTCCAGCGGGCGGCCCAGCCCAGCGGGCGGCCCGGCCCAGCGGCGGGGCGCCCTGGCCTAGCGCGAGCGGCCCGGCTCAGCTGGGCGCTCGGTCTGTGACCGAGTAGCGCAAAGGGGGGACGATGCCCCCTCACCTTGTAATGGAAGCCCCGCGTGGGGGGACCTACTGTCTACCACTGGGGGTTTCGACCCCCAGAATTTGGAACGGCCGACCCGGTTGGCCGGCCGGTGCGGCCGACGCGGGACCCCGCGGTCCCGACCTTCAAGCGCTGGCTGCCGGTTTTATCCGGCTGCCTCCAGGTCTTCCGCCGCGGCAAAAGGGTTGCAGCTCTTGATGCTCCGGCGGCCGGGGAGTCCGGCCTCCCCCTGTCGGTGACCGCCGCGACCTTAGGCCGCGACCCTTATTCGACCGGGGTGGCGTGTCGGCGCCGCACCCCTCCGCCGTGGCCTGCCCCGGGCGCGGCCCCTGCTCCAGCCGCGGCCTCTTTCAGCCTTAACGACACTACGTGATGATGACACGCTCCTTCGCCGCAGTTCCCTCATTTCTGCGCGGTGCGACGGCACTGCGCCGTCTCCGTTCCAATCCACAATGAAGGACAACCGTAAAAAGGGAGGCGGGTCGACCGTGTTTGTGCGGTCTGGCCCCCTCCCGTTAATCGATAGCAAGCGGCTAAAAGATTAAGGATGAACGCCCAAATATTCACGAACAGAGAATCAAACCCCTACCTCGAAAAAGGAATTAGTCAGTGTCGTGGTAGACGGCGTCACGGTAGACAGGCGTCGTTCCTTCAACATCGGGAAGGGTGAAGCCGAGGGTGGCGTCGGCATTCTTCGCGTTCTTCGTTGGAGAGGATATGATTTCCCCAAGTGTTGGGTGTCGCAATACTTTACCAGCACTTCGTCTATTGGTGATGTCAACCCAAAACCTTCTCCCAAGATCCCTATATATAAGAGAGGGGGAGAGGTATGTAACCATCGTGGAATTTATGACGGTTCATTTATTTGGAACCTTCCTAAATTCCAACGATGCAGTTACTTAATTTAAAAAGGGGATCGGGCGAATTAAATTGCGTTTGCACAATTTAAGAGGTGCGTTGACACTACTTAAGAGTGGAGGATGCCAAGAAATTTCCCCCACATAGCCTGCGTCAAAACATATGACACGAATCAATTTTATGTTGACACAAAAAATTAATTTACAGTAATTAATTTCACGTCGACGCATAAAATTAAATCATAGCAATTAATTTTTATGTCGACCCATAAAATTAACTGAAAACAATTAATTTTACGTCAACTCATAAAATTAATTGAGAGCAATTAATTTTACGTCGACCCATAAAATTTACTGACAACAATTAATTTTATGTCAACCCATAAAATTAATTGAGTGCTGACATATAAAATTAATTGATGGGGGGGGGGGTTTGAGAGGTTTCCTCTCCCTCCCCATTAAATGGGAGGTTAGGGTGTGGCAGTTCCACCACCAACTCCCAAGTGGAGCTTCTAACCACTTTATCCGCACTACATGTGTTTAACAAAAAAAATATTCACTTATTTTATTTTATTAACCCACGTAAAACCCCAAAAACTAACTTTCATACCCGATCATCCTCTGTTGAGGTGGAAGCATTCTTAAGTGAATATCGGCACTATGAGTTCAATGGTGCCCTCAGAATTTGATTCTGAGCACCGGTTCAAAAGTTATAAAATGCCACTCGTACTTTTACTGAACGTACCCGAAAAAACGTTCGGAAAATTATTATCAGTCACCCTCGACCCGCTGCGATCAAGATTAGGCTCTGCCTAAAAGAAACATGCCCCAACGAACTCAACAGTACTCTCAGATTTTCAATTCGAGTTACCGTTTATATGATATGAATTTTACAATAAAATAATTGTCACATAATGTTTTTATTTATGGCCAAAAAATAATTTTCTAAGGTGGCTCGCACTGGACAAAGTCAGTATCTTCTTAAAGGAAGCATACCCTAACGAGTTCAGCAGTGGTCTGAGATTTCTAATCTGAGTTACCGTTTGTGAGTTATAAGCACTTGAAAAATAAAATAACTTTATTTAGTTATTTTATTTACAGTTATTCCACTTTCGGGTTTTCTCACAGGAGGCCTGTGACGACTAAACTTAAGTCACGCCTAGGGTAAACCCCCCATCCTGAGCACAACGGTGTCCTCAGATTTCTGATCCGAGTAACCATTTAAGAGTAATTCCACTTTTGCAGGATAACTTATTACTCGCGTTAATTTAAGCTTAACAAAAATTCAAAAAATTATTCCGGGCACACCAGGCCTCAGAATCAGGTGTTGTCAGAAACTATGTACTCATAAAATTCCAAAGAATTTAATAAAAACAATTCCTTGAAATTTATGGGTCATTACATTACAATCACCTCAGGGATTTACGTCCCCATAAAGGTACACCAAAAACTAGGAAAACAAAAGGGGGTACTGTACACGAATCTGAGCCTCCCACTCCCATGTGCTCTCTTGGAGGTTCCCGTGATGCCATATGATGCAAAATAGAGGAATCGACCTTCCACATAGGACCCGATCCTGTCGATCCTCGATGTCCACCGGGACCTCCGCAAAAGTCGCCCCATCATCGATGTCCAGCTCCCCATGGTCGATGATATGCGTCGGGTCGTGCACGTATCTCCTCAGCTGAGATACATGGAAAAAAACGTCATGCACCTTGTGCAACTGAGGTGGATGGGTCAAGCGGTAAACCACCCTTCCTACCCTGTTGAGGACCTAGAAGGTTCCGATGAAGTGCGAAGATAACGTGTAGCCCTGGCCAAAACTCCATAATCCACGTTGAGGTGAGAAACGTAAGAAAATGTGGTCTCCATCCTTGAACTCTACTGGTCTCCGCCTCCTAGATGTCCTGAACCTTCTGTGGTCCTACAAGAGCTGCTAAGATTTCTTCTTTTCTGATAAGAGAAATCTTGTCTCATCCCCTGGATGAACCACGTTCTTTTCCTAATACAGTCAATCCTGATAGGGATGATAATAATCCATACCAAGGATGATGTCGTAAGGCCTCGACGTTACTACCAAGAGATCCAACCATTACTCTCACCTCCAAGGGTTGAGTCACACTATCGACATAAGTGTGTGGTCATTGGGTCTCCTCCAGTAGGTATCTCAAAAGTGAGGGTCAAGTCAACAATTTTAACCAGGACCTCCCAGTATCAACCAAAAAAATGTACAGGAAAGCAAACATCACCAAGATAAGTGTCTTCTATTACTGCAGCTCGATGTACAAATGCAAAAATACAACAGCAACATGGAACTAGAAGTATAAGGAACAAAAGGAATCCACTAGTTCTGCTCCTGTCCACCTGCTTCCGGAGATCTACTGCCTTGCCCACTGCTCGGCTGTTGCTCAAGCACCCACCGCTGCTTCTATCTTGGTGGCTCCTCCAATGCCTATGGATCAACTGTGCAGGGAGACGGACAGTCACGTGCCATATGACCCTTCCTACCGCATTCATAACACATACTGCTCCTCATAAGTATGGATCTGTTTTGTGTGCCTCGCACAACCAAAACGGTATCCCGAGGTCACCCACCTGCTAGTCTTGTCCTCTTGGACCCCTACATCATCTTTCTACTGCCTACTGATGACTTAGCTACGGATGGAAAATCCCGCAGCAAAGGAAGAAGCTCCTGAGCATGCTCGGAGTGTAGAGTCACTGGTATGAACTCCACCCTGAAGAAGGTCTCGAAGTCTCCCCATGTGAAGGTCATATCATCACAAAACATGAGCATCTAGATCCACCATCTACCTGTTTCCGCCTGAAGGAGGCTGACAACAAAAATCACCATGAAGTCCACTGGTGTACCACCTATCCTGAAAATTCTCACCACAGCCTCCAGCCAATCCTCAGCCGCCTCTGGGTCCGTCTCTCCCTAAAACATGGGTGGCCTCTGGAGATGGAACTCTTGCAGCGTGCTCAAGCGGTGTGCATCGCCTACTGCTGGGGCTGGTGGCATTGGTTTCCCAACGTATGGTAGTATCGGTGGTGCCTCCACTGGTGCCTCAACTATAAGAGGTCCCTGTACCAAGGCCTCATTGCTTTTCAGGATGTCAGTACGTACATCCCTCTAGGCTCTAGCTATTCATCCGTGAAAAAACATCCTGAAAGAAACATACATGACACGGTCAAATGATTTATACCTGTTGAGTTGACCTGGTTTGAGCTGACTTTTAAACTCTTGGAAACATACACGCAATCAGTGTTTTTGTGCACAATGTTTGAAATCAGTAGTCAGGGTCCTGGTGTATGGATACGTCGGCCGCCGCAGCGACACTGGACTCCCTGAACTGAAGACCACACTCGGTACCCTTAACACTACTGCTTCATAGAAAGGAAAGATCAGAGTCCTGAGTTTTGTGGTAGAACCGACTCGTATGATACTAATTTATCACGACCCGTCCTTGGGGCTCGTGCCGTGACTACCCCAAGCCCGCCTTCCATAGGCTAGGGGCTGGCGACTAGCACCAAAGGTGTAAATACCAATAAAAGGGAAGGCATTGCCTTTACGAAACGAAAGAACACACAAACAGAGTACAAGAAGAAGCTACACTAAGTAATGTAGTATAACAAACGTGCTGAAAGTACGAGGGGCCAGAAATACAAGCCCAAAAGAAAGATACAGCTACAACTGATAGTAAAGTACAACTCAAAGGACAAAAGTTGAAAGGTGACAAGCAGCTCCTGGATCGTCCTCCGGGTTCCTACCTGAAGGGTAGGTACAGATGTCCTCCTTAGCACTCCACGTCTGTCCGTCTCCTCCAGGTACTGACTCGTTGTGATATCCACCTCCGGGTACCGACTCGTTGTGAGGTCCACCTCTTGGTACCGTCCACCTCTACAAGACTCAACCACGATCAATGATGTCCATCGTCTGTAACCAATACAATGAGGTGCATGCAAAGCCCGTGCAGGGGTGAGTATACGATACTCAGTAGGGACCCCAAGACCCTCAATGTCTCACTAAATCCAACAAGGATAATCACAAAGAAATATCTCAAAATATAACCCTTAATTAGGTATAAGCCCATACTTATAACTAAGTTACCAAGTAACCCATCCCAGCCACGAGGTGTCACACATATATGAAGTCGAAGGATAACTACTACTTAGGTATATTCCCATACATATACGTAAGTTATCTAGTAACCCATCTCAATCATGAATAAAACACAACGGTCAATAACTTAGCACAAACCATGATTTTCATTATCGAAACCATGACTACTGAAGAGCTCTGTCTCTGACAAGCACAGTGATCCTGTCATGACTCCGAGGTATTGCTCACTAAACTAAAACTGGTGAGGTACTCCTCCTGTCGAGTACCACGAGTCTGCCACCTCACAAAGTAGTGCTCCTCCGCCATTGGTCTGCCACCTCACACAGTAGTGCTCCCCCTCATAGCCTACAGAGGTACTCCTCCTGTCGAGTACCGCGGGTCTGCCACCTCACAAAGTAGTGCTCCCCACTGGGCTATGCAAGTCACTCCGAATCGAATCAGACAAGAAGTCATCAGGTCTCAACCAACTACACTGTCTCCGTACACAATACGCTCGTCTCCGGGAGGGTCTTCTCCATGAGCTACAGGTCGATACTCCATGTATCACAAAGTCCCATGAAGAAGTATCTCAAAGGAATGCCTCGTCATAGGGGTCTCAACGCAACAGACGGCGCGTCAATCGGACGCCCGGTCTGTGAGTTATTAGCCTTTTTATCCCAGGGGCCCGGTAGGTTTCTTGTACGAACCAACCCGACCGTATCTCAACTGTACCCCAAACTCACATATGATATACTCATAGGGACCGTTTTTTTCGATGTGATCACCAAAGCCGCTGATGGTTTGTCAAACGGACGTCCAGCCTGAAAGTTATCAGCTTTTCTGTTCCAAGGGCCCGGTTGGATTTCGGGTACAATCCAACCCGGTCATACTCCAACTGCATCCAAACCTCGAGAGGAGTAATCCCAATGGTGCGTCTCACTAAGAGGAATCTAACAAAGTCGACGGCATGTCAATCGGACGTCCGGAGCTCAAGTTATAGGCATTTCCGCTCCGAGGACCCGGTTGGTTTCGTGTTCGAACCAACCCGGCCATACCCAAAGTTCTCCGAAACCTTGAGTGTAATATACTGAAATGACCGTCTCAATACAAGGATCGCGTCGCAACTGACAGTGCGCCAATCGGAGGTCCATATCCCATGTAACGGGCGTTTGAACGAATCTGCCCACTTTTAGGGGGGTTTGGGCCCAGACCAACCTGGCCCAAGACCCCCTGGGTCGGCCCGAACCGGGTCTACCCGACCCGAGTCCGGGTCCAGTGCACTTGGGCACGGCCCGACCCGGCGGCTGGGCGCCTTGGCCCAGCGCGAGTGGCCCAGCTCGGCTAGGCGCTCGGGCTGTGACCGAGCGGCGCAAAGGGGGTGCGCTGCCCCCTCGCCTAGCAACGGCGGCCCCAAGTGGGGGGACCTTCTATCCAACACCGGGGGATATGACCCCTGGAATTCTGAACGGCTGGCCCAGTTGGACGGCCGGTGCCGCCGCCGCGGGACCCCGCGGTCCCGCCCTCCAAGCGCCGGCGGCCGGATAAATCCGGCCGCCTCCAGGTCTTCCGCCGTGGCCAAAGGGCTGCGGCTCTTGATGCTCCGACGGCTGGGGAGTCCGGCCGCCCCCTGTCGGTGACTGCTGCGACCCTTCTTCGACCGACGTGGTGCGTCGGCGCCGCGCCCCTCCGCTGCGGCCCCTGCTCCGGCCGCAACCTCTTTCGGCCTTAACGGCCCGGCGCGACGGCGCTGCGCTCCTTCGCCGCAGTTCCCTCGTTTCCGCACGATGCGACGGCACCGCGCCTTCTCCGTTCCAATCCACAACAAAGGACAACAGTAAAAAGGGAGGAGGGTCGACCGTGTTTGTGCGGTCCGTCCCCCTCCTGTTAATCGATAGCAAGCGGTTGAAATATTAACGATGAACGCCCAAATATTCACGAACAAAGAATCAAACCCCTACCTCAAAGAAGGCGTTTGTCAGTGTCGCGGTAGATGGCATTGCGGTAGACGGGCGCCGTTCCATCAGCATCGGGAAGGGTGAAGCCGAGGGTGGCGTCGACGTTCTTCACGTTCTTCATTGGAGAGGATATGATTTCCCCAATTGTTAGGCATCACAATACTTTACCAGCGCTTCGTCGCTTGGTGAAGCCGTCCCAAAACCTTCTCCCAAGCTCCCTATATATAGGAGAGGGGGAGAGGTATGCAACCATCATGGAATTTATGACGGTTCATTTATTTAGAACCGTCCTAAATTCCAACGATGCGGTTACTTAATTTAAAAAGGGGGCCGAGCGAATTAAATTACGTTGGCGCAATTTAAGAGGTGCGTTGACACTACTTAAGAGTGGAGGATGCCAAGAAGTTTCCCCCACATAGCCTGCGTCAAAACCTATGACACGAATCCACTTTATGTTGACACATAAAATTAATTGATTGCAATTAATTTCATGTCGACACATAAAATTAAATCACAACAATTAATTTTTACGTCGACCCATAAAATTAACTGAAAACAATTAATTTTACGTCAACTCATAAAACTAATTGAGAGCAATTAATTTTACGTCGACACATAAAATTAACTGACAATAATTAATTTTACGTTGACCCATAAAATTAATTGAGTGCAATTAATTTTACGTCAACATATAAAATTAATTGATGGGGGGTTTGAGAGGTTTCCTCTCCTTCCCCATTTAATGGGTGGTTAGGGTGTGGCGGTTCCACCACCAACTCCCAAGTGGAGCTTCTTACCAATTTATCCACACTGCATGTGTTTAACAAAAAAAAATATTCAATTATTTTATTTTATTAACCCACGTAAAACCCCAAAAACTAACTTTTAATACCCTATCATCCACCGTTGAGGTGAAAGTATTTTTAAGCGAATATCAGCACTTCGAGTTCAACGGTGCACTCAGAATTCGATTCCGAGCACCGGTTCAAAAGTTATAAAACGTCGCTCATACGTTTACTGAACGTACATGAAAAAAAGTTCAGAAAATTATTATCAGTAACCCTCGACCCACTACGGTCAAGGTTATGCTCTAAATAGGAGAAAAACTCCCCAACGAACTCAACGGTACTCTCAGATTTTCAATTCGAGTTACCGTTTAGAAGTAATGAGTTTTACAATAAAATAATTGTTACTTAATTTTTTATTTACGGCCAAAAACTAACTTTCTCAGGTGGCTCGCACCAGCCAAAGTTAGTATATACTTAAAGGAATCATACCCTCACGAGTTCAGCGGTGGTCTCAGATTTCTAATCCGAGTTACCGTTTGTGAGTTATAAGAATTTGAAAAATAAAATAACTTTATTTAATTATTTTTTTACGGTTATGCCATTTTTGGGTTTTCTCACAGGAGGCATGCACCGACTAAACTTAATTCATGCCTAGGGTAAACCCACCATCCTGAGAAAAACGGTGTCCTCATATTTCTAATCCGAGTAACGGTATAAGAGTTATTCCACTTTTTCAGGAAAACTGCTTGTGCACATTAATTTAATCTTAACAAAACTTCAGAAAATTATTCTGGGCACACCAAGCCTCCGAATCAGGTGTCGTCAGAAACTGCGTACTCGTAAAATTCCAAATAATTTACGAAAAAAAATTCCTTGAAATTTACGGGTCTTTAAAATGATAGATGAGATTATTTAAATAAAAAAAAATCCATCCTTCATACTATATTTTCAAAATGGTGTTACAGTGATTATTATTATTTTTCTTCACCCTTTAATGTCTTAGGTTCCTTATTGTATCTCTGTATGAAGTTAAAAACCACTCCTTATTTTTATCTAACACAAAAAAATATCATTTCTAATTTTTTAGAGAGCATTATTTTCTTGATGTTTTTATTATTCTTCTTTCATGCATGATATAATGATAATATCACACATCACTAGTAGAAAATATCACCCAAATTTAAATTTGAAATTAAAATTTAGAGAAAATAAATTTCTTTAAGTATTTCCAACCACATATACTTCTTATCTTTTCTTTTATTCTATTTTTGAAAACTATTCCTGGTCACTTCAACTATGTAGAATATGTTATAACATGATTAAGAGATTATCCCATAACTTATTCACTTTAAATAAAAACAACTATCAAACTTTTTTTGAGAACCTTTTTCTCCATTTACAAGAATCAAAATACCATTTTTTGATATTTAAATGATGTATAAACAACTTGAGTATTGTTTGAAATAATATATTATTAAAAATATATATTATCTAAATTTTATATTTTATCTTCATATTTATTAGATTTTTCTAAGGGATGACTCGTATACAATTCAAATGAATGATTCAATGATTTAAGTGAAACATATATATATGAATATTATGGTACTACAAGAATTAATCGTTTGAAAATTTATTAATAACTCATATACTCATTCTAAATGACTCATATAAAGCCATAGGTGTCTCTAATGTCTTGCACATAGATATAAAATCAGTCATACAAGGATCTTTCCTTTCTTTATATTCATGTATGTCGAAAATTTCACATATACAGTTCAAATATTACTCATATTTATACTTATATAGCTATCTAGTGAATCATGAATAATTTCATACGAATCATATGAAGTCACATGTGTTTGTTTGATGAATTATAGGAAGTAATTTTTTTTAATCATGACATAAAATCCTATAATTCTTTAAATTATTTATAAGAACACAATATACTTTATTTTACATCTCTAAACTTATAAAAACATTCACCTTCCATTAAATAATTTTAGTTAGAATATTGATTACACATTTACATAAAAATAGAACAAAATAAATGTAAAAATCCCAACTATAGTAAACCAGAGTCTCTGACTAAATTATTACGTTGGAATAATATATAAGGGATAACATCACAGAGTGTAGATTAGATTTGTAGTCATGAAAAACTAGATACAAACATTCTTCCCATAATATATTGGAAATAATTTATAAAATAAAATAAAGGTAAATGTTCTATATCCTTGAAACTCATTAAAATATTTATTGTAAATATCATGGGAAAAAAGAAAATTAAATAAGGTTGACCTAAAATTCTCATTAAGGGTAACATACAATTAAATCTATGATAAGTAAATAAGTTATAATAAATATTACATGGTAAATGAATAAAAACATTCCATTTAATCAATAACTTGAGCCTAAAATTCATCCATGGATAATATCAATGCAGTAATCTCATGGATAATATTAACTAAATTATTTAAAAATGAAATGCATAATACTGGATGTCATGATGTCATACATCAAGATATAATTACCTTTAAGTCCATGAGCCAAGATAATTTAATTGGTGTTTTGATATACATTAAAAACATTTTTAATAAGTTTGGGCATCTTTTTTATATTATAAGATATGTTGACCCATTAAGGAGATATCTATAACCATGACCCACCCATCATTGTATTTCCAATTCATTCCTCATATATAGAATGATCTGTTTAATTCTTAAACAATATGTCTTATCAATAAATATCCATTTTGAGAAAATGATACCAAATATCAAGATTTCCGCAATCAATAATATAAATTTCATCGTAAAAATCTATATATAGAAATGTTATACGGATTAGAAAATAAGAACATTCATTATAAAAAAATATAGATATTTAAGGGATGTTTAATGTCTTATTAAAAATTATCACATGAAAGTCAATATTTTAAGAGAAAGTTAATGACCACAAAATTAAAAAAAAATATAAAATAAAGCAATCAATTCATTTGAAATATTTGGTTTGTATTAAAATCCGGTCCTTTTGAGAATAACGTAAAATGGAAGAAAAATAACAAAATATGTTTTCATTAAAGAGATTTATTTTTAAAACCAATTAATACTAACAGAGGTGTATAAATATCTTAAGATGGTAATGGTGATGGAAAATTCCCTTAATGTATTATAAGTTAAAAATAAAACATTCTTTTTGAATTTTTATCATGAAATTTGAAAATTAATTTTTTTTATAAAAAATTATAAATAATAATTAACAACTTTGTAAAAATTAATGGATAAAATAAAATATCCTTAATATTTCATTTGTGTAAATAAAAAGTAAATTTAAAAAAAACTAAAAAATATTGACATGTAAGAAAAATATATTCGATCAAAAGAGAAATACGATTTATATTTCTTTTAAAAATTTCTTTGCGTGATTACACATTAAAAAAGAGAGAAAATGGAATAAAATATCTAAAAAACTTAAATATTCATAGGATAGAAATATATATGTAGTTTATGAAGGATATATTATATTATTTCTTAAATAAAAAATATAAGGAATCCCATACAAATGAGATTATAAAATGATTTCTTACAACTTTGGTAAATTTTGAAAAGTAAACCATTGAATGTGTAATTGGAATTGAAACATTAATCATCATTAATGAATAAATATTCATTTTAAATACATAAAAAGGGAATTGTATACACCATATAAAAATAAATAGGTCTATAATACGAAATATGTCTCAATGGAGTGGCAATTGAGACGAAATCCCTTACCTCACACATCCCTTTAGTTATATGAGATTTAACCTCATGTATAATAAATTTAAATATTTTATTAATTTATAATAGAAACATATTCATATTAATTATATGATCCTCTTATAAGATCTTATCACCAACTTGTTAACATTTTTTCATTATTACCACTGTTTCAGGTATTAAATGTTTTGTTTTATCATGCCAATTTAAAAATAAAATTTCTATATATTCTATATAGGATATATTCTTTTTATATATTTAATGATATTGTTATTATTAATACCATATTTATTAATTGGACACATTTTTTAGTTACATTTTTTGATGTCGTAAATGGAAAATAAATCACATCACTTCATGGAGATGGTAGGCCGTATGTATGTGGGAGAAATATTATCATTTCTTAATGGGAGAAAGGGCAAGTAAAAAGAAGAAAAAATAAATTTAAGAAAATAACAATATGCCATAAGTATCATATAAATTCATTGGATTTATAAATATGACTATAAATGTGACTTAATATAGGGAACAAATTACATCAGTCTACAAGGTGGTAGTATATTGTACACACGAGCGATGGTTTTGTTACCAATTTTACAGAGATGGAGATGGATAAATATTTTTACGTAAACATAATAATATCTTAGTATATGTGAGTCACTATAGTTATTATATTGTAGTTGTTAGGAAATTATTGATGGTGGTAAAAGAATAAGTAAAAATAAAGATATTTGTTAAGATGATTACCTTCTCTTAGAGAAGCCTCCTTCGGGTATATTCTTACACTAATACAAGATATTATTTTAGTACTACTAAAAATGATCTTTGTCAGTGCTTAAAAGAAATAACAGTATAAGAGATTTTAAATTACCATGACCATTATCATTTTTACTTCAATAACTGATAAAAGGTCCCTTTTATTAAAGCTAGATTAAGCACTGGAAAATAGACCACTTAACTATGCTTCATCTAGTTCTTATAAAATCTATTTCCACTACTAAAAACCAACATATATAAAATATCCATGAATTAGCCCTAAAAAATCAATCCCAATTAAAATATATAATAATGAATAGAAATATATTGTAAACCATATTGGAATAAAATAACACATTGCTCTATCATTTCATTTCAAAATTTACATACAAAATATGTAAATTAATTTAATATTTACAAATAACCCAAAAAATTACCACCCATATACAAAATCAAAATTGAAATACTCTTTTCAATGATCAACATTAATATAAAAGACTCTCCCTATAATAATACTGTATCATATTGACATGTGGTAGATTCATACATGTTATTAATATATTATGGATTGTTTTCCTAATGTTTGGAAAAAATCCAAGATCATTTTTTGGGTTTTGGCTTCGTGAGGAATGTTTTAACCTAAAATGACACTTATATTGAAAACATGAAATTCAAGTCATAATTACCACATCATCCGTTAGATTGATATTAGATCAATTCCTATACATTAGAAATGTTTTACGAATCATTTTCCTAATGTTTGAAAAAAATTTGTGCTCGTTTTCTCTATTTTGGCTTTGTGATACAAGTTTTAAACTAAAATAAAAATTTTATTTTTAAAACATGAACTTTGAGTCATATTGACCACATTGTCTGCCATATTGATGTTTTGTTAATTAATATATGTCAAATAAAATTATGGATCCTTGTATTAAATTTTAAAAACAATCTAATATTGTTTTCTCAGTTTTGAGTATGTGAGGTGCGTTTTATACTAAAATAACACTTATATTGAAAACACACATTTTGATTCAAAATGAAAACATCATGTGCCAGATTGATGTTCAGTGGGTTCTTATAAATCACAAATATATTATACATTTTTTAAATTTTGAAAACAATTTTAGATCATTTCATTGATTTTGGATATGTGAGGTGCATTTTAAACAAAAACAACATTTCTTTATTGAAAACACAAACATTGATTCATACCAACCACATAATGTGTTATATTGATATGTGATTAATTATTACTTATTATAAATATATTATGGATCATTTTAATAAAATTTGAAAAAAATTCGAGCTTATTTTATCAATTTTGGCTATGTGATATGCGATTTAAACTAAAATGGAACTTTTATATAGAAAACACTCATTTTGAGTCATACCAAACACATAGTCTATTAGATTAATGTGTGGTCAATTCCTACAAGTCAAAAATATATTATGGATCATTATCCTAAATTTTAAAGACAATTAAATCTCATTTTCTTAGTGTTGACTTTGTGGGGTGTGTTTTAAAATAAAATTACACATATATTGAAAACACACACTTTGAGTCATACCAAACACATCATGTATTAGATTGTCATATGGTAAATTCCTATACATTATAAATATATTAGGGATAATTTTATAATTTTTCGAAAATAATGCACTCTTTTTTACTAATTTTCGGCTATGTGATATGCATTTTAAACTAAATTGACACTTCTATATTGGAAACACGTAATTCAAGTCATATCGACCATATTATGTGTCAGATTGGTGTGGGGTCACTTACTAAATGTCAAAAAAATATTATGGATCATTTTACTAACATTTTAAACAAATAGAGATATTTCTCTTTAATTTGTCTTTGTGATTTTAATTTTAAACTAAAATACCACTATTATATTTAGAAGACACACATTGAGTCATACTGACCACATCATGCATCCGATTGATGAGTGGTAAATTCCTACATGTCATAAATATATTATGGATCATTTTTAGAAATTTTGAAATTAATATAATAATTTTTTATTATTTTTGGATATGTGATACACTTTTTCATCTAAAATGAAACTTCTATATTGAAAACACACACTTCGAGTCACATCGACAACATCATTTGTTAGATTGACATGATTTGATTTCCTACATGTCATAAATATATTATTTATTGTTTAAAAAAGTTTGAAAACAACAAAAGATCATTTTATTGGATTTGGATAAGTGAGACATGTTTGAAACTAAAATTAAACTTGTGTATTGAATAAATTCCCTTCACGTCATACCAACAAATTGTGTGCTGGATTGAAGTGAAGTAAATTCATAAGAATTATAAAAGAATTTTGTATCACTTTACTATAATTTTAAAACAATAATATCTTGTTTTTTGTTTTTTCTATGTGATACCCATTTTAATCCCAAACATCACTTTTATATTGAAAAAATGCTCTTCGAGTTATACCGAACACATCTTATGTAAAATTGACATGTAGTAAATTCCTATATTCAAAAATGAATTATGTGTTGGGATTTTTTGATTTAAAATTAAAATAATAAAGAGAGAGAAAATTATTAATGGATGGATTTTCTCAACATTAATGGAGGATTTTCTTCCAACATCAAAGAAGAGTTATTCCCAATATTAATTGATGGAATATTGATGGAATAATGAATGTTGACCAAATTAATGGATATATAGACATGATGTATATATAAGAGGATACAAAATATTGTTTTGGAATGTGGGCTGGAAAAGATGTAGCTGCCAAGAGAGAAATGAGGAAGGGGTTGTCGCGTTTGCGGTAACCGGTGCAAAGCAAAGATGATGAAGATGAATGAAACATAGGCGATGATGATGGAGATGATGGCATGTCAATGATGGTGAATGAAAATTTGTGTGATAAGATGATGACGTGCAACAATGGACAAAGAATTTTCGATGACGGCCTAGAAAGAGATTCATGAAGATGCCTTGTATCGAAAGTCCTCTCAGTTGCGGAGATCAAGCGACGTGTCTCGCTTGCGATGATCAACGGTACTTCAAAATTGAATGTTCATGGGTGTCGGGATTGTGTTGTAAAAGGCCTTCAAGTGTGATGTTAAAAATCCTTTAGGTGATGTGTACAATTCCTTTGGGTGATAAAATGACTTCGGGTGATAAAAGGCCTTATGGTGAAATCTTCTCCTCTTGTGTGTTTTCTACAACAACTACTTATGCTGCGGTGTTGGGATCTACGACCCAATAGTGGTATCAGGGTGATTGGTTGAAGTGGTCAGTTGCCGAACACGGTGGAAAACATATGGTGGAGCATCTTATCAAGGAATTTGTTGTCATCGGAAATTGACGTCGGTATTAATAGTGTTGTTGGAATATCAAAAGTCTTCTTGGCCACATGTGTCATGCGGCGTGTTCCATTCATTAGGTGAGATTTAGAGCATTGTGGAGTTAGAAATCAAATTGGACCATATGGTGGAGATGAATGTGATGTATTTTAATTTTAAATAAAGGTTGATATTTTATGGTATTTTTTGATTTAAAGTTTAAATAATGAAGAGAGAAAAAATTATTAATGGAGGTATTTTCTCTACATCAATGGCGGATTTTCACCCAACATTAATGAAGAGTTGTTACCAATATTAATTGATGGAATATATGTGGAATAATGAATGATGACCACATTAATGGAGATATGGACATGATGTCTATATAAAAGGATGCAGCAACATGTTTTGGAATGCGGGTTGGGAAAGATTTAGTTGCCAAGAGAGAAACGAGGAAGGGGTTACTGTGTTTGCGGTAACCAGTGCAAAGCGAAGATGATGAAGATGAATGAAAAAAAGGCGATGAAAATAGGGATGATGGCTTGTCAATGATGGAAAATTAAAATTTTCTCATGAAGATGATGACGTGCGGCGATGGAGAGAGAATTATCGACGACGGCGTGCAAAGGGATTCATGAAGATGCCATGTATCGAAAGTCCTCTTGGTTGCAGAGATCATGCGACATGCCCTGGTTGTGATGATCGGAGGTACATAAAAATTGTATTTTCATGGGTGTTGGTGTTTCATTTTAAAAGGAATTTGTGTGTGATGTAAAAAATCCTTCAGGTGATGTGTATAATTCATTCAGGTGATACAAGGCCTTCAAGTGAAATCTTCTCCTCTTGTGTGTTTTATGAAACAACGACTTCCACTGTGGAATCAGGATATGAGCCCCAACATTATGGAATGTTTTCATAAATTTTAAAAACAATATAAACTCATTTTCTCACTTCTGACTATGTGAGTCATGTTTTGAACTAAAATGAAACTTATATTGAAATCCCACACCTTGAGTCATACTAAATACATAATTTATTAGATTGATGTGTGATCAGTTATTACACATCAGTAATATATTATGGATCATTTTCTTGAATTTTGAAATAATTCAAATATCATTTTCTTACATTTGCCTATGTGATACGAGTTTCAAACTAAAATGACACTAATATATTGAAGAATAGTAATTACAGTCACATCGACCACACATGTGTAAGATTTATGTTTGGTAATTTATACACATTAGAATCATTTTATTTATTATTTTAATAAAATTTTAAATCAATTAAAGCATATTTTCCTTGAGTTGGGTATGTGATACATGTTTTTAACTCTAATGGATCTTTAATATTGAAAACATGCACTTTGAGTCATACTGACCAAATCATGTGTTGGATTGACATGTAGCTAATTCCTAATGATTAAAAATATATTATAGAACTTTTTTTTATAATGTGTTTAAAAAATATGAGTTCTTTTTATCAATTATGGATATGAGATATGTGTTTTAAACAATAATGACACTTAAATAATGAAAATATGTACATAGAGTCGTATCGAATGTATTATATGTCATATTGACATGTAGTCGATTTTTGTATGTCAGAAATAAATTACAGATCACTATCATAATATTTTAAAACAATCAGAGCTCATTTTCTTAGATATGGTTATGTGATATATGTTTTAAACTAAAATGGCACTTTTATATTGAAAACAAGAACTTTGAGACATACTGAACACATCTTATATCAGATTGACATAATTTCTATTCCTATATGTCATAAATATATTATGGATATTTTTTTATAAATATTAAAACCAAAACAATATCATTCGATTATTTTTGGCTATGTGATATGCATTTTAAACTAAAATGACACTTTTATATTGAAAACATGCACTTTGATTCATAAAAACCACATTATGTGTTAGATTGATATATAGTCAGTTCCTACACATCATAAATATATTATGGATCCTATTAATAAAATTTTGAAAACAATATAGGCACTTTTAGTTTTTTGGATATCAGTTTTTCTTTTTAAACAGAAATGGCACTTTCATATAGAAAACAAGATCCTTGAGTCTTACCGACCACATTGGGTGTCAGATTGTCATGAGGTCGATTCACACACATCTAATATATAGTATGGATAAATTTCATAATGTTAAAAAATAATCTAATATCGTTTTCTTGGTTTTGGATATGTGATATGTGTTTTAAACTAAAATGAAATTCCTATATTGAAAACAAACACTTCGAGTCATATAAACCACATCACGTGTTAGATTGAAATTCGGTCAATTGTTACATTTCAAAAATATATTATGGATATTTTTTTTAATATTTGAAAATATTATGAGATAATTTTCATAATTATGGATATTTAATGCATGTTTAAACAAAAATAACACCTTTGTAATGAAAATAAGCACTTCAGGTTGTATCGACCACACCGTGTGTCAGATTGATGTGCGGTCAATTCCTACATATTAAAAGTAAATTATAGATTTTTTTAATAATTTTTGAAAATAATTTGATCTCATTTTCTCTATTTTGGATATTTGACGTGCATTATCAACTAAAATAGAACATTTATATTGAAAACATGAACGTCAGGTACACATCGTGTGTCATATTGATGTGTGGTCAATTCCTTCATGTGAAAAATGAATTATGGATCCTTTTCATAAATTTGGAAAACAATATGATCTTTTTTGCTCAATTTTGAAACTTTAGGTATGTATTAAAGTAAAATGGAAGTTTTGTATTGAAAACACACACTTTCGGTCATATCAACCACATAGTGTGTCAGATTTATGTGTGGTCAATTCTAATATATGAAAAATGAATTTTAGATCGTTTTCATAATATTTTAAAATGAAATGTTACCATTTTTTTTATTTTTGACTATTTTACATTAAATTTAAACTAAAATGACATCTTTCTATTCAAAACAAGAACTTCGGGTCATATTGACCACATAATGTCTCAAGTTTATGTCTAGTCAATTCCAAAATGTAATATATAAATTATGGACAGTTTTTTAAAATTTTGAAAAAATCCAAGATCATTTGATTGGTTATTAATATTTGATGTGTGTTTCAACATAAAATGACAATTTTGTATTGAAAACGCATACTTCATGTTATACAGACCATATCAGATGTTCGATTTAAGCATAGTGAATTCTTACAAGTGAAAAATTAATTATAAATTTTTTCATAATGTTTTAAATCAATATGAGATTTTTTTATATATTTTTGGTATGTGACATGAGTTTTAACCTAAAATGAAACTTTATATTAAAAGCACATTCTTTGGTTGAGAATGATCACATAGTGTGTCATATTGAAGTTTGGTTAAGACCCACACATTAAAAATTAATTATGGATTGTGTTAATAATGTTTGAATACAATATGAGCTCATTTTGTTAGTTTTGATCATATAACGCATGTTTTGGACTGATGTATAAATTTTATAAAATAATTATTAGATAAAAATTATAAGGAGATTAACTAATGAAGTAGATTAAATTATATGATAATTATCTAAATAATTAGTAGAAATTATGCTCTTCATGATGTCTATTTTCATTATGAAACAGTGCATTTTTCGCGTTCATTTCTAAAGAAATCGATTTCCTCCAATATAGTTTCGCTGAGAAATAGATAAAAAATAATATAAAATAATTCTGATACTAGTGTTTCACACCCCAAATATATTTTTAAGTTTATAACTTTCACTAGATCATATACATTGTAGGTAATAACCTAAATTTGATATCGATAATATTTTCGACATCCTGTTCACCACCCACTCACCTCTAAAAAAATTTATTTATTCTTTTGAGTATGAATATTTTCAGAAATATTATTAGTCATGAGAAAATATTGACAAAAAATGATTAAGAAATATTTTGAATGAAATTGTAATTATCTTCATAAATTACATTTTCCTTTATTCTAGTATTTTCATGGTTTATGATACCTTTCCTAAATTCACAAACATAATATCCACAATCATTGCAATTATATTGCTTCAGGGATAGTAAAAAACATTGATAAAAATAATTTAATTGTTTTGAAATTTGTTTTGAGAGTTAAATATTCCTATATATACCTTAATATTTTACATTTAAAGTAATCTATAGGATTCTTATATCCATTCATTTAATTTATACTACGATTTATCCTATATTTTGTTATTATCCTATCTTAAACAAGTCCTTGTTAAAACACAGACTGAAACATATAATTCAAAGATTATCTATAAAATTCTTATTTTAGTGCATTAAAAATTTACAATACATATAATGAGTTGTGGGTTTGATGGATATCCATGTATTGGATATAAAAAACAAATATTTTGGGTATCCATAATGATTACAATCAACATCTAGGTCTTTTTAAAAAAATAAGAAATGAAAATAAAATAAAAATATATTTTAGATTATTAGATTACAGAGTTTTAACCATGTATAGTAGGAATAAAAAATATTCCTTTATTGGTAATTTTATTCTCAAACACATCGTTTAGCTCATATTTTTTCTTATCAATTTATTTCAACTCTAATTTAGTTTCATTTGTAGAAATTATATAGGGATTAAAAAATAAAAATCTTGATTTGAATTGTTTCC
Source organism: Viscum album (assembly GCA_963277665.1). Taxonomy (NCBI): domain Eukaryota; kingdom Viridiplantae; phylum Streptophyta; class Magnoliopsida; order Santalales; family Viscaceae; genus Viscum; species Viscum album. The sequence continues at coordinate 54,063,151 of OY728126.1, forward strand.
CCCTTATAAAGTGGTTATATAAAGTCAGTAGGAATCATGAATAAAAATTAACATTAATGAATATGTTAAATCATTTTTTGGATTGATATATTATGAAAATGTTCCTTATAAATGTAATCACAACTGAGACTCCCATATATTCAAACTTGATAACCTCATTTATACTCTCGAGACCAACCACATTTATAATCAAAGTTCCAAATATTTATTTTTCATATGGAATGTATGAAATATATCTATCAATGAATTTGGTGGTTTTATGAAGTATTTATAATAATAGATGTTGCAGTTGAACTATTGTGGAGAAGGTATGCCTAGTGGGTTTTTTGTTTTCCTGGTCGATTCACTGGATTGTCTTGATTCAACCTTACATTTACTCATCATTTCATCCTTCTATAGTACCATACCTCACTTCAAACCTTTTTTCATAAACTATTATCAGTTTATAATTTGAAAAATTCTGTGAAAGATATACATAATTTATCATTATAAGATTTTATATTAATTCTATAATGGTTCCTATATCATTATTAAATTTTTTAATATCCATATTATCAAGTAGAATATTTAAATTATTTTTTATCTGATGAGATACTTCGATACCCACTCTCATGTGATATTTTAGGAGTTATTTTTTGTGTATCTTATCTTATAGAATATTATAAACCATACCCCTCGTAACAAGGTGAGGTGTGAGTGTTAATATATAGAAATCACATAAAAAATTACTAATTAGAATTATAGTAATAAAATGTTATCATAAGTGGTTTGATTCACATTTTTGAGAAAGAATAATTAAAATATTGATTACCTTAGGTAAGGTATATAGTTGAGGGGAATGACTTACCTTAATGGTTGCATGATAATTTGGTTGTTCATGTGATGATATTTTTTTACCTCCATTCCGCTTTGTTCCTTTCGGATATGTTGGTTTGGAAAAAAATACCAAATAATAATATATTTCATAGAATATATTTTAAATTGTAATCATTTTATCATATGATAGGTATATTTTTAGATATTTTTCTTCTAGAAATAAATTTATGGAGACACTCCAAATCCTACACCTATAAGATGACCATATTGTCATAGCCACTTCAAATCTACTGAAATTTCTTTTTCTTCTGGTATTCTCGCTACTGATTCTTGTATCTAAACCAAATAAAAAACATATGAATATAAATATACATTTTTTAGGTAATAATATTATAAATAATAATGAATTACTATTATTCCATAATTATGTTGAGTCAAAATTTTTATTTTGACTTCTATATCTTGTTTTGTAAATCACAAATGTCTTTTACCATACTGATCGTACTGACCATGCTGATCATACTGACGATGTTGATCGTACTGACCATGCTGATCGTACTAACCATGATGATCGTACTGACCATTCCCATCGTACTGACCATGCTGATCGTACTGACCATGCTGATCGTACTGACCATTCTGATCGTACTGACCATGCCCATCATACTGACCATGCTGATCATACAGGCCATGCTGATCGTACTGACCATGCCAATCGTACTGACCATGCTGACCGTACTGACTATAATTTTTGTACTGACTCTAAAAATTGTATTGACTCTGTTAATCGTACTAAGTATTATAAGTCTACTCACTTTGTATTGTTTCAAAACATTACACAGTAATACTTATAATACTCATAATTTCATTTCTTTCATGTTTAGGTACTTAGTGAAAAACACATGTTTCATATTAATCGTACACTTGTTCATCATCTTCATATATCTTTTGTTTTAACAAAAATGATGTCATGGAGTTTGTTACAAACTAATCAAAACGATGTCATGTTTTCTGTTTCAATATGACCGTTATAATGCCAGGTGTCCAAGTCCCTCTGAGTTTTTTGGAGAAATATGACCATTGGAGGCAATATGACCATTGGAACCTGAGGCCTATAAATAGGAGGTCATTTTAAGACTAGAAGATATATGAATGCGTGTATGAGACTGATCATTTTTGTGCTATCAAGTTCTAGAGAGAGAGATACTATGACTTCTCTCCTGCTCCGTGTGAAAGCCTTGAAACTACAAAACATGAACAACTCGTTCTTAGTTTTTGTATTTCTATAAGTGCTTTGTTTGTGCTTTGTGCAATCGATCATCGTATCGAGGGATTTCAAGTGTTTGAAAGACAGAGGTGTCTATTACCTACAAAATTGAGGGCTGCCGGGGATAGGCAGACAGATGAACCGATCATCGTATCAAGGGATTCTAGGGATAGGCAGACAGACAAACCAATTATCGTATTGAGGGCTGTCGTGGATAGAAAGACATACGTACCAATCATTGTATCGAGGGCTTACCAAGGTGGTTGTAAGACAAACCTTTTATCCTAGGGAAAAGGATAACCTTTCTCTTTGGGTTAAAAGAATTTCAACACTTTTTACATTTCCGCTTCCAGTTGTATTAGAAAAGAAATTGTTTTTCTTCCTTTTCTATTTCATATACATTTGTAATTGTTCCAATAACACTTATACTATTACATTTTATATTGTTAGATGCTATATGCTTTATGATAGAATATCACACTTTTTTATTACTCTGATTATTGTATTCATCTTGAATATAATTGCTTTAAGTTTCTTATAGTATTACATTTTATCATACCTTTATATCCAATACAATTGTGGTTGTTTGTTCTGGTTTTGAATTTTATTTGTTTAAGATCATTTAAACTTATTTCTTAAGTGTTTAAACACAATGTTTTTAAACATACAATTCACCCCCTCTTGTATTGTTCCATCTAATATACATATACATCTAAATATTTGATCCAAAAATTGGTATCAAAGGAGGTTTCCACTGATTTGTATTACTAGCTCTATTTCGTTTTTATTACTATTTCAATTATTTACTACACTAATGTGTGGAGTGGAAAAGATTTTGTTTCATTAGATGGAAGGAATGAATCTTGGGTCAATTTACAACCTAAATCCTTATAGACCACCTATCTTTGATGGGAATGATTATGAGTACTGGAGAGTTCAAATGAAGACATTTGTGATCAATACTGGTGTAGAAAATTTTATTATGCTTACTGGAGGTTACACAATTCCTAACAAAGAAGTCAGTACTTTCACTAACCAAGAGAAGCAAGAATATCAACTGAATCACAAGGTATGCAATACTTTATTATGCTCTATGACCAGGAATATATACATCCATATATCTTCTTGTGAAGCAACCAACTGTATTTGGAAGAAATTGGAAGTCACACATTTTGGTACATCCATGTTTATAGAAACTAGAAGAGCAATGCTTCGAGCAGAGTATCATGGTTTTATTTTTTCCTTATGGAGAGCTGGTATGTAAATTCAAACAAAGATTTATGACAATTGTCAATAGTTTAAAATCTATGGGAGAAAATGGTCTTGATGATTAAGCTCTTGTAGATAAGATTATTGATATAATGCTGAACGAATGGGAGTCAAAAAGCACATCTATTGATGAAAATATAAAAGTTTCACAGATTACTCTTGAAGAACTCTTTGGAACTCTTTTACAGCATGAGATAAGAAAGAAGTGAGATGCCAATTTCAACAAGAAGAAAAATGGGAATGTAAGTGTAGCCATTACATCTAAAGCTACAACACCTGAAAGGATAAAAAGACCCAAAGCCAAGAAATCTGTTTTATCAGAATCAAGTGATAGTGATCACTCGGATAATGAGTTAGCCAATCTTGGTTGAAGGATGAAAAAGATTGTGGGAAATAGAGACTTCCAATACAGATTAAAATAGAAATATAGGAAGGATATGAAATATTCCGAGGTAACTTGATATGAATGTAAGAAAGTGGGACACATAAGGCTTGATTGTACTTTACTGAAGAGAAAAGGCAGAAAGGAGAAACATTCTAAAAGAAATAAGAAAAATTATTACATGAAAAGACAAATAAAGTCTTAAAGGCAAATGATACTTGGAGTGCAAGTGGTAGTGATTCATCAGATAATTCTTCAGAATATGAATCCTCGGGACAGAAGAATATTGCACTTATAACCAGATTACCAATTTAAGATCATTGTCTCATAGATAAGGTATACAACACTGAAGCTATTACAAATGTTTCTTTGAATGAGAATTATACTGATAATACGTGTTATAAATCTTCAGATGAGTATTCATCATCGGAAGATAATACATTACCTTCTTTTGAAGAAGTATCTAGGTTTGCTAAATTACTTGAGAATGAAAATTCTAAACTCATGAAAAAGCTTGATAAAGAAAATTCTAGAATTTCAATCTTTACTAAAGAAGTATCAGATCTTTCTAATGATCTTTATATGAAAAATTATGATTTTGAAAGTATTTTAGAAACCCTTGAGAAAGTCAAATATAATAAGGATAAACTTTCTAAGGATCTATAAAATGTAATTTCTAAGAAAAATGTTTTTGAGCCAAACTCTAGTTCAAAATCTAATTATTTGGCGGATACAAATTTAGTTTTAAAACTAAAATCAGAAATTTTTTCACTGAAAAAATGTTTGTCAAACTTTACTTATAGAAAGGAAAACATTGATAAAATGTATTCCCAAATTTGTCCTTTGAGAAATCAATCTGGACTTGGTTATACTCATTCCAAACTGGTTTTTAGTAATAAATATTTTGTTCCACAAAGTAACCCTTTTTGTTCTAAGTGTCAATGTGGAGGACACTAGAAAAGAGATTATTCTCTTAAAAGAACTCATCCTTTATGATTTCATAAAGCTCAATTTGAAAAATAAATGTGGATACCAAAAATTCTGTTATCTAACCATTCTGGATCCAAACAAGTTTGGATTCCGAAAAACTAATTGTTTCTTTTTCAAGAAAATGAGAAGTGTACCTACAAGAATATTTGGTACATGGATAGTGGTTGTTCTCGACACATGACTGGAAACAAAGATTTCTTTAAACAGATTATCAAAACAAAAGGTGGAAAGGGTACCTTTAGAGATAATGCTCAAGGAATGATTGTTGGGATAGGTAATATTGTTTTTCTTGGAAATGTTCGTATATCAAATGATTTGTTTGTTAAAGGTCTTAGGCACAATCTAATCAGCATAATTCAATTATGTGATGAATTTTACCTTGTGAATTTTATAAATGAGAAATGTTTAGTTCACAATTCCAAGGATAATTTCATTCTATCTACCCATAGGTAAGAGAATGTATACACTATTAACTTAGAAGACCTTAGGAGCCAAAATTTACCCTGATTAAGTGAAATAGAAGACCAATCATGGATATGACATAGAAGAAAAAGACACTGCAACCTAAGAAACCTTTGTAAAATCTCAAAGAAAAGACTTGTTAAGGGACTATCAGATCTTAGATATGATTCTTCAAAAGTCTGTGATCCTTTTCAATTTGGAAGGTAACATAAAACCATCTTTAAATCAATTAATGGAGTTTCAACTTCTAATGCATTATAACTAGTGCATATGGATCTTTTTGGTCTTTCACAAACTGGAAGCATTGGAGGAAAATACTATATATTTGTTTTAGTTGATGGCTTTACTAGATTTACATGGGTCTATTTTCTAACAAAGAAATATGAAGCCTTTTCCTATTTCAAAACTTTTAGAGGCCAAGTTAAATATGAAAAAAACCTACCATTGATAACTATTCATAGTGATCATGGTGGTGAATTTCAAAATTCTGAATTTGAAACTTTTTGTTGTATGAAAGGTATTACTCAAAATTTATCAGCTCAAAGAACTCCCAAGAAAAATGGTGTTGTTGAGAGAAGAAATTGTATTCTTCAAGAAATAACTAGAACCATGTTGAGTGAATACTCAATTGCTAATCACTTTTGGGCTGAAGTTGTTAGACCTGCTTGCTATACTATAAACCGCGTTTTAACCAGACCGTTTCTTAATAAAACACCTTATGAATTATGGACTAGCCGAAATCCTAAAGTTTCATACTTCAATGTTTTTGGATGCAAAGTATTCATCCTGAATAATAAAGATAATCTATAAAAATTCACACCAAAATCTGATGATGGAATTTTTCTAGGATATTATATAACTTCAAAGGCTTATAAGGTTTTCAATAAAAACACTTGTACTGTTGAGGAAACAGTACATGTAAAATTTGATGAAACTAGTACTTTTGTTTTTAAACCATCCCAACCTTCATCCTCAGATGTGTTTTCAAAAACATATTATCAAACTTTGTTAGAAGATCCTTCTGATAAGGAAAATGTTCAAGAAGATACTTCTGAAACTTTTACCCCAGAATATTTTCTTCCATATGTTGATGAACAGGTTTTACAAAACCCAAATCAATTGTTTCTTAGGACTAATCCCAGTGATAATATCATTGGTGATGTAAATCAACCTGTAAGGACCAGAAATTCCTTAAGAAATTAAATAGAACATCTTGATTTTCATTCCCAATTTGAACCTAAAAGTCCATGTGAGGCCTTAGGTGATGAAGATTGGATGAAAGCAATGCAAGATGAACTAAATGAATTTGAGAGGAATCATGTCTGGACTTTAGTTGAAAGACATAATGAAACAACTGTAATTGGAGTAAAATGGGTTTTCAGAAACAAATTTGATGAAAATGGAATCATTATACGAAATAAATCAAGACTTATTGCAAAGGGATATAATCAACAAGAGGGAATAGAGTATGAAGAAACATATGCTCTGGTAGCTAGACTGGAATCTATTCGTATTCTATTAGCCTTTACGGATTACTGTAACTTCCAACTTTTTCAAATATTTGTGAAATGTGCTTTTCTAAATGATTTTGTTCAATAAGAAGTGTTTTTCCAACAACCCCTGGTTTTGTAGACCCAAAGCATCCTAATCATGTTTTTAAACTAACCAAAGAACTATATGGTCTTAAACAAGTCCCTAGACCATGGTATGACAGGCTTACATGATTTCTTTTACAAAACAATAATGCAAAAGGTACAGAATATCCAACCCTTTTTATAAAAATGGAAAAATAATTTTTTTTTGTTCGAATTTAGGTTTATGACATCATATTTAGATCAACTCAGCAATCTTTAACTGATTCTTTTTCTAATTTAATGAAATCTGCATTTGAAATGAGTATGATGGGTGTGCTAACTTTCTTTTTAGGTTTTCAAATTTCTGAAAAACCAGAAGGAACATATATATCACAACATAAGTATATTAAATACTTTCTCAAAAAGTATTGATACGACAATACTAAAAGTATTAGCACTCCAATTGGTACCTCAAATACACTTGATCTTGATGAAACTGGGAAACCAGTAGATCAAACAATTTGTAGAGGTATGATAGGAAGTTTCCTATACTTGACATCTAGTTGAACAGACTTAATGTTTTCTGTATGCTTATGTGCAAGATACCAATCTAATCCAAAAGAGTCTTATTTAAAAGTCGTAAATAAAATACTTCGGTATTTAAAAGGCACTATGGATTTAGGGCATTTTTACTCCAATGGGAATGATTTTGTTTTAAAAATATTTATAGATACTGACTTTTGTGGTTGTAGAATGGATAGAAAAAGTACATTTGGAACATGTCATTTCTTAGGAGATTATTTGGTTTCATGGTCCCGCAAGAAATAACACTCGGTAGCACTTTACACTGCTAAAGCTGAATATGTAGCAGTTGCAAGTTGTTGTGATCAAGTGTTGTAGATGCAACACACACTCACTGACTATGGATTGAGTTTTTCCAAAACCCAAATCCTATGTGATAACACTAGTTCCATAGCTCTTAGTAAGAACCCAGGACATCACTCTTGTGAAAAACACATAAATGTTAGGCATCAATTTCATAGAGATCACACACAAAAAGGAGATATTATTTTACAATTAATCAGAACACAAGAACAACATGCTAACATTTTTACAAAACCATTACCTTCCAATATATTTGTGTTTATAAAATAGAAGCTAGTAATGATTAAATTAAAATAACCATTCATATCTACTTCATGTTTTACATTTCTCCTTACATTAAGTAACTCCTATTAGAAAGGGGGAGAACATTTCTTATTGTGTTTCTTCTTATCTTATGATCATTAATTATTTATTCTCCTGGTATGTGTTTTTACCTATCTGTTTATCATATTGACTGTTTTATTATATTATTTACCTATCTGTTTATCATATTTACTGTTTTATCGTATTATTTACCCATCTGATTATCATATTGACTATTTTATAATTTTATTCACCTATCTGTTTATCGTATTGAATGATTACCATAAAAAATTTCTTTTCTATCATCACATTCGATCATGGTAATGAATTTCTTTTCCATCAGTTTTTCAGTTTATGGTAATGAATTTCTTTTCCATCAGAACGACCGTTCATGGTAATTAATTTCTTTTCCATCAGCACGTCCGATCATGGTAATGAATTTCTTTTCCATTGGAATGACCGTTCATGGTAATGAATTTCTTTTCCATCGGTATGACCGTTCATGGTAATGAATTTCTTTTCCATCGGCATGTCTGATCATAGTAATGAATTTCTTTTCCATCGGCACGTCCGATCATGGTAATGAATTTATTTTCAATTAGCACGCCAGTTTATGGTAACAAGTTTATTTTCCATCAGTTTGTCAATTCATGGTAATGAATTTCTTTTCCATCAGCACGTCCGATCATAGTAATGAATTTATTTTTCATAGGCATGTCTGTTCATGGTAACAAGTTTTTTTCTATCGGTTTTTCAGTTCATGGTAACGACTTTCTTTTCCATCGTCATGATGATTGATGGTATTCTTTTACTTCGTATTCTTGTGTTTTTCTTTAACTATTAATACAATCTAAACCAACAATTACCTTAAAATATCCAGCAGGTACATAATTTTCATTTTTTTAATTTTTTTTCATTTTAATCATAAATTTTGATTTCTTTATTTCTAATCTCAATCGTAGAAGACCAACAGTCATTATTTTTCCGTTGATAAATATACCCCCCTCTCCAAACCCACACCGATCTCTCAGGATTTTTGGTGAAGCTCTACTCCATCGATTTAAGACTCCGTACGATCATTCAAGAGGCTTCACCTATATGTCATTGTCCTCTACTAATACTCCCACCGAAATGTCTTCAACGAATTTTTCAAATAAAGACTTTTTCAGAGAAAGGTTAGTTTTTTGGGACTTTTTTGATTCATACGATTATACAATCAGAAGAATCATTTTGTTTCATGGCTGGGAGCATTTATTTGTTGAAAAAGTTGTTTCTCAAGATCCGGTTCTTATTTATGAAGTCACTCAGTTTTACAAAATTGTATATTTTGATAAGAACATGACTATCAATTTTTCTATGTACGATATAAAGTGATCAATGTCTGTGAATCAAGCAGCCCATTTTATAAATGTCCCAATAGAAGGTGATTCTTTCTTTCCATCCCATAAAATACCAGAGGAAGTTGGTATATTTAACAAAGAAAGTGCTGAAAAGTATTTGTTTCATTTAAATGAAGAGAAGAGGAAAGTGGCACATCTTTCTCCAGATAATAGATTTGTGGCTCTTTGGATGCAAGGTTTTCTTATCCCAAGGAAAGGGGATAGTGAAACTCTAAAATTTTCTGATATTGTTATGCTTGACTATCATGTAAATATGAGAAAAGTAAATCTCATGGGATACATTTTTGAAATGATCAAGAATGTTAAGTCAGGACCAATTAAGTCCCATTTGATTATGTATGTAGCCAGTCTTACAAAGTACATTCTTGAGAGTATTAAGTTTTGTAATATTCCTTTGAAATGAAATTTGGTAGATCTGAAGCCATCCGGGATTAGTACGAGTACTTTGAAAAAGTTGAATGTTTTTTTGATCAGAATTCAAAGATTTTTGTAAAAGATTTAGAAGCTGATTCGGCTCAGAATCAATCAGAACCTATGCCTATCAAAGAAAATCCTTCTGTTGGTGCTCCTCAAAAGTCAGATCCGCAAACCATTTCAAAGCCTAAGAGGAAACCGAAGTACAGTAAGGTGGTTGTAGCCAAGTGGAAAAAAGATAGAGAAAAGAGAAAATAAGGTGAACCAAAGTTCGATCTTGACCCAGCTAAAGCCTTTGCAGAATGAATAAGGGTAGAAGAAACCCTTCAAGCTGAAAAGAAAAAGAAGACTCTTTTGAAAAGAAAGGCCCAAGACTTTGATATCTCTAAAGTCCTGAAAATGGTTGAGGATGCTAGTGCTCAAATAACCGAAGAAGTACATCAAGAACCTATCGTACAGAGTCTTCTAGAGAAAGAAAAAGGGAAACAGATGTTGGAATATATAAAGGAAGTTGAAGAAGAGGAATGAGATTTTCTTTTATAATTCCTTCAAAGTTCGAAGAATAGTAGAGAAGAATCTTTCCCAAAACAAAGTGAAGGTATTTAACAAGCCCCTCGTTACGATCAAACACCTGTTGAATCTTTTGAAACTCTAGATAAAATATCTTCTCAAGAAAAGCAAGGTGCTCAATCTTCTCATACTGAAAAAGTTTTTGTCGATCAGTGATAAAGTGGAAGAAGAAAGAAAGGAGAAAGAAAAAGAAAAAGGAAAACAGCCAGTTTTAGACTCAAGATGATCAAATGAACAGTATTCGTAGGATGAGGATACCGATTCAGAATATAAAATTTCTCTAAAAAAGACTGATTACATTGTTCATGTGTTAAGGAGAATTAAGAAGACCATCCCTTACTTTCCCAGGCTTGAGGGAAAAATTGATTTCATTACTAACAATCAAAATTTTTTTTTGGCTCTGTAATAGAATTGAGAAAGAGAGTTTTGTCAGTTGAAGCCGATTTGAATGTTCTATCTGAAACATCGGCCTCTCATAAGAAGTCTAGCAATGAGATTACCAAGTGGTCATACAAAACAGAGAGCTGAGTGAATGACCATGAGATAACAATTGAAGATATAAGAAGGTTGTCAAATGATCTTGCGATTTCTTTCAATAAACTTGACAAAGAAACTGTTGAGAGAATAAATCAGGTAACTCATAGAGCTGATATCCCTTCAATGAAAGAGTTTCAATAAATAATGAATGCCTTTTAGTCTAAGTTTTCAAAGGTTTCATCTTTCAAAGATGAAATAGATTTTTAGAAGAAACAAAATTCTGTTCTATGCAAAGATAACAAGAACTTTCAAGACAGAATTGATACTCTTGAAGAAGTAATCAGAGTCTAGGAGGAGACCATAAAGAATCAAGATCATCTTTTTTCTGACCAACAAGAGCTTCTCAGATCCAAGAGTGATTCAATTTTTGAAGACATGAAAGAAATCAAAAATATGAAAGGTTTTCTTCATGAATTGATAAAGGATGAAAAGTAAAGAGAAAACAAATGAATTGTATTTGTTTTTTGTGAACCCTATCAGTTATCATAATGAGATTTATATTACTCTTTCCATTGCCTTGCAATTATTTTCTCCAACTTTTTCAGGCAACTCAAGACTACCCCATTATTTTTGTAAATCACAAAGGGGGAGAATGCTTTAGAAATGGGGAGAATATTTTACAAAGGGAGAATATTTTAATCAAATACTTCAAATCCAAGGAAAATCTGTGAATAAAATAATTAGGAAAATATATACCTAAGGGGGAATTAGTTGTATTCAATTCCATATTCAGAAGAGTTTCCAATAACTCAGGGGGAGATAAGTATTTTTTTTTGTTTTTTACTTTGTGTTTTGTTCTTTCCAAAAATGGGGAGATTTTTGAGTCAAAAGTTCTATTTTGACTTCTATATCTTGTTTTGGAAATCACAAATGTTTTTTACCATACTGATCGTACTGACCATGCTGATCGTACTGACCATGCTGATCGTACTGACCATGTTGATCGTACTAACCATGCTGATCTTACTGACCATGCCCATCGTACTGACCATACTGATCATACTGACCATGCTGATCATACTGACCATTCTGATCGTACTGACCATGCCCATCGTAATGACCATGGTGATCGTACTAACCATGCTGATCGTACTGACCATGCTACTCGTACTGACCATGCCAATCGTACTGACCATACCCTCCGTAATTACCATGCTGATCCTACTGACTATAATTTTTGTACTGAATCTGGAAATTGTATTGACTCTATTAATCATACTAAGTCTTATAAGTCTACTCACTTTGTATTGTTTCAAAATATTACATAGTAATACTTATAATACTAATACTTTCATTTCATGATTATTTTGGTACATAGTAAAAAACCCATGTTTCATATTAATCGTACTCTTGTTCATCATCTTCATATATATTTTTTTAACCAAAAAGATGTCGTGGAGTTAGTTACAAACTAATCAAAACGATGTCGTGTTTTCTATTTCAATATGACCGTTATAATGCCAGGTGTCCAAGTCCCTCCGAGTTTTTCAGAGAAATATGACGGTTGGAGGAAATATGACCATTGGAACCTGAGGCCTATAAATAGGAGGTCATTTGAAGACTAGAAGATATATGAGTGCATGTATGAGACTGATCATTTTTGTGCTATCATGTTCTAGAGAGAGAGATACTGTGACTTCTCTCTTTCTCCCTGCGAAAACCTTGAAACTACAAAACATGAACGACTCGTTCTTAGTTTTTGTATTTCTATAAGTTCTTTGTTTGTGCTTTGTGTAAATGATCATCGTATCGAGGGCTTTAAAGTGTTTGAAAGACAGAGGTGCCGATTACCTACAAAAACGAGGGCTACCGGGGATTGGTAGACAGACGAACCGTTTATCGTATCGAGGGCTTCCAGGGATAGGCAGACAGACGAACTGATTATCGTATCGAGGGCTGTCGGGGATAGGTAGACAGACGTACCGATCATCATATCGAGGGCTAACCAAGGTGGTGGTAAGACAGACCTTTTATATGAGGGAAAAGTATAACCTTCCTCTTTGGGTTAAAATAATTCTAATACTTTTTACATTTCCGCTGCCAGTTGTATTAGAAAGGAAATTGTTTTGTTTCCTTTTCTATTTCATATACATTTGTAATTTTTCAAATAACACTTATACTATTAAATTTTATATTGTAAGATTCTATATGCTTTTTGATAGAATCTCACACTTTATTATTACTCTGATTATTGTATTCATCTTGAATATAATTTCTTTACTTTTGTTATAGTATTACATTGTATCATACCTTTATACAGTTGTGGTTGTTTGTTCTTGTTGTGAATTGTATTAGTTTAAGATCATTTAAACTTATTTCTTAAGTGTTTGAACATAATGTTTTTAAAAATAAAATTCACCCCCTCTTGTATTGGTCAATCCAATATACATATACATATACATATTCGATCCAAAAAATTATACATGTTTCCTATAATTATTTTTTCTTTTCCTTAACTAGTTTACCCTCTTTATTTAAATAAGCCTCCTTATATAGAACACTAAATGGGATGGAAGTGGATTCATATTTTGAATCATCAATATGTTTATAAAAAATTAACATATATTGTTTCATATCACATAAATATTTTATTATTAAAGACATACACACCATTTTCTTGTATTATAAATCATACCCCATAATTTCTTTGCAATATGGATACATTGTTTTTGACACAAATTATTTATTTTCAACATTCCATTAATATTTCATTAATTAACTATTTTTAATAAAATTTGATAAATTAAATAATTTAAAATAATATATCATTGAAAAAAATTCACCTGAAAGGATTTCTCATCATAGAGACTAATGAAATCATTCCTTGTTTCCTACATTATAATGTGTGCATAAGTAACTAGTGGGTGGGGATATAATTTCACCTTAGAATCCTTAAGATGAAATTGGTAAGATGTGTCTGAAAGACTCAATGGGATTTTCTAGCATCCATTAAGAAAAATTTATTACGAAAATCATCAAAATAAACATTCTCTACAAGAAATAATGAAAATTAAATAAACATTTAAATATATATTTTTTAGTAAAATAGAGAAATTATATCACAACAATATCTATATATCTTTCCAATGTGTTTACTTTGTTATCGGTTGGAAATTGTGCCATGAATATATATCAATTAGAATATTCATCCTCATGTCAAACCTATATAACTATTGAACATTGGATTTGTATGGTCAATAGTTTAGCCTCATTGATTCCAACAAACCTCAAATTTCATACCCTTACTTATTTCCTTGATAATTTTAGTAAACACTATGATGATGCTTTATTTTTTTTTTATTATCATGGTGTTGATCCCCTAATAATTTTTTAGTTTATATAGGAACTTTCCCTTCTTTTATGACATTGTTAACATCATCATGTTAAGAAGTATTTGTTTTAATAAGTAGTCAAATATTTAATTTCGATTATTAAATACAGTATAGAACACATAATATTATACGAAAAAACATAATATATTATAAAACACTTTACCCACACATTGAACTCTATTTATTTTCTTTAAAGGATGAAGGGATTTGGATCCTCTATCAGGAATACAAAATATCCACATTAGGATCCCATTTAACATATAATAAATTTTCTAGATTTACACCTCCATGAAATGATTGTGATCTCACAATGAAAGATTCTTCCTTGATTGAATTTTCATATCACAATGCAGTTGTTTTAGTCACCAGTAATATAATTAAACAATTATATTTTTCTTGATATGTGACATAAAATACCTTCACATCTTGTGATTCAATTATGAATGGAACATCCTTTTCCACTTCTATACAAAAATTCACCTTAATGAAGCCCATTTAATCAAATTTTACTAAATGCTTATTTTCAACAAATTTTCAATGGAAAATTGACACTTGAGATGTTTTATAATCCAACTCATATATATATATATATATATGATGAAAGAATATAACGTATTCATGTAAATTAAATCTCTATCCTTGGAACCAGATATGTGCATCTCTTACAACATAAACATAACTCCACTTTTATTCATCATAATATAGTCATCATGTTGTTTTTTGTAGAAGAGAAAACCATTAATTAAAAAACCATTGTAAGATATAAAATTTTTACATGGTCCCCGAGCTTCAAATAGAAGTCATTTGACAATTGAATTTATATTTTAAGATAACTATTTACAAAATATTATCTCAGAACTGTCCAATAAACTATTTACTGTTTATATTTTATGTCCATCCTTTATCCTTTGATTAATTAAAAAGTATATAAATTTTTTATTCAACCATAACATATAGATCAGCATCATCACAATTATATAAAATTTTAAGGTGAGATTTCTCTCCCTCGGTGATGTTAATCGTGAAAAAATCTATTTCAAAAATCCATTCACCCATAAGGCATTGGTTGTGATGAGACTTTGGGAGACTGATGCTATCAACATATGATATGTAATCGGTAAAAAATTCCAAAATTACTCAATAATATATTATTAAGAAATATAACCTTTTTGTATATCTTTGATTCATGGAGAAACTTTTCAAAATATTCATATACCGTTCAATTGGTTACATCCATCTGCAATGGGAAATATCACATAAATGAACTTATTTAACTAAGAGAACCATAAGGTGGACCATTATATCCAAAAATGATGTAGTTAAGAACATATATAATTCACATAATATAACTAAAACATTTTTATTAATGATTGGAATATTTGATGGGTCAATAACCTTATTGTATATGAATTTGAAAAATATCCTGAGTCTGGTTAATGTATATCATAAAATTTTAGGCATAATTAAATGTAAAGTGTCAAGCATCAAATATTTCATCAGAACATGACAGTTGTGTGATTTTGGTATATGTAACTTCAAATTAGTCATTGACATGAAATTATTGATATTTGATGAATACCCCTCTTGAAATTTACACCATTAAGGAAAATAGAAAACTATAAATTTATTTTCATGATAGAGTGTAAGATATTGGAAGAATAAATGTTTAACTTTTACCCTTCAGTGGTGTCAGATATCCCCTTACCACCATGTAAATCATTTCCAAAAAGCCTTGTTTAATTTTTTTTTACTATGAACATTTAACAGTATCCCAATAAAACTATAAAATATTTTTTTTCTACATGAATTACATCATAAAAGTATATAATGAACAAAATATTCCATTATAGAAATTAAAAAAATTGATATCTTTTTCCAACATGATTTAGTATGGATGTTTGAAAATGGTTTACTGAAAACAGTATCAATAAATTTTAGTTTATCAAAAATCTGATTATCCTTTAGTGGAGTTGATGTTGTACCATGTTTGGTATTCCCATCGAATGATATCATCCATTATTGGTATTTATGTAACCAAGGGAAAGATTTATGATTTTTTTAAAAAAAAGTCTTTAAGGAACAGTTCAACAAAACGGAGTGTGTGAATTATTCACTAATGGTAAAACTCAACATTCCATTAATGTTATATCCTAAAAAACATCCATAAGTAGTAAATACAATTATCATCCCATAAAGCGTGATCCTCACTGTGAATTCTTCACTTTTATGAGCATCATAAATTATGACACCTATATCCCACATCAATTGTAGATTTTTGATCAATATAACCAAATAGGCATAAATACAATTACAATATTATTTTAGTATATATACAAGTAGATACAAAATAATATATTTTAACTTCATATATAACCCTGGAAACAAGTTATAAATTAACAACATAACTGGATATGTATAGTAAGTACTACTCTATACACAAAAAATAATTTATTTGATATGTTGATAATTCAAGATGGATTTTTCTCAAATCATTTCCAAATTATAGATACTTAAAATAAATTATCTTCTATTAAAGAGAGTTTTCTCATTGATGTAGTTTTCTATATTTAATTATTGTATCTTCATTACATATAAACTATATCATCATTTCTTTACAACTATAGAGTCATATATGCCATGGAATTATAAAAAAGTACAGCAAAGGTTTTTAAATTATTGATTCATCTTTATTATATTGATTCATTCCAATATTAAGGCATTTTATGAGTTATTTATGGCACTTCAGAAAAAAAATACAACCATTTCTATAAGCATGTATTTTTTAGAGACAATTCCCGGTGAATTTAGTGTTCGTTTAACATCATATTTTCCACAATTAAGTTTCTTTTATTTTCGTATCATATCATATAAGAGATTAATTTGTTCTATAGAGTTGGTGTCACTCTATATAATTCCAAATTAAAATTATGTAACTTCAATACAGCTAACAATTTTGGTTATTTTGTTCAATCAATATATAATGGTATCTTAGAAAAAAAATAACTTCTTAAAAAACTTTGGTCAATCATGAAGTTCATCTTAAATTTCCATTATCATTTACTCCATACAATCTCTATCATTATTTAAACTAGTATTAATATCAAATAATCCATAAACTGAAGTTTCATCCTAATCAGTGTGAACTTTCAGTTTTTTCACATGTTTAGTCCAAAATTTATAGCTCAAATATATTCTGTACTAAATAAAATGTTCTTCCAACTCTTTCGGACTAATTTATCTTGAATAACAACAATGTAAACATGGAAACCATATTTGAGAGGGGTTATATATATTCACTATTGCAAACTTCATAGACTCATTGACTTCATATTCATACTCTCATTTATATGATTATTATGCATCCATTTTCAATTAATATTTGTCATATTAGGTTCATAAAATATTAATTTTGTACAATAAATAAATAAATAAACAAAATATATTACTAATAAAAGGATAATGTCATCAATAATTATAATCAGTACTACAAAACTGTGTTATTCAGCGATAGGGCTTTAACAGCGCTAGCTAAAAGTTCTTTTAAATAACCCCTTTGGTAGTGTTAAAAAAAGTGTAGTTAAAGGGGGGCATTAACAGCACTAAAAAAAGTTATGCTAAAGAGATTATTTTATTAGTTCTCTTAAAAAATCACTTTTTAATGAGGTATTTTATGATCAGTTATAAAAAAGAACCCATAAGAGGGAAGGGGTTATCAGTGGGTTTTTAGAAGCATTGATAAAGACAGCCTTTTATCATTTCTTTTTTAGTAGCGTTGATAAAGGGTATATTTTTGAAAAAACTTATATTTCATTGAAAATAATATATTAATATATAAATATTTTTATATTGATATATATAATATGTATTTTTTAAATATGTTCTAGATAAGGTAAATATGAATTTACATTTAATGTAAAATATATTTATTGAAAATAGATTATAAAATAAATAAAAATTATTTTCAATCATTAATTTGAAAATTATTATCAATTAATAGTCATTTAATATGTATTGGAAGATAATGAAAAAAAATCAAAAAATCAATAAAAGATCTAAAATATGTTAAAAACAAAACTGGAACTTCAAAAGGCCATAACTTTTGATCTGGGTGTTCTCTTGCACTATACCATATATAAAATTGAAGCCCGTAATGATACTTACACCCTAATGATGGAAGTTAAACCCTCCATCACATTTTTTAAGCCTAAAAAAAATCCTATAAGGCCTCCAAAACTGAGTTTTTAGTTAGGGAAACAAAAATTTTAAAATTTTATGGATTTACAGCCTCAATTTAGGGGTGTTATTTCTATTTTTCAATGTGAAATAAATTTATTCCCTTGTATTAAATTCATATTGACATTATGGATTTTAAATTTTATCAATTTTCATAACGTTCTATTATTTATAATCAAATATATAACAATATATACATATTTTTAATATTTTCACAAATAACAATTTGATTTTATAAATAAATTAATATATTTATTGACATAAAATATATATTTATTAATATATAATCATATATATAAACATATATATAAATATATGTATAAAAAATGTAATGATATATATATATATATATAAATATAACATAAAATGTAAAACAAAACAGTATAGGGGAGTGAAAAAATCGCTGGTCTATAAGCTGGAGGTCTTAGGTTTGAAACTTGCTTGAGGCAAGGTGCACAGTATAGGGATGGATAATCTAAAGTGCTGTTAAATGGGTTTGGGAAGCATTTCTAAAGGTATGGGTGGGGTAAGCACTGATAGAGGGGGGGGGGGGGGGGTGTTGTGGTGGGTGGTATTTTTTTAAAAAAAATACCTTTTATCAACATGGCCTTTATCAGTGATTTTTTAGAACTGTTAAAATCGCCCTTAAACATTGATTTTTTGTTCTATTAAACATGGCTGTTAACAGCACTAAAAAAGCACTGTTAAAGGACCCATTTAACAATTCTTCCTTTAGATCTATTAATTTCGGCCTTTAACATCACTTTTTTATCCCTAATTAAAACATTTATCTTTTAACCACATTCAAGATATCAACACTTTTTTGGCACTGATAAAGGCATATTCTAAAATTGATAACTACTCTAGTGTTCCCTTGACAACTGTTGGGTTGAGGGAGGCCTGTGTTCTCTAACAGTTTCTCCCCCATCCTCATCTTTTACTCATTATTTCTTCTGATGTCCCTTGGATCTCATACCTTCAGTCATGTTTCTCTCTCCTCGGCGGTGTTTCATTTTTTTGGGTATGGTTTTCTTCTTCCAAATTTGTGATCATTGTAGTTGTGGCTTCAATCTCCAGTGTTATTTGTTTTCATGATTTTCATTTAAGGATTTTAGTGCCTCTTCATTTACTCTTACCATCTCTTACTGCGTTCCAACCTCAGTCAGGTCCGGTGAGTGAGATATCTGGGATGATTTGGGATGTTCTAGTTGAGGCATTGTCGCTTCCATTGAGGCTTTGCTTTCAGTAGGTGTCTATGTTTCTAGTGGTGGTGTAGGGTTCCATCATCTTCAAATAATATTACTATCGAATGAAACCAACTGGTAAAGCTTCTCCATTCTAACTCTACCTGGGATTCCTGTTATTTTACCCAATTATTGGTCGGTCCTTTGAGATTGTTCTTGTGTAAGATTTGGGATTCTGTTGTTGGAGTGACTGTTAGCATTCTAGGAGATGTAACCTTGGTTCGGTGTTCATGTTGGTCCTGGATTTCAGAGTTAGAAATCAATGTCATTGAATGTGTGTTTGGGTTTTTGGGTTTTTGTTCGGTTTTCATCCTTGATGTTTGTGATATTCTGTTTTGATTCTCTTATGGTGGAAAAGGTGGTGTTCTATAATGGTGACATGATTATAGTGTTTTATTGAAATTGTGGTGGAATATTTATGGTTTCATTGGATTTTTTTTCTACAGTTGTTGGTGCTCTGGCGGTGATGGGTGGACGAATAACGTGGTACACCGTTGCTGTTGATGGTGAAGGTGGGCGATGTGACCCCAAATAACGTAGGTGTCCAAATGATTGAGGCCATGGTTTTGGTGTTTTTTTTTGAATTTAAAAATTAAAATCTGAATTATGTAACCTTAGATCCCACTGTGTATACAGCTCAACCTCTAATAACTATTTAGAAAATCAAAAAAATAATAATTATGAGATAGAATTGTTAAAGGATGTTTTTATAGTAATGAATAAGGGGAATCTAAAAATTGAATGTTATCAAATATGATTTATAAGAAGTTATTATTTTGTACAGTTGTGTAATGAAAAGAAAACATTTTTGGTAAACATGTCGCTGTTGTTACAGGTTCTTGATTTGATATTGTGTGGGACAAAAGGTGGTAATAAATATTTTTTTTCAAACAAAATTTATTTATTATTGGATGAAAAATTTCCCAGGAAAATTATTGTTCTTTATTCTCCTTTAATTTTTACCTATCAATATATTTTGAAAAAATATATATTTCTGCAATACATAAAAGGTCTTAAAATCATTGAAATTTGATAGAGGGTCATGGAGTTTTGGAATTTCATAAAAGAACTCGATGAAATAGTTATTGATGACAAAAGGAAGTTGGATTTCATGATACTCTCTTTTTCTATAAATTATTCTATAACTTATATTATAGGAATACCAAAAAATATATTTGTACAATAACCCACTGATGAACCCATATATAAAAAATAGTAGAGTTATCAAGATTAATTATATTTCACATAATCTACAATATCCAAAACCTCTATTCAATTCCCCATAAACACAAAAAATAATTTCCATTAATAAATATTTCAAAAACAAATCAGTTATCATGGATTTCACATCATTGAGATACAAAACATTATAATTAAACCTCTGACAATGAAACAAATTATTATAATATATTTCATATATTTTTTAGTCAAAGCCTTTATAGGTATATCCAAAAGAGTATAATCATTATTAAGAAAATCCACACTACATGTTTGGTTAGGGGGGATTATATATAACTTTACAAAATTATTCCACTATCTTCTATTCCTATATGTGTCCAAGAAAAATGTGTTTTAAATTAGGACTTTTTAGGGGTCACACTCAAACTATTCCTAATGATATTAAATAAATCGAAATATTAATAATATTTTGTCCATGTATTATTTGTTAAAAATAATTATATTTTATATAAAAAATAGGAATATTCTATTTTAGATATAATTAAAGGGACATGAGTTCAAAATATATAATTCAATAAAACAAAATAATACATAAGATATTGATAAAAATTTAATAAGTATAATATTTATAATGATATAAAAAAATTAATAAAATCACTAAAAATAAATAATAAGACCCCCTTTATTAATGAATCCTAAAATAAACATTCCAAAAATATCCAAAAGAAATTTTGTCCATAATGAAACTACATTTCATTATATATTTTGTTTCATGAAATAGAAAAAACAATAAAAGATGATACTGTAATGGACATGAAAAATAAAATAAACAAGCAAATTACATGTCTTAAAAATATATTTTGGTTTTAATCCATGAGAGTATGAGGGATAATAAGAAGAAAATATACAAAATATTTTGATTTTAATCTATGGGAGTAGGATGGGTATGTGAAACTTGGAGCTAATTACCAACTATGAATCACCAAAACAATACATACTTATCATTTTCTATCACCACCTTACATAATAAGTGCGATGTTTTTTTACAATGTACAACTAGGGGCTTCATGTAATTGGAGTGATAAATAATGATGAATGATGGAAAAATAACATGAAGGTGAGGGATAGGGTGAACCAAAAATGGATTAAGGCAAGAGAGATTCGGTGGAACAAGGAAACATGAGGGATACTTCGAACTTGGATCTGATTACCATTTATACACCAATAAAACTTTCTCTACTTATCATTATCAGTCTCCACCTTACATGATAGTAGTCATGTTTTATTGATGTTCATAACTAGGAGGTCCATGCAATCACAGTAAGGAATAATGATGAATGAGTGAAAATGAATTTGAATTCAACAGAGAGGGTGAAATAATAATGGATCGTGACAATAAAGATCAGTTAGAGAATTAGTAATGTATATTGAGGATAAATAATATTGTTTGCATGCACACTATTCAAACTATTTGTGAAAATTAAAAAAAAACAATGATATTAAGGGGGAGAAACATATCACAAGTGATCATAGAAATTGATTATAAAATACCATTACAATTTACAAAAAAACCAAAATTAAATAAACATTGATCTAAGAAAAATATAAGAAACTCTTTTATTTCCAAGAAAACAATTGAAACAAAAAAAAAAGAAAAATTTCATCTTTAAAATCCATAAAAACTTTTAATTCTGAAAAAAAAACTTTCCAAACATGAATTGTAACAATAAATTAAATTAATAAACACCTCACAACTCATTCCAATATCCTATTAGATAAAAGATTATGTATATATAAAAATAATAACCATTTTAATAACCACAAATGAGTCTTTATTCAATAATAATTACTTTGCCTCACTTTTCAAAAGATAATATATAATTTAACTCAAGAAATAATCAACATCAACTCTTTCTTTAAAACATTGAGTTGCATAATAAGAATAATTTAATAATGTATTTATGTATCCTTTATACTAAAAAGTAATAGTTGTTGAAATCACTATACATGGAAATCATAAAATTTAGATATATACATGAAAAATATAAATATACATTAATCAAACACTTATAAACATTTATAAGAAAAAAACATGGGAATCACTTAATTTTTTTTGAAACCCTTGGAACATAAAATATTCTAAAAAAAAATACACTTAATAAAAGTTTTATTTTCAAAACATTAATTAAAAAAATTTACATGAAATGATAACATGAAATATTATTACCCTTTATGAATATAATGAATTGATTTAAACTTCTCAAACTCAATTTTAAAATTATAATATCTTTAAAAATAGATTGCACTATAATAGGGTTTTTGGAAATTTAGAATGAGAGTTTTGAAAAAAAATCCCTTACATAAAATAATTATTTTAAATTTAAAATTTTATATAAATAAAATTTTAATTTTGAAATAAGACTCCAATAAATCCTTAATTAAATGAATATTAATTTTTATTTTTATTAGGATTTCTATAACATCCAAATGTAATGATAATTACCACTTACCAAAATTAATTATGAAAATTGAATCAAAGGAATAATAATTAATTTTAATAACTATATAAGTTATAAAAACTCATATTTGTGGTAACTTAAAGTTCTTTATCACAGTCCATAAATTAATATAATGATTGAACACATAGTTTTTGTTTCTATTCATATCCTTAGGCATTGTGAACATATATCATATTAACTATTCACATAGTAAGATCAACTATATTTCCTTTTTAATTAACCATAAAATTTCTAGGATGATAAAATTTTCCACTTCATTCACACATTATTCAATTATTTTATAAATTTTTAATGTTGAGGCATGGACCCTGATCTACCATAATAATCCTATGAAGAGATGAAGTGTAATATAACCAGTATAGGGTAGTTCTAGAGAGATTTTGGAAAGGGGTGATAGTAA
Organism: Viscum album; assembly: GCA_963277665.1. Lineage (NCBI taxonomy): Eukaryota > Viridiplantae > Streptophyta > Magnoliopsida > Santalales > Viscaceae > Viscum > Viscum album. The sequence goes on from OY728126.1 coordinate 54,086,927, forward strand.
GACTAGGGGGAATCCATTTTTAATGGATTGGATTGGAAACACGAAATCCAAAACACAACACTATGAACCGAATAAGACCTATATGAGTCGTTTTAGGGTAAAATTTAAAACATAGAGATCCAAAAACAATGAACTATAAGAGGACGATGAAAAATGGTGTAAAATTCATCACGAGGGCTCTTAAATGTGGTACCATGAGACCACCAATCTGATATAAGAATGCACTACCACACATTGTTGAATTCAAACAAGCAAGTAACGAGAGTGGAGAATAAAAAGTAAAATACCTTGGATTAGAGGTATGATTTGTATGAGAGAAGGTCGATGGGAAGAGGCTAGTGGACTAGACTTCCATGAGAGCTTTAACAGCATGACGAAAATCAGTTTAGTTACGGTTCTTTTAAAAAGATTAGAGATTGTTTTATCAGTGCCTCCAAAAAAGCACTAATAAAGAGGGGTTTTATCTGTGCAAAAATAATAAGCGCTGATAAAAGACTTCTTTATCAATGCTTATTTAGCATTGATAAGGATTTATATTTATAATTATAAACAAATATATTTGTAAATATATTTGTAAATATTTATATATAATTATAAATATATTTATATCATTGAATATATTTATATATTTATATAAATTCAATAAATTAATATAAATATGAATATGAATATATTAAAAATATTCGATATTGAAATAAATTGATTATAATTTTATAATTATTTATTTATAAATATATAAATTGTTTTTAAAATCATATTTTTTTATTTATAATTATAGATATATAATTTTATAAATATAGTAAATATAAATTTACAAATATATATATATATATATATATATATATATAAATATATTTATAATTGTTTAACTATAATTATAAAAATATTTATGTCGTTATATATATTTAATAAATAAATATTAATATTAATATTGTAAATATATTTATTAAAATTTTATAATTATGAATAAATTTATTTGATTATATATGTTTATATAATTATATATATATAATTATATATATAATTATATATAAATTTATATATTTATATATTTAATAAATAAATATACATATTAACATAATTATAGTAAATATATTAATAAATTAAATATATTTATTATAATTTTATAAATATGTACATATATAAATACTTATTTATAATTAAATAAATACATAAAAAATATTTATTTATTTATAATTATAAATACGTAATTTTATAAATAGAGTAAATATACATATATAAATATATTTACTTTTAAATAAATTTTTAAAATTATTATTGAATATAACATTATAAATCCATGAATGATAAAAATGAGTGAAATTGAATTATTAAAAATGAGTATACTATAAAGATATTGAAAAAATGGACAAGTTTTTATTAATTATAGAAATTATTAAAAAAATAAAATATTGATATATATTGAAATAATGAAGAATACATGTTGAAAATATTAAAAAATAGTATATAAATATCTATAAATAATTATTATAAAATGATTAAATTCCCAAAAAATAAATAATAAATAATATAAAAAATGATTAAATAATAATAACTTTAATAATATTAAAAATATATAAATAAAACTCATAGATTAAAAACATAATATACTAAATATATTATGTAACTAAAATAATTCTAAAATGAATATTAAAATTTTAATAAAGTACATAAACTTTAGGTTTATGTTTTTCTATATAACATTTCATTATTTACATAAATATTTATGTGTGTGAAATTAATATGTTTGTATATATAAACATAAAAGTTTGACATATCTTAAATTAAACAATGAAAGTCTACATTATGCATTATCTATTAATTAAATAAATAATAATAAAATTTCATAAAATGAATAACTATTATTAATTATATAAATAATATAAAAAATTAAAAATAAATATTTATATATGATAATGAATACATATTAATTATATAAAAAAACCACATTAAAAACATTAAATGATAATGAATAAACATGTATAAATAAATATTGAAAATGTATAAAATTTAAAACATAAAGAAAAAGAATAATTTATGAAAAATATTTTAAAAAATTAAAATTATTAATGATTAAATAATATTCAAAATGTAAAAATTCGAAAAAATATTAAAAATAAATAATTAGAATATTTTGAATAAAAATATAAAAAATGATAAAATTTACCATTAAAACCAATATATATATTAAATATATTATGTAAATAAATATAAATTTAAAATGAATATTAAAAATTGTATAAACTATAAAAATATTATATGTGTTTTCCTTGTATATAAAAATACATTGATTTTATATATGTATGTGTAAAATCAATATAACAATGGTTTGATATATGTTAAATTTAAAAATCAAACAACATTAAATTTAATGGCCATTACTCGATAAAATTAGTCAATATTTTTATTTAAAATTATTTTTTAATTACCAAGCATTTTCACTAAATATATGACTTATTTAATAAGGGAATAAATATTTTGTACTATATAAATCATATTTTAGAAAATATTATATACATTGAAATATATATAGAAATATATATGAATATATTTCTATATTAAAAGTATTAAATATATTAATGAATAATTATGTATAAAAACCATTAAAAAGAATAAGACATTAATACATTTTATTTATTTTTTATATTTTTATTTAATATATATTATTTATTAAAATTTATTATTAATATTTATTTATATTAAATTTATTAATTTATATAAATATTTGTTTCATTAATAATTTTTTTAATTTATTCATTTCTAATTTTTTGTTTAATTATTATCATTTATTCATTTTATATATCTATATTAAATATATTCATTTATCAATATTTATAATTTACATATATGTGTATTATATTTCTTCATTTTTATTAATAATTATTTAATTAATAACATTTTTAATATTTTTTAGTTTACTCATTCTATTATATTATTTTTTATTTATTTAAATTTATTATATATATATATATATAATATTTTTAATATTTTTAATATTTATAATTTAAATATGAATATATATATATATATTACTATTATTAATATTTTTTTAATTAATAGATTTTTTAATATTTTTTAATTTATTCATTTTCTAATTTTTATTTGTTTAATTATTTAAATTATTTAAATTTTTTAATACCTGTATTTTTTATTGATAAATGTTAAAAATAGGGGTATAGTCAGTCAAGTCAGGCCTTGTATTGGTTAAGGTGGGTTAGGTTGTGTAGGACCTATCCGTGGTTTTGTGGGTTGGCTAAACCCATAGGAAGCAAAAGGTGGGTAAATGCCTGGGTGGGACTATGAGCCCATATGAGTTTGTGGAGAGTGTATGTAGGAGTCAATCCTTGTAGCAGGATTATGATGTGGGGATGTGGAATAATCATATATAAAGAATCAGCCAAATATTCACTATTTTGATATGGGAATTATGCAATGATCATGAGCTTTATCAGTGCTTCAAAATATGAGGATAAATAGCACCCTTTGTTAGTGATAATAATAGTTTACTGACAAAGGTTCCATTTACTAGTGCTAAAACATCCATAATAAAGGTAAACCGTTATCAGATCTTAAAAAACACTGATAAATTGTCCTTTTTTCAATGCTTTTTAGCACTGATAAAGGAAACCTTTATCCACACTTATTGCTAGTGTTTATAAAGGATAACTCTAAATACCACATGTTTTGTAAAAGTATTAAGGACCCTAGTGTGGTCATTTGGGAATAACAGTACCTCTAGAATGTTGATAAGTATGTTGGGGATATATGCCAGTAGGGATTGGTCAATTTAAATTGCTCAATATGTGATTAGAAGTGAGGGGAAAAGGTGACCTTTTATAATTGAGGTGATTGAGAATTTCAAAATTTCAAAATATTATTAGGGAACTTTCTTGAAAAAATGAATCCAAAATGGCTCATATTCTATGGTGATAATGAAATGGTCAAAGGAAAACAAAAAAAATATGGTTTAAGAATGTTTTTCGTAATTTTAACCCCTATCTTTTTTATATTAACCCCATGTAAAACCATTTTGAAATTAACCATTGTAATATATTTTTAATATTTTTATTATTCATTATAAAAAAATTATTTTATCCTTATTTACTAATATTAATTATTATGATTCCAAATATGAAATCTATTTTATCAAATAATTCACAGAAGTGGCATAATTTATTTCAAAAAAAACCCGAAAAACAAGATGAAAAATGATTTTTCATGAAATGATTTTTTAATACTAAGAGGATATTATATTAAAAACATGATAAGATATCATAATTACATGGATTTAAATTTATATATTTAGATATATAAATTATTATAATGGAAATTTGTTTCGGATTTAAACAAAGTTTTTTGAAATATATCCATTTATACCTCTAAATGATGTTATCATTATTTCAATAAAATTGGTAATAAATACATATTTAATTACACATATTAAAATAATTTTTTATAAATAAAATTATGAATAGTTATATATTAAAATTTCAATTATTCATAAAATATTATTTGTATGGAAAACTTTTAAAAACTCATTCTAGGATTATTTTGTAATAGAAAGTTAAAATTTAATATTCATTCTCTAAAATTATAATTTTTACACTGTATAATATCATAATGTGAATTATAAAATTGTAACTTAATATATTTAAAATCTTGGTGTTACCCTCTTCTCCATTTCAAATTTTCTCCCTTGATTGTTTAATGAATATTAGTTTCTAAACACGCAAGAGTGATTTTTTTTCATAACATTCTCAAGTTCCCACTTTCCTACCTTCATTTTATGATTTGTCCCAAATACATTTACCTGTTAAGTAGTTAGATTCCTTAACACTTTTTCTCCAGTTTAAATAATCTATATAGTCTATACACAGAACTTTCTTCTTCTATTTTATGATTTATCCCAACTACCTTTACTAGTCTAGTGGTTTGATTCCTTAACACTTTTTCTATAGTGTCAACATTCTATATGGGATCCTCACAATAAGATATATTAGGTTCTAATTATATTTCATTATAGGTGATAACATGCATTGATTTTGACATGTACTTCCATAACAATGAGATATGGAACACATCATATACATTAGAAATGGTAAGTGGAATTTGAAAAAGATAATATAGGGAAAAAAATTCTTTCTATAATTACAAAAGATCATATGTACTTGGGTTTCAGTTTTCTTTTCTTATCAAACCTTATAATACCCTTATATGTAGATAATATCAAAAAAACGTGCTCTCCCACTTGAAATTCCAAATATTTCCTTTGGTTATCAGTATAACCCTTTTCCCTACATAGTGCTATTTTAATACGAGTCCGAATAGTATTTACCTTTTTCATTGTCTCTTTAACATGTTATAGGACTACTTGATCCCTTTCAGCAACTTCATTCCAACAAGATAGAGTATGAAATCACTTTACAAATAATTCTTTATATGGAGGCATTTGAATACTTGAATAGAGTATATTATTATAGGAAAACTCTAAAAAAGGTGATTAATTATCCCAAATACCTTTACAGACTGGTGACAATGACATCAAAATTTCATATAATGTTTGAATTGAATTTTTGTACTGTCAATTAGTTTGAGGATGATAGGTGGTGGTAAAATGATGCTCAGTATCAAGAGCCATGTAATTTTTTTTCTATAATTTCAATGTTAATCATTGATTACGATCATATAAAATTGAAATAATTTTACCATGAATTCTTAAAACTTCATTAATAATGATTAATTCAAGGATAAAAAGAGTGAAATCTTCTCATATACTAATAAATGTGATGATTTGATATGGAAATTAAAAATAAACCATATTTTATCATTCTTTTGAGTATTAATTGTTAATATAGTGGCAAAGTCTAAATTATTGACATCACATTTCCACATAGGAATTAGTATAGTTTTCATAACTCCTATAGTATTTTTATCTCTTCCTTCAACTATTGAAAAACTAGGAATCCTAATACATAACTAGTAATTTCCTACTTCATATTATCCCACCAAAATTATTCCTTCAAATACCTTTGCATAATGGTGACACTTGGGTGTATAATGAAATTTGAGCTATATTAATCATCTAAAAATTCAATTTTTAGCTCAGGTATAGATCAAACACATAGTCTCTTTCCAAATTTTATAATTCAATGTTCATATATGAACTCTACCAATTTCAAATCATTAACAACTTTAATTTTATTTTGAAAAGTCTTATCATCAGTTTGAGGATTTTTACGACTTTTTAATAAATATGGTTTTGAAATCATTTTAAAAAGGAACGATGTTTACCCTTCCATAATAATTACCATATCTATCTTCACTAAATCCATGAACATAGGATCTAATTCAATCCTCATTTTGGTTAAGACTCCATGATCCTTCCTATTCCATTCATTTACTGATTTTTTTCCTTCCCTGGGTGTAGTGTGTCAAGCAATCATAATCTTTGAGTAGCTCAATCTATCCCCATTTCTTCATATTGAGAGATTTCTATGAAAATATACATTTCTATACCTTATTATTTGTGTATATCTCACATATTTCACCATGTATATAATGTACTAATAATATAAAAGAAATTATTATGAATATTAACATAACTACATGGGTTGAATATCTCAGTACATGAATCGTGAACTTCCTTGATACATATAAAATAACCTTTTCATTATTCATATGTTCATAACCAATTTAATTATTTGATTCATCACTATATATCACAAATATAATATTTCATAATTGTAGAGTGACAATAAATGAAATAACTAATCTCCACTTCAATTATTTAAAACATTCTTCACATTCCATTGTGTATATGAAATTAATACATTTATGTTCAATCTTGGTTAATGGGTTGACCAATCTATATTTGTTTTGGAAAAATATCTGATAGTAACCTTCCAAACTAATGAAAATATGTTCCTTAATTATGTTTTTTAGTGTAGGACATTTTTTAACTATCATTGTATTTACATGATAAACTGAGATTTCATCCTTGGAGACAATATAGCCAAGACAAGAATTTATTTTTGAAGCTATAATTTACACTTTATAAATTTTACATATAACTATTTTCCTCTAAGAGGCATAAGAATGACACAAATGTGATTCTAATGGTCTTCGTAGCTTTTATATTGCAATAATAAATCATTAATAACTGACACAAATAAAATATTAAGATATTATTATAATAAATTTCTCATTAGATCCATAAAAATAGTGGGTGAATTAGTCAATCCAAAAGGAATTACTATAAACTTATACTGTTCATAGCTCGAATGAAATGATATCGTCAGAATATACTCCTTATTTTCTCACAATTGAAGATACCAAGAATGAAGTAAAATATTTGAAAAATATTGATCTCCATAATGTTTATCGAAAAAGTCATGAATATTAGGCAGATGATACTTTCTTTATCATAATATAATTAATTTCATTATTATTAATACATAGCCTAATAGTTGCATATTTCTTCATAACAAAAGAATTTGGGCTCCACAAGGTGAAATGCTAGGGCATATAAATTCCATATCATATAGATCCCCTAGCTGTTTCTTCAACTATACTAATTCCATAATGCCTATTCTATAGATCTTATCTGATATAAGTCTTTAATAAAATATTAAATCAAAAAAAAACTCAACTTCATGCTCTGGTGAATGTTTAGGTAATTCCTTAGTAAATATATGAATGTTTTTTTATGGAATAGGTACATCCTAAATTTAAAAATAACTTTTTCATCCATAGATTTTGACTACTTTTATTCTAAAAGAATATATCATATAAGATCCACTATAGAAGGATTTAAAAATGACCTAAATGATGAAGTATTCACTCTAAAGATAAATAATTTCACATATTCACCAGGAATCATAATTTACTTATATTTGTAATTTTTTTGACTGTATTATGAAAATAGTCCATACCAAGGGTTACATAATATTCAACCATATGTATAATAATAAAGCCTAGAAATGGGGAATATTTATGTGTCATAATGGGAACTGACTAAAATATCCTTATTGCAGTTAGATTCCCATTAGAATTCATGATTGAAAACTACCTTATAAAAATTATAGAGAAGCATGTAAGATATAAAAGGGTGAGATGATATTAAATCAAATAAACCATTAGCTTATTTTTAGGTCCATATTAAATTAAATTCCACCACATCTTTAGTAACTTCAACCTCATCTATAGTGATCACCTAAGCTTACCATTCTCCCCTTATCAACTTCTATATTAAGTTCCCTTGATTCTTGAGGTATTGGTTTGAATAATGTTCCATTTATTTATAGCTGAATATGTAGATTTTATCAGTATCTTTTTACCTTAAATTCATTTCCTAGATGACCATTATATTTAATATTATTATAAATTCCAATGCCCTCCAATCATTTTCTAGGTTTTGTCTTTCCACAATTTTCACATGATGGAAATTACTTGGTTTTTTTATGTGTTCCTTTTTTCTTAGTGTTAATTTGATATCGTATTCTATTTATTTCACACAAATATATAAAATTTATAAATCCATATTTGATTTTATAACACATAATACTATTTTATAATATAATGATTTTTTGGGAAACCAGTACCTTTCAGAGGAAAAACTTAAACCCATCAACAAAATGGTTAATATTAATTTTTGTATTATTTATGTAATACATAGAGTACTTGTATATAATTTTAAAGGAAACCTCATATTATAAAACACTACCTTTTTTCTTTTACATTAATATGATGAAATTTATCTTCATTTCATTTTAATAATCATGAGAGAAATATATAATGATGAATATTACTTTAAATGATCTCCATTCCATATATTATATTTCTTCTTCCTATATAGTATTTGGAATCAATGACCAACATTGATCAACATAAACTTCAATAAAATATAATAACAATATAATCTTTTCCCTTTAATAAGATCCCAAGGTGAGAAATATCTTTTCAAGGGACATAGTCCACTGCTCAGCTACCACTAGATTAGTAGTTCCACTAAAATATAGAGGATTCTTCCATATGAAATGGTCCAATATAAGTGTATCATGCCATGGAAAATAATGTTTCTCTATATTTTAAAGGTTATTAGGTTTAATGTTGGTTATATTCCTAAATAATTCTATGATTCTCTCTGATTTAACGCCAACTCTATTGGATTTCTCAGCATGGAAGTCTATATATTGGCCATGAGTACCAATACCATTATTTTTTCCAGGTTTCATTTCATGAAAATGGAATATACAAGTTTATCTATAAAATAATGAAGTTTAAATCATAATATAGGTTTCTAAATATTGTATAACACTTAACAAGAATTTTAAATTCATTCATTGTTAATATTAGAATCATAAACCTATTTTCATTGGGAATTTAATTATATCGTAAAATTATTTTCAAACATTTCATAATGGTTTTTAAATAAAATTATAATTAACCCAAGAATATCCCCTCAGAGTTTTAATCCAGATATGTGGTAAGGTCCCACTCACGATGGACAAGAATAATGGTCATGATATACTCGACCAACTATTTTTGGAGTTATTACCCCTAAATGTATCAATGCTAAAACCATATGCACATGTATTATCCATAAAAGGATGTAATTCTTGGAATACATCATGTTATCTAACTTACCTATAATTTTATGATATTTTAATATAATTAAATATATACTAAAATACTATCATAGGGTTATGTTCCCTAATCCATATTTTCCTTAACCTAGTTCCCATAGTTTTTGTTAAAGTGCATTTGATACAAAATATATCAACCCTAACTCTAGTATCATATATTCGATGTATTCTTTATTACATTAGAATAAGATATAAGTGGTAATATCACTAAGGTTGAATCAATTTTTTAGTATTTAAAATCTATATATAATCCAACTTCCATTAAAACATTCAAAACAAAATATAAAACATAATAAAATAATTTTTTCTATATCCTTACAACTCATTCAAAGATTTTTTCTTCATATCATAGGGAAAGGAAACAAAATAATAGTTATATCAATTTATTATTAAGGGTTATGTATATTGGAAGATATCATGATTAAATAGGGTATAATAAATATGACAAGGTAGATATCTAAAAACATATTCTATTTAATCAATAACTTGATCATCAAATCTATCCTTGGATAATATCAATGTAGTAATATCATGGATAATAATAACTAAATTATCAAAAATGAGATACATAATATTCAAAATTATGGTCTTAAACAACATTATATCTTTACCATCAATTCCTTTTACCAAGATAGTTTAATGAATGGGTATAAATACTCTAAAGACCCATTTAATATGTTTTCCCAACTAGTTTGTCTCATGAGACATGTTGCTGCATTGAGGGGATATCTATAAATGGGTTCCACCCTTTACTAAATTTCTAATTAAATCCATATATATTGTATGATAAATTTAATTCATAAACAATATACCTTATCAAAAAATATAAATATTTAGTGTAGGATACAAAATTTCAATATTTCCCCAGTCAATCAAAAAACATTGATAGTGAAACACTGTATGTAAAAATAGTATATGGTTTAAGAAATAAGTATTTAGATGATATATAGAATATGGATATTTAATAGATATTAAATTTATAACTAAAAATTATTACAATAAATTTACTGTTTCAGGAGAAAGGTAATGAACAAAAAATTAGTAAAAGGTAAAATATAACTATCAATTCGTAGAAAATATGGGTTTTGTAATAAAATCATTTATTTTGGATAGTAATGAAAAATTTAATTGAAATAATAAAATAGATCTTAATTATAGAGTTTTATTTATAAAACCATTGAAAAATTGTATAAGTGTCTAAATGTCATAAAATGATACTAGGGGTGGAATAGTCTATAAACTTTATATTCAATAAAATGAAAACATTCCATTTGACTTTTTATAAAGAAAGTAAAAAATTTACCCTTTTGGAAAATATTGTGAAAATTACTTTAATTTTTTTAAAAAATAAATTATAGCATAAAATTCCCTTAAAAAATAATTTGTGAAAATAAAAAATACTTGTAAAATAATTTTCCAAAAATATGGATATGGAAGAAAAACATACCCGATCAAAATATAAATAAGATTGGTTTGTATTTTAAACATTTATTTGAATTATTCCACCACTAAATATAGAAAAATTTAAAATAAAATAAGTAATATAATTAAATATATATTGGATAAGAAAATATATAGATTTTATAAAGGATATATTATAATATTACTTCAATGAAGACTATACGCAATTCGAGAAAAATGAGATTATAAAATAAATTCTTAAATATTTGGTTACTTTTAAATTATAACATATTTAAAGATTAAATTTATTTGAAACATTGATCATCGTGAATTAATAAATATTCATGTTAAATACATCAATGTGATAGTATATTCACCACAAAAAATAAATTGGTGTATAATTCCAAATATTACTTAATGAAGTGGAAATTAAGACGAAGTCCCCTACCTCAGACTTACCCTTAGTTGGAAATGATTTTACCTCTTATATACTGTTTTTAAACATGTTATTAATTTAAAATATAACCATACTAATGTTGATAATATCATATATCATCCTATTATAACATCTTATCACTAATTAGTTAACAATATGTTATTATTACCATTATTTTGGGAGTTAACTGCCTCATTTTATCATGCATGTTTTGTAATAGAAGTTTCAGTTGTTATGAATTGGTTGTAGTTAAATCATAAAAAATGATACTAATGTTATAAATATACTATTTATTTATTATAAATATTTTTAGAATCATTATGAAAAGTTGTAAATGGAAAATGAATCACATCACTTTATAGATATGGTAGGTCATACGCATGCACAAATGACATTATCATTTTTTAAAGAGTGAAAGTGTAATAATGTTTGTTATATATTAAATTTATAAAATAAATATTACTTTATAAGTATCACATATATTTATTGGTCCATAATTATGTTAAACTGTGTGAGTCAGGATGTAAAACAAATTACATCGGTCCGTAAGGCAGTAGTCCGCCAAACACACTAGAGATGATTTTTTTCTATTTGATGGAAAACAAGATGGATAAATGTTATGAAATAATCACAATAAAATCATAGTATATGTGATGTAATGGGGTAATTATACTTTAAAAACTATTTTATAGTTGATGGACGTAAAAGAATAAGTAAAAAAGGAAGATCTTTGTTAATAAAATTACCATATCTTAGAGAAAGCCCCTTTGGTTTTCTTCTTAAGGAAGATATGGTTTTTTTAGGAATAAAATTAACTATATAATATGTATATGGAAGTTATAGAGAGTTATTTAGTGTATTATTGAGATAAATACATGAAGAGGTGTGAATAAGTTAGGGGAGGAGGAGACCTTTTATAATTGAGGTGAGTGTCATAGTTGTAAAATTTTGAGGTTTTAAAATATTAATAACTAAATTTATTATATAAATGGATCCAAAATGAAAAATATTTTATGGTGAAATGGTAAATGGAAAAATAAAATCCACAAATGGTATTTAATAAAGTGTTTAGGTCATTTTAACCCTTATCATTTTTTATTAACCCCGGAAAAACCCATTTTAAGCTTAACTATGGTAACCAATTTTTAATGTTTTTATTTTTAATTAAAACCAAAAATTATGTTAAATTAATTACCTAATATTATTTATTATAATAAAAAATATTAAATACATATTTTCAAATTCAATTAACTGAAGTAGAATAACATAATTTAAAAATAATCCTCCAATATGTGACGAGAAAATGTTTTTTCAAGAAATGATTTTTTCAGGCATAAGATGATTTTACATTAACTATATGACTAGTAATAATAATTATCTGAGATAAATTTACATATTGAGATATATAATATATAAATTAATTTAAAAAAGTAATTAGTAAATTTTATTTTAATTAATAAAAATGGTAAGACATTTGGAATTTAAAAATAGTTTGTGAAAAATAACCCTTTTTTACATCCAAATGACCATACTTTTATTTATATAAAATTTATAATCAATAAAAGGATAATTAAAAATATTATACAGAAATTATTATATTAAAATGTAGTAATATTAAATACAAATTTTTGTATTAGTCATAAAATCTTATTTCTATGGAAAAATTTTAGAAGCCCGTTCTAGGATTATTTTGACCTAGTAACTTCAAAATAGATATTTATTCCATAAAATTAGAATTATTGTTCTATGAAGTATTATAATGTTAATTATATAATGTAAAATTACTATAATTTAATCTCAAGTGTTATAATAAATTTGTCTACTTCATCTCTTCCTCACATGACACCATTTCCTTTATAAACTCAACTATATCTCTAAAATAACTATTATGGTAAACAATAAAGAGGTTTTGATCAGCACGATCTCTCTAGAACTCTAGTTTCTTTAAGTATTAACCTGAAGGTATATAATAATATAATAGTTATATTTTTAAACTATATAAATTTATATTTAAATGATATACCCAATCTCTATAATCACTAAGTTGAAAACACGCTAACTGTTCAATATAAACATCATATTTATTCTATTTAAGAATACTATCATCATATCCATTTTATATATCTTGAATCCTCTCTAAATTTTCAAAAATAAAAATTCAAATTTATTTAGGCCTCACTGTCAATGAATATTTATATTTCACATCTATGTCCCGAATCTAAGCACAACCATTGTGAACTACCATTACATTATTTTAAATCACATTACAATGATCATAATGTTTAATTTTAAACTTTAATTTTATTATAATGGGGTTTTGATCAATTTAAATACCCACTAAATCCAAATATCCGTTCTTCTCTTTTTTGAAATTTATTTTATTCAAGCATTTTACTCATTATTCACCCTTTTCTAATTCATTAAATGATGTTACTTCCACCCGTGATAAAAAAATATCTTGGTCATAATTCCAAATTCATGGAGTTATAATAAGTTTTTTTATCCTATTCTATTTTAATTGTATATTTAATCTCTTATTATTATTCCCCTTTTGAGTCATTAATTAACTCACTTCAAAAACATTTTTTTTATTTTAATTCAATCTCAAATCTATTTTCCATCTGCTTTGTCTGGAGGCTCTAAAGAAATAATGTCAAGATTGTTATCTTATTCCCCAATTTACTATTAATTTGGATTTAAAAGTTACTCCCACTATATTTAACATCAATAATTTCTATGATCTTGTTGATAATATTAATAAAATATTTATAGGAATTACTTTTGGATGAATAGAAATGAAATATACCAGTATACACTACATCACAATATTTTACTCAAGTGAATAATTCCTTATGGATGTAACACTTACTTACAAATAATATGAGGTGTTTTATATTTGGGTTTATTATATAACACATCTCACACAATTTTATCTATTGTCAAGGGCTTAAAAAACCTTTTTACTGTGCATCACCGCTTTCGCCACTATTTTTAGTATTTCTTTCAAATACCACTATAAGTGAGTAGTGTTTTCACTATATTATTCACCTTGTAATTTATCATATCAACTAATCCATTTTGATTTGAATTACTCACTAATGATTCCTCATGTTTTTTCTAATTTTAGTTTTGATAGTTCTAGACTTTATATAAAGTAAACTCCCTACCATTATCTGATCAAATAATTTTGATCATCCTACTTATTTCATTTTTAGCAAATATCTAGTATCTTTGGATGCATTATATTAAATAATTATCAATTTATATTCTAATTATGCATGGAATACAATTATAATCAACCATAAACTAGATTAAATACCCATATCAATTTGTTCACCTGTTTTTCATGTGACCACACACATCGTTATGAACCAAATAAAGAAAACGTGGATCTCTCTTATTCTTTGGAATTTATAGATTTTTCACTATATTAACTCTCATGCATGTATAAAATGTATTTTACCTAATTTTTATATTAATAAAATTTATTTGTAGTAAATATTTTAAAATATGTTTTATTATTTTTTGATGTATATGCCCAAGGCATTAATTCCACAAGCTATTTTCACATTCCACCCTGAGGAAACTATATTTTTCTTGATTGTTTGTCTGATAAGAGAATTGATTTTTTCTAAGTACATGGATCAATTAATCTATAATATTTATTTAAAAAAATGACGCTTACAATTTAGTATGACATTTACTTCTATGTCATAACATTGACTCACACATAGGATGTTTTGTCAAAGTCTATCCATAAAGTGCACATTGATATTATTTAATTCTTCTCTAACACACCTTATATGACCACTAACTCTGATATTTAATGATACATAAATTACAAATATACCCATTAAATCCATATAAAACATCATCCTATTTAATAATATTTTATTTCATATCATGTGGGAAACACACTAACTATTATGTATACATATTCTTCTATTATTACTATTTTTATACAATTTTCACCAATTTATTTATATTCCCCGTATTAAAACATACCAAATTATATATTATTATTATTTTATCAATATTTTAATTCAAATTATATATTAATCATTAATTTAACAACTTCTTTTCCAAGAAATTTATAATTTTCCCCCCATTTTTCAATACTTATATTAAGTAAATTGATTCCATTAATTTTTTCCTTTATTTTCAAATTAATGTATGTAAATTGTCTATTATATATTTTTAAATCAACTTATTATTACATAAAATTATATAACTTAGTTATTTAATATTTATGATGATAAATATACTTTGAGGGATAATTTAGTTATCCCCCAATCTTTATATTTTTCTTCCATGGAATTTTTAATTCCCCAAGTTCACCTTTAGCATGACTTTCAGAATTAATTATTATTCTTATTGATATTAATCCTTAATTTTAGATTGATTGTTTTAAATAATTTTTAAAAATAAATCTTTCACATATATTTTCAATCCTTTTCTCATTCTTCAAGAAAAAAATAGTCATCATCTTCTTCTTTACCCATTATACACTTCTATTAAAACTTGTTTGTCTATTTATTTTCAAATTTGATAACATTTTTAAAGGAAACATCTATTATGAGGTTTTTTGACCAATCCATCTCACCATTATCTAAATATATCCTTCTTAGATACCTCACGACTATATAGAAAACCATTACAAAATTCCAGCATTCTAGAGGTTGTTGTTTTTTTTCAAATCTACCTTTTCCATTTATAAAATTTCTATCCACTATTTAGAAAAATTAACCAATAATATATTACGTACCATCAATATGATTAAAATAAATATTTCTAATTAATTTGAATAACATATCTATAGATGAATGATTTTTTTTATTATTTATGGTTTTCGTTGCATCAAAAAATTTATATATTCACTTTTAAAATGATTGAGGGAAAGATCCACTAAATTTCATCCCTTAGGTGACTAGAACATTGGATTGTACAAAGGTGGGGATCTTATCAATATTTTATCTTCAATCTCAGTATCATTAATTCTATCACTGATAACATTACTCAAATATTATAACCTCAATGATATAGTTAAATATACCATTTATTTTTTTCAGTAAGATACATCTTCAGATCGATGATTTTTTATAGAAAACATAAAACACCCATGGCTTTGTTTTCCTCAACATAGATATTAAATAATTTATCCCAAATTTCTTTTATAGATATTCATATCAATATATTCATATATATGTTATTTGGGAATGCGTTGGATAATGAATTGTGTGTCTTTATATTATATTTATGAATCTTTTTATATATCTCATTTTGTGACATCTCCAAATGATCAATTACTTGAATTCCCTGAATAATATTTGAGATAATGTTAAGACTAAGAGGTCAAAGTTGTGATATATTAATTATTATTTAAAATTTGATAATTCCATCTATCAAATAGTGTAACCACCATTATATAAATATTTGTTTCAATAAAAATGTATTTCTTAGGATTGATTCCTTGAATGAAAATATTTCAGATTTGATACTACATAGTTCAATCCTAATTATCCAAAGCTATAAATTATGGTGTATTAATTTATTTATCATTTTAATGTCCTGATTCAGGAAGACTCCCAAAGGTGCCCCTTACCCGGTTGGTCACATGGCCTCAAGCGCATTTCCCTAAACGCTAGAGGCTGCCAACTAGAAGTGAGGACCATGGGGGTGATTGTGGGGATACAATGCCATCATTGGTAGAGTAACACAACATAAGTAAGGAAAAAGACAATAGCGGAAGCAGTGATTATCCATGAAAAAGTAAAAAACGGAAGAATGGAAATAATAAACCAGAGCACACACACATATGAATGATGCATAATACATATGTATAGGAAAGCAACCAAACAAATCACAATTCTATAATACAAAACTATACTAAACCAAAGTACAAAAGAATACAGATAAACAACTCCTCACCATCGCAAGCCCAAGATTGGTCCCATGCTCTCCAGATCCACATTAATCAAGTACCTAAAGTAGAAGGGCGCTTTCCCTTATCTATACCTGCAACAATATAATCTATTTGGACCCAAAATCATTGCCCAAACAGGGTGTGAGAACAAAATCTAGTAGGAAACCACCACAAGACCAGTGCCTAACAGTCAGTAAATATTTGGCAGGTAACAAGTAAAAAGTAGAAGTAACTAGGAAGTACTCAGTAGTAAACAATCCACAGTTTCAATGCATTTAGTTTCATATATAAAATAATAGCTAATCAAATCAGGTAACCCTCTAGGAAGTACTCTTAGACTAAACCCTCTGGTTCAACCCAAACAAAGATAGATATTACCAAGACTCTCTATGGAATAGTTCTCATTTAATTTCCCCTATAGTCACATGTGATTCAAAGACTCTCTGAGGAAGCACTCACCATCAATTCCCCCTATAGTATTTCATTGGTAACTGCAGGCGCTCTGAGGAATCACTCAATATCAATTCCTCCTATGACCTCGTAACGTATCTATAGACCCTCTAAGGTAGCCTTCAACGTCAATATCCCATATGGTCTCACAGTGTGATTATTATAATGGAAACTCTGGAAGATCCCTCAACGTCAATTTCCCTTATGGTCCCACTACAATAGGTTCCCGCAACCCCGTGTAAAGAAAAAATTCACAAATGATGAACAATAGCCAAAGTGAACCCCTAAGACTACTTGGCTAACAAACTACAACATATCAGATAAGATAAAACACTCCATCTTACAATACTAGGAATAGAAAAGAAAGAGCAGTCTAAAAGGCAGAACTAGACCAAACAGTCAAAAAAACATGCATGGGAAAACACTTCCAAATAATAGAAATTAACCCTATTCACAATCAATTTAACCTCTACTCAAGCATTCAAGAAAATCAGGTAATTAACATGGTTAAAACAGTAAACACCCAATACCCCATTCAAGGGAATTGTACAAATTTGCACATATTTCCCATATAATTTCAATAGAAAGGAAAAAACCACCTACCTCAGTGTTGGGAGATCTCTATACATGGACCTCAAGCCTTGAATCACCCAAAAACACGGTAGATATACAAAAATGCCTAAATCATTCAATAGTTAATAACTTGAGAAAGTTGAGGAACCAGAAAACGAAGCTCAAGAAGAAGGAAGATCTTACCATTGTGGTCAAAACACAATCGATGATAGTCTATTCGGCATATAGGTGCACAATTAGGTGTTCAGGGAAATATTGACACCGTACATGTTCTCTCAGAGGAACTATCCCTAGATAAAGGAGGTTCTGTCCGTCAGACACGACCCTTGTAAATTTAATGAAAAAAATAATGTACAAGGTGTGTACTTTCCGTTACCGAGCCCCGCTTTAGGTGGCCTCTAGGTCACCCACATGACCGCATGCACGACCGCTACACTGCGAACACAAAACTACCCATTGTAACTGAGTATATGGAATGTACTTAAAAAATTTCTAGAAGCCCCTATTTTTATAAAAATGACCAGAAAAGGAAAACATACCTGAAAAGAAGATCCAATTTCTTACAAGCTTCACCCCTTAAAGAAATTTGTCCTCGAATTTCCCCTGCAAGGTGGCGTAGAAGAAGAAATGGCGAAAAACTCTGGACAATGTGATCGTACATTGGGCTCCCCCTCCCAAGTCACGTCCTTCACTTTCCTATGCTTCCATAGCACTCGAACCAGAGGAACATAACAGCTATAGAGAACCATAGTACTTTGATCAACAATCCAGATAGGATGATCCCTGAATGATGTATACACCTCTAACTCAACCTCCTCAGGTTGAAGATCCTGAGATGGGTCTGAGAAGTAATGTTGAAGTTGAGAAACATGGAAGACATCGTGCATGTCCCAGTACCTCTAAGATAACTGTAACTGATAGGAAACTTTCCCAACTCTATCCAACACCTCAAACGGCCCGACACACCTCGATGAATGCTTACCCTTTCTCCTAATCCTCTTGTGTCCCAATATCGGTGTGACATGCAGGAAAACCTGATCTTCGACCTCGAACTCCAGAGGTCATCTCGGCTGATCAGTATAAGACTTCTATCAAGACTGTGCAGTGGACATCCTCTTCCGAATAAACTCTAACTACTCTATGGTCTTCTGATCAAGACAAGGTCCTAGCAAAGCTGCCTCTCTTGCCTCCAGCCAACATAAGTGTGATCAGAAGGGCCTACTGTATGAAGCCTCATAAGGTGCCATCTGAATAGTTTCCTGAGAAGCATTTTTGTTGGAAAACTCCACAAGAGGTATGTGCTTCTCCAAAGAACCTCCAAAATCTAGGATGCATGCTTGGATCGTGTCCTCATGTACGTGAATCTTATGCTTTGACTGGACATCTGTCTAGGGATGGTATGCTATACTCAAAAGTACCTGTGTACCCAAAGCCTTCTAAATCCCCTGCCAGACCCAAGAAGTAAAACATGCATCCCTTTCTGAAACAATGGAGTGTGGAACTCCATGCACACGTAAAATCTCACAGATGTACAACCATCCCAACTCATCAACACTGAAGGACTCCTTGATCGAAAAGAAGTGAAAAAACTTCACGAGCCTATCAATAAAAACCCATACTGCATCATTCCCTGAAGGAAACCTCAGAAAACCTATCATTAAGTCCATCACAACTTCATTCCACTTCAACTCAGGAATGGGTAACTGCTGAAAAAGCCCCACTGGTCAGTGATGCTCCGCCTTCATCTACTGATAGGTGCATTAGCTCATGATGAAACCAGAAACATCTCTCTTCATACCTAGCCTCCAATATCGACGGTGTAAGTCACAATACATCTTAGTGACACCAGGATGAACTACCCAAACTGAGGAATGAATGCCCCACATTATATCCTAACGTATGTCTTATGGCACCCATACACGCCCCTTGAAATGCAAGATCTCATCTACTCCTATGGTCCATCCAAGAATAGGGTCCTGTCCTGATACACAATCCTGTAAAACTAGGCCTTCAGAATCTGATAGCTGCCTCATTCGCACTCGATCATGAAGAGTAGAGGTAATAAATACAGAATAAAGAAACATCAGCCCCTGTCTATTGTGAACATCCAAATACATCTCAAAAAACAAATCCATATACTGACACTCAATACTGGCCTTCTAAACTGCTTGTATCTGAGTCTTCCTGCTCAACGCATCAGCCATAACATTGCCTTTCCCATGCATGTAGGCAAGATCGAAGTCAAAAGAATGAATGTACTCAACCCAACTTCGATACCTCGAATTGCTGTCATGCTGAGTGAAGATATACTTGAGACTTTTGTGGTCGGTGAAAACCAAAAAATTCTCTCCCAGCAGATAATGTCTACAATACAATAAGGCATGAAGAAATGCCGCCAACTCTAGATTGTGCATCGGGTAATTCCTCTCTTGTGGCCTCAACTGCCAAGACCTATAGGCAACGACTCCTTCTCCCTGCATAAGCACTGTTCCCAGCCCGATACCTAAAGATTCACAATACACTGTATAGATCTTTTCCAGTTCTGAACAAATTAGTATCGGTGCTGAAGTAAACCTTTTTTTCAGCTCCTAAAAGGCTAACTCACAAGAATCTGACCACAAGAACTTTTCACCCTTCTTTGTCAAACCCTTCAGCGATGCTGCTAAGTGTGAAAAGTATGGTATGAAGCATCTGTAGTATCCATCCATCCCTAGAAAACATCATACCTCAAAGGAATTATTCGGCTTCTCCCAAGAAACTGCTACTCTCAATTTCTCAAGGTCGATTGATACTTCTGTCTTTTAGATTACATGACCCAAGAGGTGAATATGGTCCATTCAAAAGATGAATTTTGAGAGCTTAGAAAATAACTGATGCTCTCTCAATGTACTCAAAATGATCTCAAGATAGGTGGAATTTTTGTGTCGAGTCTGAGAGTACACCAAGTTATCATCTACAAAGACCACCATGAAGGAATCCATGTATGGATGGAACACTCAGTTCATCAATGCCATGAAGATTGAAAGAGCGTTTGTGAGACCAAACAACATAATAACATACTTGTATAGACCATACCCACTCCTAAAGTTTGTAAGAGGTATATCATATGGTCTAA
Organism: Viscum album; assembly: GCA_963277665.1. Classification (NCBI taxonomy): domain Eukaryota; kingdom Viridiplantae; phylum Streptophyta; class Magnoliopsida; order Santalales; family Viscaceae; genus Viscum; species Viscum album. The sequence goes on from OY728126.1 coordinate 54,108,469, forward strand.
CATGCAACTGATGATAACCGGATCTCAAGTCAATCTCGAGAACACCTGAGCTCCTCGAAGCTGATTAAAGAGATCATAAATACTTGGAATGGGATATCGTTTCTTTACTGTCAATGGGTTCAACTTTGGATAATACACACAATTTATGAGGGTACTGTCCACCTTCTTTGAAAACAAGACAAGAGAACCCCAAAGAGAAGTACTGGGTCAGATGAAACCCTTATCCTGCATCTCCTCCAACTTCCTCTTGAGCTCCTGCAACTCTGGTGTATCAATCCTATAAGGTGGAATGGACACTGGTGCCGATCCGGACACAAGATCAATATAAAAGTCCACCTGTATCTCTAGAAGAAAATCCTAGAAAGTCTTCTTGAAATACATATCTAAAACGATCCACTAGTAGAGGAAAGTCCATCTGTGAAGTCCCCTGGTCATCTAGATACAAACTAGAAATCTGGGTTGTAACTTCTCCCAACCCATGATGATCGGGTCTTTCTCTTTACTCCTGGACATCCCATTCAACCTTATGAAGAAACGATCCGCCTTCTAGTGATGTAAAACTCACCCTAAGACGATAACAGTCGATGAATAACTGAAAGGGGACTAACAGGTACTTTCTGAGAATGAAATCATAGCATGTCATCTATAGTACATAAAGATCCCAAAAGAAGTGACACCCACCAACTTCTAGTGGGGCACTCCTTGCACTGTCTCACACTAGCCATTCCAGTAACCAATGGAGTGTCTAGAGTCAAGATATTACCATAAGGAAAGGTGGTGAGCCCAAGGATCTCCAAAATAGCAACATATATTAAGCTATGGGAATCCCCGGTATCGAAAAGAGTAGAAGCTACAACGGAGGCAACTAAGATCGTACCTAGAACTATAGAGGGTCTGGGATCCTAATCCAGCTGGATCTGCTCCACTACAAAAGTCTGACATGTACCATGAACCTGTGACCCTTCCTGACCACTCTGAGCTGATCCACCCTGCTGTCACTGAAAGCTTGGTGACTGGCTACCATGACCATAACCTCCACCTCAACCCGAACTGCCGGAAGAACTCCAATTCCCAGACTGATGAGAAACTGGTGACACTGATCTTGAATGCAGAGTAATTTTAGAACCCCTCTCACTAGCTGCTGGTGATAATAATTGATAGAAGTGCTGAAGATGAATGATTTTTCCATAAGACCAGCACTCTACTATGTCTCTCTGGAAATGTGGTCTCGTATGCCTGACCTTCCCACACTGGTAGCAAACCACCTGGATACTTGAAGGTGCATTCCGCCTACTTGGATCTCCACATGTAGTCTCCCAGATTTGGTTCGTGCTATCAACTGGTGAATCACTAACATTGGATGCTGAACCATCTTGGGCCACAGCTCCAGAATCCATCCAATTACACTCTGTGATTAGTTCCTGGTTGACTATAGAAGATATCAAAGTCAACCAGAAGATGTTCACCTAAGCTTGAATGTCCTACCTGAGACCATCCTCGAACTTCCTTGATAGAAACAACCCATCTCCCCATATAAATGGTGTAAAGCACTACAACTCGGTGAAGTGAGAGGAATACTCCATAACAGAAAGATTACCCTGATCCAGACTCATAAACTCTTGAGCTCGATTAGCTCTCAAAATCTCCATATAGATGTAATCATAGAAGGTACACAGAAACTCATACCACTCCATAACCTGATGGTGCCCCACCTGTGAGATCACATCCCTACATCTCTTGGCGGTATCCCAAATCATATAAGTTGTGAGATTGACTCTCCTCTTCGAAGGTGTCTCTATATGCTCAAATATCGTCAAAATGACTTCTAGCCATGACTATGTAGCCCAAGGTCCTCCATCCCCTAAGAAGGTGGGAGGATGCTACTGCTGAAAGACCAACGTAAATTCTACCATCGTCGGAGCAGGAGGAGATGCTCCCTGAAATTTCTGCATCATCTTTAAAAAGCCCTCTCTAAACTATGCATCAGCACTTATATCAGGTATAACGGTTGGTTCCAAGACTGGCATGATCGGATGATCTATTGGAAGTCCCTAATCAGCCATGTCCAGTGTCTGATCACTACATCACAACTAGTGTTCAACCGGAGGAAGTCTCGGTGGCATGACTCTATAAGGTCAAACGTACACCTTAGATCACGATTATTAGGGACTGTAAAATAGAAGTATTAAAATGGAATCGGAGAAAGTGGGATTTCATGTTTAACAAGACATTGATACACGACATGTATGTACACTACATGACATATACTTGAATCCTCTTCCCCTGCCCAGTTCTCTTACATGGCTAAGCCAGACAATTATCTTAGAACAAGAATACAAAACGTGTTTGTGCCAGACATGGCGTGTACTAGATGTGCTTCACCGACCTGTGTTGTTAATGACACGAACAGATGCATGGATCACACTACACGGCGTGCTCCAGATGGACACGATGTGTACTAAGAAGGTTTTGTGGAACCGTGTTGTTCGTTACATGGCTGGGTACTTGGGTTACACTACAGGGCATGTTCCAAATAGACACGTCGTGTATTAATAAAGACTCAACCAGCTCGTGTTGTTAGTGACACGTCCAATTACAAGGTTATAAACCACGGCGTGTACACCCTCTACACGGCGTGTACTACAAAATTTTCTAAACCCCATATCTTCTCCCACACAGTATGATACCTAGATAGGTACTACACAGTTTGTACATATGGTACACAACATGTACTTAAGAAAAATAGTTGCTTCTCGAACATAAGAACACATGGCACGTATTTAACATTACACGATGTGCATTCTTCGTTTTTCTGGATAGTAAGCCTCAGAAAATACTCTAGAACCCAGAAAAAAAATAAAATAAATGTTTAAGTTCCAAATTCTAATCCATGAGGGCCCATACACCCCACGAATCAATGCTTGGAATCTTATACATGTTATAAACAAAGATAACAGTGCAATGATCCAGCTAATTCCGGTCCATGAGGGCCCACAACAACTCAAGAACCAAAGTTTGGCATTCATTCAAATGAAACCTTACACAATCAATGCTCTAACAAAAGCATGTATTCTATCAAAGAATCTATCACAACAACATGCGTACCTAGCACAATATCTATCACAATAACATGAAATCACTAATGCAATCTAAATGGCATGGAATGAATGCATGAAATGTGATTCTAGCAATTGAATATATGATACATGAGAAGGAATACCCTCATATCATCTGGTTGAAACAAAAATATAACCTCAATAACATCAACAATAACATTATAATACTTGGGAGTCACCCAACAGTGAAAATAAAATCGATGGTAAAATTGAAAAACCATAAAAATTGCAGTGTGATGTAAATTGACTTTTCCCTATACATGGGTGAGCTTCTCCTGGGAACAACTTATTACCAGGTACCTATTCCATCCAATCCCTAACTATAGGCTCCAAAAAGTAAGTCAAGAATAAAATACCCCTCTGATACCACTTTGTAACGTCAAGGTTCTAGAAGTCGTCCACAGGTGCCCCGTACTCGGTTTATCACATGGCCTCAAGCGCATTTCACTGAACTCCATAGGCTACCAACAAGTAGGGAGGGCCTTGGGGGTGATAGTGGGGAAACTATGGCCTCATTGGTAGAGTTACACAACAGAATTAAGAAAAAAGACAATATCAGAAGTAGTAATAATCCATGAAAAAGTAAACTGCGGAAGACTGGAAATAACAAACTAGAGCACACATACATATGAATGATGCATAATAAATATGTCTTGGAAATAATCCAATCAAATCACAATGCTGGAATTAAAAATAGTACTAAACCAAATTACAGAAGAAAATAGATAAACAACTCCTTAGCATCGCAAGCCCAATCTTGGTCCCATGTTCTCCTGCTCAATAGCAATTCAGAACCTAAAGTAGAAGGGTTATTTCTATTATCTATACCAGTAATAATATAATCTTTTTGGTCCCAAAAGCATGGACTAAATAGGGTGTGAGACTACATACCAGTAGGAAACCACCATAAGATCTGTGCTTAACAGTCAGTGATTATATGGTAGGAAACAAGTAAAGGAAGTAGTAACAAGGAAGTACTTAGTAGTAACCAATCCACAGTTTCAATGAATTCAGTTTCATATATCAAACAAAATCTAATCAAAGAAAGTAACCCTATGGGTAGTACTCTCAGCCTAACCCCTATGGTTCAACAAAAACAAGGATAGATATACCCAAGATGCTATGAGGAAGCACTCACCGTCAATTCCCCTATAGTCATGTGTGATTCAGGACTCTCTGAGGAAGCACTCACCATCAATTTCCCCTATAGTCTTTCTGTGGTAACTACATGTGCTTTGAGGGAGAACTCAATGTTAATTCCTCATGTGGCCTCGTAACATATCTATAGATCCTCTGAGGGATCACTCAAGGTCAATCCCCCCCCCTATGGTCTCGCAGTGTGATAATTATAACGGACACTCTGGAAAAGCCCTCAATGTCAATTTCCCTTATGGTCCCACTACAACAGGTTCCTGCAGCCCCGTGTAAAGAAAACATGCAGAAATGACGAACAATAGCCAAATTGAACCCCTATGAGTAAATGGATAAAAGATACAAAATATCAGATAAGATAAAACCCAACATCCTATAATACAAGGCATGAAAAAAAACAATAGCCTAAAAGGTAAAACTAGACAAAATGGTCAAAAACAAACATGCATGGGAAAACACTTCCAAAGCATAGGAATTAACCATATTCAAAATCAATTTAACCTCTACTTAAGAATACAAGAAAAGTAGGCAATTAACAGTGTTAAAACAGCAAACACGCAATACCCCTTTCAAGGGTATTGGAAATATTTGCACATATAACTCAAATACATTCAATGGAAAGGAAAAAACCACCTACCTCAGTGTTGAGAGATCGTTATATGTGAACCTCAAGCCTTAAATCACCCAAGAACACAGTATATCTAAAAATCACATAAAATATTTAGTGGAGGATAACATGAGAAAGATGAGGAATAAAAAAACGAAGCTCAAGAAGAAGGAAGAGCTTACCGATGTGGTCCCAATGCAGTCAATGGTAATAGATTCGGATTACTGGTGCATGGTCATGGGCTCGGGGAAAGATCATTACCATACAGGTTCTCTTAGATGAACCGGACCTAGAATAAGGAGGTTCTGTCTACTAGACATGACCCCGCTATGTTTAATAAAAAAAGAAATTACATGGCGTGTACTTTTGAAGTACATGACATGTACTTGTCATTACTTATCCCTGCTTTAGGCAGCCTCCAAGTCACCCACAAGGACGTGTGCATGACCGCTACATAGCTAGCACATGGCTACCCACAACAACCAAGTACACAACGTGTACTCCTAAAGTACATGACATGTAGTTCAAAAATTTCTAGAAGCCCCTCTTTTTCTCAAAACTATCAGAAAAGAAAAACATACATGAAAAGAAGATCCAGGTTCTTACAATCATATAGATATTTTTCTCATGTCTGTGAGAACAACCAATCCTATCAACTCAATCTAATAAAGAAAACCATCTAGACATGAATGTAATGTATAAGGATATGTATATTTTTTCATGGTTCACCTGTAAATGGATATGTCTTAAGAGAATACACCAATGACATGTTGATGTGGTAAGAAATAACTAAATCATTTTCAAGTGATTAATAGGTTTTAATAATAACTCACTTTCATGTCTAATGTTCAATTCCTCCTACCACCTCTCCACTCGATATTTTAATATAGGAACACAAAGAATCAAAATCATAAGTCACACTACTGGAAATATCACCTATACCCACTGTTCAAAACTGTGGGTATAGCCCTTAAAACCGTGGGTATAGGATATACCCACGGTTTTAAAAACCGTGCGCTGTAGTGCCGTCGCAATAGGTCTATACCCACGGTTTTCTGAAAACCGTGGGTATAGCCCACTAATATTTCATCATACCCACGGTTCTGATAAACCGTGGGTATACATCTATACCCACGGTTTACAGAACCGTGGGTATACATTTTAAAAGCACAACATATATACCCACGGTTAAAAACCGTGGGTATAGATTGTTTCACAACAGCATATATACCCACAGTTTATATAACCGTGGGTATATATGGTTTACCTGGAGAAGGAAAAGAGGTCACACAGTTCACCCAGAACCCAAAAAACAGAACAGAAATCCAGAATACAGAACCCAAAAAACAGAATAGAAATCCAGAATCCAGAACCAAAAAAACAGAACAGAAATCCAGAATCCAGAATCCAGAACCCAAAAAACAGAAGCAGACAAAATGCCCAAAAACGAAGCAGAATGCAAAAGCTAAAATGGAATCTCACCTTGATCCTTCAAACCAGAATGCAAAAGACAAAATGCCCAAAAATGAAGCAAATAAAGGAATCTCACCTTGATCCTGCAAACCAGAACGCAAAAGCCAAAATGAAAAAAAAACAGAAATCCAGAACCCAAAAACAGAAGCAGACAAAATGCCCAAAAATGAAACAGAATGCAAAAGCCAAACTGGAATCTCACCTTGATCATTCAAACCAGAATGCAAAAGCCAAAATGCCCAAAAAAGAAGCAGACAAAGGAATCTCACCTTAATCTTGCAAACCTGAATGGAAATGCCAAAATGCAAACCAAAATCCAAAAAAACAGAAATCCAGAACCCAAAAATTCTAGATCAGACATCCTTTAAAAATTCTACTATGATAGTTAATCAGGAATAGGAAGTTGATAGTGGAGATGTGGCAGGAGAAGATCTGATTGATGGGGAGAAAACTCGCATTTTAAAAATGATTAAAGTACCACATCCTTCTAACCCAACATTGATGGATACTTTGTACAAATTTATAGGAGAGTGTGAAGTAGTTGAATTTCCTCATGGGATCTCAATCAAACCAATGGATCTGTAAAAGTTGTTTCACCTAAGACCTACCACCAATTTTGATATTTCACCTGCTGAGGAACCCGGACCTATTCCTACTCCATCAGTACCCATTTTTTGTAGTGACTATGTCACTAAGTCTTATTTGGAGAGTCACAACATGATATCTAATCTACCATTAAAGAGTTAGTACAAACTAAAATCAGGAAGGATTTGAGAATTCTAGAAAAGGAAACCTTTAGTTAAATGATGAATTGAACAATATAAAGTCTGAATTGGAACTGTTTAGGAAGTTGGTGCCTTCTTCCTCTACCTATTATTATGTTGGTATCAGTATGTCAGATTCTACCTTTGTTTCCAAGATGGTGATAAATGAGATTTAGCCTAATCTCATTTCAACCTTGGAGACCATTGTTGAAAGCAACACCAAGAATGAAAATGATGTAAATAAATTGACTCTTGGGATTAATGGTTTGACTATATAGTATAAAACAATAATGGAGAACATTATGGAGGATCTTAAAAACCTTGTTACATATCTTGACAACTATGATTTGTCTCTGTTGAAGACTGAAATTGGATAACTAATTAAAGGTTATTATACTTCGGCTGCGGATACATCAACCTCCACTAATATTGAGCCATTCAAAAATATGATTAGAAAGGAATTGTATGCATTGCCTATTGAAACAGACCATGATACTTTGGATAAAATCACAAAGAATAGTGACCATGTTTATAATATAATCAAGCAGTTTTCAAATGAGGCTTCCACTTACCAACTGGAAATTACCCCAAAAAGTTGACTATTATTTCTCTAGGAACAATTCCAAGCATGAAATGAATAATAACTTGAAATTTCTTGTGGAAAATATGATATTAACCCCAGTTACTCAAGCATTCAATGATCAAGTCAAACAACTTAAGGATTTCACTAAATCCCATGAGATATTTTTGGAGAAAAAAATGGAAAAGGGCCAGAAATAGCTATCAGTCCAGAAAAAAATCAATGGACCAGAAACAGATACCGGTCCAAAAAAATGGAAAAGGGCCAGACACTGCTACTGATCCAAACAGACATTTCTATCGGTCCAAACAAACACCGCTCCAGAAAATTCACAAAGGATGTGAAACAGCTACCGCTCTAGAATTTTCAAAAAGTATATAACACACTTCTACGACTTCAAGACACTAGTACTAGAATTTCGCAAAGTATGAGTCACTACTCCTATGAAAATGGGTTTTTACACCACTTAGAGATAGGAAAAATCACCACTCCTGAGTCACCGCTCTTTAGTGACATTGCTCAGTGACACTGCAACTGTGACACAGCTCCATACTTTACCTCTTTTATATATAATTTTCGATTGTTTGTCTATGGGTCATATTATAGTTATTAATGCTACTGATTATAATAATTATTTTTGGCAAAACATATTTAATGACATGTCATTGAACTATATGATTCATGAGGATATCCACATGCACAGTTTTGGGCCGCTGAACATAAAATAAGGAGAACCAGACAGAATTGTAGAGAAGGCGTGGAACCAAGAATAAGAAGAACACACATACAAACCTGTACAAAAGTATACACGAGCATCAGACAAGAACAAACAACAAGAACATCATTGTTGTTTACTATGAACCTGTTGTGCATCAACATTTCTACATCTATTTAGCATACAACAAAACCAAATGAGAAGATCCTAGAAGATAGAGAACAATTTATAGACAACATTCTAATGTCACTGTATGCTTCTAGAAGTGAACTGGAGCTACAAATCCAATACACTAAGAGTCCAAAGCTAGCCTTCAAAACACACAGAGGTAAACTCACCTAAGGGGCTCCCAATAAAGAAAGGTATTCTAATTCAGATGCGCTCATTGAGTCTAAGGAAGTGGACATGGATGGGGAATAAATTATAACCACTTAAAGGTAGGGGGAAACACTCTTATCGATCCAGAAGGGTTTATCTAGCACTCTCAAAGGCTGTGTAGAAAGAAATATTACTATTTATTACCTATCCCTCCTGTTACTCAATCCTCAAGCAAAGGAAATATACCTCTAAAGGTTTCCAATGCAGAAGAGGTAAACTCGCCTAAGGGGCTTGACTCTTCAGCATAGGATTAATCTATATCTGACCGGGTGCATGCTGTCAAGGAGGTTACTGAATTTGATATCACTTAGTGTGTTAAGGAATTGATAGAATATGACTAGTTGGAAACATCATCAACTGTAAGGAAGCTTTTTGTGACAAGATCCTCCAGGTAATTACTACATAAGAGGAATATGACTAGTTACTGGGAGGCATCTTCAGGCTAGCCACTCTAAGGAGAAAGGTGTCTGGAACCACAATCATCTTGGCATACTAGAAAATGGTTTCAATGGGAAGATTATTTTTGTGGAAGATCTCATCCAGACTTTGGACAACGTACCATAAAACATTGAAATCTATCTTAATGAAGATCGGTGTGGGAAGGATTCACCTCTAAAATGGAGTCTCCTAAGAGTTAAATCCTCTAATAGGATTAAATTACAGTTCAGTGATTCGACTATTTCATGTTTGTTTTGGTGATGTCTGTGTGTAATCTCAAATGGTTTACCACTTTTCCATAAATGTGATTTTTCATAATAATAATATATAATTAGTAGTAGATTATATGAAACTCCAACTGGTTATAATGGTAACACCAATATCCCACCTTCATAATGATCATCTGTATAAAATTTTCTTTATTGATTTCTCATAACACTTTTTTCCTCAACTATTTACTTCGATTGAATTCCAGAGTCTTTTTTTAAGAAATTTTCTTCATGAGAGTTCACCTGTATTCTAAACCACTAAGAATATATTTATATTTATAAACTTTTTTTTGGTGTTTCATATATTAGTAATGTTATCATTGACTACACATCAATCCTTTCAACCTGACACTAGCCAAGATTTTTGTGAATATATTTCTATTTTGTGAACCTTCAATGCTCTGAAAACCATAATTCACATCACAATAGTCACCTTATCTCCACAGTAAATATGAGTTCAGTTAGGATATAACTTGAGTGTTGAGAACAGGATGTCCAGCAGCAGGAGTAGCAGAATTTTCTATAGCAGAATGCAAAATAATAGCAGGAGAAACAGTATAGACAAAAGCAGTATTATATAAAGGGACCATACTAGTTTTTCCCATTTCAGAAGAAACATATTTATCAGCATCAGTTAGAAAAGACCTCTCAAGGACTGTGCAATTAGTGCTATGTAGTGCAGGGAGAGGGTGATTTGGGGTACCTGTTTGAGAAATCTTGGAACTGCTAGCATGAGATGGAACCACAGTGTTAACTTCAGGAGAATAGAAAATGAGAGATGTTGATCCAGCTAAAATAAGTGAGTCATTCACATGCTGGGGTTTCAGAGAACTTACCAGGCCATTGTCAGGTTTAACATGAGCCCTTTCAGCCAGATTACTCTTGCTTCTCAGGATGACATCCCTTGTAGAATAAATGTTTTGGTTGGTATTAGCAGGGATGACAGGATTAGAAGCCTTCTGAGTCTTGCAAGCAATTCCTTTGATGGTTTCTATACATGAGACAAATTCATGAGCATTCAAGTATTGGTTAGAAAGTGTAGTGGTCTTATTGTCATTGGTGTCATTGACATCATTCAAGTATTGGGAGTCTACACATTCTTTCTTTTCTTGATAGAATTTTTATACATTCCAGTAGTGTATTTTAACCAAAATGGAATTTATATAAATATGAAATGTATAGAAAATGAAGTAGGGTAGATTGGAAAATTTTCAGTTTACTCTCTCTTGTATTTCACAACCTGAACCACTTTATGTCTAACCCAAACCTGTTTAACTCATGTCTTGTCCAAATATCATGTCAAGTTAACAATTGTCACCTCCCTCCCCACTGCCCAGCAATCCCCCCTGCCCAGCCCTCCCCCTGCCCAGCCCCCCTCCCCCTCCCCCCCTGTCCAGCCCTTTCCCTGCCCAGCCCCCCTCCCCCTCCCCCCATGCCCAGCCCCTCCCCCTCCCTCCCCACTGCCCAGCAACCCCCCTGCCCAGCCCTCCCCCTGCCCAGCCCCCCTCCCCCTCCACCTGGCCAGCCCTTTCCCTGCCCAGCCCCCTCCCCCTCCCCCCATGCTCAGCCCCTGCCCAGCCCTCCCCCTGCCCAGCCCTCCTCCCCCCATGCCCAGCCCCTCCCCCTCCCTCCCCACTGCCCATCCCTCCCCCCTCCCTCCCCACTGCCCAGCCCTCCCCCCCTGCCCAGACAACCCAAATAACAGAAATTTTCAAACAGTCTAAACAGAAATTCACATACAACAGTCCACCAATACAAAAAAAAATAAACTCCAACAGAAGTCTCTCTGCTAAGTCAAAAATGGAGGGGATTAATATCCCCCCCATCACCATCATCATCATCCCCATGTCCAGCATCATCATCATCATCATCAACATCATCACCAACCGCACCATCAGCATCATCAGCAGCAATATCATCACCAACAACAGCATCAGGAACATCCTCACCAGCTCCAACATCCTCACCAACTCCATCACCACCACCCTGACCGCCACTAGGACCCTCATGGGAATCACCAGAGGCATAATTTAAAGAGCGCATTGATGCCATACATGAATGAAAAGTGGCAGCAGCCTCTGATGGTAGTAACTGACTCAAAACTGACATTGCTTTCAGGAAATGTTCATTCATTTGATTACTTTTTTCACGCTCCTCTAATACCATTTTCTTTGTTGCAGCTAATTCAGCAGAGCTTTCCAACTCAGAGGCCTTAGAGGATTCCGATGATGACCAATACCTAGAGGGGACAATGTTTTTTCCTGGTCTATAATGGACTCTTCCTGGATGCTTCGCACCTAACACCTGACTCAAATGATCATTTGGCCCTAAGTTGTCAGCTTCCTTTTCATCCATGGCCTCCAAGGCAGACTGTTGAAATTATAAACATATTAAATTATGAATTTCGTATAAATGTTTGAAATATAAATAAAAAAAAATTACAATTTTATCTTGTGTTTGTGAATTAACTGCAGTTCCATCTTTTTTTTTCTACTGGAGCAGAATAATTTAGCACAAGGTACAGGACCTTCAATGCCCAATACAGCTTGCTACATATGAGAAATGCATAAATTTGGATTACAACCATATATGAGAAATGCAAAAAATTGGATTGAAGTGAGTTGCAACAAAGACCTACAAACATTGAGGTAAATGGCAGTCATAACCAATTGGTGGTTTTCTGAAATGGTGTTCTGAAATGGGTTTCAAGGAAATATACTACTTGTTTAGAAAAAATAGACAAGTCTTCTCCTAGTATAAGATATGATTTCCAGGATACATAGACTAACCAAGGGAATTCATGAATAAATTATGATGACATGTTATAAATAAGGACATTATTTTAATTCAGATGAACGTACCCGTTGTTTCTCATGCTCGGGCATTGTAGTGCGCCCTAATGTGTGTAAATATGTCAATTCATCTTTGTTTTTTTGTTTCTCTCTGACACTACCTAAGAAACACAAAAAAAATACAAGTAATAAGAATTAAATTTTTATATAAAAATCATTAAATATTGGTAGTACCTTAAACCGTTCAGTCTTCCAATGTGCGGTCATTTTTTGATATTGACTTTTTGGACAGTCAGGGTTTGTGGGTACACCGTCTATCTCAGTTCCCACTCTACTCCTCCAACCAATATATAACTCATGTTTTAGGACCGCCAATACTCTCTAAGATCACTCAACCAAGCAGCTTTGGCAGCTTCACCGTTAGGAAAGTTAAATCGACTCTGCAACGAACATGTTAAGTCATATAAATACATTACTAATATAAATATAAATTTATAAAATTTCCATACCCATATCTGCGCCCATGCCCTATCCTTGATGTCAGCACTGATATGTCTCCATGAGACCAGTTCCACTGGAACGATATCATGATATTTGGCTAAAGTAGCCATTAAACTTCTACACTCCTTAGCATTTTTACCTACCATTTGATTTTGAGGATTATAATCCACCATAATCTGAGTTTCACGATTCCAGGCATCCCGCATTCGAGTGCGTCCACGTCGCCTACTAGAAGATCCCACTAAATAAGATAAGAGGTGAAAAGAGAAGAGTTAAGTGACAATACAATAGGACAAAAGTGAAATGCTATATTTTGAAAGATTTATAAAAACACCTGATGCAGGCTCCTAAATAGACTGTGAGGCATCTGTAGACTGTGCTGGATCAGCATCCTCCGAAGGAAGTATCTGTTCCACAGCATGCTCCGGATGATCTTCATGAATAGGTGTGGAAACTGAAGGAATAGACTCAATATGTGTAGGAAGGATGGTAGGAAAAGGAGGTGGTGCAGACATGTCAGAATATGCGTAGTAAGTCTGGGGATTCATGAATGGATATGGAAATTGTGCAGGTGAGAACATCAGTCGAGTCGGCATGGACATGGAATGGGAAAAAGAGGGTAAATGGGATGATGATGGCGGCATGTATGGGAACATCCCAAGGGTCTCAAGCGGAGGGCGTACATGTGTGGTAGATGGGATGCCCAATGATGGGTCAGTGGGGGGAGTGGTAAGACGGGAGCTCCGCCTAGGCCTAAGAGAATCCCTGCTCGGTCCCATAGTGGGAAGAGGGCACTCTGGAGTTATATTTCCCTAAAAAAAATTGATCAAAAATATGAAGATTACATTATATGTAATGCAGAAGATAAATATTAGAATTATTATACTCACTGAAGACAACTCAGGGTCGCGTCTAACAGGATCAACATCAAATAATCTCTTCTTGCGAGCTTTTGTAGTTTTCTTCATAATCTGCATAAGAATGAAATAAATATTTTTTAGCAACAATTTTTACAAATCATACATACAACTTAGAATTCAAAGAAGACAAATAATGTCATAACATTTTTCATTAGTACCAACCTGAGTAACTCACGTCAAGTTAAACTGAATGAACTCTGAATATATATGGTTTCTTTTATATACTACCCTCCACCACCTCAGGTTCAACATCATCTCTCACAATGGGACAATTTGCATCATCAAATACAGTATTTTGGCTAACACCGATGGGGGCATCAATAGTGACAATTTCATCTCCAGCATCATGAAAAATATGTCTTGGGATTACTTCATTAATGACACCGTAATCAGGTTTCAAATGATCTTTCACATAAAACACTTGTTTTTCCATTGATGCCAAAATGTATGGTTCATCGGTATGCAAGAATCGACTCATGTCAATAACACTAAATCCACAGTCATCAATAAATGTACCATGTCGCGTCATTGAATCAAACCATTTACATTTCATCATAGTGACTCGACCTTGAGAGTAGTAATCCAATAACAATATTTTCTCAACCAGTCCATAATAATACACATCTTCATATCGAGGTCGACTATCTGATGCACTGGCATAAAAATCCGTTCCAGCGGTTAGCATAACGCCATCATGTTGTGTTCTCATTTTCATTGCTCTATCGGTTGTGACAAATTTATATCCATTGATTATTAAAGATTTGCAGTCACGAACCAAAGAATTGGGACCAAAAACCAACGCTCTTAATTCTTGAGAAATGAACTCAGCAGGTAAACTCAATACCTATAATACATATGACTAATATAATTAAACATATATCTATATTTTAAGGTATTTAAAGTAATGGTCATACCTTTGATTTCAACCAAGCTGGGAACTCTTGGCTATGTATAGCCTCTCTCCTTCTCAATGGAAAATATCGATGAACTCTACCTATAATTTGATTATGTTCCCTACATAAAATGATAATAATAGTATAAGTTATATGTGATATGATATCGTATGAGATGACATATAGATATTCAAATTACTTACTTGATATAGGCATCAAACAAACCACAATTAAACAAGACTGTACGATGTGCCATATTCCGCTCTTCAAAGCTCAATGTAACCAATGTATATGACCCGACAATTCCACCTGTTTGAGGAAGAGAGGGAAATGAGGGTTGAATTTCCTCATACTTCTCATCTTCATTTCTCATTGGTCGATTATGTCTTGTGGTCACATCGGACAAATACATTGAACAAAAATCCATACATTCTTGGGCCAGATAACTCCTCACAATGGAACCTTCAGGATAATTCTTATTTCGGACATATGATTTCATTGTGAACATATTTCTTTCAGTGGGATACATCCACCGAAAAGCGACTGGTCCCCCAAGAAGTGCCTCAGTTGGAAGATGAACTGTTAAATGCAGCATGCAAGTGAAAAAGGATGGAGGAAATTGTTTTTTCCAACTCATACAGAATTAATGGTGCCTCTTGCTGCATTTTTATCAATAATGCTTTGGATAACCTTTTAGCACAAAGGTCTCTAAAAAAATGACACAAGCGAATCACCGTCACTCTTACATTTTTGGGTAGCAAATGCCGAATTGCTATTGGAATCAATTCATGAAGAAGGATGTGATAATCATGAGTTTTTAGGGATGCCAATTTCAAATGTCTTCTGTTGACTCGTTTAGATATGTTGCTGGAATAACCATCTGGAACCTTGATATTCTCCAATATTGCCAGAAATTGATCTTTCTCTGTCGGTGTCATCACATAAGAAGCAGAGGGAACTTTCCATTTGTTTTCACCGATACAAACAGGGTGTAGTTCTGGTCGAATACCCCAGTCCAATAAATCCCGACGAGATCGGAAGTCATCTTTGGTCTTCCCCTTAATATTCAAAAGAATTGCAAGCAAAATTTCACATATATTTTTCTCAATATGCATTACGTCTAAACAATGACGTAACAAATTAGTAGACCAATATGGAAACACAAAAAAAATACTTCTCTTTTTCCAATTGTAAGTGACTTGAGTATCAGAAGTCTTCCTCTTTTGAGATTTCAACTGACCTTTCCCTAATGAAAAGCTGAAATCTTTCAATTCATTAAGCACATCACTTCCAGACATACGTTGAGGTGGTTCTTCAGTGTCAACATTATTATCAAACCTCCGATGATTCTTCCTGTATTGATGATCCATTGGCAAGAATCGACGATGCCCCATGAAACTGAAACTACGACGATATTTAAGCCTTTTCGATCGTGTATTCTTCATACAAACGGGACATGATAATTTTCCCTTCGTGCTCCACCCAGACATCATTTCATAGGCAGGGAAATCATTTATGGTCCATAGAAGGGCAGCACGCATCTGAAACGTATTCTTTGAAGAAGCATCAAATGTTTGCACGCCTAATTCCCAAAGTTGTTTCAATTCTCTTGTTAAAGGCTGCAAGTAGACATCTATATCATTACCAGGATCTGAAGGTCCAGAAATCAGTATACTCAAGAAAGTGAATGGTTTTTTCATACACATCCACGGAGGAAGATTATAAACATGAATAAAAACCGGCCACGTGCTATGAGCAGTAAGCATCTGACCAAACGGATTAAAACCATCACATGATAGGCCCAATCTGACATTACGCACCTCAGCTGCAAAATCAGGATGTTGTGAATCAAATGTCCGCCATGCTAATCCATCTGCAGGATGGACCAGATCATCATTACCTTTAATTCTCTCAACATCGTGCCATCGCATATTGGCTGAGATTTCTGGAGACATGAATAGATTTTGAAGTCTGGAAATCAATGGAAAGTGCCACATGACTTTCTGTGGCACACGAGATGGTGTTCCATCTGCATTTGTCTTCCATCGAGATGTACCACATACTTTACAGTCATTACGGTCAGCTGTTTCCTCCAAAAATAAACTGCAATCTTTCGGACAAGCATGGACTTTATTAGTAGAAAATCCAAGCTGCTTAATTAACTTCCATGCCATGTAATGATTTGAGGGAATATCTGCACCATCAGGAAGAAAGTCCTTCAAAAATGTAAGAATATAATCAATGGTGGTATTAGAAATCCCATACATGGTTTTCCCATGATATAACCGCATTAAAAATTCCAGCTTAGTCATTTTAGTACATTCTTGATATACTGGAGTTCTGGCATCATCCAATAAATTTTTCACTCTCTCAACATCATCGCCTTCAGTATTTTCCTCATGTCTACTATTATCATTGTCTTTTTGCACCGGCATACTTTCTCTCTCGGAATGATGCACATTTGGAAACCGATCAAATATCAAATTCTCCATATCACTTCTTTCATTTTGTTTATGAACAGTCGAAGATTGGTTCATCTCTCCATGGTGAAACCAAACATTATAGTTTACTTGAAATCCAAATTTCGTTAAACGGTAACTAACTTCTTCTCGTCTTAACCATGTTCTTCCAACACAATTATAACAAGGACACTGTATACAAACTCCATCTGACGCATTGTTAAATGCAAAATCTATCAAATTCTCCAAATTATTTTGAAACTCGGTTGAAATCCGATCGGCACGATACATCCAGCTTCTATCCATTCTATATCAAGAAAAAAATATCTTTCAGTCAACAATGTAAATCATATTTAAAAAATTCATTACAATCAATTTCATTATTAAATTAATCAAAGCATATTAGTAGCTAGCAAAACATATTTAATTTCCTCTTCCACCTCTCCTAAAATTTTTTATCATGAGAGAAACAATCTAAGTATAATATTTCATATTTTTATATTCATTTTATAAGTATTTATTTTCTTAAATCATGACCACTTTTAAATGATGTCCCCAACTAGTTACAATATCATATTATAAGTAAGCTATAATTCCTTTCTATTTGTTGTTTATTAAGATAAAAGTCAAAAAGTAATAAAATAATTATGCAATTAATGCATTAATTCATTTATCTGAACTTCCCATCCAAACAGTCCTAGGGATTCAAATTTTCTATAATTTTTAATAAATTAAAAAATATTAATTAATTTAAAAGTAATTCATGCATTGAATGAAATGAAAGGGAACACAATAGGAACCCTTCTTGTTAGTTCTTAATTTCCATCAGAAATATAATAAACATATATTGTATTAGAGGAAACATGATATGAACCCTTATACACTATAGGGTGTGTATTCTCACTCACATAGTGTGTGGAAAAAAATCTATATAGTTTTTTGTTGTGTATGACATGCCAACAAAACATGTCTGCCTATATGATTTGTCATGATATTAGACAACGTGTAGTTCCATGAGTAAAGGCACCTAGTTAGCATGACATTTATAATTACCTCACATGACATTAATACATGCAGAGTGTACAAAAAGAAATGAGATTGAATTATAATGAATGTGTGAAGAAAAAACACATAATTCAGTTCTAAAATAACATAGAATATAAATAATTTAGTCACTTAATTTGACAGAACCCACAAATAATCACTCCATATGTGGGGTTTCATTTTAATAAAAATAAAGATGTAATTTCTTCAAATGTCAATGGAAATTCATAAATGATTTCTTCTATAAAAAAGGATGAGATGTTACATTGTCCCCATGAGGGAGAGTTTAGTTTCAGTCATATTCTTGTTGAAATAGGCTCATTTTGGCCATCAGAAGTGTTTAAGTTTTTATTTGGAACCTATAATTTTGAAAAGAAGCCCGTGAAATATTTTCAAGTAGAATAGAAGGTATTGTGTAAGTTTGTTCATACTGGAATAGTTTAGAAAGCTAGTGAGATGGATAAATCTCTTTTCCAGGATATATATTTGTTGTATATTCCAATAAATAACCTGAAATCGAATCTTCCAAGGCACGTGATGCATTTTTTGCATCATTGTTACAATGGAAAGGGTAAGCTTAATTAATACCCTTATGGAAGGTTGATTTCTTTAGTTTTGAAGAAAAAAGAATTGGATCTCGATGAAGGGGGTGTAGTGAAGTTTCACAAGAATGACACTTTACATGTTATCTTATTGAATACCATTGGTTATTTTTGGGATTCTAATTCAAGATCCTTAAAGGAAATATGCTAGGAAGGTATAGATCAAAGGGATCCATCTCAGACCTCACTATCTACGAATGAATCACCTATCAAGATGGTACCTTCTAGGAGAGTGGAGGAGCCAGTACCATTCAGAACTGAAACTTTGGTTCCAGAGGTAAATCTTACCATGGTTGAGCTTATTCAATGTCAAGAAGAGGCTTCTCATAGACAATTTGATTAGTCTAATGAATAATTTCATTAGGTTGATGAGCTAGTTATTGTGACATATATTTATTTTCCCAAGGAAAGTTCTGTTGAATATTTTTCTATAGTTTCTAATGTTCACGGAAGGTTTGAGGCTGAGGATGGAGATCAAACAGTAGATCCAATTCTTCATTGATCGCCTATTGTTAGATAAAGGAGTGATAATGTGGTTATGGGGTCTGCTAAGCATTCCCATATACATCATGTACTATCACCACCACTAGGGGATCATGAGGATGTGCCCTCTGACAGTAAGAGCTAAGCTGGCTAAGGAAATCCAAATTTTTCAGTGCACATTTTATCAGCTCTCACTGCTATAGACATTTCTTCTTTACTCCAACCTGAAGCAGTCATTACTCCATTGAGTTTCACATCAACTCATATTAAATATTTTAAGGGGATTATCAAGAGTGGTTTTTATTTAATTCCCCAGGTTCACAAGTAAGCCTCTATCATTCTTTTGGAATTATAAAAGTCAGATATTAATCCTAGAATAAACATGTTTGTTGAAGCTCTATTTCAAATTATAAGGATACCTATTGGTTATGATCCTATTGAATATTATCATGGTGATAGACATAAAATTGACTCGGTTTAATATTTGTCATCTTTCTATCATAAAAAAAACATGAAAAGTATGATGTTGCTTTAGCTTTTTAGTGTTCTCAGGGAGAACCATCTTCTTCTGATCCTTTTAAGAAGATACATTTTTTAGGATCCTATACGCTATGACTTCACACTAGGTCAATTCCATCTATGTATCACCAAGAAATCCAGATTTATTGTATCCAAAATAACCATCCATGATGGACGGAGCCTGGAAATCGACATTCACATCAATCAGCAACTCTGTTGCTAGGATGGGGAAATCATATTTTGAGAAATGGTGATTGAGATCTCAGAAGTAAATATAGATCCTAATTTTTATATTCTTATTCATGACTAGGAGAATGTTGTCCAGACATGTGAGGTATTGGACTTCCCTAACACAGTTGGTTTTAATGAGCTTATCGATTTAAGCCTAAACCATTATAAAACCACACTCGAACCTCAACCCAAAAATTGATGAAACATAAATGCAATGAATCTGCCGGTGAGTTGATATAAGAATCGGTGATTAGTTTAAAAATAATAAAAAATAAAGGAGAAAAAATTACAAACCTAAATGAAATGAATCTGCTGGGACGTTGCCGGAGGAGAGGGATCCTACTGGGGGAAGGGGCACATCGCTGGAGCTGGAGGAAGGGAGGCGGAGGCCGAGACGTTGAGGTGGAAATGCCGGCCGGGAGGTCGAGGTCGGGAGCAGATGTGGAGTCCGGAGTGGGGATGAGATGGCCGGGTACCGGTGGTCGGATGGCCAGGAGGTGGAAGGTCGGAGAGGGGAGTAGAGGGCTGGGAGGCGGAGGTCGGATACCCGAGAGGCAGTGGTCGGGGAGGGGGGGAGAGGGCCAGAGGCGGAGATCTGAAACCTAGGGTTCGAGCAGGGACGAGAGCGGGGGAGCACGAGAGCGGGGGAGCACGAGAGTGAGGAGCGCGAGACGGAGTGAGGAGGAGGCCCGATAAAATTGTGGATTGAATACCCACGGTTCTAAAAAACCGTGGGCATTGATAAACAAAGAAGGACTATCCCCACGGTTTATCAAACCGTGGGGATAGATGTGTGGGGATAGACCCCCTTTCCAGTAGTGTCACCTATAATAAATTATTTGAAATAAATACATCAATCAATAAAATTTGTTTTTCTATAAATCCATCCTCATAAAAAATGGAATGTATCGAATTTACATATTTTTTTTAATTATATTGAATTATTTCAAGACCAAAAAATCTGATAGTGTGGGATTCCAAGGCCTTGAATTCCTAGAATGATCCGTAGATGTTTTGTTAAACTTTAAATAGTGAGCGTAAGAAATTTTCCTGAAAAAAGGTGAATAACTCTTAAACGGGTGTCTGGATCAGAAATCTAAGGGCACTGTTTGCTATCAGCATTGTGGGTTTACTTTAGGCACAACTTAAGTTTAGTTGGCGTGATCCTCCTGTGGGAAAACCAGAAAATGGCAACCATAAATAAAATAATTAAATAAAGTTATTTTATTTTTCAAATGCTTATAACTCACGAATGGTTACTTAGATTAAAAATATGATACCACCTTTGAGATCATGAGGGTATGCTGTCTTTTGGTAGATACTAACATTGGTCGGTGCAGGCCACTAGTGAATGTTACTTTTCGGCTGTAAATAAAAAAATTAAATGGCAATTATTTTATTGTTAAAATACATAACTTCTAAATGGTAACTCAAATATAAAATCCAAGAGTACGTTGGGTTCATTGGGGCATGTTCCCCTTAGGCGGAGCCTAACCTTGACCGGTGCGGGTCGAGGGTGAGTGTTGTTAATTTATTGAACTTCTTTTGTGGTAT
Organism: Viscum album; assembly: GCA_963277665.1. Lineage (NCBI taxonomy): Eukaryota > Viridiplantae > Streptophyta > Magnoliopsida > Santalales > Viscaceae > Viscum > Viscum album. Next base: position 54,129,959 of record OY728126.1, read on the forward strand.
GTTTATAAAATGCGTGAGTGACATTTTCTAAATTTTGAACCGGTGCTCGGATTAAAAATCCGAAGGCACCATTGAACTCATAGCGTTGTGATTTTATTAAGGGAGGTTTAACCTCAGTCATAGTGGGTCGAGAGAAGAAGTTGGTCTTTGAGTTTTCTGTGGAGGATTAAATAAAATAAATATATTTTTTATGTATCCTCCAACATCTCCTTTTAATTTTTTGGTGGAGGGGACCACAAGAGTGTGGCAGGGCATTTAAATGATGGGAATTAAATGCCCGGTTACACAAAATGTGTAACCACCAATCCCTTTAATTAATAGGATTCATTAGTTCTAAAAAAGGAATCACCACTTAAACTTAGAGTTATATTAACTCTTCCTTGGGGTTGGGTGATTGTTTCTATTGTCGAAAGAAGGATCAGGATCTTGAGGCTCTTGACAAAGAACAGATCTCACAATCGAGAATCAAAGATTGTCATTCGAGTGACGTTGTTAGAAGCTTCTTGCTGGAACGACAAACACCGACCCACCTTCAATTGAAAACATTTTCCAACAGATTTAAGAGGTTGGGGGTTTATTTTGAAGTATGATAAATATCTATTTTTTGATTCCCCTTGTTCTTGATTCTCAATGACGATGGACAAACGAACATGACCATAAATCTGCACATATACCATGATCTTTTCTATTTCGTTCTTCAAAATTTTTCACGTGTTCTATATCTCCAAATAATTAAGTGCTTTAAAAAGACAATGTTTCATTGAGTGAGACCAACATATGTAGAGATCAGCCCATGGATAGTGAATCTATTATTTTCAATTTTTTCGGGCTTAGAACAAATATGCAACGACCTGTGGAAGGGGAGATGTGGTGGCCCTATTCTAGCATGTATTCAGGGGATGGATCCGGGTGGTATAGGCAGTGCAACGTACTACCAAAGTCCATATGGAACATCCAGGTGAGTCATCCGCTGCTACGGGAGCCGGCACTTTAGGGTTTTCCAGTGCGAGTAGGCGACTCATATGGGGCAGGCTGAGGCAGCTTCGACGGTTCAGTGAGGGCGCGACAGTGGAGGAGGGTTAGCTGAGCAGCAGTAGGCTGGTGAGGCCCATAAGAGGCCTAAGTGGGATCGATGTGGTGGAGTTGGCTAGGTCTTCCAAGGGGTTTGGTAGGTGTATTTTAGGGTTGCACAAGAAGAATTACCATGAAATGGGTATTGTGGAAGAAGAGGAATATTGGAGAGAGAATTTAATTGAATGAAAAAAAAATTAAAAGATAAATAAATGAGAAAGGAGTGAATTGGGGGTTGCGCACTGGGAATTCAATGTGGGTTTTAGGATTGAATGAAAAAAATGGTTAAATAAAAATAAAAATAATATAAAAATAATAATATTATTTTCATTGGGAAAACCGTGTTTCACCCGTAACATGTCTGTGTGACCTCAGTTTAATGAACCGTGAACATCAGTGTGATCCTGACTTTGAGATGGGAATTACGAATCCAATATTGGATGTCATTTTCTGGTTTTCAAATCAAGTACCTAAAGCTCATGTAAAATAATAGATTTAATATTATTATTAAATCTTCAACCCGCCATAACTAATGCATGCGACGTCCGATTGACTTGCCGTTAGCGAAGATGTGATCCTGTCAATAATACAGTCAATTCAAGTCTAGTGTTGGATACTAAATTCTTTTTTGTGGCTCAGGTCCATGAAACACCTATTATTATTATTATTATTATTATTATTATTATTATTATTATTATTATTATTATTATTATTATTAAGGGATCTTGTATCCGACTTATCTCCCTCATACGGTGTCAGAATGACAAACTGTCTGTGAAATTGTGGCCCTGAAATTAAGACGGATATTTCAAGTCCAATTGTAGATATATAAGTAGAGGTCAAGGTGCTAGCCCCATGACGCTCGATTGGCATGTGTTGCGGTGAAATGCAACCTTTTCACCAGGTATCCATTTTGGGAAAATGGGTAGTCAAACTCATGTGTTTTTCCACGTGGATCACAACGGTGTGACCGATTGGGTCATCCGATGCCATTTGAAGTACATATGGGTTGGATTGAACATGAATCCAAATGAGCCCTTGGTACTAAAATGCCTATAACGTAGAGACCGGGAATCTGGTTGACGTGTCATCTGTTTCATTGGAACCCTTACGACATGGTGGTTCTTTGGGTTACTATTTTTTGGAGTTTAGTGGCAGTCAAGGTACAATTGATATCTCGAGGGCAGATTCTACTTTGCTCGAGTGCACCGAGTGCGAGGAATCCTATGTATGGCTGTAATATGAAGAAAGAACATAGATCCTGTGTGGGTCAATGCTCAGCGATCCTGTATGGGTTAGCGAATTCCAATCCAATGTGGGTCAGATCTTGTGTGGGTCAGCACCCTGCGATCCTGTGTGGGTCAGCGCATATCGATCCTATGTGGGTCATAGGGGGTCAGTTACCTATCGATCCTATGAGGGTTAAAAGCAGTGCTACTTAATAGAATAATATTTTTTAGCCTTACGACTAATAATATGTACTTTTGTACTTTAGTTATACCTAATTTTGAGCGGTGTCACTTCTATCTTCATGGTGTCACCTGTGTGGTACTTCTATCATCATGGTGTTACCTCTTTGGTACTTCAATCTTGGTGGTGTTACCTATGTGGTGCTTCTACCTTTTTGGTGTTGTCTTCGTGGTGTGAGATGTGTGGTACTTCTATCTCAATGGTGTTACCTATGTGGTACTTCTATCTCAGTTGTGTTACCTGTGTACTTCTTCAATCTTAGTCGTTTTACCTGTGTGGTATCTCTACCTTTGTGGTGTTACCTTTGTGGTATTCTTCCTTCATGAATGAGATGGGTTTATCTTGATTACTTAGGTATATGTATGGGAATAAACCTAAGTATAGTTTATGTCTTCATTTGTGGTATTTCCTTTGGGTAACTTTAGGAGACCTATGGGGTCTTGGTGTCCCTACTGAGTATCGTTATACTCACCCCTGCACGGGCTATGCCCGCACCTTATCGTGTCTTGTAAAAATGATAGACAACATTGATTAAGACTGAGGGAGCCAAGACTGAACAGTACTTAGATGTGGACTATTTGGCGTGATGTGACATAGGGACTACTGATCGTGAGATATACCTACCCTTCAGGTAGGATCCTTGTATGATGATCTAGGAGTTGTTTTTCCTCATTTTTCAGTTGTATTTTTACTTTTCCATTGTTCTTGTACTTCTAGTTGGGCTTTTATTATGCACCCTTTACTTTCAACACTCTTTTACTATAATAGATTACTTTATGGTTGAATCTTGTTGCGTACTAGTATGTATTCTTGTACAAGTTAAAATGCAATGCCTTCCCGTTATAGGGATACACCTTTCCATTGCTAGTCACCTGCCCCTGGCATATGGAAGGTAGGCTTGTGGTAATAACGACAAGGGTCCCAAGGGATGTTTTGTGAAAAAGTGGTATCAGAGGAGTCAGTTCTAGCGAAGAACTATGACTCTGATCTTTTCTATGTGGAGCATTAGTGTTAAGTTTTTTGAGTGTGGTTTTCAGTTCGTGGAGTCTAGTTTTAGTGCGGTGGCCGACCTATCCATACACCATCACCCTGAATTCCGATTTCTGACTCGGTGCACAAAAACACAGATTGCGTGTGTTTTGGAAATGCTTTTCCTTGGTTTCATTGGAGTCATCTCACCTGGTATAAATTAATGATTGTGGTGCACCTGTTCCTTATCAGGATGCTTCCACGTATAAAACCATCTTGGATTCCTGAGAGAGTACAAAATGACGGCCCACCAAGCGACGGGGCTCCAGTGTGGGGCCCTTTTACTATGTTGGCATGTTCAAGTGGTGTACCAGTAGCACCACCACTCATTGGGCAGCAGTTAACAAAAGATGCTACTAGTGAACCATGCATGCCGACTGAGCACGTTGCATGAGTTCTAGCGGCAGAGGCCTCCGAGGTTCTGAGGCGAGATGAACTCACATGCGACTAAGGACTGGATAGAGGCCGTGGATAGAGTTTTCCAGCTAATTGAGACACCAGTAGAGTAGATGGTGATCTTAGCTTCCAGTCTTTTCTCCTGAGTGACCATGAGGATGGTCTGCATAGTGATGAGGCTTTAGTACGTGTACCATTTCCTTAGATATTTCCTTTAGGTAGTGTGTCATCTATATCACTACCTGTTGGTTAGTAGTTACACCCGGTGGTACTGGTAGAGGACACATGTAGGCTTTGTGCCTTACATGTGTTTTAGAATCAGATACCTCTAATGTTCCAAGGCGAGCCTAACCCTCATCCAGGTAAGGACTGGCTTGAAGAGGTGGCTGAGAATCCATATATTCAAGGCACCATTTGATTAAATGGAGGTCCTAGTAGAGTGCCTTCTATGTGGCTCAGTAGGACAATGAAAGGGTTTTGATTACCCTAATCTTTCGAAGAGTTGAATTTTTATGTGGACAATATTTAGAACCTTCCTCAAATAAGGGGGTCTCTTTCCATAAAGATCTATGGGAAGAGAGTTCCCTAGAGCATCTGCAACTTCAACAGGATGACATGTCGGTAGATGAGTGTTCATCAAGGCATACCGACTATCTCGGGTAGTCGATAAATATAGTATGGTTGGTGCTTCATGGCTCAAACCTCCGAGTGGGGTGTGATTAGGGACATACAAACCATCAAATATCCTTTATGGATAAATATAGATCAGCTTACCACTAGTCCATGACAGTCACTCCCCCAATTCCTCATCGATTTTTGGAGGCACAACTTGGGACATTGACTGTGAGGCCCGACGTGCTCATATATCGTCAGGACGGTCTCCTAAAGGATTTTCTAAAGGTGGGGAGCATGTCAACCCCTTCAGAGATCTCACTATGGTACCAGCGATGCTTTGGAAGGAGATGTTGAGGGAGACCATGTTTTCCTATGAGCCTCACCCCAACGAGGATTGTAGAGGTTTGGTCGGGCGACAAGCTATCTCCAAGGTTCATCAGACCTTTCTAGATTCTCAACAGAGTGGGAGAGGTGGCGTACCATATTTCTCATTCCTCATAGATTCATTGGGTGCATAATGTTTTCCATGTGTCACAAGTAAGTAGATGCGTGCCTGATCCATCTCACGTTATCGACTAGGGTGGGTTGAACTTTGAAGATGGGGTAACTTTTATGGAGTACCTAGTGGAGATAGATGACCAATAGGAGTGAGTCCTTCATGGGTGATCAATACCTCTGGTGCGCATTCGATGACAACATAGTAACTTACAAGAGAGCACAAAGGAATGAGAGGCTCAGATTCATGCTCAGTATCCCCATTTGTTTCCTTAGTCTATTTTTTAGATTTTGAGGATGAAAGGCCCTAAGGTGGGTAGAATGAAATGTCCTAGAATTTCTGTATAATTTATTTAATTATATAGAATTATTTCAAGAAAGTGAAATCTGACGACGCATGATTCTGAGGCCTGGTGTTCCTGGAATTATCGGTAGAAGTTTTGTTAAACTTTAAATAGTGCGCGTAAGCAGTTTTCCTGAAAAAGAGGAATAACTCTTAAGTGGTTTCCTGGATTAGAAATCTGAGGGCACTGTTGCACTCAGGATGGTGGGTTTACCCTAGGCGCGACTTAAGTTTAGTCGGCATGGGCCTCCTTTGGGAAAACCCAAAAACGGAATAACCGTAAATAAAATAATTAAATAAAGTTATTATATTTTTCAAATGCTTATAAATCACTAATGGTTACTCATATTAAAAATCTGAGACCCCCGCTAAAATCGTGATGGTATTATCTCTTTAGGCAGATACTAACATTGGCTACCAGGGCCACCAGTGAATGTTAGTTTTTGGCCATAAATAAAATAATTACATGAACATTATTTTATTGTTAAAATCCATAACTTCTAAATGGTAACTCAGATTAAAAATCTAAGAGTACCACTGGGTTCATTTGGGCATTTTATCCTCAGGTGGAGCCTAACCTCGACCGGTGTGGGTTGAGGGTGAACATTATTAATTTGTTGAACTTTTTTTGAGGTACGTTTAGTAAAAATTCAAGTAGCGTTTTCTAGATATTTAACCCGTTTTCGGATTACAAATATGAAGGCACTGTTGAAATCGCAACATCGATATTTTCTCAAGGGAGGTTTAACCTTGACCGTAGTGGGCCGTGAGAAGAATTTGGACTTTTCATTTTTCATGGAGGATTGAATAATATATATATATATATTATTTTACGTATCCTCCCACCTACCTTTTAATTTTTTGGTATCAGGGACCACAATAAGGTGTTCGTGCATTTAAATGTCATGTATTAAATGCCATGTTACAGAAAATGTGTAACCAAAAATCCCATTAATTAATAGGATTCATTAGTTATAAATAAATGAATCAGCAGTTAAAAAAATAGTTATATTAACTCTTCCTTCTGGTAGGGTGTTTCATCCTGTTGGAAAAAGGATGAGCATGATCTTGAGGCTTGTGAAGAAGAATAGATCTCACAATCGAGAACCGAAGATTGTGGTTTCAGCGGTGTTGTTGGAGTCTTGTTGCGGGAACGAAGAACACCGACCCACCTTCAATCGTGAATATTCTCTTACATATTTATAGGGTAGGAGGTTTATTTTGAAGTATGATAAATATCTATTTTTTGATTCCTCTTGTTCTTGATTATCAATGACAATGTCCAAATGAACATGACCATCGATTTTCACATATACCCTGATCTTTTATATTTCATTCTACGCATGTTCTTCACACATTATACATCATCAAATAATTAAGCACACTAAAAACAGAATGTTTCGGTGAGAGAGACATACGAACACCGAGATCTCAGACCGTGGATCATGAATCTGCTATTGTCACATTTTTTGTGCTTAGAAAAAAGATGCATCGGCCCGCGTAAGTGGCGATGTGGAAACATTATTCCATCATGTCTTCAGGGCATGGATTCGGGTAGGATAGGTAGTGCGACATACTGCTGCAGTCCGTGTGGAGCAGCCGGGTGAGTCAGCTAGTGCTGTGGGAGCCAGAACATTTGGGTTTTCCGGCACGAGAAGGCGACGTAGAGGGGGCTTGCTAAGGTGACTTCAAAGGTTTTGTGAGGGCGCGATAGTAGAGGAGGTTCAGATAAGAAACAATAAGCCGGTGCAGTGGCCAGGAGGCCTGAGTGGGATTGTCATGGTGGAGTTATCATGGTTTGGCGAGTGGTTTGGTAGGTGGATGATAGGGTTGCATAGGAAGAATCAGTGTGAAGATGGGTATCATGGAAGAAGAAGTATATTGGAGAGAGAATGTAATTGAAAGGAAATAAAAATTATAAGAGAAATAAATGAAAAAGGAGTGAATTGGGGGTTGTGCACTGGGAATTGAACGTGGGTTTTAGGATTGAACGAAAAACATAGTTAAATAAAAATAATAATATAATAATGTTACTATTATTTTTGTTGGGAAAACCGTGTTTCGTCCGTAACTTGTCCGTGCGACCTCAGTTTCATGAACCTTTAGTGGTAGTGTGATATTCACTTCAAGATGGGAATTATGAGTCCAATATTGGATGTCTTTTTTGGGTTTTCAAAGTAGGTAACTGAACACTTGGAAAATAATACTTTTAATAATATTATTAAATCTTCGACACACCATAACTCCTAAGTGAAACATCTAATTGACTTGACATCAGTGGGGATGTGATCCTATCATTAATACTATTGATTCAAGTCTAGTTATGGATAATAAATTCTTGTTCGTGGCTCAGTTCCATGAAACAATCAACAATAACAATAATATTATTATTATGGGATATTATATCCGAAATATCTCCCTCATACTATGTCATAATGATGAACTGTCTGTGATGTTGCGACCCTGAAATTAAGGCGAATTTTTGAAGAAATTTTTTTGATATTTAGGTTGAGGTCAAGGCATGGGCCCCACGAAGCCCAGTTCGCGCGTGTTGCAGTGAAGTGAAACTGTTTCATTGGGTATACGTGTTGGGAAAATGGGTAGTCCATCTTGTGTGTTTTTCCATGTGGATCGCAACGGTGTGACCTGTTGGGTTATCTGGTGCCATTTGATGTATGGATGGGTTGGATTGAACATGAATCCAACTGAGCCCTTGGAACTAAAATACCTATAACTTACAGACCGGGCGTCCGATTGACATGACATCTGTTGTTTTGGAACCCTTACAACATGGAAGTACTTTGGGTTACTCCTTTGTGGAGCTTAGTGGTAGTCAAGGTATGACCTGCATCTCGAGGGAAGATTATATAGAGCTCGAGCACACCTAGTGAGAGGAATCCTGTGGCTGGCTATAAAGTGAAGAATGAACTTCGATCCTGTTTGGGTCAGGGCTCAGTGATCCTGTGTGGGTCAGCGCATACCGATCCTACGTTGGTCAGATCCTGTGTGGGTCAGCTCTCAATGATCCTTTGTGGGTCAGCGCATACCGATCCTATGTGGTTCAGAGGGGTTTAGTTACCTATCGATCTTATGTGGGTCAGATGTAGTTCTACTTAACAGAATAAGTTGATTTTTCCTTACGACTAATCATCTATAATTATGTACTTATGTTATACCTGATTTTGAGATGTGTCACTTCTATCTTCGTGGTATTACCTATGTGGTACTTCTATCATCATGGTGTTACCTTTTTGGTACTTTTATCATCGTGGTGTTACCTATTTGGTACTTCTAGCTTTATGGTGTTGTTTTCGTGGTGTTACATGTGTGGTACTTCTATCTCAGTAGTTTTACCTGTGTGGTACTTCTATCTCAGTGGGTTCACCTATGTTTTACTTTTATCTCAGTGGTTTTACCTGTGTGGTATCTCTATATCTGTATTGCTACCTTTATGGTATTCTACCCTAGTGAATGAGATGGGAATATCATGATAAATTAGGTATATATATGGTCATTTACCTAAGTAGAGTTTAATTCTTTCTTTGTGGTATTTCCTTTGTGGAACTCTAGGAGACCAACGGGGTCTCGGGGTCCCTACCAAGTATCGTTATACTCATCCCTACATAGGCTACACCCACCCCTTGTTGGGTCTTGTGCACACAATGAACAACACTGATCGAGGCTGAGGGAGAGAGGATTGGACAGTACTTAGAGGTGGTCTATTTGGCATGACGTGACATAGGGACTACTGATCGTTCGTTGTACCAACAATTTAGGTGGGATCCTTGGAGGATGATCTGGGAGATTTATTCCCCATTTTTCAGTTGTATTTGTACTTTTCTGTTGTACTTGTACTTCAAATTGTGATTTTATTCCTACCACTTTACTTTCAACACTCTTTTACTACAACAGATTACTTTGTGGTTGCGTCTTGTTGCATACTAGTATGTGTGTTTGTACAGGTTAAAAAGAAAATGCCTCCCCATTATAGGGATATGCCTTTCCGGTGTAAGTCGACATCCCCTAGCCTGTGGAAGGTTAGATTGGGGTTGTCACGGCACGAGCCCTGAACGACGGGTCATGACAAGAAATTCCAAATGATTAATTAATAAAAAGTCCTTTAACATTGATACATAAAACACCATAGGATTCTATATAGATAAAATTTATCATCTCTTGTATAATCTCAAAAACAAATGTTCTTTTATATCCTCCAAATATTTAAAATTACCCTTTTTGTATCATAAAAAATTTTGGTAACTTATTATTATAAATTTCATATTTTTATTATCATTTAAAATAATCCAAATGTTTATGTTTAATCAGTCATAAATATACAAATATTTTTATATTTGAAAAATTTAACATATAAAATAATATGGTATCTAACAAAGCATAGAGTAATAATCTTCTTCAGAGTGTAATGGATTTCAATTACCAAATCTATTTGAAATGCATGATCAAAATGGTAGATCATATCCTACAAATGATGAAATTCATAATTTTGAGACCCCTCAAGATAATTATGTTATGGTTAAATGTAAACTATTACAATGTAATATACGATTGAATGATGAAATATGACTTCAAATCATGAATGAATCATTATAATATGACACATAGTCTAGATTAATGGACCAAAAAATACATAACCATAAATCAGGGATTCTATTTTGATATAGTTTAGGAGGATTAAAAACTCTATATTGTTATTTTGGAGTAGTCTTAAAATCCTAATAAACAACCCTAATTCCCTTATAATTCTAATTTACATTATGGTGCAAATGACCAAACTAAAACAAATCATTATATACCTATTATTTATATTTTAGTCATATATTATAAATCATAGTGGAATATTAATGTAATATGGAATTATATTTATCCTACCTTCTATCCAAGAAATATCAAATAATTCACCATTAAAGAGAAATTACTAAACACATTTTTTTGATTAATTTAAAAAATCATCTATAAAGATCCTTATAATTATCTAAACATGTTATATTATTCACCATAACCATTATAACATCAATAATACCTATTTTTAGAAAGAAAAATAACTTTTAAAATTCATTCCACCATTTACTCACTTTATTCACATAGTTTAAAGTAAAGTCCCAAACAATAACTAAATCATTTTTAAGAGTTTTTGAGTAAGGATAATATTTTATCTTGATTAAATGTTTCATCTATTGATAATTCTATAATTTAAAATTATACAACTAAAAATGAAGTAAAATAGTTGACTTTCGATAACTATTTTATAAGATGAGTACCAAGGAAGATATTTTCAATTTGCAATAAATTATAACTAATAAATTAAAATAATAATATTTTCAAATATATTATATTTATAATAATGATTTTAATTTTTTTAAAATATATATTAAGAAAATAGAATGTTATATTTAAATGAATTTAGATTTTCATAGATTAAAAATATATATTTATATAGTGGTTGAATGCATTTATTTTATAAATAATTTATAAAAATGATATCCCCCTTTTCCAGTTATTATCCATGAGTCACAATTGTTGACATGTATGTTTCTAAAAATATTTTTATATAGGTCATGATCTTAGGGAAATATCTAAGTGATTATAATGAAATTTTAATTATTAAATTATTAAAGTATGATTTTGGATTTTATTTAAGGTTATTGATGATGAAAATTTGGGCTTTCTTGATTTTCTGGATTTTGATTGAGAGAGGTATTGGGTTTTTTTGGGTTTTAAGAAGTTTAATTTTAGTTTTTATAGATGAAAATATTGATTAAGAAAACTTTTCTCCGTGTTTTTGAGTGTTTTAGGATTTATGTTCTTTAGTGGTGGTATCTGTAATCCATTGGGTACTTGGTAGTTGTCCCCACTGGGTTACCTATGAGTTTCAACTAGTTACCAAGTGGATCATGTTTTTTCTTTGTAAAACTATGGAAAATAAGTCATTTCCCTTTTTGTATTTTTAATCCATTTTGGAGATCCTTTATAATCATTCTCACTAGGATGCATGGATTGATATTGATCTCTCCACATTTTTCCCATTCTACCCCTTCTTCCCCTCCTCAACTTAGGTTTTCTAGGGTGTTTTAATTTTCCCAACCAAGATAAACCTTTCCCTTTCTTCTATTCTTCCATATTTATCTATTTTTCTATTATTAATTTTTTTAAATATCATTATTTATTTCACTATATAATGGTAAAATATATCTAAGATAAATATAATTTTTTATATCTGAGATAAATCTGGTTAATAAAGAGATATTGGGTGTTGTTATTCCATGTTTTTAAGAAGATTAGTTATTCCATTGATTTATTTAAGGATATATTTTATTTTATTCTAGATTAGATTTTTTTGGTTACGTAAATAAGGGATTTTATTTATTTTAATGATAAGTATATATTATGAATTTTCCTGGTCATGTTAACTTATTATTTCATTGGTATCATCTATAATATTTAATATACCTCTTCTAGGAATTTTCTTAGTGGTTTCAGTTCTAGTCAGTGCAAAAAAATAGGTAACAATAGTTGGTGGTCTGAACACCATATGTTTATTTGGGTGTGTCCTATGAAACACTGACAAAATTATTTTCAAAAATTATTAAAAATTAAATAACAGCATTAAAAAAAATTAACAGTTTTCAAAAATTAATTACTTCCTTAAATTTATTATATATTATATATGTATTTTTGGAAAATTCTTAACTATTACTGGTAAAATTTTTATTGTTATATATTTATAGATATATGTTGTGATTTTTTTTAGTCATGGTAAATCATTAAATATTTTATAGTTTAAAAATTTTGTACAAATTTTTCTGTTGTATGGATTGTTTTGCATATGTCAGTAATGTTATATTGTAGCTTGTTTATCTATTGATAATATTTCTTTATCATTGTTTAAGCTTAGAATTTTTGGTGAGATGTTTATTTGTAAATTTTGATATAAAAGTAATGTTTCTGAATTTTTTTAGGGATTTATTAACTTGTTCACATTTTATTTTTCTATGTTATCACACCCATGGGTTTTGATTGGACCTTGAACCGATATTATTCAATATACAATGTTATTTTTAAATCATGCTTCCCTTGAGTACTTAATTTATACATAAATTAAAAATCCTTTATTTATATATAAAAAATTTAAAAATTATAATCCAAATAACAAAACCTCAACTTTGGGTATGTTGGTTTTATCAGTCATGGGGTAGTGGTCTGTTTTTGAGGTATTAGAATGGATGATTTAGCCTTTTAGTTTGATAATTTATTTTTTAAAATGGATTATTATTAATCCTAATTGTTTTAAAATGATAAAACTGTTCCTTTTTAGGCATGGATAACTAGCGTAATAAAATTTATAACTTTTTAACATTTTATTCTTTTTAGAGGTATAGAATAATAATTTGATGTGTGGTTTAAATATTTTGAATGAATATGTTGGTTGGTTTATTTTATAACTTTTATTATTATTTTTAAGATTTTTAGTTATCCGTTATAGCATTGAGGCTTCCAAAAAATCGTTTTTAGTTACATAGAGATAAGTGATTAATTTCATTGGGAATTTCCCCAGTTTTCATTATTATGATTACTTTGTGTATATTTTGTATCTTTTGGTTTCCAAGAATTTTTTAATTTACAAGGAGTTGATTTGAAAATTTTTGTGAAATGAGTTTTTCCTAGAAGTATTGAGTAGTTAAGAGAGGAAAAATTTGGGGTAATAATAAGAAATGAGGGAATAAAACAATGTTATAAAAGACTTTTGGAGGTTTTTATAACTTTTAGTTTATTATTTTGATTATGAATTTATGTAAGGGTAGAATTTTAGGTTAATTGAAGATTTATTATTGAGATATTGAGAGGAATTTTATTGAGTACTTATTAGTGATTTATAGGATGTTATATAATTTATTTGAGAATAAAATAATCATTTAATTGATAAATTTTTTAATTAATATAGATTTTAATGAAAAATTGGTTAAACTATTTATTTTTAATTTAATTTTTTAAAAAATTCAGTCATTTCCATTATATATTATATTGGTTGTTTCAATACAATTCATGGAGAGGTCCCATGTTTTTATAAGTATTTTTATAAACATAGTATACTTTTTTTTACTTTTCAAATTGAGAATATCCATGATGGTTCTAACATCTTGATTATACACATGTTGTACTAAAATCTTAAAGTGTTTGGTGGCATATAGATATTCTCATGAATTTCCCATTCATGTAAAATAGACCACAGATGATGAGCCCAAAACCTTTTATTGTTACCCTTATTTTATATAAAGATTATTTCTTTATATTTGATAATATAACAATTTAATTAGGTGAAAAATAGGTTCTTTACATATTTGATTAATAGGTCTTTTATTATGGTGGCTATGAAAAAATATACCAAGGAACCTTCGGTATTTGATTGGTTATCTATTTACCATATGATTATTTATATTGATAATTAATATGTTTATCCAATTTCTTATGGACGTGTATGATAGAATATGGTAATTTTATCCCATTCGCTTTAAATATATTATTTTTGTTCATGATAAGTATTATTTCTTATTATTTCACTAATGAACAAGTTTATATAAGAGAATTATATTCCATTTTCATATTATCTTCATTGTTATATATTCCAGGAATAACTAAATTTTGTTTTGGAACCACCTTATGGTGTGAGAATTATACATTTATATTACTTGACTTGTATAATGAATATTTTTTAGTTTTATTTTTAAATTTATATATTTTAAATTATTTATATTTGTGCACTAACCCTATAGATACTATCACATGTGTCTACTTGATTAGTCACTTATAGGAGTTGAGGACTCTTTGTGGTTCCAATTGAGTCCTTATTCTTAAACCCTATATATGTACCCTGGTGGACATGTAGTTTTATATGTGGTAATTTTCACAATAATTAGGCATGAAAGCATAACTAGTAGGATGTTTTATTGATTAATATAGTGTTAGAGTATAAAGTCATGTCACTATCACAACATAGAGTACAAGTGTATAGAATTATTATAAGGTGTCTTATGGAACAGAAACCTGTTTTATTATAGTTTTTTGTTTTATTTTCGTGTTTATTTAATGTATACTACTATATTTGGATGATTATATTTTATTTTATTACATATATATAGTTTTTTATATTATTATATAGGTTCAACTAATACTTCCTAGAATATAGTTTATTATACAATTTTTGGAAACACCCATCATATAGATGGGCTATCTCATATTTTCAATATAATTTAAAACTAAACTATTTTCTATATTTATGTGAAAAATAATTCCACAAAAATAATCTTAGACCCACTATACTAGACAATGTACCCTAGTATCTGGAAAATGAACTTGTGTTATGTGGCTATTTGGTTCGATTGAATGGAATATCTAGGTTAAGTAATTACAAAGTGGAATTAGATTCTTATTGGAATATTATATTATTTTATAGGTATGAAATAAGATTGTTGCGACTTGAGATGTAAACAATAAAAATAATTGATCAATCTATTTATGGTGGAATCAAATGTTTCATTGGATATCTTGTTGTTAAGAGGGCGCCTTAAGATAGAGTAAGCTTTAGACTGAAGTGTCTTAGTTGAAAAATGCTAAAACTTATTCTAAAACAGAGGAATTAGTTGGGAAACCATTTTATCATTTTTTATGAATAATATATATAATGTATTTAGGATCCAAAATATATCTTAGTCCTTTAATTTTATTTTAAACTATTAGAAATTTTTGTGTAAATTCAGAGTAAATTGGTTGAAGAAAGGTGGTGTTTTATATAATTCTTTTATAAGATAATATCACTCCATGATGGGTTGTGTTAATGTTGTACCAAATAATCACGGTAGGTATACTATTGGGGGGGGGGGTAGATTATAGTTTTATAACCTATCTATACATTTTTACCACCTCTACTGTAAATGAAAAATAAGATCAGATCATTCAATCATCCCATAATATATTATTTTAAAACATATATGTGTATCAAAAATAAACCATCATAACATAATTAAAATTTCAATAAACTGAATTAATTGTGGAAAAAGAAACAAGTAAATAAATTTTTAGAATAGTGAAAAGAAAATGAAAAAAATTACTAGCTAACAATCTAATTACTCGATAGAAGATATTATAAAACTATAGAGACCCAAATTTATCAGACACGACTATTAAGTAATTTTTAAATATAAACAATATAATAGTTTTTCAAATCCAAGATCAATAAGTTTAGTGTCTTGGTAAAATTTTGAATGTACTTATCTTTTACATAATAAAACATAAAAATTATTTAATTATTTTTTGCCTAGATTCTTATTGGCCTTCAAATTCTCCATAGTACAAGTAATAATCTGATGATATACATCAATGAAAGAGGTGAGCTAAAATCCTAGTATGATGATAAACAACGAAATGAATCAATTTAACATAGGAGTGTATAATCGAAATAATCAGAACATAACAATATAATCATAATGTTAATAATGATAGGAGGAATTATACAAAGGAATGGAATTTGTAAATGTATAAAATGAAACATCATGTTATATTGGTCAACATCACAAAAATATTTGAACAAAGCTAGCATCATGTTCACAAATAACAGATGTGAATAATCATAACATCATAACTGTGAGAAAATATAGCATCATGTTCATGAATATTTCCCATTATCTCACGAGATACATATATTTACTCAATTAATTAGAGTTTTAATTAATTCATGGTGCACCCATTACATCATAAAATTTAAATAATCATTCATGCCACATATAAAGTATAATAATATTTTCCATGAAATATCTTATGGAAGGAAAATGGGTTTCATGATAATTTCATAGAGAATAATTTCATGAATAAACATTGGGTTCCCAAAATAAAAAAGGGAATAAAATACTTATTCTAAGAATCATAAACTTTGATTGAAGAAGAAGAAATATCAAGAGAAGTAAAAGATATGTTTTTTTAGAATAAAGAGTTATTTTTAAAAAATCAATCAATTTTTCAAAAAATAAGATTTAAAAAATATGTATCCCAGAAAAGAAAAGGTAAGACCAAATAAATTATATTTGAAGAATACTAAAAAACATACACACTGTAATTTGGTATGAATTTGTAAAAACCCAAAAAAAAGAAAATTGAATTAGATATTACCCTTGTAGTATGTATTAATGATTTATTCACATTAATATCATGGATAATAAAATTGAATTCATTAATTAATAAATAAAAAGCCTATTGTACATGTATTTTATTTATTTTAGGGTTTTGTTTATGTATTTGATGTCATTATGGTTTCCCACTTTAATATCAAAAGTGATTGTGAAATAAAAATTTAATTTTCAGTCAGGATGATTCCTTGGATAAAATGTTAATGATAATCGTTTAGATTAATTTGATGTTTTTTCAATCATCGCGAACTAGTTTTATTTTATTATTAAATATTAAATATATATGTTACTTATAGAACATAAAGAAGGAAAAAATAAATTTTAAAACCTATTTAAATAATTATAACGGTTTTATGTGCATCCTTGGAGGTGTAAAGGAAAATGAAAAATCTTCATCTTGGAATGTGATAAATCAACACATCTCAGACAATATTTTATTTTTTTAGAATAAAAGGGAGAAGAGAAAAGGTTTGATGAGGGATTATTCAATTAAAATAATAAAATTATAGTTTATATAATGTACTGATGTTATCATTCCACATGTATAAGGTAAGGTTATGAGATAATAATAAAAGAAAATTAATTGAAAAGAAATTAAAAGAAAAATAATGAGGATTTTACCTCTTGAAGTCTTCTCCATGAGAACCTCCTTAGGGAATTTTTTTTTGTTTTTTTATTGAGATAAATGTCTCATGGAAATGGTGAAGAGGATTTTTAAGAGGATTAGGAAGAATTTGGATAAGCATCAATGTTGGGTAGGTGTGAGGGGAAGAGGTGGTACTAATAGTGCAAGGGAGGGGTGTTTTAGGAATATTATATTCACTAGTTTATTATTTTGGATCAAGACTGTAAATAGATTGAACCTTATTGTTAAATATATTAAATAATGAAGGATATTTTTTATTGTGGTGGTTACATCACACATATCTCAATAATGAATTAATAATTCATTTATTTAGCTAATATTGTAAATTAATAAATTTCACTATTCACCAAAATTTAAACTTTTTGGGAAAACTACCAAAAATTTAAACTATCCATTTCAAGACAAGTATAATTAAAAAAGTAACTCCATTTTCTAAAAATAATTATCTGAGTAAAATAAATTTAATTTTTAATTAAAATAATTAATGATTTGAAAAATATTAATTTTAAAATTATAACTATGTTTATGACATTTTGAAAATTTTATTAGGCCCTGAAAAAATTATATTATAATAATAATAATAAAATATTTATTTATGAATCTATTTTATAAATATAAATTTTCTTTAAAATCATTATAATAAATATAAAATTATAGTTTAATATTTATGTTTTATAGAAATACCAACACATAATTAATCATTCAAAGAAAATTTCTTTACATATACAATAATATAATTATATAATTTTATCATTTATAAGATGCATAAATTTTATTTATACATTCATAGGTGAGGATACTATTATATTGTCCAAATTACTATTCCAAATTGTGATGTTACTATTCCGAGGTTCATGTTACTATTCAATTAGTATAGGTTTTTTAATTTATATGAATATCACTTATTTCATTATTAATTTATGAGAATAAAATATATATTGGGATATATATTATATATATATTTTATCTTATAAGAAAAAAAGTTCCACTGATAAAAGTTTGGGTTGTTATAATCTTCTCCACTTTTTAAATTTCTCCATTAAAATTTCATTTTACATACTAGGATAAAAATAAGCGTGGGTACGTCTCCTTCACTACTTCCTCTGGCTCCCATGTGACCTCTTTGTACTTATGGTTCCTCTATAGTACTTTTCCCATGTGAGTAGTTTTGTTTCATAAAACATCATTTTTATGGTCCAAGATCTTTACTGGATGCTTCTCGTAAGAGAGATCATTTTCCGAAAATACCACCTTTGAATTCAGTACATATGAGGGATCTGGTTTGTGATTTGTCAATAGGTATACATGTAATAAATCATATACTTGAGACATGGTTATTCTACAGGCCACAACTCTGACAAGATCAAGAATCTCAAAGGGGATGATGTACCAAGGACATATCTATTCTTTCTTCCAAAACATCATGATATTATTCTCGAGAGATATGTGGAGGATTTCCATATCAACAACATTAAACTCCAAGACTTGTTGATGACTATATTCATAGTTCTTTTGTGGTCATTGGGATTACTTTATGTTATATTGAATGATTTTCCCATTCTATAACATTTCATCAACCATTTCAGGTCCATGTAGTTTATGTTCACCAACTTTATCCCAACATACATGTATTCTGTATATTTTCCTGTAAAGGGATTCATATGGATCCATTTGGATGCTTGGGAGAAAAATATTATTTCAATATAAGTGGAATAGAGTAGATGTTAGTCCCATTATACATTGATGTCCATAGAACATGCTATCAACATGTCTTCCAATGTCTGAATAGACTTCTCAGATTGACCATCATTTTGATAATGGTAAGCTATACTAATGTTTATCTATGTGTTTAGAGCATGTTAGAAATTTCTCCAAAACATGGAGGTGAATATATATTCTAGATAAGAAACAATTAACAACGGTACTCTATAAAGACTTACCACTTATCCAATGAATATTTGTGCATGTTGATCATGTGAGAAGTCCTCTAGAATTTAGATAAAATGAGCTGTCTTTGTGAGATAATTCATAATAACCAATATAGTATTGTTTCCTCTATATGCAATTGTAATTCTAATAATAATTTCCATAGTGATTTTTTCCCATTTCCATGTTGGTATGGGTAATGGTTTCATCTTCTAATTTGAATTTTTACTTTCATCCTTTACTTTCTGACATACAAGGAACATTGATGTTTTTTAGTGATTTCCTTCTTCATATTGTCCCACATATAGTTCCCTCATGTATGTCGATACATCTTTATGATTACAAGGTGAAAAGCGAAATTTGAGCTATTCACATAATTAAGAATATGTTTATTTATCTATGTGTTGGATGGTACATAGAGTCAGGACCCAAATCAAATGACTCATTCCACATCAATTTCGAACTCCGATGATTTCTCCATTCCGATAGCTTCCACCTTCTTCTGAATTTCCTCATCATTTATTTGGGCATCCTTTATTTTCTCTCCGAGGGATGGTTGAGAAATAATTTGATAAAGGAATTATGATATTACAACCTTAATAATTCTTATGAATATCCTTTGGAAATATAATAAGATTGGATCCTTATCGATTCTCATCATTGATAATGTTGTGTGATCCTTTCTACATAGAGTATTTACCACTTTATTTATCATACCGGGATGATAGAAGATCGAGCAGTTGTAATCCTTGATAATCTCTAACCATATTCACTAGTTCATATTTTGATTATTATATGTGAATATATAGTTTTGGATCTTCTGATAAATATATATCTCACACTTCCCTCGATAGTGATAATGTAGGTAGATTTTCAATGAAAAGATAACAACTGCTAACTCTAGATCATGTGTGGGATAGCGTTGTTCATGAATTTTCCACTTCATTGAGGAATAGGATATCAATTACCCATTTTTCCTCAGTAAAAAACCCAATACATACTTTAAATCATCACCGTATACCACAAAGAGTTCCCAACTTGTCGACAGTGTGATTAATGGTGTAGTGATAAACATGTTTTTCAACGCATTGAAGCAGTATTCAAATTCACTAGTCTATAAAAACATTACTCCCCTCAAAGAAAACTTTTTAGTTGGTTTGAAATTCATGAGATATTATTCACTAATCATTAGTAATAAACAACTAAAATAATAAAACTATGTATCTCTATTAATGATATTTGCATGGGCCACACATTAATTTATTTCATCTTCTAAGGGTCTAGAAATATTATATTGTGATAGATAACATTCCCCATGACTGACACATCTTCCATACAGAACTCAAATTCACTATACATAGCATATACATTCTCCCTCCGCAAGGACTTTAGTACATTTTTAAAACATTCATAATGTTTCTCTTTTGTCTGGAGTATATCCGAATTGCATCAATAAAGACTACCACCAATTTTCGAGGTAATCTCTAAAGACTCTACTAATTTAGTCTGAGAATATTTTGGGAGCATTAGTGAGTCCAAATTCCATCACTGTGATGTCATAGTGCCCATAACTCGTTCTAAGGGCAGTCTTGTGAATATCTTCCTTCCTCACCTTTAATTGTTGATATCCTGACCAAAAATCCACCATAGAAAAATACTTGGCCCCACATAGCTGATCAAACAAGTCATCTATCAATGGAAGGTGATACCTATACTCTATCGTGATTTTTTAAGCTCATGATAATCAATGTAGAGTTTCATTGATCAATCCTTCTTTTGGAAGAAGAGAACTAGTTCACCCCATGGTAAAGCAATTAAGCATATGAAACCCTTGTCCAGATTCTTTGGTAACTTCTTATTCATTAATTCCAAATCAATGATGTCTATTATATGAGGAGTCTTTGATATAATTAGAGATCTATTAATATTTTCAAATGATAAATCAACCTCTTAGTTAGAAGGAAGACTCTAAAATTCATTAGGGGAACAAATTTGTGTAGTTCGTCATAATGGGCATTTCATCAACCATTATCCTCTCGTTTATCTCAATTATTTGAGCTAGATATGATTTCTCATAAGGAAATAATATCCATAATTGATATAATGATTCTGAAATATATTCACCATCCTTCTTACACATGTAAATAATTGTTGGATGCCTCAGGATATTAATAGTAATACCCCTTTCTCGATAATTGATTTTAGATTTGTATAAAGACACCTAATCCATTCCAAAAAAATAGCATCAAAATCTACCAAAGAAAGTCAGACTAGATTTTATGGGAGGTTCAATATACAAAACTTAACTAGAGATAGGTTATATACTATGGATAAAATAATTTTCCCATTGGTTGTTATCTAAGATAACACAATCTCCATATTTTGAGGTGGGTTTTTAATAGTTCTACTAAAATCACAATACATGAAATAATTATTTGAACCAGAATGAAATAGTATGTTTACTATTCTTTAATGAATAATCAGTGTGCCTATTGAAAAATCTTTTTTAGGATCCACCTCAGTAGTGGTGATGGAATAAGATTTAAATTTCTCCATTCGCTTTTTCGGATGCTAAAACCGATTACCCTCAAGGTGTCGAGGTTTAGTGCACTGACTTGCATAGTGCCTTTTCTCTCTACCATCAAAGCAATGAAGAATATGTTGTTCTCCCATTTCCTCTACCACATTTTCTAGTTTCCTCATGTCTCTTAAACATTCAGGATCTTGATGACCCTCTCCCCCACACCAGAAGCATTTACCCATCTCTTTGAAGCAATTCCCATGATGCTTCTTCCCATACTTTGGACATGTGTGTGGATCATATTTCATTCTACATTTTTTATTAGATCCTCCAACTTGAAAGTAAATATTTCAATTCTTATCTCTATATCCATGGGACCATTCTCAAAACACCATATCCACTTCGATGTCACATTGAACAACTTCTTCCTAACTCCCGAAGTCTTGAATTTCTAGAGCCTTTTGAAGGTGTGGTTTTAAACCACAAAAGAATATATATATATTTCTATGATTTTTGAAAACCAAATCCTAAAGTTTAACTTCAATGACCTGTAAAATTTTATTCATAGGCTATGAAAGATTCGAACTCCATTTGGTTTAGCTCTATGAATTCTCTATCCATATTTGTATGAAGATTTTGAGGGAAATACTTATTAAGAAATATTTTCTTAAAGTCTATCCACACTATCACTTTGATTTTTTCCTTTTTATCCGTGTTATTAATCAACACCAACCATTGATTGCCCTATCTTTCTAAACCATAGATGAGTAGAGTCACCTTATCCTTCTTAGAATGGTGAAGCACATAAAAGATCTTATCTATTGAGTTGACCCATTATTCCATGACAATTAGATTAGAAGATCATCAAAATTTTAGTGGTCATTATCACATAAAAGAATCCACACCCAATTGATCCCACTTTTGTGAAGGAGGATGCTCTATATTATTCAAGTTATTATTCATCCCTTGAGATAGTTGGGTAAGCATCACCATAAAATTTTGAACACCACCTTCGAAGACATTGGGGATGTCATTTGGGAAATCCCTATATTAAAACTCACATGGGTTGTGGGCTCGATTTCTCCTGGTTCCCACCATTTTCTAAAACATAAATGTTTTGAACAAAACATAATTTAAAAATTCATGAATAAATATTATATTCCTTTATAAAATTAACATTAAAGTAATATCTTCTAGAATCCCTTTGTATTTAATTTTTCAAAAACAGAACATACTGGGTTATTACATACACTTAGTCTCATACTAAGGGTTTTCACCAATGTTCTGTAATCCTAATTCCCAAATCAATTAAACTACAATCAGATACCAACTATAGTGACCCAATTTTATCTTACATGACTATTACACCCTTTTAAATATAAACAATATAATTATGTTATAAATCTATTATAAATCATTTAAATGTATTGGGAAAAATAGTATTATACATAAATTTTACATAATAAAACATCAACATTATTTAATTATTTCTTCTATAGATTCTTATTGGCCATTACATTCTCCTTAGTACAAGTAATCAGTTGATGATATTAATCAATGAAAGAGGAGATCTAAAAATCTAGTAAGAGGATAAATAATAAAACTAATCAATTTAGCATTGGTGAGCATAATCATCATCATAATAACATACGAATTGGATAATTATAATAATCATGAGAGGAAGAATTATGTAAAGGCATGGTATGTGGAAAAGAATAAAAATAAAACATCTTGTCATAGTGGTCAACAACATACACAATTGTGAACAAAGATAGCATTATGTTTATTCATAACATATGTGAATAATCATAAAATCATTATTTTGAAAAAAAATAGAATTATGTACACCCATATCGAAAATTATATCATGAGATACATTAAATTAACCAATGAAATGGAGCATTGTATAATTCAATGCTCACTAGTGACATCATAACATTTACATAATCATGAATGACACATAGAACATATAACAATATTTTTAATTAAATAAATCATAGAAAAGAAATGTATTTCATGATAATTTTATAGAGAATAATTTCATGAATAAACATTGGGGTTTTCAAAATAAAATAGTGGATAACATATTTTTTATAATAATCATCAACTTTTAGTGAAAAAGAAACCATATCAAGATATGTAAAAGCTGTGTTTTTAGAAATAACCTTTTTCTGGAAAAATCTTCGAATTTGTCTTAAAATCAGATTATGAAAATGTATATCCCAGAAATAAATAGTTAAGAAAGAATAAATAATATTTTAGTAATATGAAAAGAATATTTTTACTAAAAGTTTTCATGAAAGAGTAATAACCCAAAGAATGGAAACTGGGTTTGATAATCCCCTCACATTATGTCTAAATGCTCTCTTCACATTAATATCCTAGATAAAAAAAATAGATTAATTAATTATTAAATCATGAACCTATTATACATGTATTTTATTTATTTTAACTTTATTGAGTTAATTTATGGCCATTATGATTAGTTATATATTTCAATTTTTTCGTTCTGAGAGTGTTTGTTTCAAGGTTTTCATAATCAGTTTGCTTGTATAAAAGTACATAAGTTCATCTTAGATGAAAATAATTCTCTAGAATTAAAATTATATGTTATCAGAGATATTAAATAAGTTTAATTGTTATTATATTTATTTTTTGTATATGAGTATGATTCATTTGATAAAATGTTAATGATAATCATTTAGATTAATTTGGAGGTTTTTTGATCATCACGAACTAGTTTTGTTTTATTATTTAATATTATGTATTTATGTCAGTTTCAGAACATAACGAAGTTTATAAAATATGTTTTCTAATTTAATTCAACCTTTAAAATGGTTTTACAACAATCTATTAATGTGTTTAAGTAAAATGAAAACTTTTCATCCTCAATGGTGATAACTCAACACCACTAGGACGATGTTTGCATTTTCAGAATAAAAGGGAGAGAAGAAAAAGATTGATGATGGATTATTCCATTAAAATAATGAAAAAAGGATATATAATATAATGTAATTATCATGGGTCTTGGATATGGTTATGTTATGATAGAATAAGAAAATAAAATGAATTGAAAATAAATTAAAAGAAAAAGAAAGGGTATTTTACCTCTTGAATTCTTCTCCTTGAGAACCACTTTAGGGAAATGGGTTTGGTATTTTTTTGAGACCAATAGGCCCCTGGAAGTGGGTAAGAGGCTTGGGAAGAGTACTGGAGAGAATTATTACAATATTATAATCTTGAAAGGTGTGAGGAGAATAGGTGGTGAGCGGTGGTGTTTATAGTTGAAGAGAGGAGTGTTTTTAATAATTATATTCACTAGATTATTATTTTGTCTCAAGAATACAAATAATTTTTAACTTGTAACTAAATATAATAAATAATGAATTATGTTTAAACACTATGGATATTATATCATACATATCTAAAAAATCTCTATAAAATTTTATTATTTATCTAATATTTTAAATTATCATAATTCACTATTCACCAAAATTTCAACTATTTTCGGAAAATCTGAAAAAAAATCTCCTAACCATTTTTTGATGTGTATAATTAAAAAATGAACACAATTTTATGAAAATTAATATCCAAATATGAGAAACATATTTTTTAATTAAAACCATTATTTATTTGAAAAATTTCAATTTTAAAATAATAACAGATTTTATAACATTGTGAAAAATTAATTAAGGTCTCATAAAATTATCATATAATAATAAAAAAATATTAATTTATGCATAATTTGTTTAAATATATATATTTTTTTAAATCATTATTTTAATTATAATGTTGTAAATAGACATTTATGTTATATAAATATACCAACACCAAATTTATCATTTTTAAAAAGTTTATTTACATATACAATGATATAATTATTTAATTTTATCATTTATTAGATGAATAAATTTTATTTATACTTTCATTGGTGGAAAAACAGTTCTATTGGCTGAATTACTATTCCAGATAGAATAGTTACTTTTCAAAGGTTCATTAAGGTCCTTAATTTTTACGAATATCACTAATTTAATTCTTCATTTATGAGAATAATGTTTTTTATTGGGATCTACATGCTATGTATTTTATTTATATTATAATAAATAAAGTTGAATTGATAAAATATTGGGTTATTACCAACCACACTTTTATACAAAGTGAATGGATAATATTTAAAACTAATTCAATGTATCCTACACATTAAAATAATAAATAATACTATATTAATATCACATAGATTCTATTAAAGGTATATATGATGGAAGGGATCAATGTCCTGGCCCTGGACACTCTGTCTTCATCCTCATAATCCCTTTATCAACCTAATCTGTTGCAACTTTCATCCACAACCCATAATCTCATGATCATAATGATTAGAAATTTCTATTTTTTCCTCACATATGCCCTAAACTTAGAATTATCTGAAACATAATGATTAAAATAATAAATTCTATGATATTTATAATTAAATCCTCCCAAATGATCTCTTAGAAGAACACAAATGAATAAATAATATAATGGTTAGAATCTCTCAATCAGATGTAGTTTTACAAGATAATCAAATGAATTTATTCATTTCAAATGATTTTCATATTTTTTTTCATCCTTATGGTCTTCAAAATAGTGGTCCAATTTAAAGGAAAACTATAGTAGTTTGATTCTACATTATTCAGTACCAATTATAAGTATATTGGAATATTATTCATTATATGTTGACAACTTATGCATAGATTCATATTTTCTGATGAAGTTAGTCCTAAACTACTATAGTGATCTTAAATCTAGTGAATGCAATCTAGAATGAAAACATAGGTATTTGGATCTTGACCATAAAATACTTGAGAATTAAGATTATTGAATTTTCATTATGCACATAAAAAAATTGAAAATAAAAACATCAAATAAAAATCATAATTACATAAAGTCTATTACGATTTTCAAAAAAATGAATTAAAAGGAGTAAACTAATTAATAATCTCCCCCTTATTTAAAAAAATATAACCCATAGAAAAATTAAAAACCAACTACCCCATTATTAATTAATAAAACCTGCCATTTTTAAATTTTTCTCAAACATACGATTAAATTATTTTTTACTTATGTTCTCATTTATAAGATGATTATACATTTTTTATTAAATGTTTCCCAAAAAACTCACCCTTTATGAAATTAGGTGAATACTTTATTTTTAAAACGTCTCATCCATTATGATTTTCAGGAATAACTAAAAAATTAAGAGAATGAACTAGATTATTAATGAATTATTTTTTGAAAATTTTATTATAAATTCACCATAAAAAGTCAATTCAAATTAACTTTGAAGGGATACTTCTACTTCATAATGAATTAAACATTATTTTTATTATCTCCCATAAAATTTCAATATGATATTTTGAAATATGAAACAATCACATTTACTTAGTTATATATTAGTAGGATCATTTACAATAAACTAAAACCTTATTTGAAATAAAAATAATCCATTCTTTAAATTAATTCATTCCTAAAAAAAGTAAATGGAAACTAGAAAACATTTATGAAACAAAAAATTTATATCTTCATGAAATTGAAAAAAAAAATCATTATAAAAATTTATATAAAATATGATCATTAAAAAAATTAATTGAAAAATTAAAAAAAAATTAATATTTTAGTCCTTGGGAAATTTATCTATCATATGTTTTAGATTTTTTATTGGCTTATGTTTCTCAAACAACTTATCTTTTTGGGTGAATGTATTTGGATCTTTTAGGGCTAAATTTCACCCATGAACATTAATTTTCTTATTATTTTTCTCCAAACAAATATTCTGAGAAAGTTTATACCACTTCATATCTAATATTGATTTATAATTATCATAAATCTTTACCACTTGGTATTTAAAAACTTTATGAAGATCATTCAAGGTTTTTTTTAAACACTTCAATGTTATCATGTACAATAGTACTTTTCTCATTAATGGAGTAAGTATTTTTGTCCTATTATTTCATATACTTTAAAAATTCTATCATACTCCAATTATGAAAAGTGAATTATCTTTAAACATTCCCCAAATATCATTTAACTTCACCTACATATTCAATGATCTACTTTTGGAATCTCAAATTTTTTGTGTTGATAATATTATCTTGTCTCATATTATCCATTTCATTTTGTTCTGAAAATAAGTTAGATACACTCTCAATCATCTTTAGTGTATTATTCTAAGAATATATTTTTTAAAATTAATTATGATATTTTTCTATAATTATGATATAAGAAACTATCATATTTTTCTTATTGATCTCCAACATTTATATTTTGATCTTCTGTAATTTGATCTTTCTCTAGAGTACAATAAAAAATAACCATAAAATTATAAAATTTCTAAAAATATATCCCATTATGAGCATCTAAATAGAGTGACCTTACACTTTCACTTACTTCTCTTCTAGATGAAGTAGAACTAATCCATAACTTTTACATTTGTTCGATGAACCAATTTCTATCGAGGGAGATAAATTACAAGTATCAGAAGAATTAATGGATATGACTTTTGGGAAATGTTTTTTTCCAATTTATTCTCTTGAATAACTTCATCAACTTCTAATACTTTTTTTTAATTTAATTATTGAGTATAAGAAAGAGAAATTAACGTATATGAACTTCCATTAAAGGTAATTCCAATGAAATAACTTATAAGGTAACTTCATCATCATCTCTTTGCTCTATAACTTCACCAACATCTTGACGAGGAGGGGGGATATAAATGATTTTTCTTGAAAATTTGATGTAATCTCTTTCCATTTTTATATATATTCAAGTATCTTTTGGATTCGAAGCTCCTAAATTTTTTTCTCATTGATAGTATTATTAGGTAAAATGGATCTCTCTACATTAGAGCTTCCCAACTTCTGTGAATATCTATTCTTCATCTATCTAGATATATTATAGTGAATATATTCTGACGGGGATTTACAAATAATTTATCCAAACCAAAGTAAGGATTTACCATAAAAATTTAATATTTATTATTATTCATTTATTTGTTACTTTTTATCCAAGATTAATTTTATTATTATACCAATTTCTGAAATTATTCCTTTGAAACCATTTTTCATATTTTTCTTGGAAGTTTAGTTTCTTCCAAATTATTCTTCTTTAGAGGTTTATAATTGGAAATTGGAAAAAGATATAAATATTTTCTCTTATCCTTTAATATATTCATTTTTTTGCTTACCATTATTCATATTGATGGATTTTTTAGAATTCGTTTGTAGCTATATCCAATGAATTTTCAACAATACTTTTTTAATTGAAGTTATATATTAATTTCATCTAAGGGATTGTTTATAATTCTAAATAAAAATAAAATTCAATAATTACATGATTTATAACTATGGTTTTAATTCATTACATTCCCATGATCTTTATGGTTTATAATAATATAAAATTAGTAAAAATGTTCCATAATAAAGTGGACATTTACACACAATCTTAATTTTTCCACAAAAATCTGGCTTTAAGTTTACACTACCATTTCTTTATTTAAAATTTTTATTCTTTTAATATGAGTACAAAGAAGAAATTTTTATATTTCTGTAGTTCTTACATATCCTCATATCTTATAAAACACATTTGTAAACATGACATGACAAAGAAAATATAATTAAGGGATATAAAAATATTGGAATCTCATTAGTCAATTGAAAAGTATACACACCTAGAAAATGTTAGGATTTTTTAGAATAAAACATTGATCACATAAATAAAGAATATCCACATTATAAAATTGACCATTTCTCAATGAATACCCTTAAAAAAATTTACATCATATAAAATCATGAAAGAAAACAGATGAATATGAGAAACCATGAAAAAATTCCTCGAAAAATCATACATTCATATTTAAAAGTTTATGACTATTTAATAACTCAGTAAATAATGATATTTTCATAAAAAACCAAGAAATTATGAAATAAGTATCTTGTATTATCATTTCAGTAACTCATTTTCAGTAATTTTTAGGTCATGTTTGAAATTATTAAGGTCTAATTAATTCTATAGGTGTAAATTTCCAGGTTCTGTCCCTCATTTTTTGACCTCCAAATTGCCTAATGTATTTGAGAGATACATCAAGCTCCCCCATCATCATGGGCTATATATAGCTCTCCCTTATTCATAATATATAATGATATATTAATTTATCATGATTATTTAAGATTTTACTTTTCATCATAAAACCCTTGAAAATAACATTTGTACACATAAAAAATAAACTTTCCATTCTCATATAAAAATGTAGAGAAATACACATTTCTTTGAAAAAACCACTAAAATATATATTACGAGAATAAAAATAATATTATATTATTTTTGAAATCATGAAAACTTATAGAGGAATATTAATAATTAATAATTTACATGATGATAAGAAAATATTATTAAGCAATATAAACTGAAAAAAATCTTTTATAGTTAAATAAAAAAGAATAACTTACCCATATATTAAATGTATAAAAGATTATTTTTTGAAAAATTAAAAAAAACAAAATTTATATTAAAATAAATATTTAAAATATTTTATTTATAAATTAAAACATTCTGGGAACATTTTGGAGAACATGGATATAGAGGAGAATGGTTTAAAAGAAATACAATAAAATAAGGTTTAAAAAAAGGTACCTAACTATAAGTCCCCATCTAGTTTCGTACATTATTTAACTAAATAATAGTAAAATTTAATTTGTTTTATAATGTATTAATAAATTTTTTAATTTTTATTAATTTTTTATCAATCCTTTTATTTCATTTATTAGTTGGACTTATTTAGTTATAAAAATGGTTAAGTTGAAGTTGGTTGTTTTGGGTTTGTTTAGTTTATAACCACAAATAACCTTAGTACATTTCCCACAGACAATGATTTCATTATTCCATCATCTGAATAAAATTAGAAATGTCATAATTAATATTTTTATACATTCAATATATTTTATTTACTATTCATATATGGTGGTAATGAAAAATGAATCACATTGTTTCATGGAGACCATAGTCTATATGTACTCAAAAACAATGTTTTTATTTTTATAATTGGTGGGAAAATAATAGATAATATTTTAATTTTAAATAATCATAAATATATTATAAAATTCATATTTTTTATTAATTATATCCTTATGAAAATCCATGTGTTGAAGTAATGAAAAACAAATCACAAGGATTCATGGTGGTATTGGCCACACATACGCATGAGTGATGTTATCATATTCAAAAAATATAAAGGTAAGAATTTAATTAATATAAAATAAATAAACAATCATAATTATTTCATAAATATCATATACATTAATTTTATCCAATATTTTGACCATCTATATAATTCGATGATGAAAAAATAAACACATCATTTCGTGGAGGTGTTAGTACACATGTATGCATAGAGGATGATTTCATTTACTATATGATGTAAAAGGATATGAGAAGGGTTGTTACATCAATATAATATCATTTTATTATATGTATAATACTTATGGTGTTATATAATAATGCAAAATAATAATTTATGGAGGCATAAGAAGAAATAACCATGAAAACAATCGTTTAAATGTTATAACTATTTTATTAAAACCTAATTTGGATTGAACCTTAATACTTCTAGTTTTGGTCATTTTATGAGAATAGTACCTCTAGGAAATTTTGTTGTACTATTTGAAGTTATTTTTAGGGATATTTCAGGATAAATGGTTTAAAGTATTTTAATTAGAGAGGAGAGGGGGTGCATTTTTATAAATTATGGGAGTATGACTATTGTATTTATTCAAACTTTTAAAATATATTAAATTATTACTCATGGTAAAGAAGAAAAAAATAAAATCAATTTATAATTTTAAGTGATATTGGTAAAAATTCTCCCATCCAATAATATTTTAGCAGATAGTTTGAGACCTTATCACTAAGTTTTAACCTTAATTAACTCATTTTCCATTTACCATGGTAATTAGTTTTTATCAATGTTACTATTATTCTTAAATAGAAAATGAAATTTTCCTCATTAATAAGTTGTTAAATCATGATTATAATTATTATATCTATTTTTGATGATTCAATCTATATATGTGGTAAAAATTAAATTTAATATAAGTGTGAAAAATGACATAAAATAGTTTTGTTTGAAAAAACGATCTTTTATACATAAAAATGAACTTATTAAAAAATAAAATATAACAATAGTTCTTATAGAATTAGTTATATTATTTTTATCAAGTGGAAATAAGTTTACCTTTTAACCCAACCCAAAAATAATGGTAATTTTTAAATACATGAAAATAAATTCTAGTTTTTATAGAAATTGGTATTTTTCCCATATTCTCCCTAAATTAATTTTTTTTTTCAGAAAACAACCTAAAATATTCATTAAGATAAATTTGATATACTGATATAAAAAATTGTGTTCATTTTCTCAAATTTAAATTTTAAAATTTAGAAATTGAACATTTAAATTAAACTATATAAATTAGAATAATAATTTGGTTAGAAAAACCTATTTTTTCGACTAAAAATCACATAAAATCTATATAGTTATTTTGTCTCTATAAAATATAATAATGATTATTAATAAGTCATGGAATTAATTTATTATTAACATTTCCGAGTTTGTAACATTATTCCCTGTTTTAATAAATTTCGTCATAAAAATTTATTAATTACTTAAATAGGTTAGGGAATTTTTCCATTATAACGTCTTCCAATTACAATGTTTATTCTTAAATAAAATGGTTTCTTCATAAATATATATCCAAAATATTAATCGTATTTCATAAAAATAATCATTATTATCTAGAATCATTATTGGATTTTCCATAAAAAATATATTCTATTGCTATTAAACTACTTTAAGGATCAAAACATGAAATTCATTATGTACATATTTCTTTAACAATAAAACATGAAATAAATCATGTACCTGAGATAAAAATAGTGTTAAATCTACTCGGTATTCATCAAATAAAACTTTTTCTAGAATTTGATATTGACCAATATAATTTGGATATAATTATTCATTCATGAAAAATATGTAACCAATTGTCTAGGATATTATTTATGGGAAACCTGACCACCAAACTCCAACGAGATACCTTTCCTATGGTTATATGCATAATGTTTTTATCATCTATGAGAAACCGTTATATGTTAATAAATCTAATTTATTTTCTCATTCATCTCTTATACCAATTAAATTACCAACAATATTCATTCATTAATTTCATCCCAACATATTATAGTTTGACACCAATTTCCACATTATGCTCTAAAAGGTGTAATCTATATAATATAATGAAAAATGTAATTAGAAGATAATTCTAGTTGTAAGAAATTAAGATACCAACTTTCATGAAATTATAATATGAAATACCAAAGTATATATTCCAAATTCTATATTTTTTACTCCATTCATCTATCAGATTGAGGATAAAAAAGTGGTACTAAAATTTAATTCAGTACATATTGAATTATGATGTTATTTACAAAAATTTAATATAAATATAGGATCTTGATAAGACAAAATAGATAAATAAACTATGTAATCTAAATATGTCTTCATGATAAAGTCTATACATTTGATCCAAAGACATAATATCTAAAATAGGAATAAATCGAAAAAATATAGTAAAATGATAAAAAATAACCCAAATCAAATTATTAACTTGAGATTTATTTGGTAATCCCACCGTGAAATCCATGGATACATTCTATAATATCCATTTTGAAAATGAAAAAATATGAATCATCCCCGTTAGTAATTGTTAATCCGGTTACAAATCATGATAAGACAAACATTTTAGGGTAAAATTAGAAAAATATATATTCATTCCAACCCAACAATAATACTCTCAGATATATCTATACCTTTTAGTTCCATTGAGATTAATAAAAAAATAAAGATCTATGATCTTCACTTAAAACTTTAGTCTTCTACATGAAATCAATTTGCCCAAAAATCCACATTTCAAATATCATAACACCTTCTTTATCAATCATACATTCAAGAAACTAACCCTCTCTGAACAATTCTACAATTTATTGCAAATCATAATCTTCCATATTAGCATTCTTTATTCTATTGAACAAAGATGACTGCACTATTACCTAAACCAAATGTGACAGAGATTTCCTATATAAAATATTTCTAGGCCCACATTTGTTAAATCATTATCCAAAGGCTCATTTTCTAAATATAGTATGGTTACTAATCCATTATATATTTAAATCAAGAAATTATCTACTTTTTTACTTTTCATACATGATTGTAAATCATGAAATAATAATCCTTTTTCAGTTATAACCATATTCTCTATCTCATATTCTACTCTTTTTAAGTTAATATATAAATTGAACTTTTATGGTTAGTCTATATTTCACATTTGACACTATATAAAATATGAAATCCAAATTTCTAAAGAAAAAACACTAATAAGTGATCATGATCATGTGTAGGGTAATTCTTCTCATGGAGTTTATATTTTTGTAATGAATTTGCAATTACCCAATCATCTTTCATCAAGAAGAAACCTCTTCCATTCCAAGAAGCTTCATTATAAATAAAAAATTAATTATTTATCATTGGAAAGGATTACAGTAGATAATTAACTAATCTTATTTTAAATTCCAAAAAAATCATTACATTTCTATATCCAAATGAATTTAACACCTTTTCAGGTAAACATATATAAAGGGATAGATAATTATGAATTTGTTCACAAAAATATCTATAGTAATGCATTAATATAAGAAAACATCAAATCTCGGTGAAATTTATCTTCCATGAACACACTTCCACTACTTTAGTTTTAAAAATATCAACAATTAATTAATATTTAGAAACAATATTCCCATGGAATAAAATCCTATATCAAAAAATTCACATTTTATAAAGTTTTCATCAATATTATTTTCATTTAAAGTATTTGGTTATTTCATAAGACATTTATAATGATCCTTATAAATTTTATAATATACTAGAATTTCATTAATGATAACCACAAAAATTTTCACAATACTCATGGGAAACTCTGCTAATAAGAACCATAAATATAATGGGGGAATTATTCCACTAGAAAGAATAACTATAAACTCATAGCGGCTAAAACTATTATATAATTACATCTTCATAATTTCTTACTTCAACACCTTTGGCTGGTGACACCTAGACCTATGATCAGTCATTGAAAAATAATTAGCACCATAAAGGTGATTAAATAATTCATTGATATGAGGGAAAAACATTTTCTTAACTGTTATATTATTGAGTATTATATAATAATTGGAAATAGTCATAGAACCGTACTTATTTTAAAAAAATAGGTTCACCACATAGTGAAGTGCGTGAGAAGAGGAATCCATTTTCAAGAATCAATTTTAGATTATTTTTAAATTCTAAAAGTTCTACTAGATCTATTTTATAATAATTTTTTGAAATTTTCTTAGGTTGAAGAACTATATAACTTTAATTTAAACCTCCCCATAATGGGTAATACCAAATAAATCATTAATAAATACATCAAGTTATTCATTTAAAACTAGAACATCAAAAAAATTTATAGTTCTATTTCATTAAAAAACATGAGAAATATAAATTTCACTTTCATTATTTATCAGTTTCACACCTTCTTGTTTTTTATATAGGTTTTAATTAATTCTTATATAAAAACAGACACTCAATATATAAAATTAAATATTTTTCTATATATTCTATCTTATCATGATAAAAAAGATAAAATTCATAACCATAATAACATCCAACTAAGTAATAGTAAAAGAATCAAGGGTTTCCCAAAAAACTATTCCGCATAAGTAATAATTTTTTTTTATAAATCCATGTTTTTATACCATAAAAAGAGTTTTTACCAAGACTTATAACTCCATTTGTTGAGACGATATTCCCATTTCACTTTCAAAAGTTTTAGATATAAAATTATTCATAGATACAAAATAAAAAAACATAGAAACAATCTGAATAAAAAATTAATGTAACTATTGCCCCTTCATTTGAGGGACCTCACAGATTGATATAAAAATTATTTTTTGTTATGTATATAGAAAAAATAAAAATGAAAAATAAGAGAGAAAGGTCTTGGAGGTATGAAGTTATTAAGACCAAGGGAATCAATATGAATGACATTATTATAATCCATGGTAATGGAACCAAAACTTGAATAAATATTGAATTCTACCTATAGATTAACATTTAGAGTGAGTAAATCACTTGCTTTATTTTCCACCCTCCTGATATTAAGAATAAAAATTTTCATAGGAAGCATGATCCAATAGCTCATAATTGAATAAACAATACACCAATGGATATGGTTTATACCAATGATAGAATTAAACAGAATAGATGAATCATATCTAATACAAGACCTAATGATATTATGAGACATGAGAATGTAGAGGCTAGTGTGCATGGAATAACACTATGCATTAAGAGAAAAACCCATACCATTTAAATTTGAGAAGGCAAGGAAAACTGAGCACTTGTATAATGAATGATCTCACCTCCTCATATTACACCTTAGATATATCATTAATTAGGGATGAGTATAAGACCTTCCCTGGAAGGTTTCTAATAGACCAAAACCCCCCTGTTCCTTGAACTAAACAACCCCATGATCCTGACATGAAGAAAAAGAAGTAGAGTATTGGATGGAATAATAATTCATTTTCATAGAAGGAACAAGGATTGAGTATCATTTTATAATCAAGAATTTAGGTCACTATGGTTAGGCTTGGGGTCCTAATGGAAGGGGACATTCTCCAAATTCCAAATACCCAAACACCTAGACATGAATCTAATAACGTGATCATTCAAAGAACCACCTACATGATGTGAAAGAAAATGGGAAAACAACAGTTCCAGTGCCCTACACCCTGTATTTCCTCCAAAAATATTGCAGATGCAACTTCCCCAATACCCTTTCATGAACATGTGAAATATGGACTCAGTACTAGTGTAACTATAACAATAATATTTTAATGAAATTTTAACACCCTTATTTTGGACTTCATCATCAATGGTGTCTTTTTTATTGCATAGGATCCAATGAAAAATTCCTCATGGTGGGGATTTTTTATACCCTAAAACATTTTTTTGAGTGAAATCAGGTTAATAGGAATGGAAGATATCCTCAAATGCTGAACATTTGAACTCTCCTGAGTAGGAGGGAATGAAGATGAGGTAGTCTAGAATATCTTTTTGTTAGATCCTGCTTTAAAAAATTTTATTCTATTAATTTGGAATAGATTCCACGAAATAGAGATGGGATTAGACCTTTTTAAAGCTTATTTTATGAACTTGAAAGCCTAGAAAATGAATGATATAACGAGAACAATTATCAAATGAGAACGAAATGTAATTAATTGTCCCATTAATTAAAAAAATAATTTTGGATGGATTGAGACCCCATTTATTGATACTATATTAATTTAATATTGTCCAATTGCGATACTATTTTAATTTAATATTGTGTTTCAATTTGAAATGTAATTAATTTTCACATTAATTTTAAAAAAAATATGTCTTACACAAAGAACAAGTGAGAGATGACTATAAAACCAAGATGACCTTTGAATGGATAGACAATCCAATCATAGATTCCTTTGTTAAGGTTCCTATTAGGAACATCCTGGGAATGAATAAAAAGGGTCTAAGAAATGAGATCACTTTCTTAATGCCCCTGAAATATTTTAAGAAGCCAAGTATCCTCTACATTAAATAAATAGTGAAAAAGTTGAAGGAAAACATCTAAATACAAGCACTGACACCCATTCAAATAATTCAAAATGTTTAAGAACCATTAAAATAAAACTCTAATCCATCATGTCATACACCTTTTCAATATCAATTTTAATCATGATGTTTAAACAATAAACTATTCTATCATTATTTTAAATAATATCATGATCTAATCCAAGAAATAATTATATGTTCCTTCCTTTGAGGAATCCATGTTACTCAATAGAAGTAAAAGACCCCATATGGAAAGCAATCTTTTGATAAGAATGGTTACTATAATTTAGTAAGAAATATTGCATAGACTAATATGAAAAAATTGAGCAAAATTACTAGGATTGTTGAACATAGAAATGAGGACCAAGGAATTGGCAGTCATAGCTCTGGTGAGGGGATCAACATTAAAGTAATCCTTTATAGTAGAGATGACATTATATTTGATCCATTCCTAAATAATTATGAAAATGGAGCCCTAGAAACCATCTGGGACATGTACACTCTCTAGATTGGGGATTTTAATATCCTACATAATTTTACCCTCTTCAAGTTTCACACTCAATGAGTTGTTGTGTGAATATTTTATTTACCTTGGAATGTTTCTAAAAAATAGATCAGTATTGTTAAAAAATAGGGACCCATCACTTGTACCCAGCCTCATGCCCTCAAGGTGTTTGGAGAATGGAAAACGACAAGGGGGACGTGACCTCAACATCACTAGAGTGAGAACCATCATGTAGTGTCAAATTAACTTTTCCAATGAATTTTTTCTACATGAGGCATGCATGAAAATAAGTTGTGTTTTTATCTACCTCGATGATAATTTTGTTTCTATACTACTCTTCGCACAATCATTCTTATTCTCAGAGATATTACTCAGGGATATTTGAATTTTGAGAGAATAATGTGAAAACATCATCGTTTTTTTGTGTATATAGACACATATCATGTTGATCAATTTCCTCTTTAATACCTTGAAAACTAAAATCCAGAGGCCCTTGAATATTATTCCACTTGATTAAATTCAATTTTATTCTATAGAGTTGGTTTATAATAATAACCCAAGGAAAACCCAAAATTGGTTCCAAACATGGATCATGACCCAAATAACTATATCATTGAGATTCCAATTTTTTTTAGAAAATAAGAAACTCCATTTGTTATAGGTTATAGATTTTATTTTAATAAGCATTGGAAAATGATCATAAATAGAACAATGAAAAGATTTGACACTAGAATCTGAGAAATTAATAATTTCTTTATGATTTCTCATAAATCAATCTAGTTTTCTCCATATCCTACTAGATCCCAATTTTTTATTACACTTGGTGAACTAGTTAAAAGTGCATCCCAGATCAAGATAGAATATTTGAGTTAGAAAAGGTTTGAAATCACCCATAACACTTCTCAAAAAATACCTACTCCATTATTATTAGAATGGTCAAAAATGGGGTTGAAGTCTCCCCATAAAAATAATTCTTGAAGATTGGGATTGATGTGAGATAGGGATTTCCAAATATTGTCCCATATATTGGATTTAAGGGGACGTAATCATTGATAGTAGTATCAAAATAATTGTATTCACCTTTCTACTTCCTTTCATGATAGTTCCCACACTAATTAACTAACATCAGAAAAGAATTAGCTATCTGAACCAACTCATTACAACTAAAACATCTCACTGGGGGATGTTTATCTATTTTTCTATAAATTTTAAAATATGAAATATTTTCTTTACTTTAAGGAGGAAAATTACCAAGCTTAACACATTGGTAAACATTTCCCAATCCTATTATACATTATTTTAAAATTTATTTTACCACATTTTTAGCATTTTGGAGGCTTAACTCTAGATTTCTTGGTTTACTGCTTCTCCAACATTTACCACATTGAATATTTCTTAATCTAATTGTCATGAAGTACTTATATATTGAAAAAATACATATTATCTTCCATAATACAAAGAAAAAACTCCTCATAACTTTTAAATACATTAGAGTCCATATTTATTTATAAAAAAGTTTTTAGACCTATAAAAAATATATTAAATCTACTCTCACTATCTAAAATAAAATTTGGTGGAAAACTAGATAGTATGATAAAATTTTCTTTATAATCTGCAACTTATACCTCTTACATTTACTTCAACTCTAAGAATTTAAATTCCATTATAAGTCAAATAATTTTAGGAAAATATTTATCTAGGAAAATATCATTATGTACCATACACTATATGAAATCAATATCATATTTTTTCATTAGCATTCATAATTAAAGACCACCATCGATTGGATACATCTTCCAAATGATAAATATTATGATCTAGTATTTTTTTTTGTTCTGTACATCTCAAAACATAAATATCTTCTCCAATGAATTATTCTATACTTCATCTTTTTATAGTTCTGGAGATCCCCTAAAAGACAGAGGGGGATGTTTCATGAAATTTTCCACTATAGACAAGTTACTCTATAT
Source organism: Viscum album (assembly GCA_963277665.1). Classification (NCBI taxonomy): domain Eukaryota; kingdom Viridiplantae; phylum Streptophyta; class Magnoliopsida; order Santalales; family Viscaceae; genus Viscum; species Viscum album. The sequence goes on from OY728126.1 coordinate 54,169,907, forward strand.
ATAATTTATCTTCTCTCTATATGGATTGCATTATTAATATATTACATAAAATGAGCTAACACTGCCACAAAATTCTATGGTCCATCCATTTTAGATTTCTCATTCTGAAGGATATTATCCCATTGATTCCTTCATATATAAACTTACCTATATTTTATTTAGAAAATAATTATGAACATACATGGATTAGATGAAGAAAACTGAAAATATTATAAAGATATGTGATTCTAATATAAACATAAATATTAATATCTTGAGTGTTTATTTTAACATTTTCCTAACCTCTAAATCTATATAAACATTTCTTTGATACCAACTATAACACCATCTAACACAAAAAACCCATAATTATTTGAATTATAATAGGGGTTAAACTTTATTACTTTATAATTATATTTAGATTTATAGTTTAATTGAATTGGAAAAAAACATTAAATAAAATAGTTGAAACTTCCACAAAATAATCATTTTTCCCACAAAAACAGGGCTTTATATTTACACCCATATTTTATTAAAGAATTTTTTTTATTTTAATAAGAGTCCAGAGGAAAATGTAGAAACTTTCTTTAGTTCTTAAAAATATTTACATCCAATAAAAGTAATTCGAATACATATTATGAGGAAATCATATATAATTAATGGATACAAAAATAATGAAATCCCATCAGTCATGTGAAAGCATGAAAACCCATTAAAATTTTTACCTATTTCACAATAAAACTACTAACACATAAATAAAATATATATACATGATAAAATAAAACATTTCAGATATAAAAACATTGAAATTAATTGGAATAATAAAATACCATAAAGGAAACATGAGGTATATGAGAACTCATGAAAACATTCTTTAAAAAACAGACTATTCACCTTTTAAAGTTTTCAAATATTTCATTCATGATAAAATAAATGGATTTCCGTAAAAAAATTATCAAACATGAATTATCTAACTTTGATAATCATATTCATAACCCATGTTCTCTCTTGTTTAACCCATGTAAAAAATAATTATGGGCCAATTAATTCAATGGGAGTAACCTACATGGTTATCCTCAACATTTTCACACTTGAAAAATAATAATTATCCAATGTTTTGGATAGAAATATCATGATCTCCCATAATTATGAAATATATCAGGCTCACCCATAAACATATTCCATACTCAAGTTATATATCATGAAAAAAAAATTAATTATAAAATTTTCATCATAAATACATAAAAAAACACATTTAAACCCCCAATAAAATAAAATTCCATTTTTATATAAAAATGAGGATAAATATACCTTTATTTTGAGAATTTATTTAAACATTATTCCTAGAAGATTGATAATATAATATACAAAAACTAAAAATCCATAATAGTAGATTTGGTAAATAAAAATTACATTTATTACACTGATATCAACAAATATGACTGAATTTAAACCATAAAAAACTTACTACATCAAAAGGAAATCATAGATAACATACATACTTAAGTACCTTTTATGTTTATAGTTTTGGAGAATTAGTAAAAAATCCTACATGAAAATACACATGTCTTCAAATGAGTATTTTTTCCACCATTCCCATTTCTTAATATTTCACATTATGTTTTCAATATTTCCTATAAAATTATTCTCACATGGAAACTTTATAGATATAATTAAATTAACATAATCCTTCAAACCTAGGGAATGGAAAAATACTAAAGGTTGATCTCAGATGATTAGTAAGGGTAACAATGGGAGTTGTCAACCAATAATTATTTATAAGCATAAGATAAGAATAAGGTTATCAGATCATGATCATAACTTACAAGGTTTCTGATCAATCTATCAGAGATAAAAATTATGAATCAGGGACTAAAAATTTATAAATTGAATAAACATGAATCATTGGAGTGAGAAATCATCATAATTCAATAATGAACCAAGAGCTCAAATCATAATCCTAAAAAAATTTCATAAAAGTGTGGAAACATAATTGGTATAGAATCCATTTCATATGTAAAGATTAATTATAGAGTCCCTCAAATCATAACACCTCATCCATCAACTCCAGTTTCCCATATCACGAAGGATCCGAAATCACCTCTTATTTCCCATAATAGATCATGAATCCTTATAAACCTTCTAAATTGGATTAACCACATCATGTCACATCCCATTCTTACCTCATGAGATATAAAACATTACCCAATTAATTGAAGGGCTATATAATTTTGTGCCCACACACCATCTAATGAAAACCCAACATATTTGTTCCACAAGATTATACATAATTTATCATATTATCTTATCATAACCCATGTAAATAAAATAGGTTTCATAAACCTATTATCAATCCATCAGCGTATAACCCATCGAAAATAAATAGGTTTTGAAAACATCTTGTCATCATAATCATAAACCATCTAGAGAAACAATAAGGATGATATTATTGAATCATATCCCTAATAAAATATAATTAATATCAAATGATGTTATCATACTGAAAATTAATTTAAAAGAACACCATTATATATTTTTAGGAAAATATTTTTTCCATTTTTAAATCGCTTATTTCAAATATCAAGGAATACATTTTCATTTAAAAAACAATTAAAACTATTAGTACACATGTTTTTATAGATTAGAAATTTGATTAGAAATTTAATTCATTTGACTTTGGATGTGTATGTGAGGTATAATTGTATTTTAACCCAATAATATGGCCTTATAAAATTTTTATTCATACTCTATTGGTCCCAAAATAGTATGTTACCTTAGGACAAGAGTTTGTTGGAATTTTGAACCAATAAAATTTTAACGGAATAATTAATAATTAATAATTAATTAATTAAAATTTAATTTTCACACACACATTCATTCTGTTATATATTTTGAAGGTAGCATTCGATTGATATTTTATCTTCACCATTGTGTTTAGAATGTGATCTTTTCCCTTGGCGAGGCATAAACTCATGTTGGGCACCGGGCTTAGGCTCTATTTTCCTTTTCTTTTTCTTTTCTTTCATTTCTTTTTTTTCATTTTTTATTTTTTCTACTTACCATGTATTCTGATAGAAACCCCATTGGGATTCAAATGTCACATGAATGAGGGATAAAATGTGAGAGGGAGAGAGAGAGATAGAGGGAGTGAGAGGGGAAAGAAAATAGGTTCTAACATCGAACATGAGAGGATCCAGATCATTGTGTGGCTATAGTGGAACACAAATACAGGAAAATATTTGACATATATTCTTCCCAAAGTTTGGATTATTTTTATGATTATTCTATAAATCCTTGAATATTTACTATTTTTTAGTTTTAAGGACATATTGTGACTGCTTAATACCCCTTGAGTGTCAATCTATAAATTGTTTTGGAGAAAAATGGGTTCTCGGGCCATTCAAAATGGTTTCCCATTTAAAAATACCAATCAAAAGATATGTAGTTCATGTACACATTACATGTGTTATTCCAATTTTGGGAAGACGAATTTTTATAATTACACACTATGTATTAGGATCACACATCATGTAGTGGTTCCTTGAAATATAACAGAGCACTTAGTGAGACAGCCTATGTCGAGGCACGAGGATGTGTAGGGTATATGCCTAGACCACCAGGTTGGATACACACCATGTATATATACACATATAGGAAATGATACATGGCCAAGCCATTTTAGATACATAGGAACATACCCCATGTTGGCTGCACACTATGTATGTGTTATACACATGGTGTACACAAGTTTTACACAACAAGTTAGTTTAGAGTTATGCCCACTGGGGATTTAAGAGTACATACTGTGTAATGCAGTATAGATGTTGTGTGCTTCCCCCTTACTACCCTTTTGAGAGATTTTCATTTATTTACACCTGATATTTTTCTTTTTTTGTATCATTCCATATAGTTCATGATGGTGAAACAATTTAGGTGATTTGAGGACCCTAAGATTGATTTTGGGGAGAGTGAGCTATAACGGCTTAGTGATTTGTCCTGTTAATATTGTCAGTAATATCATGTGAGTGAGACCTTTATATAATATGGATAATGACATATCTCCCATGACTGATGCTTTCGAACATTTCCCATTACGCTTTCTCCCATATGAGATACACCCTTTTTCCCGAGGAGGCTACGAGATATTAGAGACAAGGATGAGGGGTATGTTACCCCATGAGCATAATTATTTCTAAGGCTCCCATGTAGGACGACTCTTCTTATCTATTAATTTTGAGGACACCACATAGGATACCTATACATATCTATTAATTCTAATTATCCCATTTAAGATTCATTTTCTTATGTTTTGACCTGGAGGATCTTTTTTGGATGCCTATGTTGACTTAATATCTCTAAGGATCCGGAGTATGATGAATCTCCAATTTTTTGAGCTATGGAACCTAGTGGGTGCCCTATTTCTTGATTGAACATGAGATAGTTCATTATGAGGATGGGTAGATATGGTAGTGGGCATGAACTTATAACCCATACAATGTATGTGCACTTGAGAGGCTATTTCAGTAGTGGTGGTTTTAGGCGTTTGGTCACCCACACTATTTTTATATACATTTTACATGTTTACTACTGATGAAACTATGATTTTAATATGTTCTTAATAGATTGTGTTTGATGTTCCTAAATAAATGATATATATGACTAGGACACTTAGAGGTTCTTCATGGGGTCTGACTTTTTGGACTTCATATTAATTGTGATATGATTGGTATTCCTAAACATACTTCATAAGATCCAGCTATCGAGTCTTTAGGTTTATTTGGATGGCCAGATACAGTTCCTGGGATCAAACTATTGATCCTAGTTATTTGTTTGGATTCATAGGTGTGTTTCCTGAGATCCATCCTTGACCCTTCTTGTCTGAATATTACTTTTTTTTGGGATTCTCATATGTATGCCCTAGGATCAAGATTATGATCCTAACATGATTGAGGGTCTAGACATGGACATATTTATATATGATTTTAGATACATTCAATATTGTTTACTCCCTCCTATATGATTCCTAGGATTCTCCCTAGGGTTTTGTGAATGAACAATTTTTGTCATCCCAGACCGGGTTCACTCAAAAGTAACCAAACCTAGTTATCCACATGGCTTTAGGCACACCTCCCCAAATTGAAGTGGTTGCTAACTGGTAGTTAGGGTTTGTGATTATATGGTGGGGATACTAAACACACATGATTAGAGTGTTTCCAAATGTTATATAATAACAATAACAATGAAAACAATAAAATTATGAACTGTAGAAGCATAAATTAGCTAAACAGAATAATTGGATGAAACAGAATCAATATAACACACAAAATGATGATTATGTCATGATGATAATAAAATGGGAATATATATGGGATACAAAAGAAATTTTACATAATACATTATATAAAAAACAAAATAAGTCAAAAACTATCTGTGATATAGTCACAAGAAAAAGCTCGACCCTATTCTCTTATGCTCTATCATAGTAAAAAATGAATCATGCATAAAAATATGGATACTTATATTCATCCTTAGTTGATTTAATGAGATATATTCAGGTACCAACTAGAATCCAAAACATGGTGTGAGTTATACTCTCTAGCCCACCACCAATGGGTTTTTAGTATTATCCCTTTAGTGTATGTAAAATGAGTAGAGTACTTGTATAATAATGTTTGGTTGGATCTAGTTGTAAAATGACACCAGAACGATACTATCTAATTCAACCTATTTTTAGATTTCTTTAAATACGGGAAAATATATGTAAGTTTGTATATATTTAGATATGTATGTATATATATGTTATATATACGTATTATTTTTTATAGACATAGTTAAGGATACTACTTCTATCCATTACCCGAGGCATGAATCAGGCATCTATGGATAGTCATAAAATTATCATAGAAAGTCTATGGATGCTAAGCTCAAGTGTCAGGAATCATATGGGTCACCAGGACCATGTATAAAATTATGGGACACCATGCGTAGTTATCAAATTTACATGGTGACTAAATGTTGGTATATGTAATTTTATTTGGGATTCCATTCCTGGTTATCACCTTTAATAAAGAATTCCATTCATATATATCACATTTCATTGGGGGAATTTATGCCATGTTATCAATTGTAAATAGGGTTTCCATGCCCATATATCACATTTCATGGGGGAATCCATGATTGGTTATCAATTTTAATTAGGTATTCATTTCTTATATATAATAGTTTATTGGGAACTCAATGATTAAGTATCATAAATAAATTATAATCCATGATTGATTATCCCAAATAGATTAGATGGAATACCGTAGTATACAAATATAATAGACATCATGCCCATAAAATATATTTCATAAATAAATATTAGTCATGATTTAATACAGTCTCAACGTGGGTTAAAAAGTCTTAAAATTTTATTTAATAAAGTTATTAATCCACTAATTTTATACGGGACATGTAAAATGGTCATATCGGTCACATCATTTGAAATTAGAGCAGTTGGTTAATTTAGGAATAAATTCAAGACCAAATAAAAGGTGGGTTTTCCCTAAAAACAATCAATAAGTCAAGGGGAATCACCTAATCACACCTCAAGAGGTGTAACTAGACAAGGGGATCATCCTCTATAATATACAAGGGTGTATAATGGAATTCCTAGCATGGATAACAATTTTAGGTAAGGAAAATACAAATTTAAAGGTAGTGTGTAGAAATTTTGACATGAGGAATAATGAAACATGTTAGAGGAAAAGATAGATTTAGGGAAAAAGTACTAGAACACATAAATTAACATGGAAGTTATAACATTATCTATTGTCATCCCATAACTAATGTTGAAATGAGAGAAATATATGATATAGAAAAATTCCCTAAAACGGGGAATATTAGCTTGCAGCAAAAGGATTCCAAATATAACAATAAAAACTGGAAGGAAACATATCAAAGATCTAACCATTAAGATTCCAATGTGTTATATGGTTTTGAAGAATGAGATCAGATGAAAAATGAGGTTCAAAGACTTAGGGAGAGTGGAGGAGGAGATTCTCGCATGGGTGGTTATTAGAGAAGAAGAAAATGGAAAGAGATGTATTGTGTTTTTAAGGAGGAAAGGGAAAAATGATCATTTTACCTAGTTTTTAAAGGGAAAAATGGTTTGGATGCATGGTTTTCTGAATTTTTCCACAAACCATTAACATATACTAGTTAAGTGGAACTAATGGTGTGGCCCTAGGTGCATAATTTGGAAAAATCATATAACCCCTTTTAGTTCACTAGTACAAATCACATGGTCATGCTGCTTGAGGTGGGCAATTAAAAAACCACTATTCACTCCTATGGAATTTACTGCATCACCTGCATGGTTGAGTTGCATGGTTATAAATAACCATGCGCTAACCATGCTACTCTGTCTAACTCCCCAAAATTAAGATCTTGGATCTCATAATGATGCTCAGACACTCTCAAGATGCTCATTTTTCTCTTATGAACGTTCATTAGTGAAAATGGTTTAAATGAAAATTAAATGGGACCATACCTCATGAGAAAAATTGGGATAACATAATATCCTTTCTTTAAAAAATATTTCCCCCTTGTTTCCCTTGTAATGGTGGTAAAGATTCATCTGAGAATAGCTATAACCACTGATGATATACATTGTTTTCTCTCTACCGTTTCTTGTCATATACATGGCCATTCTACTATAGAACGTATACCAGAGGAACTGAACATACTTGGAGGGCCATTATTTTTTGATCAACAACCTTGACAGGATACTCCCTAAAGGAAGCATGAGATTCAAATTCAACATTTTCATTATAAAAGACCATGGCCATAATATTTCTTCCTAGTTTGGGCTATAAGCATATGCTTCTCGATAATTTGAACAATCATTGAAGTGTCTTGGATGAGGTGAGGTGGTAGTAGTTCTTCCTCACATGCCCTTATTCATCTCAATGGTGAAAAGAACAACCTACTATATAAGGACTCATAAGGATCCATCTATACAGATTCTTGAATGGTTTTATTGTAGGAATATTTAAGAATAGGTAGGGGTTTCTCCAATGAACCTCTGAAATCAAGGACACACACTAGGAACATGTCATCTAAAATATGAATCATACTCTTAGATTTACATTAAGTCTGGGGGTGAATTACAATACTAATAATTACTTTTTTTCCAAGTTCCTTATGTAACGACCTCATAAAACCATGATTTAAATAGAGCGTCCATATCTAATAGGATAAAATGAGGAACACCATGAAGATAGTCAATCTCCCAAATGTAAAGAAACCGAGAAAATATTTTCAATAATTTTACATTGAATTTTTTTTAATAAAAAAAATGTGTTATTTGAAGGTAAATCGTCACATTTTATAGATTTAGTGGTATTTTGAGTTTAATTGGAAAACAGACTATTTTAGATTTTATCTATTTTAAATTATTATTTTTATTTTAGAAATAACATTTTCTTTACTTATCCAAATTTAAATATTATTCTTTGGTTGGTTTTATAATGTTCAATGGGATTAATTTTCTTCATATAGAACCAAAGCTAAATTTACCATTTAGAAGCTTAAAAATATTTCAGTAGTTGGGCCTTAGAAATTATGAACATATCTGGATATTTTTTAGGATTGGATCATAGATCCTAAATAGATGGGCCATATAAGTAGATATTTGGAGGGGAAAAATAAATACATTGATTAATAACTTTCATACTGTATTCTACGCATGAATCGGTCATTTTCAAGTTCATTAATTCATAGGAAAATATAAATGTAGAATATGAAGAGTATTTTTAGGAAAAATAAATTTTTGGAGTAACATAGACCCAACTCTCCCTAAATATTTTATATAAAGCTAAAATATTTAGGGGAAATGTGAAAGTCATTTTTGAACAACTTTTATGAATAATCCTATTAACACTTCATCCATTTAATAGGTCTAACACATAGAAATATTTAAAAGGAGAATTATGGAACCAAACATTCACCCATGCCTATAAAAGGAGTGTCATTCCCCCTTCTAAAATCATCAGCTCGACCCCTGCATAAGGATACTCAACCAAGGTGGAAGATTCTGCAACCTATCCTGATATTCTTATTCTTATTCTTATTTTTAGTTTTGAATATTTGTTTTTAATTTTGATATAAATTCAATTAGTTAAATAAATGACATTATTTTTTGTAAAGTTTCATACATCTTTGTTTCTTCTTCTTTTCTAATACTTTTAATTTTTTATTTTTATTAGAATTATTAAAACTAATACCATTACTAATAATAATAACAATATTATTATTAAATATATTTTAATTTTTTTATTTTAAAAATCATTTTTCTTTTCACATTTTATTATTTATATTCCACACCTTCAAAAAAAATTCATTCTCTTAAATATAATAATAATAGTATTTTTATTATTTTTAAATTATTTTAAAATTATATAAATTTTCTAATAATTTTTAATTTATTTTCTTGTCTTTTATTTTTTCTCCCTCTATAATCGAAATTATATTTTACTTTAATCTTATATTTTATCAATGCCATTGTATTTAGATTTTCTTTATTTTATTTTAGTCTATTTATTCATCTTCTCTTCTACCCACTTCATGAGGAAATATATTACTCTTGAAAATGAGAGGCTGACCTTGAGGCTCGGACTGGGGGGAGGTCAATCTGTTCATGAATTTTCTTTAATTTTTAAATTTAAGATTAGAAATAGAATTTAGTAGTATTCATGGGTGAGGAAAATTTCCCCAATGTGGTGTCTTCCCCCAATGACACTCAGCTAAATATATATATATATATATATATATATATATATATTATTTTAATTAATCACTTATTTCTCTCTCTATTGGTTAATTTTCAGAAATTGTAGTTGAGATAGTCAATGGATGAAAAAACATCGATAGGGCTGGGTCCTAGAAGATGGAACCTCCAAGACAAAGGGGTGTCATAAACCATGATTAAAGAAGGAGGCAATATTGAGAGTGTTTATAAATTAAATGATATTAAAAAATTTCTAAATAAACAATAGTATTTCAATCATGAGTCTTGTTATTTTTATTATTAAACTGATTTCAAACATATAAAGGAAAATAATGATTGAATTCAAAACCAAAACCCAAACTAAGTGTTTTCCTTCCATAATTTATTATGTTTATATTTTTATGGTAATATAAATTAGAATTTTAATTTTCATGTCATAAATCAATAACCCAAATATATTTTCATTTTTTCATTAAATACTTAAAACCACAAAAAGAGATTAATTAGGTGATTTAGGAGAAGTTGGTGAAAACAGAAAGGATCCCCAAATTAGACAACCCATGTCAACCAATGTGATGTATTAGTGGAAATATAATATTTTATTTTTCATTCCCCATAATAGGGAAGCCTAGAGCCGAATTTAAAGAAAATGATGAATTCAAGGACCTCAACTAGTATCTCAAGGTGACCCTAAAGCAACTAGTGGCTAATACACAAGTAGTGTGCTCCTTTTCCGCCTTAACCTTTTTGAATATTTTTCACCAGAATATTTCCAAGATAATGTGGAAAAAGGAAAAATCAAGTATGATATTCAACATCTTGATGAAAAGGTGAAGGTTCTCTATGTCCCAATGGATTGGATAACTACATATTTCAAAGTATCATGAGAAGAAACTAAACTGGAACATAAACCTATGCACAAAGATAAGACACTTTTCTTACCTGAGGATGTGAAGGGGAAGACATTCCTGTTATGCTACAAGTTATAAATCAACAATAATTGGATGAATTATTGAATTAATTTGAGAAACTTATTAATCTCTCCAAACCCTATAAATAATAAGATCCATCATATGTGAAGGAATATACCACCTAGGGGGTGGAATTTGAAGTGAAAATGGAGGGGCATGACTACCCACTTCCATACACTAAGATCCTAATCAAAGAGGAACTTACCACTGAGGCATTGATTGAATCTAAACCAAGCTAGTGAGTAAAATTTTTCTCACACACTATTCATCATTTCATTTTATTGAAACAGACTTGTACATCATAACCTATCATTTGGAAATTTCAGATTTATATCTTATTGTCTATTCTTTAAAAGAGGATAATGAAAATAGACCTACCCCTGTTGAGGAACATATAGATCTCCCTGATTTCAATGAACATGCATTTAATGAGACCCTTCCAGAGATCTTGGTTTCTAAGCCTAAGGAAATTAGAAGAGAGACTTTTATTATTTAAGGGGAGAAATTACTTATTAAAAAATTCACATTTTATTAAAGGGGAAATACCTATTCACCTCCCTTTGTTTATTCAAGTCATGAAGCCTATGTGAATCCATAATTAAAAGTTAAAGAGTTTGAAAAAGTATCAAACAAGAAGGAGGATGATTTATACTTCATCCTACCCCCAGCATAGAATCGTTAACTAATTGTGAAGGGGGTGGATCTAGTGTACTCTATCCATGGATCATTCTTAATGAAAAAGGATGAAGAAAAAGCTAGGATAATCCACTTGTGGTGGATCAAATAAATGAGGCTTTATCCCCCAAATGATAATGGATAATAGTTGTTACATCCCTCTAGAGGCAGGAAAGTCTAGGGACCATTTGGGGGAACATACCAAGACTTACCCCTTTCATTTTCAATCTTGGAATTTGAATTTTAAATTTAATTTATTAAGAAATAGTTCAGTATGAATGCCACTCCATTATATTTTTTTGGGTTTTAATGGAATGATCCTTATGCTCAATTGTGTAATTATCTTTTATAGGATCATAATGGAAGGCGATATCCAAGAATAGTGAAGGAGAAATACTAAACTTAATGGGAATGAGAGTTCACTTTTATTTTATTTATCATATGAACTCTCTACATTTTGTCCATATAATATTTTGAATTTAATTTGAAAATTTCAGGCCCATACCTGAAGTATGCTTGACTTTAATATTCTCGGAGACATGAGGTTTTTTAGGAATCTAGTGATTCCATATTTTCGATTTCAATGTTAATTAGATTAATTTAATAAATACAGAATTGGATGAGTAAAATACATCATGGATATTAAACTATGGCTCATGATTTGTTGAAATTAATTGATTTGTGTAAATGAAATTCCATTACCATTTTTAAGGATTTGAATTAATGAAATTCATGTGAATTGATTAATTATTATTAATTATCATGCTTTGGGTAATTTCCCTATATCACATTTCCATTCCCGAGAGGAGTTATATAGAATGAATTTCTTATTTTATATTGAGGATATTTCCTGAGTTATCTATGGATATGACACCTTCCAAAACTAGAATTTAAACTTTTCAAAGATATGACTATTGATTTTTTTTTAAAATGATTGAGGTATATTTTGGTAACCACTTATCTTAAAAAGGCCTCCTTGAAATCAATCCTTATTTTTTCTTATTGAGACTATGAAATACCTTTAGAGTAATGAACCATGTTTCAATATATTTTTATCCATTCATGCCTTCCTATTAGTATTATAATGAAATTTTAAAGTTGATGTGTGGGGGTGAAGATAATCATGGTCAATGGGATGATTTACATCGTAAGGAAGAAGTATGGGGGTTCTTATTTTGGGAATTATAAAAGTTTGTGGAATAATTCATTGTACTCTATTTTTATTACCCACTTGAATATATTAAAATTAAAATTGAAAAAAGAACAAAAAAGATAAAAATGGGTTTGGATTTGATAAAATAAAAAATCACTACTACTAGACCTAAAATGTATATCGTAGGTGGTTAGGTGGTGGATGTGATGTTTATTATAAAGCATAACTTTTGAAAAAAAGGAAAAAATGAAAATGTTATTTAAAAAATAATATTAGGGGTCAAAAAATATAAAAAAATCAATAGAGGGAATAAATAATTCATTATGATTAAACTGATCATGATCTTTGCTTTGAGTTTTGAGGAAGTTGGGAGTTTTTAACAATCTAAGGGGTGAATGTCATTAATTTTTTTACATTTAATATCATTATTTACGATTTAAGTGTTAAACTAAATCCTTCTAACTTAATTTTTTAAAGTATAAAATCCTAACAACCTTAAGCCTTAGAGTCATTTGAACATTTATCGTAAGTACTCGTGATTCAATATGCCTTTTTTTCTTTATAAAGTGGTGAAATTAGTTTCTTTATAAGAAAATGGAAGAGGATAATATTCTCAATATATGATCATAACTCTACATGAATTATATCATGAGTGATTAGAGAATATAATCCATTTTGAGTTTGATCATTATTTGGAACATTTAATAATAATGAAGTGATGAACTTAAATGAAAAAAAGGATATGTTCCATTCTTTTATTTAAAGGGGAAAATTAAATTTTTTGAATTCATTATTTCTTTTAAAATCGAGAAATTAAACTGATATTTTATATGGAGTTCTGAATATTTTATTTTACATTTAAATTTATTTGATTTTATTTATTTCAAATTTTGATATTAGTAATGTTAGTTCCCTTTGATTTTCAATGTTGGGATTTTATGCTTTAGAAAAGAACAGTTCATGTGTGGGGGAATAGGCAGAGAAAATATTTTCGTTAATTTTACCTTTAATTTCAACATTTTTAATAAAAAAAATTTATTAAGGGAAATTGTCACATTTTATGCTTTTAGTGGTGTTTTGAACTTCACTGGAAATAGTTTCCAATTTTAGATTTTAACTATTTTTAATTATTTTTTGTATTTAGGATGTATCATTTTCTTTACTAATCCAAATTAAAAAATTCTTGTTTTATAGGTTTTTATGTTCTATGGGATTCATTTAATTCTTCTATATCTAAACCTAAGTCCACCATTTAGAATCCAAAAAATAACTCACTTGTGGGGCATTGAAAAATATGCCTAGATAAGGATATTTTTTATGATTAGACTATATATCCTAAATTTACAAGCCAAATATGTCATGATCTATCCCCGTGGGGCCTCTTCTATGGATCCCCAAGTCTACCTCTAATAAGCTAGGGTCTGGAGACTCGCATTGTGTCGGAATATCACTAACATGGGAGGTCTTATCATAAGTACCCGTACATAAACACAGATCTCTAAGCACATAAAAATGCTCAAATGTAAAAACAACTAAAAAACAAGCATGTATTAAATCTTATTACTAGAGTATGACATTAATTAAAATAAAAGAAAAATGTCCAAATACAATCCCAACATAATGAATTTGTAACATAAGTCCAACAGAAAATTAAAGGTACTCGTACTACTGTGTAAAAGCCGCATGAACACACCTTGGTTTGTCTAGAGTAACTAAGCACTGTCTGGTCCTGGTCCTCATAGGACTCTTTCAAAAGGGTGATTTTATTCATAATAAATGACATGTGTGGGGAAGGACCATGTAGGGGTGAGTATAAAAATACTCATTACGATACCCTGAGAACAAAATTCTTACATTAAAGGAAATACAGTCACCTCAACACATGTATATTCCTATAGCATATATAAAAATAATATCCAGATATACTCAATGCAAGACACATAGTCTAGGGGAAGTAACAAATATAGTATACCAGGATAGGATTCAAGATCGATGATTCCATGAAGCATTTGTTTGGGAAAACAGACTCCTAAGTCTGATAGCATGGATGACGTACATCGAAGAGGTACTGTTCATCAGGTCTCATCTTGAGAAAGGAAACACTAATATTCCAAAGAGAATACAATACACAAATGAGGATAAATTCAATAGACATGATGTGATGTCAAAAAATTTAATATATATTAACCCGCTGTGTAGAGGATTGATTTTGACATAGTGTTGGTCATAAAAATACCAAGAACTCCACATAAGGCATGAAGATGAATATAGGATCTCACTCTGGGCCTCTCAGAGGGATTCCACAACTCTATCTCGGAATTCCTATTTAAGGGATTATAGTCCTTAGAGTAAGAAATTATTACATACCAACCATTAGGGAAAGCGTAATGGGAATGCACCCAAAAGAAACTTTCACATGATACAGAGGTCAAGAGATCCAAGTGATGTATAAAGATGTATACAATGTGTAGCAGGGGTCACATGTTGTATCCCTTGACCACATGTCCTGCCTGTGTAAAAATATCATGTATCAAGCCGTGTCTTTGTAGTTATTCAAGGCATGTAGGATTACTAAATATTATACCCATGAGTTAGTACATGGTTCCAACCCATGTACACCTTCCCATATACCAGTACTTGACATAGCCCGTGTACCAGGTCCAAGTAGTGTCGTGTGGGGGATTACACACCGTGTAAAAAATATGTGTACTCCACCTCATCAATGTGTATTATCCAACGTACACGTGGAGTATCTAGGGAGGGAAAACATTATATGTGAACTGGGACACAAGCTGTGTGATGTTTAATTCCCCTTTAAAACCATACAACTTCTCATAGGGCCCCACATGCAGTGTAATCTCAGATTGCATGATGTGTTTTTTGAAATTTTCCAAAATCACATGATCTTCTTCAGCACACCTCCTCTTCTTTTTCATTCAATCCAGTGATTGTTTCACCATGAAATAGAAGATCCAATATCATGTAATCCTTTCTATCATCAAACAACGTGTTTCGTCACCACATCTTGTTAGAAAATAGATCAAATTGTTTTTCTTCATTGGGCACCACATAATGTAAATTCATGTATCCTCTATCATCTGAATTACTTTATCTCCATCATCACAACTCCTTCATACTGTGTCGATCCTAGATCCTTGATATTCTATTGTTTTTTATAAGAAATGTCTTTGGAACTATTGATAAATTAGGATTTTGTTGAGGCGTGGGCCAAACGAAGAATGCTTGAAATGAATAATGAACATGGGGGGAAAAGAATAGATTTTAGGAAGGAACAATGATTCATGTTTGTATAAATCTCAATCCATCTTCATTAGAATTAAATACAAATAAATCAACTCATAAAGATAATAATCCGATCAAAACCCCTTTTAATAATCCCATCCAACATGATGATCGAACTGCAAATCAATTTATTCATTAATTGATTCAGGTTTCTCATATAATTCAAGAATAAGGAATAAAAAAATAAAAACAAATAACCTACCTTGATTTGGATCAATAATATATTAAGATCAAAGCTACTACATATTCGTTGGTGAGATCTATCAAAATAAATGCACGTTGATTGACGATCCACAATCCATCATCATTCGACTTAGAGAAAATCCTAGAATATCTCTTTAAAGGTTCTCCAGAGGTTCTAAAAATATGTGTTTAACCTAATAATTATGAAATAAAAATATCTTTAGATATTTTTAATTTTACTTTTTGAACAAAAAAGTTATAATATAGTCTATTAAATTATTTTATTTTTTTCCATGCCAGTAATAACATTTCCATAAATAACTTGTGCTAAATAATGTTAACTTGATCCAAGGGTAAACATAAAGTTATGAACTCAAAAATGCCGTCAAGGTTTTTATCTAGGTTCCCATTTATAATTTACTCCTCTTTTTTGAGAAAAATTAATGAACATTCTATTTTATACATTTAATATATTTCAAACCTTTATTCAGGACACACCGGGCCATAGAATCACATACAGTCTCAAATCCTAGTCTAAAAAATAATCTATATAATATCTAGAAATAATACCTAAAAAATAAAATATATTACAATCTCTCCACCTTGTGGAATTACATCCCCAAAATGACAAAACAAGGGCCACTTCAAAAGATACAGGTACCCAGCAGGAATTTGAACCTCCAAATCCCATTGGATCTCCTGAATATTCCTGTGATTCCCCCATATACGCACTAAAGGAATCAATCATTCATGAAGGATAGTCTATTGAAAATACCATATATATATATATATATATTGTTTACTCAGTATAACTCTCTCCATCCTCAATGCCAAGCTCTCCCAGTCGACAATGTGCGATGGGTCATGCATGTACCTCCTCAAATGCATCCCATGGAAGATATCATGTATTCATTATAACTACAGATGTAGATCTAAGTGGTACACCACCACTCCAAATAAATGTAGTGTTTGTAAAGGGACAATGATACTTAGATATATCTTTCCAATTCGGCCAAATATATGCAATCCATGTCAAGGGGAAACTCGTAATAACACATGGTATCCTTCCTTGAACAACAATTTCCTCTATCGCCTATCAGAATAAGAATTCTAATGGATATATGCTGTCCTTATCCACCACTGGATGTTCTACACATTCTCTGTTGTAGATAACCCCAACTTCAGGCCCCTGAGTGATGACTCTCTTGGGTCAGTCTAGCAAAGTTGTGACCTGTAGGGTCACCCGTACAAAGACTCAAATAGTAACACACTGATGGTTGAATGATTGCTATTATTTTATGCATACTCCACCAGTTGTAAGAAATCCCCCCAACTATGGCCAAAAGTCTTACATACAATCTCTTAACATGTCTTCTAGAAAATTAATGGTCTGCCCAGTCTAGCCATCAGTTTGGTGGTGAAATGCAATGCCTAAGCATAATTGGGTCCCAAAAACCTCCTATAATACCTTCCACAACCAGGATGCATAGTAATGATCATGAAGTGAAACAATCATCAATTAAACTCCATGGAGTTGAACTATCTATAGTATGTTTAGGTGTCCCAAGATCTCTATTGAAATTTGTTCTCATATATCTTTGAATTGGGATGACTTTGTGAGTTGATCAATGATCACCCATATGGTATAATTCCTCCTAGAAGTACGTGGTAAGACCATAATGAAGTCTATATATATCACATACCACATCCATTCTGGAACATCATTGGATTGATCTAAACCTACTAGAACCTGGGGATCAACCTTTACTTTCTGACATGTAAGGTATCAAGAGGAAAATTATGAAACTACTTTATTCATTCCTAGATTTTGAAACTAATTTTGGTGGTCATGGTACATATTTACTACACATGGATGTACCTCCAATGGAGACATATGAAACTCTCTTGAAACCTCCTCCAATAATATCACTAGTACCATCACACATCTTCTAAAACGAACGATGTGATTCCAACATTTATAAAATTCATCAGGAACATGCCCTGTGGATATCTGAGCATGTAGGGTCTCACATTTTGTATCCCAAAGCTATGGTTCCATGACTCACTGTAAGAGAGGAAGGCTGAAATCCATAAACAGGTGGTAAGCTACTCCATCTCCATCTAAAAAGGATTACTGCTATGAGTCCAATTTCTCTGATGCCTCGTTCATAAACTATGAACAATATATTCTACTAAGAGAATCTACTACCATGTTCCACACCCTTGAGTATAGAAAATTTTAAATTAATAATCATAGATGAACTATATTTATCACCTCTATCTCAAGTTGAGATCCTTTTGAGAAAAGTTATACTTGTGTCTCTTGTAATCAGAGTAGATGATAAACCTCTCACCTACCAGGTAGTGTCACCAGATATTCAAAGTGAAGACTACTTCTGCTAAATAAATATCATGGGTTATGTGATTCTACTCATGTGGTCTCATATGGAATGAACCATATTCGATCATAACTTGTTGAATGGCCTTGTTATTCCCATGAGTGCTCCCTCGAGCACACTCTTCTTATTTTAGGGTTTCCTCATGACAACATGACTCCTTCCATCCCATTTCTTTATTTTCCCCTTGGGTTTCCTTGAGATGCTACAACTCCTTCCAACCCATTTCTTTCTTTGTTTTCTTTTATATGTCCCACTTCCCCACTTCTCCTTTATTGGACTCACCTATTTTAATAATCACAAATCATGTTTAAATATTGATCATAATATATTAAGTCAGTCTTTAATCTTTTCAATCTACATATACAATTATCTCATTCTCAACAATGTATGTTCTGAAGACTCATGAATTTTCTTCATCAACTTATAGTCCAAGTTTATCTAAATATAAGTTCACTATTAAAGGCTAATATTAAGAGCCTTCTGTTCAAAGTCACCTTTATAGCTTACTATCACCTTAAGTCACTGATGCTAGAAAATCACAATTGAAGACTTACAGTCACTGTTGGAAGCTACCAGTACACGGTTACTATCACAAACCTAATGATGATATACTTATCAAAGCATACAGACAAAGAGTTACTGTCATAAGGTCACTGCTGTAATAAGGCTTCTGCTAGAAGTCCACTGTCAGATTCTTTCTCAAGCCTTCTATTGAGAACTTCTATGTTCAAACATACAGTTGGAGAAGTTTAATATAAGTCTACCGTTGGAAAAATCCTACTGTCGAGATAGTCGACTGTTTCTCAAAGTCTACTGATATGGATCTACTGTTAAACAGAGTAAAAGCTACTGTTACAAGACATCCACTAACACAAATTCCACTGTTACAAGCCTACAGTTGAAGAACCTACCATCGGATCCCTCAGCTGAATACTCTACTAATGGAGTCCATAGTCGTAGAGATTAAAAGTCTACCGTGTGACATGCATCTTCTACTAGTCTAATGATATTCTATTCTTTTCATTACCATTTTTATTAATACTATTATAATGGTCATGTCTGAAAAAATTAATGCACCTGACATTATTTAATTTTATTATCAAGGATATCATGAGACAGTACGATGTACGAGGAAGACCACACGTGGTTAAAACATTTCTCGTTTCGGCCCCTACTGGACAAGAAAAAACAAAAACAAGAGACTGTATAAAAGACACATAAGAGAGACACAAAATAAGAAGCACCCGAACATACTGGAAATAAGAAGGGAACTCTAAAGCACTAATTCAAAAGAACAATAACTTCACAATGATCTATTGAAAGAAACCTTCTATAATCTGTAGTAGGGTGCTGCAAAGAGTTTTTTTCTAGAAGCTGGTCATATCTAAATCTGGAAGTCATAACCTGGAAGTTGCGACACTCTGTTTTGGAGATAACTTTCATAGAAATACCAAATATTCATATAATTCATTCCAACAAGTCCAGAGTTGATCTTCCAACACAACAGAGAATTCAAAACTCATTCCTACTATCTTTAGCTCTACTGGGTTTAAATACTTTACATTTGTGAGCCGTGTGTATGTGTTACACACGCTGACTCCTGTGCTAAACTGGAGGATTCTTAAATCCTCACTCAAACTCCAGATCTCTTTTGTTTCCCACTGTGGATGGTGGTAGAGGTCGAGTAAGAGCTGAACAGCCTGTGAGTTGTTGTTTGTTTTTCCCACGAAGAACTGTGGTAGAGGTCTTTGTACCTGGACAGTAGTGTACTGCTGTTTACCCCCGATCCAGGGTGTCGATCAATTTATATAAATTTTTGAGAGGACTAAGTCTCAGCTTGACACTGAACCTCTTGGTTTACTTTTCTGTGCTTTTATTTTATGTCTATAAGTATTACATATATATTTTACATATTTTTCTGCTATTACTATGAAATAGAAACCTATTTTAATGATACTTTGATAGTTAAATTAGCAAGTGTTTATACTTATTTTAAATCAGTAAGTTAGTTTCAAAAGTTAATTTAATTTTCAAATTATGTTAACTGAGACCAAATCAATCTTTGAGAAACTTATTGAACCTTTACACTCTGTATAGATTTACTATATTTTAACTTTGTTTTTCAATTGGGGGATTTTGAGAGAAATATTTTTAACAGAAAATTTTATTAGAACTCAATTCACCCCCGTCTTGAGTATCCACTATGACCAAAATTTGGTATCAGAGGCTAAATTCTTATTTATAAATAAAAGGTTTTCAAACCCTCTGTTTTCAAACTGTGATTTTAGTTTTACATAAAGATCCCAAATTTCTGTTAGTTCTAAATTTTTTCTCTTTAATATATTTTCTAAAATCTAGTTATGAATAATAGACTAGAAGGTGCTGCTACTTACATTCCACCTTTCTTTAATGGTGTGAATTATTGTCAATGGAAAATTAAAATGAAAATTTATTTGGAAAGTATTGGTTTTGATATTTGGTCTGCTATAGAATCAAAATATGAAATTCCCAAAACTGCTAGAGCTACCTGGGATAATGCTACAACGTCTGACTATAATAATAACTGTAATTCTTTGAATCCCCTTTACTTCTCTTTAGGAGATGAAGAATTTAACCAAATTTATACTTGTAAAACAACTCCTGAAATCTGGGACACCTTGGCTGTTTCTCATGAAGGAACAACCAATGTGACGGAAAATGAGATTAAATACATATACTATTAAATATGATAATTTTAAGATGAGACCTGATAATCCCATTTCTGATATGTATCTTAGGTTTAATGAGATTGTCAACATCATGTGTTCATTAGGAAAATTTGTTCCAGAAAAGGAGCAGATCATGAGAATATTGAGATGTTTGCCTGACAGATGGAGAGGCACTTCTGTGTCTATCCGAGAATCATGTGACATCAGCAAGCTAGAAGTTAAGGTGTTGATTGGTAAACTAATGATGTATGAAGATGAATTAAAGGTGAACAATGAAGAAGATGATGAACCAAAAAGAAAATCTGTAGCATTCAATTCTTCTTCTTTAAAGAGAAAAGAGAAGGAGAAAATACATGTACCTACTGAAAGTTCAACTAGGGAAGATTCATATTCAGACAGTGATGAAGAAATGGCTCAAATAGCTAGGATATTTAAGATGTTCTATAGGAAGAAAAAGTTTTTCAGAAAACCAATCTATAAGGGGTAATATGATCAACAAGGTAAGTGTAAGAAGGATTTGAAGAAATCTGATAAGGAAGATTATATAGTCTGCTATGGATACAAGAGGAAAGGACACATCAAGGATGATTGTCCAAAATTAAAATTCGAAAAGAAATATGACTATAAGGACAAGAAGTATAAGAAATCCATGAAAGCAACCTTGAGTGCTTTAGAAGACAGCACAAGTGAATCAGAATCTACCGACTCTCAAAAGAATCATGCCAACATGTGCTTCATGACTAACATATCTGAGGTACCTATTTCCCCTATTCTAAATGATTATTATTCTGAAAATAATAGTGACTCAAATAATTATGAAAATATGTCTAAGGATGAATTGTTTGAATATTGAAATGTACTGGAAGATTCTAGCAATGAACTAAAAGATAAATACAAATCTTTGAAGAAACAACATTCCTTGACTAGTAGTATTAAAATAGATCTAAGTGTAGAAAAGGAAAAGAATACTCAACTATTGAAAGAGAATACTCAGCTTAAATTATCTAATGAACAATTAAGAAAGGATTTTGAGAAGTTCACTTCTGGTAGGGATACCTTGACACAGTTTCTAGGAAGACATATTGCTCCAAAATATAAAACTGGTCTAGGATATCAGCCTGGACAGAGACACATTAGAAAAACCAAATTTGTTCCAAAATCTGGACAGTTCACTGCTAATTCTAGACAATATTTTGAGAAACAATTTTCTAAAGGACCGAACAATGTATTTATGTCTCAAAATATGTTTGTTGATTTCATAAATTCTATAAAGCAAATATGGGTTCCCAAAGTTTTATTGGATAACCTTTCTGGACCCAAGAAGATCTGGGTACCAAAATTATACCAAGTTTAATATGTTTTGCAGGGAAGTTATTTAAAGAGTTCCTGTAACACTCTATGTTATTTGGATAGTGGATGTTCAAGAAATTTTACAATAGACTATTTGTGCTTTAATAATCTAATTAAAGTTGATGGTGGGCATGTCACCTTTGGTGACAATGAAAGAGGAAAAATCATCGACTTAGGCCATATTGGTAACCATGATACAATATTAATTTCTAAAGTACTTTTGGTTGGTGGATTAACGTATAATTTACTTAGAATATCTCAGTTATGTGATGATAGGATTAATGTTAAATTTGAAAATGATCCATTTAATGTTTGTAATTCAAAAAATGATTTAGTTTTCACTGCATGTAGAAATGAGTATGTATATGTTTTAGATTTAAACACCTTAGCTAAACAAAATGTATCTTGTTTAAATTCTTTTAATAAAGAATATTGGTTGTTGAATAGAAGATTAGGACACTATAATGTGTACTCACTTAGGAAGCTATCTAAGAAATGCATAGTTAGGGAACTACCTAAATTAGAGTTCCCAAATGATAAAGTGTGTAATCCCAGTCAAAAGGGAAAACAACACAATGTTTCTTTCAATCCAAATAAAGAATTTTCAACTTCTCAACCACTTGAGTTAGTTCACATGGATTTTTTTGGACCTCCAAGAGTTTCAAGTTTAAATGGGAAGAATTATGTTTTTGTTATTGTAGATGACTTTTCTAGGTATACTTGTGTATACTTTATAGATCACAAAAGTGAAGCTTGTTCCTACTTTGTCAAATATTCCAAGTCTGTAGATAACCTTAGTGGACATAAGATTAAAACACTAAGAATTGATCATGGCCGTGAGTTTGAGAATCATGAGTTTGAATCCTACTGCTCACTTAATGGCTATAGTCACAACTTTTCTGCCCCTAAGACACCCCAAGAAAATGGAGTTGTAGAAAGAAGAAATAGGACCCTTCATGAAATTTCAAGTACTATGCTTAATGAGTATGACTTACCTATTTTTTTTGGGGCAGAAGTTGTAAATACATCTTGTTACATTATTAATTGAGTCTTAATTAGACCTATTCTAAAAGGAACCCTTATAAACTTTGGAATAATAGGAAGCCTAAGGTTAATTACTTTAGAGTTTTTGGTTGCAATGTCTTTATTCTTAATACTAAAGAAAATCTGGACAAATTTGCTCCCAAAAGTGATGAAGGAACTTTCCTGGGTTATTCTATTTCATGTAAAGACTATAGAGTGTTCAATAAGAAAACCAAATGTGTAGAAGAATCAGTTCATATCAAATTCGATGAGACTGATCCACATGAGCCTAAAGCTTCTCTTGAAAATCTTGAAGAAGATTTATCAAATTTTATCTTTAATGATAAAAATAGTGAATCCCCTGTAAAAGTATACAGTTTTGGAAATTTTCCAGAATTTGCACCTGCTAATTTTGAACCAACAGAAAACTATGAAGAATCTAGTTCAACCCTTCCTAGAGGTATTAGGACTCTCAAGAATCATCCTCCAGATGCTGTTGTAGGAGACTTAAATAGATGAACACAAACTAGAGCTTCTCTAAGAAACCAGGTTGAACATCAAGCTTTTCATTCACAGCTTGAACCCAAAAATATTGATGATGTAATCAATGATGAATTTTTGGTAATGGCTATGCAAGAAGAACTAAATCAGTTCGAAAGAAACAATGTTTGGGAGTTAGTGGAAAGACCCAAGGACACCTTAATGATAGGCACTAAATGGGTGTTTAGAAACAAAGTAGATGAGTCTGGGAATATAGTTAGAAATAAATCTAGGATAGTTGCACAAGGATATAGCCAAGAAGAAGGAATAGACTTTGAGGAGACCTTTGAACCTCTAGCCAGACTAGAATCTATTAGGATACTACTTGCCTATGCAGCTCATCTGAATTTCAAACTTTATCAAATGGATGTTAAAAGTGATTTTCATAATGGGTATATAGTTGAGGATGTGTTTGTTGAATAACCTCCTGGTTTTATGAATCCCAATTTTTTCAATCATGTTTTCAAACTGTCTAATGCTTTGTGTGGCTTTAAAAAAGCTCCAAGAGCATGATCTGATAGGCTCAGCTCTTTTCATATTTCAAAAGGTTTTACCAAAGGGATAGTTGATCCTACTCTTTTCATTAAATGGATTTATAAAGATGTTTTTATAGTACAAATTTATGTGGATGATATTATTTTTGGTTCTTCTAAAATTTCATTATGTGTTGATTTTTCAAAAATGATGCAAAATGAGTTTGAAATGAGTTTAATGGGAGAACTCAAAATTTTCCTTGGATTTCAGATCTTTCAAAATAAAAATGGTATTGTTTTGAATGAAAGAAAATATATTAAGGATCTTTTAAAACGTTTTACATTGGATGGTAGTAAAGGTAGTGACACACCTATGAGTACCACTTGTACGTTGGATACAGATGAAGCTGGAGAACTAGTGGATCAAACCAACTACAGAGGTATGATAGGGAGTCTACTCTATCTTACATTTAGTAGACCTGACATCATGTTTAGTGTATGCATGTGTTCTCACTTTCAAGCCAATCCAAAAGAGTCTCATTTAACTGCTGTTAAAAGAATTTTTAAATATCTCAAACATACTCCCAACATAGGATTATTCTATCCAAAGGGACAATCATTTGATTTGTTGAGTTATTATGATGCTGATTTTTCCGGTTACAAGTTATATAAAAAAATAATCTATGGGACATGTCACATTTTAGGCAAGTCACTAGTATCTTGGGGTAGTAAGAAGCAGAATTTTGTTGCATTATCTACTGCCGAAGCTGAGTACATAGCTGCTGGTAGTTGTTGTGCTCAAATTCAATGGATGAAACATACTTTACTGGACTATGGATATCAATTTAAACATGTCTCTATAAAGTGTGACAATACAAGTGATATTAACATTTCCAAAAATCCAGTATCTCATGCTAGAACAGAGCATATTGATGTGAGACATCACTTTTGGGGGATCATTATCAAAAGGGTGATATCACTCATGAATTCATTGGCACTAAACAACAATTGACTGATATATTCACAAAACCTTTGAATTCTGAGAGGTTAAATTACATCAAACATGAGTTAGGTATGATTAATTTCAGCACATGAGACCTCACTATTAGATCTCACAGTCAAACCTCACTGTTAGACCTCACAGTCGAACCTCACTGTTAGACCTCACAGTCGAACCTCACTGTTAGACCTCATAGTCAAACCTCACTGTTAGACCTCACAGTCGAACCTCACAGTCTAACCTTACTATTAGACCTCACAGTCGAACGTCACAGTCGAACCTCACAGTTGGACCTCACATTTGGACCTTAATGTTATACCTCACTGTTGCACCTCACTAGTGTACCTCATTAATACATCTCACTGTTGTATACCTCACCTTTTTTTATTTTTGCAGGAATTCAAACCATTTTTATTTCTTTTTATTATTTCTATTTTATTTTGTTTTAATCCCTAAAAAATCAAAGGTAACAAAAATATTTCAATCCACCTTCCTCTCCCAATCCTGAACCTTGCTCTCAAAATTCCTAAACCCTAACCCTTCACATAAACCCTCAAACCCCTCTCGATCTCTATGGCTAGAACCAAGCAACCCCCGACTATCAATGAGGATGCGCCAAGGCCTAAGAGAACTCAGGCTGAATCCAGTGGCACCAGTAACACCATGTCAGGACCTGTAAACCCACATCTGACCAAGAGACAAATCTTTGCTGAGAAAGAGCTAAGTGAAGAATGGATTCTCTAGAGAAAGTAATTAGTACTGAAAGTACTAGATGCAAAAGGATGGGCTGAATTATTTGAAAACAACAATGGACCTTACTAACCAAAGCTTGTGAAAAAATTATATGAATATCTGACATTCGAAGAGGAAGAGGATGTGCATAAGATAATGTCCAGAGTCAAGGGCAATGAAGTTAGTTTCTCGTCTACTGAGTGGGATGCCTGTTTGAGAGTTCCTCATGAAGGAATATTTGATTATTACTCTGGAGTGGCTCCTCCAGAAAGTGCTGTTTTTTAGTATAAAAAAGCTCTGGAAGAACTGACAAGAGATGGAAATCAAGAAGGATTATTGTAGCTGAGATAAATGGAGAAGAAAAGCTCTTATTCAAATTCATTAAGCATTTACTTAGTCCGAGGAGAGGAGACTTTGTTGTATGGAAGTACCAGGACATATTCTTGATGAACTTAATGAATCATGGAAAGAATATTAACCTATTTAGGTTACTGATGGTACAATTGGAGGATATGACCAAGGCAAGCTCAAATTCCAATGCCTTATTCCATTACAAGCTTATTTCAGTTATGCTAAAGGTAAAGGGTGTGGCTGGAAATCAAGAAGAAATGATAATATCCAAGAACAGTGTTTGTATCTCCATGGTAATTTTCAAGTTCATGAAAATTAGCTGGAATCCCTGGAAGAGGACATGGGTGAATGATGAAGGAAAGGTGTATGAAAATTTTGACCCTAATAATCATCCAACTAGGCCAAAAAAAAAATAGATCTAGGCCTGAAGCCTGATGAACCAGAACGGGTTTATTCTAATGAGGAGGAGGCTAAAGGAGCTGTAAACCCTCAAAGAGAGAACACCCCCATTGATGATAGGAATGATCATGATTTACCTCATAGTCCTATAAGGACAATAGCTTTTGGAGCAGCTAGCCCTCCAAAAGAACTACCAAGGAGAGAGACTTTTCTGAAGGATAGTGATACTGAGACCACTGAAGAAG
The DNA here is from genome assembly GCA_963277665.1 of Viscum album. NCBI lineage: Eukaryota > Viridiplantae > Streptophyta > Magnoliopsida > Santalales > Viscaceae > Viscum > Viscum album. The sequence continues at coordinate 54,197,160 of OY728126.1, forward strand.
AAGAAGAAGCATATCAAAATGTTGTCAAGGACACCTCTGAAGACGATGAGGCTACAGAGTCAGATCATTTTACTCATGATGAAAAGTAGGCTGTTGCTGCAGTAGATGATGAGGACAATGAAGAAGAAGAGATCAGTTTGATCCCACGGATTGATAATACAGACAATATAGTGCCTGATCAGGAAGCAGGAGTGGAATCTACTGCCATTGTTGAGGGAGTCATTGATGACTCAGAAAAGGATAGGACTAACCGTACTGTTGAACTATCAGAGCAAATGGTTGTTACATCTGCTGATGTTTCAGAGGAGGTTGTGGAGTTACCTCGAGCAGAACAGTTAGAAGAAATTCCTCCAAAGAATGCTCTAAGTAAGGGGGAGTATCTTGGTTCAGTTTCTGTGTTTTATGACATCGAAGTTTGGTCATCAGATCTAGGATATATGGTAATTGGACTCAATTATGGTGATTCTATTGAGGAAGACCAACCCCAAATAGATTCAGTTATCCTACCTATTGTGGCTGAAAATTTGGCAACTAAGGAGTACCTTGAGTCCGTAATGGGGGAGATTATTGGACTCACCTGTTTTAATAATCACAAATCATATTTAAATATTGATCATAATATATTAAGTTAGTATTTAATCTATTTAATCTACATATACAATTATCTTATTCTCAACTATGTATATTCTTAAGAATTATGACTTTGCTGCATCAACATACAGTCCATATTTATCTAAATATAAGTTCACTATTAAAGGCTAGTAGTAAGAGACTTATGTTCCAAGTCACCGTTATAGCATACTATCACCTTAAGTCACTGATGCTAGAAAATCACCGTTGAAGACTTACAGTCACTGTTGTAAGCTACCAGTACATGGTTACTATCAAAAACCAACTAATGATCTACTTATCAAAGCTTACAGAACAAGAGTTACTATCATAAGGTCACTACTGAAACAAGGCTTCTGCTAGAAGTCCACTGTCAGATTCTTTCTCAAGCCTTCTGTTGAGAACCTCTCTGTTTAAACCTACAGTTGGACAGGTTTTTTAGAAGGCTACCATTGGAAAACTCCTACTATCGAGATAGCCAACTGTTTCTCAAAGTCTACTGATAAGGAGCTACTGTTACACAGAGTAAAAGCTACTGTTACAAGACATCCACTAACACAGAGTCCACCGTTACAAGCCTATAGTTGAAGAACCTACCATTGGAGCCCTCAGCTGAATAGTCTACTAAGGGAGTCCACAGTTGTAGAGATTAAAAGTATACTGTGTGACATGCATCTTCTACCAGTCTAATGATATTCTATTCTTTTCTTTACCAATTTTATTAATACTATTATAACGGTCATGTCTAGACAAATTGATGCACCTGACATTATTTAATGTTATTTGCAGGGATATCAGGAGACAATACGATGTACGATGAAGACCACACGTGGTTAAAACATTTCTCTTGTCGGACCCTACTGGACAACAAAACACAAAAACAAGAGACTGTATAAAAGACACATAAGAGATACACAAAAGTAGGATCACCCGAACATACTGGAAAGAAGAAGAGAACTCTCAAGCACTAATTCAAAAGAAGAAGAACTTCACAAAGATCTATTGAAATAACCTTCTACAATCTGTAATAGTGTGCTGAAAAGAGTTTTTTTTCTAGAAGCTGGTCATCTCTAAATCTGGAAGTCATAACCTGGAAGTGGCGACACTCTGTTTTGGATACAACTTTCATAGAAAGACCAAATCCTCATATCATTCATTCCAACAAGTCCAGAGCTAATCTGCCAACACAATAGAGCATTCTAAACTCATTACTACTATCTTTATCTCTATTGTGTTTAAATAATTTACAGTTGTGAGCAGTGTGTATGTGTTACACAAGCTGACTCCTGTTCTAAACTAAAATATTCTTAAATCCCCACTCAAACTCCATAACTCTTTTGTTTCCCACTGTGGATGGTGGTAGAGGTCGAGTAAGACCTGAACAACATGTGAGCTGTTGTTTTTTTTCCCACGAAGAACTGTGGTAGAGGTCTTTGTACCTGGACAATAGTGTACTGTTGTTTACCCCCGATCCAGGGTTTGGATCAATTTATATAAATTGTTGAGAGGACTAAGTCTCGGCTTGAAACTGAACCTCTTGGTTAACTTTGCTGTGCTTTTATTTTATGTCTATAAGTATTACATATATATTTTACATATTTGGCTGCTATTACTTTGAAATACAAAACAATTTTAAAGCTACTTTTATAGTTAAATTAGCAAGTTTTTATACTTATTGTAAATCAGTAAGTTAGTTTCAAAAGTTAATTTAATCTCCAAATTAAGTTAACTGAGACTTAATCAATCTTTGAGAAACTAATTGAACCATTACACTCTGTATAGATTCACTACAATTTAACTTTGTTTTTAAATAGGGGATTTTAAAAGAAATATTTTTAATAGAAATTTTTATTGGAACTCAATTCACCCCCCTCTTGAGTATCCACTCCGACCAACATCCTTGAATATTAGATTTCATTTTTTTGTGGTTGTTTCATCTTACCTGGTGTTGTTGTCAAATGTTTTTCATTGTTGAAACCTCAAGTCAATCTATCCTACTCTGATCTCATGTTCCACCAAACATGTCCATGTTATATTTGGGGTGATGGTTCATCTTGGTTTTGGGATTTTAGATTCAACGGTTGAAATTTTTAGGTGTTCTCCTACATCGTCTTGTTCTCTTTTTTGGCTATTATATATGTCTAATTAGGATATCATCATTCAGATCCATATATAATTAAAATATCTACATGGAATGCAATTCCCTCAACCCCTATCATGGAAAGATCTAGAGCAATGGCTTCTTCTATGTTTTGGGATGTGAGTTTTGATGCACGTTGGTGCCCCATGCTGGACCTGCTTAGTGTTTCTTCTTCCTCGACATTCTGGTTTCTACATCGCCACTGGTATGTTTTGGTTTCTTTTATGTTTTTTTCCTAAATTCACCTATTAAGGATTAATTATTCTTCTATGTGGTGAATATTATTGATGTTTATTTACTTATGAACCCATTTTGTGTTTATGGTGTGGTTTTTGTTAATGATTGGTTTTGATGGTCAACAGAAATGTGTTGATTTTAGTTTACTGGGGGACGACTGGGTCTCACCAGCATTCTAGTGTGGAATTTGGATGGTGTAGAAGATAGAAGGTGTTATGTTGTTATTGTGTTTGATGGTGGTGATGTTCTCTAGTGATAGGTGTAGTGATTTCGATGACAGTGTTAGTAGGATGGAATGATAATGGTGGGTACGGTAGGTGATATAATGTGATCATGGTAGATAGGTTTATTGTGCCTTGAGGTTTCCATAAAGGCTGTGATTTTTTTGAATTTTTAATTTCATTTGGGATGATTTGAATCTATATCCCCTGCATTAGGTTTCAGTTAACTCTCATCCATAAAGAGTTTTATTTCAAAATCAATAAAAAGAGAATTTTTAGTCATAGGATATCACTACTTGAATCGACATCAAAACACCAAATAGTCTGGTTCTTGATTCATCGTAGAACACTATGTACTCAAAACCTTCATTTAGTAATCTTCAGATGGTAGTGGTCTTTAAACACTACCTTAACTACTGGAAATCCAACATTAACCTTTCCATCCGCATGAAATGCTTTCCCTTTTGAGTCAAAGCTATCATGGTTGCTGATGTTCTGGAGAAATTAGGTATAAATCATTGATAATAGCCATTCAACCTAAAGAAGATATGCACCTTCATCACACACTTAGGTAGCTCCCAAGATTACACCACCTCAACCTTGGCTGAGTCCACCACCACTCCATCTGCTGAGATTTCATGTCCTAGAATGCAGACCACCTAAATTCAAACTTAGAACTTTGAGAGACTTTTGTAAATCTGGTGATCTCAATGTATGTCCCAAACTATCCTTAAGTGTCTCTTGTGCTCCTCCATTAGACAATGAGAACACAAGGAATTAATCGATGAATATTTCCACAAACCTATCTAAATAACGCTAAATATCATGTTCAGGATTCCCATGAACACTGTTGGGGAATTCTTTATGCCAAAGGGCATCCCCAAGTACTCATAGTGACCATAAAGACATCTGAATATCACCTTCAGTATATCCTCATCCCATACATGAAACTAGTGATAGCCTGATCTGAGGTCAATCTTAGAGAACCATCATGCCCCTCTCAACTAATAAAAGAGGTCTTCGATCCTTGGTAGTGGGTACTTCTTTTTCACAGTCATCTAGTTCTAGTGCTTGTAGTCCACACACAACATCAACCTCCCATCTGTGTTCTTAGAAAACAAAACTAGGGTTTCCTATGGTTAAACACGTGGTCAAACAAAGCCCTTCCTCTGTATGTCCCTCATGTTCTCCCTCAGCTATCAAAGATCTACATAATAAATCAGATATACTGGCATATATATTGGTGTCATACCAGGGAGTAGATCAATGTATAAGTCTATCTCTTAGCAGAGAGGTAAACTTGGAACATCCCCATAGAAAATTCATCATACTCCACCACTACTATGGGAAACTAGGAACTCATAACATCTACCACACCAAGGGTTAGGCTAGCCAAATAATGAGTAATAAGATGAAACATCCTATGCTTGAGTCCATTGTATGCTGCCTGGGTTTCCCTTCCACCAATAAAGGATAATCTGGTTCCATCACTATATACACACCCCACCCATCACCTAAAATTGCCAATCTAGTAATGAACCATAGATAAAAAATCTATACCATGAAATAAGACATAATGGCTTGATAATATAACCAAGATATTAAAAAAAATATATCACCTCTATAGGACATGACTCACAATCGATCTATGTGATTGATCTTGAAGTCTTCTATAGTATGATTTTCCATGCTTACGTGCAAATTACAAGGGTGCACAAGAATCTCTAACTATTGTACCTGGTTTTTGGAATGAATGTAATGAATAGAACCTATGTATATTATTAATACAAATAACATAGAAAAGACATATATCATACCTCAAATCATTCATAGAGCCTTTGGGTCCTATTCTTCAAACTCCTGTAGTTGTCACCACTCCATTACTCAAGCTCCCTGAGCCTCACATGGTATACCTTGGGTTAATTGTGGTAACAAGTCAAAATGTCCACCATCTCTTTTTTCTCTCCAAGCTTCTTGTACATTCCTTACACCCAAAAAATCTAACTTCTCTGGCCATTGTATCTACCTTGTTGTCCCATCCATAGTTTCATTATCAGATGTATACTGGGTCAGACAATATCTGTCAAGATGTATCCTCCACTACATGAGTAGCACCGCCCCTACCTGGTCTGGTTGGACCCACCATGTAAGCCCCATGCTTTAGATCCTTTATTTGGGACCTATTAAAAAAATGTGACCCATGTCAAGGTCTCTAAGGCTGATGTGGGCTTCCTTTGGTTGAGTTCCTTGCACCTACTTTCCCACTACTAACCATCACTAACAATATCTTCTTATCCAAGAAACTCTCATCCACCAAATCTCTCTCTAGCACCCCAACATAGGTAGGAATTCATAGAGGGATAATAGTGGATCAGATGTATCTATGTAGACTCAACTAAATGGGTTGATCCCTAAATAACTAATCTCAAACCATATCCATCGAGTACCAGGAAAGGTTGGTAAACCTTGTTGAATACTCATATATTGTCATGTTTTCGTACTGGAGCTGTAAAAGATCATAAATATGCACAAAATTGTCAGAATCTAGTGATAATTACTCTCAGAAAAGGTTCTTAAACTATATCCATGAATGTTTCACCTCATCATTGGAATAGTTAACTAAACCCCATCATAGCCCTACCAAAGTATGTATAAGGCTCACTACCAAGACCACTATCTTATCTATTGGTGTCTTGAATAGACATAAAAATCAGGTCACCACCTCTAGAAAATCATCAAACACCTATGGGTTGGTCTCACCATAGAACCTGAGGGGTGTCTAGCCACTAAAACTCAGGAAGTGCACTCTTCATGTGGTCCTCATCTTTAGGTACTACATGTACCATATGCTAATCTACAAGTGGTGGTATAGATGGTGCCCCACCTAGAGGTAAAATGTCAAAAACCCTATACTGACACCTCATCACTAAAGGGATCAACCTTTTGATCCAGCTGCTAAACCCTAGCAGACATACATCAAGGGGGAATCCTGAAAAAAACAAGATGTACGATGGTCAATGAGTATATTTAGAGAGTTGACTCAAGAAGTACATGAAAATCACCACCCATTATTATATGATTAATGTACTATATTTTTCCCTATAACTAGTGTTATCATGTTCTAAGTAGAAAAGTTGGTGATTAGGGTCTTGATGTATGGATACATCAGCCACCACACCAACACTGGAGTCCCTGGTTTGAATTACGAACTCAAAACACATAACAATGTTTCCTCAAACCAATCTCACAGACCATCGATCCTTAAGTAGAACTGACCACTCTGATACCACTCTATCATGACTTGTTCTAGTGGGGATGATGAAACAACCCCCCAATCCCACCTCTAATAGGATAAGGTCTAGCCACTAGTGCCAAGTAGGAATATCACGGACATGGGATGCCTTAGCCTATGTTCATGTACAAATTCAAACATCTCCAAGACCATAAAAATGGTGAAGTATAAATCCAACAGACAACCATGCATCAATACTTTTAAATCCTATAACTAGAGTATGGAGGGATGTAAAAAATGTAAATATGTCCAAATAAAATCCTACCATAAAGGGTTTGTAACTCAAGTCCAATGTTAAAGTAAAGCTACTGGGACTGCTTTCTGAAGGCTTTATGAAGTCCCTCAATCAACGTGTCTAACTAAGCACCATTTGATCCTGGTCCTCATAAGAATCCATCAAAAGGGTGATCGTCTACAAATGACACAACATGTGTGGGAAAGGCCTGTGTACGGGTGAGTATAACATTACTCAGTTGGACACCGTGAGAACACAAACTATAGAAAAAAGTAAATATAGTTAGATCTACAAAGGTATATATCTATAACACATATAACAAGAAAATCTAGATATAATCAATCAAGGACACATGGTCTAGGGGTAAGTCACAACCATATTATAACAACACAACATTCTAGCTCAAAGATTCCATGAAGCACTCATCGGTGAGTACACTATAATGAGTTTGATAAAACTGATTTTGTCCCTATGATATGTATTGCTTGTTGGGTATCGTCATGAGAAAGAACATGCAGATAGTCCAAGAATATGATACATAGATGGGGATCACTGCCAGGTCCATGGTGTGTTATAAACAAGTAAATTTGGATTAATTTGTGAAGTAGTGGAATGACGCCCACATTGTTTTGGTCATGAGGATACCAAGAACTCCACCTAGGGGATTAAAATGAACAAAGGATCTCACTCTGGGCATATCAGAGGGATTCTATTACTCTATCTAGGATTTCATACTAAATGGATCATATTCCAAAGAGTAGGAAGTGGTTCCATACCAACCTTTAATAAATGGATAACGGGAACAAACCCTAACAAAACATTTCCATGATATAGATGAAAAGGGACCTAAGCCACGTGTAAAGGTGTTCAGTTTGTAGTAAGGGTCAATTCTATGTACCTTGACCTTAGGTCCAATCTGTGTAAATGAACCGTGTCTTATGCCATACATGTGTAGTAGTACAAAATGTGTAGGACACTAGTGTAGTTTACCCATTTGTCAGCAAATAGCTCTAGCCCATGTACATATTCCCATGTACTAGTACATGGATTATCACATGTATCTTGTCCATGCCCTATCATGTGGGGTACTAAACGCCATGTTTGAAACTAATGTACTCTTCCTCAGGTTCATGTATTCTCCAAAGTACACACCGCATATCCGGCGAGGTACCACATGCCATGTGGGGAATACCACACACCATGTAATGTTTAACTCCCTCTTAAAACTCTATCCACCACTTAGAGGGCCTCACAGTCCATGTAATATCAGATTACACACCATGTGGTTCATGAATTTCTAGAATTGTAGGATCTTCCCCTGCACACCACCACTATCATCCTTTGATCTGGGCATCATTTGTCCATGAAATTGATAATCAAAGCTCTCAAAATACTTGGTATTATGAAATAAGGTCTTCCATCACAAGTTCTTCTTGGAAAATGGATCAAATATCCATTCTTCATTATGCACAGAAGAACATGTTTTCAGGTATCCTCTTTCATCCAAATTACATCATCTTCATTGTCTTATCTCTATCATTTCATGTTGATTATATACCTATGATATATGTTCTTTTCACCAAAAAACATGTGCACAACAATAGATTGATCAAAATTCTATTGATTCATGAGCCAAATGAAGAATGCCTGCAAGTATCAATGATCGGGGGGGGGGGGGGGGAAGAATAGATTTAAAGAAGAAACCTTTTTCAATGTTCATGTTGATATCAATCCATCAGTATTAGAATGAAAAATTAAGAAATCATCTTATAAAGATAAAACTCTAATAAAAACCTCCCAAAATAATCCCATCCCACAAGATGATCAAACAGTGGATCAATCTCTTCATTGATTGATTCATATTCATTATAGAATTCAAGAACAAGGAATAAAAAACAAAACATATGACCTACCACAATTGTATTTATCACTGATGAAGATCGATACTATGTGTTGTACTTTGCTGAGATCCTTCAAAATTGATGCTTGTCGATCGTTGATTGACGATCCGTCGTCATTCACTTGAGAGAGAATCCTCAATGCTCTCTCTAATGGTTCTCTTGAGGTTCCAGGGTTATGTAGAAAACCCTAGAATTATGATTTAATAATCCATTTAATGTTTTTAAATTTTCTGTTTCCTCTAAAAATTAATATAATAATTTATTAAATTATTTTATTCATTTCTACACCCATATAGACTATTCTATAAACAACCCACACCAACTAATTTTATGTCACTCCTAGGATAAACCTCAGGTTCCAAACTCAATGGTGCCCTTAAATTTCTAATACGAGAAAAATTTTAAAAGTTACTACACTTTTTTAGGAAAACTGCGCACACATTATTTTTATTATTTTTAATATATTTCAAAAATTTATTCAGTAATCATCAGGCCAAGGAATCACACACCATCTCAGCACCTAGCCTTGAAAATAATCTATATAATATCCCAAAATAATACATTGAAAATTAATGAAATAAGAAAATTATCTGTAATTTTGAGGGGAAACTAAAAATACATTGATGAAAAACTTTAATAAAGGAATATACATGTGAATCAACCATTTGAAAGGTCATTAATGAAAAGGAATCTAGAGATGTGGAATATGAAGAGTCTTCCTAGGAAGAATAAATATTTTGAGAAAAAAAGTAATAACTCTCTCTACACATTTAATATGAAGATGAAATTTAGTGGGAAAACGAGCATGACATTTTTGAACAACTTTTATGAAGATTCCATTCCCAAAATTATTCCATTTAATGGGGATAATATGTGGATATTTTTGAATGAAAATTCTGGAACAAAACTTTCTCCCTTTCTTATAAATAGAGGGCCATTCCCCTTCAACAATCATCAGATCGACCCCCAAATGAGGATCCTCATCCAAGGACGAGGCTTATGTAACAAATACCTCTATTCTTATCTTTATTATATTTTTAGTTTTGAATTTTTATTTTTAATTTCAATTTAAATCTTATTTAGTTAAATAAATTAAAAGAATTTTTATAAAGTTTCATCCAAATATTTTTTTCCTCTAATTATTCTTCGTTTTGATTTATATTTTTATTATTTTAAATAATAATATTTGTAATAATAATAATAATAATATTATATTTTATTTATAATTATGGTTTTAAAATTTATTTTTATTTTGTCATTGTATTCTTTCTCTTATCTTCCTCAAAAATAAATTATTCTCTTAAATATAATAATAATAATTATAATTAACACTAATAGTAATATTATTAATTTAACATTATTTATAAATTATATAAATTCCTTAATTATTTTTTATTTATTTTATTTTATTTTTTTCTATCTCTTTAACCAATACATTTTTACTTTAATATTTTATTTTCTCATCACCATTTTGTTAAATTTTATTTTCATTATATTATTCTATTTCTTCTTATTCATTTCCACCCACTCCACCAAGGGATATCTAACTCTTAAAAATGAGAGGCTAAAACAGAGGCTTGGACTGGGGGGATCTCAAGGTGTTCATGAATTTTTGTTCATGTGTAATTTTAAATTTGTTGGAAGAATTGAGTAGCATGCATGGGTGAGTAAAATATCCCCTATATGGTGACTACCCCTAATGACATGAAACTCAATATATAATATTTTTATTATTTCAATCATTTTCCCCCTCTCTATTAGAATTTTTGTCACTTGTTGAATTTGAGATAATCAATGGATGAATCATTATCAATAGAGATGGATCCTAGAAGATGAGACCTGCAAGACCATGGAGCAGCATCAACCATGATTAATGGATGAGGTATAATTGAGAGTGTTTATACATTCAATGATATTACACAATTTTTAAATAAAGAATATTAGTTCAAAAATGAAATTTCATGTATGGATTATCAAACTAAATACGAACATATAAATGAAAATAAATATTGAATCCAAAACCAAACCCAAGACCAAGAAATATCTTTACATAAGTCACTCTATTTAGATTTTCATTGCAATATAAATTAGAATTTATATTTTCCATGTCATAAATAAAAAAACGAAAACTATTATCATTATTTTCATCAAATACGTAAATTCCAAAAAGTGATAGATTAGGTGATTAAAAATAAGTTAGTGAAAAAATATAAAGACACCTTAAGCGAGACGACCCTGGTCATCCACTATGTTGTATTAGAAAAAACATAATATTTATTTTCCCATGCACTATTATAGGCATGAATCATAAATCCTCCACAAATCATCCATTGAAAAGTGCTATCTAATAGGTAGGAAGTGGGTGAACCTGGTTAATCTGTCAATGATATAAAGCATCACTACCTCAAGGTGACCTAGGTAAACCCATCATGAATTCCATGGTGAATACATCCCATTTAAACTCACTAATAGAAAATAAATAAAAATTCTCATTACCTGTTGGTGTTCCCCCTTCATTTACTGATAGGTTGAAAATTAGGAAATAAAACTCACTATCTATCTCTTCACCACTGACCAACAATAATGATTGTTTAAATCATAATACATCTTTTTGACACTGATCTGTACAACATAAAATATGTTATGAGTCTCTCATATAAAATCATCCATTATGTGTATAAGAACCCGTATGTGTCCATGACTATTCAAGAACTCATCTCCCTCAATAACCAAACCTAGTGGTGGGACCATGCCTAAAACACTTTCCCAAAGTTCCAGGACCCAGATATCAGAAAATGGTCTTATATTCACTCTTTCTAGAAGAAAATATGTCACTACCAAATTTATATGGATAGGGTGACCTTGATACTGATGGACCTCTATGTGTAGCACATAAAATTGGGCCATCAATTGCCACTCACTATAGGCCTCATTCACTACCACTCTCTGAGTCTCCCAAAATAGTGAATTAACAATGACATTGAATTTCCGAAGTTTATAAGAAAGATCAAAGTCAATGTAATATTGGTATTTAACCCACCATCACTACCTGTGATTTATTTCATTCTAGTTAATGATGTATTTGAGACTTTTGGAGTCCATATACACCAAAAAACGCACTTCCAGAAGATAATGGCTCAAATAATGTTAGGTGTGAACCATGGTTTCTAGTTCAAGATCATTTGTTGGGTAATTACTCTCGTGTGACCTCAAATGATGAGACCCATACACCACAACTCGATCTCCCTAAATAAAAACTACTCATATCATGATGCATGATGCATAAAAATAAATTGTATAGATTCTTCCCAACTGTAGTATAATCATGATTATCATTTATGTTATTCTCTATTTCAACACCCAAAAGGCTGCCTCATAGTCATCAAACCATATGAATTTCACCCATTCTTAGTCAATCATATGATAGAAACATTTAGGAAAGATATGTTCTGAATGAAACTGCTAGAAAAACCGGAGAGGCATAATAAATGAATTATGTTAAAGAAATTCTTATGATGATCCAAAGTAACTATCACTCTATACTTATCTAGATTAATAGACAATCATGTATCTAAGATGATGTAACCCAATAATGGAACCTTGTTATTACAGATGTGTCATTAGAAAAACTTATCATATAACTGGTGCTCTATTAATATATTCATCATGATATCAAGATATTTGGAATGGTCGTGTTGAGTTTGGGAATTCACCAATATATCTTACATGAAAACTACCACTAATTAATCCAAATATGGTTGGAAAACCTCATTCATTATAGCCATAAATAATATTATCACATTTTTGAGTCTAAATGGAATGATGAAATACTTATACATGATATATTTACAATGGAATGCTATATATGGTACATATTATGGCATCACATGAACCTAATGATATCCTAACCTCAAATAAATTTTAGAAAAAAGCCCTCAAACCCTGAATCCAATCAAAGAGGTGATTCACATAGGGAAATATATACTTGTTCTTTAGCATAAGATGATTAAATTTATATATTCCACAGAAAATTAGAGTGTACCATCTACCTTATTGGTGAAAAGGAGAGGTTACCCCATGGATGAGTACTAGTTTTTATAAAACCCTTAGCTTAAAAATCCTCAAGCTTTTTCTTGAGATCATATAGATCAGTAGTAACAATCCGATAAGATGGGATTGATTCTAGTGTTACTCCTAGCACTAGATCAATGGTGAACTCCACCTCTCTTAACGGAGGTAATCCACAAAACCTGTTAGGGAAGACATCCCAAAAATGATCCACAATAAGAGGGAATTATATTTCCATGTTCCCTGATTGATCAATGAGAGAATAGCTATTTGGGATGTCACTCCAACCATCCCACAATGCTTTGATATAGCTTGACTAGTCTGGATATCCCATTGACCATTATAAACATAGATACAACACATGAATGATGTGAGGGACACCCTCCAAATATAGAAATCAACATGTGTATGGTATGATACCAAACATTCCATTCAAAGCCTGACATCATAAACCACCATCTCAAAGATAAATTGGTTCTATACCAAAAAAACCACCTATCTAAAGGGGTAATTACTTACACCAGAATACGGTCTAGGATCGAGTTCCCAATTATGTATCAAAATTCATCACAACAGAAATTTATTCTATCTCAAGAACCATAATATCTAAAATTACCATATATATAAAAGATTATGAATATCCAATGTTATATATGGTAGATAATAATGTAGAGTCTACTAAAATAGTACTTATAACTGTAGTCGTCCCAAAAATCTTCTCTTATAGGGTAGGATAGAATAAATAGTGTGTCTAGACCCAGGAAACTAAGGTACAACTTAGCTACCCAGAGCAGGTCCACTTTTCATTTGTTTAATTTCAAGAGTATGGATACCTCGGTGACGACCACCTCCTTCATCTGATTGGATGATAATACTATAGCTTCCTACTTGGTGAGGTTATAATGATCCTGATCAAGAAGAGAGAGCTGTTAAAGATCCTCTCCCACCAGGTATTTATGGGAAATGTCTATAAAATCACTTAAGAAGACCCAACCTACTACATACTCGACATTCAAAGGGACTACTAAGAATTTGAGGCTTCTTATGCTATAAAATTCCACATTGGTAACACACCATGAAAATATTTGTAGGTGTAACCTAAATACTAGATCCCACATATACAGAATCAAATCCATGGTTCCTTCCAATCAAATAAGCACTTCCTTATATCAATATAGAACCATCAAATCTCTCACAATTATCTTCCCATAGATTCCACCCTGTGATGAGGGACCGATTCACTATCTTAGAAGCACTAGTAAACCAAAAGATATTCATCCTTGATCAAATGGTGTATAAGAGGCCATCCTAAAAACATATCACTCTATTAATCCAATCACTGATAAGTGTCTTTGTAAAGCACTAATGTTTTGTTAAATGAGATAAATTTTCTATCACAAACATAACACTTTGTTTTAGATGCATAAATTACCTAGGACGATACACTCTTAGAATATGTTGAAAGAAGTAGTCATATGAGGTTTCTTGGAAGTATATCCAGACCATACTCAAATGATAACCAACCTAGGTAATCACATCCCACCAATTCTTGATGGAATCACTTCCCACAAGTCTGGAGGTTTCTCCAGATGCTTGAATATCAAAAACTTTTCCTTTATCCATGAATTAGTAGCCTGATGGTCCCTATCCCCCAACAAGGTAAGAGGATTATACTAATGTAATTATCGCGTCATCTCTACCATATTAGGGGAAGGTCATAGAGATATTTGAACATACTACACAAACTGATGAATGCTCTTTGTAACTAAGAATCAGTGCCCATATTAGGAACAACAGTAGATACCTCAAATGGAACTACTGGAGGTAATTTCAGTGGATCTAGGACCGCTACCTCCAGAGTCTAATAATAATCAACTTCTAGGTGAATGAATTGGGGGCGTCACGGTGGTATAGTTCTAAAATTTCCTTGAACACTCATCAGATACGATTTAACAATAGGTAAGATCAAATATATCAGAATAGGACAAGTACAAGACTTCCTATAAAAAGGGTCACACCTCTATGCTTGATCCAAAATCTAGTTCTAGGTGGTATGTATGATCATGATGGATCATAAGATACACACCCTACTAGCCACTAATAAGGCCAAATCAAGTTCATGGTCTCATATTACATAACATGGGTCTCGATATATAGAGTATCAATTGGATGGTATAGAGGAAAACATCCATTAAATTGAAAACGACATCACCATTTAATGGTAAACATTTCATTTAATAATTCAAATTTATTTATGTTTATACTCATTTAAGTATATATTTATATATCATGTTCTAATTAGATGAATCCCCATTCCTAATTTATAAAGGTCCATACTATTTAGAAATTGTCATTGGCATATCTTCTAACTACAACATGGCCCTTACATCTGGTACTAGGATGTAATGAGTCATATAAAATGATTTTATTAGATAAATCACCAGTCTTAATTTATATAAGTCAATGATTCCAAAATTACAATTGGAATTTAATATAATTAAAATAATCTAATGTTTCATCCCATGTGACCAATGATCCAGGACTCAAACATGGAAAAATTGGTTAATTATTGTACCACCACAATGGTAAATGGGAAAAAAACTATTTAGGTTGATATAGAAACATTAATAAATCAATTATTAAATGATTGTAAGGAACATTAGCACAATTACAATTAAAATGATCAAGGAACCTAGAAAAATCCTATGAAATACTAGTAATGCAAGAAATGTGATACACCTATATGACATGGAATAATTAATGACATGTGAATCCCAGGGTACCTATTAGGATGCATGAAATGATACCTCGATGCCTCATTATTCCAAGGGTAAGGTAAAAATCAAAATAATATAAAATGTCACAACTCATGTGGATCCCTGAATAGTTAAATCATTACAATTTCAACAAGAATAAACCAAAACCTCAATTTCACATCCCATGTAATTTAAATTTTCTCCTCCACATGGGTTAGCTATTCCTTGGTAAATAATTATTACCAAATTCCATAATGTTACTATTTTACGATATAATTCCTAAATAGTAATAAGAAAGGGAAAAGTGGATGTGATACCACTTCATGACATCCCATACTCAGTTGAATCATAAGTAACCCAACTCGATTTTCCATACAACCTCAACCATGTCTCCACATATCCCATTGGATTCCAAATAGCAGTGAGGGTTTGTGATTGAATGGAGGGGAGACTATAACATCATGATTATAGTGTTTCATAGATATACATAATAATAGTTAATAGTATATTTAGTAATATAATTAATTTTAAATGCATAAATCATCCAATCATTATAAATTGATAGAAATAGAATCATTATAATGGATAAAATGATGACCATTTCATGATTCTAATCAAATAGTGATATACATAAGATATAGAGTTACATAAATATATTACATGCTATAAAAATGAAAAAAAAATCTATGAAACCAACATGATCATAAGTTCTATTCTCCAATTATCCATCCTAGTATTAAATGATCATGGAATCCAAAGTTGGATTATTCCCTTTGTATTTACCTATATCCATAAGATCTTTTGGGTACCAACTGATGGCTCGAACATAGTGTGAGTTATTCTTCGTAGGAAAATACTAATAGTGTATAGTATAATATAGATGGTCCATATAAAATCTGTAGTATTCATTTAAAATAATGTAAGTAGAAATATAAACTATAAATGGGTTCTCTATGGTTCAATAAGGACTCCAGGATGACACTGCCTTCTTTGGCCTAAGTAATGATTTCTCTAAACATGGGAAAATTCTTGTAAGTGCATATATATATATATTTAGGGATGATTATTGCAATATGTGTAGAAACTATTACTTTCCAGGACAAGAGGGGTAACTCGTAAATCCATGAATATTTATAAGAGTCTCATAGAAGGTCTAAGGATGCCATACCCGAGTGTCATGAATCATTTGTGTCTTCATTCTTGTGAATGAAAATATGGGATTACATGCATGTTTATCTCATTTATATGGGGAGTCCATTATTTTATATCACATTTAATTGGAGACTCTATGCCTGATTATCAATTTTACTTAAGGGAACCATACCCATATATCACATTTCATTGGGGATACCATGTTCAATTATCACTTGAAATTAGGGAATCCATGCCGTTATGTCACATTTCATTAGGGCTTACATGCCAAGTTATCACTTTTAATATGAGAATCCATTCTAATATATCACATTTCATTGGGGACTCCATGCTTGAGTATCAAAAAATAGATGTGATAACATTCCCGAGATTTAAAAATATAATAGAAAAGATTACCATAGATCAAATTTTATCAATAAATCCTAGTAAATATTTAATAAAATAACACGGTTGATTTATATGCCTTAAAATTATATTTAATTAATGGATTAATCCACTAATTACATAGGGGACATGTGATGTTGTTATACAAATAAATTCCATTGAGTTCAAAGTATTCAATTCATTTATGCATCTAGATAGTACCACAAGGAATCACATAATCATGACTCAAGGGATGTAAATAGTTGAAGGGTTCATTCTCTATCATGTAAAATGGTGTATAAGGGTATTCCTAACCTGGATAACTATTTAAATGAAGGAAAATCATAATTTTAAGGAAACATGTGGAAAGTATGGAATGATGCATAATTAGTCTTGTTATAAAAAATTATTATTTATGGAAAATTACTAGGAGACCATCTTTATATTAGTAGTTCTATCACTTTTCATTATTTTTCTATAATTTAGGATGAATTGGGATCAATCTATGAAATAGAAAAATGTTCTGAAAATGGGGAATATTAGCTCAAACAAAAAATAACACCAAATATAGAAATTTAAAAAATAAATAAAAGATAACATAGTAAATATATGTTTAGTATGGTTCCAAAACAATAGACGATGATGAAATAGGAAATCATACAAAGAATGAGACTCAAATACTAAGGAAGAGGGGAGGAGGAGCTTCTCAAATATGCAAATGTTGGAGTAGAAGAAAATAGAAAGAGGTATTTTTAGTTTTTAAGGTGAAAATGTAAAAATGATCAGTTTGAATATCTTATAAAGGGGAACACAATTTAGCTGCATTATTTTCTAAAATATATTTTGAACCATGCACCTATACTTATTTAGTGGCATCAAGGGTGTGTCCTTATGTTCACGATTTGGTAAAATGGTACATCCCCTTTCAGTTAATTAGAACACCTTGCACGACTGTGTAGCCTGAGGTGTATGCTTCAAAATAACAATAGATAACTCTATAATTTAAAATGGGTCCTGTATCATTGAACCACATTGTTAGGACTAATAGTGTGTTAACTATGTGTCTTAGTATACCTCCCCAATATCTAGAGCTGTAGGCTTTGAACAAGACCCATATTCTCCTGAACTGCTCCTTCATCTCTTAAAAACAATCATTAAGGAAAAAATAATTAACTAAAAATTAAATTGGATCATACTATATGAGAAAAACAAGGATCTTAGACCCTTATTATACTCACTATAAATGTTTGGGACTAGGAGTTTGATCCATTTACTGAATAGATGGTGATCATGTACTTGGATCCCGACAGAATTCATTATAGAATGCCAAAGGTCATCCCCCCTTAGGGATCATCATAGTCATAATTTTAGGATTTACCTCTTGTTTGGGATATAGGATTTATAAATTAGACTAGATTTATAAGGATTGAGTGGTATGGAATCCAACTAAGAGACTATTTATAGGATATCTAGTCAATTTCTTGACTCTTTTATTGTAGTGATTGGAGGTGAGTATGTGTCAGCCAAGGGTTAGGAAATGTATGCACTCGTGATGATGTAGTTTTATCAAAGTCATTTCTAGAATAGGAAAAATAATTTATTTTTGATCTGTATTATAGACCCAAGGATCAACGTAATTATACATAGATTTAGTGGCATGAATTCCATCACAATTCCTTATTCATAGGATGTCATGGAAATTGTGATTATAGACTCAATAATCAGTTTTCGTTGATTAATGTTTTTTGTTTCCTTAATCACACACATATATATAAGGGAATATATATATACACACAAAAATATAATCACATGATGACACATATGTTTAGACACATTTTCAGTGTTGTCCAAAGAAGGAATCATCGATCGAGATCATGGACCCTAGGACGAACTGTGGATTTATTTTATTTACCATTTCCAATTATGTCTCGATTAGGATTAGAAGAATGTATGATCATGAATGTATGAAAAAATATTATAAGTTCACTATTGTGGGTGGCCTATTGAGATTCATTTATCACCCCCTATATGTTCACCTTGGTGTGTGTGCATTGATTGTATGATGATTCACTGTTTTATTTGACCCGTATACCAATGAATTAAATTGGTTTTTTTATTGAAAGTTCAACTTATAAAAACAAATTTGACATCATGTTTGATTAAATTATTGTATTTTTTTCACTTTTAAAACTATAAATGTTACATGTTTTGATAATTACATTTTAGGGAGAGGTGATTTGGATGGACCACGATGAAGTCTATGAAAAATAGGCCAAACTACACAAGATCCAAGAACACCAGTAGAATAAACCACATAATTATTCTATACTGAGAATCAAAATGGAATGAATTTTTTTGTACGAGTCTGTAATTAAATTGGAGTCATTTCATCTAAAATAACCCAAGCCCTATTCGTCTTCTATAAGGCCTATCCGGATAGATATGTCTACGGAATCAAATATCTATAAAGTCAAAAGGGGTGTTATGTATTCGGCCAATATCTCAAGATTTATCTGTCCAAATGGTGAAAAATGCTTGGTGGAGATATCCAAAGGGGGGTGATAGTAATTCTTCATTTTCTAAAATGCTAGATATAACTCTTTGGAGGTAAAAACAATGATCCAATTGGTTTTAAAAAATCTGTTTTCTCAAAATGATCACCCACTTTTCCTATGAAATGATACATTGGGAACCTCATTAGGAAGTTCGACAAGGGGGAAAGCTGCCTCCATTTTGGAGTATTAATGGAGTCATCTCATCATCCTTATACGTTATGGCAGATATGGGATGTTCTACTTCAAAATATTCTTATTCTTCCTCCCATCTCATGGATTTCTAAACCACTTATGATCACCTGGGGAGGAACATGATGTAATCCCAAGCTTTGTTTTTGTAATATTTTAATGGTATTTAAAATTATAGTTTTTTTTTTGTTTTAAACATCCTATATTATTTTTTAATTTATTTATGTAATGTTATTTTATGGTCAACTCATATGGTCATGTTTGGGGGTACCCTTTCATGTGATGTTTCACACACTATTCACCATTTCTTCCTTCCCATTTTTATTGTGGTGTTTTTGTGGTAAATATTGTTAAAATGAACTCTCATGAACTTTGTCAAGGACATGAAATTTTTTATCATGGTATCACAATGAAATAAAATACATACCAGGATAGCACATTGAGTTATTTTTGTGTTTCCTTGGTGTGTTTTAATAATTAAGTCAAACACAAATCACTCCATCATCGACTATATCTGAAGAATCATTGTGTGTTATTAATAAAACGTAGGAGGTACCAAAGTATAAAATTAGTAAAATTATGGTTATAAGTGTTACAAGTCTTGTATTAAAATATCTTAACCTTATCTCTTTAAGCGATGAAAGATGAGAATCACCATACATCCCTAGGATGATCACGATTAATTAATTATATTAATTTCTTATTTGTTTTATCGCTTTCTATTTTCTTTTAGATTCTTAAATAAACAAACCCAATTTTTTCCAAAAGACAAATCCATTTCTCATAATAAAAAATTTCTTCTTAAATTAACGATCTAAGGATCTATTGAGAGATGACCTAGGGTTCCAGATATACTACAAAAATTCTAGTAAAAACAGAACATTTAATTTGACGTGCTCAACAGTGCGGTAAACTTTTGGTACCATTTCCAGGGAGCAAAGATCATTTTATTCTTATTTAATATTTTTTATTATATATTTAAATTTATTCTAAATTAGTAGTCTTATAAATATCCCCCTTTTTATTATTTTTGGTTCTTGTTTTTTATTTTTTTTGGTTTTTGTGTGCTATTTATCTCTCTGTATCTCTCTCAATATATATATATATATATATATCTATTATTATTCTTCTTAAATATATCTCTCTAATTATTTTATATAAGGTTATCTTTTATTTTATCCTCTCACCCTTTTTAATGTTATTTTTTATCCATCCTACATCGTAAAAAAACAAAAAAAAACAAACATTACAACTTAATTGCATGACCCGATTTGGAAAAGAAACACTACTTGAATTTGACCATAAATTTAAAAAGTCACGTCACAAAAAAATTGGGTCATATAGAGTAGGGAAATCAAGTAACATTTATTAAAACCATGTTTAATCTTATGTTTTCCCAAACCAATAAAAAATTTAATCAAATCAAACCCCGAAATTCATGGTTGAAAATAATCGAACCTTAAAAGAACTGACCAACCTAGATGTTGAGTACCGACCAACGTAATCCAGTATACTGAAGAATAAATGAACATAGAGTTGAGATCAACACTCAAATACTACTTCCAAAATTCCATTGTCTTCATATTGATGACCCTCACTATCATCTCAAATAGTTTCACATTGTGTGCTCCACTATGAAACCCCAAAATGTGTCTGAGGACCTAATTAATATTATGTATTTCCCTTCCTCCCTTGATGATGTATCTAAAGACTGGATATACTATCTACCTACCAAAATTGGGTGTATTAATTACCTAAAAAGGATATTTTTAGATAAAATATTCCATGTATACAGAACTGCATCAATTAGGAATGAAATTTGTGGCACTAGGAAATCACAATGAGAGACCCTTCATTAATACCAGGAGAGATTCAAAAGACTTATCTCAAGATTACCCAACAACTAGATTGGTGAAAATTGTTAATCCTATACTTTTATGAAGGACATACCCCCATGGATCTTTGAATGATTGATGCTGCATCTTGTGGTTCTCTTGTTGATAAAAATACTTCCTCCACTTATGAATTAATAAATTTCATGTATTAAATGCACACAAATTTGGTAGAAGAGGAATTTAATCCACCTGAGAAGTTCATGAGGTATGTCATTCATCTTTATAAAAAAGGTAGTTAAAAAGCATGGTGAGATGAATAACCTTCCAAAGCAATTAGCATAATCCCAATGTAACTCACAATCTCCTCATGTTCCGTTACATTGTGTTATTTTTTATGATAACACTCATTTTTCTAACTAGTTGCCACAACATTAGGATTCAATTTAGTCTTGCGCAGAAGTATTACTTGGGAGACCATTCCAGAAAGAACCTCCCTTCAATAAAGGACCATTTATTCCAAATAAAAACCCCATGTTGAAAGCACAACCCCAATACTGAAAAGGAGGAAACTCAAGTTACCCCTAGAAGAACTGGAATAAATAAGGGCAGGGTATTAAACCTTATAATCCATTAATTTCTCAAAACAATCATCCTCATCACAAATATGAAACAATAATCAAGTAAATGGTAAAGGAAATAGAAACCCAAAACCTCTAGTTCCAACATACCAGAAAATTAGGTATTCAAGACCTACAAAATCACATGGGACAACTAGAAAACACTATTGGTGAGATAATGATTCAAGGTTATAGACAACTACCTTCCCAACCTAATGTGAATCCAAAAGACAAAGGTAATTTTTGTTCAATTACACTATTTGTGTGTGGGAAAAAGTTTCTTCATCCAATGATTCTACCCAACATGTATGTACCCCTATTGAAAACACTCTTTCTCCAATAATAAAATATTCTAATAAATAATAAAAAGACAAAACGGTAGTAAAATTATCAATGAGGATTCCCATGAACAATCCATCCATATTCCTTTCCCTTAAATACTCTCTAAATATATGAAATTTTTTGATAATGATATTGATAAGGAAATAGTGAATATATTTAAAAAGGTTCAAGTGGACCTTCCATTGTTGGATGCAGTTAAATAGATTCCTTATTACATAAAATTTCTTAAGGAAAATTTCACCCCTAGATGAATGTTGAAGGGGAATGAGAGAGAAAACCTAGGAAGTAATGTCTTGGTATTTATTCAACTACAATTTCTAACCAAATTCAAGGATCTGGGAACTTTCACGATACCTTGTACCATAAGAGAGACATTATTTTATGATGCTATGTAGGAAGTAGTTTCATCAATTATTGTAATGCCTTTCTTTGAGTACACTTCTATGTAGGTTAGAGAGCTTCAAATAACGAATATCATCATATGAATTTCCTAAAATAGAAAAACTCACACATAAAGTGGAATCAAGGATGTCCTCTTAAGAGTGAAAAATCTCATATTCCCCATTGATTACTACATTCTTGAGATGGAAGATACTCGTACCCAATAGAATGCTCCTCTCATACATATGAGGCTATTCCTTAAAAATGAAAGGGTGATAATCTATCTTCATAATGGTATGATGTCTATGGATTTCAGTGGTGAAAAGGTATGTTTTAACATCCTTGAAGCTATGAAACACCCCATTGAAGAGAAATACCCTCTTCCTATTTATTTGATGGAAGTGACATCAAATTACCCCCACACACACACAAAATTCTTTCCACAAACCATACTCTGATTCATTTACCTTTTCTTCAACCCTAGATGATTTTATTTTTGAATCATGTTTTGAGCATTGGGTGGGTTATAAAAAGTGTAAATATTTTGATTTAATTGATGAGTGTGTTCATTATGAGGTAACCATGTCCGTAATTGATTCTACAAGTATCATTTTAATAGATTCTCTATCCTTGGAGAATAAACATGAGTTAATAGATAGTTTCAAGGACCTCACTCCCCCTAAATACCCTCCCTAAATAAAGAAACCATTGGTACTGGAATTGAAAACACTTTCATATAATTTAATGTATTCTTATCTTTATGGTATTGAAAAACATTCCACCATTACTTCCAATAACATATCTATACAATAGGAATACAAATAGCTCGACCTTTTGAGAGAGTGTAAGAAAAATTGGTTGGGCATTAGTTGATATTATGAGGTTTAAACCATCTATTTGCATGCACCATATACTTTTAGATGATGTCGATAATCCTAAAAGGCATGCTCAACACTAGTTGAATCCCACGCTCGATGAAATGGTAAAACTGAAAGTTAGTAAATTACATGTTGCTGGTATCATTTATCCCATATATAATAGTAAATGGGTTACCCAGTTCAAATTATGCATAAAAAACTAGAATAAAAGTAGTGTCTAATGAAATGAATTAATTGGTTCCGACACATGTGAAAAATAGTCAGTGAGTCTATATTGACTACCATCAATTGAAGCAAGCCACATGAGAAAACCACTTTCATATACCTTTCATTTACCCAATACTAGAAATATTGGCTGGTAAGTCCCTTTATTATTTTCTTGATGGGTATTTGGGTTATTTTCAATCCATATAGCCCATAAAGTTCAATAAAAGAAAAAATTAACCTATCCATTCAGCACATTTTTATACAGAAGGTTTCATTTGGGTTGATGTAATTCTCCAAATACTTTTCAACATTTTATTTTATGTATTTTTTATGTTCCTATAGAATTGCATGGATGTTTTTCTGGACAATTTCATAGTTTATGGAAAATACATTGATTACTGTTTGTCACACGTAGGTTCTATCATTTACTGTTGCATAGAAAAAGATATTGTATTAAATTATATGAAATTTCATTTCATGGTTAAGTGGGGGATAATTCTTTGTAATTTTATTTCAGATGCGGGAATGCAAGTGGATAAAAAAAAATTGAATTAATTTCAACCCTTCCAGATCCAAAATGTGTTCATGAGGTGCAACATTTATTAGGTCAAGCTAGTTTTTACCATCGATTCATTAATGAATTTTTTAAGATCAAACTTCCCTTCTCCCAAAAATTACAAAAATATTATGAGTTTGTGTTGGATAAAAATTGTGAGGATTATTTTAATTCACTAAATGGAGTCTCAAATCACCTCCCTTCATCTAACCACCAAGGTGGTATCTCCCCTTTGAGATTATGTGTGATGCCTCTAACTTTACAGTTAGGGTATTTTTAACACAAAGGGTTGAGAAGGTTCCATATTTCATTTCGTATGCCTCATGTACATTTGTCCATACGCAAGAAAACTACACAAACACTGAAGAAGAAGTTATTTCTATTGTTTTCCATAAAAAACATTTATTCAAGTCTTATTGTGTAAAAATTAATTGTCTGTGCTGATCATGATCCCAAAATTTACTCTTAAAGAAACCTAAAGCAAAGCACTACCTCATTCATTGGATACTCCTCCTCTAGATTAGAGATAAGAGAAGAGTTGAAAATGTGGTATATGACCGCATTAGTAGGATTTACCCAAACTTATACCACCATCATGAATCACCCCTCCCCAATAGATAATTCTTCCCTCACAAGAACCTTTGGAATTTTATAGGACTTACCCCATAGAATGAGAAAATTATGAATTTTATATCAACATCTAGGGTCTAAAAAGAATTATGAACTACAAAATCAGATAGTGTTAAGAATTATTCAATATGGTACATTTTGGATGACCCTTAATTGTGGAGAATTTATAGTGACCAATTCATTCATTGGTGAGTCCCTGGTGATGAGTTTACTTCCTTTTTGACCGTCATCCACACTTTGGCTTGTGGGGGCCACATTGCCTCATAATATATAGCTCATAAAGTCATTGAATTGGGTCTTTATTGGAAAAAATTGTATAAATATTCCCATATATTTTTAATTCATGTACTCGATGTCAATTCATAGGGAATATCTCCAAGAGAAATGAAATGCCCTTGTAATCCATGTTATTTTGTGAGATCTTCAAAGTATGGTGAAATGACTTCATAATGCCTTTTCCAAATTCATTTGGATTTGTTTTACATTTTATTGGATGTATAATATGTATCTAATTGGGTAAAATCAAAGGCCACTAGGATTGATGAATTTCGAGATGTTGTTTATTTGTTGAGGTCCCAAATATTTAGTAGGTTTGGTTTTCCAAGATTCATCTTTAGTGATCAGGGTTCACATTTTTTCAGTCATAACATAAAAACACTCTCTAATTATGGGGTTTTTCATTATGTATCTACTTCATAATACACAGAAACTGATGGATAAGAAGTAATATCAAATTGGGAAGTTAAGTGAGTCTTGGGAAAAATCATGGATGATGCACCTTGGGCATACTGTATAACATTTAAAACACCGATAGGAATTTGACTATATAGTATTGTGTTTGGAAAGGATTTTAACCTCTTATTAGATGTATATAACCATATATATTGGGCTATGAAAAAATTTAAGATGAATCTATCAGATACTTGTGATCATAGGAAGTTACAGATTCAGGTGTTAGAAAAAATTTAGTGAGAAGCATATGAGAACTCCCCAATCTATAAAGAGAAAAAATAAAATACTTGATGGGATAATTAATCCATGGAAGTTTCATATTGGTGATTTGGTCCTTATGTAAAATTATTTTCTAAATCTCCACCTAGGTAACCTTCGTTCCTAATTTCTCGGTCCTTATACTATTACTAATGTTTACCCTTTTGGTGCTATACATGTTTTTCATGAGAAGAGTGGAAAGAGGTTTACTATCAATGGGTAGTGGATAAAACACCTCTATGAGGATTTTCCAAAGCATCTTGTAGGGGAAATCCAACTGATGGATGTCACATATGACACCACTTAGTAGGATGTCACTTCCCGTACCTTTATTTACTTGTCTATTTATTTAAAATACTTAGATTAAGGACAATGTATTTTTTGGGGTGGGGTAGGGGGAAATGTCTTAGTTAGGATTAAAAAAATTACATTTTCCTATATATTTTATTCTTTATATTGTTATTTTAGAAAAAAAATATTATTTTAAAAAGAATATCCAAAATGATTTTTCAGGCTTGAGTAAATTGTGGGGGAAATTTCATTATTTATGAAAAAATGTTTTTAAAATAAATTTTGATATGGAATTTTTTTATAGAGTTTTTATTTCCAAATTGTTATTAGGAGTTTAATAGATTTTTAAAACCCATGCCTTATTAGCACTGACCAATATTTTAATCCACTACCAAAGTATGACCTTTATTGCATATTATTACTTTTAATCACATTATTAAGAGTCTGGAGTCATATAGAGAAACTACAATGTTCCTTGATTCTGTTTGAATCCATATGATCTAAGTTTGCTACATTCATAATAGAGGCCATCGTTCATTGAAATTCCATTTATACAATTGACCTATATTTTTGGAAACCTTGATATTTAAACCTTTTTATGACTTAGAGACGATGGAATTCATATTATGTATCCACATTATAATATTATTTATCCCTACCTACACATATCTTGTGTACATTATTGTTTTACATTCAAAAAGTATAGAGCTGAGGGTGTTACCATGAGAATTATCTGGAATGAATCATTGTTATGGGTTGATAGAATGGGTGCCTAAAATTTTCTTGGTTAATGGGTTCACAATCCACTTTGTATCATTTTTTACACATGTATACCCATTTATCATCAATGAAAATTGTAGAAAATAGATTTTTGTACACGAGAATAATAATAATAAGGAAAAAGTGTAGAAAAAAGGATGTTTATTTGTCATTATTCGCGGATCAGCTATTACCCGCAAAAATAGACAATGAGAATAGTGAGTTAGAAGTGATACAAGTATTTAGGGGTTGAGTGAGTACACTAATTGAAAAAAATTTCTAAATTTTGACATGTTTTTTTATTAAATAGATTAAAACACTCATCCTCTACCTCATATTTTTAAACATTAAATCCCACCAACCCTTAAACCTCATAATAACTAGTTGGAATTACTCTTGAGTAGTACACTAGTTTCTACCAGTATAGAATGTAGAATATTGGAATGAATATGGTAAGATAACATGGACAGTGGGAAATGACCATAACTCTACTATAATATATTCATTGAGTGAAGAGGGAAAATTTCTATGTGAGGTAGGTTGAAAAATATTTCCTAGGTGAACAAATGATGTTGAACAAATTCGAATGTGAAAGAAGAAAAATGATAAGAAAATTTATTTCATAAAAAAGACATGATGAATTTCATTTCAGAATAATATTTGAAGTTTTATCTCCTTTGATTTAGTAAATAAAATTGATTAGTATATAAGACTTTTCCCAGGAGTTCAAATGTTTAGGTGTGGGGGTGTGATTGTATAATGATTTATTGTTTTATTTCACCCTTATACCAATGTATAAAACTGGTTTTGTATTGAAAATTACATGTATAATAGAAAATATCACTTCATTTTGGATTCATTTCTTTTGGGTTTAACACTATTAAAAAGGAAAATGATAATTGTTTTGATAATTACATTTTAGGTGGAGGTTATTTGGAGGTCCCACTATGAATTCTAAGAAAAATGGGTCAAATAGCACAAGATCCAGGAAAACTTGTTGACTAAACAAAACAATTATACTATACCGTGCATCCAAATGGGATGATGTTTTGTGGGAAGATCCAAAATTTATTTGGATACATTTAATATGAAGGAACCCAATCCCCTTTTAGAATCTACAAGGTTTATATAAACTAATCATTCCACCAAAACAAATATTCAGAATGTCAGAAGCGGTGTTCTGAATTCTACCATTATCACGTGATGTGGTAGTCCAAATGGTACCAACGTTTTTATAGATATATTCAAGTGGTGGGGATACACCTTTTTAGTTTTCTAAAAAGTGAGATAAGACTGTATGGAGGTAAAGGAAAATTTTTTTAATGGTTTTACAGAATCTTTGTGGCCAAAACCACCTTCCAATTTTCCTATAAAATGATACCATTAACAACACATTTGGAAGTTAGATTAGGAGGCGAGGTGATTACATTTTTTAGATGAAAAGGAGTCCTCTCATCATCACTAAATGTCATGGAGGTTATGGGAAGTTCTACTTCAACATATTCTTCCTTCTCCCCTCCCATGTATTTATAAACTCCAATTGATCTCTTGCGGAGGAACATGATGTAATCCCAAAATATGTTTTTGAAATATTTTAATGGTATATTAATTCCAGGTTCTTGTTTTTTCATCATCATATATTCTTATAAAATTTAGATGTGTACTTTAATGTCATTATTAACTCATATGATCATGTTTGGGGGCACCATTTCTTCCATCCTCTTTTTATTACGGTGTTTATGTGGGTTATATTGTTAAATTTAAATCTCATAAACACTATCAAGGAAATGTAAATTTATTTAATGGTATCATAAATAAATAACAAACAAACCAGGATATGACATTGAGTTCTTCGTATGTTTCCTTGGTGAGTTTCAGTTATGAAGTCAAACACAAATCACTCAATCATTGGTGGTATCCAGTGAATCATTGTGTGTTTCTGACTAAAACCTAAGATTTATCATCTTGTAAAATCCTTAAAATTCAGGTTTTATGTGTTATATACCATGTATTAAAAGATATAAACCTTATCTACTAAACAAATGAAGAAGGAGAAACACTAGACTTCCCTGGTTTGATCAAGCTTAATTAATTTGTTAATTTCTTCTTTGTTTCATTGCATTCCATTTTCTTTGCAATTAATAATTTCCAAACATAGATATTTCAAAAACCCCCAATTTCATTTTTACTAATAAATACATTCTTTTTAAATTAATGATATACGGATCCATTGAGAGACAAACTTGTGTTTCTTCTATACTACAGAAATTCTAGTAAAAAAAATAAACATTTAATTTTTCATTCTTGACAACGTGGTCATGCATACATTATATATACTTCTAGATTTAGCCCAATTACTTGATCAATAGGGAAAAGTACCATGGTATATTGATTGAGAAGAGTTTTTAGGGTTTATTATAGTGATTGGGCTAGAGTAGCATGAAATTGTCTTGGATAATGGGTATGTAGTTCGGCTTGGAGTTAACAACATATCCATGTACTTTTATTTATATTTCCTTTATGTAATCCTATAAATGTGATTAGCCCAGCGGTAAATCACTGTTGTATGTATGACATGGATATTCAAGCCTTTACTTAATTCCATTTGTTATTAAATCCTTGTTTATATTTACAATTTCCACCCTCTGATTATTTACTTCTATTGACGATATTTGATTATTTTTGTTGTTTAATACTCTGATGTGAGGAAATATTCTCCCAACTAATACAACCTAGGATCTCGCTTCTAGTTAGTAGCATCTAGCATAAAGGGAAGTAAGATTGACACCTTGTAGAAAACATGATCAGGGTACCAGATAAGTGGAGTCTATGTCATTAATTTACAAAAATTTACAAATGAAACATAAAAAAACATAGACCATTCAATATGGGGTGAAATTTTATTCATTCCATGAATGTAAAAAAATATTCATTTCACATTTTTAAGAAAAATTCATAGGCACCTCATTCAGAAAAAGATAAAATGATTCCTTTGAATGTTTTTTTGTAGAAGGCAATACATGTTTTAAAATGATGTTAAAAAATCATTGAAGTATATTAAAAAAATTCACGAAAACATTTCTTAGAAAATTTTAACAGAAATTAAAAATATTCTCGGATGAATAGTAAAACACATTTGATTTTCTATAAAAACATTTTTTCAATCCCTTGAATACTTAAAGAGTGTAATATGATAGGGAAAAATGTATTCTCTTGAAATAAAAATAGGATAAGAAACATTAATTTGATTTATCATAAAATAGTCATATAATTTCATTAATGGAAATTCAAGAATAAACATTCCTGAATAAAATGGGTTTTATAAATAAATCTCTTACCAGATGTCTCTTCCCACTTCAAATATGTTCAAACATACTATATATTAATTATATATTCATTAAAAATATATTATAGGACCACACACACACAAAAACACAAACACACACACACACCCACATATATATATATGTATATATCTTACCATATATTATTTACTTATAACATTTTATCACTTCTGTATTTAAAATTCTTTATTAAAATCATTATTCCAGATGATAACTGCTTCAATTTTCTTGTATATTTATGTTTGGAAGTCCCTATCATTATAATTTGATCATGGTTAAATTATCTCCAAAATTTTAATCATGGTATAAATATTCAATATATTTACTATATATACATATATATATTTAGATCCATATATAAAAGGTTGAGATAGAAAAATAAATTACACCATTCATAGAGACAGTTTATTGTTTGTATGTATGAAAAATGTTTTCACTCTTCGATAGATGGAATGAAAAAGGTAAATAATAATTAACCATTATTTAATCATTATTATATAACATATATCATATATATTTATTAAATGTATTGTTATTAAAATTCATGTAAAATAGAATAAAAACATGAATCACATCGTCTCGTATAGGTGGTTGTCCACACATACACCCAAGCAATATTAATATTTTATATAGGATTAAAAGATAGTGTATAATAGTTGTTTTAGAATAAAAATAAAAATTATTAATAGTTAACATAATTAATTAATTATTTTATAATAGATGTCATAAATTTTGAGGAGGTAAATTTAAAATTCCTGGTTAAGTGTTATACCTCTTATTGAGAAACCTCTTCTGGATTATACCTCAAGCCTTGAAAGGATGGTATATTGGAAAAAAAGATATAGCTTTTTGGGAATGAATATAAGAAGGTATTATGGTATGGAGTTTTTTATCTATAAGATTAAGAAGTGTGTGAGGAATAGTAGAGTGGAAGATCCCATTTATAAGTGAGGAGAGGGACACTCTTGGAATTACGTAATTTATTAAATTAATAAATATTACTTTTCATATAAAAATGGATAAAAATTGATGTATTTATATGATAAGATGAGTATGAGTCTATATAATCTCATAAAACAAAATGTGAACATTTTTTTGTTATGTTTTCACCCTTATCTCCTAGTTCTATCACTATGTTTACCCTTTTGACAATTACCACAATATTAATGTTTTTTACTATTTAGAGGTCAATAAAGTCACAATAAAAAGACAAGTGAACCAGAAATGGACCATGGTTGATATTTTCAAAAATATCACATTTAATTATCCTAATATATTATTTTAATTAAATAAAAATCATTTAATAATATATTATTTATTTTAAAAAATCATTAGTGTCATTTTTGGAAATACATTAAATATTATAATATAATATGTGTATAACTCATGTAAAATTATTCAAAAATGAAATTTATTCCAATATAAGGAAGTTATGGTATTATTTTAATCATATAGTCAATTTTTTTAGGTTTAGATATTATTTCAAACCGTATATTTCGGTTTAACCACTTAGTTAACCAATTGTGATGTTAAATTGGGCAATGAATTTTTTCATATTAATGGGTTATAATTATATATATATGTTAACAGCTGAATCATAAATGGAAAAAGGGACGAAATAATAAACCATTTATAATCATAATTTTTCTATTTCAATATTTTAATTATTTTTAAATATTTTAATACAATATATTTTATATAAATAACTATTAATGTCATTTTGAGAACTATTCACATGATTGACTTTGAAAACAACATGAAAACAATGGAATTAAAATATAAAACTTTAAAACATCTATAATATTTTATATATATCTTAAAAATTATAGGTAAACATTAAATCACACACTAAAAATCAATCTAATATTTTTTAAAATCATTTTCTTGATTTTTTACTACTCACACAAGCACTGTGTCTGCGTTGCATAATCATTTATGGGACTTATTTTATCACTAAAATTTAAAAATAAAATAACATGACCAAATATTAATTCATATTTTAAATAAAAATTTATAACTATCATAAATTGATTTTATCTATGAAACAAAATATTATAGATATTAAAATCAAGAAAATGACATTTTGAATTTATCTTCTACTTAAATATTGTAAAAGTCTAAATAAAAAAATAGAAAAAAGGTAATAATTTAGATTTTTTAATTATTATTAACGATATATAATCATAGAATTAAATATAGTAATGTTTGTATTTAATTTTAATCCATATCATCATATTGTTAACCATAATTAACCCATTGTACCTTTGTCATGCTAATAAAAATTTACAGTGGTTACTATTCATTTTGATAAAAAATTAAGTTGAAATTATTACCTAATATTAATCATGATTATTAAAAATATGGAATCCATTTTATTTAATTAAATTCATATAACTGATGGGATTTATTTTAAAAATAAATCCATTAAATATGATGATAAAATAGGTTTCAAAAAAAATTATTTTTATATATGAAAATGTTTTTATTCCAAATTCCACCATAAAATTTATTCAAATGAAATTAATTATATTAATAATAGTATAATAGAACAAATTTTAATTTTAAAAAATAAAAAAAATTACCTTTTAAATTCCAGAAACAAAAAATAGTTTCTAATAGTAATTAGTATTTATCAATTTTTATTGAAAAATAAATGTTTTTAGGAAATTATCAAAAAATTCTCTATAATAATTTTGAAATAATGGTCTAAAAAATAATATTATTTTAATAAAATAAAATATATATAAGTTCAAGAAATTAATTATAATAATCTTTGAAAAAATGAAATAAAAATGATTTTCAAAGAAAACATATTTTTAAGAATAAAATGAATTTACAAAAAATTGAATGCTCATTTCATTATAATTTATAAAATTTCTTATTTATTTTGAACTTTATATATATTTTATTATTTGGTTATGTCTATTCATACCTTCTAATTTAATAGCTATATTATCATAGTAACATATACTTAAAACCCAATAGATATCTTAAAATTTTAATTATTAACCATGATTAATCCCGATATAATATTATAATTGATGTGAACTTCACCAAAATATCATGAATCCAATATAGATTCTAACCTAAAAGGTAATCCTTATATTGACCATAAATATCTCAGAAATATCACCTTATAATTAAATCATTTTTTATACATTAAAAATATCTATAGCCCCCAATAAAATTGACCATTATAATATTAACATAAATTTAATATACTAAACCAAAGTTTTTTAAACCCTAATATACTATTCTTCTTAAAACCCAATAAATGTTTAAAATAACCTCAAAATACCATCACCTATAATCTCCAAAGGGGTTCCTATGACTTCAAACTAATGATCAACCATAAAATATTAAACCCATGATTGTATCCAAAACTCTTAAGTTTAACTATTATAAAAGAATTAGTATATAAAGTTATCTATAACCAGTTATAATACCAACTGTAATAGCCCTGAATCCTCATTATAGTATTCAGTGCAAAATCATAAATTTTTTTATTTATTAATAATAAAAATGGGCCTATTTCAACCACCCAAAACATACAAAATCAAAAATAAATATTGGATCTCATAAATAACCATGAACCTTTTAGGATTCGAGTTTTATAGAATTTAGACAGACACTTACATAATAATAACTATGTCTTCAAATTAGTATTTTCATATTATACCTAGATTTTCCTATTTAATTTTATATCATCAAAAGGTTCCATAAAATTATTAAAATATGTATCCATTATACAAATAATTCATTTAACATTATTTTCTATATCCCAGGAAAACAAACATAATAAAGGCTGTGCAAAGAGGATTAGTATGGGAAAAAATGGAGATACCAATTGATGATCATATGTTAAAATAATATAAGAATAAGGGTATATGAAATCATGATCATAACATAAAATGTTCATAAATAATATATCATAAATTATAATTTCATTTTATGTCATTAAACAATATCATTTTTATAAATTTGAATACTAAGAGTGAGAAATCATCCTAATTCAATCATGAAACCTGAGTTCAAATTATTAGCATAAAAACATGTCATGAGAGTGTAGAACCATCATAGGTATAAACAATATTTCATATGTCATGGTTATCTATTGATTGCATAAAATCATAATAGATCAAAAATCAATGTAACACCTCTGGATTTTATGACTTTTTTTATAATAACATTAAGTTCTTCTGTAGATTGTGTTACATAAAATAATGAGTTTAAAAAAATCATGAGATACTATTAATATAATTTTATAGACTTAAAGTTGTATTAGTGAGTATGAATATTATTAAATATATTATGATTTTTTGGTTACATATGTATAAATTAATTCTTTTGATAACAATTAATTAGATATAAAAATAAAAATCATTTTAATGTAAAATAGATATTTTTCTCAAAATCAATTTTTAAACACATAATCTAATTTTTTCATAATAACTAAAATTAATAACTATTATATAATTAATTTCATTATAATTAGATATTAAATTTTTAATAAATTATTTTAACATTCGTTTAATTTTTTCCCGTGGAATGGGATATGAATATACCATGTTTTATGCTTACGCATATATTTTTTCAAAATGGGGAATTCATCATTTGTTTAATGGTTATTTTAAAATTAATTTTTTCCCATTATAGAAATTGAATTTGATAAAATGGATTCCATATTTAGAATTCAAAATTTTAAATTTGGTATACTTTTCCCTTTTATTTTTGGTCAATATAAATAACAACCATGGTAAAATATTTAACCACGTTAAAGGCCAAATCATGATAATATAGGTAAAAACTAAGTAAAAATTACAAATGTTTTTATCATATTTCTTATTATATGAATTTAATTAGATAATTATCACCATAATCTCACAATTTATTTGTTTAATGGTCAAATTTCCTTGATAATTACATACATTGTATTTGTATACAAGAATGTTACAAGTCATCACTCTCTTAGTTTTAAATATCTCTAGTATGACCATATAGTAAAAAAAGTTTTGAAAGAATATTAATTTTTTTAGAGATTAATTAAATTAATTTTAAAACAAAAACAAATATTTAAAATTTTAATAAATTAAATAGTTACCATAAATTTTTATATAACACGATCACAATATTTATTCAATTATTAGAAAAATAAAATACATTACATTCAAAATATTAAATGTAATAAAAATTGAGTGAGTTATTGCGATACATGAAAGTTATAGATAAATATGGGATATTATTGTTTTTAAAGGATTCTATTCAATTAATGACATTTTATTTATGTTTTTAAAGTCAAATTTATTAAATAGTGAAAAATTGACATTAAAGATATTTTATCAAAATATTTTTTTAAATTCTGTAAAAATAATACAAATCATGTAAGAAGAAAAATAGGATAATAAATGTTCTAAAATTAAATCTTTTTCTATTTATTATTAAATAGTTACCTTGAAAATAAAAATATAACTATTTAATAGGGAAAAAGATATTACCATAATTAATTTTAAAATGGGTTTACTATGTGGTTGATCCAAAATATGATATTTAAAACACACCATAATCATATAAATTTTTTATTTTTTAATGAAATTTAATGAAAATAATATCTTCTTTTATAATACCTATCCTTTTAAGGCTTTTTTATTATATAATGACTTTTTTATAT
Source organism: Viscum album (assembly GCA_963277665.1). Lineage (NCBI taxonomy): Eukaryota > Viridiplantae > Streptophyta > Magnoliopsida > Santalales > Viscaceae > Viscum > Viscum album. The sequence goes on from OY728126.1 coordinate 54,233,376, forward strand.
TTTACTCTTTTTAAAAATATTAAAAGTGCCCCACAACTGAGTTGTAAAAGGGAACCTCTTCCTCTCATTTATTCACACCTTTTGAGCCTTATATATTGACCCTAAACTAAAAAAAATTTATTTAAAAATTATTTTTACACATTATAAAAGGTAATTTTATTCCAAAAGTCTAGTCCTAGGATCCTTAAGGGGATATCTAGAGGTGTTCTGTTAAAGGTGAGGTAATAACCTCAACCGATCAATTTCATTTTAATAATTATTTTACCTTCTGTAAATCTATATTAATATTCATTAAATATTAAATTTAATATTATAAACATTCTTAATTATTATTTATTTTATTAAACCACATTTATTCACTATCTATCCATCAAATGGGAGTGAAATATCGCTAGTTCCTAAGTTCGGCATACCGTCTCCACGAAGCGATACATTTCATTTATCACCACCATATTTTGTGGATATGTATTTAGATGGTTTTAATGTTTATATATGATAATAATGAAACAATTATAATTATATAATGATAATATAATACCTAAATTCTAACCATTAATCATTTGGGAAACAATAATGTCGTACATGTGTACGTGCGGACTACCACCCCAATGAAGCGATGTGATTCATTTTTCATTTATGTTTTACTTGGATGGAAACAATTATTGATTTAATAAATATATATGATATATATAATATTTTAATTACTATTTAAAGGTTAATTATTATTTACCTTTCATTAATTCTATCTATCAAAAAATAAAAACAATGTTCATGTGTACGTACGACCCACCGTCTCCATGAATGGTGCAATTCATTTTTTATCACTATATTATTTGAATGATTATAATAATTTATAAAATAAATATATATCCTATTTAAATATTGATTAAATTTATATATATTACATAACCATGATATATATAAGAGGACCAAAACTACCTAACCCAAATACAAAGGTAAAAAGAAGTAGAAATAATCCAAAATATTGATTTTAACAAACAAATTATAAAACATAGGTGACAAAAGATAATAAGTAAATAATTTATTGTGTGATATATAGGAATATGTTTCTATAATATATTTATAATAAATATTTATTTATTTTACATGAGGTTACAATTCATATGAAGGATGTTTGACCTAATGTAAAAGATTTTCATCTCACTTTTATTTCTGTGGGACAAATCCCATATTCACCACTTTTTTCTATTATGTGGTGTATATTTTAACCTTTATAGAATTTTTGGATAAATATAATGTATTTAATGGGTATTTAAATATTAATCTAAGGATATATTTTTCATAGAGTTTACAATTCAACTGATTCCAAAGAGGTAAGGGTTCTATGTCACAATGTCCTTGTTTATCCAGATTGTTTATGATTAACATTATGATGATGAAATTTCATTATTTAACTGTCAAGAAATTCAGTAATTTTATTATCCTATGGGTATTTCTTGAATATACATGTTTCTCCTTTAATTTTATTCACCTTAATTACTCAGGATACAAAAAATATTTTTTTAGGGAAAATCTATTTATTTATCTCTTTAATCAAAAAACCATTTTCATTCATATCCATTTTTTATAAAAAAAATTTGAAGAAGGTTTTGAATAATTCTCCTATAATTGATTATTTTTTACACATATTTAAATTTTAACAAAATTGGTTTAAAATTATTCTTCTTATCATTTTTACTAATAATGTACTTTATTTTGGTTTTTTAAAATGTTTGAAAAGAATGTTTTTTAAGTTATAGGATATGAATAATATTTCGCGTCATCATGAATAATAAACTATTGAAAGATTACATTATATTTTTCCCAGGATATATTCAAAGAAAATTTCTTCTATATTATTTTAGATATTTTTATAATTTAAAGAATTTTTTTCAAATTGGAAATGATATTTTACAAAAAAATGTTTAATGATATTTTAATGGTATTTCTATTTGTAAATGACCCCTTGAATTTACTTATGATTTTCTAGAAATATTATCCAAGGATAACATCACTGTTCTTTCTTGGTGGATTTGTGTTTATGATGAAAATATGAGTATCAAATCCATTACATTTCCATGGGTTATTCTATAGTAAAATTATGGAACGTTTATGAAACCCATTTATTTTATATGGGTTATACTATGATAAAATGTTTATGAAACACATTTTTTTATAGATTTTGGTATGATGAATGTTTTAAGATGTTATTGAAAACATATATATGAATTTAATTATGTGATGGGTTAGAAATATATCTTCCTCCAATGATTGGATAAATATTGATATCTCATGATATAAACGGGTCTATAATGTGGAGTTATCCTAATTCAGTATGAGACTCTATCCACTACGATAGTTTTGGGAGTGAACCTTGAATACTATGATGGTTTGGGGAGTGAACCTAGTCTACTATGATAATGTTGGGAATCCAAGGATGTAATTAAAAAAATATATCATCTTTTTTTATAATATTGAGGAGTGAGAAGAGAAGAATTGATTTCAAGAGGGGTATAATGTAACGCCTTATAATTTTATTGGATATTTATTTTTAAAATAAATTTAATTTTATCAATAGTTTGTGTTACACACAATACCGAGTTTAAAAAAACTGTGAGATACTTTTAAAATATGTTTTTACATAGTTGTTAGATCTATGGTTATGAACATGAATACCTAAATTATGAAAAAATGTATTTTTAAATGTATATAAATTAATTCTTTTGGTATTAATATTTTTTATATTAAAAAATAATTAGAATGAAAAAGTGTCATTTTTCAAAAAAATATGTTTTATAAACACAATAGAATTTTATCTTAATAAATGAAAGAATTTACTATTGGTGACTGATATTAATGAAATTTTCATATTATAGAGTAAATAAATTATTATGATTTTTATTTAACATTTTTTGGAATGAGATAAGAATAAACCAAGTCTTAAGCATTAAAATTTATTTTCTTAAGAAAATCGTTTTCTTACGTGTTGTATGCTTAATTTAAAACTAATTTTTGCAACTTTTTTAAATTGAATTTGATAGAATGGTTTTTGTATTTTTAATAAGAAGAATGAAACATTTTAAATGGAACGTTTTTATTTTCGGTCAATAAGAATAGTAATCATGGTAAAATTTCTCATCTCAGAAAAGAAAAAATATGGTTTATCTATGATAAAACTAAGTGATAAGGCCATAATTTTCCATCCTAATTATTAATAGATGATGTCAATTCTATGGTTATCACATTAATCATGAAATTGGAATTTTTGTTGGAAACCTATCCATGAGAATGATCTATAAAATATTTAATGTAATGAATGTTACAAAATATCTTTCTCTAAGTTTTAAATGACCATTATATATCCATATAAGAAAAATAGCTTCTTATTAATGAATATAAATGTTTATTTTTATAGTATTGAATATATTTTCAATATAAAAATTTATTTATAATTTTTCAAAATTATTTAATTAAAATAAATTGTTATAAAACATTGATACATTATTTATTCAATTATTATAAAAAATAAATGATTTTAAAAATATTAAAAGTATTATAATTGGATTTATTTTTAGTGTTACATGAATTTTGTTGTTTAATATGAGATATTATTTTCATTAAAGGACTTTATTCAAAATAAAACTTTTTCTCTATGACTTCAATGTAAAATTAAATGAATAATGTCTATATTAACATTAGTGGTATTTTATCAAAATAATATTTATTTAAAATACATAAAAATTATAAAAGTATTTACATTGGAAAATTATAATAATATATGTTTTAAAATCCCATCCTTTTTCCAGTTATTATTCAATGGTAACCGTAAAAGTAAAATTAAATCACTTTAATATTGAACATGATGTTACCATAGTTAGTGTTGAAATTGTTATCTAAAGGGTTAAATCAAAAGGCAAGGTTAATATCACATATTAAACATATAATTTTTTTCACCTCCCAATAATTTAAGTGTGTTAAATTATAACTCTAATTTTTAAATTGTTTCATTAAAATTTCAAATTATTCCCAATAATAAGGGTGTTGATATTTGAAAAATTCTTTTTAGAAAACCAACATTTTAAAAAGGGTTAATGAAACTTTTTTCATAGAAAGAGTGAAAGGGAAATATAAAGGTCATCGAAATAACACATAACTAGGTTTCCAAATAGGATAAAATTATTTGGAGGTTAAAATACTGACATGTAGGATACAATAACTTCCAAATAATTATGGATATTGGCTGAGTTAATTGATTATAAGAAATTGAATGATTATGAGAAATTCAAAGACCATAAAACCATAAATCAATATTGTGTTAAAAGTACATTGATTCATAAAAAATGAATGTAATATGAATTTTTTTTCAAGAATGTTTTCCTAGAGTTGAGGAATTGATTTACCATCAAGACTAAAAACATAAAAAAATATAATTACTTAACATGTATAATTATATCTTTTATTATATTTCCACCACATTCTCATGTTTTTCTCAAAATGATATATATTCAAGATGAATTTTTCTGGCCTAAAGAACTAAAATAAACTTATAACAAATAATATAATCCAGAAAAGGATGGAAATATAATCCTAATATATTTTAATATTATCCCATACTGAAAAGGATAACTAATTTTAAGATAATATAAATATTTTATAAACCATCATATAATAATACAATACATTTTACTTAAAAATTTACACAATAAAACCTAAGGTTAAACATAGATTATTAATCAAATAAATATCCCTATATACATATTTAACTCAATATTAAAGAACATTTTAAAGTCAAAGGAGCTCTCATTAATTTCAACACACATTCACAAAAATTTAATTTCACTCTTCTCAAATAATATTTTATGTTTAAGAACATGTTAAACCTAATAGTAACATATATATAAAAACCATTAAAAATCATAAAAAATATAATTAATAACCATGATTAATCCCTATATAATATTATAATGTTTGTAAACTTCACCAAAATATCATGAATCAAATTTATATTCTTTCCTAAAAGGAATTCCTTATATTGACTATAAATATCTTGGAAATATCACTTTATAATTGAATAAATTTTCATCCATTTATAATATTAATATCTGACAATAAAATTGACCATAATAATCTTAACATAAATATAATATACTAAACCAAACTGTTTTTTAATCCTCAATATAGTATTCTTCCTAAAACCCAATAAATATTTCAAATCACCTCAAAATACTATCACCAAAAAACACAAAATGGATACCTAAGACTTCAAACTAATGATAAAACTTAAAAATTTAAACCCATGATGGTATCCATAACTCTTAAGTTAAACTATTATAAATAAATTAGTATCTAAGGTTATCTATAACATGTTATGATACCAAATGTAAGAGACCCAAATCTACAGTATCATATCCTGGTTCAAAAAAATTACATTTTTGTATTTATTACTAATAAAAATGAACCTATTTCAACCACAAAAAACATAAAAAATCAAAAATAAATATTGGATCGCTTAAAAAACCAAGAATATTTTAGGATTCGTGTTTTATAGAATTTAGATAGACACTTACATAATAATACCTATGTCTTCAAATTATTATTGTACTATTATACCATGATTTTCCTATTTAATTTTAGGTCAGCAAAATAATCCATAAAATTATTAAAATATGTATCCTTTATACAAATAATTCATTTAACATTATTCCCCATAACCTAGGAAAATTAAAATAATAAAGGGCATGCTTAGAGGCTCAGAATGGGTAAACATTGTATATAACAATTAATGAACATATGTTAGTATAATATAAGCATAAGGGTATAAGAAATCATGATAATAACGTAAAACGTTCATGAAAAATATATCATAAATCCTAATTTCATTTTATTTCATAAAACGATTTCATTTTTATAAATATGAATACTACAAGTGAGAAATCATCATATTTCAATCATAAACCCTGAGATCAAATCATAAGCATAAAAACATGTCATGAGAGTGTAGAACCATCTTATGAATAAAAAATATTTCATATTTCAAGGTTAACTATTAATTCCATAAAATCATAATGGATCAAAAATCAATGTAACACCTCAAGATTTTATGATTTTTTTAAAAATAACATTAAGTTATTCTGTAGCTTGTGTTACGTAAGATAATGATTTTAAACGAATCATGAAATACTATTAAAATAATTTTATAGACTTAAAGTTGTATTGGTGTGTATGAATATTAATAAATATATTATGAATTTTTTTGGTTACATATGTATATATTAATTCTTCACATATCAACTAATTAGATATAATATTAAAAAAAAATAATGTAAAAGAGATATTTTTCACAAAATCAATTTTTATACGCATAATGTAATTTTTTCATAATAAATAAATTATTAAATATTGTTTAATTAATTTAGTTATAAGTAGATATTATATATTTAATAAATTATTTTAACATTCATTTAATTTTTTTTTCTGGCATGGGATAAGAATATACAATGTTTTATGCTTATGAATGCAGTTTTCAAAAAACTGGATTTCATCATGTGTTTTATGATTATTTTAAAATTAATTTTTAGTAATTTTAGAAACTGAATTTGAAAAAATGGATTCAATATTTAGAATCCATAAGTTCAAAATTGGTATATTTTTGCCCTTTTATTTTTGGTCAACATTAATATCAACCATGGTAAACGTTTTCTCCATGATAACGGCCAAATCATGTTAATCTAGGTTAAAACTAAGTATAAAGTCCAAATTTTTTTAACATATTTTCTATTATGTGAATTTAATTAGATAATTTTCACCTTAATATAGAAATTTATTTGTTTAATGGTCAAATATCTAGGAAACATACTTACATAGTATTTATATGAAAGAATGTTACAAGTAATCACTCTCTTAGTTTTAAATATCTTTTATATGTCCATATAGTAACAAAAAAAAGTTTTGAATGAATATAAATGCTTATTTTGAGATTAATGAAATTAATTTCAAAATAAAAAATTATTTAAAATTTTAAAAAATTAAATAGTTACCATAAATATTTATATAACACGGTCACAATATTTATTCAATTAATAGAAAAATAATATAAATTATTTTCAAAATATTAAACGTAATAAAAATTTAGTTAGTTATTGAAATACCTGAATTTTATAGATAAATATGGGATATTATTGTTTTTTAAGGATTATATTCAATTTACAACATTTTCTTTATGTCTTTTAAGTCAAATTTATTAAATAGTGTAAAATTGATATTAAAAATATTTTATCAAAATAATTTTTATTAAATTATTTAAACATAATAAAAATCATGTAAGAGGAAAATTAGGATAATAGATATTATACAATTACATCTTCATCTATTTTTTATTCAATAGTTACCTTAAAATAAAAATATAACTCTTTAATAGAGGAAATAATATTACCATGATTAATGTTATAATGGGTTTACTATGTGGTTAAACCAAGATATAAGATTCAAAACACATTATAAACCTGAAATTTGATATTTTATGTTGAAATTTAAAGAAAATAATATCTTATATTCAAATACCTATCCTTTTTAAGGTTTTTTACTAGATATTGACTTAGTTATATTTTAATCTTCTAAAAAATATCAATAGTGCCCCACAACTTAGTTATAAAAGGAAACCTCATCCCCTCATTTATTCACACCTTTTGAGCCTTATATAGTGACCCTAAACTAAAAAAAATCTATGTAAAAATTAATTATACACATTATAAAGGTGATTTCATTCCCAAAAGGTCCAACCTTAGGACCCTTAATGGGAGATCTCGAGGAGTTCTTTTTAATGAGAGGTAATAACCTCAATGGATCAATTTCATTTTAATTATTATTTTACCTTATGTAAGTCTATATTAATATTGATTAAATATTAAATTTAATGTTATAAACATTCATAATTATTATTAATTTTATTAAACCAAATTTATTTAATATTTATTAATTAAGTGGGAGTGAAAGTATCGCTAGTTCCCAGGTTCTGCTTAGTGTCTCCACAAAGCGATACATTTTATTTCTCACCACCATATTTTGTGGATCTGTATTTAAATGGTTTTAATGTCTATATATAATAATAATGAAACAATTATAATTATATAATTAAAATATAATATCTACACTCTTACCATAAATATTTTGGGAAAAGATAACGCCGCACATGTGTATGCATGGACTACCACCTCCATGAAGCGATGTGATTCATTTTTCATTTATTTTTAACATGGATGGAAATAATGATGGATTTAATAAATATATATGATATATATGATTTTATAATTTTTATTTAAAGGTGACTTATTATTTACCTTTCTTTTATTCAATCTATCAAAAAATGAAAACAATGTTCATGTGTATGTAGGACCCACCGTCTCCATGAATGGTGTAATTAATTTTTTATCTCTATATTATATGAATGAGACTAATAATTTATAAAATTAATATATTTTATATTTAAATATTTATTAAATTAATATTTATTACATAACCATGATATATATAAAAGGTCTAAAACTACCTATCCCAAATATACATGAAAAATGAAGCAGAAATCACCCAAAATATTTATTTTAACAAACAACTGTTAAAAAGTAGGTGATAAAAGGAAATAATTAAATCATATATGGTGTGATATATATGAATATGTTTCTATAATATATGTATAATAAATATTTATTTATTTTATATGAGGTTACAAAGCATATGAATGATGTTTGAACGAATGTAAATGATTTTTGTCTCACTTTTATTTCTAGGGGACAAATGCTATATTCACCAATTTATTCTATTTTATTGTACATATAGGTACCTTTAATGAATTTTCGAATTCATATAATTTATTTTATGGTATTTAAATACTCATCTAAGGTTATTTGTTTCATGGAGTTTATAATTCAAATGATTCCAAAGAGGTAAGGGTTCTATGTCACAATCTCATTGTTTATCCAGATTGGTTATGATTAACATTATGATGATGAAATTTTATTATTTAACACTAAAGAAACTCATGAGTTTTATTATACTATGATTATTTTCTTGAAAATACATGTTCTCATTTAATTTTCATCACCTTAATTACTCATGATAGAAAAAACAGTTAAAGTTAAAATTAATTTATTTCTCTCTTCAATCAAAAAACCATTTTCTTTCATATCCATGTTTTCAAATTTTTTTTGAATAATCCTCCTATAATTGTTTGTTTTTTACCCATATTTAAATTTTTGAAAAATAGGTTTAAAATAATTATTCTTATCTTTTTCCAATTAAATTACTTTTTTAATGTTTTTTAAGATGTTTGAAGGGAATGTTTTTTATGTTATAGGATATAAATATTATTTCCCCCCATCATGAATAATTAATTATTAAAATATTAAATTAAAGGTTTCCATGGTAATTTTCAAAGAAAATGTCTTCTATATTATTTTTTATATTTTAATATTATAAATAAGTGATTTAAAAATGGAAAGGATATTTTACAAAAAAAATATTAATGATATTTTAATGGTATTTCTATTCATAAAAGACCCCTTGATTTTAATTATGATTTCCTAGAAATATTATCCATGGATGAAATCATTGTTATTTCATGGTTGTTTTGTGTTTATGATGAAAATATGTGTATGAAATCCATTACATTTCCCTGGGTTATGCTATATTAAAATTATAGAATGTTTATGAAACCAATTTCTTTTCTATGGGTAATACTAGGATAAAATGTTTATAAAACACATTTTTTCATGGATTTTGGTATGATGAATGTTTTATGATGTTTTTGAACACATATATATGAATTTGATTATGTGATGGGTTAGAAATATTTCTTCCTTCAATGATTGGGTAAATATTGATATCTCATGATATAAATAGGTCTATAATCCCTGAAGGGCCAGAAAGGCTTCATTTTTATTGATTTTTGATAACCCCCATTAAAGGGATGAGGTGGAACCCTTACAAGGCCCATAGGCTCAGAGATTACAAGGCCCGTAGGCTTGAGAAATTATATGACCCAAATGTCTTAGGGAATTCAGCCAGACTATCTACAAGTAACTGCCCCTCCCCCGCATTTGCATCATGATAATATCTCTCTACCATTTCATATCCTTCTTTCTAGGATTACCGTGCAAGCATAGGATGGTCCTGATGTCATAGAAAAACCCTCTTAGTATGAGAGCTTATCCAATATGATAGTTTTGGGAGTGAACCTTGACTACAATGATGGTTTGTGGAGTGTACCGTGTCTACTATGATAGTCTTGGGACTCCAGGGATGTAATTAAAAAAATATATCCTATTTTTTTATCATATTGAGGAGTATAAAGTGTGAAATTGATTTCAAGAGGGATATAATGTAACGACTAAAAATTTTATTGAATATTTATTTTTAAAAGAATATTTAATTTTATCAATAGTTTGTGTTGCACACAATACTGAGTTTAAACAAACTGTGAGATACAATTAAAATATTTTTATTACCTAGTTGCTGGATCAGTGGGTATAAACAATAATAAGAAATTATGAAAAAATATATTGTTAAATATATATAAATTAATTATTTTTATATCAATAAATTTTATATAAAAAAAATCCTTTGAATGAAATAATGTCATTTTACAAAACAATGGGTTTGATAAACACATTGTATTTTTATCTTAATAAATGAAATAAATTACTATTGGTGACTGATTTTAATGAAATTTTCAAATTATATAGTAAATCTATTATTATAACATTTTTTAACATTTTTGTTGGAATGAGATAATAATGAACCATGTCTTATGAATAAAAAATTAATTTCCTTAAAAAAGATTTTTGTTACGTGTTGTATTCTTATTTTAAAACTAATTTTGTTCCATTTTGAAATAGAAATTGATATAATGGATTCTGTATTTTGAATTAGGAGAATGAAATATTTTAAATGGTTCTTTTTTATTTTTGGTCAATAAGAATAATAATCATCGTAAAATTTATCATCTTGGTAATGGAAAAATGTGGTTAATCTATGTTAAAACTATGTTATAAAGCCATAATTTTCCATCGTAATTGTTACTGAATAAAGATAATTCTAATGTTATCACCTTAATCTTGATATTTATTTATTTTATTGGAAACATGTCCATGAAAATGATCTATATAATATTTAAATTAATGAATGTTACAAAATGTCACTCTCTTAGTTATAAATGTCTATAAAATATCCATAAAAGAAATATGGCATGTTATTAATGAATATAAATGTCTATTTTGATATTGTTGAATTTATTTTCAATATAAAAATTTATTTATAATTTTTAAAAACTATTTAATTACCATAAATTCTTACACAATGTTGATACATTATTTATTCAATTACTATAAAAAATGATTTTGAAAATATTAAAAGTATTCTAATTTGATTGATTTATAGTGTTACATAAATTTTGTTGTTTAATATGAAATATTATTGTTATTAAAGGAATTTATTCAAAATAAAAACTTTTCTTTATGTCTTCTATGTAAAATTAAATGAATACTGTCAATATTAACATTAGTGGTATTTTATCAAAATACTATTTATTTAAAATACATAAAAATTATAAAAATATTTACATTGGAAAATTATAATAATATATGTTTTAAAATCCCATCCTTTGTCCAGTTATGATTCAACGATAACCTTATAAGTAAAATTAAATCCTTTTAAGACTAAAAATGATGTTACCATAGTTAGTGCTAAAATGGTTATCTTAGGGGTTAAATCAAAAGACAAGGTTAAAAACACACATTAAACATATAATTTTTTTCACCTCCCAATAATTTTAGTGTGTTAAATTATACCACTATTTTTTATGTTGTGTCCTTGAAATTTGAGATTATTCCCAATAATAAAGTTGTTTATATTTAAAAAATCATTTTTGGAAAACCCATATTTTAGAAATGGTTAATATAACTTTTTCATAGAAAGAGTGAAAGGGAAATACGAAGGTCCTCAAAATAACACATAACTAGGTTTCCAAATAGGGTAAAATTATTGGGATGTGAAAATATTGACATGTTGAATACAATTATTTTCAAATAATTATTGATATTGGCATTGATAATTAATTTTATGAAATTGAATGATTATGAGAAAGTCAATGACAATAAAACCATAAATCAGTATGGTTTTTAAAGACAATTGATTCACAAATAATGAATGTAATATGATTTTTTTCAAGATACTTTTCCTAGAGTTGAGAAATTAATTTACCATCAAGACTAAAAAATTATAAAATAAAATTACATAACAAGTAAATTATATCTTTTATAATATTTTCACCACATCCTCTTCTTGTTCTCCAAATGATATGTATTCAATATGAATTTTCATGCCTAAAGTACTAAAATAAACTTATAATAGATAATATAATACACAAAATAATGGAAATGTAATCCTAATAAAATATAATATTAACCCAAACGGAAATGGATAACACAAGTCAATATAATAGAAAAATGTATAAACCTTCATATGATAATATAATAAATTTTACTTAAAAATTCACACAATAATACCCGAGGTTAAACATATAAAATTAATCAAAATAAATAACCCTATATACTTATTAAACTCAACATTCAAGAATTTTTTAATGTCAAATGTGTTCTCATTATTTTCATCACACATTCCAAAAAATTTAATTTCACTCTTCCCAAATAATATTTTATCTTAATGAACATGTTAAACCTAACAGTTAAATATACATAAAACCCAATAGAAATCTTAATAAATTCAATTAATAACCATGATTATTCCCTATATAATATTATAATTGATGTAAAATCTAACAAAATATCACGAATCAAATTTAGATTCCTACTTAAAAGGTATTCCTTATATTGACCATAAATATCTCGGAAATATACCCTTATAATTGAATCAATTTTCATCTATAAAGAATATCTATATCCCACAATAAAATTGACCACAATAATCTTAACATAAATATAATATAATAATAATAAAGGTGTTTAAAACCTCAATATAGTATTCTTCCTAAAACATAATATATGTTTCAAATCACTTCAAAATACCATCATCTAAAAACTCAAATGGGGTACCTATGACATCCAACTAATGATCAACATTAAAATTATAAACGCATGATGGTATCCATAACTCTTAAGTTAAACTATTATAAAAAAAATTAGTATCTAAAGTTATCTATAACCTATTATGATACCAACTGTAAGAGCCTTGAATCTGCACTATCAGATCTGGTGAAAAACATTACATTTTATTATTTTTTACTAATAAAAATGAATCTATTTCAACCAGACAAAACATAAAAAATCAAAAATAAATATTTCATAACTTAAATAACCATGAACCTTTTAAGATTTTAGTTTTATATAATTTAAACAGACACTTACATAATAATATCTATGTCTTAAAATTAGAATTGTCATATTATAGCTAGATTTTTCTATTTTATTTTATGTCATCAAAATTTTACATAAAATTATTAAAATATGTGTCCTTTATTCAAATAATTTATTTAACATTATTCTCCATAACATAGGAAAACAAACAAAATAAAGGGCGTGCTTAGATGTTCAGTATGGGTAAACATGGGAGAAGCCAAGTGATGATTATATGTTAGAATAATATAAGTATAAGGGTCTATGAAATCATGATCATAACATAAAAACTTCATGAATAATATATCATAAATCATAATTTCGTTTTATGTCATAAAAAGATATCATTTTAATAAATATGAATACTAAGAGTGAGAAATCATCATAATTCAATCATGAACCCTAAGTTCAAATGATAAGCATAAAAATATGTCATGAGAGTGTAGAACCATCATTGGTATAAAAAATATTTCATATTTCAAGGTTAACTATTGAATCTATAAAATTATAATGGATCAAAAAACAATGTAACACCACGATATTTTATGATATTTTAAAAATAATTTTATGTTCTTCTGTAGCTTGTGTTACAAAAAATAACAAGTTTAAACCAATCATGAGATACTATTTAAATAATTTCATAGACATAATGTTGTATTGGTGGGTATGAATATTACTAAATATATTATTACAATTTTGGTTACCTATGTTTAAATTAATTCTTTGGATATCGATTTGTTAGATATATAAAAAAACATTTTAATGTAAAAGAGATATTTTTCTCCAAATCACTTTTTTTGTGCATAATGTAATTTTTTTATAATAAATAAAATTATTAAATATTTTTTAATTTATTAAATTATAATTAGATATTATATATTTAGTAAATTATTTTAACATTCATTTAATTTTTTTCCTAGCATAGGATAATAATATACCATGTTTTATGCCTATGAATGCAGTTATCATAAAAGTGGATTTCATCATCTGTTTAATGCGTTTTTTAAAATTATATTTTACCAATTTTAGAAATTGAATTTGATAAAATGGATTCCATATTTAGAATCCATAATTTCAAATTTGGTATATTTTTCCCTTTTATTATTTTTCAATATGAATAATAACCATTGTAAAATTTTTCTGCAATGTAAAGGCCAAATCATGTTAATATATGTTAAAACTAAGTAGAAAATCCAAATATTTTTATCATATTTCTTCTTATATGAATTTTATTATATAATGTTCAGTTTAATCTAGAAATTTATTTGTTTAATGGTCAAATATTTAGTAAAATTACTTACATAGTATTTGGAAAAATGAATGTTATAAGTAATCGCTCTCTATGTTTTAAATATCTCTTATATGTCCATATAGTAACAAAAAAATGTTTTGAACGAATATAAATGATTATTTTGATATTAATGAAATTAATTTCAAAATAAAAATTTATTTAAAATTTTAATAAATTAAATAGTTACCATAAATTTTTATATAACACCGTCACAATATTTATTCAATTAATAGAATGATAAAATAAATTATTTTTAAAAGATTAAACGTAATAAAAATTGAGTGAATTTTTGTGATTCATGAATTTTATAGATAAATTTGGGATATTATTGTTTTTAAAGGATTATATTCAATTGATAACATTTTTTTAAGTCTTTTCGGTCAAATTTATTAAATAGTGGAATGTTGACATTAATGATATTTTTTGAAAATAATTTTCTATTAAATTATGTAAAAATAATAAAAATAATGTAAGAGGAAAATTAGGATAATAAATGTTCTAAAATTTGATCTTTTTCTATTTATTATTCAATAGTTACCGTATAAATTAAAATATAACTCTTTAATTGAGAAAAAGTTATTACCACGATTAATATTAAAATGGGTTTACTATGTCTTTAAACCAAAATATAAGATTTGAGACACATCATAAAACTATAACTTTTTTATTTCTTATAATGCAATTTAAATAAAGTAATATCTTATATTCTAATACATATCCTTTTTAAAGCTTTTTTTACTAGATAATCTTAGTTATATTTTAATCTTTTAGAAAATATCTATAGTGCCCCACAACTCAGTTATAAAAGGGAACCTCATCCCCTCATTCATTCACACCTTTGGAGCCTTATATATTAACCCTAAACTAAAAAATATATATTTGAAAATTAATTATACACATTATAAAGGTGATTTTATTCCCAAAGGTATAGCCCTAGGATCCTTAATGGGAGATCTAGAGGAGTTCTTTTAAAGGAGAGGTAATAACCTCATCCGATCAATTTATTTTTAATTATTATCTAACCTTATGTAAATATATATTAATATATATGGGATGTTAAATTTAATATTATAAATATTCTTAAATATTCTTAATTTTATTAAACCACATTTATTCACTCTCTATCCATCAATTGGGTGTGAAAGTATCGCTAGTTCCTACGATTGACTTACCATCTCCACAAAGCGATACATTTCATATCTCAACGCCCTATTTTTTGGATATGTATTTATATGGTTTTAATGTTTATATATAATAATAATGAAACAATTATAATTATATAATGATAATATAAAATCTACATTATTACCTTTAATATTTTGGGAAACGATAACGCCGCACAAGTGTATATGTGGACTACCACCTCCATGAAGCGATGTGATTCATTTTTCATTTATGTTTTACTTAGACGGAAATAATAATGGATTTAATAAATATATATAACATATATAATAGTATAAATATTATTTAATGATGAATTATTATTAACCTTTATTTCATTCTATATATCAAAAAATGAAAACAATGTTCATGTGTACGTACGACCCACCGTCTCCATGAATGGTGTAATTTATTTTTTATCTCTATATTATATGAATGAGACTAATAATTTATAAAATAAATATATATTATATTTAAATATTTATAGAATTTATATATATCACATAAAAATGATATATAAAAAAGGACCAAAACTACCTAACCCAAATATACATGAAAAATGAACCAGAAATCACCCAAAATATTGATTTTAACAAACAACTGTTAAAAAATAGGTTATAAAAGGTAATAAGTAAATAATATATGGCGTGATATATATGAATATCTTTATATAAAATATTTATAATGAATATTTATTTATTCTATATGAGGTTCCAATTCATATGAAGGTAGTTTGACCTAATGTAAATGATTTTCATCTCACTTTTATTTCTGTGGGACAAATGCCATATTCACCACATTTTTTTATTTTGTGGTGTATGTAGTTAACTTTAATGAATTATTGGATACATATAATTTATTTTATGGGGATTTAAATATTCATCTAAGGATATTTGTTTCATGGAGATTAAAATTCAAATGATTGCAAAGAGGTAAGTGTTCTCTGTCATAATCTCATTATTTATCGAGATTATTTATGAATAAAATTATGATAATGAAATTTCAGTATTTTACTCTCAAGAAACTCATGAATTTTATTATCCTATGGGTATTTCTTAGAAATAAAATTTCTCTTTTAATTTTCATCACCTTAATTACTCAAGATACAAAAAATATTTGTTAAGGGAAAATCATTTTATTACTCTCTTCAATCAAAAAACAATTTTATTAAATATCCATGTTTTCTAAAAAAATTTAACTAACGTTTTGAATAATTCTCCTATAATATTTATTTTTTACCCATATTTAAATTTTTACAAAATTGGTTGAAAATGATTATTCATATTTTTTTCCAAATAAATTACTTTTTTATGTTTTTCAAAATGTTTGAAAGGAATGTTTTTTAACTAACAGGATATGAATAATGTTTCCCACCATCATGACTAATAAATTATTTAAACATTCCATTATAGGTTTCCCTCATTATATTCAATGAAAATTTCTTCGATATTATTTCTGATATTTTTATATTTTAAAGAAGTGATTTCAAAATGGAAAGGATATTTTAATAAAAAGATCAATGATATTTCAATAATATTTCTATTTAAAAAGACCCCTTGATTTTACTTATGAATTACTAGAAATATTATCAAAGGATAAAATCATTGTTCTTTCTTAGTTGTTTATTTGATGAAAAGTTGTGTATAGAATCCATTACGTTTCCGTGGGTAATGCTATTTTAAAATGATGGAATGTTTATGAAACCCATTTTTTCTATGGGTTATACTATGATGAAATGTTTATAAGACCCATTTTTTCATGGATTTTTCTATTATGAATGTTTTATGATGTTGTTGGACACATATATACGAATTTAATTATATAATGGATCAGAAATATATCTTCCTCCAATGATTGTGTAAATATTGGTATCTCATTATATAAACAGGTCTATGATGTGGAGTTTACCTAGTCCAGTATGAGACTCTATCCACTATGATAGTTTTGAGAGTGAACCATGACTACTATGATGGTTTGGGGTGTGAAACCAGTCTACTATGATAGTCTTGAGAATCCTTGAATGTAATTAAAAAATATATCCTATTTTTTATCATTTTGTGGAGTATGAAGGGTGAAATTTATTTAAAGAGGGGTATAATGTAACACCTTAAAATTTTATTGAATATTTATTTTTAAATTAAATTTAATATCATCAATAGTTTGTGTTGCCAACGAGCCTGTACCATAGTGGTACAGGCTCCTGCTTGGCATCCAAAAGTCCCAGGATCAAATCCGGGTAGGGACTAATTTCTGGGGTACAGTAGCAGTACTATAGTAGTGGTGGCACTGTAGCAGGAACTGTAGTGGCGGTGGTAGTGTAGCAACAAGAGTACTGTATCAATACTATTCATCGAGAGGCTCTTTGGGCCAAAAAATGGTCTTTCAAGACTTGTATTCCGGCCACTTGTCCTTGGGCCTTCGGGCTATGTAATGGGTCTCCCTATACCCAGTATACAGAGGTATTTTATTTAAAATAATAAAATGAGGCTTCAACCCCAACCTTTTAAAAAAATCAATAGATTGTGTTACACACAATACTGAGTTTAAAAAACTGTGAGATACAATTAAAATATTTTTATTACCTAGTTCTTGGATTAGTGGGTATGAACATGAATACCTAAATTATGAAATAATTCATTTTTAAATATATATAAATTAATTCCTTTTTTATTAACTAATTTTATATTAAAAAATTATTTGAATGAAAAAATGTCATTTTTCAAAAAAAAAATTGGTTTTATTGACACAATGTATTTTTATCTTAATAAATGAAATAATTTACTATTGGTGACTGATTTTAATGAAATTTTAATATTATATAGGAAATCAATTATTTCATCATTTATTTAAAATTTGTTTGCATGAGATAAGAATAAATCACATCTTATGCATAAAAATGTATTTTTCATAAAAAAAGATTTTCGTTACGTGTCGTATGCTTATTTTAAAAATAATTTTTATGCCTTTTTGAAATTGAATTTGATAAAATGTATTCTTTATTTTGAATTAGGAGAATGAAATATTTTAAATGGGACTTTCTATTTTTGGTCAATATGAATAGTAACCGTGGTAAAATTTATCATCTTGGTAAAGGAAAATCTGGTTAATATATGTTAAAACTAAGTTATAAGGGCACAATTTTCCATCCGAATTATTTCTAGATAAAGTTAATTCTACAATTATCACCTTAATCTTGAAATTTATTATTTTTATATGAAACCTGTCCATGAAAATGATCTATATAATATTTAAGTAATGAATGTTACAAAATGTCACTCTCTTTGTTTTAAATGTATTTTATATATCCATATAAGAAAAAATGTCATGTTATTAAGGAATATAAATGTCTATTTTTGTATTATTGAATTTATTTTCAACATAAAAATTTATTATAATTTTTAGAAACTATTTAATAACCATAAATTCCTATACAACATTTATACATTATTTATTCAATTACTATAAAAAATAAATGATTTTATAAAAATTAAAAGTATTATAATTTCAGTGATTTATAGAGTTACATGAATTTTTTGTTTAATATGACATATTATTGTCAATAAAGGACTTTATTCAAAATAAAATATTTTATTTAAATTTTCTAGGTTAAATTAAATAAATAATGCCAATATTAACATTAGTTGTATTTTATCAAAATAATGTTTTTTTGAAATACATAAAAATTATAAAAATATTTACAATGGAGAATTATAATAATATATGTTTTAAAATCCCATACTTTGTCCAGTTATGATTCAATGGTAACCTTATAAGTAAAATTAAATCCCTTTAATATTAAACATTATGTTACCATAGTTAGTACTAAAATGGTTATTTAAGGGGTTAAATCAAAAGACAATGTTAAAAAAACATATTAAACATATTTTTTTTCACCTCCCAATAATTTTACTGTGTTAAATTATACCTTTATTTTGTAAGTTGTGTACTTGAAATTTGATAATATTCTTTATAATAAAGGGGTTGATATTTGAATTTTTTTTTTCAGAAAACCCACATTTAAAAAAGGGTCAATAAATGTTTTTTCTATATAAAGAGTGAAATGGGCATACGAAGGTCACATAAATAACACATAACTAGGTTTGAAAATAGGATAAAATTATTTGGAGGTGAAAATATTGACATATAGGAATCAATAATCTCCATATAATTGTGGATATTGGTAGAGATAATTGATTATAAGAAATTGAATGATTTTGAGAAAGTGAATGACCACAAAACCATAAATCAATATCGTGTGAAAAGAAATTGATTCATAAAAAAGCAATGTAATATGCTTTGTTTTTGTTTCAAGATACTTTTCCTAGAGTTGAGGAATCAATTTACCATCAAGACTAAAAACATAATGAAATATAATTACTTAATAATTATCATTACATCTTTTATTATATTTCCACCACATTCCAATAGTTTTTTTCCAAATGATATGTAATAAAGATGAACTTTTCATGCCTAAAGCACTAAAATAAACTTATAACAGATAATATAATCCAAAAAATGATGGAAATAAAATTCTTATAAATTTTAATATTTACCAAAATTGAAATGGATAACACAATTTAATATAATATAAAAAATGTATAAACCTTCATATGATAATAAAATAAACTTTACATAAAAATTTACACAATAATAAATAAGGCTAAACATAGATTATTAATCAAATTAATATCCCTATATCCCTATTAAACTCAACATTAAATAAATTTTTAAAGAAAATGGTGATCTCATTAATTGCAACACACATTCCCAAAATTTTTTATTTCACTCTTCCCAAATAATATTTGATATTAAAGAACATGTTAAACCTAATATTTACATATATATATAACCCAATAGAAATCTTAAAAAACATAATTAATAACCATGATTAATCCCTATGTAATATTATAATTGATGTGAAATTTACCAAAATATCATGAATCAAATTTATATTCTTACCTAAAAGGTATTCCTTATATTGACCATAAATATCTCAGAAATATAACCTTAAAATTGAATAAATTTTCATCCATTAATAATATATATATCCGACTATAAAATTGACCAAAAAATCATAATATAAATATAATATACTAAACCAAAAAGTTTTTTAAAACTCAATATAGTATTCTTCCTAAAACCCAATAAATGTTTCAAATCACCTCAAAATACTATCACCTAAAAACTCAAAAGGGTTACCTAGGACTTCGAAAAAATGATCAAACATAAAATTTTAAACCCATGATGGTATTTATGACTCTTAAGTTAAACTATTATAAAAATTATTATCCAATGTTATCTTTAAACTCTTATGATACGGACTCTTAGCGCCCTGAATCAGCACTATCAGATCCGGTGAAAAAACATTACATTATTGTTTTCTTAAAAATAAAAAATAACTTATTTCAACCACGAAAAACATAAAAAATCTAAAATAAATATTGGATCACTTAAATAAACATGTACCTTTTAGGATTTGAGTTCTATATAATTTATACCAGCACTTACATAATAATACACATATCTTCAAATTAATATTTTCATATTATACCTTGATTTTCGTATTTAATTTGATGTCATCAAAATTTTCCATAATATTATTAAAATATGTATACTTTAAACAAATAATTCATTTAACATTATTCTCTATAACCTAGGAAAACAAACACAATAAAGGTCATGCTTAGAGGTTCAGTATGGGTAAACATTGGAGATACCAATTGCTGATCATGTGTTAGAATAATATAATCATAAGGGTATATGAAATCATGATAATAACTTAAAAAGTTCATGAAAAATATATCATAAATCAAAATTTAATTTTATGTCATAAAACAATATCATTTTTATAAATATTAATACTAAGAGTGAGAAATAATCATAATTCAATCATGAACCCTGGGTTCAAATCATAAGCATAAAAATATGTCATGAGAGTGTAGAACAATCATAGGTATAAAAAATATTTCATATGTCAAGGTTAACTATTGATTCCAAAAAAATCATAATGGATCAAAAATCAATGTAACACCTTAGGATTTTATGATTTTTTTGAAATAAAATTAAGTTCTTCTATAGCTTGAGTTACATAAAATAACGAGTTTAATCGAATCATGAGATTATATTAAAATAATTTTATAGACTTAAACTTTTATTGGTGGGTATGAATGTTACTAAATATATTATGAATTATTTTTTGTTACATATGTATAAATTAATTATTTGCATATCAATTAATTAGATATAAAAATTAAAATCTTTTTAACGTAAAAGAGATATTTTTCAAAAATCAATTTTATTTCCCATAATGTAATATTTTAACAATAAATAAAATTATTGACTATTTATTAATTAGATTAATTATAATTGGGTATTATATATTAAATAAACTATTTTAAAATTTGTTTAATTTTTTTCCTGGAAAGGGAAAAGAATATATCATGTTTTATGCTTACGAATGCAATTATCGAAAAAGTGGATTTCATCATTTGTTTAATGCCTATTTTAAAATTAATTTTTACAAATTTTAGAAATTGAATCTGATAAAATGGATTACATTTTTATAATCTATAAGTTCAAATTTGGTATATTTTTCCCTTTTATTTATGGTCAACATGAATAATAACCATGCTAAAAATTTTCACCACGGTAAAGGCCAAATCATGTTAATATAGGTTAAAACTAATTAAAAAGTCCAAATGTTTTTATACTATTTGTTTTTATATGAATTTAATTAGATAATTATCACCTTAATGTCGAAATTTATTTGTCTAATGGTCAAATATCAATAATAATTACTTACATAGTATTTGTATAAAATATTCTTACAAGTCATCACTCTCTTAGTTTTAAATATCTCTTATATGTTGATATAGTAAGAAAAAAAAATATTTGATCAAATATAAATATTTATTTCGAGATTAATGAAATTAATTTCAAAATTTAAAATTATTTAAAATTTTAATAAATTAAATAGATACCATTAATTTTTATATAAAACTATCACAATATTTATTCAATTAATAAAAAAATAAAAACAATTATTTTAAAAATATTAAACTCAATAAAATTTGAGTGAGTTATTGAGATACAATAATTTTATATATAAATATAATATATTATTGTTTTAAAGCATTATATTCAATTAACAAATTTTTTTTACGTCTTTTAAGTCAAATTTATTAAATAGTGGAAAACTGACATTAATGATATTTTTTCAAAATAATTTTTTATTAAATTATGTGAAAATAATAAAAATCATGTAAGAATAAAATTAGGATAATAAATGTTATAAAATTACATATTTTTCTATTCATTATTCAATAGTTACCTTGTAAATAAAAATATAACTAATTAATAGAGAAAAATATATTACCATGATTAATTTAAAATGGGTTTACTATGTGGTTAAAACAAAATATGATATTTAAAACACACCATAATCCAATAATAATTTTATTTATTTGATGAAATTTAAAGAAAATAACATCTTTTATTCTAATACCTATCCTTTTTAAGGCTTTTGTACTAGATAATGACTTTGTTATATTTTAATCTTTTAAAAAATATCAAAAGTGCCCCACAACTCAGTTATAAAAGGGAACCCCCTCCTCCCATTTTTTCAAACCTTTTGAGCCTTATATATTAACCCTAAACTAAAAAAATCAATTTAAAAAATAATTAAACACATTATAAACTTACTTTTTTTTCAAAAAGTCTATCCCTTGTATCCTTATGGGGAGATCTTGAGGAGTTATTTTAAAGAAGAGGCAATAACCTCAACTGATCAATTTCTTTTTAATTATTATTTTACATTATGTAAATATATATTAATATTCATTAAATATTAAATTTATGATTATAAACAATATTAATTTTTAATAATTTTATTAAACCACATTTATTCACTATCTATCCATCAAATGGGAGTGAAAGTATAGCTAGTTCCTACGTTCAGCATACCATCTCCACCAAGCGATACAATTCATTTCTCACCAACATATTTTATGGATATGTATTTATATAGTTTTAATGTTTTTATATGATAATAATTAAATAATTATAATTATATAAAGATAACATAATATCTACATTCTTACCTTTAATCTTTTGGGAAATGATAATGCCACAGATGTGTTCATGTGGACTACCACCTCCATGAAGCGATGTGATTCATTTTTCATTTATGTTTTACTTGAATAGAAATAATGATGGTTTAATAAATATATATGATATATACAATATTATAATTATTATTTAATGTTTAATTATAATTTACCTTTCTTTTATTCTATCTATAAAAAAATAGAAACAATGGTCATGTGTACGTATGACCCACCGTCTCCATGAATGGTGTAATTCATTTTTTATCTCTATATTATAAGAATGAAATTAATAATTTATAAAATTAATATATATTATATTTAAATATTGATTAAATTTATTTATATTACATAACCATGATATATATAAAATGGCCAAAACTACCTATCACAAATATACATGAAAATTGAAGCAAAAATCACCTAAAATATTGATTTTAACAAACAACTGTAAAAAAATATGTGATAAAAGGTAATAAGTAAATCATATATGGTGTGATATATATGAATATGTTTCTATAAAATATTTATAATAATTATTTATTTATTTTATATGAGTTTCCAATGCATATGAATGTTGTTTGACCTAATGTAAAAAAAATTTCTTCTCACTTTTATTTCTATGCGACAAATTGCATATTCACCACATTTTTCTATTGTGTGGTGTATATAGTTACCTTTAATGAATTTTTGGAAACATATAATATATTTTATGGGGATTTAAATATTCATCTAAGGATATTTGTTTCATAGAGTTTACAATTCAAATGATTCTAAAGAGGTAAGGGTTATATGTCACATTATCATTATTTATCCAGTTTGTTTATGATTAAAATTATTATTATCAAATTTTATTATTTAACTCTCAATAAACTCATGAATTTCATTATCCTATGGGTATTTCTTGAAAATAAAAGTTATCCTTTAATTTTTATCACCTTAATTACTCAAGATACAACAAATAATTTTTAATGTAAAATCACTTTATTTACCTCTTCAATCAAAAAACCATTTTATTTCATATCCGTGATCTCTAAAAAAATTAGATAAGGTTTCGAATAATTCTCCTATATTTGTTAATTTTTTACACATATTTAATTTTTTACAAAATTGGTTGAAAATGATTCAATTTATTTCTTTCCAAATAATGTACTTTTTTAAGTTTTGTAAAATGTTTTAAAGGAATGATTTTTAACTTATATGATATGAATAATATTTCCCACCATCATGACAAATAAATTATTTAAAGATTCCATTATAGGTTTCCCTGGTTATTTACAAATAAAATTTCTTCTATATTATTTTTTATATTTTTATATTTTAAAGGAGTGATTTCAAAATGGAAAAACTATTTTACAAAAAATGTTTAATGATATTTTAACAGTATTTCTATTCATAAAATAACTCTTCATTTTACTTATTATTTTCTATAAGTACAATCCAAGGATAACATCATTGTTCATTCTTGGTTTTTTTGTGTTTATGATGAAAAAATGTCTATGAAAACCATTATTTTTCCATTGGTTATGCTATATTAAAATGATGGAATGTTTATGAAACCAATTTTTTCTATGGGTTATACTATGATGAAATGTTTAAAAAACCCATTTTTTCATGGATTTTGGTATGATGAATGTTTTATGATGTTTTTGAAAAGATATAGATGAATGTAATTATATGACGGGTTAGAAATATATCTTCCTCAAATGATGTGGTAAATATTGATATCTCATGATATAAACAGGTCTATAATGTGGAGTTTACCATGTTCAGTATGAGACTATATCCACTATGATAGTTTTGGGAGTGAACCTTGACTACTATGATGGTTTGTTGAGTGAACCCAGTATTCTATTATTTCCTTGGGAATCTATGGATGTGATTAAAAAAATATATCCTATTTTTTTATCATGTTGAGGAGGATGAACGGTGAAATTGATTTCAAGAGGGGTATAATTTAATGCCTTAAAATTTTATTGAATATTTATTTTTAAAATAAATTTAATTTCATCAATAGTTTGTGTTACACACAATGCCGAGTTTAAAAAAACTGTGAGATACAATAAAAATATTTTTATTACCTAGTTGTTGGATCAGTGGGTATGAACATGAATACGTAAATTTTGAAAAAATGTATTGTTAAATATATATAAATGAATTATTTTGGTATCAATTAATTTTATATAAAAAATCATTTTAATGAAAAAGTGTCATTTTTCAAAAAATGGGTTTAATAAGCACAATGTATTTTTATCTTAATAAATGAAATAATTTACTATTGGTGACTTATTTTAATGAAAATTTCATAATATATCGTAAATCAATTATTTTAACATTTTTTAACATTTTTTTGGCATGAGATAAGAATAAACCATGTCTTATGCCTAAAGATGTATTTTCTTAAAAGAAGAGTTTCATTACGTGTTTTATGTTTATTTTAAAAATAATTTTTGTGCCTTTTTGAAATTGAATTTGATAAAATGGATTATGTAATTTTAATTAAGAGAATGATATATTTTTAATGGGACTGTTTTATTTATGGTCAATAATAATAGTAATAGTGGTAAAATTTATCATCTTAGTAAAGGAAAAAAATGGTTAATCTATGTTAAGACTATGTGATAAGGCCATGATTTTCCATCCTAATTATTAGTGGATAAAGTTAATTCTACTGTTAACACCGTAATCGTTAAATATTTTATTTTTTTGGAAAACTATCCAAGAAAATGATCTATACAATAATTAAAGTAACAAATGTTACCAAATGCCAGTCTCTTAGTTTTAAATGTCTATTATATATTCATATAAGAAAAATGGAATGTTATTAATGATTGTAATTGTCTATTTGGATATTTTTGAATTTATTTTCAATATAAAAATTTATTTATAATTTTTAGAAACTATTTAATTACCATAAATGCTTATACAACTTTGATAAAATATTTATTAAATTACTATAAAAAATAAATGATTTTAAAAATATTAAAAGTATTATAATTTGAGTGATTTATAGTGTTACATGATTTTTTTTGTTTAATATGACATATTATTGTTATTTAAGGACTTTATTAAAAAAACCTTTTATTTATTTTCTCTATGTCAAATTAAATGATTAATGTCAATATTAACATTTGTGGTATTTTATGAAAATAATATTTATTTAAAATAAATAAAAATTTTAAAAATATTTACATTAGAAAATTACAATAATATATGTTTTAAAATCCCATATTTTATCTAGTTATGATTCAATGGTAACATTATAAGTAAAATTAAATCCCTTTAAGATTGAAAATGATGTTACCATATTAAGTGCTAAAATGGTAATCTAAGGGGATAAATCAAAAGACACGGTTAAAAACACATATTAAACAGATGACTTTTTCACCTCCCAATTATTTTAGTGTGTTAAATTATACCTCTATTTGGTAAATTGTTTCCTTAAAATTAGAAATTATTCTTTATATTAAACGGGTTGATATTTGAAAAATCCATTTTGGAAAAACCACATTTTAAAAAGGGTTAATAAAACATTTTCATATAAAGAGTGAAATGGAAATATGAAGGTCATCGAAATAACACATAACTCGGTTTACAAATAGGATAAATTTTTTGGGAGTTGAAAATATTGACATGTAGGATACTATAATTTCCAAATAATTATGGACCCTAGAAGAGATAATTGATTATAAGAAATTTAATGATTTTGCGAAAGTCAATGACCACAAAACCATAAATAAATATAGTGTGAAAAGACATTGATTCATTAAAAATTAATGTAATATGAAATTGTATTGTTTTAAGATACTTTTTCTAGAGTTGATGAATTAATTTACTAACTATACTAAAACCATAAGGAAATATAATTACATAACAAGTATAATTATATCTTTTATTATATTTCCACCAAATTATCATCTTTTCTTTCTAAATGATATGTATTGAAGATGAAATTTTCATGCCTAAAGAACTAAAATAAACTTATAAAAGATAATATAGTCCACAAAAGGATAGAAATATAATCCTAATAAATTTAAATATCAACCGAAACTGAAATGGGTAACCCTATTTAATATAATATAAAAAATGTATAAACCTTCATATGATAATATAATACACATTTCTTAAAAATTTTCACAATAACAACTAAGGTTAAACATAGATTATTAATCAAATAAATATCTCTATATCCCTATTAAACTCAACATTAAAGAATCTTTTAATGTCAATTGTGTTCTCATTAATTTCAACACACATTCCTAAAAATTTAATTTCAATCTCCCAAATAATATTTTATGATGGAGAACATGTTAAACCAAACAGTTACATATACATAATAATCAATTTAAATCATAAGAAAATTAATTAATAACAATTATTAATCCTTATATAATATTATAATTGATATGAAATTTACCAAAATATCATGAATCAAATTTAGATTATTACCAAAAAGGTATTCCTTATATTGACCATAAATGTCTCAAAAATGTCACCTTATAATTGAATCAATTGTCATCCATTAAGAATATATATATCCAACAATAAAATTTTCCATAATAATCTTAACATAAATATAATATAGTAAACCAATTTTTTTTAAACCTCAATATAGAATTCCTCTTAAATCCCAATAAATGTTTCAAATCACCTCAAAATACCATCACCTAACAAATCAAAAGGGGTACTTATGACTTCAAAATAATGATAAAAATTAACATTTTAAACCCATGATGGTATCTATATCTCTTAAGTTAAACTATTATAAAAATTTTTTTATCTAAAGTTATTTATAACCTGTTATGATAACAACCGTAAGAGCCCTGAATACGCACTATCGGATCCGGTGCAAAATCATTACATCTCTTCATTTCTTACTAATAAAAATGAACCTATTTCAACCACCCAAAACATAAAAAATTAAAACTAAATATTGGATCACGTAAAAAACCATTAACCTTTTAGGATTTGAGTTTTATAGAATTTAGACAGTTACATACATAATAGTACCTATGTCTTCAAATTATTATTTTCATTTTATACTTAGATTTTCCTATTTCATTTTATGTCATCAAAATTTCCCATAAAATTATTAAAATATGTATCATTTATAAAAATAATTCATTTATCATTATTCTCTATAACCTAGGAAAACTAACCTAATAAAGGGCGTAATTAGAGGCTCAGTATGGGTAAACATGGGAGATACCAACTACTGATCATATGCTAGAATAATATAAGCTTCAGGGTATATGAAATCATGATAATAACATAAAAGGATAATGGAAACTATATCATAAATCCTAATTTCATTTTATTTCATAAAATAATATCATTTTTATAAATATGAATACTAAGAGTGAAAAATCATCATAATTCAATCATGAACCCTTAATTCAAATCATAAGCATAAAAACATGTTATGGGAGTGGAGAACCAACTAAGGTATAAAAAATATTTCATATTTCAAGGTTAAATATTGATTCCATAAAATCATAGCGGATCAAAAATCAATGTAACACCTCAGGATTTTATGATTTTTTTAGAAATAACTTTAAGTTCTTCTATAGATTGTGTTATGTAAAATAACGAGTTTAAACGAATCATGAGATACTATTAAAATAATTGTATATACATAATGTTTTATTGGTGGGTATGAATATTAGTAAATATATTATGATTTTTTGGGTACATATGTATAAATTAAATATTTTAAAATTAATTAATTAGATATAAAAATAAAAATACATTTTAATGTAAAAAAGTTATTTTTCTAAAAATCAAATTTTATGAGCATAATGTAATTTTTTCATAATAAAAAAATTATTAACTATTAATTAATTAATTTATTTATAATTAGATATTATATATTCAATAAATAATTAAAAAATGCATTTATTTTCTTTCCTAGCATGGGATAAGAATATACCATGTTTTATGGTTATGAATTCAATTTTCAAAAAAGTGGATTTCATCATTTGTTTACTGCTTATTTTAAAATTATTTTTTACTAATTTTAGAAATTGAATTTGATAAAATGTATTCCATATTTAGAATACACAAGTTGAAATTTGGAATATTTTTCCCTTTTATATTTGGTCAATATGAATAATAACCATGGTAAAATTTTTCACCATGGTAAAGGCCAAATCATGTTAAAATAGGTTAAAACTAAGTATTAAGTCCAAATGTTTTTTCCAATATCTTATTATATGAATTCAATTATATAATTATAAACTTAATCTCTAAATTTAGTTGTCTAATGGTCAAATATCCAGGATAATTACTTACACAGTATTTGTATAAAAGAATGTTACAAGTCATCACTATCTTAGTTTTAAATATATCTTATATGTCCATATAATAACAAAAGAATGTTTTGAATGAATTTAAATGTTTATTTTAAGAATAATGAAATTAATTTCCAAATTAAAAATTATTTAAAATTTTAGTAAATTAAATAGTTACCATAAATATTTATATAACACCATCACAATATTTATTCAATTAATAGAAAAATAAAATAAATTATTTTCAAAATATTTAACATAATAAAAATTGAGTGAGATATTGAGATACATAAATTTTATAGATAAAATTAATATATTATTTCTTTTTAAGGATTATATTCAATTTAAAACATTTTTGTTATGTCTTTTAAGTAAAATTTATTAAATAGTTGAAAATTGACATTAATGACATTTTTTCAAAATAATTTTTTATTAAATTATGTAAAAATAATAAAAATCATGTAAGAACAAAAATAAGATAATAAATGTTCAAATATTACATATTTTTATATTTATTATTCAATAGTTACCTTATAAATAAAAATATAACTATTTAATAGAGAAAATGATACTACCATGATTAATGTTAAAATGGGTTTACTATGTGGTTATAACAAAATATAAGATTTAAATCACATCATACACCTATAAATTTTTTTTGATGCAATTTAAAGAAAATAATATCTTATATTCTAATACCTAGGATTTTTACTACTTTTGAACAAGATAATGACTTTGTTATATTTTAATATTTTAAAAAATATCAAAAGTGCCTCCCAACTCAATTATAAAAGTGAACCTCATCCCCTCATTTATTCACACCTTTTGAGCCTTATATATTGACCCTAAACTAAAAATAAATGAACTAAAAAATTAATTAAACACATTATAAAGGTGGTTTTATTCCAAAATGTCTAGCCCTAGGATCCTTAAGGGGGGATCTAGAGGATTTCTTTTAAAGGACAGGTAATAACCTGAAGCAATCAATTTCTTTTTAAATTTTATTTTACCTTATGTTAATATATATTAATATTCATTAATTATTAAATTTAATATTATAAACATTATTAATTATTATTAATTTTATTAAACCACATTTATTCACTACCTATCCATCAAATGGGAGTGAAAGTTTAGTTAGTCCCAACGTTCTGCTTACCATGTCCACAATACGATACATTTCATTTCTCACCACCATATTTTGTGGATATGTATTTCGATGGATTTAATATTTATATGTGATAAAAATGAAACAATTATAATTATATAATGATAATATAATATCTACATTTTTTACATTTAATCTTTTGGGAAACGATAACGTCGCACATGTGTACGTGTGGACTACAACCTCCATTAAGCGATGTGATTCATTTTTCATTTATGTTTTACATGGATGAAAATAAATATAGTTTAATAAATATATATGATACATATAACATTATAATTATTATTTAACTATTAATTATAATTTACCTTTATTTAATTCTATCTATCAAAAAATGAAAACAATGTTCAAGTGTATGTACGACTCACCCTATAAATGGTGTAATTCATTTTTTATCTCTATATTATATGAATGGGAATAATAATTTATAAAATTAATAAATATTATATTTAAATAATGATTAAATTTATATATATTACATAACCATGATATATATAAAAGGACCAAAAATACCAAAGCCAAATATACATGAAAAATGAAGTAGAAATCACCCAAAATATTGATTTTAACAGACAACTGTAAAAAATAGGTGATAAAAGGTTATAAGTAAATCATATATGGTGTGATATATAATAATTTTTTTATAATATATATATAATTAATAGTTATTTTATTAATATGAGGTTCCCATGCATGTGAATGAAGCTTGACATAATGTAAAAGATTTTTGTCCCACTTTTATTTCTGTGGGACAAATGCCAAATTCACCACTTTTTTCTATTGTGTAGTGTATATAGTTACGTTTAATGAATTTTAGGATACATATAATGTATTTTATGGGGATTTAAATATTCATCTAATGATATTTTTTTCATGGATTTTATAATTCAATAGATTCTAAAGAGGTAAGGGTTCTATGTCACAATCTCATTGTTGATCATTTTTTTATGATTAACATTAAGATGATTAAATTTCATTATTTAACTCACAAGAAACTCATGAATTTTATTATCCTATGGGTATTTCTTGAAAATACATGTTCTTCTTTAATTTTCATCACCTTAATTACTAAGGATACGGAAAATAAATTTTTAAGGGAAAATCACTTTATTATTCTCTTTAGTCAAAAAAACATTTTCTATCACATCAATGTTTTCTAAAATATTTTTAAATAAATTTTTGAATAATTCTCCTATAATAATTTATTTTTTACCTATATTAAAATATTAACAATTTTCTAAAATGATTTTTCTTATCTTTTTTCAAATCAAGTACTTTTTTTATGTTTTTGAAATTTTTTGATAGGAATGTTTTTTAACTTATAGGATATGAATAATATTTCCCACCATCATGACTAATCAATTATTTAAATATTCCATTATAGGATTCCCTAGCTATATTCAAAGAAACTTTTCTGTATATTATTATGGATATTTTTATATTTTAAAGAGCGGATTGAAAAATGGAATGGATATTTTCTAAAAATATGTTTATTGAAATTTTAATGGCATTTCTATTGCTAAAAGACCCCATGATTTTACTTATGATTTACTAGAAATAATGTCCAATGATAAAATCATTGTTATTTCTTGGTTGTTTTGTGATTATGATGAAAATATGTGTCTGAAATCCATTAGGTTTCCATGGGATATGATATATTAAAATGATGGAATGTTCATGAAACCCATTTCTTTTTAATGAGCTATAATATGATGAAATGTTTATAAAACCAGTTTTTTCATAGATTTTAGTATGATGAATGTTTTATGATGTTGTTGAACACATTTATATGAATTTAATTATGTGATGGGTTAGAAATATATCTTCCTCCAATGATTGGGTAAAAATTGATATATCATGATATAAAAAGGTCTATAATGTGGAGTTTACCTAGATCAGTGTGAGACTCTATCCACTATGATAGTTTTGGGATTGAACCTTAACAACTATGATGGTTTGAGGGGTGAACCCAGTCTACAATGATATTTATGGGATCCAATAATGTAATTAAAAAATATATCCTGTTTTTTATCATATTGATGACTATGAAGGGTGAAATTTATTTCTAGAGGGGTATAATGTTACTCCTCAAAATTTTATTGAATATTTATTTTTAAAATAATTTAATTTCAACAATACTTTGTGTTACACACAATACCGAGTTTAAATAAACTGTGAGATACAATTGAAATATTTTTATTACATAGTTGTAGGTATATTGGGTATGAACATGAATACATAAATTATGAAAAAATTTAATGATAAAAATATTTATATAAATGAATTCTTTTGGTATCAATTAATTTTATATAAAAAAATCATTTTATGAAAAAGTGTCAATTTTCAAAAAATTTGGTTTTATAAACAAAATTTATTTTTATCTTAATAAATGAAATAATTTACTATTGGTGAATCATTTTAATGAATGTTTCATATTATGTAGTAAATCAATTATTTCACCATTTATTTAACATTTTTTTGGCATGAGATAACAATAAACCTTGACTTATGAATATAAATGCATTTCATTAAAAAAAGATTTTTGTTACATGTTGTATGCTTATTTAAAAACTAATTTTTTTGACTTTTTGTAATTGAATTTGATAAAATGGATTCTATATTTTGAATTAGGATAATGAAATATTTTAAATGAGACTTTTTTATTTTTGGTCAATAAGAATTGAAATCATGGATGCATTTATCATATTAGTAAAAAAATCTGGTTAATCTATGTTAAAACTATGTGATAAAGACATAATTTTCAATCCTAATTATTAATAGATAATGTTAATTCTACTGTTATCACCGTAATCTTGATATTTATTTTTTTATTGGAAATCGTTCCATGAAAATGTTCTATATAATATTTAAAGTAATGAATGTTACAAAATGTCACCCTCTTAGTTTTAAATGTCTAATATATATCCATATAAGGAAAATGGCATGTTGTTAATGAATATAAATGTCTATTTGTATATTATTAAATTTATTTTCAATATAAAAATTTACTTATAATTTTTTGAAACTATTTAATTACCATAAATTCTTATACAACATTGATACATTTTTATTCAATTACTATAAAAAATAAATTATTTTGAAAAAAATAAAAGTATTATAATTTGATTGATTTATAGTGTTACATGAATTTTGTTGTTTAATACGACTGTTTCCCTCTAGAATGGGGGATGATCTCATTGATTTAAGATTCAAACATTCCAAACGGTTTCTAACTAGTTTTTTCGTATAACGAGAAACATCCAATGATTCCATATCCATTTGAACCTACTTTCTAAAGGTAGGCGCTCATTAGTTGTGGACTGATGGGGCTTAGGAATTTGTATTGGTGGAGAGGATGGAAGGTCGGGCTCATCACACCTTTTTGAGGGGAACTATTTTTTACTCCGGGACTCTCTTTATAGATTTAAGTTATGTTCGTGAATCCTTATTACATTACCATGTATAAAAGGATTTTTTCTTTAGATCTGACATTCAATGATTGATATGTTAGAAATTTAGAGAATCTTTTATATGTATTTGAGGTTCTTCGTCGATAGAGAATCATCAGTATTTTTTAGAGATTCTTAGTCAATGGAATCCTTTGATACATAAAAGTCACATGTCCATTATGATGACCATACTTGTTTTAAAGCCACTCAGTGGGGCACTTGAAGTATATTGTCATTCAGAAGGACATGGATTATTTCAAATTTGGGATCGTACCCGCAGATGGGCTGCCTACGTATCCTTTGTTTTGGAAGAGGAATGAGAACCCACATAGTTCAAGTAAGGGAGTATGCTGTTTATGCATAATTGATGGCCCAAAGAAAGATATCATGATTACTTTTAATCTCTAATCTCACATGATTCATGCTCGGTGTGAGAAACAAGAGGTATTGGCGAAACCAGACAACTGGGCCATGAAAGATGCAATGATGTGGGGATTATTTGTGTATGACTACCCAAATAGATGAGGATTAAGATTTAATTCAGGGAAGAAATAAAGGAACATGTTCCATAAAGGTATAAGTGCTTCATGGAGATTTGGACACTCTAATCTTGGGGCTTACTCCTAAGGAAGATGACAAAGTTAGGAGGGGACTTATGATTGGGTTTTACTCCAGAGAAGGAAGCCCAGATCAAAAGGAAATTAAGACTGGTAAAGAGAAATTAAAACTGGGGCTTACTCCTGAGAAGAAGGCCTAGGTTACGGGTTTTGAAAGATTAAGGGACTTGGGGCTTACTCCTAAGGAGGATGCCCATATTTGTGAATTTTATGATTGGGGCTTACTCCTAAAAAGGATGCCCATATTAGAGGACTTGGGGAATACTGCTAAGGAGGATGCCCAAAATTAATGGGAATTATGACTGGGGATTACTCCTGAAAAGGAGGCATAGATAAATGAGGACTTGGGGCTTACTCCTAAGGAGGATGCCTAGGTTAAGGGGTTCTATCATCTTAAAATATGAGGTTGAATGAATGAAATATCAATCGTTAGTGACATAAAGATGTGTAAATCACTAGGTTTTGAGAGATATTCCACATAATTCCTTTCAGATAAGGAAGTCAATCAAGAAAACATGTCATAGATGGCTTTGAAGAATTTCTTGAAGACTGAATCTTGAATAGGAGATGTGGAATGGTATAAGAGAGATGAAATGGGTAGGAAAGGCACCCAAAAAGGTAGGGGTGCGCAAGTCCTGACAGGCGCGCAGGTAATGCATGGGCGCGCAAGTCCCTGGTCGCCCAGGTATACCTGCGAGGCACATGGGTACATGCGTAATTGTTAACCAATAGGGTAACACTTGGGAGATCCTTGACCAAAGCCTTTAGAATTATCCTTAGGTACTTCCAGAAGAGAGGCGCGCCAGTTTTAATGAGTAGGTAAGGAGGCGCGCAATTTTTAATGAGTAGGTAAGGAGGCGCGCAAGTATGTTCATTTCCCTTAAGGGTAAAACACCTTAGGCGGGCAAGTGTTAGTGAATTCTAACACCTAGACCTTACTCCTCTTGTTTAGACCTTCCATTATAGTTAAAGAATTACCTTAGAAGTGTTCGGAAGACACGAAGAAGAGATTTGGACATTCAGAGATCTGTATCTGAATTCTTAAAAAAATTCCACCTAAAATGGGGGGCCCACCGGGGCTATTTATAGGCTGGAGAAGACCCCGGGCGGTTATCACTTAGGGCGCGCAAGTGACTTGCGCGACCAACTGCGGCCCGCAATTGTACTTGCACCACCATTGTAGAACTTGCGCGACCCTTGGGAAATGTTCCTCTTATTCCTTCCTTTTTTAAATTTTTGATATTTTTCCAATGGCTGAATCATTTTGAGCTAAGATATTCCCCTTTTCCAATCATTAGACTCTGTAATGAAAGGAGCGTCAACAAAAGCCCCCCCTCAGAGTTGGATCCAAATGAAATGAGGATTTGACTCTGAGGAAATCTAGAATCAAAAGGAAATTGGGGCACACAAGGTATGGCGCACAAATGAGCTTCGGGCATGCAGGGCCTGGTGTGCAGGGGTACGACCTTATCTATAAATAGAGGGAATCACTTCACGCAAAGCACCCGACTCTTTCTTGTCCTTTTATCTCGGTTGGCAAGTGGACTCCGGATCTCGTTTGTCCTCGCTTCTTTCTTCTTGCGTCGTGCTTCTGTATCTTGTGTCTCGTTGCTGTTTAATGTTTCTAGACTTGTATTGTGAAACCTGCGCACCCAATACTTGTGCAACCATAGGAGACTTGCGCGCCAACTATGGGACTTGTGTTCCTTAATTAGTTAGCCAATTTCTTCAAATCCTTCACAAATTTTATGAAAAATTAACATACTTTAATAGTTAATTATTCAACTTTTGTATAGATCAAATGGCTCTAAAGAGAATCGGAACGAATGATGAACTGGCGAGCAAAAGAATTGATGAGATGATGGAAATCATTGGCCACGATTACTATTCCATCTGTGAAAGCACTCTTCCTAACTTGGTTAAGTATCTGAAGAAATATCATCCTGATTTCCCACACAGCATCTATCCACCTCTGTATGGCCATGGTAATCAGCAAGATGTCAATATTCCATAGGCAAAGAACTATCTCCAGCCTTCCCGGTTTCAGTCGTATACCAACTTTTCTTCAGCGAATGTCTCAACTTCAGGAACATTTTCAAATGATGGAACAGTAAAGAAAGCCTATATAATTCATCATAGCTCTTGTGCACCAGATTTGAAACTTCACAAACCTGAGCTGCAACCACATTGTTATCCTTCAATCATTCAAAATTCTCATATGGATCAATCCAAAGGCTGGAAGGAGAAATGGGAATTCCGTTCCGGAGGAGGGGTGAAGCCAACTTGGATGTGGGCTTATTGGGTGCGACAAACTTGTGAAGAGTTTGTCGAGCATCTGAAGGGAGCTAAAATTTCTGAAGCCGTCTGGGCTGGGCAGACGTATGTTTATAGGATTGATAATTTTGGATCAGAGTTGCTTAGCCTCTGGAGCCTAGAAACGAATTCTTTCCATCTGACCCATGGAGAAGTAGGCATTAGTTTGTAGGATGTCTACAAGATCTCAGGGGTTCCAATTTTGGGTGATATGTATGATGAATTCATCCCTCCGAAGGAAACTTTGAATGATCCAGAGAAGACTCCGAATTTGGTTTGAGAATTATTGAAGATTTATCATATGCTCAAATCTCAAAGACCTCAAAGACTCATTCTAGAAGGGATATTCACCCAGAGGAATGGATGGATGTGTTTATCAAGAAGAAGAGGGAAAAGGGGCCCACCTGTACTCGTCCTAGTATCTTCCCTAGAGCAGATAAGAGATGTTTTCCTGGCATATTCTGGCCGACTCTGGAAGCAAGAGAGTTTGAGAAATGGGGGTATGAAGTGAATCATAAAATCCTGGAGAAGACCCGTCTGGTAAGATTTTTAGCCTTATGGCTCAGTGTATATCTTTTGACAATAAGAGATTATAAGGGAGGCGTCAGGACAGGGACCGTAGTTATCGCAACCATGTTGGATGAGAGGAAGATGGTAAGGTTGGCTACCCCAGTTTTAGAAAAGATTCATAGGGGCTCACTCCATGTCTATATGGATAATTCTCCTTTGAGATTAGTGGGACCATTCCAAATTTTATGGGGATGGATCACCACTCACTTCCGGACATATGATGTTCAAAGTGAAATATAGATTCCTGGAAGTTATTTCAGGCCATCTGTTCAGGCCTTCTATGGATTTTGTCCTTTATACCTCAATGATTAAGATATTAGGCCAAGGCTGGGTATGCATATAGAATTCCACTTCTTTCCCTATGGAAATCCACTTTTGGGCGATTTGTTGAAGATGGATCAGCTAGCTTGGAACAGAGGTCTGACATACTGGCCTGTAGAGATGGTGTACTGGCCACCAGAATTGATGGGAAAATTATATGTGAGGCCTATGCTCCATATCGATTTGCATGACAATTCAAGTGTCTGCAGACAACTGTTGTATCTCCTCCAGTGCACGTCAGATCAGAGCAGCATCTAATGGTTGCTCAGCAACTATGGTTTCTAATGGCTATGGAAAGGACTGGGGTAGTCTTTGACTTACCAGATATTGAAGCGGTATGTAATTTAACCATATGCTATGCTGAAAATTGGATAGTGTCATATCCTGAGGTCATATTGAATAAACCTGTTTATTGGGTTGGGAAGAAGAAGAGAACCATTGAGAAAGAAACAATTCAGGTGGCAGGTGATTCTTCCACTCCAAAAGATGGTTCACCGAGTTCTTCAACTGAGGCAGATTCATCAGATTCTCAGAAGATACAACATGTGTCAAAACAGCCACGTGCCGTATATAATACTCCTGTCAGAATCATGAGAGCCACTCCATCAACTCCTAGTGAGTTACTTTATTGCAGAAATTTAAATTTCAAGTAACTTTATAGAGTAAAAAGTTTTCATTATCTTTTTATAGTTACAGGAGCTAGAAGGAAATTAAAATCCATAGTCGTAGGACCCTCTTCACAGCCTTCTAGTATACCTACATATCTACGACCAAAGGCCATCTAGGCATGGCAGGATGTATACTGCGATACTGAAACTATCTGGCAGGAGCTATGTGAAGGGTTACGTATTCCTAGAATAGGGACTCTTCAGGATCCTGCAAATATTCATTTCAAGGATAACCCCAATGAAGTAAGAGCCTATGTCAAAGAGTTGAAGGCCAACATATATGCCACCGAAGATTCTATCCTGATCCCCATGCGGGTGAAGGAAATGATGGATCACGACGCCACTGATGAGGAGTGGTTTGAGTGAGTGGCTCCTGAAGATGTAAGTTTTCATTCCTAATTTGCTTTCAAACTTGATTTAAGTCGAAGCTTTGTTATTCAAGGAAATTGTTTTCTTCATCTTTTAGTTTTCCAAAACTACTGAGGTTCCTTTGCCACAGTATAGCCCTGGTGGTACTGCCATCGCGGCTGCTGGTGGATCTCCTCTCGAACTAGGCGAGATATTTCCAGGCCAGCAGGACATGAATGAGGAGTTGGACATGGATTTCCATTCACCAATTCATGTTCCAATAAGGGAGACTACCGACACTCCCAAAAATCCAAAAGGACAAAGGCGACGAAGGAGGAAGTCCACCACTAAATGCTTTATCAGTAGTGGTAAATCCTTATAATAATCATGAATTTTAAACCATGAAAAAGATTGCTCATTTTCCTAGGGATTGTAGGGGCTTCTTCAATTTTCCCTGCGAGGGAGAGGATTGATCCTCCTTTAAAGACCAAAGGGGGTGATGTGGAACAAACGTTAATTCAGGTTGACTTGGCTGCTTCTAAAAAAGAGCCAACATTTATTCACAGTACTGCTCCTGCTGATGCTAAAAGTAGAAAAGAACCTACACCAAAATCATTGGCGGCCGCAGAAACTGAATATGTCATCCTTCCTAAAGAAGCTGTCTTGGGTCGAGGGCCGCAGAATGAGGGTCGCGAAGAGGGCACATCAAATGCTCCCACTGGTGAGGCTAACCAGGATTCTGAAATATCATTGGATGAAATGAGGAATTTTGGAATGTCTTTTGAAGAATTTTATGATCATAATAAATTATGATGTGATATAAGAGACCTGTGGCATGAGTGTTATCCTTCATCCAATAATTTTTTTTTATAATTTACACTTCTAATTATGACAGAAAATAATATGCAGTTCCATCCCAAGAAGCTACTGAACTGCAAATGCTTGAAGATGCTGTGGACATTTATGTCAACCCTACTATTGCAGAAACATTCTCTCAAGTGGAGTTAAACCCAATAAACCCTCATGAGACCCATCTTGAAGATATTTTTGAAACTGTGAAAGATGGGGAGGAGTCTTCTCAAGCTGTTGATTTACTGTTAGGTAATGATTGGACTGAGTTTTCAAGATAGACAACCAACTTACATTATTCTATGAAACTAACAATACTTTTAATTGATCAAAAAAGGTTATCAACTCTAATGTCTAGAACTAGAGGTGAAGTCCCAACATTCTCCCAAACTGTAGTAGAAGGTGAAACAACCAGGGTCAGGGGGGAAGGAGCAGAACATGGAACTTCCTTAAGTGCATTAATCCTAGATTACATGCCCCCCTGTGATGATGATGTTGAATCAGACCCAGAGGTGCTTAAGGCGCTCAGCTTTTCATGATTCAAGGCATTGAACAACATATAGAAAATCATATCTGAGGTTCCTTTAGAAGATATTTCATCAATGATTTCCCGGCTATCGTCCCAGTTCATCATGCTAGGACTTGGCGGTTTTGGATACCAAGAGATCCATACCGCGGTGAAAAAAGTTATCTTAAGGAGGGAGCAAGAGAAAAAGTGTCGTGAAGATATGACCAGGGTGAAACTGTCAGTCAACATCGACAAATTTGAGGCTACGGTATCCCGATCTAAGGTTGACTATGCTACCAAGATGAAAGAGCTGAAGCATAAGATCAATGAAAAAGTCGTCCAGCAGGTGCAGCTCCAGTAACAGTTAGATGCTGTTACTGGGGAACTTGACCAACTCAATAATTCACTGAAGGGAGCTCTAACGAATGGTATAAAGACCATTGCGGATGACAAGAAGGCACTCCATCAGGCTGAAAAGAGTGAAGTTGGTTGATTGCATGAGCTTCAAGTAGTTGCTGATAAGGCTCGTGATGCAGTTCATCAATTGAAGACTTATGTTGACAGTCTTTTATAAGTTCCTGAAAAAGAGAAGAGGCTCCAATCTATGGATGTCCCTCTAATTCTTGTGCATCAAATGGATATAATTCATTCATCTTCAATCACTTGTGCACGTATTTTCCTACTACCTGCTTTATATTTCACCTAAGCCAATGGACCTAGTAAGACTTCTTTGATTTTTACTAGGATTATTATAAATAACCCTACAAACTTTGAATCTTTTCATTTCTCAATATTACCTAAATTATACAAAATATATGTTTACTGTGATGGAACATGACTTTTATTCATAGTTCCCTTGTCTTTTGTGGGCAGGTTAAAGTCATGCACGTCGAACATAAAAGGGCTAATTTTTAAGGTCGAAATAGCTTTGACCGAATGAATTAGAATTGACTCAATTCGTTGAAACTCATCTGAAAACATATTACCATACTCAAGTATGAGGGAAAATATGTAAACTATGACTTAAGAATATTTGAATATGAGGAATGATATGAAAAGGAGCTAAAAGGCATTTGAAGAAGTAATTCCCAAGAACGAAGTTACTATTATTTAACAAACCCATTAGGGGGTTGAATTATGCTGGGCCACGTAAGGGCATTAGCTGCATAGTCAAATAAATAGCATCTTCTGGCTGACAGGTACTTTATATAGACTACTTATGCAAGGCCACCTAAGGGCACGTGCTGCATAGTCAGGCAAAAGAACTCTCAGAAATTTACTTTCCTAGTGATAAAAAGCCAGCGAATGTTTATGGAGATTCAAATTTACCAATGTATAGAGTTTTTTGTATAGAAATAGGTACTTGAATATGGAGAAGATATTTCCAAACATGATTATCGAAGAACTGGATGAATATCACTCCTACAAAGGTCTCACCCAAATGCAGGGAATGAGAATATAAACCATAGACTTGAATGCTTTCAGATCATGAAAAAGGATATAGGACAAGTATGTTTAGGATGGCTATTTTTGCGGATCCCTATATATTGTCATTTAAGACAAATAAGGAAAAGATGCTTTCCTCCCATGAATGAAGTTACCAGTATCCAACAAACTCATTAGGGTGTTGAATTATGCAGGGCCACCTAAGGGCATTGGCTGCATAGTCAAAAAACAGTATCTTTTGGCTGAAAAATCTATTATGGAGACAGTTTATGCAAGGCCGCCTAAGGGAACGTACAGCATAGTCAAGAAAGAGAACTCTCAGAAATTTGAGATTTTTGAGACTAGAAGTCAAGAAAAGGGTTATGAAGATCTGAAAATATTTAAGGTTAGGATTATGACACATAAAGATGGGTATTTTCTAAATATATGCAAAAATACACAGATCAATGCTAACCATAATCATGTTATGGATGGGTCCTGAATTGAAATGTTGGACTTCACTACGTATCCCGTTAGGATGAGAATCAAGTTGTACGTAGTTCTTAAA
Source organism: Viscum album (assembly GCA_963277665.1). NCBI lineage: Eukaryota > Viridiplantae > Streptophyta > Magnoliopsida > Santalales > Viscaceae > Viscum > Viscum album. Next base: position 54,276,427 of record OY728126.1, read on the forward strand.
CTACAGTTTAATGTTGTCTGAGAGAAAAGGATTAAATACCTCAGTTTAGGGTCATAGAGCTCAGACCATTATAAAAAATAAATAGTGTGTGCTTTCATGGGGTCTTTTCAGCCAAGGGACTGAAAGTGGAAATTGGGGTTAGGCCCAAAAGGCTTTGGGCTGGATTTGAGGGACACTCGAACTTTCCTACGTATCCTATAAGGATGGGAATCAAGACCAGGTAGTTCTAGAAATACCCTCTATACAAATTTGGTTTGTACATGTGAAGGGTCAAAGGGGAATTTACTGCAATGATGTTTTAACCCAAGATAAAAGGTTCAGGTATTGCCATGTATTGTACATTGTCTTTTGAATATAACATGATTGAAAATCAATATAAATAATGATTCCCTCTCAGGTGAGGGTATCAAATAATATTGTAGTTTATTATCGTACAAGACAAAAGTATTGTACAGTTTAATGTCTTATAGAAAGGATGAAGGTGAACCAATGTAAAGATATTGATTCTGGGGTGGTTTCACGAATCAACATCGTATGAGATGAAGGCGAACCGATGTGAAGAGATTTGTTTTGGGATTGAACCTTGGGAGGTTTCCTACGTACCCAGCCTAGAAGGCAAGGATCAAAGTCTGCATAGTTCAATTAAAGAATGAGTTAGTGATCAAGTTATCCTTGGGGACAACGACCTAAAAAATATTGTTGGGACTTACACATGGTTAGTAGCCCAGAGAGATTGTTATGGTTGAAGTATGCTCTAAGATCACGTGAGTCATACTCAGTGTGAGAAACAAGAGGTAGAAACAACCCTAACGATGCACAGTTTAATGTCATGTATGACATAAGGGGGACTATCCAGTTTAATGTCATGCAGTGAGGAAAAAATAGTACAACATTTAACATCATGTTGGATGTATTAGGGACTTTTTATCACAGTTTAATGTCATGTTGTACGAAAAAGGGATGATACAGTTTAGAATCATGTTGGACGTAAGTGCCAATAGTTTAAGATCGTATGCATGGACCCTGGATGGTGCAGTTTAACATCGTGCTGGAAGCAAGGGACTTCTATACAGTTTAGCGTCATGTAGTTAGGACATCACAGTTTAACATCGTGATGGACGTAAGGGACATGCAAATAGTTTAAGATCATATGAATAGACCATTGTTGTATAGTTTAACATCATATAGCATGGACGATGAAGGGGACACAATTTAACATCATGTTAGGTGAATTAGGGAACGTTTTCATAGTTTAATGTCATGTTGGACAAAAAATAAAAATAATTTAAGGTCGTATGCATGGACCATTGGTTATGCAGTTTAACGTCTTGCTAGATGTGATGAGCAGTTTTAATGTCATGTAGGATGGTGGTGCAGTTTAAGGTCATACCGGACCAATGATGATATATTTTGTGTTTATACAACATACTTCAACATAAATCTGGAATTGGTTGGAGTAGTGATGAGTTCACCATCCATCGAGATTAATGAATAAGCTCCATTGGAGTAGACCATATGTATTGAATAAGGCCCTTCCCACTTTGGTTCAAGCTTGGGAGGCTTATTTCCTGGTATCATTGGTGTTCTGAGAACTAATACCAGTTCTCCCTGAATGAATGAACAAAAATAAACTTTTTTGTTGAAAGCTCGTGATATTCGATTCTGATAAACATTCAAGTGGGGAAAGTGCACAATCATTTCTTATCTAACTGTTCCAATTCATTCAATCGCTTTTGAGATTGTTCATATGTAGATGACTGATCACAAATGGCTACTCCAAGCGAGGGCAGTTGAACTTCAATGGGTAAGACGACTTCTGTTCCATATACCAGTGAATATTTAGTTGACCGCGTTACAGTGCGGGTGGTGGTCCGATAAGCACATAAAGCATGAAAGAATTTATCAGGCCATGATTTCTTTTCTTTATCCACCATCTTTTGCAGTATATTTGAAAGAGTATTGTTGAAGGATTATATCTGGCCATTGGCCACTGCATGATACCGAGATGAATGATTGGATTTAATGTTGTATTCTTGATACAAATTCTTCACCTTGGATGAACAGAAGTTGGTACCACTGTCCATCAATATGGTATGAGGGACACCAAATCGGGTAATAATGTTAGACTTGATGAAGCTAACAATGAATTTATAACTAACTTCATTGAGAGGTATTTCCTCTTCCCATTTGGAATAGAAGTCAGTAGTAGTAAGAATATACTTAAACTTCTTGGCCCTAGCTGAAGGGTAAGGTCCCACCACATCCATTCCCCATGTGGCAAATGGGCATGGGTATTTAGCTATATGAAGCAACTCTAGAGGTTGATGATTGAAATTGGCATGTACTTGGCATGAATGAAACTTCTTTGTGAAATCAACACAATCCTATATCATTGAAGGCCAAAAGTACCCAAGCCTTCGAATCTGATCAGACAGTCTATGTCCAGATTGGTGGGAACCACAGACTCCTGCATGCACTTCTTTCATGATAGCCATTGTCTCTTCACCATCAATGCATCTGAAGAGAACTCAATCAAAACCAAGTTTGTAGAGAATTTTATCATGCTGATCTGGGCTATCCTAAAGAGTAAAATTGACCACACATCGCCAGATTTGTTCTTTCTCATCTCTATCAGGTGGAAATGTTCCATTTTGAAGGTATTCCCTAATAGGTGACATCCATCGTTTAGTATGACCATACGGTTTTGGAACGGGACTAATTTCATTAATTTTCTCTTTTTTGATTTGAAAATAAGGTGAAATTGCACGACAGTGGTCAATACTGATGGTTGTCTTGTCCCGATTTGGATCTGCCAGAGTTGTGGCTATATTAGCTAGTGCATCAGCTTGTGCATTTTGTGATCTTGGGACATAAGAAAATGTCGGTTCCGAAGGGAATTCCTCCATTAACTCTCTGACATAATCATACAAAGGGATTAGTTCTACTTTTTTGATGGCATAATCCCCATTTACTTGTTTGATTACCAGGTCTAAATCACCTTTCACCTTTAAGTGATTCACTTGTGCTTGAAGCGCCATCTCAAAGCCTGCAATGAGAGCTTGGTATTTTGCTTCATTATTGGTACCACCTTCCCACAATAAGAAGAAATAAGGTAACACTGCCTTTTCTGGAGAAATGATCACAATTCCTAAGCCAACTTTGTTGAATTTAGGATTTTCCATTTTCCTCCATGTTGGACTTCTGGAAGCACTATCAAAATACATTTTCCATGCCCTAGGACTTTCTTGAATAAAGAAGACTTCCTCATAAGGGAGTTCAATATCTAAAGATGTGTCTTCCACTGAATGGTGTTCATCCAGGAAATCAGCCAGAGCATGGCCCTTTATCGCCTTTTGAGACACATAATGAATGTCGAATTGCTGCAAAATAACTGCCCACCTTTCCAGAAGTCCTGCAAGCATTGGACAACTAAGGATGAATTTGAGTGGGTTATTGTGAGATACCAATTGGACCTCATGATGTTGCAGGTAGTGTCTCAAATTCTGAACAAAAAATATTAATGCTAGGTAGCACTTCTCAACACTTGAATACCAGGTTTCTGCTTCAAGAATAGTCCGACTGAGGTAGTAGAGGCTGTTTTCATTCCCACCATCATTCTTCTGAGAAATAACGGCACCCAATGATCACTCTAAAGCTGTCACGTAGAGGATATGCGGTCTTCCTTCAACAGATGGCATGAGTACCGGTGGAATCAAGAGGTATTTCTTGAGAATATCAAATTCTTCTTGACATTCTTTAGTCCACTGGTAAGTGACTCCCTTCTTCATCAATTTAGTAAAGGGTAAACTTTTTCCTACCAAATTGGCGATGAAATGCCAAATATAGGCTAAGTGTCCTTGAATTCCTCATAAATATTTAAAATTTCGAGGAGGTGATATACCAAGGATTGACTTGGTCTTCTTAGGATCGACTTCAATACCACGATGGGATACAACAAAGCCCAGAAATTTTCCTGAGGTTACCCCAAAAGCACATTTTAAGGTGTTCATCTTCAAATTATGATGTTGAAGCTTGGGGAATATGACCTCCAAATCAGCCAAGTGATTATAATGTTGTTTGGATTTAACCACCAAATCATCCACATAACATTTAAAAAACTTCACTAAAAAGGGTTTGAAGATACGATGCATTGCACCTTGATATGTTGCACCTGCATTATTTAGGCCAAAGGGCATTACCCGATGGAAAAAAACACCCTGAGGGGCTCTGAAGGCTGTATATTCTCCATCTTCTAGAGCCATTCGGATTTGATTATATCCAGAATATCCATCCATGAAGGAAAGTGCTTCATAGCTAGCAGTTGCATCAATTAAGAGTTCTGTAATCGGAACTGGAAAATCATCCTTAGGACAATGCTGATTAAGATCTCTGAAATCAATGCAAACTCTAATTTGTCTGTTCTTCTTCTTCACAGGGACAATATTATCCAACCACTTGGGATATTGAACTTCTCTGACAAAGTTAGCTTGGATGAGCTTATCCACTTTAACTTCAATTTTGGAAGCATAGGTTGGGTGTGTTCTGCCAGCGGCTTGTTTAAATCCTCGATGTTATTCTGGAAAACCCAAGCGATGAGTGGCAACATCAGGATCAAGCCCTGGAATTTCTGTATAGTTCCAAGCAAATATACCTCTATTTTTCTTTAGAAAGGAAATATACATCTCTTTCTCTTAAAGATTCATGGACGCACTGATTAAAGTGGGGCGTGGATCTTTTTTTGTACATAGATTTATTTCTATGAGTTCATCCACGGTGGTAGAGATACCCTCTTCAAATGATAGAGTAGCATCCCTGAGATCTTCCTCTTCTTCATCAATATGTGTTACTTCTTCTATTTCTACTTGCATAGTAGATGATGAAGTATAATTTCCATGATTAAGAGAGATGTTAAAATTTGAACATCTTGAAGAAGAGGCTTCCATTTATGACCTAATTGACGATGAAGGTTCTTCCTTAGGTAATAAAGAGGAGATGATGGATTGAGAATCGACTCATTTTTAACCTTTGACGTAGCTATCACTTATTATAGCCTGGTTGGCGAAGTATAGACTCGCTGGATTTCAGCAGATGAAACGAAGACATCTCGATTTGAGATTTCATTATTTCCCGGTGGATCACCAATTTCTCCCATGTTGTCTAGCTCGATTGCCATAATTGACATTATGGATCTTTCCATAAGATTATTATGATTTGGGTCTATCCTATCAATTTGACTAATAGACAACACATAATATCTATTCACATGCGCAAATGAATTTACTGGAATCTTTTCCCAACCATACGGAGCATTAACTTTGGTAATCTCCCTGGTTGTAGATTTCTCCTTTCCCTTCATGTGATAGAATTCTGCCTCAATGTATTGAGACTCACATTCCTTGAATGGGGCCTTTCCACCATAAAATGTCCCAAATTGACCATCGAAACAATACATGAGACATTGATGGTCTGATGAAGTGATAACCGCATGTTGATGTAGCCAGGGTTTTCCTAGCAAGATGTTGAAGGCTGAGTCTTGATCAACAACCATGAAATTTGAATTGGATACAAGATCTACAAACTATGCTCTGAGTGTAACTTCACCCAGTGGTTCTTGTTTATTTTTATCATATCCTTGTAACATCATGGTAGAAGGTGATAAATCAGATTCCATGAGGCCCAATCAATGAAGTGTACGAATGGGCATGAGGTTGACTCATGAACCATTATCAATGAAAGCTCTTGGGATGTCTACGCCATTGACCTTGATAAATATGTACAAAGGTCTAATATATCCATGCACGACATCATCTCATATTTATCAGTAAAATATATTACTGCATGGCATTCTGCTGGATTATTCCCTATGTGACAGACTTCGGCTGCAGCAATTTAAGTTTCAAACTCTTGAGGACTCAAAAAAGCCTCAATGAGTGCTTCCCAAAGAACCTTTGATAAATTCAAGGCATCCATAATTGATAACTTGGCTGTTACATGGGCTAGGTGTTTTAATACATCATACTTTTGATCCAGAGGTCTACATTTCCCAACAAGAACATGTGGTTTAGCAGGTGCCTTGGAAGTTGATTCGTTGGAATTTGATGCATCTTGTATCGGGATAGGAGTTAGAAATATTCCTGGGTTTGGAATATTAGACCGATTAGATCCATTTACCTGTTTAAAGGATGAAGATTGAACCCCCAACCGATCCTCCAAAATAACTGCGCCAGGACTGAACTTGCTATTGGTGGAAGAACTTGCTTGTTCTTGTTGAGCTCGCAAAAGGGCTATGCCACGCGTTTCTACTGCTTACACAGTTCTAATAGGGGTATAATTGGAATAGTGGATTCTGGGATATCCATTTCTTACTCTGTATCCAAGACCCTTGGAATTCCCTCTAATATCTCTATTTGATACAGGTGATTCTGGCTCATCGAAATTGAAACTGCGATTGGCATAAGGATCTGTTAAATGAATCATATTAACAGAACTGAAGATCAGTTCTTCATCTGATGAAGACCCTTCCTGACTATCCAATTTAGGCTATGCCATTTTGTGGGATGGTGCCCATGGCTTCGAAGTATATGGCATGAAATCTTCCAGAGTCAAAGACAACTTAGGCTTTGACACATACTCATCTTCTTCTGATTGTTCCTCTTTCTTGGAATTATGCCGCCCTGTTGGGGATTTGCCCTCTGAAGAGGATTTTGTTGTGGAGTCCAAAGTAGAAGACACAGTTGGTTTCTTCAATTGAGTTGGAAAAATGGCATGAGTTTGGTTGATCCTTTTCCTAACCATACAATTTTCATATTTTTGCGCATTTTTTACTTTTAACTTCTTTCCATTCGCCTTCTTCTTCTGTAATTGTAGCTGTAACACATGATAACTGGGCTGAAGAGACTTTTAGTTTGACTTTTACCAAGTTGACCATCTTTTGCAGAAGGTCTTTGAAGACAAAAACCACATGGATGGGATGCCCCATCATCTGATGAAATAGGCAATAATTGGGATGGTCTTCACCTCCTTCCTTGTTTGGCCTCTTGGGGCTTGGAAGCTGAACCAAATTATTCTCCAAGGCCAAAATGAAGTAACTAGGAACTTGTTCATTTAGAAAAGAATAAACTTTACTCTTCAACTCATCAAACTGTTTTTGTCTTTGATCTCTTGGATCGTCATGACGAAACGGCCTTTGTTTTTGACACTCAGGAGGTGGAGCCCTTCGAGAAGATGAAGGTTTGGAGGAAGAAGCAGGTATAGGTTCTTGTTTAAGCATAACTGTAGTAGTCTTTGGTTTTCCCATTCTCTTTCCTGGAGCTGATGGAATTACACGAGATTTATCCTTAGTCTTTATAAGATAATATTCAATCTGTTGAGCGATTGATGTAAGGTCTCGAAACCCTCTTGTGTATTTCACAGGGATCAACGGCGTGCATAATTCGTTATATAGATTAGCCACACAGATTGGCAACAATTATTCCGGAGGGAGTGCTAAGCTTAGAGAATATGTTAATCCCTTCCATCGAGCAATGAAATCTGAGACCCTTTCATTATCTATTTGCTTACAGTTTGTACGATAAAAAATTGCTGTCTTTGAAAAAGTTGAGTTGAATTGAAGAAGAAATCATTGACGAAGATCTTCCCATCTTGTAATTGACCGGGATTTCAAGCTTTTATACCATAAAAAGGCTGGTCCTTACAAGGTTCGCATGAAGAATCCGAGTTTCACTGCTTCTTGTTGTTCCGGAGTTTTTATCATAGGATCACAACAAGACACGTAATGTGTCAAATGCTATTTAGGATCGCCTGATCCATTGAAAATAGGGAATAAATGGTTCCCAAAACATGATGGGGGAGAGATTGAATCTATCCATTCTGGGTAAGCTCTCTTTTCTAGTTTAACCTGCACACACTTCCCTTCTATAGTATCTAACCAAGCTGTTAATGACTTAATGGTAGTTATTAACTTTTGAGAAACATCCGGTTGAAATTGGACATGGGCAGGTTCAATAATTGGAGTCTGGACGGGTATGGTAGCTGGTACTGCAACTGATGGTAGCACTGCCAATTGTTGTTGCACTTGACCCGTAGGATTAGACCTGTGAGGGTGTACTGATAAAGGAGGATATTCTTGATCCATCATAGTAGCTGCAACAAACTCCCTTGGCTGACTGACTCAAGCCCGCTTAGGAGGAATACTACCATGAAGTAGTTCTGTGTTCAACCTCCACAATCCTTTCATTTGTTCCGTTTGTTGCGCAAATATTTTCTCTAGTGAGAGCAATTGGCCTTCTCGAGAGGAAGGATATGTAACCTGATTCTTTCCCTTCCCCTTGTTTGATCCCATTAGGAGAGGGGGAAGTGGGTTACTTGAAAGATTACCTAGGTTCTGAGTAATCCTTTGATTTCGTGTATGCACACCATCTTCATTTGTGTATGTGCGTACAACTTCTTGAGCATGAATCACTTCATCTGATCCCTCTGAATGACCCTCATGTTCTTTAGGATCAACAACAATGACATTAATCACATTAATTGATGCATAACACATTTCATACCTTCTATCAACATTTCTGTGATATTTTCTTCTTCCATTCCCCTGATGAGGCATTTCCTTTTTTTTATTTGACCCCTCAGGAACTTCTTGGCGAACCGTAATTTGGAGAGAATCTCTTGATAATTTGTCTCTTCGTTCCTCTTGTGGATTCTTTCCCAATCGAGAGAAGGCCAACTTTCGCTGAGGAGGGGATTGATGATTTGAAAAAGTCCCCAGTCTAGTGCATTGGGGCTATTCCTACTGTCTTTTCTCAACTCTTTGAATCCTATTTGTTGATTCTGAGGGTTGGTTTAAATGAGCCCCCATTCAGGAAAGATGGGGTGGCTCTTGACATGCTATGTCTGAGACATTCTTAAAAGCTCTCCTGATCTTACATACCTTGGTCCGGAAATTAGCTGGATGCATCAATCAACATCCAATTTTATCACCTAGTTCAAAATACCGTTGGATTATTTCTGACACTTCAGTCTCTTAATGATGTGCTTACTCCATACGAGAGGCTTGTTCAATATTCTCGTTTTCTTGATGCAAGAGTAATTCAAAAAAAAAATCTCTGTAATCTTGATTTTGAGAAGAACTAGTTGAGGCATGTTCTTGGACAAGCTTTTGATTACAAACAAAACTCATTGACTGTGGCCGACCATGGGCAATAACATTGCATGAGACCATTTTCGGTGGGCTTTGCTAAATGGAGAGCATAGTGAAATGTAGTGCTCAAGAACACCCCATCATCTGACATGAATACCATATGGGGCATTGGAAATTAACTGGCAAAATTTTCTTAGTGAGCCAAGGAATGAAGGCTGAAGGGATCAAAACTACTTTTCAGCCTTCAGATATCAAGAGACTGATAGATATTCCAAATCAATTTGGCATTATAACCCTTATATTATCTTAACATGATTTTCGTGTTCATAATAAGATAATACTTTCTTTTTCAACTGACAAAGAGTTTTCCATATGTTCAGACGAATATCATGAATTCCATATTTCGTAAATATCTCTGGAATGTCATAATAAGAGCCATCCAAAGGACAAAACATGACTGGCACTTCACATTTTTTCAGTTGTTTTCTCATGTTCAACATTTCCTCTTTATCATTCAATGACGATTCTACTACCTAATTTGACCAGAGATGGTGCTTCCTTGTTGCTTCATCAGATTCAACAATATTGGTAGAGAAATAAATAATCAAACTAGAAGATGGATGACTTAGGGGTGGTTCAGAGAATGACCTACACCCTGGACTATCTTCCAATTGAGAAAGTATTTCACCTGCTAGCGACGAAGCATCAGACATGACTGGTTTTACATTTGCAAGTGCCTCAAGATAAGAGGGATTTATCGGCACTACATTGTCCACAAGAGCATTTTCCAAGAAATGTGCATCACTACTGTGGAGAGGACTTTCGCATCGAAATTCATCATCATGGGGAGGACCGCCATGGTGGGTTACAACAAAAGATGATATCTCTTACTCCTTGGTTTTCTGGCCACACAGAGGGTTATTATAGCTTTCATCTGAAGATGAAACTTCGAGATCGGCCAAATTGTCATTAAGGAAGCCTTCATGAGAAAAATGTCTGTTGAAGACCTTCAGAATTAATGTTCCCACTATTGGGAAATGAGGGAGTAGAATCTTGAATTCCAACAGATAACTGTATGTGGGATTCATGAACTCCAGCATCGAGAAAGGCCTTGTTACAGATTGGCTATTGATCTCTTGACTGTGTTGGGTGGGTCTTCTTCTTAGATTCCTTCTTACTCACCTTGGAAACCACTTGTTGACGAATGTGGATGCTCTGAGCAGGTGTATGTGCCTGATCAAGAGAGATGGCCAGGTTAGGAAAACGATCTCTACTCAAATCAGGTGTATGTGCCTGACATGGTTGTCCATATGATATGGGGGAGTATTCCCCACAACCCTCTTAGACTGGAACAGATGTGTGTGTCTGTTCTAGAGTGAACTGTTGATGTGTCACTCCACTGGTAGGGATAGATTTATGTGTCTTTCCCTGGGATGCTGCTGAAGCAATTATAATATCCTGGCAGGAATCTAGAATATGAGAAGGGATTTTCTTCCTCTCTTTCACCTTTGAAAGAAAGTGCTTGGTGACTTTGGATGCCGGAACAGGGACATACGCCCATTCTGTGCTTGTATTAGGTGTGTGTTCCAGCTCCTATCCTCCTTTTCCTGTTAGTGAATCCTAATAGTACTCAAGTATGGGGTCAGAGAATTGAGTCTGCCTCCAGTTTTTTGTCGGAGCTTTCTGACTGACTTCTCCTTGTGCTACCAAACGAGACTGTTGGTAGGCTTGATCAATACTTGTAGGTGTATATTCCTGCTGATTGTACTTCGCCGAATGTGGTTTATGAGATCCATCATATGTAGTCAGACGAGCCTGATGACTAGCTGGTGACGTATAAATAGGTGTATGTTCCTGCCTATAGTACATTGCTGGAATTTCCTAGTGGGATTGGTGTGATGCTGCCAGAAGAGTCTACTGGACAGCGGAATTAAAATGGACGGGTGTATGTTCCCACTCATTTCTTGCCACCATGTTTGGTTGGTGGACTTCTCCGGTGATGGCAGAGATGAGAACCTGCTCACTGTTGACCAGATTTTGCCTCTGGTGATTTGTCTTGCCTGCTCGGGTTCAAGGAACCTGAGCTGAACGCCTAGAGTCAATACCCTCATCATGTGGAGGGCACACTGCCGCACGAGTCTGACAGTGATTGTTAATGGGATCCCTCGGGAAGTACTACTTTCTTCTTGAATTAAGGCCCTGAGGAACCTGCTCATTCACATCCTCAGAATATGGGAGTGAATGAGGATTGTGTTCCAGGGATAATGACCCGAAACGGTTGGAGACGGTGGTTAGCACCACCTGCTTCTTGATCACTGGTCATCGTTGTCCGGATGACCAGGGTGAATTGTTCACATAGAGGGCTTGTCTGACAGCCTCCAGAGATAGAATGGTACCGTGTTGATGATACTCCTTAACCAGCTCATTTGATACCCAACGTTGAAGACGCTAAGTAGGTGATGTCGTCCTCAGAGCGGACGCCAATCCAGTAGGAGTAGCAGTAGTGGCATTCACAGCATAGGTTTTCACATGTGTGAACTTGAGAGCAGCCATTTCATAGAATGCATAAAATCTTGGAAAAGAGTGCATGTTTGATATAACAGACGTAATCAAGATAAATGCAGCCACTACATCTTTTGGATGAGCACATATGTCAATGATTGTTTTTGTTGGACCTCTCATTGATTTTTAAATAAGGGCCTAACAAATAAGTAAAACATCATTTTTAATTGGTTATGGATTCACGTCGAGTTCAATATTTTTTGTTTCCCTCTGGAATGGGGGATGATCTGATTGATTTAGGATTCAACCATTCCAAACGGTTTCTAACAGGTTTGTTCGTAGAACCAGAAACATCCAATGATTCCATATCCGCTTGAACCTACTTTCCAAAGGTAGGCACTCATTAGTTGTGGACTGATGGGGCTTAGTAATTTACATTGGTTGAGAGGATGGGAGGTCAAACCCATCACACCTTTTGGAGGGGAATTATTGTCTACTCCGGGACTCTCTTTATAGATTTAAGTTATGTTCGTGAATCCTTATTACATTACCAAGAATAAAAGGAGTTTTCCTTTATATCTTACAATCAATGATTTATATGTAGGAAATTCAGAGAATCTTTTATATATATTCGAGGTTCTTCATCGATGGAGAATCATCAGTATTTGTTAGATATTATTAGTTTATGGTATCCTTTGATACATAAAAGTCTCTTGGTCATTAGGATGACCATACTGGTTTTAAATCCACTCAGCGGGGCACTTGAATTTTATTGTCATTTAGAAGGACATGGATTATTTCAATGTTTGGATCGTACCTACAGATGGGCTTCCTACGTATCATTTGTTTTGGAAAAGGAATCAGAACCCACGTTGTTCAAGTAAGGGAGTATGGTGTTTATGAATAATTGATGGCTCAAAGAAAGTTGTCATGATTAATTTTATACTCTAAGCTCACGTGAGTCATGCTCGGTGTGAGAAACAAGAGGTGTTGGTGAAACCAGACAACTGTACCACACAAGATGCGATGAAGTGGGGGTTATGCGTGTATCACTACCCAAATAGATGAGGATTAAGATTTACTTCAGGGAAGAAATCCAGTAACATGGTCCATAAAGTAATATGTGCTTCATAGAGATTTGGACACTCGAATCTTGGGGCTTACTCCTAAGGAAGATGCCCAAGTTAGTAGGGGACTTATGATTGGGTTTTACTCCTAAGAAGGAAGCCCAGATCAAAAGGAAATTAAGACTGCTTATGAGAAATTAAAACTGGGGCTTACTCCTGAGAAGAAGTCCCAGGTTAAGGGTATTGAAAAAATAAGGGACTTGGGGCTTACTCCTATGGAGGATGCCCATATTTGGGAATTTTATGATTGGGGATTACTCCTAAAAAGGTTGCCCAGATAAGAGGACTTATGGCTTACTCCTAAGGAGGATGCCCAAAATTAATGGGAATTATGAATGGGGCTTACTCTTGAAAAGGAGGACTAAATAAATGAGGACGTAGGGCTTACTACTAAAGAGGATTCACAAGTTAAGGGGTTCTCTCATTTTAAAGGATGAGGTTGAATGAATGAAATCTCAATATTTAGTGACATAAAGATGTGTAAATCACTAGGTTTTGAGAGATATTCCATAGAATTCCTTTCAGATAAGGAGTTCAATCAAGAAAACATGCCTTAAATGTCTTTAAAGAATGTCTTGAAGACTGAATCTTGAATAGGAGAGGTGGAATGGTATAAGAGAGATGAAATGGGTAGGAAAGGCACCCAAAAAGGCAGGGGCACGCATGTCCTGGCAGCCGTGTAGGTACTGCCTAGGTGCGGAAGTCCCTGGTCGCGTAGGTATAACTACATGACACATGGGTACGTGCGTGATTATTAACCAGTAGGGTAACACTTGGGCGATCCTTGACCAAAGCGTTTAGAATTATCCTGCGGTACTTCTAGAATAGGGGTACACAAGTTTTAATGATTAGGTAAGGATGCACACAAGTATGTTCATTTCCCATAAGGGTAAAACACCCTAGGCGTGCAAGTGTTAGTGAATTCTAACAATTTCACCTTAGTCTTCTTGTTTAGACCTTCCATTCTAGGTAAATAATTACCTTAGAAGTGTTCGGAAGACTTGAAGAAGAGACTTGGGCATTCAGAGCAATGTATCTGAATTCAGGAAAAATTCCTCCTAAAATGGGGGCCCATCGGGGCTATTTATAGGCTAGAGAAGACCCTGGGTGGTTATAACTTAGGGATCACAAGTGACTTGCGCGAGAAACTACGGTGCGCAAGTGTACTTGCGCGACCATTATAGAACTTGCGCGACCCTTGCGAAATGTTCCTCTTATTCCTTCCTTTGTCAATTTTTGATATTTTTCCAAAGGTTGAATCACTTTGAGCTAAGATATTCCCCATTTCCAATATTTAGACTCTGTGATTAAAGGATTGTCAACAATGACATATTATTGTTATTAGAGGAATTTATTCAAAATAAAACATTTTTTTGTCTTCTATGTCAAATAAAATGAATAATGTCAATATTAATATTAAGGGTATTTTATCAAAATAATATTTATTTAAAATACATAAAAATTATAAAAAATTTTACATTGGAAAATTTCAATAATATATATTTTAAAATCCCATCCTTTTTTCAGTTATGCTTCAATGGTAACCATACAAGTAAAATTAAATCCCTTTAATATTGAACATGATGTTACCATAGTTAGTGCTTAAATTGTTAGCTAAGGGGTTAAATCATAAGATAAGGTTAAAAAGAAATATTAGAAATATATATTTTTTTATTTTTGGTGTTACTTAATGTCCATTCTAAATTATATTCAAATAACTAGAATGTGGGATGCATTTGGGATAGATAATGACATTTTTATGTTTTAATCTCTTATGAAATTCCAAAAGTTACCCTCACCTCAATTAATTTAGGGAACCTCATCCCCTCACTTATTCACACCATTTGAGCCTTCTATATCATAAATACCCTAAAACAAGACCTTATAAACTTATTTATAAACCTTAAATAGGTTCAGGTATCACCAGAAGACTAACCCTAGGATCCACAAGAGGAGATCAAATGTGGTTCTTTCAAAGGAGAGTTAATCACCTTAACTGATCACATTCTTATTATTTATTATTTTACCTCATCTAAATCTATTATAATATTCATAAAATAATAAATTCAGTACCCTATATATAATACAATTTTATTATGATTATTAAATGACATTTATTCACCATCGTTCCATCAAATTGGATGTGAAAGTATCATTTGTGTGTACGCACGACATATCATATCTATGTAGTGATGATATTCATTTCTCATCACCATATTTTATGGAATAGTTTTTTGATGGATTTAATGTTTATATATGATAATTATGAAATATTTGACTTTAGTAAGGATAATATCATAACTACCTTTATTCCTTTCATTCCACTGGGAAACAATAATGTTGTTCGTGCGTTTGTGTGGGCCACCACCACCATGATGTAATGTGATTCGTTTTCATTTATGGTTTATTTTTACAGTGATAAGTACAGATTTAATTAATATAAATGATATAAATATGATCAAATAAATGTGATTTATTATTTTTCATTATTTCATTTTATTGATCAAAAAATGAAAAAAGCATTCATGCATGCGTAAAACTTACCGTTTCCATTAACAATGTTATTCATTTTTCTATATCAATCATTTATTAATGAATATAAAGATGTATATAATGAATATTTATGATATTTATATCATTTATAACATTATATATATTATATAACCAAGATTAAAATAAAATTACAAAAACTACCAAACCAAAAAATACATGAATATAAAGAAAATATCACCAAGAAGATGGATATTAATAAAGAATTGTTAAAACCCATGTGATAATAGGATATAATTAATTAATATATTGTATGATATATATGATTATGGTTATAAAATATATTTATAATAAATAAATATTCATTTTCTTATATTTTCTAATTCATACGTTGCATGTTAGACCAAAGATAAGGGATTTTCACCTGAATTTTATTTCTGTGGGACACATATCATTTTCAACTATTATTTATTTTTTGTAATTTATATAAAACCATTTAATTTATTTTATTATTATTATGATTAATGTTATTATAATTTAAATATCCATATATGTTTGTTTCATTTATGGGTTTTATGATTCAAATGATTCCAAAGTTGTAAGGATTTTATTTCAAAATCACATTACTTATTAGGATTGTTTATTATTACATTTACAATGATGAAATATTATTATCTACCTCTCAAGAAACTCATGAATTTTATTCTCATATAGTTATTTATATAAATATTGAAATATATTTTTCTCACCTTATGTAATGAGGTGACCAAAAATATTTTTTAAGGAATATCAAATTTATTTCTCACTTGAGTTGAAAAATATTTTTCTCAAAATCCATGTTGTCTAAAAATGTTTTAAAGAATGTTTTTATAATTATTGTATATTTTTTTAAAATCATTTTTCCCATGTAATAATTTTTATGAATTTTTCCAAAATAATGTTCTTATCATGTCCTAAATGTGGTACTTTTTGGACCTTTTGAAAAAGTATGAATGGAATTTTTTATCTTATACGAACTGAATGGAATTACCACCACCATAAATAATAAATTATTTTATGCTTCATTTCGAAGTATGAATTGTTATTTTCAAATAAAAGTTTTTCCAAAGTATTTTTAAATGTTTATATTTTAACTAAATGGCTTCAAAATCAAAATTATGTTTTCATAAAAAACATTTAACGATATTTTTATTGTAATTACATTAACCATAGAAAATAATTCAATATTTCACTTATGTTCTTTTGGGGACATGATCCAAGGATACCATACTTGTTATTTATTTTTATTGTTTATATTTATGATGAAAATATGTGTAATAAATCCATTACTTTTTCATAGATTATGATATGTTTAAATGGTGGAATGTTTATGAAACCAAATTCGTTTACATAGGTTTTTTATAATGAAAAAATTATGAAAAAATATTTATTTTCATAGGTTATTATATGATTAATGCTTAATGATATTATGGAACGAATATTTATTAATTTAATCACGTGGTTAGTGGTACCTATATCTCCCTCAAAGTAATTTGGTAAAGATTGGTATCTCATGAAAAAAACTGGACTCGAATGGGGAGTTTATCCAGTTAAATAAGGGAATCTATCCATTATGACAATGTACGGGGTGAAGCTTAAATAAACATATGGTTTTGGGAGTGAACCCAATACACTATGAAAATCATGGGATCCTTAGGATATATTAAACAAATATATCCTCATTTATTTTTATAATATTGAGTAATTTTGTGGTTGAAATTACTTTTAAGAGGTCTATAATGTAACTCCATAAGATTGCATGAAATATATATACTTTAATAAAATCAAATTTCTTTTGTAGCTTGTGTTACACACAATATTGAGTATAAATGAATCGGGAGATACCATTAAAATATTTTTATGGCCTTTCCATTGGATAAAAAAGTATGAATAAAAAAAACTAAATTTGGAAAAATTTGGGGTTAAATATTTAGAAATAAATTCTTTGGGTATCTATTAATTATAAATAAAAATAAATATCTATTGATTGTAATATATATATTTTTATGAAAAAATATTTTTTATGTGAACATAATATTTGTTACCCTAAAATAATAAAATTATTCACTATTGGTTAATAATCATAATAACATTCATATGTTATATATTAAATAATTTTATAAAAGTTCATTTAATATTTACTAAAAATAACTATTCAAAAGAAAATCTTCTGAACATTATTAAAAGAAATAAAAAAATACAACAATGGAGACAGATGTAGTCAAAGATTGAGACCTTACTTTATCCAAAAAAGAGGTTATTAATCATAATAATAAGTAAAATTACCATAATAGTAATTTGATTTATCTGTAGTCTACTACTCTAAATATGAGTTACCTTGATTGATAATCCTAAGGATCCCTACATTAGACCTTTCTGGCTCTGGGTTGAGTATGACCATTAAAGCCTTTGAAGAAGATCCAATAGACAAGTTCTTTATTAGATTGGAACAATCCTTACATGTAATTGTTTTTAGAAGACCACTATTACTTTTTCCAATGACAAAATCCTTAAAAGAAACACTATTGGAGGGTCTGAGATGACTGATGTCCGATAAAAAAATTGTTATTCTTTATCACTGATATAATCAAAAATATTACCCTACTTGAAAATTCCTATGGAGAAAAATAAATTCCAAATATCCTGATGATATTCTATATTATCTTGAATATCAGATGTCCTAGACCCATATTCATATAATATTTCTCTTGGAATGAGATTAGAATAAACCGTGTCTTATGTTTAATATATATTTATTTACAAATAATGGTTCCTCTTGTATTGTATGCTTATTTGAAAAGTAATTTATTCCACACATTGAAATTTAATTTGGTAAAATGGATTTCATATTTAGAATCAATAGATTTTTTAAGTACATCCCTTTTATTTTTGGTCAATATGAATTTTAACACTAGTAAAATTTATCACCTTAGTAAAGACAAAATTATGTTAATATAGGTTAAAAATAATTTATAAGGCAATTATTTTTAAATCATAATTATTATCGGATTAATTCAATTCAATCCTTATCATATTAATCTATAGATTTATTTGTTTAATGGAAACATATTGACAAAAATTTCTTATATAATAATTAATGTAAATAATGTGACAAAATTTAACTCTCTTATTTTTAAATATCATTATATGTTCACATAGGGTAAAATAATGTTATTAGTGAATATAAATGTATTTTTTTGATTAATGAAATTATATTCATGATATAAATTTATTTTTAAATTTTATAAATTATATAATTACGTTAAATTCTTATACAACACTGGAAAAATATTTATTCAATTATTTGAAAAAATAAAATAAAATATTTTAAAAATATTAAAAGTAATAATATTTAAGTGATCTATAGGGATCCATGAATTTTATAGATGAATGATACATATTATTGTTCTGTGAAATGGTTATATTAAAATTAAATTATTTTATTTATGTATTTGAAGTCAAATTAAATGAATAGTCTAAAAATTTACATTAATGATATTTTATGAAAATAATATTTTATTAAATTATTTAAAAATTATAAAAATATTGAAGGATAAAAAATTAGGATAATATATGATTCAAAATTTAATCTTTATTCCATTTATTATTCACTCATTACATTATAATTTATATTATAACACTTTAAGAGTGAATTTGTTTTTACCATTATAAATGAAAAAATGGGTTAACTTAGGTGTTATACAAGAATATAAGGTTCAAAATACAACAAAAAATAATCCAAAGTTTTTACGGTTTTGGTATTTCAACCTCATAATATATTATATTAGAAAAATTATATTTTTTTGTGGCATTTTTACTAGAAATTGACATTTTTTCTAAATTTTAATCTTTTAAGAAATTCCAAAAGTGACCCTCACCTCAATTATAAAATGGAAACTCCCCCTCACTTATTCACAACATTTGAGCCTTATAGATAATACATCACAAAAAACATCCATTCTCAAATTTCTTCTCTATATTTTAGAGGTTGTTGTACTACCTAAATACTGTCCCTAGGATCCATAATAAGATATCTAAAGGAGTTCTTTAAAAGGAGAGGTAATAACTTTAACCGCTCATATTATTTTAGTTCTTATTTTACCTACAATAACACTATTGTAAAATTAATAAAAAAATAAATGTAGAACTATGAATATAATAAAATTTTATCATGAATTGAAAACCACTATTATTACCGCTCTTTGTATGAATTATAAAATGAAATTATTACTTGAGTGTACGTATGACTTACCATATCCACACAACAATACAATTCAATTATCCTAATAAATTTTTATGGATGTGTATATTGATGGGTTTAATTTTTATATATTATAATTATGACATAATTATGCATCTATAATTATAATATAATATCTAATTTTTTTACCTTTTAATCCATTGGGGAACGATAACATTGCTTGTTCGTATGTGTGGACTACAACCTCAATGAAGTGATTTGATTCATTTTTAATTTATGTTTTAGTTTTTTGTATATAAGGATTGAGTTAATAAATATATATGATACAACAATTAACCATTGAATGTTATTTATTAGTTATATTTCTTCCATCATATCCATTGAAAAATGAAAACATTGTTCCAGCACATGTATAACCTACCATGTCCATGAACTGTGTAACTCATATATATATATATATATATATATTTAATGAATGACTATAGATATTTATATAATTAATATATATGATACTTATATTATTATTAAAAATTTTATAGCACATAACAATGATAAAAAAAAGTAATTAAAACACCAAACCAAAACATAAATGAAAAATGATGCAAATATCAACCAAAATAATGATTTTATTAATTAATTTTTTTAAAATAGAAGATGAATGGATATTATTAAATAATATATGGTATAATATATATGATTATGTTTATGTAATAGATTAAAATTAAATATATAGTTATCATAAAAAAATTTCTTATGCATATAATGGAATTCATACTAAAGGTAATGGATTTTCATCTCACTCTTATTTTCGTGGGACATAAGGAAAATTCACCACTTGTTTATTTTTTGTCATGTACATATTACCCATGAATGTATTATTATTTTGAATTTTAATATAATTAAAATATCCAAATTAGGCTATTTATTAATTGGGTTTTAGGATTCAAATGATAAAAAAGTGGTATGGGTTTTATTTCACAATCTCATTATTTATGATAATTATTTATTATTATGTTTTAAAAGATGATATATTATGTCATAAATCCAAAAAATAATTAATTTTATTCAAAACTAGTAATTTATTCAAAATACATGTTTCATTTTAATTTTATTCACCTTAAGCACTCTTGATACTAAAAATATATTTCTAAGTAAAATTAACTATATTTCTCTCTTCAGTCAAAACCCTTATTCTTCCATATCCATGTTTTCTAGAAACTGTTTAAATAATGTTTTTAATATTACTCTATGATTATTTAATGAAAAATTTACAATTATTTAATCTTTAATAGATGGTTTAAAATATAGTCTTCTTATCATTTTCCGAATGAGTTACATTTTTGAATTTTTATAAAAGTATGAAAGAATTGTTTTTTTCACTTATATAACATGAATAAAATTTCCCAATGTTTTGAAAACTAAATAATTTGCTGATTCCTTTTTAATTATCATTTTTTATTTGCAAATAAATAGTTTTCCTTAGTATTTTAATTTTTATTTATATTTTAAATATGTTATTTTGAAATAGAAATGATATTTTACTGAAGAATTTTTAATGATATTTTAATGGTATTTCTATTTATTAAAGAAAACAACCCTAGATTTCACTAATTATTTATTAGGTATATGATATAGTGATACAATTATTATTATATTTATTGATGTATTATGTTTGTGATGAAAATATTTCTATGAAATACATTCCTTTTCCAAAGGTTATTATCTAATGAAATGATGGAATGTTTATGAGACCCATTTCTTTTCTAGGTGTTATGATATGATGAAATTTTTAGGAAAACCATTTCTTTTCAAGGGTTATGATATGATGAATGTTTTATGATATTGAATAAAAAATATATACGATTTTAATTATGTGATCTGTGGGACTAATATATACCTTAAAATAACTTGATAAATATTGACATATCATGAGGTAAACTGGATTAGAATGGAGGGTGACCATAGTTCAAAAAGTGAATCTGTCCCATAAGATGGTATTTTGAGTGATCCTTGACTACTGAAAGGATCTAGGGTGTTAAACCAATACAATATTATTGTCTTTGGTGTGAACCTTTACTATTATAACGGTTTTTTAGTGAACCAAATCCTTTATGATACTTTTAATAGTGATGCCTTAACTACTATGGAAATAGTTTTCTATACTTATATGAATTCAATAATAATATATCTTATAATAATGTAATGAAATCAGGAATGAAGTTATTTTTTTACTTATGATTCATTTTTATATACTAACAAGATTTAGGCCATGACTCAAGATTAAAATATATGATAAGCATGGTATTAGTTTAAAATATTTGGCTCGAGTTCTCGTACCATAATAATAATGTTATAATTATGTTATCATGGATATATACGTTGTTTTCAATTATTGATAATCTCAAATAACCCTTTATTATTTTTATTTTCCCTAATTTATGAATAATGGTTTTAGGAATGATATGATTAAGAAGGATTCTAGTTATAAAGAACATAATGAGAAACTCCTATGATTAGTTTTTTACGTTTATATTTTCCCAAAGATAATATCACTATATTATTCTAGAATAGATCATTATTATTACTAATGAATATTTATTTAATAACCTATAATATGTATTTATGAAAACTATAGGTCAGTAAATCAACAACCATTCTAATATCTTAATGGATCACACATCAACACATGTTACCCTTAATGGACCATGAATCCCCTCCTATTTTCCGTAGTGTATCGAGCACATTAACTCAAAATCCATAATTATATCATGAGATATAAAATCTTACTGAATTCATTGGAGGGACATATAATTATAATAACACCCACCAAATAAGGAAAATCATGTATATTTGTTCAAATAGATCACAAAATATTTATCATATCATTATATAATAACCAGAGTATTGAAAATGGGTTTTGTAAACATATCATCAATTCATCATTTTATAACCCATGAAAAATAAATTGGTTTCATAAATATCTCTTAATTATAATTATTAACCACCTTGAGAAATAATTTGGATTTCATCATTAAATCATATCCTTTAATAAAGAAAAAGTAACAATATAATATGTTGTCATAGATTAAAATTCTTTTAGAAGGACACTGGAATATATCTTGAGGAAAATATATTTTTAATTTTGAAATCACTTATTTAAAATATTTAGTGAAAAATTATTTGGAAAAATACATTGATAATTTCTAATCGAATAGTCAAAAAAATTGACTGTTCACGACTTCAAAAAACTCCATCCATACTGTGTATCTTTTTTAATGATTCTGTTCATATGCTCAGTAATAATTCAAAAAGACTATGTTCAAAAACTGAAAGGAATATTACATTGAATCATATTTATATAAATTAAAACCTTTGTATAATATAAGTAATAATTTGATAATAGTTAGTACTCTTCAAAAACTTTTAAAAAAACATTTATTTGGAAGAAAA
Organism: Viscum album; assembly: GCA_963277665.1. Lineage (NCBI taxonomy): Eukaryota > Viridiplantae > Streptophyta > Magnoliopsida > Santalales > Viscaceae > Viscum > Viscum album. The sequence continues at coordinate 54,299,375 of OY728126.1, forward strand.
ATATTCCCAACTGAATATGAAAACATAGTTTGTTTTCCATTAAAACATTATTTTGGTATCTTGATTACATAAAGTAAGGAAAATAACTGGAAGAAGATTATTCTAAAAAAATTATTAGAGGATAATAAAAATTAATGGGATTTATCATATAAGTATCATATAAATTCCTAAATATAAATTGAAGCCTAAAATTCTGTATTAAAATTAGATTGAGACATAAATCCATTACCTCATTTCTCACTTCACTTCATATGCATTTGAAACTATTTTTAATTAATATATATATATATATATTTATAATAAATCTATCCTAGAAAATTATTTTAAATTTTATAACATATATAATTTACTCATAATATTTTGTCTCCCCTGTATAAATATTTTCCTTTAAAAATCACAGCTCCAAGTGACAACTGCTTCATTTTTCATGAATATTTGTGTCTAGCAGTCCTGGTCTTTATTCATTGTCATAGGTTATATTATATATATAATGGTATTAATGATATAAATATCATATATTCATTATTTATATATATATATTTATATTAATCCAGAAAAGGTAGAGATTAAAAATTAATTACACTTTTCAAGAAGATGGTAGACCAAACGTACGCATTAACACTATTTCCAATTTTTCATCAGATTGAATGAGAGAATGTTAAATAATAATTCACATATATATAATCATTAAAATATAATATATATTATATATAATAGTTAAATTTATACTTATTACCATCCATGTAAAATAGAAGTGAAAAATGAATCACATCGCTTTAGGGAGGTGATAGTCCACACATATGCCTAAGAGACATTATCATCTTACTATAGATAAAAAGAATGTGTATAATGATTGTTAAATCATCATAATAAAAATTAATTATATTTAAGATACTTAATTAATTATTTTTAGGAATGATACAATTTATTTAGATGAATTATAAGAATAAATATACTTGAAAACGGTTGGTTAAATGTTATACCTCTTCATTCAGAAACTTCATTTGGATTATAAATTAATCCATGAAAGGATTGTATTTTGGAAATAAAAAATGATATATAATTTGGGGAATTAATATTATAAGGTTTTAGGTATGCATTTTCTAATATATAATTACAAAAAAATTAGAAAGAGATGAGATGAGGTTCCTTTTTATATGTGTGGGGGAGGGGAACTCTTGGAATTTCATAATTTATTATATTATTATAAATTAAATTTCATGAAAAAATTGATTCAAATTTATATAATTAAAATATAAGAAAACTTTTAGTACATATTATATCATAAAATAAAATTTCGAATTGTTTTTTTGTTATATTTTCACCCTTATCGCTTAGTTTTAGCTCTTTATTGACCCTTTTGAGAATTATAGTTATATTAATATTTTTATTATTCATGGGTAAATAAATTAACCATAACAAGAAAATTGACCCATAAATAATCCATCGTTGATATTTTAAACCATGTCACATTAACTCTGATGAGTAGAGTATTTTAAATAGATTAAAAAAAATTAATTAAATATAGTTTATTATAAATTAATAATAATCTATTTTTTAGAAATACATGAAATATTACAATATAATTTGTTTATAACACTTTTAAAATGGATAAAATATTACATGTATTTTTATATAAGGAATATATCGCCTTTATATAATCTTATTTTTTTACAGGTTTAGATATCATATTAAACCTTATCTTTTGGTTTAACAACTTGGTTAACCAATGTTAACCTTAATAATTATAATGAATTTTTAATATAGTAGTGATATAATTTTACTTATTTGATAACAATTAGATCAATAATAGATAATAGATATAGATTTTGACTATTTAAAACCAAATTATTTTTCTTTATATATTTTTATGAATTTTAAATTATCTAATAATATATATTTAACTTAAAATAATTGTAATGTCATTTTAAGAACTACTCAAAAAATTTAACTCTGAAAAAAAAACCAAATGAATTCATATATAAAACATTCAAACATATCTAATAAGATATATTTATCTTAAAAATTCATTGTAATTTTTTAAAAATTGAAAAAAGACCACTTTAAGTATTTTTTAAGTGATTCAATTTATTTTTTACTGGATTCACAAGAACTATGTCAACACAACATAAAAATTTAAGTTAATTATTTCATTACTAAGAATTAAAAATAAATTATCATGATAAAAAATTTATTTATTGTTCAAATAAAAATTTCTAATAAAATATTAATTTTATTTATCCCACTCAAAAAATATTAAATTTATTAAAACTAAAAAAATTAGTTTTGTGACATAATATTTTACTTAAATAGTATGATAGAGAAAATTAAAGAAAAAATTGTAAAATATGTCATAGTTTCTTATTTTTAATTATTTTGGGTGATATATAATCGTCCATGGAATTTAAAGGAATCCTTTTAATGAAATTTATGTTTTTTCACGTTAGTTTACCCCCAATTAACATATTTTACCTTTTCTGTGATAAAATAAATTTAATGTAGTTACTGCTCATATTAGAAATATATTATGTTAACATATTAAATAATGTTAATTATTATAATTAAAAATATTTAATATATTTTAACTACTTCAATTCAAATAGTTGGTGGAATCTAATTTAAAATTAAATCCATAAAATGTGATGATAATAATTTTTTAGAAAAGTTCCTTTTTAAGTATAAAAATGGTTTTTACCAAATAAAACCTTAAAATTGGTTATAATGAACTGAATTAAATTATTAATAATATAAGTGAAACACTTTTAATTTTTAAAACATAAAATATAATTTTACATTGGAAATTCATGATACAAAAGACGGTTTTCTATACAAATTACTATTTTTCAAAATTCGTTGAAAAAAAATGTTTTAGAAAATTATCAAAAAATATCTCTAAGGTAATTTTAAAATGGTGATAAAAATTATATAATTTATATAAAATTAAATCTATTAAATTTATAGAAATTAATTATAATATTCTCACACAAAAAATCCATTTTGTAAGAAAAAATGTTTTTAAGAATAGAATTGCTTTACTAAAAATTGAGTACGTATTTCCTAGGAATTTATCAAAAAACATTTATTGATTAAGAAATTTCTATATATTTCATAATTAAGTTACTTCTATTCAGACTATACAATTCAACAACTATGTTATAAGGTCCATAATATAATAATATTTTATGGTTTCTTTATGTTTAGTGTTGTATGTTATATATGCAATCGTTCATAGTGTTCTTTTAATATCTCAAGATGATGGAAAATATTCTTTAAAATCCATGAATATTTATAGAGTAATATTTATAATAAATAATGGATATGATGGTGATAAAATATGTTAAACCCATTAACATTAAAAACAACATTCTTTTTCACATTGAATCAAAATGAACCATATGATAAAGTGTTCAAAAGATTACTTTTTACACCATTTAAAAAGAAAGTATAAAATTTGGTAAAATTAACCTTTAATAATCTCTTATGTATAACTAGGAACATTCTTGTAAATTTTTTGAGAACTTATATATGGAGGAGAAATATTTGAATAGAATACATTAAAACTAGGTTTTAAGGAAAAATGATTACCTTAAGTCCAATCTAGATTTATAAATTTCCTAAATCATTAATATTAAAATTCTTTTATTTTTCGACCTGGTTAATAAAATTTTTAATATTCATTTCACTATCATTATTCCTTTTATTTTAATTATTATTATGACATATTTAGTTATAAAATTGTTTCATTCCACATTACTCCTTTTATAGTCATTAGATTTATAACCAAAATATAAAATTAGTACATCTTCAATCGTTAAAGGGGTCATTGTTCCATAATCTCCAAAATATTAAACATGTTTTAATTATTATCTATGTACGTACGCCTTAATGTCATTTTTATTTTTCATATAGGTGGAAATTAAATAAAATTGGAAATACTTAACATTTATAGAATTCTAAAATAATTTATCTGTTATTTTTTGTTGATAATTTCCATCCTTAAGATATTTGATGTGAGGAAGTAATGAAAAATGAATCAAATCGCTTCAGGGAGATGGTAGTCTACATATATGCCTGAGAAATTTCAAAAAATTTATAATGTATTGGAAGGTAAAAATTTCAGTAATATATAATCATTTTTGAATCATAAATATTTCATAAATATCATATATATTCATTTTATCCATTATTCATACCAACCATATGAGTTGTTGATGAAAAAAACACATCACATTGTGGATGTGGTAGTCTACTTGTATGCACGAGTAGAGTCTTCATTTACCAAAGGAAGGAAAGAAGATTAAAACATGTTGGAAAAATAATGGTTTAGTATATATAATATACTAAAGTTAATATATCATCACACTTAAAGATTATTTGAAGGATTTGAAAGTATAAATAAGCATTAAAACATTAGGCTAATAGTTATACCTCTCAATTGAAATTCTCATTTGGATTACTCCTTAAAAATTCTTGGTTAGGTTATTTATTGAGACCTAGAACTCTAGTGCATGGGGAGAAATTTTTGAAATGTATTTAGGTAGTTATTGGTTGACCTAAATGTATCAATGTGAGTTAATAAGAGATATGAATGAGTACCCTTATGATGAGCCAGACCCTCACGGTCCATCCCTTTGCCAATTTCTGGAGCCTAAGGGTGGCGTCTTGGTGGAAGGGTGTCATTTCGGCATGACAGATCGAGGCGCTTGATCGGTGCGACCGATCGTCCCGACCGGTCGACGTGAGCGATCGGTGTCACCCAGCCTTGTCGGGTTTCTCTTCTACAGTTTTCCCGTAACGCCTCTATTGGGATTTTAAACGCTTTTCACGTGGTTCAAATCCATTTAAATACCATAATCAATACCCAAGAAATCCCGAGGAACCCCCCAAATGGGGGATATTAAATAACCATTAATCCCGTCCTGTGTAACCGCCCAACCGCATGGGGATCCACAATCCGAATTTAAAGCCGTTCAAATCCCCATATCCCATAACAATGGGATATTATCTATATATCCCACATGAATTTATTCTCCCTTGTTCTTCACCTTGGCTGGATTTCTTTTCTTCTTAGTGCGTTTGGAGATCCCAACGTCCCTCCCCTACAAGACGCACCTTCCCCTATTCTTGGCACGTGGAGAAGAACTTCGATCTTTGATCAACCAGGTAGAGTTTTTCCTTCTCCTATCCTTTTTGTGTATCATGTGGGTGGGTACGCTTTTGTCCCATTGGGAATTGATGAAACCAAACATAACGAAGATAATGAATAAACCTTAATGAATGAAGGGGTGGGGGGTGTGATCGATGTTCTGCTGTACTCTTTTATGTTGATTTGTGTTGTGAATTATATGGGCCTATGCTCTCTGAAAATCAAGGTCATTGGTGGTCTTTCCTTGCGCACTAATGAACCATATATTCTGTGATTATTAAATGTTTGTAACCTGGAAATTGGTTATCCACCTAAACTTAGATGCTTTAAATGGATGTTCAGTAAAACCAGAATCCATGTGTGACCACCCCGATTAGCAAACAGAATGAAGAACCTAATGAATAATGTATTTGAACCTAGAAGTTTCCCACTCTGTTTGGTGGTAGTGCATTGTTCTACTTGGTGCTTATGGGATGATGTGGACGGGGATGAGATCATATTTTGTGGTACGGTTGTTGGTTGTGAATCTGAAGCTGTGTGATTTTCTTTTCTGTTACACGAACTCGGGTGGGATCCTCTATTGTTGAAGAATGGTTGGTTCTTAGTTTTGGGGACATGGGGCTGCGTCTCGAGGATTTCTTTGTTTCCATTACTTCAAGGGATCTCACTTATCCCTTTTTTGAGGTTTTCTTTGGTTCTAGTACTTTGAGCGATCTCACTTATCTTTTTGTTTCTATGACTTTGCAAGAGAACCAGATGGGAATGATTAAATTGACGTTTTGTTGTTTCTCTTTTCTTGCTTTGTGGTTATGCCTGTTAGTTTCCCGGCAGTTCAGAATTCACCTAAAGGTGATCACTTGAACACGAAAACAAGAATGGTTGAATGGGGGAATTTGTTTGGGGATGAGTTGTGACTTGGCCGTGAGTGTCGTGGCTTCTTTTATGAATGAATAGTAACAATGGTGTTGTTATTAGGTTTTGGAACCCCTAGGTTGGGATGAATGTTTGTTACCTATACATATATCTGTAGTTTTTATGTTTCTTATTCACGCCCCACCCATGTTGTGCACTTTAGTTTCGATCACCCCCATTTCATGGGGGAGGGTGTTTTTACCAACACTCCTACGAGTGGCTGGTTATTAGCTCCTTCTCTACTCCCTTTCCTGAATAACCCAAGAATCTTCAGGCAGGCTGTGATGACCTGAATTCCATTATTAGCCCAAGAATCTTCAGGAGGGGTAGTTGTGGTGGTTGGCCGAGGTGTTTGCGGGCAGATTGTTTCCCAAGTTTCTTCGCGATGAGTCCCATGTGTCTTCGGGCGTGGCAGTAGTTGTTCTGACCTAGGTGTTTGTGGGTGTGGTTACGCATGGTGGTTATGGCCCAGGTGTCCGCGGGTGGGTTTTGGCAGTGGGACTATGGTGAGGTTATGTCCCAGGTGTGTGCGGACGGGGTTTGGCTGTGGGACTACGATGAGAATGGCAGGATTGGTTCGATGCGTAGGATGTCTTCAATAACCAGTGGGAATGTGGGGTGGGGTACCCAAATATCGATGTGCTATTACTATACTTTACTTGCCTGGCGTTATTTGGGGAGTTTGCATTGGCGAGGCTTGGGTGGATAGTTTCCCTTTCTAGGTGTTTTGGTATTTCTTTTCTCACAAGGAATAAGAATGCCTCTCCACTTGTGCACGAGAGTCTTTGGTTTTCCTTACTGAGTGTACTTGTATGCGCACCCTATGTATATAAAACTTCTTTCAGGTTTTCATGAGGACTTCAGGGATTATGCGGGACCATACTAGCTCGGACCTTTGTGTAGTTTCTATTGTCGTTTTCCTTTTTCTTGGTACTTTACCTTTGGATTTTTTTGGCTTGTATCATTTACAGTTGAACATGCATATTGGAATGGGTTATTTTTTGATTTACCTTTACTTTCAGCATTGGTATTTTTGGGGTTTCTATCGTATCTCTTGATCCTATAAAAATAAAAAGGGTAATGCCTTCCATTTTGTGTGAGATTTTATACACTCGATGCTGGTCGCCAATCCTGGACATATTGAAGGTGGGTTTCAAGGGTCATTATCTCTCCTTCAATTTAAAGATGGAAGGGCCTGGCAATCTGCTGTCCCTTCCCTCCTTTTGGTGAAGGCAAGTCATGACAGAATGGTATCAAAGGAGCAGGTTGAGAGGTAGGATGGTGTCTGGAGTTAGGAACAGTGAGGATTTCTTGGGGCGGTAGGGAGACAGTGTTGGGTGACCTTGGTGTGTAAATTTGGCCAGGGAAGACCGGCAAGGACACAAGATTTTAGGCCCCCCATGATCCTATGCAAGGACTCTGGACCTACCGAATGACCAAGTGAGGCTACACTGATTACAGGGTAGAGACCCTAGGAAAGGTACATGCATCATAATTACTTGTCTTCTTATGTTTCATGGGTGTCTTGGGGATTCAAAATAAAGAAATATGTTTAATAAAATTTAAGGACAATATTCTATTGTCCTCGGTCTTAGGCATTTCTTGTTTACCTTTCAGCTATGGCACCTGGGAGGCGACCATGAGTAGTGAGGGCGATCGAGGCCCAGGAGGTTGACTTGGCCGGTCAGTGGAGGACTGACTGAGAGGAGGAGGATGATCAGTGGTTGAAGACACTTCGAGCATTTTATCGACAAACCCTCAGGAAGTACGAGGGATGCACCTCAGATATGGAGATGGAGAGCTGGCACAAGGAACTAGTGATAGCTTTCAGCCTGATTCGGGCTCCGACGAAGTACTCGGTTCCTCTGGCCATCAGCCAGATGCATGGAGAAACACGTTAGTGGTGGACGCTTTATCTTGGAGAGAAGAGGGAAGCTGAGGTTGCATGGGTTGACTTCAAGAAAGAGTTCCGAGCGGAATTCCTCTCTTCCACGATGTAGGCCGAGAAGAGGCAGGAGCTACTCTCCCTCCAGTAGGGGAGAATGTCAGTGAGAGAGTTGGAGATCAAGTTCAAGGATCTCATTCTCTTTGCTCCTGACCTCTCCCCGAATGAGGATTCTCAGGAGAGATTTTTAGAGGAGGCACTCCGACCTTCTCTTCAGTACGTTGTTACTCCTTTCACCCTACCGACATACTTTGAGGTGATGAAGAAGGCTGAAGTGGTGGAGAGAATGCACATGCTGGGAGGTGTGTTATGAAAGGGAATCCAGTTGGGCCCGTCAAAGGGGAAGGCTGTCAGCAGTAGTCCTCCATCATCAGGGCCCTCTAGATTCTGACCAGCGGGGTGCAGGCTGCAACAGTTCAAATTCCGATCTCCTGGTCCTCGCCCTTTCCCTTCGGGCCCGAAACCAAGGTGGTTCGTCTATGGAAGCCATGGGAACCTTCGAAACCAGTGCCTAGACAGAGTACAGTACTATGGGGGTGGGCAGGTCTAGCACCCACCTCAGTAGAAACAGTTCCCGACTAGGCCCTTCTAGCAACAGCAGCAGGGGCAGTGGGATCCCGCTCTTCCAAGGGAAAATGTTGTAGGAGGAGGCCGACCTCATAGCACTCCTCAGGGACCTCGAACAGGGCATGGTCGGGGAGGCGTCCGACAGTCGAGAGGCAGAGGTGCTGGGCGTGGGAAGTTGCATGCTGCAGAGGCAGCAGTTCCAGTAGGGCCAGAGGTCGTTCGAGGTACGATCAGATTTTTTAGTACCCTTGCGTATTCATTGTTCGATACAGGATCTTCGCACACCTTTTTACACCCAGTCTGGCCCATGCTCTTGGTTTAGATTCTAAGGGACTTCCAGTGCCCCTGGTGCTGAGCACACTAGTTGGAGGTCAGACCAACTTGTTATATGTTTGTCAAGGATGCAGACTGATGATAGGGCCACATCGGTGAGTCAGGGATCTTCTACTGTTGCAGATACATCCATACGGTGTCATCCTAGGCATTGAATAGATGTTATCTCTTCAAGACGTCATTAAATGCTTTCGAGGAAGGGTTCTATTTTTAGACATGGGCGAATGACAGTTGACATTGATCGGCGAGCGGAGTTTCCAGGGGAGCCGCAAGCGAGCTGAACCCCTCCTCTCGTTGTCAGCCCAGCTATCAGTGGGGTCGGTGGATGCAGAGACGGTAGAAGTTCCAAGGGTCGTCAGTGAGTTTATGGAAGTCTTCCCTAAAGAGGTGACATCTCTACCCCCTCAACGTGACATTGAGTTCAGGATAGACTTGCAACCTGGTGATCATCCGATTTCGATGTCCCCCTACCGGATGGCACCTTTAGAGCTACGAGAGTGGCAGATTCGGATTGATGATCTGATGAAGAAGGTTTTTGTTTGGCCAAGTGCGTAATCGTGGGGTAATCTTGTTTTGTTTTCAAAGAAGGCGGATGGTGGTCTAAGGCTGTGCATAGACTACAGGAGACTAAATCCGGTAACAGTAAAGAATCACTACCCTCTCCCGAGGATAGACGATCTCTTTGACTAGCTGAGGGGAGAAGGCTGGTTCTCGAAGATTGATCTATGGTCTGGATATAACCAAGTGAGGGTGAAGGATGCCATCATCTCAAATACTGCCTTCAAGTGCAGATATGGGCACTTTGAGTTTGTGGTTATGTCGTTTGGCATCACGAACGCTCCATTCGTGTTCATGGAGCTCATGAACTCCATCTTCTGGGAATATCTGGAACAGTTCGTAGTCGTGTTTATTGACAACTTATTGATCTAATCAAGATCAGAGGGGGATCATGCTGAGCATCTTAGAATGGTTTTAGAGGTCCTTCGAAAACACCAACACTAAGGTAAGTTTTCCAAGTGCAAGTTCTGAATGTGATAATTGCATTTCCTTGGGCACGTGGTGTCTGAGCAGGGGATAATAGTGGACCCATCGAAGGTCAAGGAAGATGTTTCGTGGGAAGCACCCAAGAATGTGGCAGAGGTTCGTAGTTTCCTTGGTCTGGTGGGTTAATACCGGAGGTTCGTGCCCAACTTCTCCCAAGTTGCAGCACCTTTGACAACCTTGACTAAGAAAGAATGGGATTTCGTGTGGGATGAGCAGTGCGAGGCAGCCTTCAGCTATCTGAAGGAGAAGTTGTTTAGTGCCCTAGAGATGAGGTTTCCAGAAGAAGGGGCAGCATATGAGGTGTTCTGTGATGCTTCAGTGCAAGGCCTCAGATGTGTGTTGATGCAGCAGCAAGGGGTGATCTCTTATGGGTCTAGGTAGTTTCGTCCCCATGAGCGTGACTATGCCACCCATGATCTAGAGCTTGTGGCGGTCGTGTTTTCACTAAATTTGTGGCTGCACTAATTCATTGGGGAGCGCTCCATGGTCTTCACAGATCACAAAATCTTGAAGTACATATTCTCCATGTGGGACCTAATCTTATATCAATGAAGGTGTATGGAGTTCCTTCAGGACTATGATTTGGCAATTTCATACACCTCAGGAAAGGGGAATGTGGTGGCTGATTCCTTGAGCAGGAAGTCGTAGAAGGATGCATTTCGAGAGTTGGAAGATGCTTGGAAGGCTATGGAGGAGTTGGCTACCCTGCACCGAGATGCTAGGATGGAAGGTGGTAGAAGTTGCCTATATCAGATGATAGTGCAATCTTCTCTATTGTGGCAGGTAGAGGAGTCCAAATGGGGAGACTCAGAACGTGAAGTGATGCATGAACGAGTTTACCAGGGCAATGCTTCAGAATGGTGGACGGTGGATGGACAGAACCAAATGCTTTTCCGTGGAAAGCTGTTTGTTCTAGAGGCGATGCACGGAAAATTTCTTAGTGAGTTCAAAAACTCAGCCCTAGTAGTGCACCAGGGAGTTTCCAAGATGTACCATGGCCTGATGAGATAGTTTTGGTGGCCCAGGATGAAACAGGCAGCAGCAGAGGTCATACCAAAGTGCCTCTTCTGTCCGTAGGTGAAGGATGAACACCGTGTTCCATGCGGTCTGCTACAGTCTCTATATGTCCCCGAGTGGACGTGGGAGGACATGTCGATGGATTTTGTCATGGGGCTACCCAAGGTTCAAGGGGGCTGTGATGCTATCTAGGTAGTGGTGTACCGGTTGACGAAATCGGCTCACTTTCTAATGATCAAGAAGTCGGGTGTAGTGGATGCTTTAACACGAAGGTACGTGGATGAGGTTGTGCAGTTGAATGGAGTTCCAAGATCCATAGTCTCGGATAGGGATGCATGATTACCTCATGATTCAGGAGAGGACTGCAGCATGCCTTTGGCAGCCAGTTACGTCTTATCCCTACTTTCCATTCCCAAACAAATGGACAGACAGAGAGCACCATCCATACCATGAAGGATATGCTGAGGGCATGTGTTCTAGACTCAGGAGGATTGTGGGTGTGACACTTTCCTCTAGTAGAGTTTCCCTACAATAATAGCTATCACTCTACCATTGGCATCACTCCGTTCGAAGCCTTGTACGGGAGGCCATTTCGCTCACCCGTGTGCTGGACTGATGTTGGGGAAGCGAGTGTTCTAGGCCCAAAAGAAGTGAAGAGCATGAAAGAGAATGTTCATCTTATACGGGAGAGGATGAAGGCAGTATAGGACCGACAGAAGTCATATGCCGATAATAGGAGGATACCCTTGGTGTTCAGGGTCGGGGATGACATGTTCTTGAATGTCTCCCCTTGGCGTGGACAACAGAGGTTCGGTAGGGGGATCAAGCTCTCTCCCATATTCATCGGACCCTTTGAAGTGTTGAGGAGAGTCGGAGAAGTGGCTTATCAGCTAGCCTTACCACCTCCACTACTGAGGATACATGAACTCTTCCATGTGTCCTAGCTCCATCGGTATCTGCATGACGATTCACATGTCCTCGATTGGGGAGAGCTGGATATTGAGGATGACACGACCTTTGTGGAATGACTAGTGAGGGTCGAGGGTCGTGAGGATAAGGTGCTTCGTGGAAGAACCATTCCTCTAGTTGGTGTGTTGTGGAGGCATGGTGGGATCAAAAAAAGTACATGGGAACGGGAGATGCAGATGCATGCCCAGTACCCAGATCTGTTTTGAGTTTTGTCCCATTTTTTTGGTGCTTGGTAGTGATGGAACGCTTTACCTTGTTAATCATGGAATGTGTGGTTTCCCTTATTCTTGATGATTCATCTGAAATGTCCTGACTGCAGGGATGGGAGGAACCAATCCCCAATCAAGATGCATTAAGGTGGATGCAATTAAACCCGTGCGGGTGAGTCAGTGCTGCCCCAAGCGGATAGTATCTTGGCATTGAGGAAGAAACTCCCTAACCCATACGACTAGATAGTTTGACCCCTTTAATGTTTCTTGGTTTCTTTAGGGAGAGGTGTTTCTAGATGTGGAAGAGGATCATTCCTGATAGGTATCATTGGTGGTGGTTTTTTGGACCCCCTTTCTCTTATGGTTTTAAATTATTGAGGGCAAGAATGCTTTGGGAGGTATCTGATGTGACGACCCACACCCTCACGGTCCATCCCTTTTACAATTTTCAGATCCCAGGGGTGGCATTTCATTGGAAGGGGATCATTCCGGCACAACCTATCGGTGCGATCGATCGGCCCGACAAGTCGGTGCGACCGATCGGTGGCACCCAGGATTGTCGGGTTACTCTTCTACAGTTTTCTCGTAACATCAATTTTGGGATTTTTAACCCTTTTCAGGTGGTTCAAAGCCATTTAAATCCCATAATTAATACCCATGAAATCCTAAGAAACTCCCCCCAATGGGGGATATTAAATAACAATTAATCCCATCGTGTTTAACCACCCAACGGCATGGGGAACCACAATCCTAATTTGAAGTCGTTCAAATCCCCATATCACGTAATAATGGGATATTATCTATATATCGCACATGAATTTCTTCTTCCATATTCATCCTCTTGGCTGGATTCTTTTTCTACTTAGTGCGTTTGGAGTTCTTGATGTCCCTCCCCTACAAGACGTTCCTTCCATTGTTCTTGGCACGTGGATAAGAACTTCGAAATTTGATCAACAGGTAGGGTTTTTCCTTCAACTCTCCTTTCTGTGTATCATGTGGGGTGGGTACGCTTTTGTTTTTGTGGGAATTGATGAAACCAAATTTAATGAAGATAATTAACAGACCATAATTAATGAAGGGGGGGGGGGTGATCGATGTTATGCTATAATATTTTGTGTTGATATGTGTTGTGAATTGTGCGGGCCTATGCTCTCTAAAAATCGTGGTTGTTTGTGGTCTTTCCTTGCGCACTAATGAAATATATCTTTTGTGATGATTAAATGTTTGTAACATGGAAATTGGTTAGCCACCTAAACTCATATGGTTTAAGTGGATGTCTAGTAAAACAATAATCCCTATGTAACCACCTCGGTTAGCAAACAGAAAGAAGAACCTAATGAATGATATACTTGAACCTAGAAGTATCCCACTATGTTTGGTGGTAGTGAGTTGTTCTGATTGGTACTTTTGGGAAGATGTGGATAGGGATGGGATCCTCGGTTGTGGTACGATTGTTGGTTCTGAATCTGAAGCTGTGTGATTGCTTTGCTGTGACACGAACTCGGGTGGGATCCTCTATTTTTGAGAAATGGTTGGTTCTTGGTTTTGGGGACATGTGGCTATGTCTCGGGGTTTGGTTTGTTTCCAGTACTTCAAGGGATCTCACTTATCCCTTTTGTGGGGTTTTATTTGGTTACATTACTTTGAGGGATCTCACTTATCCCTTTGTTTTTGTGAAATTACAAGAGAACCGAGTGTGAATTCTAAAATTGAAGTTTGGATGTTTGTATTTTCCTGCTTTGTGGTTATTCCTGTTAGTTTCCCGGTAGTGAAAAAGTCACCTAAATGGGATAACTTTAACACGAAAACAAGAATGGATGAATGGGGGAATTAGTTTGGCGATGAGTTGTGACTTGGTCGTGAGTTTTGTGGATTATTTTATGAATTAATAGTAACAAGGGTGTTGTGATAAGGTTTTGGAACACCTAGGTTGGGATGATTGTTTGTTACCTATACATATATATATAGCTTTTATGTTTCTTATTCGTGCCCAACTAAAGTTGAGAAAATTTATTTCCGAACACCCCCATTTAATGGTGGAGGGTGTTTCTCCCAACACTCCAATGAGTGGCTTGTTATTATCTCCTTTTCTTCTCCCTTTAGCGAATATCCCAAGACTCTTCAGGCATGCTGTGATGGATTGAAGTCCATTATTAGCCCAAGAATATTTAGGCGGGGTAGTAGTGGAGGTTGGCCCAGGTGTTTGTGGGCAGGATGTCTCCAAAGTGTCTTCAGGATGAGTCCCAAGTGTCTTCGGGCGTGGCAGTAGTTGGTCTAACCCAGTTGTTTGCGAGTGTGGTTACTCGTAGTGGCTATAGCCCAGGTGTCTGCGGGCGGGGTTTGGCAGTGGGACTGCAGTGAGGTTATGACCCATGAGTGTACGGGCGGGGATTGACAGTGGGACTATGATGAGAACTGTGAGATTGGTTCTATGCGTAGGATGTCTTCAATAACTATTGGCAAAGTGGCGCGGGGTACCGAAATATCGATATGTTATTACTATAATTTACTTTCCTTGTGTTATTTGGGGATTGTGCCTTGGTGAGGATTGGGTGGATAGTTTCCCTTGATATGTGTTTTGATTTTTCATTTCTCACAAGGCAATAGAATGCCTCTCCAGTTGTGCACAAGAGTCTTTGGTTTTCCCTACTGAGTGTACTTGTATGCTCACCTTACATATATAAAACTGCTTTTAGATTTCTAGGAGGACTTCAGGGATTGTGCGGGACCATACTAGCTCAGACCTTGGGGCAGTTTCCATTGTTTTTTTCCTTTTTCGTGGTACTTTACCTTTGGATTTTGTGTGGCTTGTATCATTTACTGTTGAACATGAATATGTGAATGGGTTATTTTTGGCTTTACATTTACTTTCAGCTTTGATATTGTTGGGTTTTCTATCATATCTCTCGATCCTATAAAAATAGAAAGGTTAATTCCTTCCATTTTGTGTGATATTCTACACCCTTGGTTCTGGTCGCCACTCCAGGAACTATTGAAGGTGGGTTTCGGGGGTCATTATCTCTTCTTCAAATTAAATAAGGAAGGGCCTGGAAATCTGCTGTCCCTTCCCTTCTTTTGGTGAAGTAGGGTCATGACATCCCTTTTATATGTTAAGGAGTGTAACTCCTATAATTATTTAATGTTTTAAAATAACCTAAATTATCATTCTATGGAATGTGGAACTAAATCAATTAAATTTATATAGTATGGTAATAATATTCAAAATAATCTCATAAAATAATATTTAAGGTGATATTTTGTTACCATATAACATAATTTTAACCATAATTAACATGTTTTAACCTTTACAATGGAATGAAACATTTACCAAATTTATTTTTTTTAATGATAAAAATTAAATTAAATTCATTAATATATTTGGATGGATGATTAAAAATATTAGATAAAAAATTAATGAATCAATATTTACAATTGTAAACATTTCTTTAAATATAAGTTCATAAAACACAATGAAAATACTTTTTTTTATAAAAAAATTATTTTTAAGCATAAAAATAAACTTATTATAAAATAAAATTTACTAATGATTTATAAGAACATAATTATAGTATTATAAATAAAATGGTACTATTTTTTTAAAACAAAGAAAAAATATAATGATGAATTTTAATACTTAAAAATATATGTTTTTATAATAATTTCATTTTTTCCTAATAACCCCAAAAGTTATCTTTTTTGAAAAATATAAAAAATTAACCCTAAGATAAATTTGATATTTTGATATTGAAAATTATTTCAATTTTAGAAAATTAAATTTCTAAAATTTTTTTATTTAAATTTTAATTTAAACTATATCATTTATAAAAACAAATTCGGTTGTAAAAAACTGTTTCATTTTTGATTGAAAAGATACATAAAACTAGTAAATTGAATATGACTCTATAAAATATTTTAATGAATATTAAAAGGGATTTAAATTTATTTATTATTAATATTACATAGGTTATGATATTATTTTAATTTTGATCATAATTTATTTAATCCTTTTGGTAAAATCCATATTAACAATTTCATTAACTCGCAGTAGGTTCAATAGAAATTGGTTCAATATCTGAGAAAACAATATAATTGTAAACTTCACTATTCCCATGAAAATTGAATCTATATAAGTATATAAAATCTAAGAAATATTTTGGTACATTTTTTTAATATAATGTCATGAAGATATAAGTTTTTTATTTTCATGAGGTACATAACACCCTTCCTTTGAAACAAAAAAGGCTGTACATAATAAAAACCAACTCTAACTTATATTTTTGTTAATTTTAGAAATATTATCCATTATTAGAAATAATCATCCCTCGTATTTACACTTAATTAAATAATAAAAAAGTTTATGAAACTTTTGAGATATGGGGAGAAACTCACCCTCTAACAGAAGTTCAAAAAACTCTGAAAACCTATCCAATGTTGAACTCAATGTATTTTCAATGAGTGTAAGACAAACCCTTTTTTATTCTCTCGAACAGATGGAACAAGTATCTCTATTTATCCCACGAATAATAATAGGATAGAACAACACATTTTATTCCCTATACACTGAAATAAATACCCATCCATGTAACATAATTAGATCTTTTAATATAAACACATGATTAAAATATATATATATATATTCATCATCCAACCATTCAAAGAAGATATACATAACAAAAATGAATTTGTAAGATTCCCTAACTCAAATAAAAAATGAACAATGTTCCATAATTTTATAAAATCATTGGAATTATCTCAGAATTGAATTTTCCCAAGTTATTATGAGTTCAAACATTAATATAGTAATCAAAATAATCCAGTAATGACCGTTGGGTTTTTAAAATAAAATAGTAAAGTTATTTTCGCAAAAAATATACTACTAAATCAAATATTTAAAATAATTAAAATTTAAATTTTCTAAAATATTTAATCTCTTACAAAAAAATAATAATTATCTTCTATTGGTATTAAAAATTCCCAAAACATAGTGACATGGAATTCTGTTCAATGTATATAAAATAATTCATTGAAAAATCTACTGGTAAAAAGAATAATTTTTTCTGAAATATATCTTTAACTATACCAGATTGATATTTTTCTATAGAATTTATTGATATAATTTTTTTTATAATAAATAAAATCTTTAAAAATAAAAATATTACTATTTGAAAAGTTTACTAGACATAAAAAAACACCCCCTAAATGAAAGGAGTTAATGATAAGTAGTACTAAAATCAGTTTAGATAATAACTAATACCATGCAATTAATAAAAAATACATGTTATATTAAACATAAAAATGGTTACCAGGTACCATATATAATATTTAATATTTTGATACAAAGAGAATTTAGGGATTTTCAAATTATTTGTTCATAAGATCCACCAATTTTGGCCTATAATTTTTTGAGAATAAAATTTTTGGTACCCATATTTGTTTAGATAATTGGATCCCACATTTTAAAAATTAAATTTATATAAAAATAAAATTCTAATTGAATGATTGAATTCTGTTAATAAAATAGTTTTTCTTTCATTATCCTCCAATTTGACACGTTGGGTAGAAAGTTACTCAGATATAAACTAATTAATTCGATTGGTATATCAATCAAGTGATGGGTTTATTCCCATGTATGGAAGTATAACCTTTTGGTTTCCACTGATTGTATATGCTCTTAAAAGGCATTCATCCTATAGTAATGTTTTCTAATTGCTTCTTCAAAATTTTGAATTCTGATTTGAACATGATAATTAGACTTTATCTTCTAGAAAATAATCTTTTTTTTTCAAGGTTTTTTATCCTCTGATCATCTGAATTAAGTTAATCATCCAATTATTAAACAACACATTTTTTTAATTGTGAATATATATTTGAAATATTTTCTATGGTCTTATCTAACACTAAGACATGTTTAGTATTTCCATTTTCACTTTATAAAGTTCTATTACAAACATGTTCAACATTTCCTTCCATTATAATGATTTATCAATATATTAATTTTACATATTAGTATTATTTAAAAAATCTTCCATATTTTTTATCACATTTATCCTTAAAATTTTTTTCCTTCTTCCCAATTTTTATTACATCTAATTCCATTTCATCATGAGTTTTGTATTTAGCCTCATCATCACTTTCAATTTTTTATTCTTAAGAATTAGTATAATTTCACAAATATTTAGATTTGGGAGTGAGTAAATAGTCATCTTTCACAAAAATAATTTCTAATTCTATGAAATGTTTGAATAAATAATCCTGATTCTATGAATATGGTTATGATATTTTGAGGATATATCTGATGTAGTAGTATCACCACTAATAAAATTCCATATATATACTATTCTTTTAACTTTTCCTGGTTTAATATTTAGTATAGTTATTTGAAATCTTTCTATATTAGCATTTCAACTAAGGAACTTATTTCATAATATGACTCGACTTCCTAAATTAATAACGTATAGTTTTAAATTATTATTTATTATAATTCTTCTAACTTCTGTATTTCTAATTGTCTGTATATTTAGGCCAAAATACTATTCATCCTTTTATCAAATTGACATTTTTCTTTCACTTAACTCAAAAAAAAAAATTCTATTTGGATGCACAAAGATTATAATTATAGACTTCAAAATTTAAGCATCAGATTTTTGAGGCAAAGGGAAAAACTTTTTTCTTATTTTTATTTTTACACATCTCTTTTCATCTTACTATCAGACTATATAATAGTATCAACTAAGTCATCTAAGCTAAACATGAAAATATTAATTGTATAATCTTTTCCTATTTATTTGGATCCACATCCTTCATAAGTTTACATATAAAAATTTCAACGACATGTTCTTACAAAAATTCCTTATATCCAAGAGATTTTATACTATTAACAATTGTCATAAATATTTTATGATTATGAGAAACACACTCCCAGTAGAAAAACAAAGGCAAGGATTTTTATTCCAAGAACAAATAACATAGATTCAATCACTTTTTATTTTATAAAGTTCATTACATTAACATTTTTCTATGTAGTGTATGAATTTCTTCATGATTAAAATGGGATGTACATGTTCTATTGAATTTCACACAACAAATTAGTCCAAACTAGAATGTTTAGTTGGAATTCATTTCCCACCTCTATTGAAAAATTATTTTCATTCTCCAAAATTTTAATCTTTTTGGAGAGTATAATAAAATTCTATACTGTATTATTTATAAAACATATCTTAGTTGTATCTCACTAATATTTATAATAATTACCACCGAAAATATGAGGTCTATTAGTATGATGATTATCCCAACTAACAAAATTTATAAAAACTAACATTATGAAAAAACACGAGTTACATTATCGAACACACAATTAGAATACATAAAATGAGAGTTATAATAAAATAATTAAAATAAAAAAGCATAATAATTTTAGGCTCAGTTAAAAATTTGGATATATACATTGATACAAAATTTTGACTGAGATAAACATGTTAGGTCAAATTCAAGGGATATTATAGTTTAAAAACCTAATTTTAAATTTTTAGTATCACAAGTATAAAACCGATATAAGATATGATATCCAGATCAACCACTACATAGAAAAATGAAACATATATATATATTGAATGTTAAATCATTTGAAATTTACTAACTTCTAAAAAAGAAAAATGGAAAATAGAAATAAAAATAGGTAAAGAACATGTTAGAACAATGAAAATAAAATTAAATAAATAGTATTAAAATAATAATCCAACTAACAAGTAAATGATATTATAAAACCAAAATTTTACCCATAGTACATAAAAATATTTAACCTAGATTCACGATATACTCGATAATAAAACTATTAAAAGGGTTGTATTTTTATCCCATAGATGTACTTGACTTTATACCTATCTGAAGTATGTTTTTCTTAACCCCATCCCATCTTTTATTCTCCTAATAATAATTTGATCAACAATATTTTCGAATTCTATCTTCTATATACTGAAATCTCATCATCCATATGACCAGAAATAGATCTCTATAACTCATGAAATCCCTTAATAATGAATGATAAAAATCATAATGATTAAAATAGTAAATTATAATATATTTATAATTATATCAATATAATTTAACTCCTATAATAACTCTAATGGTGAAATGATAATTGACCTATTATATCTATTTGGAATGGTGACAACTGTGGATGTCCAGGTGGACCCAGGTAGGGATGAAGATGAAAAATATATAGGATTAATGCTGCTTCAACATTATAAGAATGATAAGTTGTAGAATGACTTCAATGTCCAATTACCTAAATTATATGTCAATAGAATGTATGATAGAGAGATCTAAGTGGATCCCCATGAGTATCTTTAACATTGGATCAATAAATCAGATAAGATCCTTGCTCACCAAATGAATGAGGGGAAGAAAATTTAGAGGATTACATTCAGACTTGGGGAAAATATAGATGATCAATTCAAGGACTACATCAAGGTTGATCTAGACAAGGAATTATCCACCATCGGCTAGAGACTTTTTAGGTCAAAGGATTCAACCAATTTTAAATTCCACTGGAATGGATTGGTAATTTCTCATTTGATGTGTTTTTGGACTCGATGAATTTTGTTTGGGTTTCCAATTACCCCCATTTTAAATTAATTTTTGCAATAAAATTTTTATTTTGTAGTAGTTATTGTATTGTTTAATAAAAACATAAATATATGTATTTTCAGGATAAGAAACTCTAGAATTGTTTTACCATATTTTCATTCTATATATGAAAAAATTAAAATATAAAAATTCCATATAAATCAAATTTATATGACGTGTATTGTGATTTTCAATACAAGGAATGCTAATGAGTTATAGTGTTATCAATTACACTATTATTTGGTTGGATTGGGGAGCTATATAATAGGGTTGACTTAGTGAAACTATTTTTAGCGTGTTTTCAATATGTGAAGATGTGTTATTAAATAAATTTTAAGATATGACTGTTTGGTTTAACATTATATGAATGATGTTAGGGTGATAAAAAATGGAGTTTTGTATTATATACTAGAGGAACATATTGCACCATATTGGCCTTATTTATGGAATTTTAGTGTTACTCACTTCATGATAATTTTTTCACTGTGGTCCTATTTACACTTTTACTTTTTGTTATGGAATATCAAGTTCAAGGTGGTGGAATAAGGTTTTCACCATGATTTATATTCACTTGAGAGTTATAGTATTGAAGTACCCATAATTTCATGATATTAATTATTTATATTCATCCAAAAATGGTTTTGAATATCAAGAATTTGGGAGATCATGTAGTCAGTCACATATCAGACCCCCATTGCATCATGACAACTCCACCACATTATGACTTTATGTTTTATAGTTTTTTATATAAATTTAAGTGCCTATTCAAATTTTAATTAATTTCTTCGATCTTCTTCAATCCCTAAGTGATATATGGTTCATCATTGGAGATATTGGGATATCATATGGTAGATATTATTCTATGGATTTGTGATATTGATTACTACTGAATCAAAAAATATCCCTTCCATTAATTTCGTTCTTTTAGCTTATCATAGTAGAGATTATTAAATTATAATATTTCTAAATTATTTTTTATTTGATAATGGTATTGATGGGAAATGACATTTCTGGTGAGTTTGATGATAATTGATCATTATTTTCCTTCTCATTCTCACTCAAGGATTGTTAATCCTTGATGGAAGAAATCCACCCTAATTGTGGTTTTGGTTTGATTGATTTTATTGAAAAGGTTTATGGTTGTTGATGAAGGATGATTTTCAAAGGATTCATACAGAGTGAAGCCTGGGATGTATAATCTTGAGAATGTTTTAGATATCTGATATTGTGGATGTGTGTGATGTCAGATCTCATGGATCTGTGAGATATCTGATCTCATGGAATTAGGATTTTTATAGTCTCATGGAAGCATGAGATGTCTAATATCATAAACATGCGAGATTATTGATCTTGTATAAGTGAAATCTCACTTATATCATGGAAGTGTGATGTGTTTGATATCATAGATGAGAAAAAATTTGGATCTCACATAATCACAAATTGTTTATCACGTGAAATCTTGAAATTTCAGATCTCACAAGAGTGAGAATTCATGAATCATTCTCACATAGTGTGAATTATTAAATTGATCTCACAAGGCACCACATAATTAGAATAATATATCACATCATGATCATTTTAAGAGCATGGTAACAAAGTATATTTGTTAGTG
Source organism: Viscum album (assembly GCA_963277665.1). NCBI lineage: Eukaryota > Viridiplantae > Streptophyta > Magnoliopsida > Santalales > Viscaceae > Viscum > Viscum album. Next base: position 54,321,754 of record OY728126.1, read on the forward strand.
TATCTTAGGAGAGAGATCACGTAAAGCTGTCGAAGAAATGACATGATTGTTATAGGATCCCATGAAGAGATCATATAAAGTGTATAAATATAAGAAAGATATAAATTATAGATTTATCTCTCTATGAGATAAATAAGAGCCTAGGATTTTCATTGGATCATGAGATAGATCATGTGATGCAATGAAAGATAATAGTTTGGGCCACATGATTGTCTTTAGATACCATGATGGATCATAAAAGGTGTTTGTGGACAATTTAACTAACTACCAAATGCTTGTCACTAGATCTTATGATGGGATAATGTGAAGCACTCATGATCTTATTTAAATCACATGATGTATATCACAAATCCTTGGAGGATAATTTCATTAAACACCACATGATTGACAGTTGATCTTGGGATAGGGTAACATGAAGCACATTATAAAAATTTCTGAGGCAGTGTAATGAATGGATTTCTTGATTTTGGGAGTTATATAGGTTACATTTCACCTATAAATAACCAATGACCCATCCATACAACCTGGAAATTTCTTAACAAAAGATTCACTTAAAAAAATTCTGAAGGAGGGGTTTTACAGGCAACCAAGGGGTATACATGATTGACATCATGTAAGTGTTTTACATGATAAGAATGAATTCATGTTCCAAGATATATTGATTTATGTAATTTGTAGAAATTACTGAAAAAAGATATCAGGGAGGAGTCTTGGGAAGTGAAATATGCATTTGGTGGTTGAACACATAAATAAAACCCATTGAGATCTTATGATACACATGAACTGTATAAGATCTTACTATCCACATGAACTGAATACGATCTCATGATTCATATAGTTTTAACAAGATATCCTGATCCACATGAAATTAATAACATCTCATGATCCATAAGAACTAAATATTATCTCATGATCCGCAAAATCTAAACAATGTCTCAAAATCTAAATGAACTGAAGAACATATTATGAAATTCAATACCTGAATAACGTCTCACAATCCATATGATTTGAACAAAGTATCACGATCCACAAGAACTGAACTAATTCATGTGAAAGGTCTTCACAATGAGGTCTTGCAATGGAGTCTCATGGAGTGGTATCACACTAGGTTCTCATGTAATGGATTATGTGCTAAGATCACATGCATGGGTTACAAACCATGATATAGTGAGTGGTGTCTAGCATTAGGATCTCACAAAAGGTGTTACATGCTAGGATCGCTCAAAAAGGATTTTGTGATAGTCTATAGCATAGGGGAATTACACCAGGGTCTTGACCAAGGAGATATGTGATTGGGTTTTCATATGAAAAATATCATTTTAATATATGTATTTCAAAAAATATTGAGGATATTCACCATCTAACTATATTTTTAGAAGGATATTATACTCTGATACATACAAGGCAATTAAAGGAAGACTTGGAATCTATTAATGATTTTTCTAGAGAAAATAGAAGTTAATTTACCTATCTACTAAAAAGAGTAATCAGTTCTTGTAGTTTGGAAAGTGAAAGTGCCACATAAAGGTGTTTTCAAAGAAGTAAAAGCGTATCCACTAATACATCCAAGGCTATGAAAGGAAGACATGGAATCTATTAATGATCTCACAGGAACAAAGAAGGGGATATTTCCATCTCTACCACAATTATTTGTCTCTTCTAGTTGTTTGGATATTATAAGTGCCACATCAATGTGTTTTCATAGAAGTAAAAGAGTATCACATAAAAAATATAAATAGTGAATCTGTATAAAATTGAGGATATAGTCAATATTAATGATGAAGGTACCCTTATGTCCATGAAGTGTAAATGAATCATTTCCATATTAGTGGGAAAATTATGATGATAAAAGAAATCAATTCCACTAATAGTGATCCATTGAAGGAAAGATTGATGGAGTGACCCTTGGGACGTAGTGAGTTTTCAGTAAATCATTTACAATAGAGATCATAGAAATAGAAGTGATCTAGATTGAGCCATGTATTAGTAGTAATATTTAGTGCATTTGGTACATTGATACATTCTTTTTTATTCCCCTTGGATATGTTCGATTTAGGGTGAACCAAGTTAAAATCTCTATATCAATATGCTTTCTTTCTGAATTTACATTCTATGAATCATCATTAGGTAATGTTAAGAAAGATAATATCTATATGAATAATAATGAGAATCATAAGTGACCATCATAATGAAGAGGTCACGTTCCAGTGAGGATGGATGATGTTTTAAAACAATATCCATAACCTGTTTCACTACCCTATCAAGGTATATAATCTAATTTTGTGACTAAAAATTGGTATTTTAGAATATGTTTCATTTTTTATATGTTTTTGTTTAAAAAGATTTATTATACTATTGGAATTGAAAATTTGGGTTTTCTTATCATAGAGTGGTTTGAAAAGGGAATAACATAAAAGAGGAAGTAAATGTCTGGTTGTATTATTTAGTGTGGAAGTGTCTATAGAAAGAGTGTGATTAATTTAAAGGAAACCAATAATGCACAGAATAATGGATTGGATGAACCAGTCAATAAAAATATTTACTCTATAAATGATATTATTTTAATAATTTAAGGTGAAATATTCCACATGGTGATGGAACTACGTACAATGAAGAAATTAAAATAATGTTTAACGAATAAAATATCCACATAATAAGGGAATTAAATCAAAAATTGAAAGAGGAAATTAGGCCTAAAAATATCCAAATACGCATATAGAATATTGAATTCAACAATATTAATGTTTTAAATTAAATAATTATTGTTGTTTTAATATAAATAATATAGAATAATGTATCCCTGGATAAATAACAGTAAAAAATTAATGTTTATGAAAGGATAATGAATCTAAACTCTGAAGAAATTATGAATTTGGATGATCAAAATGATGATATTTATTTTAAATGTTCAGAATTGGTACATTATAATCAAATTATAAGAAAATATAATGGGTTATTTAAATACACTTTTTCTCAGAAGAATTTTAAAAATAATGTAGTTGATTAACATTGTTGATAAGCTCTCAGGTAGATTAGAATATGAGATGAGTAGTGGGTATAATATCACGAGAGAATTAAATACCCAAATTGAATCAATAAATATAAAGATTCTGTAATTATGAGAAAAGTTAGAATCAGTCAATAAAGAAGTGGAGAAATATAATTCCAATGAAAATCCTAAATTGAAGAATACTTTTGATTTATTATTTAAATATCATTTGGTGGGTAATAATGAAATGAAAATAATATATGTTATTTGAAAAGAATAAAATGAATTGTTTGTCTCATTCTAAATAACAAATTTTTTGTGAAAATATATTATTGGATAAATTGAAAGTTCATACATTTAATAAAGGAAGATATCTATGAACAATTCAAGAAAATATAAAAAATTCTATAAGTGTTGGAAATAAACCTAAAAAAGATTTTATAGGAAGTAATAAAAATATGTGATTTTTTTGAGGGATTCATGGTCAAATTTTATGTTTTTGTTTTGATTCTTTCAAATACATTTCATGCTATGAAGTAAGAAAATATTTTTAAATATGATAATATGTATAAGATTCTTGAAAAGTCTTAAAGAATCAACTCTCTAAATATAATATCCATCAAATAGTGAAATTTTGGAAGACTAGGAAACACCATGGGTAAGTGTTAATAATATCGAGGGCCCATTATCTGGAGGAGAACATCAGAGTCATCAACATCTCTGACAAGAAATAGTTATGCAAGGTATATATTTATTGAGAATTTGTTTATATGTTCTAATAATAGGAATTTGAAAATATATTTTAGTGGTAAGAAATCTAGGAACGAAAAGGAACTGAAAAAGTGATTCCCAACTTTATTGTTGTATAAAGAGTAATGATATACTATAAGAAAAAATGATAAGTTAAAAAATTGGTTTAATGAATTAGATTAAAGAGAAGGATATCAATGAAAGGACAAATAAGCATCATCCCAGTTACACCCACATCAACTTGGTTGTAATTAATTTGAAAAATACGAGTAAGAAAAAGATAGGATCTACTCGAGTTGTAAGTGGGAACAATGTACATTTATTGAAAGGATAAATCCCAAAACACCAGGTCATTCGACATGGATATGTCATAAAATTAAACTAATAAATAATTAATTGAAAAATTCACATGCCATTCCATAAGGAGAGAAGTGAAGGAAATAGTTTGATCCCTCCAATAGAGGATGAAGCCAGAAAATATGACCACTCGAAAGATTCTTTCTTAGAGAATAAATCACAATGAATGGAGTATTGGTGGAGCATCAAATAAAGAAATTTTTAATATTAGGTTTAAACCAAAAACTATGAAATATTTCAAGGATTTATAATAAAAACATCATAATAAAATTAATAATTATTGTTAAGAATGTCTAGTTATATGTACAGAACAATTTAATTTGGTTAGGTGGTTAGAAAAATAACCGAAATAGTAGAATTATTTACAAGAAAATATCCACGTATTGGTCCATCAAGATCAACCCAAATACTATCCTTGATTATTCCATAGGTACCCCCTCACTATGCATTAACTATTTATAATATGTGTGCAATTTTTTAAATCTAATGGGGGAGATACAATTCATACAGTGTGTGTCTGTCGAAAGGGAACAAGAGAATAAGTTGAATATAGATACATGTCCCAAGAAGAATCAGAATGCTTGAAATTTCTATATGGTATCAGATTCAATATTTTGGGTCATAAAAAACTCTATTTTCAAAATATAATTCTATATGTTATGTTCTATTGAAAATTGAGATTATATGATGAAGATCATGATGCGAAACTAAAGAGACATATGAGACAAAATTTAATGATCTATTGATTACAAGTATAATTGAATATTCAACCATTGGTGTCACGTCTTAGTTCAAGTGGTATTTTCACAAAGAGAAGGAATATTTATGGAGAAATAGAAACAATCATGTATTTTATATTTATCTAGGTTGTTTTGACAAATGGAGTATGAGATAACTATTTTCATGATATCGTGAATCTACTAGAGAAACTCAACATCATATCCCCAAAGTGGTCTCCCAGTTTTGAAGAGTGATTTAACACCAATATTTAACTCAGAAATACAGATTTATGATCTATATCAGTCCAAAGATAAAGGTTTTCAAAGATATATGGTGAAAATCAATCTAGGTGATATAACCTCATCTAATAGGAGAGTCCATTGAATAATTGAAGAAATTAATTCTTCTTCATTACCTCGAAGTAGATTATAAACAATATGATGTATGTATACAATTTATTTAGGTAAATTAAATTTATAAATGAAGTAATATCCTATTAAATTCTTTAAGATAGCGGTATATTAATGTTAATTATTTGATTAGTATCCTTTTTGATAAATCAAGTGAATTAAATTTTATCAAAAATATACTCCATATTTTAAGGATAAAAATAATTGAAATTAAAAATAACTTCATCAAGAAGAATTTGAAGAAAAAGTATGATATGTTGGATTATTATTCAACTAATATATATGTTATATACATTATAATGAAGGGATTTCAAAAAGAATCATTTGAACGGCATCAAAAGGGTATTAGAGTTTAGTCGACTCCCAGCACTTAAGTAGTGTGGATATAGGACCTCATTCTCCATAAGGTATGGAGTCCCCCCCCCCACAAAATGATGTTTATTTTTTACCATGTGGTATACCCCAAAGGTGTAACATTAGATTTCATTGAAAAGGGAGGTGAAAATTTCTTAATCAACATATTGGAGAAGCTGATAGAGAGAGTAATGATAGATGGGGAGTTCTAAATCTGATGATGCTAAAAATGGTCTATCAATGAAGAAGAATCATGAAATAGAGTATCCTTTGGTTACATGATTTAGGAAGTATACATGTGTCGGTTAAGAAGTGATCTTGAAATATGATCTTGCTAAATCATTGGGTATCGATAAGGTTTCCCATGATAGGTTTTAGAATTATGTGATTCATTAAAGAAAATTTATTGATACTCTTATTTATCACACTAATCGTGACACATGTAGGATTAATTTATAGGTTAAGGAAGTCCTTGATCACTCTCAAGGGTTGTTGAATGAAAATTGCTTCACTTATGCCTAACTTGTCAATAAGGTAGTTGTTGAAGAATGTAAGTGTTATTAGTAAAACCAAAGTGGGGATTATTGGATGAAACCCTTAATGGTGGTGATTTTGGGTTGGTTGTGTTTTTTTGAAAAGGTTTTAGGTTTTTGATAATGGATGATGGTAAAAATAGGAATAATGAGTGAAGAAAGAGATGTCTGACCTTGTGGAAGTGTAGGATGTCTGATTTCACAGATGGGAGTGATGTTTGGTCTCATGAAGTGTAAGCTGCATAATCTCATGGAAGTGTGAGATGAATGATCTCGTGGAAGGATGATATGTATTATCTCATGAATGTGTGAGATGTGTGATCTCATGGAAGGGTAATATGTTTTATCTTACAAAAGAAAGAGGTGTCTGATATTACAGAAGTGTGAAATGTCTGATCATGTGGAAGCAAGAATTTTTTTATCTCATGGGAGTGAAAGTGTATTAATTGATTCTGTAGAGCATGAATGTATGAATTGATTTCGGGAAGAACCATATATTTTTCAAAAGATATTTTATTGAGATCATTAATATTTCTTGGATGAAAAGCATGTTTTTATGAGGATCTCACAAAGATACGATTTTTTTAAAAGTTTGGGACCGAAGCCTCATTTTTATTATTGAAAGAAAGCAATGAACTCTTTAACTGGGTAGAGGGAGACCCATTACATATCCCGAAGATACAGTGGGCATTTAGCCCATTACATAGCGTGTAGGCCCAATATTTTGGCCCAAAGCCCATTCTGTGAATAGTACTGCTACAGTACCCGCCACTGCTACAGTGCCCCTGCCGCCGCTACAGTGCCACCGTTGCAACAGTGTCTCCACTGCTAAGTAGCACTACAGTGCTGCTACAATACCTGATCCCAATGGGGTTTGAACCCCCATTTTCCATGTATAATTATGGTGTGCTTACCACTAAGCCAAACTCCAACTACAAATGTTTTGTATGGGTAATGAGGTATTGGGATGGCCTGCCCACCTGCGTGCTACATGCCCCCAGCTAGGCCCAAGGTGGCCAACCCTTGGGCTTGGGCCAGTTCCCGCAGAGTGGAGGGGACGAGAGGATCGCTGGCGTATGGTGCACGTTGCCTTTGCGAGGACTCAAACCTGGAACCTCAATGACGGGACACCACCGCCTTGAACCACCTCACCCATCCCCCGCGGGCTCTCACAAAGATATGATTTTAATCACATGAAGAAATCACATAAACGTCAATGGATATCAAGAAGATGTCATACGATGCACTTGAAGAAAATGAATCCTAAAATGATGGATGTTTCTCACGTTGGGATCATATGGAGTGCATGATTTTTAGTGGATCTTGTGATGGACAGTGTTAATCTTGAGAACAAAATTTCCCTGGACACAATTATTTTATTTGGATCTAAATATGGATCCCACAAGGAATTAGAAGACAATTTCATTGACCACCACATGAATTTTAGTGGATCCCATGTTAAGATGATGCGAAGTGCCCATGCTTTTCATTGAATCTCATGACATATCTCATGAAGAATTTAAAGATATTTTCCCTAATCACCATATTATTAATAATATATATCATGATAGGATCTTGTAAAATGTGTGATTCCAATAACAAAGGAGGTTAAATGGACGAGTATCCACAATTTATTATGTTATGGTAGAGGAATTTCAACTATAAATACCCAATGAACCATCCATATAAAGTGATTTTTTTCAAAAAAAAATCATAAAGAGAGAAGTCCGAAGAAGGGTTTTAACATGAAGTAATGGTGAAAAGATGATTGATATTGTGTAAATGTTTTTCATTAATCGAATGAAATCTAGTACATGATATTACAATCAATGTTATCAATAGAAATTATTGTGAAAGGATATATTGAGTAAGTCTCATGAAGTGAAGTATGTGCTAGGTGGCTAAACTTATATGTAACAACTATTTATATCTTGAGATATGCATGAAATGAGTAAGGTCTTACGATAAACATGAACTAAATAAGATCCCATGATCAACATAATCTGAAAAAAAATCTCATGATCTACTTGAACTGAATAATATATATATATCTATATGAAATGAAGATGTCATTGCATTCAGCATGATCTTTGAAAATTATTTTGATCTAAATGAATTGGATAAGATCTCATGATCCACATGAATCAATCATGGCTTCATAATATTCATCATCTGAAGAAATTATTGTGATTCACATTAACTAGAAAAAGTATTATTAAGGGGTCCCTCAAAAAGGACTCATAGAGGAGTCTCATGGAGGGATATCGCACTAGGATCACACATAATTAATTATGCACTGGGATCTTAATCAAGGGTTACACATTAAGATCTAACATAAGGGGTCTAGCATATGGATCTCACATAAGGGGTTATGTTCCATGAACTCTCAGAAGTGGTTACACACTTGACATTGGGGTCTTTCTCAAGGAGAAATGTGTTGGGGTTAACATGTGAAAAATATCATTTTCATATCTGTATTTTGAAAAATATTGAGGATCTATACCATTAGACTATATTTTAAGTAGATAATCACTACTACATCAAACGTAGTGAAAGTGATACTTGGTATCTCTTAAATATATTTCCAGATCCAAGGAGGAGTTAACCTCTATGTCTACAACAAAGAGAAAAATGATCCTCCTTTCTGTAAAGTGGAAGTGTTGCATCAAGGTGCTTTCATATAAGTTAAAGAGCTTCCTAGAAGTACATCAACATAAAATCTATCAATAATTGAGGTTTCATTCAATATTTTTGATAAAGGGACCTAAATTTCTATAAACTATATATGAATCTTTCCAAAAGAAGTTTTAAAAGGAGTAGTAATAAGGTGATCTTTTTCACTGGTTGTGATCCATCAAAGGAAAGATAGAGGGAGTAACCCTTGACAAGTAGTGAACAACCCCTCAATATTGCATGTTAGTGATCCTACCATCAAATAATTTTATGTTTTATAAAAATATACTTTAAGGAAAAATGGGAAACATAAAAAAACATTCATAGTAGAAACAAACATGGAACCTCTAAAAAATAACATCACCACAGATTTCAAAACTCAATAAAATCAAACAGCACCAACTCACCACACCTCAAACCATCACCACACACCCTGTTCAAATTTCTAACAATAGATCTGCATCAATTTCTCGAGCCATGAACTACATCGAGATGAAATTACTTGAAACGACTGCATCACCACCATCAGCGCAACACCTCCATCACCAACACAAGACCATTGTTCCCTCCAAATATTTCTACCAACAATAGAACCAAACCTCACCATAACCAATATATCAACATCACTATCACCTCTCGAATATTCCCTATAATACTCACTTCCCAAATAACCTTTAATTGGTAGTGATATTTAGAGGATATTTTACATTGGCATAATGCCTTTTTAGGATCCTTGGATGTAGCCCAATGAGGGTGAATGAAGTAAATAATATTTTTTCCTTGTGCTTTATTTATTTATTTACATTGTATACATCATCATCAGATAATTTTTGAAAGGATAAGATCAATAAAAATATAAAATAGATAAATTAGATACCCTCATAACAAAGAGATCAAGATTCTGTGGGCCTGGTAAAAGATTGAAAAGAATATACCTAACTCGATTCACCCCCCTCTTAGGTTATCTAATCCCCATTCATTCCAAAAAATTTAATTGAAATAAATGATATCTTTTATAAAAACATAAGCTTTTAATACATTGAAATTATATCTTTTTAGATGAATATGAATTATATTACATGAAAACACACCTGAGTACTATTATAGTTTAGTGCCTTTGGAAACATCGAATTGTTTTTTTTAATTCATGAAATATATTACATTTCACCCATAATTAGCTTCCCTTATAGTAATCATACTAAAAAATCATTCTTTAAATCCTTGGTAAATAAAAAATAAGAATGGGTGAGATCAAAATATTAGAACGCATAAACAGGGGAGATATGTAATCATAACATGAGCATAAGGTTATGAGAACATGAAAAAACATTTCAAAACCATACCCTTAATATCAATGATCATAATATTGATTCATGACATAAATATTATAATTTCATAATACATTAATCATAATGGAATCAAAGATCATGATCCATGAGAGCATAAAATTGAAATAATACATAGTATTATGGAATGCACATAAGTATAGAAAATCATTTCCATCATAGCCAAGGATGTATTCATAGACTATTATAGTGGAATGAGTTCACCCCAAACCATAATAGTATTCAATGTTCACACCTAAGAACATTATAGTGGATAATGTCCCTTACTGAGCTGGGTCCACTCCCTATTCTAATCATATCTATCTCATGAGATACAAATCATTACCCAATGCATTGGAAGCAGATATAGGACTCAACCATCACATAATAATAATCATATGTATGTGTTCACAATGATCAAAAAACATTAATGGTATCATAGCCCATGAAATGAAATGGGTTTAATAAAAATTTCATCATATCATAACCTATGGAAAATAGACAGGTTTCATAATCATTTCATCCTTTCATGATAACATAGTCCTTGAAATGTAGTGGGTTTTAAAATCATTTTATTATGGAATAAGATATGGAAGAGAAATGGTTTTAATAATAATTTTATCATAGTATATACCATGGAATAGAATTCTGATTCATAATTATACTTTCATCATTAATTCAAAAAATTCAGAGAAAGAATAGTAAAGGTATCCCTGGATCATATACCTTGTAAAACATAAGTAACATAAAAGGATTTCCACTTAGATGGAGAATTATTATAAAATAGAAATTACTTGGAATGTTTCTAGAGGAAAAAATTCTTTAAAAATAACTATTTAGATATAAAAACACAGAAAATATTTTTGAAATAATTTTATTTTAAAATTAACATGAAATCTTATTATGTAACATATATAAATCATTTAAAAAATTTCTAATAGATAATATATTTTTGGATTTAATTTAAAAAAAATAAACCCATTAAAAATAATTTTCTATGTAACTAACCTTGAAAACATATATATTATTCTTCAAATTAAATGATGTTTATGATGGTGGGAAATGTGACTCATGATTTACATACTAACATAATGATTTCTTTCACATTTTTAGTAAAATAAAACTGTTTTTTTTTGTAAAAAAAACATTGAGATTCCATTCAGAAATTTTTTCAAAATTAAATTATGGGTAATAATGTCTTTAAAATATCATTTTAAAAAAATAATAAAAGAATTATTTGACGCATTTTTAGAAAACATGGTGTTAGAAGAAAAATGGTTTTCGACCGAAGAGATAAATAAAGAGAATTTTACTTAAAAACAACTTATGAATTATTTTAATTGTCGAATTGACAAAAAATGGAAATATTATTTAAAAATATCATAAATTACTATATAATAATATAATTCATAATTATTTTTAATATTTAGATAATATTATTTCAACATTAGATACTTAATCATAAAGATTATTGATAAATGATGAGATTATAATATTAAATCCTTACCAATTTGGAAACATTGAATCATAAGCCCCATGAAAGAATAAAATATAAAGTAACATTAAATATTATTAAAATAATAATAATAAAAATAATAATTTAAATGTGAATTTTTATGTCTATATACCTCCCAAATGAAATGAGTGGTAAATTTTGATACTCGTCCCCGAAATAAAAGAGACAATAGACATCCCTAACAGATTTGATAACTTTTAAACCATAAACCCCATGAAATAGTGATCCTAAAATGAATATTTAAATACAAATAATTTCATTTTAAATAACAATAAAATACATTAATGGGATTTATATTCACCACATAAATAAATCGGTGGTGAATATGGCATGTGTCTCATATAAATAAAATGTGAGGCGAAAATCTTTTACTATATGTCTTAAATACCATCAAAATCATTAAAAACTATTGTATAATAAATATAATTTTATTCTAAATCCATTAAAGAATAAAAATTACAAATATAATACGATATATGATTTAATTCTTTCCATTTATTACATGTTTATTGACAATTCTAGGCTAGAGTCTCGTTTTGGGTAATTACTGTATTTCTCTTATACGTTTTGTTTTTTTATTTTCAATTATATTAATTTAATCATGGTTCCATAATATAATAATATTCATGATATAATTACCATATTTATATAACAACTATACTTTTAAAATAAAAAATGAAATACAATTTTGATAAATGTAGTATGTTACGATCATAGAGACGGTAAATTGCACCTACACATGAGTAACATTTCCATTTTTCGATGATCATTATGAAAAGGAGGTAAGAAATATATTATATTGAAAGAATGATCATAATATAATATACAAAATACTAGTTATTTAAATATATTTATACATAACATCCATCTTGTGAGGTATTGAAAATATAGAGTCATTTCACTTTTGGATGGTGGTAATCAACACACACATGAACAATGTTATCATCATTTAGTGAGTGATGATGTAAGAAATAAAATGATATATTAATTTTTAATAATGATAAATATTAAATTTATATCATAATTATGTCATTTATTTTATATATATTCATTAAATTTATCCTTATTATTTTCCACGCATCGCGCTAGTGAAAATGAATAACATCGTTTTGCATGGTGATAGTCCTCCGTACACATGTGTGATGTTATCGCATTACCTATGGAAAGTAAATTAATAGTTATATTGGATATAATAACTAAATAGATATAATTTTTATATATATATATCATATATATACTTTAAATCCTTCATCATTCCCAATCAGGATAGGTGGTAACGGAAAAAATAATGGCATCAGTTCGTGAGGCTGTTGTCTGCTATACTGACGAATGATGATTTCACAAACCATTTAACAGAAGTGGAGGTGGTTTTAGGTAATTAATTAGAAATTAATAATAATTATATATTAGATACATTGTTTATTATATCATAATGGTTTAATAATAATTTAAGGAGGGGGGGGGGGAGAAATAAAACCAAAACACTCATTGAAGAACATTACATCTTCTTCGGGAATCCACCATATTGTTTCATCAAAATCCTTCCTTGGTTAGATTTATGTCCAAAATAAGGCCCTGAGTCTGATATTTGGAAATTTTTTAATTTTTTGAGATGTTATTTAAAAAAATGATTTTAAGGTGTCAATAAGAGAGGAGAGGGGGTGACCATTTATTAGTGAGGTGAGTGACACACTTGTAAATATTTGAAAAGGAAAAGGTATACCAATGTTTTAATTAAGAAAAAGTCTCTAAAATGGATCTTTACAGAGTATTAAAAATTTTAGGGTCGGAATAATTTCATAAAATATTTTTTATACATTTTTAGGTCATTTTGGTCCGTATATTTTTAGTTTAACCAATGGAATGATCATTTTACTTTAGTTTCAATCATTAATTTTTACTGTTTTCACTATTTATTTTTGTAAAAAATTATTTTGAAAAAATTAAATAATATAAATTATTGATATTGAAAATACAAAATCCATTTTTAATTATTAAATTAATAGATATGGAAAAATAAAATCTAAAATTAATCTCATAGAAAAAAATGAGAATGAGGGTTTTCAATGAGAAAATGTTCAAACATTTACAATGTTTAATGTCAAATTTCAATATGAAATCAATTACAATGACATAAATTAGTATAATATATATATATATAATTTCAGTAATTTTAATTTAAAAACAATTTTAAAAATCATATAAATTTATAAATAATTTAAATGAAAATGGAGTTTTCTATTAAAATTCATTAATTTTTAATATTCATCAAAGAATTAATCTTGTATGAAAATTTATAAAAATCTATCATAATATAAATTTTAAATAATTTTTTGAATTATTAATTTTATTTTTTAAAATAAACTTTCTAAAATAATAATATATTAAATATGAATGAAAACCCGTATATATGGAGAAAAAGCAGGATTTCAAGAACTATATTTTTTACACACGAAATGATTTTATATTAACCATATATATATTAATTTTAATAATTATATGAATATTAAATAATATTTATTGCTATATTATAGAAATAATTCAATTTATACTTTCATCAGGAGGGTTTTTTAATTAATTAAATTGGAGAAATATTATACACTTAAAAACTATTTAAAAAAACATTTTTAAACAGAGAAATAAACATTTACTGAAATTTGATATGAAGATGACTCAAAATTAATTAATTGGATTAAAAACGAAATAATAATAATGTTACTTTAAGGAATAATTTGTCATTTAAATTACTTAATTTATTAAAAATAAATTATAGTTTTAAAAAAACTGGTATTTATACTATTCACTGAAAATTTAGTATTTTTTTGAAAAATCAAAAAATTTTACCCGAAGACAATATCGATATGATGATTTAAAAATTAATTTCCTTTTATAAAATATTTTTTTTAAATTATACACAAATTATTTATAAATATTTATTATAGAAATAAATAAATAACATTTTCCATGAAAAAGTATTTTTAATGAATATAATTAATTTACAAAAAATTGATTGATTATATACAAATAATTTAAAAATAAATTCATATTTATTATGAAATTTATATTTATATTTAATAAAGTGGTTAATACAACTCGAGGATGAGCTACTATAAGATGGTGAGATTATAAGATCCCAATGTTTTGGGAAATGTATTACTATCTATTTTAAGTACTATTGTACTCTATTTTGAAAAAAATGGATGAATTTTACATTGGGATGTTTACTGTGAAATAGGATAATTCTAAATGTTTTTGGAGGGGTTTTGGCAGTGTAATGTTGGTGAATGGTATGCCCAAACAATGTGCCCTTCCTCAGCAAACAGTACATTACCAAATAGAGTGGAAATTTACAGTCAGTGAATGGTTAGACAAAATTTTATCTACCTTATAAGTTAATATGTGATCCCCAGAAGAGGTGCATAGTTAGGGTGCACATTTTTCTAAATCGTGCACTTTAGCCTAGGAAACTGTTGGTGCAGTTTCGCTCTGAATTTTTTTAAACTGTTTGTGCAGTTTTCCACCTACCTTTCTAGATGAAGTGGAATGTTTTATCATCTGATGAAGATGGGTTTTGGTTTTTATATACCCTAAAACATTTATATTGATCATGGATTCTGTTTTAGTTATTGTTATTCTTTTCTAGTTTGATTGTTTTGTTTTAATCTTAAGAAATCTTGTTTGGGGAACATCCATCAATGATCTTTAGCTAAGTATTGTACTTATCAATTCACATAGTCTTTTTTGACTTTCAATGTACGTAATTATTAAATTTAAATTTTCATGTTGGGAAATGCCATTCTAAAATGAATTGTTTAAAATAATTTCAATGGGATAATGAAATTAGTAGGCTTGAGGAAATTGATATTGGTTGAAACCTTCTGGTTGAATTGGTGAATAATTGAATAATGATTTTTTTAATTTAAGGTTTTATGAAATTGGTGGTGACCCATGGGGAATGATAATATGATTAATGTTATGGATTATTATTTGTGAATAATTGATAAATTTTGAAATGTCAATTAGGTTGAAAAATGAATTATGAAGTGTATACCCACCAATGATGTATGTCAGTATAATTGAGATGAGTTGTGGGATATATACTACTGCTAAAAATACCAACAAGGTTCCAAAATAACACTCGAGTGCCTCTATATAATTTTGTATATATATATATATACATATCATCATTGAGTTGTGGGATAGGTGGGAGTGCTTCAAATACCCATAGGGTTCCGGACTATCTATTTAGGGCCCCATTGATTGAATATGAATTTTTAATGATTTCATTAATTAAAATCGCAGATTTAATTAAAATATGGTATCCCTTTAGGGATGGTTCAGACCTCAGAATGGGCCAAAGAAGGTACTGATAGTTCATGTGAAATCATGAACCATGGTAATGATTTTGTTAATTAATGAATAATGAAATGTGAAACTTTATTCTTGTGTATTATAATTTATTATTTATAAAATTTCATACACTATTATTAAATAGATATTAATTAAAATATATTTGGTGGTGTCCATCTGAGTAATACTCAAACCCCACTCAGGATTCCTGATTGGTACCCGAACAAACTTCATGTTTTCACTACAAGATAAGGGAAATAACACTATGTCAAATTGTTGAGTTTGGATGGAGCATGGATGTGGGATCCAGAAATGATGTTAGGACCCTATTTGGATTTTTAAGTCTCCCTATTTTTGTTTTTTAGTTTTTACACAAGAAAAATATAGTGAATTATATATTAAATAATTTATATTGGATATATTATTTCTATTTGGGTTATCATGTGAAACTTGTAAAATTCTGGTTTTGGTTATTATCATTTGAGTATTGATTATTATTTTCATTATTATGATTCTTGTATAAATAGGGTATAGTCTCCCCATGTAATATATTTGATCCTCACTTTTAGTCATTTGCCTTGGGAGTATAAGGATGTGCACATGAGGCTATGTAGAAAACTATCTTAGGGAAACAGTATGTGGCACCGGGGTCGGGACATTACAATAATACTGAAATCCAATATTAAGTGGACTCAAAATAAATTAAGAGTATTAAATGAAAACAAATAATTTATTTACTACATTAAAAAATAATGAGGCATCTAAATTAAATAATTTATTAAATGGAAATGATAGTTTTAAAAATATCATTGTTTTCACTATACAATAAAAAATCAATATTTTCTGAAAAATCAAAATTTTCTGAAAAATCCCATAAATTCTACATCAGTTAACTATGATATTATGATTTAAAAAAATACCTTTCATTTTATAAAATAATTTTTCTAAAATATCAATAAATTATTTTTAATATTTTCTCATAAAATTAAAAATAAATTGAAGAATTTTTTTTCTAATGAATATAATTACTTTATTAAAAAATGAATGATTATTTACAAATAATTTATAAATAAAATTATATTGTGTAGTAAATAAATAAATAAATAAATAAATATATTATAAGAAAGTTAATAATATTCATACATTCCTATTTTATGGCTATGTTATAAAATTTATATTTAATATAATATTATTTCATGATTCAATGAGGATTAGAGTCCTGTATAATGCATGATATTGATGAAACAAGTTGTTTTATATAACAAAAGATAAATTAGGTGTTCCATACTATGAAATATATCTAGAATTTTAAATTAAATTTGAAAAAAATTATTTCTTAAAATATCAATATGTTAATGTTTTAAAAAAACATATAATTTTCATATGCAATATAAATTGAATATTTATATAAAATTCATAAATATTAACCCTATTATAATCGTGATATGATGATTTTAAACATGATATTAATTTTCTAAAATAATATTTATATAAATGGTCAAAAATTATTTTAAATTATTCACAAAAAAATTATTTTTTAAATAAAACATATTTTTGAAGCATAAAACGATACTAAAAAAATTGTGTACTTATTTATGGGGAATTAATAAAAATTGGAATTAGTTTAAACCATTATAAGTATTTTTCACATGTGTTTATTAAATTTCATACCTTTTAATTTAGCAAATATGTTATAATGAATTATTTTACCATAGTTTATTTAGAGTCAGGTTTTTGTGTAAAGAAATCTATTAAATACTTCAAGAATATTTTGAAGTTAATACATATAAAATCATAGGGTATTAAATTCTACCCTCTTAAATTAAATTTTACCATAAAAGGTTCATTAATCTAATATAATCATAATAGTATATCTCTACCTAATCACATACTTTGATTCCCATGCAGCTTCCTGAAACATTCAATTCCTCTAAATAACATTAGCTAAGACAATAATCAGGTTATATAGACCTTTATCTCCATGGCCCCTAATTTTTACGGGTTATTCTTTATAATAAATATCATACTATATTTTTTATAACCATTATGTTCAGTTCATGTGAAGGATCAGTTATATACGTCATCAAAATAGAGACGTGGAATACATCATAAACTAGAAATATGTTTGTAGAGGTGCACATAAATAAGATAAAATCCATACTCAATAAATAATATAAAAGGGGGTGACATATCATGGGATTAAACTTTCCTTCTTCCCATATCTCATAAAATTATTCCACGGAGAAATTCATAGGAATAACTTCTCACCGACATTGAAATCTAGATCTCAATGACGATTTTCAACATAACACTTCTATTGAATCTGAGCTTCCGTGATCTTTTATTGAATGGTTCGAAATTTATCTACCATTTCCTCTACTATTAGGTGTCCCAATAGATTCATTTCTCCACCTTCATCCTAAAATATTGTAGTTATGTAACTCCTTCGGTAGAGGGATTCATTAAGAGTCATCTGAATGCTTGAGTGGAAGATACTATAAGAATATAATTTGACTAGAAGAAGGTGTTGGTCCCAACAACCTTTGAAATCCAAATCACAAGATCTGAACACATACTCCTGTGTTTGAATGGTTCTATTATAAATTACATATATCTATAGATGACCTAAAGAATTGAAACATAACCCCATATCTAGATATGGCTAAAAACTTCACCAGAACATCGAGGTAAACCTAGGATTTTAGTCATATTCTATATAATTTTGTATTCTATGTAATGTTGTAACTTTTTTAATGAATACTTGAGTATTATGATCATGAAACAAATCATCTATGATAATAATTAGGTATGCTAACATTGTATGTCAATAGACTATAATACACATATTTTTATGTCATTTGGATGTTTTGGGATGTATTATGATAAAATCCATTGTGAAATTTTCCCATTTATATTCTTACATGAGTAATGGTTATAAAATCACCATACACTTTTGTCTCTCAGATTCAACATACTGAAAAACCAAGAACATAAGGTCCCAGCCTTAAAAATTACGTAATCTTGTGTTATATCAAGAAATACACATTGAGGAGCTTTTTAGGTTTAGAGTTTTAGAGAATTATAGTATATATCATGCATTTCATTCCACTTGTAAACAAGGAGGTTACATCAAATACAATATTCACTCTTCTCAATAAAGGAACCACTTTTTAAAATAAAACATGGATTCTTTTTTGACACTTCCTCTACACTATCAAAAAATCATGTACTTTTCCCTTGACATGTGAAAAACATTTCAAAAACTTGGGATGCGCATAAAAAGTTCAGTAAGGTATATAAAAATACAGAATGAAAACATTAGTCCATGTATACATAAGAATCAATGAAATCATACTTTACTCATAAAACATAAGCACTTTAACATACCGTATCAAATCATGAATAAATCATAGAAATCATAAGACATAAAGGTAACTTGAGGCATTTATAACATTCTAATGTAGTGAGTAACCCTCACGGTTACGTTTGGAATACCCATCATAGTATATTCCCTAAACCCCTTAGGAGAAACATTCATGTTTACCTCCGTCACATTACCCAATGCATTGGAGAGGTATATCGGGCTCACCCGCCCTTAGTTTATCATGGAACCTCCCGTCTTCATAAACAATTCCCAAGAACCATAACATAACCGTATCATATTAATCATGCATAAAGAAAACACAACATTCCACATTTCAATCAAAAGATATCAATACACCACATTGATCTAATAAAAATTTTATCAAAACCATTTTCAATACCAAAATAAAAGAAATTTTAAAACGTGGTATTTATTTTTCATTTTAAAAAAA
The DNA here is from genome assembly GCA_963277665.1 of Viscum album. Lineage (NCBI taxonomy): Eukaryota > Viridiplantae > Streptophyta > Magnoliopsida > Santalales > Viscaceae > Viscum > Viscum album. The sequence continues at coordinate 54,341,546 of OY728126.1, forward strand.
ATTTCTGGCTTGTAGAGGAAGCCGAAACTCAAATAATGGTCACGACAGTGAAGAAGTCGTTGTTGCTTCAAACGTAAGACAAAAACATTCATATTTACATTTAGTAAAAATCTTCATTTAAAAAGATTCCTTTTGAATACAAGTAAAATTAAAAAGGCGTTTATACACCGTATAATAGAATGTTGCATATAAAACAAAATATGCATTAATGAATAGAGATTGAGACGAAGTCCCTTACCTCGTGTCCGACTTCACTCGGTCGTTCTTTTATCTCATGAATAATAAACATGAGTTAATTTCTACTTTATTAAGAACATTTTTCATGTTCATTATTAATTTTATATCACTTGTTACCATGTTATGAATTCTATGTAATTATTTATGTTAATAACTGTCGATTTAACGATCATTGTTACTTTAATAAAAAAATAAACTCTTTATAATTACAAGTTGTTCATGTGGTAAAATATCCATCATAACCATAATTATGTTCAGGATTTAGATATTATATATATCATATATATCCATTATATACATGCATTTATAACATTACAGAACATTTTGAGGTAAGAAATAAAATGCACCGTTAATGGATACAGTAAGCCATACGTACGCATGAACGCTACTTTCATTTATATTTCGTATCTAATGGAATGGAATTATAATGATATAATGGTAAATTATAATTCCAGTATAATATCATATATAATATTATTAACTCCATCCTTTACATGTTCCACATATGGAATTAACGAAACAAATCACTTTTAGGGGGTAGTAGTTCGCACTTCCTAAAATGAAGATATCACGTTTACCCATAATGGAAACCATAAATGTATGCCATAAATGAAAAATAAAGAAGCTTAAGGAAGACATAAACATATTATATATCATATATAAACATAGTTACATCTTAAAGGCCACCGTTAAAGGTGTTAAAAGAATATTAAACAATCATCATTTCGTGAGATAGAATTTCGCCATCCAAGGAAACAGTATGTTCTTTAGCCATTAGACATAGGTGTGTGTAAGTGTCACTCAAATAATTCTTATAAAAACATCCTAGTGTATTTAAGATACTTGTTTTTCTACAAAATAATGGAATAAAAATAGTTTATGGGGATGGAGAAGAAAAATAAAACAAAATAACACAAGTGAAGACATTACTTTAAAATCAGGGAACTATTCTTCGTTTGAACCAAAAGGGTTTCTTGAAGATATTTATGCATAAGGTGATGATTCTAAGATGAAGATAGGGATATTGGGATCTTATTTGAGTAGATTTTTAACGAGACAAAGGGATTTATATGTGTTAGAGATGGGTAGGAAGTGAGGTCTTTTTATAAGGGAGAGGAGGGGCTCTTTTGGAAATCCTGAAACTATTATTTTATTATAAAATGATATTCGGTTTATAAAGCTCAATAAATCATTATAGTCAAAGATAATGTGGTACATGTTAGAAATAAAATTATCCAATAAGAATTGGACAAGTGTTGGATATTATTTTAAACATTATCTTCTTATTTATTTAAATCATTCATTAATGACGTAAACACTGCATCATCATTGTGTCATTTATAATTTTATTTATTTTTTGATGTCTAAAAATTATAAATAAATTACCATGATTTAGGAAATATTTTTATCTTTCTAATGAATATTTATAGTAAAAAATATACCTTATATAACCCCATGTATTAATTGTTTTAGTAAAACAATAGATGTTTGTGATATTTTTATTTTTACTTTAAATAAAAGGTATTAATGTCATTATATCACTAAATTGGCTCCATGGGGTCCAAAAAATTGACCCAGGGATTTTATTGGTCGGCCATGAGCTATCCATTACGTTTAGGACATGTTCCAAGATATTTTTATATTTTTATAATATCATTTTATCTTAAATTACACTAATTACCTCTAATCGCGGTTAACAAAACTCAAAACTTACTATTCACCAAAAATATTTTAATCCCATTGAACCACATTTTAATAACTAATGAATACCATGTATGTTGGATTTTTGAAATTTTATACACAGAAGCAGTAAACTTTCATTTAAACAAAAAAATCAGTTTGTTTAACCACCACTCAGTGGTTTCACAATTCAACAAAATTGATGTTCTTCAGAAAAATACCAAAAATTCACCCTAAGCTACATTTGATATTCTAAATTCAAAAATGATGTATATTTTTCAAAATTCAAAACATATAAGTTTCATTAATTAATTTTAAAATTAATTCCTCTTGTCCAAACAAATAGCGTGTTTTTAAGAAATAATATTTATCAAAAGACTGACACTTGTTTATGTCTAAATTCTAGGTGAAATTAATTCTAATGACCAAAATTGGATTAAATGGTAAAAATATATTCTAATTTAACATTAAAACCAATTAAAAAGATAATATATCCTTATAAATAAATTATATTAAAAGAGTTTTTGAATTAAAATACAACATTTTTCACTATTCATTAAAAAAATGAACATTATCACATAAATACCAAAAATTTACACAAAGTAAATTTTGATGTCCCAATTTTAAAGAAGAATTTTATTTGGTCTAATAGAATGTATATGAGTTACAAAATCTATATTTAAAGAAGGTTCTTCATCGAATATAGCAACCCCATTAAAGTAAAATTAATACTTAATTCAAATAAAATATTAATAAAAATGAAAATGTCTTATTCTTTATTTACCTGGGATATTAAACCCATCCCCTCTTTTGGGAATTGCATCCTTGAAATTTATTCACTTAAATAAATTAGGGTATTTATCCCTCATAGCATTTTTAGATTCCCTTGTTTCCTCTTCAATCATGTGGTTTTTTCACAAAACCTTTACTTGAAGAATCACCTTATTCCGCAATACATGCTCCCTGTAGTCAAGAATATGGATCAGTTGTTCCTCATAAGATAGATTCTTTTCCAATTGAACTACCTATGGACTCAAAACATGGTATGGATCTGGCATGTACTTCCTTAACATTAAAACATGAAAGACATTGTGTACCTGAGATAAACTCAGAGGTAAAGCCACTCGGTATGCAACTGATCCAACTCTCTCCAGAATTTCATATGATCCAATGAACCTTGGACTCGGATTTCCTTTCTTAACAAATCGTATAACACTTTTCCATGGTGAAACTTTGATAAAGACAAGATGACCTACCTCAAAAGAGAGATCCTTTCTCCTGTTGTCCGCATAACTTTTCTGCCTGCTCTGAGCTGTTCTCATGTGTTTCTGTATCAGCTGAACTTTTTCTTCCAACTCTTCTACCAATTCCTATCCCATCAACTTCCTTTCACCTAATTCATCCCAAAAAGCAGGACTTCGACACTGCTTCCCATATAATGCCTCAAATGGTGCCATGTGAACACTGGAATGAAAACTGTTATTATATGAAAACCAACCAAAGAAAGATGTTGGTCCCCACATCCCTGATAATCCATCAAACAAGCACGTAGCATATCCTCCAATGTCTGAATTGTTCATTCTCACTGCCCATCTAATTGAGGATGAAAAGCTGTACTAAAATTAAATTTAGTACCCAATGACTTCTGAAGGACTTTCCAAAATTTAGATGTATACCTGGGATCACGATCGGATACAACGGAGAGGGGAACTCCATGTAACCTAACTATCTCTTTAAGATACAAACGAGAAAGTTTATCTAGGGAAAAAGTATCTCATATATCAAGGAAATGAGATGATTTAGTCAAGCGATCAACAATAACCCATATTTCATTATTACCTTGAGGTGTCTTCGACAGTCCCACAACGAAGTCCATATACATATTCTCCCATTTCAACTCTGGTATTGGTAAATACTGAAGCATCCCTTTCGGTAACTGTCACCCTGCATTAAATTCTTGACATGTCAAACACTTCATAGTAAAATATGAAATATATTTTTTCATTCTATCCCCCTAGTAATACTCTCAAATATCTCTATACATCTTAGTACTGCAAGGATGAACTGAAAACGAAGAACAATGAGCTTCACATAACAGCTCCCTCTACAACGGTGAATCACACGGCACACAAAATATCTTCCCAAATCTCAAAAAAAATCATTATCAATGTTGAATTCAGTAAAGTTACTTTTCTAAACCAGCTCTACCTTTTTCTGCAACTCACTGTCTCGCTTCTATTCTTACTTAATTCTATCTAAAAGAGAAGATATCACTGATATCTGAATCAAAATAGAAGGACATCCTGCACCAACAACATCTATGCCAAAGTTCATCAAATCCTTAACCAAAGGATCACATTCCAAACACAACATTTTTAAAAAAGCATTACTTTTTCGACTCAAAACATCATCCACTTTATTTGATTTTCCCAGATGGTAATGAATTGTACAATCAGAATCCTTGATTAATTACAACCATCTTCTCGGTCTCATGTTCAATTCTTTTTGAGTGAATATATACTTAAAACTTTTTTGATCAGTATATATTTCACACTTTACACTATAAAAATGATGCGTCCAATTTTTTTAAGCGAAAACAACAGCAACTAATTCCAAATCATGTTTAGGGTAATTTACCCCATGAGTTTTAAACTGACGTGAAGCATAAGCAATTACCTGATCATTATACATTAGGACACAACCAAGTCCTTTCAATGAAGCATCACAGTAGATCACAAACTCACCATTCCTGGAAGGTAGTGCCAAAACTAGAGCATTCACCAATATTCTTTTCAATTCCTGAAAACAATCATCACATTATTTTGTCCAGATAAACTTAACACCCTTTCGAGTTAGCTTAGTCATTGGACAAGATTACCGTGAAAAATTTCTAACAAACCTTCGGTAATAGCCTGCCAAACCAAGAAAACTACAAATCTCTGTTATATTTGTTGGTCTTTGACATTCTTCAACATCCATTGTTTTTGCAAGATCAAAAATTATTCCATCTTTAGAAACAATGTGACCAAGGAAAGAAATTTGTTGCTACCAAAACATACACTTGCTGAATTTCCCATACAATTTCTTTTATTTTATGGTTTGAAAAATAACCCTTAAATATCTTTCATTCTCCTCTTTACTTTTTGAAAACAACCAAATATCATCAGTGAAAAAAACCACAAACTTATCCAAGAACTCATGGAAAATTTTATTCATAAGGTCCATGAATACAGCAGGTGCATTGGTTAGCCGAAAAGGCATAACTGCAAATTCATAATGGCCATATGTTGTACGAAACGCAGTCTTCAGAACATCTTCTTCCTTTACCTTCAACTGATGGTACCCCGATCTCAAGTCAATCTTTGAAAAATAATGAGCCCCCTGGAGATGATCAAATAAATCATCGATATGAGGCAATGGATATTTGTTCTTAATAGTGATGTTATTCAAGGCTATATAATCATTTTAAAGTCTCATAAAACTGTCTTTCTTTTTAACAAATAAGACAGGAGCAACCCATGGTGATGTGCTAGGTCGAATGAAACCTTTTTCGAATAAATCGTGCAATTGTTCCTTCAACTCAAAAATTTCAATTTGAGCCATTCGATAAGGGGATTTTGAAATTTACTTAGCATCAGTAACTAAGTCAACAATAAATTCAACTTCCCGATCTGGTATTATTCCAGGCAACTCATCAGGAAAAACATCAGGATACTCATTTACCACTGGTATATCATTAATCTGAACGGTTCCTTTGTTTTAAACAATATGTGCAAGGTAACATTCATTTCCACTTTTTACAAGTTTCTCAGCCTCTTGATATGTTATCAATAGTATGGGTTCATTCTTGTACAAAAACTGAAAGTCTTTCTGAAAAGAAACTTCTTTAGCTCTACAATCAATCTTAGGATGGTAAACAGAGATCCAATCCATACCTAGGATAACATAAAACTCTACTAGAGGTAAATCAATAAGGTTTGCAAGTAGGTTGTTTCCACGGATACAGATAGGAAGATTCTTATAAACTCTTTTTGCCTCAACATTTCCCCTAGGTGTTTTTACCAAAAGTTTAGGAGTCATTTCGTGAGATGGTATTCCCAATTTACTAGAAAATTTTTTAGATATGAAAGAATGGGTAGAACCCGAATCAAACAACACATTGACATAATCTCAAAAAACAAACAAAGTATCTGATACCACTTCATTTGATGGCCCAACATCTGCTGAAGTAGTTGCAAAGGATTTCAGCACACCTTTCTTCTTGTATCCTGACTGCTTCCCATCACTCGAGCTCTTTGTCGGACACTCGTTTTCATAATGACTCGTCTCATTGCACTTGAAACATTTCACTAAATGTAAATCAAATTTGGTCTTACCATCACCCTGATCTTTTACAGTGTAATCACGAGCCTTATGTCCTATCTTACCACATTGGTAGCACTTTCCAGAATTCGAAAGACATTCCCCAGCATGCTTTTTACCACATGTATCACAAACTGAAAACATAGTTTTCTGACCATTAGACCTTTTTGATGGATTGTCCCCTTTCTCCTGCCACCTCGGTCACTTCTTCTGTTGGTTGTTATAGAACACTTGATGATCAAAAAACTCCATTTACACCTTCTCAGCACATCGAATAAGCTTTTCAAAACTTTTTAACTCACGAGAAGCTAATTCCCTTTGATATTTCGGCTTTAATCCTAAGTAAAAACGATTTATTTTACTATCAAGGTCTCAGATAAAATTTGGAGCATACCTTGACAATCGAGTGAATTTTTCTTCATAAGAAGCCACTATGTCGTCCTCTTGCCTCAATTCCAAGAATTGTTTATACATCCTAAGTTGAACAGCCTTAGGAAAATATTTCTCAAGAAACATACCTTTGAATTCATCCCAGTCAAGAGCATCAATCTCATCAGCGTCCCTGATATTTTTAACCATCGACCACCACTGATCTGCTTCACCCTCCAAACGGTAAACATCAAGACTAACCTTTTGATTGTCTGAACACCCCATGACATCGAAAATCTTCTCCAGTGATTTAATCCACCCTTCAACTAGAACAGGGTCATATGATCCTCTGAATGATGGGGGACGTTGCCTCATGAAATGTTCCACCACTGACATGTTCCTTTGTGGTTGATCTGGCTCATCTCATGAATGGATACCACAACCATTTATCTCTTGAGTCAACTACACCATTACTGCAACAAACTGTTCAGTTCCTATTCTGACCATCTCAAGATGCTGATTCAGAAGGTCATTTCCTTCGGTATGCCTTCCAAGCACTGCTTCCCTATTTCCTCTGTGGAAAACCATTCTGAACAAACATGTCTTAGATGAAGCAACAAGGTAATCTTCAAATGTTATATCATTTCAATTTGACCATAAAAAAATATTTTTGGATAATCATTTAATAGAAATCTAACTCATAAAGTTATCTAAACCGACCGTTGATACCAACTATAAGGTCCCAACATTAAACATTACTTAATCTTGTGTTATATCAAGAAATACACATTGAGGATATTTTCAGGTTTAGAGTTTTATAGAATCAGAACATATATCATGCATTACATTCCACTTGTAAACAAGGTGGTTATATCAAAGACAATATTCACTCTTCTCATTAAAGGAAACATATTTTAAAATGAAACTTGGATTCTTTCGTGACACTTCCTCAACACTATCAACACATCATGTAATTTTCCCTTGACCTCTGAAAAACATTTAAAAAACATGGGATGAGCATAAAAATCTCAGTAAGGTATATAAAAATACAGAATGAAAACATTAGTCCATGTATACATAAAAATCAATGAAATCATACTTTACACATAAAACAAAAGCACTTTAACATACCTCATAAAATCATGAATAAATAATATAAATCATAAGACATAAAGGTAACCTGAGGCATTTATAACATTCTTATGTAAGGAGTAACCCTCATGGTTACGTTTGGAATACCCATCACAGTATATTCCCTCAATCTCTTAGGAGAAACATTCATGTTTACCTCATTCAAGTTAACCAATGCATTGGAGAGCGATATCAGGATCACCCACCCTTAGTTTATCACGGAACCACCTATCTTCATAAACAATGCCCAAGAACCATAACATAATCGTATCATATAAAACATGCATAAAGGAAACACAACAGTCCACATTTCAATCACAAGATATAAATACACCACATTGATCTAATCAAAATTTTATCAAAACCATTTTCATTACCAAAATAAAATAAAAATTAAAACTTGGTATTTATTTTTCCATTTTAAATTTTTTTTTTGCCTTGTAGAGGAAGACGAAACTCAAATAATGGTCACGGAGGGGGAGAAGTCGTTGTTGCCGCATATGTAAGAAAAAACATTCATTTTTTCATTTAGTAAAATGATTCATATAAAAATATTCCTTTTAAATAAAAGTAAAATTCAAAAGGGGTTTATACAACGTATAAAATAAAGTTGCGTATAAAACAAAATATGCCTCAATGAATAGAGATTGAGACGAAGTCCCTTACCTCGTGTCCGAATTGACTCAGATGTTCTTTAATCTCATGAATAATAAACTTGAGTTAATTTCTACATGCTCATGAACCTTTTTCGAGTTCATTATTCCTTTTATATCACTTGTTACCATGTTATTAACAATATGTAATTATTTAAGTTAATAACGGTCGTTTTAACGATCATTGGTACTTGAGTCAAAAATAAACTCCTTATAATTACAAGTTGTTCATGTGGTAAAATATCCATTATAACCAGAATTATGTTCATGATGTAGATAATATATAAATCATATATATCCACTATATACAAGAATTTATAATATTATAGAACATTTAGAGGTAAGAAATTAAATGCACCGTTCATGGAGACGGTAAGCCGTACATACACATGAACAATACTTTCATTTCTATTTCGTTTCTAATGGAATGGTATCATAATGATATAAAGGTAAATTATAATTCCAATATAATATCATATATAATATTATTTACCCCATCCTTTACACGTCCCACATATGGAATTAACGAATCAAATCACTTTGAGAGGACGGTAGTCCGCACTTCCTAAAATGAAGATATCATGTTTACCAATAATGGAAACCTTAAATGTATGCCATAAATGAAAAATACAGAAGATTGAAGAAAACATAAACATATTATATATCATATATAAACATAGTGACATCTTAATGTCCACCTTTAAAGGTGTTAAAAGAATATTGAACAATCATCGTTTCGTGATGCATAAATTCGCCATCCACGGAAACAGTATGTTCTTTAGCCATTAGATATAGGTGTGTGTAGGTATAGCTAGAATACTTCTTATAACAACATCATAGTATATTTAATATACTGGTGTCACTACAAAATAATGGAATAAAAATAGTTTAGGGGGTTGGAGAAGTAAAATAAAACAAAATAACACAAGTGAGGACATTACCTTTAAATCGGGAAACTCTTCGTCGTTTGAACCAAAAGGGTTTCTTGAAGTGATTTCTGCCTAAGATGAGGCTTCTAGGATGAATAGAGGGATATTCGGAGATTATTTGAGTAGAGGTTGGACAAGCCAAAGGGCTTGAGATGTGTGAGAGATGGGTAGGAAGTGGGGTCTTTTTATAAGGGAGAGGAGGGGCTCTTTTGGAAATCTTGAAACTATTATTTTATTATAAAATTCAGTTCAATTTCTAAAGCTCCAAAAGTCATTAAAGTCGAAAACAAGGTGGTACATGTTCGAAATAAAATCATCCAATAGGAGTTGGATAAGTTTTGTATATTATTTTAGACATTATATTCTTATTTATTTATATCACTCATTAATGATTTAAACACTGCATCATCATTGTGTCATCAATAATTTTATTTTTTTTGATGTCTCAAAATTATTAAAAAATTACCATGATGTCGGAAATCGTTTTATCTTTCTATTAAATATTTATAGTAAAAAATATAGCTTATATAACCCCATGTAATAATTGTTTTAGTAAAATGATACATGTTTTTGATATGTTTATTTTTACTTTAATTAAAAGGTATTAATGTCATTATCTCACTCAAGTGGCTCCATTGGGTCCCAAAAATTGACCCATGGATTTTTTTGGTCGGCCATGACCTATCCAGTAATTTTAGGACACATTTCACGATATTTTTATATTTTTATAGTATCATTTTTATCATAAATTACACTAACTACCTCTAATCGTGGTTAACAAAACTGAAAAGTTACTATTCATCAAAAAATATTTTAATCACATTGAACCAAATTTTACTAAATAATGACAACCATGTATGTCATTTTTCTGAAATTCAATACACAGAAGTGGAAAACATTCATTTAATCGAAAAAATCAGTTTGTTTAACCACCAATTTGTGGTTTCACTATTCATCAAAATTGAAGTTCTTCGTAAAAACACCAAAAAAACACCCTAAGCTATATGTGATATTCTGAATTAAAAAACGATGTCTATTTTGAAAAGTTAAAAACATATAAGTTTCATTAATTAATTTTATAATTAATTCCCATTATCAAAACAAATATCATGTTTTTAAGAAACAATATCTATCAAAAGACTAACACTTGTTTATGTCTAAATTCAAAGTGAAATTAATTATAATGACCACCTTTGGATTAAATGGTAATAATATTTTCTTATTGATCTTTAAAACCAATTAAAAAGATAATCTATCCTTATAAATAAGTTATATTAAATGATTTTTTGAATTAAAATGCAACATTTTTCACTATTTATTAAAAAATGAACATTATCAGAAAAATACCACAAATTTACACAAAGTAAATTTTTATGTCCCGATTTTAAAGAAGAATTTTATTTGGTCAAATAGAATGTATATGGGTGACCAAAAATATATTTAAATAGGGTTCTCCATCGAACATAGCAACCCCATTAAAGTAAAATTAATATTTAATTCCAAAAAAAATATTAATAAATATGAAAATGTATTATTCTTTATTTACCTGGTATGTTAAAAAGAATCAAGATATATACGATGTAATATACCTATTCATGTTTTCCCACTGGAAATATTAATTCATATCTCTATACATCATCATATATTTTAACTAAACAGAGAATAATGAGCTTTGAGCTTATTCAAATATTTTTTTTCAGGTCTGTTATTTATGAGACACAAACTCTATTCATGATCATTATCTTTCCATCACAACAATATTTAAAATCCAGAACATTTATCACATTATTTTGTAGCTATACATCCTCCTTCTATGCCTCTTTAATAGTCTCATGAATATATTTTTGAACACAAATATTATACAGATAATATTTTTCCACTTCAATCATGATAACTAGGTCCATCATTTATAAATCCATGAATATTGGATCTTTTGTGGTCCTTATCATACATAATACAACATGATCCTTTCAACTCAAAGTATCACCCAACTTATTCACTTTATTTGGGTGGGAATTTAATAGAGAGTGATAATCATATCACAACCACCTTCTTTGTTGTATATTTGATTATTTATTTGTGAATATACACATCCAGATTTTATGATCAATATTTATATCACACCATTCACCATATTAATAATTCAACCATACATTAAATGAAAAAAAATCAGATAACTCTAAATCATGAGTCAGGTTATTTCGAACATTAAACATCAATTTGGATAGAGCTTAAACTTCACTATATAATTCTTTATAAGAACACATCCTAGACCCAACATCGACGTATCACTATAAATTCAAAACCCTTATCCATTATAGGATAATGTGAGTATAGGTTCAATGTATAAATTTCTATTCAATTGCATTTATTTATTCAGATTCATTATTTTAAAGGAACACAACTACAGTCTAAGTAAAATTGGTTTTTGGATTAGATAAAAGTAATAAATCATTCACAATGAGTCGATAATATCGATACAATTCATGAAAACTACTGATCTAGACCACTATTTTACCTAATATTCAATTACTTATATCATTGATGGATCCACTTGTATACCCAATATTTTGATTATATGACCCAAAAATGAATGTTTTTATATCCATAATTAATAGTATGTATATTTTGTCTAAATATTTTCCTTCCTTAGGGTATTTTGAAAAATCCTCAATTAATATTCATGCACCACTTTTTCACTTCGATTATATATGAATATTATTTAGTAAGACTACCAAAATATGATCAAGGTAATCTGTAAAGATTGTTGGAACTAGGCATGCAGTGGAAGCCCCAAACAGCTAGGTTTTTAAAAATTTTCCAATGATGATCGACGTAAACATGTCGACATCGGTGAACAGCAGCCCCGTCTTTCCCGAGGACCACACGTGAAATATTTTAATTACAAAAATTAATCGTAAAATACCTAGATTAGATCCGAAGCCGTGCACGACGTCTACCCATCTTTAGCGATCACTGCTCGATGAATCCAAAGTTGAATTCCTCTAGATCGTCCACACATCCTTCCAGGAATCTGTGAGAGTGCTATTTGTTCTAATCAGGGTGCTAGGGTAGAATACTGACGACGCCTTCGATGCTCCAATGATCACTGTATCGCTTCGACCTGCGATGCCCAAGGGAGAGCTCCATATGAGCTCCTTGGATCCAAACAATATCTCTATAGATCATGGGAGAGAGGAGAGGAGAGAGAATCCATCAGAATAGTCCTTGGAAAAATCCCCTCCTCTTCTTTTTATAGTGATCAATTAAAAAACATAGTATAGCCTCACTGGCTCTGAATACATGACGCACTATCAAAGTTATTTTATGACGACAAAACTGAGTCATATATATTATTATCATTTAAATGTAATATATTAAAATATATTACATGATAATAATTGAGTCATTAACTCGAATCGTTGCTCCCATAAAAATTAATTTAACCTTGAATAATTTAATATTTGACAATTAATATTGTTAATGTATTTACTTAAAACTCGTAAATACATTTAGTATATAAATTCAATACATATTATTCAAAACTCAAATAATATGAATTTATTTATTGCATTGGTGATAATTTAACTTTGGACAATTTCCGGACCCCTGTGGCGGGGCCAACTATGTCAAAAACTCTTTATCAAAGTGAATAGGACAGATTCTTTAATATGATATTGTGTGTGACCCTCTAGTTATTTATCTTGAAAGTAGTGAATAATATTCAAAGACCTAGAGCATGATCTAGAAACCCATCATGGCCCCCGAAGAGATAAGGATTGTCACAGCAGCAACAAGCAACCTATGAACACGCACTGTGTAATATAATCACTTTGTCTATAATATCTCATAATGCATGACTCACTCTCGTGTCATCACCATTTTCTTGCTTTATTGTTTGTTTATGTAACTGGACCTATTTACCCTTGACGTCCATGGCCATGGTCTTATAAAGGTACTGCCATCCATATCAACGTGGACTGAGATATATTACTTCCATAACCCAGAAGCAACAAATCCTTTCTTGACCATTCAAGAAATTCCATGCCACCAATGATGCACCAAATATAAATTACCTCACCACGACTTCATTGACATGGTCTTCGTCTTGCATTAAAGTACACAATCAAATAACATACATTGGTAATGATATCAAGTTAGAAGCCTATTACACATGATCATAGATAGGAACATACAATGATACCAGAAAATGTGGAGTTTCTATTGGTGGGTCACTTCTCATGATCTCACTACTGGAGATCCCCAAGTGAAACATTCATGAAAAATAGTCTCAATGCTTCTGAGCCCCCAGCACCTGATGGCCAAAAATCTATTGTGTCCAATTAGTAAGATGTATATAGACCATATAACATATATTTATGATTAATTTCATAGTATATAGAGGTTCTCATTATAGCATGGGAACTATTATAACCTTTCGATACAACAATTAATCATTGGACATTCCCATTCCAATAGTGGATACAGAACAATCTACACTATAATGGTAAGATGACATCATGAATAGATAACTGTATACACGACGGCCAAGTGGTAGTCGAGTAAGTTCCCCAGTGGCTGTTATGACTATCATTCTCAGGTTTAATTATCAATGAAGGTGAGATTAAATTCCCCTTGGTAGGGGGACATTACTTGAACCTCACCCAGTTAGTGGCCTAGTTGAGTGAATTCCTAGCGATTGGGCTCTATGGGGTTCTGGTCCGTTATTGGGAGCATCACGAGTCCAACATAGAATATATTTAGTAAACCCATTAAGATATTTGGGGCATTAATAACACCAAATGGAATCACTATAAGGTCATTATCTACATACCTCAAATAATGGGATTCCTTGGTTATGTCATCAGTTTTTACCTTGATCTAATAGTATCTAAATCAAAGAACAATATTGGGAAAATTTTCTTCTCTATGTAATTGATCATATAAGTCATCAATACTAGGTAGAAGATACTTATTTTTGGTCATTATCTTGTTATGATAATGATAATGAATGGAAAGTTTCAGGGATCTTTCTTTCTTCAAAATAAAAAGAATAGTTGAACCATAATGTGATAGGCTTGGCAAAATGAATCCCTTATCAAGGTTCTCCACGAGTCAGTCTTCAATTATTGAAAATCAATTGAAGGAATTATATATAGAGTCATGGAAATAGGTGTATCACCAGGTATGAGTTCTATTAAAAACATAAATACATGATTCAAGATGAAAACTACATATTTCATCTAGAAATAAATAAAAACTCGAATAAAATAGGTAGACATTCGATGTTGATTTTATCCCCAACCATCTGAGATAAATATCCCCTTATAATAAGAATCAAGACCAATAATTTTTTTGTAATTTCCATTAGAAGTTCATATTTATCCTTTCAATAGTAAACTCTCATTGGCTGGTTTAGAGTAACAAATACAACTTCCCTTCAATAGTAATTAATATGAGGACTATATAAGGAAATACAATCCATTCCAAAAATAACATCTTATTTAACATGAGGGAGAATAATTTCATTTTCATGAAATTAATTTTGATAAACATTAATTTGAGGACCATAATAGACTTGAGATGTGATAATAATACCATTCATATTTTCACATCTAATTCAACATATAATGATTCTGTGAGTAATTTTGTACCTTTAAAAAATAAATTAGATATTAAATAGTTGGTAGAACATCAATAAAATTAGATAAATTTAATTATAGAGCAGATGGTAAGTGATCATTTCATAACATTGATATCATAAACCACATATATATTATAGATCTACTGTGAATTCCCATTATCTATAGGATTAAGAGGTTGATGATGTTAATACTCATTATTAACCATCATAATTGAAAAACAATTATCACAGTTCCCATAATTCTTTCATAGAATCATTTGAGTGTTGGTGGTTTATTTTGTAGAGATTTCTCTCCATTTTTATCATTATCTATATTATTTCCATTATATCTTGATTCTATTTTCAGATGAACTTCATTTATATACATAAATAATTTACTAGTCCCCCTAAGACATTTTTCTCCCTTATTCTTTCGCACATCTGGTATAAAGTAAGAATCATCTCATTCCCCCCCATTATTTTCATTATTTTAATTTACTTTGAATGTAATCTTTCATTTTTATCAAAAACATAAGACCAATGGGCAACTATAATATTCATTTTCACCTTGATAGTGTGGCAAATAATTTCTTCATATCAATTGAAGAAACTTTGGTATAACACTATCACCAATTAAAAATGGGTTTTCACATTAATGTTTTTGGTTTTTAATGTTGACAAACTTATCAAATTTTCATAAGAGACGTAAAAAAAAGATAATGTTGATTAATAACAACATATGTTATAAATGTTTTTAATATTGGGTTTCTGAAAAACAATATAGAAACTATCATAACACTATATATTTGGAAGATTTTTTCACATATTTTATTTAAAACCCATGATTGATACCCATTTATCATGCCATATTTTTTTTAATAACCAACATGACAAATGTCATTTGACATTAGTTTTTACATAACAATCATGAAAATAAACTTCTTTAAAAAAAATCACCTCATTTATGTAATAATTTATGTGGAGTATATTTTTAAAAAAATTAAAATCAATATAGTCTCACAACCTGTGAGTATGATATCGGAAAAAATAAGAGTGACAATACAAACATAAAAAAAATCCTAAAATCAATGTATTTTAATTTCATAATTTGAAATTTTAATATAATAATATATATATATATATATTAAAATACCTAATCAGATATTCTAAATAATCTATAATTTCTCAATTTAAATTTCTTATCTCATTTCCAATACGTGGCTAAGGATCATCAAAAATATAAATTTTAAAAATAACACATATAACATTTATTCTGAATATAATGGATGGATAATTAAAGGAAAGATTATAGAAAACTTTATCCCTATATAATTTTATAGCCATCCCAATTGAAATTATTTCAATCATAAATCATAGAAAATAGAATCAAAATTCATTTACTCAATCTAGATGTTAAATTGTTTAATAATAATTCTTCAATTCAAAAAACATTATAAGTACTTGCATCCAAAATGTAGTAATTATAATTAAGAAATAATATTTTCTTTTATAGATTTGATCTTTTCATTTTTTTCATGTTCTATCTTTAATGTAATCATATTCCTGATTTAAAAATAATATTTATAAAATAAATTTAAAGGTCATTATAATATATATTTCTATTCAAATATTCAAATTTATGTGTTCAATAAATTTTTCAAATTATCTTTCTCATTACCATTTATAGTGAAAATAATGTAAGTTGTCTTCTATGCTTAAAAAAACAATGACTACTCATATAAAAAATATAATGTGATTTTTTATTCTATAAAAAAATATAACACCTTAGGAAATATTTGTTTTATAGTCATGAATATAAGGAAGAATCCAAAACTGAATTGCATTATTTTGAAAATTTTCAACAATATGAACAATTCTTTTTGGGTCACTCAATTGCATCACTATATGAGAAATTAATTGTGGGTTTATAAATTAAAATAATGATGTCGTATCATGATTATTTAAAACTATATAAATATATTTAATAAAATAAATAAATATACAGCATGTCTATAAATAAAAATAACTGAAAGATATAGGATAATCAAATTACATTGAAAATAATTTCTTTATGTTGATTCTCAAATGATCACTAATTACATGCTCTATGTTATTTTTATTTAAAATCAACACATTCATTATACACCCAAAAATACTAAAATCTATTATATGGTTATAAAATTCCAACAACAAAGATGGATATATTGATAATATTTCAAGTCCAAAAGTAGTTTTATTCAAAGTTACAAAAAACATTACTTGTTATTTTTTATATATTCTGTATTGAAATTTAATGTATTATTATAAATAAAAACATGAATATAAAAATTTTAAAATATTCAAGAAAATTTAACATAAATATGAAATAAATAATATAATATGCACTTACATGAATGTTAATTTGTTGGAGAATTCAAGATATCCAAACAAAATAAGGGTAAATAATTTGTCATAATTTAGAGACCTAATCTACATGAAATTTTATTCTTTATGACCAATCATTAATATCCTTTAAATTTAACATAAATTTATTTAAATTTATAGTTTGATGATGAATAGACTCTTGAATATAATGTATAATCCATCATGCAAAACTATGATGTAACAGATCCACAAAATATAACTCATAATAGAAGAGAAACTATAGAGGATGAGGTGTAGGAGTGGGATAAGTATATGGAGGTGGATGAGTGTGATATAGAGGTGTATGTGGAAGAGAGTGATATATAGGCTGAGTTGGATTAACAAAATATCCATTGTAAAACATTTTTTCATATATAAAAAAATTTAATGTACCAAATCTCTAATACTATCCTCCATAATCTCTTCCATATCATAATATTTAGCATCCAAAGAATATATTTTTTGTTTATATACATCATCTATTGAAGAAAATATAAAATGATAAAAATCTTTTTTTATTAATACACCTCTCACGTATAGACATACATGAATTGGGTGTTTGGTCATCCCAAATACAATAACTAAAACATCCTTCTTAAAATAAAGTATAATGGTCCCCAGCATTCTCTCACCATTGAGGGATTCATATATATAATTTTTTATAAATTCATTAGAGATAAAAAATATATCAATATTTTAATTAACTTAAATAAAATAAATAAATTAAATAAACTCTTACAATTGTCTCAACCATATCACTCAACTCTTTTGTAAGGTATTTTTCCTTTCTTCTTATTTGGGTCCTCTATTATTTTTCACGTTTAGCTGGGGGGGATGTTGGGTTAAACTATTTTGAGCTTATAGACTTATCTCTTAATTTCTGTAAATTTTTTGGCCAATATTTGTTATTCTAATAATGTATAACCACCACGTGATAAAGTATGAGGGAATAAATCATTAGATTGGATATTTTAATGAGATCATCTCATTAGCTATATATTAAGAATAAAAAAAATAACATTATCATTAATATTTAAAATCATCTAAAAGATAACATTTCAGTTACCAAAAACAATTTTAAGTCTCATTTCCAAAAAATACTTCCATGTATCTTCACCTATATAAGGATATGTATCATATGTTTTTTTATTTTTTTCCTAAAAATGAAACCACTTGAGATAGTTGATTTAAAATACATCCATTTTTTATAAACCAAATCTAAACATTTTTTTTATTGAAATCTCTAGGGTCATTCATATCATATTTAATTGTATAATATGTTAAAAATCCTATATTAGTAAAACAATTTCATGATAAGCAGAATAATAACAAATGAACTTAGCTAAATCGTCTTCTATAATTTGGATATTATATATTTTTCAACACATTTATAATCTAAAAAAAATACTATATTGGGATTATGTTTTCATTGAAACAAAAGTCTTAAATTGTTATAAATTTGGACCCCTATATGTATAATTATCATCAAACTCAGCTGATAACTTATTTTCTTATCTGTAGGCTATTGATAAATTTGGTAAACAAGTGAAACCATTATTACCAACATTAGAAGTCACCTTTTCCATAATGTACGTAGATTCCACCTATATAGAATGGTGAGGGGGATCCATAGCAGATGTATGTATATGGTCCTCCACAGATGCTCTAGGTCACTCAAATGCTTGATCCAATATTATCCTATAATTCAATGTAACAAAAAAATCGTTAAAACTATTAAAAAAATCATAAAATAAAATAAAAATATAATAAAAAATCAACCAATAAAAAATATAAGAAATCTAAACACATTTTGATTCATATTTTTAATGTATTTATCTAAAATACCAACAACATTAATGAGAAGAGGGTGAAATGAAAAAAATGAAGGAAAAAATACAAATGTCATCTCAATACATTAGTAATAATTTTAAAATTATAGAAGAAACATAAAACAATAATAAAAAATAAAACAATGATTATGTAAAAATTAATAAAAATCAATCAGTTAAATATAATGTTGAATGCCAATGAACTTGGACCCATGTTGTAGAAGTTCCTGCTTGGCATCCAAAAGACCAATGATCAAATCTATGCTAGGAAAATTTACTAGGTACTATAGAAGAACTATAGATTCACTATAACAGTGGTGTAATGGTAGAAGTGATGAAACTATAGTGGTGGAGGTACTATAGTAGAAACTGTAGTAATGGTGGTATAGCAGAAGGTACTGTAGCAGCCCGAGTACTATAGTAGTACCATTAACCAAATGGTCTATTGGGACAAAAAAATGAGCTTTCAAGCCTAGTATTCAGGCTACATAGCTTTGGGCCTTCATGTTATGTAATGGGTCTCCCACTACACATTCAAAATGTGGTCTTTTATTTAAAAATAAAATGATGCTTCGACCCCAACCTTAAAAAAACATATTAAGTTGAATAAATAAAAAATGGGACCAAAAATTAAACTAATCCAAAAAAATTTAATATATTAGTTATAATATGTTTTTTTGTGTAAAAAAATCATATATCTATAATTTTACGAAATTTGAAAAAATAAAAAAGAAATAAATATATCTTACCAATAATATTAGGAAATCACTAAAGGATTATTTCCCACATTCGCTCCTCATTGTCATTTTATATGCCACAAACTAGGTCTATGACATGATCATAAATATTCATTGTAAATCATTCCATGGACGCAAGGTTCTCACATAAATAAAAAACATCATCTGGTTTTCCATCACCAAAATACTATTTTTCCAAGTAAAATGATTGGCCACTTCATATTTGATGGATTGGGAGCATAAATTGTACTTTTCATGTGTTTTTTGGATAAAATTTTCAAATGTGTATTCCAATATATTCTTAGTAACCAGTGTCAAATCGAATTCGTCATGTTTTACACTATAGTTACTAATAACCCATTTATAGTAAAACACTATAATAAAAAAATTAATCTAATAAACATTTGAAATTTCATCAAGTAATCATTAAAATTTACTTAATGTGAAGATGCAGTTTTTATCTTAGGACCTAAAAATGAATTTCTTATATGGACACCAATACATGAAAATTTTGAACTACAATGATTTTTTATTGATCATTCATATGGAATTTATAGAGATTAATTTCATACACATACCATATCATTTAAATTAATCATGGATCTCTTGCTAACAATCTCAATATATCTGATTCATATGATTTATCATGGATGGTCTATTTCAATAATGAAAAAAAATATTTTTATGAAAATTCAAAATCAACATATATATCCTCTTTTAATAATATTGGTATAACACATTATTATATAATGTGGTTCCAAATAATCTATTTTATTTAATATGTATCATATACCTATATTATCTGTTCACTGGTTAATGATTTTACATTCAATATATGGATACCCTTTACATTATAATTGACTCATTCATGAGGTGATATAGAAAAACTGATATGATTCACTACTGATAAGTGGATTGTATAAAAATATGTGACCTTATCAGATAATACTTCCCATCAAGGGATTATTTAAGTTGATATGGATTCTTAAAATATCTTATCATTATCTTATACACTGTTCAAAATGATACATTGAACATAGATAAGTATATCCATAATGATTTATTTCTATTACCAAATAAACTACTAAATGAACCATGATATTAAAGAAAGATGGAGGAGAATGCATTTTTAGTTCACAATTTATATAAAATTCATCATAATCCAAATTTTTCATTGTATTTAGATTAATATCATTATAAAATATTTAATTGAGAAAATAGCACACCTTTATGAAATTCATTCAGAAACATATGAAAAATTTCCACACAATGAAACAGTTTTGAGTTATTGCATCATGACATTAAAATAATGATATTTCATCCCTATTAACATTAAATATTTTAATCAAATAAAATTAATTAAATTTACTGAATAAAACATAGCTTTTGTAACACAATTCAGAAATTTAAAAAAATTATTTTCCCCCTCTTGGTTTAAGTATAACAAGATGAAAGTAGGTATGTTCACCTTCAATTATAATTGTGGGATAACTCCAAACATAATCCCGTTGAGATTAATCCCACTCTTTCATTCAAACCACCATTAGTCTTTACATTAGTATCTAACAATGTTCCAATAAAACTACCACATATAATCTTCTCCACATGTATAAAATCAATGTTATTTTTTTCCTCACGATATCTCTAATATGGATGATTTTTTTTTCAACATTTCAAGAAAATAATTCTATCATGACTAGATTTTTTTGTATTTCCCAATGAGAAATCAATATTTTCGCCCTCTCAAAAATAATAACATGTGGAAAAAAGTTTTTGGAGAAATCTAAAATTCATATGAGTTATTGAATTGGTTTCTAAATCTCTAATAAGAGTGATCTAGAGAGAAAAATATATGAGGACCCATGCATATTGTTATTTCCACATGTTGTAGTTGATAATATTATGTTATTTTTTAGAAATAGGACCTTATATTCCCCGTAATAGTATATATAGAAAGATTTAGATATTTTGGGATGTAATTTATAGTTAACATAATCAATTCAAGTATATCAAAATGTTCAACTTTCTAAGAATCAAACTTTGTAATAACTTTATCCTAAAGAAATTTCAAATAATCAATTAACGTTGAGAAGGAAAAATCCATATCATTTCTAGGATGTTTTGGTCTAGAAATCATTAAACTCAACATGTAATATATCGTCTTCATAAAAAATTCAAGAAATAAGTTTCAATTGATAAATAAAACAATCCACAAACTATGTTTTATACTAAGAATTTAGTATGGATTCATTCCATAAGTTCAAAAATCATTTTTGAATATAGTAAACCATTGAATTTTTTTCCACAGTATATAATTAGTGGTATAATACAATTTTACATTAAATATCTTCTCATATAAATTCGATCTCTACCTTTTTACATCATTTTAATTATCAAATAAAAATTTTTGACAAAGAATTATAATATGATTCAAAAGTTCCTTTATAAGAGTCTTTGTAACTATTAAATCAACCTATGTTATATTTTTCCACTTATATTGTGATGTATCACATTTAAGACACTATAATATAACTTCATATTACATCATATATAGAAAATTTCCATTAATGATATCATGTATCTTCTTATAATGTGAACCCATGGAGAATAATATTTTCTTAACATTATAATATGAATTTGGAATATGTTTATCATTATAAAGGTTGTATTTCAATAACTCTATCAACTATACAATATTAATTTCACACTATCTATTTTATCCTTCATGTTAATCAATCAAAACACTATTGATTAATCCCACATAAATTTTCAACATAGAAATAATGGTTTTTCTACATCACCATGTATTCACTTAATTATCGATTCATTCTCATTTGTTTCTATATAAACTTCATAAATCATTTCTTCAATTTGATTAGATTTATAATCTTGAAAATGATAATCACCAACTGATATTGAATTATAGCAAGTTTCACCAGGCCAAATCCAAATTTTATAACTCCAATTAAAATAATGAAAAATTAAATGACCTTTTATTTCCCTATTTTGAACCTCTTCATAGTTAATAATTTCAAAAATTAAAAGAAAAAAGTATTATCAGAGAATATTTTTTTAAAAAATTCCCAAAAATAATCAATACCTTCCGCAGCTGTGGAAATTTTGAATTAGGCTCTAAAAAATTGAAATCAAAATGGATTGAAAAGGCTAACGACAGTCACAAGGAAGCTGGCCCCTCTGACTCCTCTAATCAAGCAAATGTTAGTGTGGACCGGACCATACAAGTCCCTGGGAAGAAAATTTCGGATTGTATTAAGATAGCCATTACTGAGTTTGATAACACCACTGCTCTTAAGGATAAATTGCAACGTCATGAGACTTCTCAAATTATTAGAAAGGATAACAACAATTCAACCAGCTCATCTGAAGTTAAAAGAGATGAATCAATTGAGGATAGGGGCACTAATGAGGAGGTTTCAGTAGTTTATGATGAATCAATGTTGGTTCGAAAAGGAAAAAAAATTATAGTTGATTCTGATGGTTTTATCACTCCTCATCCCAGAAAAACCCGAAAATATCGTGGTAATATCAATAGTGAAAGGACTATTATCACAAGATCTCTAGCTGCCAAGGCTATTGAGGTTGAGGTCCCTCCGCAACCTGCACCTTTTGAACAATTTCCTGACCCCTCACAATCCTCTGAATGCTCGGATTCAGATTCATCATCAAGTGAGGACAATAATGATCCTGCTCTAAAGGATTCCTATCAATTTGAGGAGTCTTTGAAATTCCCAGAGGAGCTTGTCTCCTGGATTGTCTCACATGATACAGCTTCCTTTAGAAGTTACCAAAATGGTGAATTGACTGCTGAGGCTTATCTTGATATTAGAAAAATAATGTTTATCAAAATGGCTGAGGAATTTGAGAAAAATCCAAATTTCGATTTTAAGAACATAACATGGAAGTGACTCATTTTTCTGGTCCCCTTCTGCTTCCGAGATTTCTTTTTGGATCTGGATTTGATCTGCTCAGTGGATAGCCAAATGGGTTTAGCCTTGCAGGAACTTCTATGCCCTTTTCAACTCTGCACTACTCTCCTTCTGATTCTGTCTTTGTCTGCTCAACTTGGATTGCCCTGTTTTCTGTAGTCGTTTGAAACCTTTTGCTGGAACCCTTGATGGTTGTTTGTATTATTGTTTGTGTTTATGCTTTCAACCCGTCTACTGATTGTGAAGCAGCTTGTGAATGAGTTGGATGGATAAATCACTGCCGCTTTGGTTTCTGTTCTGAATTGAAAGACAGCTTCCTCTTGGAGTTTGGTTTCATTTTTCCTGCTCTCTTGGAGTTTTGACCTCATGTTGTTTGGCTTTACCAATGATTTTGAGGTTTTCATTCTGGATGGTTATCACTATTTATGAGCTTGATTACAAATCATGGAGGGCTATATATGGATTTCTTCTTCACCCTTATGGAGCTTCTGTTTGGCTATCTGGAAGAACTAGTTTACTGCTTTTCTTTTGACAGCTGGTTTTGTTCTGCTTTCTGGTTTGGAAAGTGCACACTCTCCTGGTTTTTTTGTTGCTTGCTGATGATCGCTTCAAGGATGGGCTATTTTCTGGATTCTGTTGCAGATTGGTGACTTTTATACTATGGTTGACAACTTTATAATGCTGCATTTTGGTTTGGAAAGTGTACTCACTACCTGGATTATCTTGTTGCTTGCTGATGTTTGCTTCAAGGATGGGCTTTTGCCTGGATTCTGTTGCAGATTGGGGACTTTCAATGTGGTCTTGGATTTGAGGACATGATTTCCTTGGTACTGGCCTGAAGTTGTTGTTCCTTATCACTGATGGTGAATGGTTGATAAGTGAGGTCCTTAAACCCTCTCCCTATCCTCTGTTAACACACCACAAGGTGAGGATGGCTTGGATGGATATATTCTCTTCAATATGATAGCTTGCTGATTCTATGGATGGACTGGATTTTCAAAGATCCAGATTTGGAAAAACTGAATGTGTTTGGTTGCGGCACTGCCTAGATGATGAGAAGCTTTGAAGCACTTAATATTTGGACAATTTGTATTATTATCCTGCTCTGGAACACGAGGTTGTCCCTGCTATGGGATAGTTTGCATCTGGGTGACTCTGGTTTTTTCAGAATATCTTGCTATTGTTATGCAGATGAGACTGGAGATTTTGAAGCTGAAGTCTGCTTTTGTCTTCACTTCGGTACATGAGTCCAGCCACTTCTGAAGACCCCTAACTACACCTTGGGGCCCTGGATCTTGCTCGGTATCTGTACTTTTCCATTTCTGTTGTCTTTAACAAGATGCAGAACTGCCTGCCTCCCATGGTTTCATGGCATACTTGCAGCAGGACTGAAATTTCAGTACATGTCAGCAAGGGTTCTTTTCAGCAAGGCTGTCTAACTACTTTTCTCTTTGGGTTTCATAGTATCTTTTATTGGATTCTTTAACTTTCAGAGGGTGTAAGTGCATTACACCTCGAGATTCCCATGTACCCCTTGTTTTTTATTTAATAAATTTCTTGGACATGAACTGGGAAACCAGTTCATGTCAACCTTCTCAAAAAAAAGGTGGTAATTTCCACTAAATGAGATTGGATCCTACTGGATCAAATAACCAAGTTTTTTATTTCTCTACACGAGAGAGAATATATATCTCTCATGAAAAATAATGATCCTAGAATGATTAAAACATACATATAAAAAATTAAAATGTTTTTCTCATTGGTTATTTAGTAACTGACATTGTCAACCAAATTTCCAACATTTTTTTGGTAACACCACAAGATTTTATGGAATTTCTCTTTTTAAATTTAACATCTTTGATAGTTTACATTGAACATGACACTGAACTTAAAAAAACTGTGATATTCAAATAAATATTAATAATACATTTAAAATATTATTGTGACTATTAGGAATAGTATTCTAGGAATTTGAATAATAACATGACCTATAAAATTATAAATAATATTTAGTGATCTCATAAATGAAAATACGATACATTTATATCATTGAATAATTAAATAATTTTTTGGAAATGACAAATTAATTGTTTGTATTTTCAGGAAACACTAATATTTATTTATAATATTATAAGTAATATAATAATTTAATATAAAATTTATTTTCCTAAAATATAATAATAATTTAATATATTTTTTATTATAATTTTAAGTTAATATTATGAGAACATAATTAATTTTTAAAGTGACATAAAATTAGTTATAATATAAATTTTTATATTTTTCATATAAATGATGTATTTATTTAATAATTAATTTTTTCAAAATTAGAAAATAATTCTCCTAAAAGGGTTCCATTTTTTAAATATACCGAAAAAATTGTTAGCATGACTTTTTGGGATTTTTCTAAAATAGTTTAATTATTATGAATAGTGATGTATAATAATTTATGGTATTTAACATTATAAGTAAATACATTATTTATCGAGTCATGGATGATGTATGGATATGGTAAGAACCCATTATTTAGAACTCACATTCTCCATTTACTATATATATTAATGGGAATCAATGTTTTTTATAGTCATGAGCCAAAATAATAAACAAATGACTAAAATAACCAAACACACCCCTCTCTTACCCAAAAAATACCACCACACACCACCCATTCTCCTCATATTATAAGCCTTGAGTATTTTTTAAAATTGTCCCAAATCTCTTAACACACATCTTACCAACTTCCATGACATTTTGGTTATACCAAAATACCAAATAAAAGTGTCTTATGGATATTCACAAGGAGATGATATTCAGGAGGTAAAATCGTCAATCCTTCTCATTTATTTTATTTTCTTTTATTTTATTCCACAATCCTCACATAACCTAGCTAAATAGGAAAGGTATATCTAGAATCATATGTATAATTAAATTGTAATATTCTATCTGAATAGTCATAATAAAATATCTTCTCATCTATTTAAAAAATAGAAAGCATCGCCTGTGATGTGTCGACTCAGAACCTTCACGGATGATGAGTTTTCATTTTCCATTACCACCTTCAATGTTGTTCATAAAAAAATATTATGGATAAATAATATTTTAATATACATTTAATAAATTATATCATGTTCTGTAACCAATATATTAAGCTAATATTAAATAAAATGATAGAAGTTCGTGATGGTCATAAAAATTCCCAAAATAAATGATGACATTATCATGAACATTTTATCTAATGAATCATCCTCATATGTAAGAAACTAATATTTCAAATAGGTATGGATCCTTTAAATTTTGTTCTAATTCATTATTATGGACAAAATTTGGACGTATTATGTGTTAAGGAAGGATTCATGGGTGTCTGAGGCTGTTTCGACGCCCAAAACACGGTAGTTCATTAATGGGTAAGAAAATTGGTAAAACATTCGAATGAAATGTTGATCATAAAATACTAAATCAATTAAACTACATACCTTAGTTACATTCGTCATTGTAGGAAATTATTTGATTTACCTTTTCATCATAGGATCAAATGTGATTCTATACTTAGTGAA
The DNA here is from genome assembly GCA_963277665.1 of Viscum album. Classification (NCBI taxonomy): domain Eukaryota; kingdom Viridiplantae; phylum Streptophyta; class Magnoliopsida; order Santalales; family Viscaceae; genus Viscum; species Viscum album. The sequence goes on from OY728126.1 coordinate 54,369,000, forward strand.
AATGAGGGCAGGAAAATAAATTTCCTAAATCCATAATTCACACTTTCTAAAATCACCATATTACTCATTCCATATGAGAGTTTCAAAAATGATCATCAAGTTATTATCCTGGTCTTAATAACTTTTAGATACTCCATAATATCATCAATGAATACTATAATAAAATCATAAAGATATTACTTGAATACACAATTCATTAGATCCGTGAAAATTGACGGTGAATCAATTAATCCAAAAGGAGTTACTGTAAACTCGTAATGTTCATACCTCATCTGTAAAGCTATATTTGAAATATCATCCTTCATTACTCATATTTGATTATACACCGAACAAAGATCCATATTTTAAAAAATCGATCTCCATGAAGTTGATAAGATAAATTAATAGTCAATGAACAACCTCATGGATCCATCATTATGCTTAATATAGAGAACATGGGATCCCCAAGGAGAATCATCAGGGTTAAAAAATCCTTTATTACTAAAATACCCTACAAGTTTCTTCATATCAACTCATATTATAGTGTCCATTCAATGATTAATCATTGATATTTATATTTTATTATGTATAATATCAATAGTAAACTCAACTTTACACTCTATGGGGTATCTAGGTAATTACATAAGAAATACATTAATATATTCCTATAAAATTAGTAAATCCTCAATTTTAAGATTACATATCTCATCCCTAAATGATGTTTTATTTTCCTCCCCAATAATTTCATTCACTAGATATTTTGATGGTGGGCTTAGATAAGAATTTTATGATGATTTTTCTGCTCTAATGATAAGGGTTTTTATATCTTCCTCACAAATCACAGTTTCCTTTTTCTTGTAATAAGATTTCACATCATATTTTGAAATAAATTCCATACTAAGGATTATATCAAAATAATCCAAACGTATGATGATAAGGTTTGTTACTAAATCACAAATATGTATCATATAGGGGACTAAGAAATACAGTTTTGTTTCAATGAGACTCCCCTTACATGTTTGGAATAATATCCACATTTTTTATTCTAAAAGTAATTTTCTAACATTCTTGGAAAACATGGTTGAATAAAGGAGTGTGATACTCCTAAATGAAATATATTAGTAGATAAATTTGAGGATAGCATTAATGTACTTGCTACCATATCATTGGGAACTTCTACCTCAGTTGTGGTGATCCCATAAGCTTGGCCATCTCCCCAAGTCTTCTTCTATAGTTGTTTCCCTAGACGCTTGGGTCATTTGTCTAAATAATTACCCATTTCAATATATTTAATGCATTGAAAATCATTTATTGTTTTCTTAACCTTTCATTATTTATCAAGATTAACCAATTATTTACAATTATAAAAAACACCCATGTCTTTCATGAAATTCCCTGGATGACTGTTTCCATAATTCCTATATTACGGGAATTGAATTGTTGCCTTGTTATTCCTTAACGATTATCATTTTTCATATTTATCCAAATACTTAATAATCTATTTATTTACCTTTAACATATAATACCTAGAAAAATCCGTCTCTATTTTGAAGGTACATAATATCATTTCATCATATGATGAATTTTTTTCAGAATATAGTACCCTTTAGAGACATGGATTAAGAACTTCAAATAAATAATAAATATTCTTTTATGAACCATTTATATTATATTTATAATACATAGATAGTGTTATGATGTTATCTATATACTCTGAAACAATCTCTTATTCATTTTTCTTTAATCCAATGAATTTTCTCTTTATTTCAGTTCGTTGCTCATGAGGTAAAAATTTGTTGAATATTGTTTCATTAAATGATATCTACTCCATGAGTTCTATTTCATATTAATCCTTCATATTCGGGATCAATGAAAACCATTTATAATCATCTACCTTGAGATAATATACTACAAGTACTACCTTTTCATTTTCATTTCATCCCAATGATAGAAATATCATTTTAAGGGACCCAATCCATTGCTTAGCAACAACTGGATTAGTAGTAACACTAAAATATAGGGGATTGTACTGCATGAAACTATTAAACATAGGTTTAGTAATGTTATTTTTCATCACCTAATTAATAAGTCCTAATATGGCCATGATCTACTCATCTCTAGCACTAAATATATGGACATGCTCAGTGGTAAAATCCCTACATTGTCTACGGGTACTGATTCCCTTTCTTCTATTAGGCCCCATCACCAAATTTTGTAATACACTGATTTAGCTAAAATTATTATGATTATTGAGCATGAAATTAAATATAAGGATTTATAATAATTTTCATATTTCTTTATCTTCCAGTTCCCAAGGATTCTAAAAAACATTATTTAAAACCAACTTTATAAACCCAAAACCATGAATCCCAAAGTTGGTGGTTATTTTATTATAATGGAATAGATACAAGAGTTCAGATCACAACGGATGGATTGGTTTCACAGTATTGAATAACTAGATATATACATTTTTTCCATATCACATTTGAAATTATACATCGAACATTATAATGGAAAACAAACTGCTTCCTTGACACTTATTCAAAGATTTCATCTTCATAACATGGGGGAGGAAAAAAATAAAAAGATGAGATCAAATGATGAATATGGGTTACATACATAAGAAACATGAATAAAAAATAAGTGAAGCGTAATCAATATGACATAATCAATATGGTATTTCAAAAATATAAAAAACAAATTTCATCTAAATAATAAACATAGAATGGAAATGAAACCATAAGTATTTTCATAGGGAAAATATCATATATGGTAATAAAATAATACTGAATGAAGAAAATGATTAATTATTTAAATTCATGTATATAGAATATTAAACACATCTATAATTACCTTTCAAAATATAGATTAATTTTTTGGGTAAGAACTCATCTGATTATTCTTGGAAAAAAATATGAATGGTTTGTCGCCAATAATTTAATATCATGGGATCTGTAGATGAATTGAGGGGGTATACAACACCAGGTCACACCCATTTATAAAATTACAAATAATTATTCATATATATATTAAATTCCTAAACAATATGAATTTAAAAAATAATCTATATTTTTTAGAGGAGATAAATTTATCAATATTTCCCTAGTTGAAATAAATTTTAAAGTAGGCACCATATGTATAAAGAGTATATGGACCAAAAAATCATATAAATGATAAAATAAATATTGATATCTAGAATAAATATAATTTCAATTGAAAAATTATCTCAAAGTGCTAAAAGATACACCAAATAAAAATGATTAGGTTCACAACACCATGTTATTAATAATAAAATTGAAATTGAGATGAAGTCCCTTAAAACATGTAATCAATCAAATTGTATGTCCCGTAAAATTAAAAATATTCAAATGAAACATTGAATAGCATGAAGATAAAGTGATTAATTATATGATATATTGAATGGATGTATTTACACCACACAAAAGAAATAATGGTTGAATAAGGAATATATTTCCCATAAGTTAAAGTGAGACGAGAATACCCATAACTTATGTTAGAAAGAATTATTAATGGGTGATTAATGTCCTAGATAATCAAATTATATATTTTAATTACTTATTTTAGAACCTCTTAAACAAAAATTTGATTTATTTTAATCTTATTATGTTCATTATTGATCATTATAATGAGTTAAAATGTTTAATTTTGTTTTTTTGTGAGCATTAATTTCATCATACTATTTTTTGTTCACTTCATTATAATTATGAGAATTATTGTAAAATGGATGAAAACCTCAAGAAGTTAAATTATTTTTTATTAATTATATTATATAGAAACAATTTTTTCTGTATATAATTTGATTATATGATATGAGGATGATCCATTAGATTAAATGTTTATGAAAATGTTCTATTTTATTTTTGTGGTTTTTATGGTCATCATGAACATGTATTGTTTTATAAAATATTATTTTGACATATTTTCATGAAATTATATAGCATATAATATATTTTTTACAATATTATGTATCCATAATAATGGTTTTATGACTATCCAAGAAGGAGGTAACAAAAAATTAAAATGCATCTTCTTCAATGGAGTGAAATCGACACATTATAGATGATGTTATCATTTGTAGAAAAAAGGGAGAGGAGAAGTGGTTAATGATGGATATTTGATTAACATAATAACATTATATTATATATTAGATAATGGAGTTATCATTACATTTTTATTACGGGATGTTAAGAGAGGATAAAAAAAGAAATGAAAAATGAAATTGAAAGAGAAGGATTTAGGGTGTTACCTCTTGAATTATTCTCATTGACAGCCTCTTTAAAGCACCTGAGTTTGGTATTTAATTGGACAAAAATATCCTGGATGAGGGGAAGATGATTGGGATTGAAATATGGAATAATTCTAAAAATATATATGCCATAGAAGGTGTGGGAAGAAGGGGTAGTGAGGGGTGGTATTTATAGTGGTGGATATGGGTGTTTTTGGATTATTTTATCAATTAGTTTATTATTTTGGCTCAAGGATATCAATGTTGTTGATTAACATTTCTAAATACATTAACTAGTTTATCTGAGATAAAATAAATGTGTTGTTAACTAATATTTACATCATCAATGAATCAAAAATTATTGTATTTATTAAATACAATAAATTACCATATTTCAATATTCACAAAAATTTAACAAATTTTTAAAAATGTTAAAAATTCACTCTAATTCTTTTTTGATATGTATATTTCAAAAATTGATTCCATTTTATGAAAATAATTTTCCAAGTATTTGTAATTTAATTTTTAATTAAAATTACCCTTTATTAAAAAAATATCAATTATAATATTATAACCGATATAAAACATTGAAAAATTAATAATGGTTTATTAATATTATTTTACGATTCTAATAAAAAAAATATGAATTTATAAATTAATTTTATAAAAATATATTTTCTTATAAATCCTCATATTATTTATAAAATTTTAAATAATAATTTACATTCCATAATAATATCAGCGCTTAATTTATCATTTTTAAAACATTTATATACATATTCAATGATATGAATATATCATATCTTCATTTTTAAGATACAGAAATTTTCTTTATAATTTTATAGGTTATGTTATTTTCTAATGGTCATATTACTATTCCTAATATTCATATTACTATTCTTAATGTTTACATTACTATATCAACGTTCATGTTCATATTTAATAATATATCATTTTTTATTTAAGCTAAGTGTTATGTGAAGAATAAGCTATTGAATTTATTTAATAAAATACATATAATAAATTATTTCATTTTAATAGAGTATATAAAATTATGATTCGATTAATATTTTTTAGTATCATAAATTTTATATTTTTATTAGTAGAATAATTAATACATATGGATTGGATAAGAATTTATGAAAATTATTATTAAATTAAAAATTAAAAAGAAATTTCCATGATAAAAGTAAAATTTTATGAATTAAGAAGAATATATATAACCAAAAATATCCTCTGGTTATACGCACACTAATTATATTATAGTAATTAAGAACATTACTGTGAATTTTTTTACTTTTCACGAAATTAAATATTATAAATCTCATACACTGATAAAAATGGGAAAAAATTCAATACCAAATAATATTGGATAATTATGGATGAAATGGACACATAAAATAAAATCAAGGTAAATTTTAGGGTCATTTTATAGACTTTATCATTTTATTTTTAACGTTAATTATTTGATTTACATTTTATTGGGGTAACAAATTTCACAATGGTTACAATTCATATTTCGAAAACACAAAAAGGGAGATATTTACCAAATTTGGACCCAATAATTTTAAATATGGAATATATTTTAATTAATTCAAAAAAAACATGTTTCAGAATTTAACATAAAAATAAACCGAAAAACTCAATGAAAAATAGTTTGTTAGAAAAATGTCATTATGAAATATAAAATGTTTTTATACTATATGAAAGCATAAAATACATTTCAAAAACCATAATTAGATAATTTTAATTAAAAATCTAAAATATAAAATATAATATTAATTTATAATTACATTAAAATAAAATACTCTTTACAGTAACAATTCAAAATTTTTCACTATTAATTGAAAAAGTGATATTTTTAATAAATTCTAAAATATTCATCCTAAAATAATTACGAAATGTTGAATTCAAAAAATTAATTTTTTCCAAATAAATTTTCTATAATTTCCAAAAAATATTTATAATTTTAACTTATAAAAATAAATAAAATCCATTTATGAGGAAATTTTTTTTATATAATAAAGTATCTTTACTAAAAACTGACTGCTTATCTAAAATAAATTAATTAATAAATTAGAAATGAGTAGTATCATTATATATTTGATAATGTGGTTAAAAAGATTCATTCCCACTAAGTTAACATCTATGTTATACCAAAATCAATTAAATAATAAAAACTCATTGCTGTTTATGTTTGGTATTGTGCATCTTGTATGCTATCAAACATAGTATTTCTTTTTAAAATATTGATATATTAGACAAACCATTTACTGAAACCAAAAATATCATAGTTTGATAAATAATAATCATAGTGTTAAATGATATAATCATTAAATGAAATTATAAGATATCTTGAAATTGAAACATTCTATTCAATCCATGACACAATAGGTTTAACCAAAGTCATCCAAAACCATTATGTGTTTAAATTTAGTATAATTACTTATAAAGAAAATTTTAATTAACCCAATCATATCCCTAAAGAGAATTTGTCTAGTTTGCGAACAAGCCTGTACCCAAGTGGTATAGGCTTCTGCTTGGCATCTAAAAGACCTAGGATCAAATCCGGATAGGGACAAATTTACTGGCACTGTAGTAGTATTTGTAGTATGGCATTATAGTAGCACTGTAGCAGGGGGCAGCATGATAGCTATAGAGGTATGAAACAATTTTATAGCAGGCCACTGTAGTATCATTGTAGTAGGGGGAAACATGGTAGTGGTGGAGGCACTTTAGCGATGGCGGTACCATAGCAGGTACTGTAGAAGTGAAGGATATGTAGAATTACTATTCACTGAGGGGTCCTTTGGGCCAAAAATGGGATTTCAAGCCTTATAATCACGCCACTTGGCCTTGGGCCTTCGGCCTATGTAAAGGGTCTCCCTCTACATAGACTTAAAGAGGTATTTACTTTAATAATAAATTGAGGCTTAGACTCTACCATTAAAAAAAGAATTCGTCTAGTTTTTTATTCATATTCCCACAAATCATGTAATAGTGATGATAAATTTAATACTCGATCTTCCTTATTCAGGGTTAGTACCCATGGGTTTATTTTTTTTCGATATTTATCCATATTATATTATCTAGATAGGAATTATTTTCTAGGAAAACAACACTCTTTTATTTATAATAACATAGGATTTTCTTATATTCTTTGTCTTACCCTAAAGGGTTTCATTTTGTTCTCATCATAGTTTCCAAAAAATTATAAACCTTGATTTTATAGAAAATTAGGCAACACAAAAATTAAATATTTAAATATAATACCCTATTCGGTGAATATTCATTGCATATAATTACCATTAATCTTATAACCATAAATTTGTAGTGTCTTTGGAAAATTGGATATATAAAAAACTAGTATATAAAATGTCCATATCATCTCCCACTTAGATCATCACAATTAGATTCCTTCTTAGAAATATCATATTAAGTACCATTTTTCATATTTAACTGAAAAGGAAACCCAAAAAAGGCTTATATGAGCTTCTAAGTAAAGGAAAAATGGTTGAAAAAAATCAAGGACTATTTTTAAGAATAATATTAGTATAAGGGTATGATAAATTGATCATAACATTGTGAAATCATCCTTATAAATTTATATTTCATAATTATAAGTCATTGAATAAATCATGGTTGTTCAAAAGATAATAATCATAATAGAATAAAATAACACAAGCAAATTTGAGAAACAAATTTTCATAAGGTCATGTCCTGAGTGAGTGGAATAGGGTTTGAAATAATTATAATCATAGAATAATTATATCAAGGACACCCACTTAGAGATTCATCACATTATAGTCATGGGATAAAAACTCATATAACAAATTTGTGGTTAGGATAATATCTCATGTACCCACTTTTGGGCTTGGTATAACCTCCCATGTACCCTCTTTTGGGATTGGGATAACCTCCCTTGTAACCTATTTTGGGATTGGGGAAACCACATGTGTACCCCTTGGTCCAATACGATATTAACCTTTTCCTAATTAATTATAGGGATATAATAGACCAACCTATCATGTAATCATAATTATTTCATATGTATTCTATAATATGAGGCAATCATTTATCATTTCATCATAAGATATCCAATAGAAAACAGAAAGGGTTTCATCACTATTTCATGGTAATAATCATAAACCACATAGGAAAAAATGAGGTTAATTTCATAATTTCATTTCCCCCACGAATGATAACTTACATCAATGGATGTTATCATAGATAGAAATTCCATTAAAATACTATTGAATTATTTAATGAGGAAAACATCCTTTTATTTTTGAAACATGTTATTTAAAATGTAATTTTTTAAAAATAATTTATATTTTCTTGGGAATAACCACGTAAAATTTTAAGGTAATCTTTAAATTAAAATGTTTTCTTAATAGTTGGAAAATATGTTCGTGATGTGTTTGTTAAAAGAATGATTTTTTTCATAACTTGTGTAAAAGTACCTCATTCATAAGATGAAAAAGGTACAATTTAGTTTTTTAATTGAGAAAAAAATGAGCAAAATGATTTCTAATAATTAATTGAATAATAATAATAACATTCTTTATTTTTTTTGGAAAATATAGACAGGGATAGAAATATTTCTAATCAAAGAGAAAAACAAGGTTGGTTTTTATGAAAATAAATATTTTATAATTTTCAGTACTTAAGGATATAAAAATGAAGGGAAAATAGTTTTATTTTTAAAAAACTATATACATTAAAATAAAATAAATAATATTTACAAGAGATAAATCACATAATTTAAAAATAAAAAATTTATGCATAAACAATCCTAATAAAAATATGATTTTATTTAAAAACCCTTAGAGGTTTGGTTACATTTAATCATCACCCCCATCAAATGAATAACATAAAATTAAACATTATATAATATGAATATAAAAATTTTTATCCGATGAAATATCAACGTGTAGGTATACACACCACATTAAATAAACAAGTGGTGTATATGGCCTATATCTCACAGAAATACAAGTGAGACTATATGCCCATACCATAAGTCTGTCTTACATTATAATTGATTTAACCCCTAGTATAATGAATTTTAATTTATTATTATTTTATATAACTACAATATTCATACCAATAACACCATATATATTAATATTATATATTTTCATCACCAATTTATTAATAATTCTCTATCAAAATCATGTTTCAGGTTGATAACTATTTCATTTTTCATGAATGTTTTTATTCATATGTTATAGTACTTTCATCATGATCAAGATTAAATAATATCTATAACATTAATCATGATAAAAAAATTAAATATATTTATTATATAAATATTTATAATAATCAATAAATATTTGATATTGAAAAATGAATTACACCATTCATTGAGACCATAATTCATACGTATAATTGAATGTAGTTTTCATTTTCTAAAAAAATAAATAATGATATATTAATATGATTTTATCATTAAAATTTATAATTATATCATAAAAAACTTATGTATTTATAAAATTCTTCATAATAACCTACCATGAAATATGGGGATGGAAAATGAATCATATCTTTAAGTGGAGGTGGTAGTCCACACACACACATGAGGGACACTAAAATTTTCATTTGGTGAAGAAAATGTGGGAAATGGTAATTAAATAATCATAATTACATCTTATTATAATAAGGATACTATATTCACCATTCTTAAATGGATAAAATATGTTTACAAGAGATTAAATATGATACAAAATCAAAAGACATTGGTTATGATTTGTACCTCTTTTTTGAGAGATCCCCTATGGAATACACCTTATGCCATAAAATATTGGACTATATAAAATTCAAGGGGATGAGGGGTAAAGTTTTGGAATCTATTATGTTTTTTAAATAAAGATATTTTTGTGGTAAGAGATTAAATTATGTAAATATGGGAAGAGAGGATGTTACTTTTTATAAGTTAGGGAATGGACTCATGTGAAATTTTATAAAAGATTTCAATAATATATGGATTAATTCACGTGTGAGTCAATCTATATATACATGAAATAAATGGTAAAAAATATAGTTTTAAAATCTTAAACCTGTAATAAATAATTAATTTTAGAGGTGTTTCAACCATAATCTATTGTTTTAATCTCCCCAGTAACCAAATTTCAACATTATCTATGGTGGAATCTTTTAACTATTTTTAGTATTTATTTTGATAAAAATTATGTTATAAAAGGTCCTCTTTGGGATATAGACAACAATATGTTTAGTGTTAATTTGTGTTGGAAACTTTAATACAAAAAATAACTTTTATCCTTGTACCTATTACTCTTGTTAGGATAATGATTAACATATTATCTTTTTATTTATCGTGCAAAAGTATCTAAAAGTAGGTATAGACGTGAAAAACTATGATTACAAGGATCACTAGTCAGTAATACTAGCTTGAACATGTCATATATGACGATGAACACTACAAATATTATCCCTTGTAATGATACACATGATATAGTTGTTTGGATAGAAGAGATTCCTTAGCCATGTTTGGGTCCTTATACTTTGGGAAGGTGAGGGTAAAAATACTCTTCCTTGGACATGTGAAAAAGTCATCCAACATATAGCTCTCCCTTGTTATTTATACATCATCTGAAAAAATTATTAACCTTATTTGTTAGGTAATTTGTAACACTAATAAAGTATTACACCTGAGGATGATTCAACTAGATGTAACAATAATTCTTTCTTCCTTTATTACCACTTCTTCACTTGTTACATTCACATTAGTAGGAAGTTAACTCAACTTCTTCACCACAATAACAAAATGATTATTTTTCTATGTTCTTATTCTTATTAATATAAAAATAGATATATATATATTTCATATTATTTCTATAATAAATTATAATAAAATCTATGTCCAGTATTTAGTTGATCCTTTGATCTTATTTTTCAAGGATCACATCGTTCTTTTGTGATTATCAAAAAAATGAAAGTTCATCTCAAAATCATCAAAAATCTTCTATTATGAAACATAATTAATTTATAGAAAGAAAACATTATTCCCCATTTTAATCTCAATAATCTAGATATTTCTATGGAATACAATCTAAATTTCTATGATACACAATATCAAAAAAAAATTAATGATTTTTTCATTGGTCTTCATGGTGAAAAAAATATTTATGAAATAGAATTTCACTTTATAATAAAAAATATTTAATACAGGAATGATTTTTCTAAAATAAAAATATTTATATTCTTGAATTATCATCATTATTAGATTACATTTACTTTATTCATGTAATTCATGGTTCATGATAGGTGGAAACCAAGAACAGTAATTAATTTATATTATTATTGTATGCAATATCTTTTGTTATGATTCATGTGGCTAAAATGTTTATTTATATTTTTGTGCATGTGTTTTCACATATTAATGTTAGCATGAATTCAATTTTTGCTTTCTAATTTGTTTCTTCACACACACAGGTACATTCACACACATTATTTTTATATTCATTGCCTCATGTGATTTCATCTTTTTCTCAGGTATAATCTATTCCATTAATCACATTACCTCTTTTGTTATGGAATCCTAGTGAACTATATCACATTATCTTATTACTTTACATAAGTTTGTATATGTGTGTTCATTATCTTCATAAAACTCAGTGAGATTGTCTTACACTACAACTAGTTTATGGAACAAAAAATCATGCAGCCGTGAAGGTATAAACATGACATAAGAGCATGTGATCTTATTATTAATGAAAATAATATGTAGAAATACTATCTTCACAAATCCTTTGAGGATAGTGGATCATTTTTAGTCCTCATAGAATGAAACCCAATGATACTCTATTTTTATCGAAAAAATTATATCTATGTCTAGTGATAACAAATTCATATAATATTTGTGATTGGATATTCATAGTATTTCACTAATGCCTTGCAACAACTTATTCCTCCACTTTTTATACTACATCAGGGTTTGAAAAAATATAACATTCCATAAATTTTTAATTAATCTAAATATTATAGATTATATTAATGAACCTAGAACAAAATACATGGTTTTTATTTTTAATCATGTTTGAGTTTCTCGTCACATAGAATTCGTCACATGCATGCGATGAAGATCCCAATACCTTTATCTTTTTTAGAAGCATGACCTCATCTATGTAGTATATATTCACAAAAAACTCATATAATTTCATTTTCATTAGAAACATATCTTGTTTATAAGATAAATGATTTTAAAAACATAGAAAAATTCTATCTTATTGATCCATATGATTCATGTAACAAGTCTCATGATATCAAGGTCAATTTAGTCAACAGATGTTATGGAAAGAAATTTTTTCCATGGAGAAAAACATCATCATCAAGATGGGGCTATTTGAGGTTGAATTTAACCATATACATGATTCGAAAAACCTAGATTCATGACATTTTATGGAAATTTTTATAATTGAGAAATTTTAAATGGATGAGAATTCATGGAGACCCCATGCCCCACATTTACATACACTTATGTTTAGAACTTACTTTCATATCTTGTTGTGTCATCAGCTAGGCTATCCACGATATTGGGGTCGCCACCCATGCACACATTCTCGCACACATATATGGTTAATGATTTGAATATTAAGCTGTCTTGGATGGATAACATTGTTTTCCAATTACACTTAGAAATTCATATACTATAACATACCATCATATAATAATTAAAAACTCAAATTTCAATCCATATACTCAAATTTCATCTTCAATAAGTCTTCATGATAAATATAATTCATCAGCATGGCCATCACTTTTTTCAAGGTCTTCAAAAAATCTTCATCAATATATTCTTCATAAGAAATAAAAAATTTCATTTAATTATTTAATTAAAATTATTATTCCCTTGTTGGAATATAAAATTAAAATTACACTTCAGTCATCAAATTATATTACTTATTCTCATCACATACCTTTCTTGAATGAAATGCTTGATGTCAAATAACAAACCGACACATGTCTTTTAAACTTAGTAATGATTCAAAAATGATAATAGTTTTAAAATAAATTACTTCTAAATAGATTCCGTCAGATAGTAAGACTTGATTAGATTGTTCTATATCCATTAATGTAATAAAAATTCACCTTTTCATCAATCATAGATATCATGGATTCATTAAATCATCATTCCTTCTAAATTATTCAGAATATTGACAATAATGATTTTTATTTCATTGACCACTATAAAAAATATAATCCATTGAAAAAAATACAACTTATACAAAAATCAGGACTCTTCAATCTCTTCTTTGTTTTTATTTCAAATAACATCAAATTTATTTCCGAATGAATGTATCAATATGCGAGTCTCCTCCCTTTACCTTTATAAACCATAATTTAACAATATATCCCACTCATTGATATGAAATAAACAGATCAACTAAAAACATTATCAGTTCACACTTATGAAATGTTCCACCGAACATTTATCTCAAAGTCTACATGATCCATGCTCAGTGTAGAAAACAATGGGATTTTATAAAGACAACAATGCTTCTAATTAACAACTAATCTTGATACCATATGAAATGAGAACATATATAATTTTATTCAATGGTTTTGTAATTTGATTCTTTTCTATTGATACATAAAATGAGATATGAATGTAATATTTGATTGAACAAAATTAAACTCTTATACTTACTTAAACAAATTGATCATAAACAATCAATTTCAATAATTAAGATAAGTTTCCACAGAGGAAATTCATACTTCAACATTTTTATATAATTTAATAATTAAATTACTCCCAATTCATTATAGGTTTGTTATTTTTCTAACTAAGTATGAGATATTAATAAGAGCATACCTTTTCCAACGACATAATCTTTATGTAGATTCAATATTAACTAGGTTTTATTCCAATTGAAATAATAATTCTAGAAGAAAATTTACCTTACATTATATTTATCTTATTCAATGAAAACAATCCATAGAATCATCATAATAGTTAATATCTTCAAGAATATAATTTAATATGTTTATATTTTGATAATAAACTAACATGGCTCATCAAATTATGAGTTTCTATATTTCTTAACATCTACACCTTGAAAAAGGATGATCTTCATCAATACTTTTTCATTAGGATACCAAATATAAGATCAAAACAAGATGTTATCTTCTTTTTTATTATTGTATAGGATTTGATATCACACTATTTATATTCATATCATATTTTAAATTAATAGTGATTGATAAATCATTAAATATTAATGAATTATTCAACTTCGATGTCATGAATTTACTACACCCACTACTTATCTGGTTCTCCCCCTCTATGAACATACATCATCTTTAATACCTTACATTATGAGAACAAAAAAATAAAAACAAATATTTGAGGAAAAAAATGTATCTTCATTTCTTGATAATATGAACAATAATGATGGGTTAATTTTCTCAACCAAGATTCCCCATTTCCTCTATTCTATAGGTTTTATCATTTGATAATATATTTTGATTTATATTGGAGAAACATTGAAATATTAAAATTATCTTATAAATTAAATGGGGATTATTTCTTCTAAATATCCATTATAGATGATGTATTCTTACTCCTATTATGGAATAATTATTGTTCTGGAATAATAATTAGACAACCTTTTGAACAATGTCGTTATTTATTGCATATATCACCCAAAACTTCTTTAAGACAAGAGTTTTATTTTCCTAAAAACCTCTCATGTAATTATTAATCATCATGTGGAATAATTTATTTTCCTTTTTCACTGGAATTAGCTCACGAATCATCTATTTTCCACATTATTTCAAAATGCATTGGTTAGATAACTAAAATTATGTTTGAAAAAATAGAGGAATGTTTGGATCTTCCTCATGGATTCTTTATTTTTTCATCCATCTTGTTAGGTATTTTGGATACTTCACCTTTCTTTAAATTCAACGATTTGGAATTGAAGTCTTTCTCACTATTCATATTTGATACCTTATTGTTAGAATTTTTGTTCTTAAACCTTTTTTATTTCTTCTAAAGGTTTATTCTTCATTCGTAACCAAATTTTGTAGAATTATTTACTCATCAACATTGGATATATGTTGATAAATTATTGAAACATTGTTGTGACCACTATCATTACATCTATCACATACATTTTCAGGTTTTTTTTAAGTCTTTTGGTAATATAAATATTTTTCTTTACATGTGGTTGATTCGTCTTATTTACTAGATTTCCCCCTTTATATGGGATTTATTTGTGCATTTTAATTTAATGGATTATATAATCATTCCAATAAAAAATTCCTAAATTTGTCACATCACAATTATTAACCAACAAATCGTGATTTTATTATTTATTCTTAATAATTTTTTGGTGTTTACTTTTCAACTTATTAGGATATTTACGGTGAAATTGATACTTCATTCCTTATCATATCTACCATAGTCTTGGTTATAGGATTATCATAATATTTATTCATCCATACTAATAATTAATCTTTTTTATAACCTATATTATTTCTCATAATTGATTTTGAATCCTATTTATAGGATGGTATATATGGTACATTTTTCCCTCAACTATATTTGATAGATTATCAAATAAAGTGATGATACTCTTATCAATTTTCTACGTACTTAAACCATTTAATCCTCCACAGTGTATTAATTTGTAACATAATATATCTAGATATTTTTGAAGTCTCAGTATGTGTCACCACATGATTGGCCAATTAAACATACAATTATAGTAATTTCATATTGAGTGTGTTTTTCTATTTATTAATCTTATTAAACTTAACTTTCCAAAACTTCTTTATTAATTTGGAATACTGTTCATGACAATTACCCTTGTTTTTTAATAAGGAATCATGTTTAACTATCTTCTTGGATTTTTATTCTAATTCTTAATCTTTGGAATTATTGTTTTTGTCCTATTTTTTCAAATGCATAGAAATCTTATTATGTAGTAATTTTGACGAAATATTTATCATAATATTATTTTTTCTATTTTAAAAAACAGATTTCATGTTCCCTATTTTTTCGTTTAAAATATCCAACATATCTAGTGAGATATATATATATATTTTATAATTTGGTATTGTATAGAAATATCTAAAAAATCAACATATTCTTCTAACTGTGAAGACTCTTCCTATATAGATTGAAATATTCCATAAGTAAAGGATATTGATTCTATAGTAAATACATATAATATATCTATTAATCTCTCAAATTTTATCACTAATGAAGTTATAGATTGATCATTATCATCACTTGTGATAGAATCTTAATATTTATGAATTTATTTTAAGAATTTTCATAGTGCTTTTTACCAATAAATGACAATGATTTACTTGATAAAGGAACGTTCACCATCACTATGGTGGTAAGATGATCAAACTACTCTTTAATTTTGAATCATGGTATGTATTCACTATTTGAATTCATAGTGAAATTGATACTTCCACTTCTTTATATAAGTGGGTAATCTTCTTCAGCTTCATTTTCCCTTCCATTATCATATTCGTCATGGTATTCATAGAATGATAATTGTACTCTAAGAGAATTTAATCTTCACTGAAACACCATTTCCTTATTAATAATGGAAAAAAACTCAAATCATGAAAATAGAATAGTATAAAAGTAGAGGATACATGAGAGGATAATATTGGATTCAATATTAATTGAGTGGACCAATTTGGGATATATTCCAAAATAAAAGGTGGTATGAATTAGTTTTGGGATATTTTTCACCTATTATTATTTTTCTACTTCTACCTATTAGACTCTTTCATATATTTATTATCATGATCTATTTTTATTTATCATGAAAGAGTAAATGAATGTAGGTAAATATGAAACATGATATTTTTACATAGTTTGTTACTCAATAAGAGTATCTAGTCATTTTCATGCATGGTGATGACTAGTACATGAATTATCCTCTATAATGAGACACCATTGATAGTGGTTTTTATAAAATAAAATCCTTATCCAAGTGTGGATTACTATATGTTTGAGTAGTGAGATTAAAAATCCACTTCCCTAGATGGTTGGAAACCTTATTCTAATTAAATATCTTAATGGTTTATTATACTTCCTATGAATATAATATATAAATTATTTTAAGGTACTTTGTAACACCAATAAATTATTCTAAAAATGAAACTTTGGTAGGATGTGACAGGGATAATTTATTCCCCTCTTCCCAATTATTCAATTGTTACATTCACATCATTGGAAAAGTATCTCTTCTTCTTCACAACAAAAAACTTAAAGGTTCTTGATGTTCTTCATCTACTTCATATGAAAAAAATATACACTATACCTATTTATCCAATACGAAATGATAATAAAATATCTATTTCGTATCTTAAAAAAAATTATTCTTTATTTTATAGAATAACATACTTCTATTGTGGTTATTAAAAATATAATAGTAAAGCTCAACATCATCGTAATTATTATACCCTAAATAATAATAATTTTTTAACTCAGAAAACTATCTCTCTAATTAAGTATTAATGATATTAATATCACTCTCAACAAAAATCTCATAATTCCTCCATACATAATATCAAAAATTATTACAATGTAATTTTTTATTTTCTTCTCCTTTGTGGTGATACTATTTACATAATTATATTCCACCAAAATTTCAGTATTATTTCATGTAATAATGATCATTCACAAATGATTATTTTTGTCTTCTTGAAATAACATCTTGAAATTTAATTATTATTTTATGCAATATCTTCATGTCTATTCCAGGCAACTCAATTTTTTATGCGTCGATGTGTGCATGAGAATTCACACATGCTTTCCTAAATTCAAGAACTATTCAATATCACAACTATTTCTCCATGCACACAAGCATTTATATACATAGTATTCTTATGTTAAATTCCTTGTGTTCTCTCATCATTCATAAAATTATCTACTATATTCCATAAAGAACATTTCCTATTCATTCACAAAACAAAAGTATATCGTATCACATTTCCATCTTCGTTTATGTAAGGTTATATAAAGAAGTTACTGGTTTTCATGAAACTCAGTGAGAGAGCGTTATACTATGACTATTTCACAACACATATCCTCATATATCTATAAAGTCATAAAATCATCTCGACAACATGGGAAACTGATTCTTTATCAGGCACACAAATCATATGCCATTATTGTATGATGAAACATGATGATATTATGTTTTTATAAAAACGATGATTTGTTTGAAAAGATGAAAATAGTTTCCAACATCTAGAATCAATTGGTTAAAGGTGTAAAACACCAAGAAATATTGCTAAAAGATGTACTATTTTTATACTATCACAACAATATGTTTATAAAAATTCTCAAAATTCTGATATAAAGTAAGATAAAGGGAACGAAAAATATATTGCTTTACAAACTACTCTCAGAGCTCAGAAATGAGAATCAACCTAGATTTTTGGGTAGTGAGTGATCCTCACATATGATAGGATATTTTAATCTATTGAATAATATGAAATACTTTAAATATGTAATAGTGAAATTTGGTAATGATGAATCTCGTTAAATCAATGGTGTTGGATCTGGTATTATCATTGAAGAAAAACTGAAATCTAAAAATTCTTTATTTATTGATGGGATGAAAAAAACTTATTAAGTGTTTCAAAATATTTTGATAAATAAAATAAAGTTGTTTTTAGAAAATATTGTTTTGTTGTGAAAATATTTCAATATAGAAAAGTTTTTAGAAGAGGCCAATATACAATGTGGATCATGTTTCAAGTTGGTGTTGTACAAATTTCATGTTATCTAAACATTATGGATGAACAAACATTGTGGAATTAATTGTTGGGACATATGTGTCAATATAATATAAGAAATTTTAAAAGGTTTTACAGTGCTTGTGATATTATTGGCATGATAAGAAGAAGATATCGTTGTATTTCAACCTATTTTAATTAGAAGATTACAATGTCAATTCAGAATAAAGTTGAAATTTGTTCAACACTTCCCCTAGATCGAATTCATTCTGATTTTTGTGGTCCAATTATTAAAAAATAAAATTTTAAAGATAAGTATATCATTTTTTATTGATTATTTTAATCACATTACTTATATTATGTATATGAATCAAAAATTATAATCACAAAAAAAATTTAAGAGTTTCAGGAGAATAGAAGAAAAAGAATGCATATATTCTGCGATGAACTTGTAAACAGACAATGGTGATAAGTACAAAAATAATGAATTTAGATGTGTTATTGAAAAAATATGGAATTAATCCTGAGTTTAGTGCACCGTACACACTATTGTATAATGGTTTTTCTTAAAGAAAGAATAATATGCACCGTACACACTATTTATAACACACTATGAAATTAATATATTTTTCAATAACACACTATTTAGATGTGTGTGCACCGTACACACTATGGAATTAATATATTTTTCTGTGGAGATAGAACATGTTATGTTAATCAAACATGGTCCTTCACACTATTTATGATGAAATGTGAGAATAATACTATTTATATTGATAATTAGTGTTTCTAATAGACATGTTATCATATAAATCCTTATGAAATGTTCTACAATGAAATTTAATATTTGAAAGGCATACAGGTTTTTGAGAGTCCTTGTATCATAATGAACAAAGGTGAAAATCTTGGTAAATTTAATCAAACAAGTTAATATGAAATTTTTATTAGATACGATCCAAATTGTTGAGGATATATATGTTTCAACAAAGAAACATGAAATTTAGTTGATTATATTGATGTCAATGTTCTTGAGAAAGTGAAGAATATGTTTCAAAAACAAATGCAGAAAAGAATGATAAAAAAGATGGAAGAGTTGTTTTTTAAGAAAAATGAAAATAATTCCAACAAATGTGATGACACACCATTGGAATAATCATAATCATCTATATATAGTGATGAGGAAGAAATTCATACATCTCATTATAGGATGATGGAATATGTGGAAGTAAAAACATCATTGGGGAAAAAAGCTTCAAATAAGAAGAACATCAATGTTTGGTGAACATACTTCTTTATATTCAAAAGTTGATCTAGAATATGTTAATCAGGCTTTCGAGCTCCGGAATGGATTCATTTTGTGAATGAAGAGTTGTATCAGATTGAGAAGAATGATACTTGTGAACTTGTACCCAAACCAAATAATGAAAATGTTATTGGTACAAAATTGGTGTTTCAAAACAAGTAGAATGAAGATGGTAAGGTGATAAGAAAAAAATAATGACTGGTTTTAAAAGGATAATAATAAAATGATGGTATTGATTTTTATGTAAAATTTTATCCCATAGTATGGTTAGAAACAACAATAATATTTCTCTCTATTTCTATACAATGAATTAATAGAATTTTTTAGATGGATGGAAAATCATCTTTTATCAATGGCGAACTTGTTGAAGATGTTTATTTTGAACAAATATGAGGATTTATTACTATATGAGATGAACGTTATATGTGTATGTTTATGAAATAAGATTATCGGTTAAAGAAAGCTCTGATAGTATGGTATTCCAAATTGGATGCCCATTTAAGGAAATTGAACTTTAGAAAGGTAATATTTGAAAATAATCTCTACATCAAAGAAAATATACAGATTTAACTCATTGTAATCATATATGTTAATGATATTATATTTTTTGGGAATGATGAATGAACATGTCAAAAGATCTCTAAAGAGATGAAGTAATTGTTTGAAATGACCATTCTTTGTGAAATGAAATATTTTCTTAGATTAAAAATATCACAAAATAATTTGTATATTTTTCTATATCAAGAGTTGTTTGATAAGTAACTTATTATTAAGTTCATGATGGAAAATTAAAAACCTATTTCCACACCAATTTCAGTGGGAACCAGATTTTCGAAAGATGGGGAAGGAAAGTATGTGGATTCTAAATAATTTCTGAAGTTTATTAGAATCCAGTTATATCTAGCTAATTCAAGACCAAATATTTCATATGATGTTACCTTCTGTGAAAGATTCAAAATATATCCAAAGTAATCAAATCACTTGGAAGGAAAAATAATTATCAAATATATCAGAGTCATAATATATTTTAGTACCAAATATGATAGATCAAGAAGAATTACCTTGTTTGGTTATATAGATTATGATTGGGAAGGAAGTGTGGATGATAAGAGATCTATATCTAGTTGAGTTTAAATTCTACTTATTTTTTTGTGAGTTGGAATAATATATAGTTTAATTTTATAAATATTAGCATGGATGAAGCTGAATATGATTCCAACACTCATGATTCAACACAACTTATGTGGATGAAGACTCGGTTCGATGATATTCTAGTTAAAGTGAAGTTACCCATCACTTGGGTTGTGATAATCAAAGTACTATAAATATCACTAAAAACACAGTGCAAATTTATCAATAAAAAAATATTGATATGAAGTATCACTTCATCAAATTACATATTGATAACTCAACTTGGAATATGTTCTTATAATGGATCATGTTGCTAATATATTCACCAAACCTTTACTAAAGGAAGGTTTTTACAGACTAAGGATGAACATAGGCATCCAAAATTTTCATTCCAATGTCAAGGTATGTGTTTGTATTCCCTCTCCCATCTTGTATTTGTTCATATATTTCATTGTGTAAGAAATGGTATTTCATAAATTTATCCATGGGGATATTCCAAACCATTTAAGGAAGCTTATATTTAGGGAGAGTTGTTAAAAGGGGTAACCTATGAACTCAGCATGTGATTGTGAGAATTGTTCTAACGGTTTTTTAAACTAATTTTTGGAAATTCTTTTTATAGGAATGACGATGTTGTGAAAATGTGTAATGTTTTAAGGTTTGATGTTCAAGAGAAGTTCTTAAGTCGCAACTTGTGGACTACATGGTTGTGATATCAGGGATTCTTATTTATTATAATGAGTTCTCTCGTGTATTATTAGAATTATTGATTAGTGATCCGTAGATTTATTTATATAGTTTCTGTGATTTGGGAATCCTTGTTCACAACCAAATATGTAGGGGGATATTATTGGTTCTTAGTTGGTTGAATGTTTTTTTGGATACCAGAAGAAGTTTTTTCTGAATGTTTTGTATTGTGGTGTTATTATGAGAAAAAAACTTACTTTTTATGTTTTTTCAATTTGAAAAATGATGTTTCAGATTCATAAGATCGTATTCATAACTCTTAATAAATTATATAAATCTCAGTTCTCTATAATAAATATTATTTCTTAGTGAACTTTTTTTTAGACTCAATTTTTATTAATGATGTTCTTTGGAATGGAGTGGGAAGTTTTATTGGATACAAAATTTATTTCAAGATGTTCAACACAAAGTATGATGTTTATTTACTTTGATAAAATTTACCAACATCATATGTGGACTACAAATTATGATCTTATATGTGTGAAAGAAAGTGGGAGAAAACCCAATTAGAGAAAAGAATAAAAGAAATATGAATCTCTGGTGTTTTATAGAGATGAGGTTTTTTGATCAAAGGTCATTAGAATAAGGATTCCCAGATGATTGTTTATTGATGGATGGGAGTTTTTGATGAATTTAGAGGTTTATTCAAATCATTAATCGACCGATCCATCGGACGAGATGATCCATCTGAAAATTTTAGATAGTAATCCAATAGAAAATTGGTTGGTGTCGATAATGAATCAAAGAATAATTTCATTAGAGGTATAAAATTTTACTCTCCAAATCATATCAAATGAACTAGTGTGGTTGAGTGTGATTGAATAGCGAAATTTTGAACACCGATCAATAAGTTGATTTAGTGACTCTAATTAACTAGCTGGTCTTTAGAGATCGGTAAATCAGGATGGGCATTATATATTGATCAATTATATTAAATTCAAAAATGTCATCAACCATTTCTATCGAAGCGTCTTAGTGAGGTCTCATGTTGTTTTGTTTTTTAATTTGTTGTAGATTCATTAGACAAGGTGTGACACCGATAAGTCATAAGACACATTCATCGAATATAGGTGAATTGGTCTAAGGGGAATTTGATCAAATGAAGAAATTTTGAAACAAAATGAAGCTTCCATTGGGCTGTTGTTCATGTTTTTTGATGTCTATAGAAGTTGAAACAATTTTTTTCAAAAAACATTTCCATTTTTTTTGGAGAATTGGAGTGGAAAGTTGGGATAAAATGAATCTTAATGAACAACAGATTTATGAACTATGAAATTTTTATGTTTCTTTTCAAATGGGATTCATAATTAAAAAGTTATGGGAAATTAAATAATATTAAAGAAGAATCCAATGATATTGATAAGTGTTGAGAAGTTTTCAAAACGAAGGTGCAATAAAAGTGAAATTTAGGATTCTAGAATTTTAGTGAGTGTGGATGTAAAATTGGTTTCCTTCCCTTTTATCTTATGAGGAACATATAAATAGAAGTTAAAGTACAACATACTATGACATTGTTAACAACGGTGGGAGGCAGATAACTATAAGTTTTTTTAACAGAATATCACGAGAAACATTTTTCAGATAGAACAATTGTTCAGTAAAAGTTTTGGATAAGATTTAGCATATTAGACTGAGATTTTAGAACGAAAGATTTGAAGAAAAATAATGAATAAAATCAAACTTGTTTTTGAATAAGAAAATCAGACTTCTTTCTAGACATAAGAATCATATTGCTAAAATAGAGCAACTAATAAGACAAAGTTTTTGTACGAAGTCTAGAAATTTTTTTTGACCTACTGTTGGGTAAAAGAGTAAATAATGGAGTAATTTTAATTTAATAAAAATGGAAGAAAACAATAAAACAAATTAATAAATGGTCTATGAAAAATTGAAAATATGACTTAAACTTCAAACAGCCATAAATTTTTATTTGGGTGCTCATTTGGGCTCTACCACATATTGAATTGAGGCCTATTAAGAGATATACACACTAGTTATCGAGGGAACCCCCAGTTATGTTTTTCAAGGACAAAAAATTCCTAGGAGGTGTTAAAAACTGATTTTTTAGTAGTGATACCCATATTTTTAACATTAAATGCAATTTTGGTGTTGTTTTATAAGGTTTTTCAAATTTTTAGTGAGGAAAGAATTTATTCTTAGGTTTTAAATAAATAATGATATTATAGAATTGAAATTTTATCTTTTTGACAAAATATAGTTTTATTATTAATTAAATATATACATTTTTTTATTATTTTTACTTATAATAAATCATTGGTATAAAGGCATATATAAATATATTTATATTAAAATATTTTTTAAATATATGAAATAAATATTTATTATTAATTTTATTTAAAGTAAAAAATTATCCATTTTATTTAAATTATAAAAATAAATTAATAGGTTTGTATTAATAAACAAATATATATTTATATTATATTCTAGTATATGTAAATGTATATTTGTATATAATATATTAAAATAAATATAGTTATATATATATCACACACATAAAGATTTATTTTATAAATGTATTTAAAAATAATTAAATAAATATATGAATAAAAAATATGCATGCAAATATATATATATATATATAATGAAATTTAGAAGAACGTATAATAAAACAAGATGGTACCATGGTAAAGGTGTTCAAATATTAAAGGGGAGGTCCATCATTTGAATCCAAGCACACATAGAGGTGATGTAATTTCCAAAATAACTATTAACAGGTGGGGGAAGATATATTTAAGGGGGGACATGAGTGTATGAAATGTGTTGATAATGGATGGGGATTGTGGTGCTAATAAAGGGGTACCATGGAGAGTACCAAACAAGAAATGACCCCTTTAATAGTGCTAAAAATCACTACTAAAGTCCCCCTTTATCAGGAATTTCAAAAACCGCTGAAAAAGGCCCCTTTATCTACGCTTTTCTAGAACAGTTAAAGAGTTACATTATTAGTATTTTTTTGCACTGATAAGGGATTTTGTTTAACATCACTTCGGTAGAAAACACTTTTCAAGCACTGTTAAAGCCCAAAACTGGAACTGCTAAAATTGTGTTTTGTAGTAGTGAAACTACTATTACTGTATAGTAAACCATGTAAATATTTTTGTTCCTATGGATGTGTGAATCATTGGTTTTCAGAAAAGTGAAAAATCTATAACATGAGGGGAAGGATTTTATACAATAAATATAACAAAAAACAAAATGATATCATTGATTCACCCCTCCCACTCTCAGTGATAACATTGATCCTTTTTGGAAATTTTTAGTAGAGGCATTCATATATCATAAATAGACACTTTTAGGTTAGTCTCATGGTGGGGAGAACCACGATATGGGTAAGAAATTGAATGAGGACACCTCAGATGTCTCATCATAGACATGCACATGAGAGATCCATCATAGTTCCTCAAAAATTATGTTGAACCAATGGTTTATTCATAGTGGTTTAATCAATTGATATTAAAGTTATTCTTAAAAAATTCATTGGATATTTAGTATGTAATAAAACCATCAAGTGGTAGTTAAGGACTAATGTAAGTCAGAAAATACTTTTGAATGACGCTCAGAGATACAGTTTGAGGTGAGCTATTATAAGTTGGGGAGGTTTTGAAACCTGATTTACATATGTGTTATTGAATGTTTAGGAGGAGTTTTAATTTTTAGTTAGTGGATGAGTCATTTCAAGTACCAGTGTTTATACTAGATTTTATAAGGTTTGTAACTCTAAAAGAGGAGTTTTAGATGAGGTTATGGGGTTAGTTTGAAGCTAAAATAAGTAGGACGCACTGGGGGTGTAATCTAGGATACATCATGCTACTACTGCACCACCATCTAGCTGGTGTAGAGCCACCGACCTGCCCGTGGATGGGGTCAATACCATTGTTTTTTGTTGGGCTCATCTGCTAGATAGTGGCCCATGAGCTGCAAGACAATGGCCTATTGTGTGGTTTTAATTTAGGGGTACCCTTTTAATTTCACTAGGTCCCCTATTTATACAACATTTGTGGGTTTTTCCATTCTTTTATAACCAGTATCTCATCCCCATTACTTTTCTTCCCCAATTGGAGATCATAAAATACCTTCTTTGATCCTTTTTGATTTCAGACACCGTTGCGTGAAATTGATAGCCGCTAGTAAGGATACCACTTAATTTTATTTCCCATGAATTTTCCATAATTTATTGGCTGTTACGAATATGGATTTCAAAGATGATAACACATGAAGATGGTGGAATCATCTTTAGTTTATTATGAATCTATAAATCCTTGGTAATGGTTATCCGTGAGACTATGTTTACATGTCACCACCCATCGTTTCATTGAAGGTATATCACCATGTGATTATTTCATTTATTTTGAGTAAATATAAATTTTATCACTTTGGGTTTGGTTACAGATGATGAATATTTGGCCTAGATTATTGTTAGGATCATGCCACCTTCCTTTACAAGAAAATTGGTCTAGGTTTAGGTATGGCGGGAGCACTTGATAAGAGAATTAAAATTTTTTAAAAATCTTTTTAATTTGGTTAGTTGTTTCAAAAAAAAATTATTGATTATAATTTAAATATAATTAATTATTGTTTTTTTGTTTGTGAGTTAAGATCAGGAGTGGTTCGTACATTGTCCATTGCCCTTAGACTAGCTCAGTAAGTGGGTTTCTAAATAATTAAATAAAAATAATGTGGATATTAATAATCAAAGTAGGTGGTATCTATGTTTATCCCATATACCTACTAAATTTTCAAGTGCATGGGTTTTAGATATATTGAAATACAACATTCTTAACCTATAATTACAATTAGGACCCTTAATCACGATATTTACTTATTATATTCATCGGGCACAATTCAAAATATATTCTTAAAGATGATCTCCTTGGAATTATGCATTTTAGACTTAGACCATATAAAATGGTTATGTAAAAGTAGGAAACCTACAGGATTATCATTAATGAAATGAATTTAGAAATGAAATGAGAGGATATACAGTTTTCCATTTATTATTTTATTTTTTCATAAATAAGTGTTATATTATGATTTGATATCTTATAATATAAATAGAAATTTTAAGTCTATTATCTAATTTTGATGTGTGAAATTGGAACAATATGGTAAATTGAGTCATCTATTTATGAAATATTATTTATGTTTAATGTAAACACCTTGGGGTGGTGATGGAATTTGAGATACACAATTTTTCAATGAATGCTTGAATTCCATGTGACGCTTGATGATTTATAATTCTAGGATGAGTACCTAAATTCCACATTATACAAGATTAATAATTATAGGATGAGATCTATGGATTCCACATGATACCACATGTTTTGGGATAATGGGTTGAGTACTTGGTTTTTATGTCGAACAATATAATAGGAAATACTTATATGATGGAATAGATTCTAAGGGAATGTTATGATGAGTTCTTAGATTATGTGTGATAATTTTTGAACCTGGGGAATGACATGAAAAGAACCTAGATTCTATGTTGTTACTTTTTGAGGTGCAATCATCATGAAGTTCTCAATGAAACCTCAACAATGAAAAGTAGTTAAGACCTTGATTATCTGTATGGATCTTGGGATATCAGGGGTTGTATTTACTTATTTATTTATAAAATCAAATTTATTTTTATATACCTAACTTGAAATTTTTTTAAAATGGATATTTTGGGATGGTGTTAGTGGTGTATTACTCATTTGTACACACACAATTCCAGGAATCCATGGAATATGGGTACCCAAGTCGATGTTACCTATTTTTAGGTCTGGACTAGGGTAGCGACCTGATGCTTAGTGTATGATTGGGATAATAGGATGGAGCATGGAAGTTTGGGACCATGATAGGAATTGGTAACATTTCAGGGGTTCTCAAAATGTTGTATTTTGGTTTTATTTTTGGTTGGATTGCTTTTGGACTTCTATCAATGTATAACTGAATAGCATGTTTAGACTAGAGTGAATTCCTTATATCATAGTCAAGTTGATTATTGTCAACCGTTTCATGGTTGTTTTTTCATTCACTGATAAATTTATATGGTCATTGTTTATGATTAACTTTGTTTTTTATATTTATTTAATCTAAAATGTAGGTATAGTTTTTCCTCTGTATTTCCATATACCCATGAAACTAGTTGGAAGCCTCTTTCATATGGGGAGGGGTGCTTGATGTCATAGGGGACACCATATGGGTGGATAGTTTTAGATTCTTCCAAGCCATAGAATTACAAGATCTATATTCTTAGCCATGAAATACCTCATTCTAGATAATAAACAACTTCTATTTCTTTCTATACCCAGAAGGATTTAATCACATTGGATCAAAAAAATAACAATTAAAACAGATATTGTAAAGGGAATTTCAAAACAAACTATACAATAGTTGTCTTTAATGGAAACACTAATAAAAAATATTACACTGGTCAGAATATCTCATAGTAACAAGAAACTAAAAACCATTAAAAGAAAAAAAAACATTCAAAATGATGATCCAAAGTTTATATTTCTGATTCTTTAGGTAAAAATCTATTTATATGCGTCATTTTAAAAAGATTTAATAATTAGATTCAAAAAAACTCAGAGTTAATTGTAACTACCTCGGTGGCAGCTTATTTATTTACTAATGTATTGTACATATTGTTTAATATAATGATGAATTTAAATATCACCACTATATTCATTCGAAATATAATGGATGTAATTATAAATGAAACATAAAATCCTCGAATTTCCATAAAATGGTTTTAGTTATATGATTTTTTAATTATCAGAAGTTCGTTCTACATAGGAATAAATAAGAATTAAAAAAAATTAATTTATGTCATTTTCATATAATGTGTATCTTGATTACTAGTTTAAATAATGGAAGTGATAAATTAACTCAAAAATATCCCCCTTTTTGGGAAATAACAAGATGCACGTAAAAATTTAAAAAGAATGTGTGAAAGTAAAAAATAAAATCTCCCTATAATCATTATGATAGTGAATTTCTACCACTTTAATTTGAGAAATAATTAATCAAGCTTATTTATAAAAAATTACCCTTCTTTGAAAAATATTAATCTGCTCATGGAAAAGTAGAATCAGAGTACAAAAATATACAATGTTAAAAACAAGAAACCATGATTTCTTAAATTTCTCCTCCTTTTTGATTTAAAAAAAATAAAAAGTAAAAAAAATAAAAAACATAAAGTTAATAATATTTCATAATTGCCTAATTATATGTTTTTCTTACTTCTAAAAATTATGCATCTCCTCGGATCATTAAGAAAATCATTTTTCATGATTGAAGTAATCAAAATATTCCACATCAATTAAATTTTGATTATTCTTTATTTTCCAAAGAGATAATTCTATAAAGTGAGTTTATGTTGAACTTCACATTCCCCTTTTATTCTTAAGGATATTATCTGGAATATTTATATAATAGTATACATGATTCTTCATTATCATAGTATAAACTTTAAATTCTTCATCAATGATTTTGGATGAATCTAATGTTCTTACTAATTAGGAAATGAAAACTATAAGCTTCATAGATGGCCTATATTGGGACCAATTTGGATGTAGAAAGAAGTAGGAAGAGTTTTCTTTTTCAGAGTGTTTTCTTTTTTTGTCCAAGAGGATAAATCAATTCTAATTGTAAACGACTTGAAAACCTAAGGATGCTTTAGGGATTTGTATTTCCAAAATATCATATGTTTGGATAACATGTGATGAAAGGATTATGAAAGAAAGTTGGATTAAACATGCTTCCAGTCATATTCAGTTTTGATTGGAAGTAAAGATGCTAGTTGTAGAGAGGGAAGGTTTAGTACTTTCTGTTGAAAATATGATGTCGCTAAAGTTGTTTGATCAAAGGATACATATCACGATAGTGGAGTTAATGATGAAAGTAAAAGAATGGTTATGGAATGTAGTGAAGATAATCCTGACAAATGAAAGGAAGATCTTGAGGTGGCACAAAACAATGATTTAAAGTGGCTCCATTTTCCATTGTTTTCTGATGTTTTGGGCCTGAAAATCCAGAGATGGAGAAATGTGTTTTTGGAAAAGGATATTGTGCACAAGATTGGATAAGGTTTGGAATGTTTCATGCAAGTCATGATTCGAGGTCAAAACATCTAAAAATGGAAAAGGCATGAAGTGTGCAAAAGATTCAAGAAGTGCATGAAAAATGAAGGTCGGCGTGAAAGAGACATACATGCCCAATGCGAAGTCAAATGGGGTTTGGCATGAGGCATCAGAATCTTGTGTGATGTGACCGGGTTTTTGCATGTGGGGGTAGATGATACCTATAAATAAGAGGTTACCCCCTCTCATTTGTGTGGCTTGACACTTAGAGAAATCCTAATCTCTAAAGCATGGATGAGTTTTAGGTAAAGGGAGTTGCATGAAAGAAATAGAGATGCACCCAAGGAGACGTTGCGAGCAAGAAGAGAGTTGCGTGAAAGATTGAAGTATTTCCCAAGAGGTGTTTCCTCACAAAAGTCAAATCTTTGCAATGTTTTATATAATTTGCGCAAAAGACACCTAAAAGTGTCATAGAAATATTTGGGTTCTTCGCACGCTTTCAATAATGCATTAGATAGTTATTACTAGATTCTGGGTAGGAAAGTGAAGATTTTTACTTTATAGAATACATATATTCAATTGAAATGAATCATTAAAATACCGTAATTCTCTATTTGTGCTAAGAGGGTGCACACACACTTTCATATTGTTTTCTATGTTCTACACAATTGTAAGGGAATATCCTACTCATTGTATTCTCCATGAAAGGAATTTTTTTCTAGAGGATTGTGTGGTACAGGAATATTTCCATACGATACCAAGGACGTAGCTAATCTTGTTGAGTAGTGAACCTTTTAAATCATGTGTTCCTGTGGCTATGTGCATTCAGCAGGTAAATAACTCTTTAACCAGAGGTGAAGGTTGTTTCAAAAAGATGGAAACATAAAAGAAAAAGATATCACTAATTCATCCCCTCCCCCTCACAATGATACCTGGATCTTGATAGGGTAACATCAACCGATTTAGATTTTCTATATAGAATTTCAAAATGGTACTTCTGGTGAAAATTATTTTAGCATAGAAAGGAGAATCTAGAAAAACCAAATGTGAAAAATACTTGAGATTATTGTTTTTATATAAGAATTTAAGATCTCTACCATCCAATAAGTTATCTTTTGTGGTATAATTGGATCTCAATGTTACTCAAAGAAATTATAGGCTAAAAAATATATAATAAAAACTCATTTATGAATCAAATTTAAATATCTCTAAATTGGAAAACAATAGTTACCTTTTTGAGAAATAATAAAGAATCCTCATATAAAATTTTATTAAAAAAAATTATGAAATTTGATCATCTCCCCCCATGATAAAAAATAATAGAAATGGAACATTAAGATACATCATTATAAATATTAAACCTTCTTGAAGTATTATTCTAAAAACAATTGATGATCCTCATATTTTAATGATGGTTCATGGAATTTTTTTAAAAAAATATATATATATTTTACAAGAAAATATAAAATGAATGTAATAGAAAACTAATGTATTTAAAAAATTAAAAATATAATAATATAATTAACTCAATAAATATGAAAAACCTATAAAATTGAAAAATTGATAAATTTTGAAAATATAAAGAATTTAAAAACAAGTAAAATTTTAAAACCAATAAAATTAAAAAACCGATAAAATTAAAAAATTTCATATTTTCCACTAGAGGAGTTTTCAATGTATGAATATAGATGAAATAATAAGTTAACTGGAAATCATTTTAGATTGATCATTCCCAAATTCTATCTAACCAATTCAAATCTTTCAGAAGTAGGAGGTATTTTAAAAATATCAACAAACCGATTTTCCATTCGGAGAAAGTTGATAACATTATCCCCTTTTATGATTGATACCTTAGAAAATAGTTTCTTAAATAAATGTTATTTTCTCTTGAGTTATGTGTCATGAACCATCCCAAAGGAGTTTGTTCCGTGACTTCCCCAAGCCCACCATTGAAAGGCTAGGGGATAAAAACTAGCACCGAGTAGGCATATCCCACAAATTGGAGGCATTTACTTAAGTACCTGTACACACGTACATATCTCCATGCCTAAAATGCAGAAAGGTAAAAAACTCTAAGTAAAAAAATTCATGCATATTCTATGATACCATTTATAGAGTACCAAAGTGTGAAAAATGGAAAGGAAATGGGGCCAGAATACAAGACCATCAAAAGAAAAGTTTTCCAAAGTGAAACACGAGTACCTGAAACTCATCTATAGAAAATCCTACGTAAAGGTAGATGTAGGGAAGCTTTTTTAAGCCGTAAAACCACACCACAAATTTCATACCTCTCTCTATGAACCACTTGGCCCCATTCCACCAAGGACATTGTAAAAGCATCAATCGTCTACAGAAGACCTGATACGTGCGGGAAAATCCTGTGCATGGTTGAATAAAACAATAATCACTTGGGACCCAGAAACAAAAAGGAAAGTACCACTATGAAAAACGTGAAGTATATCACAATGTAAACACACAAATTACACCACAAAGGAAACACATGTAGTATAGTCAATACAGTTAGATCACATAAATAAGTCTAAATCACAAAGATAAGGATATTCAGTTTTTTTCCATAGATCTCCCAATCACCATGACACTAGAAGTGTTGATGGTGCATGAAGCACTGATGGAACATGAATCAATAATGACGCATGGAGCGTTGATGGTGCACAGAGGGTCAATGGCACACGAAGTGTCGGTGCTACCTGGAGCATTGATGTAACCCGGGGCACCGATGGTGCACAGAGCATTAATGGGGCATGGAGAATCCATTATGTATGAAGTATCGATGGTGCATAAAGTGTCGATGGGTCATATAGCCCCCAATTCACATAGTCACCAAGATCACATAGTCATAGCCAACCACAAGATTCTTCTCATAGAACAGCTATATTGAGAGAATAGAAACCTCAATACATCAGGTCATATTCCAACATCCATAAAAATCACATAGAGTATCCCAAATCGATCATGTCATTGTAAGTGTACAAATACTTCAAAAGGATCATCAAAAGAACACACGGTTTGAAAGATATAGCCAATTTAGTAAAAAGGGTCTAGTCTGGTTCGACTCTGACCTGACCAGACCTAGTTTGTCAGACACGACCCGACCCACATGGTCTAGGCCAACCCGAACTAGCCCATCCCACTAGGCCCCCAGAGTGGCCTGGTTCTCTAGCCCAGGCCCCATCACAAAACTTGTCCTTGCTTCGCCGAATGTGGACCATCTTGGTTGTGTCCCTCTGGTCCATGCGGTCACCCAACCGTGTGGTCATCCAACTCCCCTAGTCAATGTGGGGTCGAAAAACATTTTATGTAGCCAGACCACCCCTTCTACCTAGTCCCACGACCCCACTTCCACCATGGGTTCTGTCCGACACAACAACGAGCTGTGTACCAATACCATCATGGCTATGATCCACGTCCCACTTCCACTATCGCTACATGCACTACGCAGTCTGGTTTCTTAGCTTGAACGACCATTCTAAAACTAACTACTCCCGAGGTCACTACCGGGGTGACCACCATTCTTAGTCGTGACTACATGTGGCCACTGCCTCCATCATCCCTGGTTCTATGGGTCACCCCCATTGCTTCAGTGATCATTTTTTCAAAACATAGCCATATTCACAATCCTCAGGTCGTGATCTTCACTGCTTGGGGAATGATCTGACTTTCCATCAATCTGGGGGGTCCAGTGGTGCTTGAAACCACCCAGAAATATTAATTAGAGAAGCATAGGGTTCTAATGGAGAATAACATATTTAATGGACGGAGAAATGCACATAGAAATGGTTTAACGTCATTAGCCAAGAATTCTTGGACAATGATTGAAATCTGAGGAAATTGGGTTAGAAAAAAATTGGGTCAAACCCTACAAACATGAAACATATTCCATCATACAAAAATCAGTCGATCTACATGAAAATATTTTCATGAAATAGTCCATGTTCTTCATAGAAATAAATAATGAGAAAAGATAAAATCACAAATAGATCAACATCCGAGTTCAAGGTTGGATCAGTTATTGATGAAGAATAGGGTTCTATGTCATCGTTGATCCTCGATCCGCCAACATTAATCAGCGTTGGTTGGATAGGTCTTTGTCTACTAGCCTTAGAGGAATTTCCAGGGTTATGGCAATGATCTCAGATTCTTGAAAATAGGCCTTCATTAAATTAAACTTGCACAACGTCAAATAAAATATTTTAATGATGGATACATCAAATTTCTAACTTTCACAGTGGAGCTCCTCTAGTCAATATTAGGCCTCTCATAAAGTAAATATACTTTTTTGAATTCAATAGTGCCCTCATATTTCTGATTCGGTCATATGTTTATAATTTATTGTATTTTAATGAATAAGTTACCCACATAATTTATTAAAAACATAACATTTTTCACTGTATAATTCCATGAACACCAGGCCTCAGAATCTCATGCCTTCTCAACACTTGGATTTATAATTTTCCTAATTGATTTATTAAAATAATACTAGAGAAAATACGAGTCATTACATACTCCCCAACATAGGGATTTACATCCCTAAAATCCAAAACAAGGGCTACTCGAAAAAAAGATGAGGGTGCTAAGAATGAATCTGGGCCTACCGCTCCCAAGTGATCTCTTAGATATTCATGTATTTCCACCAAACACACACTAGTGTAATTGTCTATCCATGAAGGATATACATTTATTAATCATGTACCTCCACTTGGTATTCCACAAAAGTCTCCCCATCGTCAATATTCAGCTCGCCGAAGTCAGTGATGTGCATTGGATCATGCACATACCTCCTCAGCTACGACACATGGAAGACATCATCCACTATGTGTAACTAAGAGGGTAGAGCTAGGTGGTACACCACCTCTCCAACTCAACATATAATCTAATAAGGGCCAATGTATGTCAGAGATAACTTGCGACCCTGTCCAAATCTCTACAATCCCCATCGAGGTGAGACCTGAAGGAACACATGGTCTCCCTCATCGAACACCAAAGCCCTCTAAAATACATTTCAAAAACCATAATTAGATAATTTTAATTTAAAATATAAAAATTAAAATATAATATTAATTTTTAATTACATTAAAATAAAACACTCTTTACAGTAACAATTCAAAAAATTTCACTATTAATTGAAAAATAGATCATTTTAATAAATTCTAAAATATTAATCCTAAAATAATTATGAAATGCTGAATTCAAAAAAAAAAAATTTTTTCAAATAAATTTTCTATAATTTCCAAAAAAAATTATTATGTTAACTTATAAAAATAAATAAAATCCATTTATGAGGAAAACTTTTTTTATAGAATAAAGTATCTTTACTAAAAACAATGTGCTTATCTACAATGAATTAATTAATAAGTTATAAATGAGTAGTATAATTATTTATTTGATAATTTGGTTAAAAATATTAATTCCCACTAAGTTAACATCTATGTTATACCAAAATCATTTAAATAATAAAAATTCATTGCTGTTTAAGTTTGGTATTGTGCATCTTGTATGCTATCAAACATAGTATTTCTTTTTAAAATATTGAGATATTAGACAAACCATTTACTGAAACCAAAAAAAATCATAGTATTATAAATAATAATCATAGTGTTAAATCATATAATCATTAAAAGAATTTATAAGATATCTTGAAATTGAAACATTCTATTAAATCCATGACACAATAGGATTAACCAAAGTAATCCATAATCATTATGTGTTTAAATTCAGTATAGTTACTTATGAAGAAACTTTTAATTAACCCAATAATATCGCCAAATAGAATATTTCTAGATTGAAAACGATCATGTACCCATGTCGTATAGGCTTCTACATGGCATCCAAAAGACCCAGGATCAAATCTGGACAGGGACAAATTTCCATGCACTGTAGCAGTATTTGTTGTAGGGAACTATAGTAGCACTGTAGCACGAGGCGACATTGTAACTACAGAGGAATGCCGAAATTTTGTAGCAAGGCACTGTAGTATCATTATAGCAGGGGGAGACATAGTAGTGGTGGAGGCACATCATTGACAGTGTTACCGTAGTAGGTACTGTAGAAGTGTGAGTACTGTAGCGTTACTGTTCACCGAGGGGTCCTTTGGGCCAAAAAATGGGATTTCAAGCTTTATATTCAGGACACTTGGCATTGGGCCGTCGGGCTATGTAATGGGTCTCCCTCTACACAGACTTAAAGAGGTATTTACATCAATAATAAATTGATGCTTCAGCTCGAACTATTAAAAAAAATGAATTTTCTAGTTTTTTATTTGTATTCCCTCAAATCATGTAATAATGATGATAAATTTAATACCCAATCTTCCTTATTCAGGGTTAGTACCCAGGGATGCATTTGTTTCAAAAATTTATCAATATTCTATTATCTAGATAGGATTCATTTTCTAGGAAAATAACACTCTTTTATTTATAATAACATTGCATTTTCTTATATTCTTTTTCTTACCCTAAGGGATTTCATTTTCTTCTCATCATAGTTTCCAAAAAAATCTAAACCTTGACTTAATAGAAAATGAGACAATACAAAAATTAAATATTTAAATATAATACCCTATTAGGTGAATATTCATTACATAAAATTACCATTAATCTTATTACCATAAATTTATAGTGTCTTTGGAAAATTGGATATATATAAAACTAGTATATAAAATGTCCATTTCATCTCCCAATTAGATCATCACAACTAGATTCCTTCTTAGAAAAATCTTATTAAGTACCATTATTCATATTTGAGAGAAAATGAAACACAAAAAAGGCTTATATTAGCTTCTTAGTAAAGGGAAAAAGGTTGACGTAAATCAAGGACTATTTTTAAGAATAACATTTGTATAAGGTTATGATAAATTGAACATAACATTTTGAAATCATCCTTATAAATTCATATTTTGTAATCATAAGTCATTGAATAAATCTTGGTTGTTCATAAGATAATAATCATAATAGAATAAAATAACACAAGCAAATTTGAGAAACAAATTTGCATAAGGTCATGTCTTGAGTGAGTGGAATAGGGTTTGAAATAATTATAATCATAGAATAATTATATCAAGGACACCCACTTAGAGATTCATCACATTTTATTCATGGGATAACAACTCATATAACAACTTTGGGGTTAGGATAATATCTCATATACCCACTTTTGGGCTTGGTATAACCTCCCGTGTACCCTCTCTTGGGATTAGGATAACCTCCCTTTTAACCTATTTTGGGATTGGGGAAACCTCATGTGTACCCCTTGATCCAATAGGACATTAACCTTTTCCTAATTAATTATAGGGCTATAATAGACCAACCTATCATGTAATCATAATTATTTCCTGTGTATTCCATAATCTCAAGAAAAAAATTATCATTTCATCCTGACCTATCCTATAGAAAATAAAAAGGGTATCATAACTATTTCATGGTCATAATCATAAACCACATAGGAAAAAATAAGATGATTTCATAATTTCATTTCCCCCACGAATGATAACTTACATCAATGGATGTTATCATAGATAGAAATTTTATTAAGAGACCATTGAATTATTTAATGAGGAAAATATCCTTTTAATTTTGAAACAAGTTATTTAAAATGTAAATTTTTTAAAATATTTTATATTTTCTTGAAAATAAACATGCAAAATTTTAAGGTAATCTTCAAATCAAAATGTATCCTTAATAGTGGGAAAATATGTTCATGTTGTGTTTGTTAAAAGAATGATTTTTTTCATAACTTCTGTAAAAGTACCTCATTCATAAGATTGAAAAGGTACCTTTCAGTTTTTTTATTAAGAAAAAAATGAGAAAAATGTTTTATAATAATTAATTGTATAATCATAAAAACATTCTTGATTTTTTTGGAAAATATAGATAGGGATAAAAATATTTCTAATCAAAGAGAAAAACAAGGATGGTTTTTATGAAAAGTAATATTTTATAATTTTGAATACTTAAGGATATGGAAATAAAGGGAAAAAAGCTTTATTTTAAAAAAAATATATACATTAAAATAAAATAAATAATATTTACAAGAGATAAATCAAATAATTTAAAAATAAAAAATATAAACATAAACAATCCTAATAAAAATATGATTTTAATTAAAAACCCTTAGAGGTTTGGTTACATTTATTCATCACCCCCATGAAATGAATAACATACAATTAAACATTATATAATATGAATATAAAAATATTCATCTGATGAAATATCAAAGTGTAAGTATACACACCACATTAAATAAACAAGTGGGGTATATGGCCTATATCTCACAGAAATACAAGTGAGACAATAAGCCATTACTATGAGTCTGTCTTACATTATAATTGATCTAACCACTGGTATAATGAATTTTAATTTGTTATTATTTTATATAATTACAGTATTCATACCAATAACACAATATATATTAATATTATATCTTTTCATCACCAATTTATTAATAATTCTCTATCAAAATCATGGTTCAGGGTGATAACTATTTCATTTTTCATGAATGTTTTTATTCATATGTTATAGTACTTTCATCAAGGTCAAGATTAAATAATATC
This sequence comes from Viscum album, assembly GCA_963277665.1. Lineage (NCBI taxonomy): Eukaryota > Viridiplantae > Streptophyta > Magnoliopsida > Santalales > Viscaceae > Viscum > Viscum album. The sequence goes on from OY728126.1 coordinate 54,407,795, forward strand.
CATAATATTAATCATGATAAAAAAATTAAATATATTTATTATATAAGTATTTATAACAATCCATAAATTTTTGAGATTGAAAAATGAATTACACCATTCATAGAGTCCATAATTAATACGTATACTTGAATGTTGTTTTCACTTTCAAAAAAATTAAAAATAAAGATATATTAATACAATTTTATCATTAAAATTTATAATTATATCATAAAACACTTATGTATTTATAAAATTATTCATAATAACCAACCATGAAATACAGTGATGGAAAATGAATCATATCTTTACGTGGAGGTGGTAGTCCACACACACACATGAGGGACACTAAAATTTCAATTTGGTGAAGAAAATGTGGGAAATGGTAATTAAATAATCATAATAAAATCTTATTATAATTATGATACTATATTCACCATGCTTATATGTGTAAAATATGTTTACACGAGAATAAATATGATATTAAATCAAAAGACATTGGTTAATATTTATACCTCTTTATTGAGAGATCCCCTATGGAATACACCTTATGCCATAAAATATTTGACTTTATAAAATTCAAGGGGATGAGGGGTAATGTTTTGGAATCAATTGTGTTTTTTAAATAAAGATATTTTTGTGGTAAGAGATTAAATTACATAAATATGGGAAGATAAGATGTTACCTTTTATAAGTATGGGGATAGACTCATGTAAAATTTTATAAAAGATTTCAATAATATATGGATTAATTCATGTGTGAGTCGATCTATATATACGTGAAATAAATGGTAAAAAATATAGTTTTAAAATCTTAAACCAGTAATAAATAATTAATTTTTAGAGGTATTTCAACTATAATCTATTGGTTTAATCTCCCCAATAACCAAATTTCAACATTATCCGTGGTGGAAGTTTTTAACTATTTTTAGTATTTATTTTGAAAAAAAAATATTTTATAAAAGGGCCTCTTTGAAATATAAAAAAAATAAGTTTAGGGTTAAGTAGTGTTGGAAACTTTATAACATATAATAACTTTAATCCTTGTAACTTTTACTCTTGTTAGGATAATGATTAACATATTCTCTTCTTATTTATCATTTGAAAGTATCTAAAAGTAGGTATAGACGTGAAAAACTATGATTACAAGGGTCAGTAGTTAGTAATATTAGCTTGTACTTGTCATATATGACGATGAACACTATAAATATTATCACTTATAATGATACACATGATATAGTTGTTTGGATAGAAGTGATTCCATTTCCATGTGTGGGTCTCTACACTTTAGAAAGGTGAGGGTAACAATCCTCTTCCCTGGACTGGCGAAAAACTCATCCAACATATAGCTCTCCCCTGTTATTTATACATCATCTGAAAAAATTATTAACCTTATTTTTTAGGTAATGTGTAACACTAATAAAGTATTACACCTGAGGATGATTCTACTAGATGTAGCAATAATTATTTGTTCCTTTCTTAAAACTTCTTCACTTGTTACATTCACATTCGAAGGAAGATAACTCTACTTCTTCACCAAAATTACAAAATGATTATTTTTCTATGTTATTATTCTTATAAATATAAAAATAGATATGTATATTACATATTATTCTAATACTAAATTATAATAATATCTATGTCTGTTATTTAGTTGATCCTTTGTTCTTATTTTTCAAGGATCACAAAATTCCTTTGTGATTATCAAAAAAATTAAAGTTCATCTCAAAATCATAAAAAAATTTCTATTATGAAACACAATTAATTTATAGAAAGAAAAAAAAATTCTCCATTTTAATCTCAATAATCTAGATATTTCTATGGACTAAAATCTAAATTTCCACGATACAAAATATCAAAAAAAATTAATGATTTTTTAATTGGTCTTCACGGGGAACAAATTATTTATGAAATAGAATTTCACTTTATAATCAAAACTATTTAATACATGAATGACTTTTCTAAAATAAAAATTTTTATATTCGTGAATTATCATCATTATTAGAATATATTTACTTTATTCATGTAATGCATGGTTCATGACAGGTGGAAACCATGAACAATAATTAATTTATATTATTATTGTATGTAATATCTTTATTATGATTCATGTGAATAAAATGTTTATTCATTCATTTGTGCATGTGTTTTCACATATTAATGTTAGCATGAATGCAATTTTCACTTTCTACTTTTTTTCTTCACACACATAGGTATATGCACATACGTTATTTTTATATTCATTTCCTCATGTTCATTCATCTTTTTCTCAAGTCTAATCTATTCCATTAATCACATAGCCACTTATTTTATGGAAACCTAGTGAACTATATCACACTATCTTCTTACTTTACATAAGTTTGTATATGTGTTTTCATTCTCTTCATAAAACTCAGTCAGATAGTCTTACACTGTAACTAGTTTATGGAACAAAACGTCTTGCAGCCGTGAAGGTATAAACATGACATAAGAGGATGTGATAGTATTATTCATGAAAATAATATGCATAAATACTCTCTTCAAAAATCCTTTGAGGATAGTGGATCATTTTTAGTCCTCATAGGATGAAACCCAATGATACTGTATTTTTATCGAAAAAATTATATCTGTGTCTAGTGATAACAAATTCATATAATATTGTTGATTGGAAATTCATAGTATTGCACTAATCCTTTGCAATAACTTATTCTTCCACTTTTTATACTACGTCATGGATTGAAAAAATATAACGTTCCATAAATTTTTAATTAATCTAAATATTATAGATTATCTTAGTAAACCTTGACCAAAATACATGGTTTTTATTTTTAATCATGTTTTAGTTTCTCATCACAGTGAATTCATCACATGCATGTGATGAAGATCCCAAGACCTTTATCTTTTTTAGAAGCATGAACTCATCTATGTAGAATATATTCACAAAAAACACCTATAATTTCATTTACATTAGAAAATTATCATGTTTATAAGAAAAATTATTTTAAAAACATATAAATATTCTATCTTATTGATCGATATGATTCATGTATCAAGTCTCATGAGATCAAGGTCAATTTAGTCAACATATGTCATGGAAAGAAATTTTTTCCATGGAAAAAAACATCATCATCAAGATGGGGCTATTTGAGGTTTGATTAAACCATATACATGATTCGAAAAACCTAGATTTATGACATTTGATGGAAATTTTCATAATTGAGAAATTTTAAATGGATGAGCAGTCATGGAGACCCCATACCCCACATTTACCTACAGTTATGTTTAGCACTTACTTTCATATGTTATTGTGTCATCAGCTAGTCTATCCATGATATTGGGGTCGACACCCATGCACACATTCACGCACAAATATATAGTTAATGAGTTGATTATTAATCTTTCTTGGATGGATAATATTGTTTTCCAATAACACTTAGAAAAACATATACTATAACATACCACCACATAATAATTAAAAACTCAAATTTAAATCCATATACTCACATTTCATCTTCAATAAGTCTTCCTGATTAATATAATTCATCATCATGGCCATCACTTTTTTCAAGGTCTTCAAAAATTCATCATCAATATATTCTTCATAGGAAATAAAAATTTTCATTTAATTATTTAATTAAAATTATTCTTCTCTTGTTTTAATATAAATTTTAAATTACACTTCAATCATTGAATTATATTACTTATTCTCATCGCATACCTTTTTTGAATGAAATTCTTTATTTAAAATAACAATCTAACACATGTCTTTTAAATTTAGTACTGATTCAAAAATGATTATAGTTTTAAAATAAATTACTTCTAAATAGATTCCATCAGATAGCAAGACCTGATTACATTGTTCTATATCTACTTATCTAATAAAAATTCACATTTTCATCAATCCTGGATATCATGGATACATTAAATCATCATTCATTCTAAATTATTCGGAATATTGACAATAATGATTTTTTATTTCATTGACCACTATTTTAAAAAAATATAATCCATTGAAAAAAATTCAACTTATACAAAAAAATGGACTCTTCAATCTCTTCTTTTTTTTATTGTAAATAACATCAAATTTATATCTAAATGAATGTATCAATATGAGAGTCTCCTCCCTTTAACTTTATAAACCATAATTTAACATTATATCTCACTCATTAATATGAAATAAGCAGATCAACTAAAAAAGTTATCAGTTCACACTTGGAAATGTTCCACCCAACATTTCTCTCAATGTCTACATAATCCATGCTCAGTGTAGAAAACAATGGAATTTTATAAAGACAACAATGCTTCTAATTAACAACTAATCTTGATACCATATGAAATGAGAACATATATAAATTTATTCTATGGTTTTTTAATTTTCTTCTTTTCTTTTGACACATAAAATGAGATATGAATATATTATAAGATTGAACAAAATTAAACTCCTATACTTACTTCAAAAAATTCATCAGAAACAACCAATTTCAATAATTCAGAAAAGTTTCCACAGCGGAAACTCATACATCGACATTTTTATATAATTTAATAATTAAATTACTCCCAATTATTCATAGGTTTGTTATTTTTTCTAACCAAGTATGAGATATTAATAAGAACATACCTTTTTCCAATTACATGATCTTTATGTATATTCGATAATAACTAGGTTTGATTCCAATTGAAATAATAATTCTAGAAGAGAATTTATCTTACTTTAAATTTATCTTATTCAATGGAAACAATCCATAGAATCATCAAAATAGTGAATCTCTTCAATAATGTAATTTAATATGTTTATATTTTGATAATAAACTAACATGTCTCATCAAATTATGAGTTTCTATATTTTTTAACATCTACACCTTGAAAAAAGATGATCTTCATCAATACTTGTTCATTAGGATACCAAATATAAGATCAAAGTAAGATGATATCTTCTTTTTTATTATTGTATAAGATATGATATCACACTATTTATATTCATAACATATTTTAAATTAATAACGATTGATAGATAATTAAATAATAATGAATTATTGAACTTTGATGTCATGAATTTACTGCATCCACTACTTCTCTGGTTCTACCCCTCTAAGAACATACATCATCTTTAATACCTTACATTACGAGAACAAAAAATAAAAAAATATATTTGAGGAATAAAATGTATCTTCATTGCTTGATAATTTGAACAATAAGGATGGGTTAGTTTTCTCAACCAAGATTCCCAATTTCCTCTATTCTACAGGTTTTCTCAATTGATATTATATTTTGTTTTATATTGGTGAAACTTGGAAATATTAAAATTATCTTATAAATTAAATTGGGATTATTTCTTCTAAATATCCATTAGAGATGATGTATTCTTACTCCTATTATAGAATAATGGTTGTTATGGAATAATAATTCGACAACCGTTTTCACAATGTCTTTATTTATTGCATCTATCACACCAATCTTCTTTAATACAAGAGTTTTATTTTCCTAAAAACCTCTCACGTAATTATTATTCATCATGTGGAATCATTTATTTTCCTTTTTCATTGGAATTAGATCCCGAATCATATATTTTCCACATTATTTCAAAACATTTTGGTTAGATAAATAAAATTATGTTAGAAAAAATAGATGAATGTTTGGAACTTCCTATTTAATTATATACTATTTAATCCATCTTGTTATTTATTTTGGATACATCACCCTTCTTAAAATTCAACGACTTGGAATTGAAATCTTTCTCACCATTCATATTTGATACCTTATTGTAAGAATTTTTGTTTATAAACCTTTTGGATTTCTTACAAAGGTTTATTCTTCTTTATTAACCAAATTTTGTGGAATTATTTTCTCATCCACATTAGATATATGTTGATAACTTATTGCAACATTCTTATGACCACTATCATTACATCTATCACATATATTTTTTGGTTTTTTAAATCTTTTGGTAATATAAATATTTTTCTTTACATGTGGATGTTTTTTCTTATTTTCTAGATTTCCCCCTTGATATGGGATTTATTTGTGCAATTTAATTTAAATGATTATACCAACATTCCAATACACAATTCCTAAATTTGTCACATCACCAATATTAACCCACAAATTGTGATTTTATTATTTATTATTAATAATATTTTGGTGTTTACTTTTCAACTTATTAGGATATTTATAGTGAAATTGATAGTTCATTCCTTATCATATCCACCATAGTATTGGTTATAGCATTATCATAATATTTCTTCATCCATACTAATAATTAATCTATTTTATAACCTATATTATTTCTCATAATGGATTTTGAATCCTATTTACAGGATGATATAGATGGCACATTTTTTCCCTCAACTATATTTGATAGATTATCAAATAAAGTGATGATCCTCTTATCAATTTTTCTAGGTATTTTAACCATTTAATGCTCCATAGTGTATTAATTCGTAACATAATCTATCTAGATATTTTTTGAAGTCTCAATATGTGTCACCTCATGATTGGCTAATTGAATACACAATTATAGACATTTCATATTGAGTGTGTTTTTCTATTCATTAATCATATTAAACATATATTTCCAAAAATTCTTTATTATTTTAGAATACTATTCATGAATCTTACCCTTTTTTAATAAGGAATCATGTTTAACTATCTTCTTGGATTTTTATTCTAATTCTTAATCCTTGAAATCCGTGTTTTTTTCCTATTTTTTTAAAATGCATGGAAATCTTATTCTGTAGTATTTTTGACGAAATATTTATCATAATATTATTTTAACTATTTTAAAAAACATTTTTCATGTTCCCTATTTTTTCCTTTAAAATATCCAACATATCTAGTGAGATATATATATTTTAGAGTTTGGTATTGTATGGAAATCTCTAAACAATCAACTTATTCTTCTAACTATGAAGACTCTTCCTATATAGATTAAAATTTTCAACAAGTAAAGGATATTGATTCTATAGTAAATACATATAAAATATCTATTAATCTCTCAAATTTTATCACTAATGAAGTTATATATTGATCATTATCATCACTTATGACTGAATCCTAATCCTTATGAAAATATTTTTAAGAATTTTCACAGTACTTACGACCACTAAATGTCAATGATTTACTTGATAAATGAACATCCACCATTACTATGGTGGTAAGATGATCAAACTACTCTTTAATTTGGAATCATGATATGTATTAATTATTTTAATTCATAGTTAAATTGATACTTACTCTTATTTATATAAGTGGGAAATCTTCTTCAGCCTCATTTTCCCTTTCATTCTCATATTTGTCATGTTCTTCATAGAATGATAATTATACTCTAAGAGAATTTAATCTTCACTGAAACACTATTTCCTTGTTAATCATGGAAAAAAACTCAAATCATGAAAACAGAATAGTATAAATGTGGAGGATCCAAGAGAGGATAATATTGGATTCAATATGAATTGAGTTGACCAATTTGGGATATATTCAAAAATAATAGGTGGTATGAATTAGTTTTGGGATATTTTTAACCTATTATTACATTTCTACTTTTAATTATTAGAATCATTCATATATTTATTTCCATGAACTATTTTTATTTATCCTGAAAAATTAAATGAATGTAGGTAAATATGAAACATGATATTTTTACATAGTTTATTACTCAATAAGAGTATCTAGTCATTTTCATGCATGGTGATGACTAATACATGAATTATCCTCTATAATGAGACACCATTGATAGTGGGTTTTCTAGAATAAATTCCTTTTCCAAGTGTGGATTACTATATGTTTGAGTAGTGATATTAATAATCGAAATCTCTAGATTGTTGAAAAACTTATTCGGCTTACAGATCTTAATGGTTCTTTATACTTCCTATGAATATAATATATAACTTATTTGTAAGGTTCTTTTGTAACACCAATAAATTATTCTAAAAAATGATACTTTGGTAGGATGTGACAAGGCTACTTTATTCCCCTCTTCCCAATTATTCACTTGTTACATTCATAACATTGGAAAAGTAACTCTTCTTCTTCACAACAAAAAACTTAAATGTTCTTTATGATCTTCATCATCTTATTATGAAAGAAATATACACTATATCTATTTATCCAATACGAAATGACAATAAAATTTCTATTTGGTATCTTATAAAACATTCTTATTTATTTTATAGAATAACATACTTCTATTGTGATTATTAAAAATATAAAACTAAAGCTCAACATCATCGTAATTATTCTACCCTAAATAATAATAATTTTATAACTAGGAAAACTATTTCTCTAATTCTATCTTAATGATATTAATATCACTCTCAACAAAAATCACATAATTCCTCCATACATAATATCAAAAATTATTACCATGTAATTTTTTATTTTCTTCTCCTTTGTGGTGCTACTATTTACAGAATTATATTCCACCAAAATTTCAGTATTATTTCATGTAATAATGATCATGCACAAATGACTATTTTTATCTTCTTGAAATATCATATTGAAATTTAATTATTATTTTATGCAATATCTTCAAGTCTATTCTAGGAAACTCAATTTGTTTTGCGTCGATGTGTGCGTGAGAATTCACACATACTTTCATGAAAGAAAGAACAATTCAATATCATAGCTATTTCTCCATGCACACAAGCATTTATATACACTGTATTCTTATGTTAAATTACTTGTGTTCTCTCATCGTTCATAAAATTATCTACTATATTCCATGAAGAACATTTCCTATTATTCCACAAAACAAAAGTATATCATATCACATTTCCATCTTCCTTTATGTAAGGTTATATACAGAAGTTACCTATTTTCATGAAACTCAGTGAGAGAGAATTATACTACCACTGGTTCACAACACATATCCTCATATATCTATGAAGTCATAAAATCATCACGAAAACATGGGAAACCGATTCTTCATTAGTCACACAAATCACATTCCATTCTTGTATGATGAAACGTGATGATATTATGTTTTTATAAAAACTATGATATCTTAGGAGGGGTAAAGAGACACATCTCATATTGGTGCTTAGATATTTAGATATGATCACCAATACCTTGCACCACCATATTCCTTATCTTTTGATTCACCATCAGGTATTTAAAAAATATATTGTCCATTAAAATTTTGAATTATCCTGAAGAAAATATATTTTATTAAAGAAATTATATCAAAAAATGGTTTCCATTGTAAAATGAGTTCAATTTTCCCTTCATAGTGAAGCAATCTGGCTCATGTGATGATTATTGCATGTAGTTTCTCTTTATGAGAGGCATGGAATCTTCTGTGTAGCATATATGCATGAAAAAATTCCGATATCTATGTATTCATTCATTAGTTATATTTTTTTATAAGAATGGTTTCAATCACATCATAACATGATTTAATGTTAATACATATCATTCATGTTTGAATTATCTTAAGATGGAGGTCAGTTCAGTCTATGGATGTTTTGGCATTCAATGTTTTAAATGGAAAGAAATAATATCGTTTTTCTATAATTAATGAAAGGGTAATAAAATTGGTTTTGTGATTTGGACATTCCAAATTCATGTATTTATATGGCTATTGTTATACCTGTAACATTTTAAATAGAGTAATGGTATCCTTAATCTTGTGTCCCACATCGATCTGTGCTTATATAAACAAGTACTTTTTATATCTCATCATTTCATTAGTGGATTATGACATAAAACTAGGGTTTGTGACCATACACATAATGAAACCGACATGCGGGGAGGGATGACCCGCTCACCCACATGCATACAACAGAATAGAACCCTACATGCACTATTTGTGCACTAGTCTATTTATACAGGTGCTCACTACCTATTTATAGCATGATAGGGTGGTGAGATGGATCTATCAAGTAGTTGAGGTCTTCTCACACAAGGAGGTTGATGATCTTGCTCTATATTTGGCATGTATGGATAAATTTTTTTTCAATTACACTTTGAACAATGTCTAGGGTAAAATTACATTATATAAGAATTCCAAATAAAAAAATTTAATCCATATTTTCAAACATCTAGTTTAATTATTCTTAATTCCAAATAGTATTAATTTTTAATCCTCATATTTATTTAAATATATTCTCCAAGTCCCCTTCAAGATATTATTCATGAAAACTATTATTTTTTGTGGTCTAACTTAAATCATCTAAATATTATTTTCTTGGAATATAATTCCCAAATAACTCTTCCATCATCAAATCATCTTACGTCTACTTATAGAATTCACTATTGATAATAATGTGTCATGTTATAGTACTTTGTAACATATTTATTTTGAACTTAATTGTTATTAGAAAATCATTTGACTATTCTTCTCAATGTCATCAAAAGTACTTCTTTTAGTCAACAGGACTTGCATGATTTCTAATTTAACCACTCATCCAAGAGACATTAAAATATCCATCAGGATTGGGAATCATGGATACTTCATGGACTGCATTATCTCAATATTCTTGAACATATTGACAATAACGAAATGTTGTTATTTCATTGACCACCATTGAAACCTATTATCATCTACCAAAAAAATATAACTCGCACGCAAAGTGGTCACTTCAAATTTACCATATTATATTATATTCATTATACAGATTATAAATATGAAATAAATTTTACTAGATTTAATTTCAATATGTGGGAGAATCTAATTTTAAATAAGCTTGAACAAAGACAGTGAAAACCTAAAAAAATATTTAAAAAATGTCAAAATGTTTTATTTAATATATCATATATACCTTTCAGTCGAAACATTAACAAATAGATATTAATTAAATTTACTATGATACAAAAACCTTGTGAGAATACAAACAATTATTTAAAGAAATGCTTTTTTAGGAGAAAACATGTTTTTATAAAGAATCCATATATCATAATAATTCCTATACAATTAATTCTGTTATTTATTATTAAAGGTATAACGTCTTGGACCATCCAAATCATTATATATAGTAATTTGTGCAGTAGAGGTGTTTGGTTAACTTTTTAGGTGTTTGGAGTGGAAAAGGGAGATATTGGATAGAAAAAATTAGAGGAGATTCCCGTATCATGGAGTTTGGTATTTCATCATATGGGGTGGTCACTATGGAATAAGAGGTAATTATATTGAATTAGTAGTGGGTTGATATATTTTTTAGAGATATTATGGTTTTGGTGTTAGTTATGCTATAGAGCACTGGCTACATGGTAGCCCCTCCTCGTATGTAATGTCCCGACCAAAAAAGTTTCATAATATAGTAACTTATTTTATAATTTAAATTAAAACATTCTATAATATCTTTTAAGATTATATTTTAGATATTCAGGGCATAATTCATATATATCAACCCACACACATACAATGTGTCTAGTATAAAAATGTATCCATTTCTTCCATAATGAATTTTTTTTAATAAAACATGAAATCATTTAATGAAGAATCATCTAAACATTAATGTTTTTACCCTCATGGATATTATATGATTTTCAAACCTCATGAATACCGTACAATATAACCCTTATAGATAATTTATGATGTAACCATCACGATCACTATACGGTGTAATTATCATAATTATACATGGAATAACCATTACAGTCAACATAAAACATAAACATACCTAATGCATTGGTGGGAGAAACATCTCAATCACATTAATGTTAATAAAACACATGAACTAGAACAAAATAATAAAACATGAACACTTTAATCAGAAAAACATTTCTTCAGGAAAATAACTTATTTTAAACGAGTACTATACAAATACAGTCGAAATAAATTTATCTATAAGTAAAAATATAATCTTATAAATAAAACATCAAAATAATATTTTTTTATGAAATAGGGAAACTAATATCATTAAATAAAGGTAAATATAATTTTTTTTGAATTTTGAAAACCATAAAGAGGACTCTAAAAGAAAAATCCATTACCTCGGGTTTGACTTCCTCTAAACATTTTCAAACATCCCATATAATAGTTTAAATAGTTTTATTAATTTTATTAATAACAATATTTATATTTATAATACATTATATGATCTTTTCATAAAACCATTCCACCAATTTATTGATAATTTTTTTTTTAATTTTTATTGTGTTAGGTGCGTTTATTTCATAGTTTCAATGGTTGTTTCATTATGGGGATTCTTTTTGAATGGAAGAAAACCTAATTTTTTTTAAACAAACTGTATTAATATGTTTTTCTAATTTTATATTATAGCATATATCATTTTGATTTCTGATATAAGGATGATCCATTAGATAAATATTAATGAAAATGGTTTAATTTATTTTGACAGGTATTTCGACAATCACAAACGTAAATATTTTTATTTAATATCATGTTTATATATTTATTCTAGAAAATCATATAACTTATTTTATGTATAACAAAATCTGATTTACCAGAATATTTTTTTTTATAAACAACCTTGATGGGGGTAAAAGTAAATGGAAACACATCATCCATGATGAACATATATAGACAAATAACCGAAAATGTATTAATTTTCTAGAATAAGAGGAGAAGAGTAGAGGTTTGATGATGGTTTTTCCATTAACAAAATAAACTTATAGAATATGGATGATAATAGAGTTATCATGTCACTTGGATAAATATATTCCTGGCGAGAATATGAAAATAAAATAAAATAGAAGGAAATTTAGAATAAAACGAAAATTATTTTATCAGTTGATCTTCCTCTCCTCGAGAATCTCCTTAAGGAACATTGTTTTCACTTTTTTAGAATCCAAATGTATTATGAGTGGGGAATTTTCCTGGGAAAGGTGTTTTTTGAAAATTAAACAAAAAATAGGGATTTGGATGTTTGAGGAGAAGAGTTGATGAGAGTGGTATTTAATGTGGAGGATAGGGGTGTTTTTTTGATTATTTTATTCATAAATATATTATTATGGATCAAGAATAGGAATAGATTTAACATTATCACTAAATTTATTAAATTAGTGAAATTTAGTTTGATATTTATGGAATTCATAATCTATACATAATCTATGATTCAATAATTCATGAATTTGTTAAAAACATTAAATTTCCATATTTTAGTGTTAAAAAAATTGAACTATTTTAAAAAAACCCCAATGTAACACCCCAATATTTCGTAGTACGTAATTTCCTCAAATTAATTTAATAACATGCACTACACATAACACCGAGTTCTAGCGCACCATGACTTACCAAAATAGACGTTTAAAATCAGTTATGAATAGTATTAACTAAATTTTGAACTTTATATAATCCTTATAATTTTAGAATCAATATTATGTCTTTCTTAGACAAAATATAGGAACAAATTCATTTTTAGACAAAAGTAATATTTTTCAAAAAATGCAATTTTAACACCTTTTAATGGAGATCCTTTTTTAAATAAAATATTTGAAACTTTTATATATTAAATTTCAAAAAATAAACTTATTATTTAGAATAGGGACATAAGAATTTAGTTTCAATAAAATTTTGGTACTTTTTTGATAAATTACATATTTTGATGAATAGTGAAAATTACTATATTTTAATTGAAAACAACTTTTTTAATCGAAATAATTAATAGTGATAAATTATATATTTGAGTGATTTTGAATTATAAATAGATTATATTTTTACCATTTAATCCAATGTCTATCATTGGACATAATTTAAAATTTAAACTGGACATAAGAAAGTGTCAATATTTTGATAGTTATTATTTCTTAAAAACACGCTTTTTTGTTTTGACAATGAGAATTAATTTCTTCCACTTATGTGTTTTGAATTTAGAAAAATGGATTCCATATTTAGAATCAGGAGGGACAAATTGTTTAAATAGATAACTTTTATTTTTAGACATTTTGAATAATTACTTCGGTAAATATTTTATTTACCATTGTTAAAGGGTAAATCCACTAAACAAGTGTAAAAAATATATTATAATAATATTAAATTACAATAAAAACGTGTCCTAACCCTATTTGAGGATACATGTCCGACCATGGGCATCTTTGGGTCAATTTTGGGACCCCATGGAGCCACTTGTAAGTGATAATGACACTTTATATTAATTTAGTTAAAGTAAATACAAAAATTACATAAGCAAATATATTTTAGAAAAAAAATATACATAGGGTTATAAATGTTATATTTTAGTCTATAAATATTAAATATAAAGATAAAACAATTTCCTACATAATGGTGTTTTATTAATAATTTTTAGACATTTAATAAGTAAATTTATTTATGATACAATAATGATGTAGTATTTTCCTTATTATTGATGGAATCAAATAATTGGAATAATAAATGTTAAAATAAATATAATATGAAAGTTTTCATGACATAAAAGAAATTTATTGGTTAATATGACATGTTATGATTGCTTAAATGAATTTTTTTCGAATTAGTGAAGTATTTAAGACTTTAGAAAAAATCAATTATTTAATTGTGTCAAAATTGACATAAAGGAGTTTTTAAAAAAAATATTATATTATAAATTGATATAATATTCCTAAAAATCTATTTTTGGTCCAAATGACTTATATAATGATATTTTTATCATTACGGTACCCCTTGGGGTTATCTAGGAAGTATATAGTAGGTTTATTGATCATATAATATAAAAGTACAAAGAGACATGGTGAATGTCAAACTATTTCACTATGAGTTAAATCTAAATGTTATGATTAATATAGTGACCCAACCTTGTCTAAAACATATTGGATGAGTGTTTTTAGACCCATCCTCACCTTATACATTAAATAATTTATTTTGGAGCTATTATAAAGCGAAAATTAACTTATTATAAAATAATATTTTATGTTTTTCCTAAGGCTCCCCTCACCCCTCTTATAAAAGGGCACTCCCCCTTCACTATAATTAACTCCTTCAAAGCCATTTTTCACAGCGAAAACCAGCCCACATATTCTCCCAACTTCCATAACATAAACCTATAGGCCTTTTATTATATCATAAATCCAAACTATGGGGTGCTTTTAATCAAATAAAAAGGACGAACTCGAAAAAGAGGTAATGATTTCCCAACCCTCTTCCAAGTTCCTTTCTTCTTCCACTACTTATTTATTTGTTATTTCCATTATAAATTAATAAATATAGTATATTATATATAATGTGATGTTATTATAAATATTTCACTAATATATTCACTATTCTATCCATCATATAAATGATAATGTCACCATGTGTGCGTATGTACGGCTTACCGTCTCCACACTGTGGTGTAATTTTTTATTCAACACTATGTAATGCGGATGGATATAATGATGAGTAATATGTATATAAATAATGAAAATAAAATTATAATGTCTATTTAAAATTAATATACCATCCAATTCTACACGTTTATGGAAATGATTTTGTCACTCGTGCGTACATACGGATTACCGTCTCCACGACGTGATGAGATTTATTTCCACATTCACCATTCATCGATGATTAAAAATATACATATTACTAATATATTTTAATATATGACTTAATAATGCTAATGTAGTTATATATATTTATATATTTATATATTTATATTTACTTACAAATATTTTATTCACTTAGTTCTGTTCAATACGTTATGAAAACGGAGACAGTGTTTATTTGTACGTACGGACTACCATTTACATAAATGGTGTTTTCAATTTCATATATATGTCTGTTATACATATTTATATTCAAAATATATATGATATATAAATCATGTTTTATATTATGTAAGTATTTAAATCATGATCTAAGTTATACAATCAAGAGTAATAAGTTAAAACATGCACGATAAAGAAAGTGATTATTACCTGAAATGTTAATTGAACATGAAAATTATTATTAAATGGGTAGTATAAAGTCATAAGTGAATAATGTATGATATCCTAAATATTAATATGGTTCTGGTATAATTTAATAACATACTATGGTCTTAATACAGAAGTTTAAACATAACCTCGACAAAAGGAAAGTACTAGGTAAGGGGTTTTCACTCACTCCTTATTCCCCTGTGATTTGTGCCATATTGACACTATTACCATTTGTGTGATGTATTTACTGACCATAATTGTATTCTTTGTGTAATAAACTTTAATTTATGTGTATTTACCTATTAATTGTATGATACCTCTTTCTGTGGGTGTATGTTTCGTAAGTTACCAAATTGGTAAAGGTTAATTTCACAATATCTTTAATATCCTAGGATGTTTTTATGTATCTAATGGGACATATTTATTATCCATGTCCATATTTCATGAAATAGTTTTTAAAGGGATACTTTTAAGGCAATTTTTACAAAAACATCATTTCAAATGTTTTGAATATTTATTCTTCTAAATCTTTTTCCTTAATGTTCATGTCTTCAAAATGGGTTTTAAGGATTTATTTATATGGACATGAATGTTTTTAAAATTTTAATTCCTTTAAAAAGTTTAAAAGTGGTATGGGACACTTTTATTCAAAAATATATTTAAATGTCTTCCTTTCTAAATTGTGTTACTTTAAAATGTTTTCATGAAAATGGAATATTTCTCTAAAATAGTTTTACAAATAATTTTCATTTATGTCAACATCCTTTGATGGATTTTAAAATTTTTTGAAGATGATTTATTATGATACAAATATTACATATCTAATTGATGTTTTTGTGATATGTTTGAATATAGATGTGATATTTTTATACTATTCATGGTTTAGAGATAAATTATTGACCTTTTGTATTCTAGTTTTAATATGAATGTTTATGTTATGTTTAAACCTTTTCATATGAGGAATGAATTGGACTTAATAAGTGATGAGTGGAGACCGCTATAGCTCCTTGATGCATCTGTAGGTCTCATGAGACAAACTAGTGTCTTGGCACAAGGCATTGACAAAATTATATGTGTAGTCTTGGCACAAGGCCTTGACTATGTGGTTATGATATTCTGGCATTATGCATTCCATCATTATGAAAGTGGTTAGTGATATTGCATGTAATTATTCGACTAAAAAAACATCCATGTGAATAAATAAATGGAATTACTTCATTTTATTTTATCCACATTATCCTGAAGTTCATGTTTAAATGGATTTTGTTTTAGTTATACATTTTATAGACTGTTTATTCTTATTTACGAAAGTTTCTACTGTATTTTTATCCTTACTGAGCGTCTGAGCTCACCCCTTTCTATGTTTTATTTTTCCCAGGTTTCAAAAAGTGCATTGTGATTGATATTCAGGGTTAATCCAAGGGAATAATGGCATTCATAATGGATTATTTATTTTGTTTTGTATGTTATAAAGTGAAATGTTACATTCATGTATGTACTGTATTTTCTAAGACTACAAAACTGATCGGTCCATCGAGACTTGATTCCTTGTAATCATTTAAATGTATTAAAATAATGCACCAACTCTGGGTAACTGGGGTCGGGACATTACAGTTGGTATCAGATTAATTTTAACAATAACCTTGGAAGATAGATTTAGATAAACTCTGATTAGATCACATAGACCTGAGTTAGAATTTTAGGATTAGTATATAAGAAATTCCTAGAATTTTGGTAATGTAGAGATTTTGAGACTTTTCCAAAAAAATACATCCCTTTCTGGATACGACCAGGTAGAGGTGGCTCTGGCACAGATTTACCTAGGGGTATTACCCGAAAACACTCTTTTGAGCTCGACTCGAATGGGAACTGGTGCACAACAATGGGCCTTCCTGCACTCTTGGTTACGACACTCCCATGGGATATGCTTAGGAAAATTCTCATTTCCTTTACAAGTAATTATAAAGGGTTAATGAGTATATACTTACTCTATGAAAACATATTTATTATTATGGATTATATATATAAACCATTCAATTTACATTAGGTATTTTACAAGTTTGCAATTATTCATTGCAATTCATAAACTGATATAGTTTATGCCATTGTATAGAAATGGCGCCTAGTACAAGGAATGTGATATCCAGCAATACATATGATCCAAAGACTAAGAAGGATCATATCTTTATTAAGCCATAATTTAGAAGGGAAATAGTCTCCCATGTATTCTCAACATATAAATAAATAGTATCATGTGTTAATAGGATAAGAAAATAATTCTCTAAGTCATGTGGCTTTCAAGGGAAGCAAGAGAAGAAAAGGATGGAAGAGATAAAGATGGATAAATGGAAGATGGAAAAAAATAATTTCCCCATATGTGATCATTGTGGGAAGAAACACCGTGGAACTTGAATTAAGGGAATATGAGTTTGTTATAAGTGTGGAGAAAAAGGACACCATGTTTGTGACTGCAAGGGTAAGAAAAAGGTTTCAAATGTACAATGTTTCATCTTCAAGGAGTTGGGACACTACGTGAACCATTGTCCAAATCATCAGAGTATGCTCCAAATGATTCTATTGGATAATAATCATGTTATGATACTACCTAAAATTAGGAGGAATGATGAGAGTTCTTATGTTGTTATTAGAGAATTATGACTTTTGAGTGTTGTATCAACAATTTACATGTTATAATAATTATGGAGTATATAAGTATTGAACTACAGTACTATTTCATTAAGATCTTGAGATTGTTTGGAACCCAGAAAAGTGACTCAATATCAGGTTAAATTTTTGGAAAACATATGTTTGAGAGAAATAATAACCATGATATGGTTCTGATACCGAGGTATTGATTTTGGAATAATACATGAATGATTTGGATAAATTATATTGGATATTCTTGAATACCTTTAAAATGATTAATGATTTGTATATTCCATCATTGTTGGAGATTACAACATTTTTGAATAGAAGGAGTATATCCAATATTCTATAATGAATAAGGGACCGTGAGTGTAATCAATAAAGTTTTATGGTAATTCAGGATGTTGAAGTGTTTTAAAAGAATACATGATGAAGGTGTTCACATGTTATTACGAGGAAAGAAGGATCTTCATTGTGTTTAGCTTCCTTATAAATTTTGTACTACGAGTTTGGACCGAAGTATTTTGGATAATTCTAGTTTGATATTATTTTTGGATTTCCATAAAAGGACAACCCGGAGGTTAGGCAGCAACCCGTCGCGTCCGGAAAGGCCGCGAGACATGAACCCACAACCAAAGGGCGACAAGGGTTTATCACCTACCACTGGACCATGTGATGTCCTGGATTGAATAATATAGTCTTTTTTTAATAATAATTCTAGTAGTTGAATTATAAATTCATATTTTTGAACCCTATATGAATAGGATAAAGAGAATATTATTTTTAAGTTCTATTATCTTATAGAGTGAAAGATGTTTTTGTGATATAAATTAGTTAAAAGATGGGACTATACTTTTCAAGTATATATTTGTCTTCCTCTATTATTCTATGAAAAAATTAATTATTATACTTAAGTGAAGGGATCTTAAAACCAAAAATGTGTTATCCTAATAACATATGTTTTTTTGAACCGATGGTATTTTAAATCATCATAGATTGATGAATTTAAGACCCTCAATTGTAAACTTGTTTGTGATTGATGACCTCAATCACTACCTAGAAATATTTACATTTTTACTCCAATTATATGTCTCTAATTTCTACCAATGTACTCTTAATCGAGATCATAATTTGGTGGTGAACCTTTCATTACACTTTTCCTCTTACTAAGACTAACTTTAATTAACCTAATTACCGATTTGGGGTTTCCCAAAGGTATTTTCTATTTTCATCCTTTTATTTTCAAAAAATATTTTCAAATTGTGAGGATACAGTTTATTGAAGGAGTGATGAATTTAACACCCCAAGATTTCATAGTACGTTATTTATTCATTGTAATTCAATAACTGGCACTACACACAACACTGAGTTCTAGCGCACCATGACTTACCAAACTACCCGTTCAAAATAAGTTATGAATAGTATTAACTTAATTTTAAACTTTATATAGTCCTTAGAATTTTAGAATAAATATTATGATTTTAGTAAACATAATATAGGAACAAATTTATTATTTTATATAAAAGAAGTATATTTCAAAAAATGAAATTTTACCGGCTTTTAAAGGTGAACCTTTTTTTAAATACAATATATGAAAATTTTATATATTCAATTTGACAAAATAAAAATTTTATTTAGAATTGGGATATAAGAATTTATTTTCAATAAATTTTGTGTACTTTTCTGATAACTTTCATATTTTGATGAATAATGAATATTGCTAAATTGTAATTAAAAACAACTTTTTTAATTGAAATAATTAATAGTGAAAAATTATTAATTTGAGTGATTTTAAAGTATAATTAGATTATATTTTTACCATTTAATCCAATTTTGGTCATTGGACATAATTTTACATTTAAACTGGACATAAGAAAGTGTCAATCTTTTGATATTTATTATTTCTTAAAAACACGCCTTTTGTCTTCACAAGGCGAATTAATTTTAAATTAATTTATGCCACTTCTGTGTTCTGAATTTAGAAAAATGGATTCAAAATTTTTAATCAAGAGGTCCAAATTATGTAAATAGGTAACTTTTATTTTTATAAATTTTGAATAATTATTTTGGTAAATATTTTATTTACCATGGTTAAAGGGTAAATCTGGTAAATAAGGGTAAAATATAATATTATAATAACAATAAATTACAGTAAATCGTGTCCTAACCCTATTGGAGGATACATGTCCGTCCATGAGCATATTTTGGTAGATTTTGGGACCCCATGGAGCCACTTGTATGTGATAATTACACTTTATATTAATTATGTTAAAGTAAATACAAAAATTACATAAGCATATATCTTTTAGAAATACAATTTTTAGAAGGGGTTATATATGTTATATATTAGACTAGAAATATTAATTAGAAAGATAAACAAATTTCCTACATAATTGTATTTTATTTATAATTTATATACAATTAATAATTAAATTTATATATGATATAATAATGATGCAGTATTTTCCTTATTATTGATAGAATCAAATAATTGGTATAATAAATGTTAAAATATATATAATTTTAAAGTTTTCATGCCATAAAATAATTTTATTGGTTAACATGACATGTTTGGATTGTTTAAATTTATTTTTTTCGAATTAATAAATTTGTTAAGACTTTAACAAAAATCAATTAATAAATAGTGTCAAAATTGATATAAAGGAGTCTTTAAAACAAATATTATATTATAAATTGATATAATATTCCTAAAAATATATGGTTAGACCAAATTACTTATACAATGATATGTGTATAATTAATTAACCACTTGGGATTCTCTCGGAGGTATATTGTAAGCTTATTAAACATATAATATAAAAATACAAAGAGACATGATAAATGTCAAACTATTTAACTAAGAGTTAAATCTAAAAGATTAGGTTAATATAGTGACCCAAACATCTATAAAATCTATTGGTTGAGTGGGTTTTGACACATACACACCTTATAATTTAAATAATACATTAATGAGCCATTAGAAACCGAAAATTATTTTTTTATAAAATACTATTTTATGTTATTTCTAAGGTTCCCCACACCCCGCTTATAAAATGGTTCTCCCCCTTCACACTAGTTCACACCTTCAAAGTCATTTGGATCGGCCAAAACCTGACCGAATATTCTCCCAACATCCATAAATTCAACCTAGAGGCCTTATTTGGACCAGAAATCCATCATATGGATCCCTTTTGATCAAATCAAAAAGAAAAACCCGAAGAAGAGGTAATGATTTCACGACCCTCTTTCAAGTTCCTTTCATCTTCTACTTATTATTTCATTGTTATTTCCATTATAAAATACTAAATCCAGTATCTTCTATATACTATGATGTTGTTATAAATATTTCAAAAACTATATTCATTATTTTATCTCTCTTATGAATGATATTTTAACCATGCGTGCGTACGTACGACTTACCGTCTCCACGCCGTGGTGTAATTTTTTATTCAACACTATGTTATTTAGATGGATATAATTATGAGTAATATGTATATAAATAATGAACATAACATGATAATTTCTTTGTAAAAATAATATAACATCCAATTCCACACCTATAAGGGAATGATATTGCCTCTCATGCATACGTACTGAGTAGCGTCTGCACGACACGATGAGATTTATTTCCACATTCACCATTCATCGATGATTATAAAAATATATATTGCTAATATGTTTTTAATATATGACATAATAATTCTACTGGAGATATATATTTTTATATATATTTGTGTACTTATATATATTTTATTCACATAGTTCTGTTCAATACGTTATGAAAACAGAAACAACGTTTATGCGTATGTACATACTACCATCTCCATAAATGGTGTTTTCCATTTCATATATATGTCTATTATACATATTTATATTCTATATATATATGATATATAAATCATGTTTTATATTCTGGAATTATTTAAATCATGATCTATTTTATACTATCAAGAGTAACAAGTTAAAGCACATATGAAGAAAGTGATGATTAACTGAAATGTTATTTTAACTTGAAAATTATTATTAAATGGGTAGTATAAAGTAATAAATGAATAATATATGATATAATAAATATTAATATGGTTCTGGTATAGTTTAATAACATACTATAGTCTTCATACATGAGGTTAAACGTACCCTCGACTAAAGGAAAGTGCAAGGTAAGGGGTTTTCATCTCACTCCTTATTCCCGTGTGATTCATGCCATATTTCCACTATTACCTTTTGTGTGGTGTATGTACTGACCATAATTGTATTCATTGGGTAATAAAATTTAATTTATTTGTATTTACATATTCATTTTATGATACCTCTTTCATGGGGTGTATGTTTCGTAAGTTACCAAATTGGTAAGGGTTAATTTCACAATCTCTTTCTTATCTGAGGTTGTTTTTACGTAAGTATCTAATGGGACATAATGATTATCCATGTCCATGATTCATGAAAGAGTTTTCAAAGGGATTATTTTGGGGGCACTTTTTAAAAAAACATAATTTCAAATGTTTTAAATATTTATTTTTCTAAATCTTTCTCATTAATGTCCATGTATTCAAAATGGTTTTTAATGATTTATTTATATGGAAATGAATGTTTTTAAAATGTTAATTCCTTTAAAAAGATTCAAAGTGGCATGGGACACTTTGATGAAAAAATGTCTTTCAATTTCATTCTTTCTAAATTGTGTGACTTTTAAATGTTTTCATGAAAAAGGATATTTCTCTCAATGAGTTTTACAAATCATTTTCATTTATGTTAACATCCTTTGATTGATTTTAAACTTGTTAGAAGATGATTTTTTATGATACAAATCATCCATCTTGAATTGAAGGTTTTGTGATAAGTTTGACTATAGATGTGTTATTTTTATACCATTCATGGTTTTGGGATAAAGTATTGACATTTAGTATGCTTGTTTTAATACGAATGTTTATGTTATGTTAAAAAAATTTCAAATGAGGAATACATTGGTCTTAGTAAGTGAAGGATGGAGCCCACTACAACTCCTCGATGCATCGGTAGGTCTCATGAGACAAAATAGTGTCTTGGCAGAAGTCCTTGAAAAAATATTATTTTTTGTCTTCGCATAAGGCCTTGACTTTGTGGTTATGATAGTTTGACATTATACATTCCATCATTATGAAAGTGATTAGTGATATTTCATGTGATTATTCGAATAGTAGAATATCCACGTGAATATGTAAATTTCATTACTTCATTTTATTTTTTCCCATATTATACTGAAGTTAATGTTTAAAAGGCTTTTGTTTTAGTTATACATTTCCTTAAATGTTTATGCTTATTTATGAAAGTTTTTGTTGTATTGTTATCCTTACTGAGAATTTGAGCTCACCCCTTTCTATGTTTTATTTTTCCCAGTATTCCAAGAAGTGTATTGTGATTGATATTCACGGTTAATCCAAGGGAATAATGGCGTTCATAAAGGATGATTTATGTTGTTTTGTATGTTATAAAGTGTAATGTAACATTAATGTATGTAATCTATTTTCCAAGACTCCTAAACTGATCGGTCCATCAGGACTTTATTCCTTGTAATCATGCCAATGCATTAAAACGATGCACCGACTCTAGGTAGCTGGGGTCAGGGCCTTACACACAAGATTTTACCCTACCCATTTTTTGAAATTTATAATTCATAAATAGACATAATTTAATGAAAATATTTTTTAAAATTTTAGAAATTTATTTTTTAATTAAAATAGTCATTTATTCAAAAAATATTGTTTTTAAAATTATTAATAATATTAAGAAACTTTTAAAAATAAATTTATATCTCCCTAAAATTATCTTATAATAAAAATACAACAAAATATTTATTTATTAATACATTTTATGAAGATAAATTTTCATTTAAATGATTATATTAATTATAAAATTATAAAAATATTTATTTTCCAAAAATACCAACACATAATTTATCATTATCAAATTATATATTTACTTATTACATGATATAAATATAGAATATTTTCACTGATAGGATACATAAATTTTATTTATACTCGCATATGTGAGGATTCTTTTATATTATTAAAGATTCATTAATTTCAATATAAACCACTTATTTCATTATACATTTATAAGGAATTTAACTATTTAGTTCTAGAATGAGAACAAATTATTTTATAATTACTATGTATTTACATTGTCCACATTTTCTAGATATTACATCCTCAAGAAGTTTATTTATATATTAAAAATGTGAAGATACAATTCCCTCACATCATTTTTAGATACCGATTTTTCTTCTTCAACCACGTGGTTTCTCCAAAAATCTTTAATATGGTGAATTAACTTATTCCAAAATAATTAATCTCTAAAATAAATAATATGAATAAGATTTTCCTCATAGTAAATGATCTCTTCAAGCCAAAATAACATGTGCTCAAAATACTATATGAATGTGGAAAATAAAATTTTAACATTGAACCATGATAAACATTGTGTACCTGAGATAAAATCGGAGGTAAAGAAAATCTGTAGGCATCTGGTCTAACATTCTCCACGGTTTCATAACATTCAAGGAACCATGTAATTGGATTTCTTATCTTATGAAAACATATAATAATTTTCTAAGGATATATTTTAAGGAAAATATGATCTCTTTCCATGAATGAAAATTATTTCCTCCCATTCTCTAAAAAACATTTCTACATGCCTTGAGCAGTCATCATATGTTGCATGATCTTAATCACTTTCTAATACACTTCCTCTAATAATTCTAGTCCCATCAATTTCATTTCCCCGACTTCAACCCAAAATGATAGAGTTCTAAACTACTTCCTATATAACTCCTCAAATAGAGATATCTGTATACAAGAATGAAAACTATTATTTTAAGAAAACTAATTTGAATAATGGTGATGATCCAAACTTCACTGGTTATTGAACTAGAAAAATAAATGTATTCTTTTGTCTGAATTATTCACTCTGTCAATCTATCAGATTGTAGATGAAAGGTTGTGTTGAAATTTAATTCACTTTCCCATAGATTTTGAAGGCCTTTCCAAAATTTAGAAGTAAACATGAGATCATGTTATGATATAATAATGGGAAGAAATCCATGTAACCTTGCAATATTGTTTAGGTACAATAAAAAATTATGATATAGAGAAAGAGTGTCTCAAATATGATGGAAATTGTCATATTACTTAACCGATCAATAATAAACAATAAAAATTTATTACTTTGATAATTATTTAATAGTGCCACTAAAAATTTCATTGATATATTTTCCTATCTACACTCTAGTAATAGAAAATGATGAGGCCTAACCTTTGGTAGTTTCCATCTGCATTAACCTAATGAAAATGAAAATATTTCATTGTAAAATCGACAATATTTATTTTTATTCCATCCCACCTGTAATGTAATTCCCCAACCCCAGTTTCCCAGAATCGGTGCATTATTACATAACATTGGCACGATACAATGAATCAAGTCCCGAAAGACTGATTAGTTTAGTATCCTTGGATGTACTCGATAAATACATAAGTTTTACATCACATCAACAAAAAAATCAGTGTGTCCCCTTTAAACACTGTTATATACCTCATCCCATTCCTACAGGTTAATCATAATATACTTCTTTGAATCCTAGGAAAAATAAAACATTAGAAAGGGGTGAGATCAGATGATCAGTACGGATAATAATTTACAAAAAACTATAATAAATAAGTATAAAAATTTAAGGCAATGTATAAGACTAAAACACAAGCTTTTTAAACATAAACTTCAGCAAAATATGGAAAATATAAATGAAATAATGCCATTTAATTATTCACGTGGAAAATATACTCGTCAAATAATCACATGTAATATCCACAACATCTTTCATAATGATAGAATGCAAAATTCCAGACATCATAACCACATAGTCATGGCCTTGTGCCAAGACTACAAATAAGACAGGGTCAAGGGATTTTCCCTAGAAACTAGTTTCACTAATGAGACCTACCAATGCATCGAGAAGCTATAAAGAGCTCCACCCATAACATACTAAGTCTAATGCATTCCTAATATGGAATGGTTTAAACATAACTTAAACATAACATTAACATTTTTATTTAAACTAGCGTATGAATTGTCAAATACTTTATACATAAACCATGAATGGTATAAAAATAACAAATCCACAATCAAACATATCAAAAAACCTTCAATATAGTTTGAATGATTTGCATCATAATAAATCAACCTCGATCAAGAATAATATCCTGGAAAGGGTTTTGACATAGTTTGAAATGATTAGAAAATTGTTTTTGAGAGAAATATCCATTTTTCTGGAAAACATTTAAAAGTCTCACAATTTATCCAGAAGCTGTTTAAAATAGATTTTTGAATCAATGTGACCCATAACACATTGAAACTTTTAAAAGGAATTTTAATATTAAAAAATTAATTTTTATAGAAATAAAACTTTGAAACCATTTTTAAAACATGGAAATTAATGGGAAAGATTTATAAGAATAAAATTTTAAAACATTTAAAATAATATATAGTAAGAGTTCCTAACCAAATGAGAAATGCTTGAATAAAAATAATTGAGTTAATAAAAACATTATAATCTCATGAGAATAAATGGATTCATTATATACAATGTCAAAGTACAATATATACCCCAAATAAAAGAGAATTGGTGCATAACAACATTGAAGTCTCAATGGAATGTTAGTTGAGGTGAATTCCTTTTTAAAGACTGTATCCTTCGGTTAAGGGTAAATCAATGACATAATTATGTGTGAAAAATATAAATACAATCAATATGAATGGATATTAAGTGTAAATAAATAATAGGACATTCACACATATATTTGTAAAAACAACACCAATGACTTGGATGTTTACCTCAATCAGTAGAAATTGAGTTAAAATTATTCTTATCATGTTTATATCGATGACTTGAGAATTTATCAATGAAGTGATTATGTCTGTCCAAAGTATATCCAAAAAAAAAGGGGAGTGGAAATTACCATATTAGTAATTATATTGTTATTTCACAGAAAATCTTGGAGTAATGTAATCAATGATGTTTTCCTAAAATCGAATGAGTGGAAATTGAAATTTGAAATTCACTTACTGATTTGGTAACATGCAAAACATACACCCATTGAAATAAGGATTATACAATGATGATGTAAATAAAAATAAATTAATTTATATTATGTAAACAATAAAATCATGGGTATTACATACACTACAAAAAAGGTAATAGTGTCCAATATAGCATGAATCTCACGCGAATAAAAGTTAGATGAAAACTACTTACCACTTTGTAATCAATCGATTCGTATAACCAAAAGTTAATCACCACCAAATGTATCATATAATACCATTAGAATAAGGATAATTATGATAATATATATATCAAATGTCTGTACATGATACACCACAAGAAATAAATAAGCGGCGAACAATGGAAATCACATGGAACTAAAAGTGAGATAAGAATCCCATTAACACGTTGTAATCAATCGAGTCATATAACCACAAGTTAATAACCACAAAAAATAATAACATAATACCAGGAATATAAGGAGAATAATTATAATATATATATCAAATGTAAGTACATTATACACCACATGCAATAAATAAGTGGTGAATAATAGAAATATCACATAATTAAAAGTGAGATAAGAAACCCCTTACCTTGTACATTTCCTTAGTATAGGGTAGGTTAACCTCCTGTATAATGGTGAAGTAATTGTTAATAATTATAAAAGAACCTAATACATAAATATGATATCATATATGATCTTATAATATTTCATTGTTAATGATATTCCAGTAGTATCATTGTTTTGGTTGTTACCAAATTGGTTTTCCTTTATATGTTTTGTTACATAAGTCATGTTTTTAGGTATATGATGTTTTTGATTCCTATACAGAATGACATTAAGTTCTTAAATATTATTTTAAATCATAAAATTAAAATTATTCTTGAATGAATACGATGGGGAAATAATCTCATCGCGTTCGTGGAGATGGTAAACCGTACGTACGCACGAATGAAAATATTGTTATATTGATGGTGAAAGCGTATATAATTAAATGGTATATCATATATTCTTAATAATTAACAAGTTATATTTATTAGTTAAATAATTTAAACTAATTATTATACCAATAAAAATAATTAAGTGTTTGAATAACACACTACACCACGATGTGGAGACGGTAAGCTGTAAGTATGCACGTTTGTTGACTTTTCATTTATAGTATGGATAGAATAACAAATATGGTTTTTCCATATTGATAATAACATCACAGTATGTAATGGTACTATATTTATTATTTTTGTATGAAAAAATAGGACGTGAAAGAAGAAAATAACATGAAATAGGGTGGTGAAATTAGTACCTCTTCTTTGGGTGTTTCCTTTTGAGTAGATCAAAAGGGCTCTATTGGTTGGCTTTTTGATCAATGTATACACTCTAGGTTGATTTGAGGTATGTTGGGAGGATATGTTTTAGGGTTTTTTCCTAGACAAATGGATCTGGATGTGTTATTTTTAGAGAAGGGGAGTTCTCTTTTATAAGAGGGGTGAGGGGCACTATTGGAAAAGCTTGAAATATTATTTTTTTAATAAATCACTTTTCAGTTTATAATGGATCCAAAATGATTTATTTAAAAAAAAGGTGGGGATGGGTCTAAAAACACTCTACCAATAGGTTTTAGACTAGTTTAGGTCACCATATTAACCTCATCTTTTAGATTTAACTCTTAGTTATATATTTTGACATTTACCATGTCTCTTTGTATTTTTAGATAATATGCTTAATAAACATACAATAAAAAGCCAAGTGAACCCCAAGTACTTAATTATTAATATATATAACCTTATCCAAGTCTTTTGGCTGAACTATAGATTTTTAGGAATATAATATCAATTAATAATATAGTATTTATTTTAAAAATGCAAATATGTCAATTTTGAAACTGTTTAGTATTTGATTTTTTGAAATCGTTAAAAACATTATCACTTCGAATGAACTTTTTTTAATAAACGTTAACATGTCATATTAATTTATAAAATTATTTTAATTCATCATAATTCTCAATTTACATTTATTTAGATATTTATAATATCAATTATTTTAATATTTCATTAATAAGGTAATTACTGCATCATCATTGTGTCAAAAATAAATTAAATTATTTAATGTCTAAAAATTATAAATAAAATACAATTATATAGGGAATATTTTTATCATTTTAATGAATATTTATAGTCTAATATATCTTTCGTGTAACCCTATATTGAAAATGGTTTAGTTAATAAACATTGAATTTAACACTTTTAATTCTTCTTTAAATAAAATATTAATAAATGTCATAATATAATAAAAGTGGAACAGAGAGGATCCTATTTTATTCATAAGGTTGTTTTTTGTCGAATTATACTTATCAAATAGAATTAGGACATGTGTTATGGTAATTCAAATATCATTTTTACCCTTAATTACTATATTTACTTTAAACTGGGCTAAGTAAAAGTCAAAAGTAACTATTCACAAAAAAAATATATTCATCTTAATGAACCAAATTTTACATAATGATGTTAACTGTGTGTCTCAGTTTTTTTTAATTCAACTTAGAGAAGCAGTAAAATTATATTTTATGCAAATTTTCGAAAGCTCTTAGAATGTGGGTAAAAGACTATAAAAAGTTAAATAAAATTTTATATATCTAAACATAATATAAAATGACTCTAATGAATTACATTGAGCACATATCAATATAATGTATCTATTATGATTCAAAATGAATAAAATCAATAATTATTTAAAAAAAAGTTGATTTTAAAGAATAACACAGTGTTTTTCACTATTCATCAAAAATTGAATGTTGTCATAAAAATAACTAATATTTACCGTAAGATAACTTTGATATTCAAAATTCAGAAATGAAGTATATTTTACCAAATTAAAAACATATAAGTTGCATTAATTAATTTAAATTTAATTCCCATTGTCAAAACAAAAAAGCGGGTTTTTAAAAATTAAAAACTATCAAAAAATTGACATGTGTTTCAGTCAAATTTAAACGTGAAATTACATATAATGACTAAAATTGTATTAAATTATAAAAATATTATCTAAATATTCTTCCAAACCATTCAAATCCATAATTCAGCACTATAAATTATTTCGATTAAAAAAGTTGTTTTCAATTAAAATTTAGTATTTTCCATATTCATCAAAATATGAATGTTATCAGAAAAGTACAAAAAAATAATCCAAAATATATTTTTATGTCTCGATTATAAAAAAGAATTAAATTTCATTAAATTGAATATATAAAAGTGTCATATAATTGTTTCAAAATTGGGTTTCCATTAAAAGGTGGTAAAATTGCATATTTTTGAAAAATACTTCTTTTATCTGACAAATGAATTTGTTATTATATTATAACTAGGAAACACATAATATGGATTCTAAAATTATATGCATTATATGAATTTCAAAATTATGTTAATTCTATTCATAACTGCTTTCTTAACGGTTAATGTGGTAATTCGTGGTGTGCTCGAACTCGGTGTTGCGTGTAGCACAAGATACTGAATTACTTTAAATAAAATAACATACAATGAAATCTTAGGGTGTTACATGTAATACTATTGAAGGTCTCTATACCTCTTAGTGTTTCTGGGATGAAATAAAAACAATGAACTATGTGTTTTACAAAACAATTATTTCTTCAGCTGGGAATCCCAATGCACAAATAATATATTTCAAAATCTCTAAATTAAATATTTATCAAAATTAAATTCAAAACAATTACTATCCTAATACAGTACTACCATTTCTATGTAACTCACATTTTTACTTATAAACGGGTATAATAATTTCTAGAAAGGATGATTTCATTATCAACTGAAACAAAATAGAGGACTTTCATTCACCAACAACGTTCTAGAAAAAAATAATCAAATGTTAAACAAAGGGTTCATGCTACCATTGTAACATGGTTAATGATTCATTTTTTTTTCGACCGAAGGCATCTGAAAAATTGAATTCTTTTCTAGGATGGTAATTTATCATTCAATCGTAATCATGTATCTGTTCTATACATCTTCTCTACCTAATGTTCAATTACTTATATATAAGCATATAATTTAATCTTATATGGTTAATATATATTTCAAATTTTCATCCATATAAATGATGTCTAATAAAATAACAGATGTTAATTCGAGATCATGTGTGGGAAAATATAAGTGTTAAGGTATTAGTTTTGCTGAAACTTAAAAAATTACCTCATCATTCTACATCATAATGAAACCAAGGGCCTTCAATTAAGCATCACAATAAAATAAAAACTTACCATTTCTAGAAGAAATAAATAAATAGGACATTCACCAATCTTCTTTTAATTTCATGAAGAATAACATCTCAATATTTTGTAAAAATAAATCTGACCCCTATACATGTTATCTTTTTTTTATCGAGATAGATAAATATGAAATGTTTTTAATAAACCCAAAAAATTAACCTAAAAATCCAAGAAAAATATGTATATTTGTAACATTTTTAGGTATTTTCCATTCATAGAACACTTTTATTTTTATAATATTAACTGTTATTCAATTATTATATAAAATATTTCCAAGAAAATAAATTTTTTTAGAAGAAAAAATCTCCTCGGCTAAATTTATGACATAATTTCATTTTCATTTTTTGTTTGTTGAAGAATACGTATATATTTTTTAATATCCTTATAATTTTTAAATAAACAAAAATATTATTAATATGAACAATAAAAATCATATCCAAATATTCACAAAATATTCCATTCATAAGATATAGAAGTATAATTGGATAACTTTTGAAGCCAAAGGGCATAATAAAAAACTCATAATGCCTATATCTAGTTCAAAACACTATTTTTAGAATGTCAACCTCCTTCACCATCAGCTGATGATACCTGAATATCTAATCAATCTTTGAAAAATACTGTGCTCCATGGAACTGATCAAACAAGTCATCGATATGAAAAAGTGGATAATTATTCTTAAAAGTAATTTTATTCAAAGACCAATAATAAATGAAGATCATTATTGAACAATATTCCTTTTTAAAAAACAAAACAAGAGCAGCCCTTGGTGAATTTCTAGGATGAATGAATCATTTATCAAGAAACTCATGTATTTGATTTTCAAATTCAAGAAGTTCCACTTGATTCATTTGATAACGGGGTCTTGAAATTGTATTAGAATCGAGAACTAAGTCAATGGTAAATTAAAATTCCCAATAAGGTATAACACAATTAAAATCATCAGAAAAATATTCAGGTATTAATTTACCACTAAAACATCATTAATTTTAAAAGTTAACTTGTTTATATGATATGTGAAACATAACATTCAATTACATATTTCATCAGCTTATTACCTTCCTTATATACTATTAATGTAATGAGTTCACTATTGTATACAAAATCAAAATATTTCATAAAAACAAATTATTTATCTCAATAGTCAATATTATAATGATAAACAGAAATCCAATACATTCCCATAATGACATAAAAATATAAAATGGGAAAAAAAGATTTCTAGGTAATATATTTCCATAGAAAAAAACAAAAATATTCTTAAAATTTCATTTTCTCATTAATATTTCCCCAAGTATATTAGTCATAAGTTATGGTTTCATTTCTTGAGGTAAAATTTAAAATATAACCTAAACGTTTTCACGAATAAAGGAATGTGTAGACCCCATATCATAAAATTCATTAAAAAAGTATCAGTAAACAAATAATGTACCTAATAAAACTTTATTAGGTGGAACAACATATACTGATGTAGTTGTAAATTATTTCACCACACCTTTCTACTTATAATTTGGATGCTTTATATCATTTATATCTTTCATTGTGAATCTATTTTCTTTAATCCACATCTCACCACATTTAAAACAATTTCTAGTTTTCTTATTATAATTAAATAGAATATAATTTTCATTATAATCCCTTTCCATATTTCCAAACATACCACTTCAAAAACACCTCCCATATTTGTTATGGAATTCACCAAGGTACTTTTTACCGTGTTTCCCACAAAATTTAAACTATATTTTATTACCTTCCTACTTATTTGATTTATTTTTACCCATTTCATACCATTTGGACATTTTCTTCTGCTTATTTTCAATGAAAAAAATGGTTAGTATGAAACTCCATTTCTACCCTCTCAACACATTAGAAAAGTTTCTCATAACATTTGAATTCATGGGAGTCCAATCCTCATAGATATATTGGTTTCAATGAAAATTATATATGATTGATTCTATTTTGAGGATCCTGAATAAGATTCCACACTAAGATTTTTTTTTTCAATGAACATATTCGTAAATGTATCCTATTCCAATTCATCAATATCATCATTACAACTGATATTATTGAACATTTACTAACACTAATTAAATTCACCGGAATAATGATAAATATCAAGACTAAAATATTGATTATCTGAACACCGCATGACATCAAATATATTTTCAAGGACTTTAATCCACCCTTCATCATACACTTTGTCAAAATATCCACTGAAAGTAGATGGGTGTTCCTTATAAAATGTTCCTCTATAATCTTATTATATGGGGTAAATCCAGTTTTTATCTAGCATGGATTCCACCAATATTTATATCCTACTTCAACTAGTCCATTACTATCTCATACTAATCTATTCTGATGCCCACTATTCATGGTTTTGGATTCAAAAAGTTATCATCCTATAAGTTCCTTACTACTTTATCTTTCCAATTTCGTCTGTGGAAACCCTTTTTGAACAGATATATATTACATAAATCAATATGGTAATCATTAATTTATAAATAAGTAATAACTAAACATAATTTGAAAATCATTTTTAGTATTCTATTAACATTATCATAACCAGTAAAGTTTTCTAAATTGTTCCTCGATACGAACTATAAAGTCCCGACCTAAGACATTACATATTCTTCTAAATTATTCAATAACTAAAATTTTTAAATTCCCAAAGATATTTGTTTTTTTATGTTTTAGATAATTATTAAATAATAAATACATTTTAACCCATAAGAATCAAAAGTGGGTACCAATAAAATAATATCCATTTATTCCATAATACAAAATTCTTTAATAAAACATGAAATATTTCCATGAAAAATCATCATAACATTTAGCATGGATTATTATTTTCTCAATCCCATTAATAAAACCTATGGAAAATATTTTAAAAATTAGGATGTGTACAAAAATCATAGTACGAGACATAAAAAGATGTAACGAAACTGTTAGTCTATGAATACTTATAAACATATGAAATCATTTTCACCAAGATATACTTCTCACCCATAACGTATCATATACTTACATTTTGAGAACAAGAGATTTCCATAAATCATATAAAAAATAAACAAAACTATAAAGGTAACTTTTCAAATTACTTACTTATGATTAAATACCTCACATCTACCATATGATTTGTAACCATCATAGAGACATTAAAATGTTACCACCACAACTACCATATGAAGTAACCCTCATGCATACATTATGGTGTAACCATCACAATTACACTTTGTAAAACCATTATGAAAAAGAAAAAAATAAATACAATCAATAAATTTGAGGGAGATATAGGCCCGACCCATTATCATAAAAAGTTCCCACGAACCAGAATATAGTAAAAAAACATTAACACTTCCATCATAAATTTGTTTAGAGGAAAATAAAATTTTTTAAAAGAATACTGAAAAAATACAAAGGGAATACTTATAGGTGAATATAAAAATGTAATATTTTAATTAAAACATCTTAAAATTAAGGAATGATGAATTATGGAAAATCATCTCATGTTGTATAAGTGAAAAACATTATTTTTGAATTTCTAAAACACTAAAAATGATTTTAAATAAAAAATTACTTACCTTGGGTCTTACTTATTCAAAACATGTTCAAACATCCTTTATAATGGTTTAAACATGTTATAAATTTATTATATAAAAATATTAATATTTATATTACCGAATATTATATTTTCTATAACAAAATTTACCCATTTATTGATAATATTTTGTCATTTCTATTATTTTGGGTGCGTTAATTCCAATGTTTGTATGGTTGATTCATTATGGGTTTTCTTGTCAAATGGAAAAAATCTACAAAAATTTAAGGAAATGATACTAATACGATTCTGTAATTTTAAATGATATGATGTATCATTGTTTTATGATATAAAGATGATTCATTAGATAAAAAATTAATGGAAATGATTTTATTTATTTTGGCTATTTTTACGGCCATCACGAACTTACACAATTTTATTCAATTTAATATTTATATATTGGTTCCAGAGCATTATATAAACTATAATATGTATAATAAAATATTATTTAACAATAATAATTGTTTTATGACTAGCGTTGATGGTGGTAATATTAAATGAGAACACATATTCCCTGATGATGGTAAATCGACAAATCATGGACAATGTTTTCATTTTCTTGAATAAGAGAAGAAGAGGAGTGTTTTGATGATCGATATTCCATTTAAAAAATTGAATTATAGTATATATAGGATAATAGAGATATCATTTCACTTGGTTTTTTTCGAGGTGAATATAGAATAACAATATAATAGAAATTGAAATGAAATTTAAAATAAAATGAAAGAGGATTTTACCTCGTGATCTTCTTCTCATTGAGAACCTCCTTAAAGCACTCGGTTTTGAACAGATGGTGAGACCATATGGTCTTTTAAATGGATAAGATTCTTGGAAATTGAATTGGGAAGACATTCATAAGGCTAAAAGACATTGGAGGTGTCAGGATAAGAGGTGGCGAGGGGTGGTATTTATAGTGAAGGAAAGGGGTGTTTTTTGTTTATTTAAATCATTAGTTTTTTTTTATTTTTTATCAATACTATGAATAGTTTGAACCTTATACCTAAATATGTAAAAATAATTAAATATATTAATATTTTTTTTATGATAACATCTATTCATCATCTATGACTCAATAATTCCACAATTTGTTAAATAACTTAAGTTTTCATATTAGACTATTAACAAAAAAGTAAACAATTCTAGAAAAATAAAAAAATTAACTGTATCCATTTTTTTCATGTAGAACTAATAAATGAACTCCATTTTATGAAAATAACTCTTTAAATATGCCAAATTTAATTTTTAATTAAAAATATCATTTATTTTAGAATTATTGATTTTTAAATTATATCTGATTTAATAATACATTAAAAAAATACATTGATGTCTCATAAAATTATATTATAATAATAAGAAATCCAAATATTAATTTTTTAATATATTTTATGATGATAGAGTTTATTTTAAATCATTATATTAATTATATAATTATAAATAAAAATTTATGTTTTAGAAAAATTTAAATACTTAATTATCATTCTCTAAAAGTTATTTAATTATTTTGTGATATGGATGTATTATATTTTCACTTATAGGGTACATAAATTTTATTTATACTCTCATAGATGAGGTTAATATTATATTAGTATAGATTACTTAATATTTGTAAATACCTCTTATTTAAATTTACATTTTGTAATGAATTAAACTATTTCATTTCAGAATGAAATTTTTTTATAAGATCTTGGGATGTAATATAATAGGAAATGGGAAATGAATAAATTATTGTGCGATGATTATCAACGATATGACTTTTTAGGAAATGTAGTGACAATGAAAATGAGATAATTTTTTACCCCATTTTTTCATGGGGTTCTGTTGGTTGGTGTTTTCTCTAATGCCATAGAGTTCTCTGTGTATTATAAGTTATATAAAATTTAAATAGTTGGGGATCCTAGAGGCTAGTTTGACTAGATGGAATGTTGTGTGGTGTTACCAAATTCAGCATAGACCTATAATTGATTTAGCATATTATGGTGTTGTCTTGGTGGTTGTGTCGTAGTTGTGTTTTTTAGACTATATATATATATTCTTAGATATCCTCAGACCCAATCACAATTATGGATTATTACAGATTTCTTGGGTAACCCATGTGTTCCGAAAGGAGGTATTTAATCCCCATATAAATTGATTTTAACCAGAACCATTCATGATGGATCTATAGTGGTTAAGGTGAGTTCTTCTCCCTGTTTTCTCCTATTTTCTTTATCTAAGAGTGGATTCTGTTAGAGAATCATTGGGTTTGTTGGTGTTTTGGAAAATTTATGTAATAGTGAATTTTTAAGGTAAAAGAGGTGTTTTTATGTATTATGGTGACTGGTGGTGGCCTTTTTTTTCTTCAACCACGTGTAGTGGATTAGAAAGCTACACTTGAGGTTGGGGATCCCACATTTCTCATTTATTATAGGTAGGGTTTTACAATTTTTTATCTATGGGAATATGGTCTATAACATCATAATAAAATTAAAGAAATGGTTAATTAAAATTAAAATAAAAATAAGAATTTATTAATTTTTTATGTACTTTTGGTATTGTTGATTTTGATATTATTGATTCTTGTTCTTCGATAGAAAATCTTGGAGATTGGGATGCTTTATTAAGATGATTTAACATGTGTTTTAGAAACATGTTTTGTGTGTTTGTTCAAAAAAATTTAATTGTAATTGTGTAATCAATTATACTTGGATAAATGATTGGTCGCATATGGAAAATATGGATTGTGTGATAATTTCCTTCAAATAAATTGGAATTTAATGAGAATGTCATCATCAAATCGAAATATTGATATGTGAAATTTATGATTTTTTTTGTTTGTGATAAGTGGAACTATGAAATGTTCAAATTTTGGGTTTTTTGTGTGTGCAGTTGTGTTTTGGGGACAGATGAGATGGAACATTTTTGTGATGTGGATATATTAACGTGGAAGTGGATTTAGCTATAAAATTATGGTGGTGTGGGGTGAGTTTTTAATGAGGATGATGGAATGTTTTTTTGTGTCATTTTGTGTTATTTTGAATGTCTGGGTTGTGATTTAAATTAAATAATAACATTGAAATTGAAATGTCATGGGTGATTTAGTTAATGGAATGGAAATTTATAATGAATAAAAAGTGGAAATCAGAATATATAATGGTTGTTGTGAAATTTGAGACTAAAAATATTTTTAATGTGAAATAATGGGCTAGAATAATGTAATTGGTTTGTAAGGTGAAATAAGGAAAATGACTAAATTTGGAAACAGAATGAAATAGAAACAATTTCTTGTTTCTTATATTGTTGTTTAGAACATTTAGTGGTAGTAGAAAAAGTGGCGATGTTTCGAGTTAGTCAGTGCATTATTTTGAAACCATATGACATGATATTGTGTGGGTTTATATATATATATATGTATATATATATATATATATTCGTTTGGATTTCTATTTTCACCCCACTTATATCCAGGACAATTTTTTGAGACACACACACATATATATAGTGGTGTGGGGATTCAAAATATCCAAGTTTGAATAATGGTTGAATTGATACCACCTATTTCCTTATCTATATTTTAGGAAGGGTTGACATGCATGGGATGTGATGGTTATGATTGAAAAGTGAAATAGCTGTAATGTGAGGTGATGGGCCAGATGTATGAGGGTAGGATTTTATGTGATGAGTCGGCATATAGTGGGGCTCATGCAATGTGGGAGGTGGGATAGTGTTTTATATCCTTCATATTCATGATACCCTGCTACTATAGTTATGTTTCTATGATATGTTGACCCAAATGTCCATGAGAAAGAAGTGATGTGATGTGATGAGACAAGTTTCTACATGAAATATGAAATGATATGCGATGTGATGTGATGTGATCATTATGTTGGGGGTGAGGTGTGATATGTTATACAGAAGTGATGAGAGTAACATGATGTATGACATTTGAGTGTAAGAGAAGAAAATAATTGGGAAATAACAACATGGTACCCTTTATTGATATGATTTATATTATGTTATTATACTGTATTTCATTACATAGAGAGATTACCTAAGTGAAGATATGATTAGATAGTAAATATATTTTTGTGTTTTTGGTTCTTATATTCTTTTACAGGTTCATTTTTATGATCTATCAACATTTTCACGAGATACTTTGGTTACCCAAATGAGATTACATTTTTCTCACCCTATGTATATAAACTGATTTTCTATTTTTTAGGAGGACTATATAGACCATGATAGACATAACAATCTTTTACCTTTCGGTTGTTGTTGTGTCATTTATTTAACTTTTATTTTGGATTTTAGATACATATA
The DNA here is from genome assembly GCA_963277665.1 of Viscum album. Classification (NCBI taxonomy): domain Eukaryota; kingdom Viridiplantae; phylum Streptophyta; class Magnoliopsida; order Santalales; family Viscaceae; genus Viscum; species Viscum album. The sequence goes on from OY728126.1 coordinate 54,447,434, forward strand.
TATAAACTATATTCATTTATAAATTCATTATTGGATGGTTTTTGAATTTTGTTTACATTATGTTATTGAGTTTCTTATTGATAATTCTTCATAACTCATAATATTGTTTAATTAGAGGCTAATACCTCACATTTTTCATATTTTCATACCCTTAGTGCTAGATTCTAACCTAAGACCTAAAATATGTGGGACATGTTGGGTAATTAGCTCAAATATTTTATTGTATAATCAATGAATGGAAGTGGATCCTGACATAGTGCTATCAATGGTTATGTTTGAGATACAAGATGATGTTTGGAGTTAGGAATTTTCTATTTTTTATGTGTTGGTTGGGAAATGATACCACTTGATCTTGGTGTGTGAAGTATACCAGTGAGACTAGATATTATATGCGATTTATACCTCTAATTATTCGGGGCATGGACTATATACTTATTGAATAACTAAGTGAGGTTGCACCACAAGCAGCATAGATAAGTACGGAAGGTGCATGGATTTTTATGGATTGTATTCTTATCTAAATAGGATGGTTATTAGATGGTTAAAATAAATTAAAATAATGTAAATGAAATTTTTGGCTACCTAAATTAGAGTGTACTCCATTTCTAGTAATGGATGTTTGTTTTAATATGCATGTAGTTTAAGGATTTGAGGCTTATAAGGTTGACCTAGTTGAATACATAAGTGTTGATCTGTCTAAGGAGGATGATCAATGGTAGAAAAATTTGAACACTATTTAGCATATGTATTTGGGTATGTAGAAGGGTAGTTTTTCCATTATAGAGAGAGGGAGGGATAGTTGGAGGAGTAATAAATCACCTTTTGTTTGATCTTAGACATTATAGAGTACATGGTTCATTTATAATTTATACTTTTTTATGGAGAAATGAGTGAAGTGGATGGTGTATCTGGGTGAGCAGAATGAAGTGGAAGTTTTTTTTCGATAAATTTATAAAATATTTCGGAAAAAACTTGTAACACCCCGACCCCAGTTACCAAGAATCGGTGAATTATTATATAAAATTGGCATGATTGAAGGAATCATGTCCTGAAAGACTGATCAGTTTAGTAGCCTTGGAAGTTCTAGATACATACATAAGTTTTACATTGCGTCATGAAATAAAAAAACATCATGTACCCTTTGAACAATCATATATCCCATAGCCTACCATTGAATATTAATCGTAATATACTTCTTTCCATACAGGGAAAAATAAAACATAAGAAATGGGTGAGCTCCGATGCTCAGTATGGATAAAAATATATCAGAAACAATCATAGATAAGAATAAAAATTTAAGGCAGTGTTTAAGACAAGAACATAAGCCTTTTAAACTTATACTTTAGCATAATATGGAAAATATTAATAAAATAATGTCATTTACTTATTCACATGGGTATTATACTAGTCAAACAATCACATGTAATATCAATAGAAAATTTCATAATGATGGAATGCATATGGCCAGAAAATATAACCACATAGTCACGACGTTGTGCCAAGACTACAAATAGGATTTTATCAAGGTCTTGTTCCCAGACAGTAGATTGTCTCAAGAGTCCTATCGATGCATCGAGGAGTCATAGTGATATCTACTCATCACTTATTAAGTTCAATGTATTTCTCATATGAAAGGGTGAAACATAATCTAAACATTAATATAATAACTAGCATACAAAATCACAATATTTTAATCACAAACCATGAATGGAATAAAAATAGCACATCCACAGTAAAACATTACTCATTATATAAAATATGGATGATTGCATTATGATAAATCAACCTCAATTAAGAGTAAAATACACTATAGGATATTGACATAGATGAAAATAGTATATAAAATATTTGAGAGAACTATCCCATTTTTTCTGAAAACATTTAAATGTCTCACTATTTATCAAAGGAGACGTTTAAAAGATATTTTTCAATCCAAGTGTCCCATACAACATTGAATATTTTAAAATGAATTTTAATTTCATAAAATTTATGTCCATATAAATAAATACTTAAATCCATTTTGAAAACATGGACATTAATGAGAATGATTTATAAGAACAAATATTTAAAGTATTTAAAACACTATTTTAGTTAAAAAGTTTCTAACCAAATAAGAGACGCGTGAATAAAAGTATTTGAGAAATCACATTTATCAAAACATTATACGCAGGAAGGCTCAGATCAGAAAAATGTTTGATCTACCAAAATATTATTAGAAAAAAGTAAAGTGAAAAGCAGAGAAAATAAAGGTGACTACATTATATTGAACCCATTCCCATCTCCATACCCATAATCAGGTCCCTTGTCATCTTGTGTATCCGATTCCCATTCATAGGACTCATATCTCTTGAAAAGTTCAAGGTACTGGTTCCCACAGAAAAGTTTCTCTTTGGTGAGCCGATCCTTGAAAGTTCGCCTTGCCCCATTACCTTTTTCCAAATCAGGTCTGTCTCCACCACCCTTCTTATAGGTGGACTTAGTCGCCATTGGTTTGGGGATATCCGTGTAGTCCTTTCGACGTCTTCTCCTACCTTGCGTTTTCTCTCTCATCTCCTTTCCCATCATCTCTTTACTCCCATTTTTCACAATGTCACTATAGGATGATCTATTGTTGCCATATTTTATTAAAACAATACCAATGACTTAGATGTTTAACTCAATGAATTAAAATTGAGTTAATATTAACCTTAAAAAATTCATATCAATTGAATGTGAATTTATAAATTGAGTGATTTTGTATATCAAAGGCATATCCATAAATATAAAAGTGAAAATTACTATCTAAATAATAAATAGAGATTCCACACATTATCTTGGAGTGAAATAATCAATGAAGTATGCGTAAATCCCAATGAGTGGAAATTGAAAATTGAAATTCCCATAACGATTTAGTAACATACGAAAATAACACCCCATTAAAGAAGTATCATAAAATAAAGATGTAAATACACATAAATTATGTTAAATTATTCAATGTATTCAATAATGGGCAGTATATACACCACACAAATGGAAATAGTGTCAATATAACATGAATCTCACGAGAATAAGAAGTGAGAAAAAACCCCTTACCATATTATAATCAATAAAGTAGTATGTCTAAAAGTTAATAAAAACCAAATCAATCTCCTAATATCATGAATATAAAGATAATCGTGATAATATATATCAAATGGAAGTACACGATATACCACATTCAATAAATAAGTGGTGAACAATGGACATCTCACGGAATTAAAAGTGCGATAAGAAACCCCTTACCTTATAATTTTACTTAGTAGATTTTATTTTAACCTCCTGTATAATAGTTAATAAATTATTATTAAATTATACATGAACTATATACATAAATATTATATCATGTGTGATCCTTTAATATTGCTTTGATAATGATATTTTAGTAGTTTCATCGTTTCAGGTGTTAACTGATTCATTTTCCTTTATATTATTTGTTACGTAATACATTTTTGTTATAGATAGGACGTATTTGATTCATATAACTAATTATATTATGTTCATAAACATTATTTTTAATCATAAAATAAAAATTATTTTTGAATATTACGATGGGGAATGGATCTCATCGCGTTCATGGAGACGGTAATCCGTACTTATGAACCAATGACAATATCATTATATTGATGGTGAAATAGTATGTAATTTAATGGTATATCATATATATAGAATCAGTAATATTTTATATTTATTATTTAAATCAGATATACTCAATATTATACCCATCAAAAATAATGAAGTGTTTGAATAATAAACTACACGACGACATGGAGACGGTAAGCCGTACGTACGCACGTATGGTGACATTGTAATTTATAGGATGGGAAGAATAACTAATATGGATGTACCATATTTATAATAACATCATAGTATGTAGAAGGTATAAGAGTTATTATTTTTGTATGGAATCAACAAAGAATGTGGAAGTGGAAGACGAAAAGAACATGTAAGAGGGTGGTGAAATTTTTACCTCTTCTTCAGGGGTTTCCGTTTGAGTTGATCAAAAGGGCTCCTTAGGTTGGATTTATGATCAAAGTAATAACTCTAGGTTGATTTTAGAGAAATTGGGAAGATATTTGGGTAGGGTCTGGCAGAGCCAAATGGCTTTGGAGGTGTAAAATTGAGAGAAGGGGAAGTACCCATTAATAATAGAGGTGAGGGTCACTTTAGGAAAATCGTGAAATATTATTTTATAATAAAATCATTTCTGGTTTATAATGAAAAAAATGATTTTTTCCTAGAATATAGTGGGTATGGGTCGAAAAAAACTATACCAATAGGTTTTAGATAGTTTTAGGTCACCATATTAACATTGTCTTTTAAATTTAACTCTTAGTTAAATGGTTTGACATTTACCATCTCTCTTTGTATTTTTATATTATATGGTAAATAAACTTACTATAAAATACCAATAAAACCCAAGAAATTAATTTTTAATATATATATATACTTATCTATTTTTTTGGTAGAAACATAGATTTTTAGGAATATTATATCAATTAATAATATACTATTTGTTTTAAAAACACAATTATGTCAATTATGAAAATATTTAGTATTTAATTTTTTTGAAAGCCAGAAAAACATTATCACTTCAAATAAAATTTATTTAATAAACCATTACATGTCATATTAACCTATAAAATTATTTTAATTCATCAGAAGTCTCAATATACATTTATTTGGATAATTACAATATCAATTATTTTAATAGTTATTTAATATGGTAATTACTACATCATAATTGTGTGAAAAATAAATTAAAATATTTAATGTCTAAAAATTATAAATAAAATACCATTATATAGGAAATCATTTTATCTTTTTAATTAATATTTGTATTTGAATTTATATTGTGTGTAACCCTCTATTAAAAAGGGTTTAGTTATTAGACATTGAATTTTAATCTTTTAACTCTTCTTTAAATAAAATAATAATAAATGTCCGAATCTAATAAAAGTGGACCAAAAGGGATAATATTTTATTAATATGGTTTTTGTTTCTAATTATACTTATCCAATTGAATTAGGACATGTTTTAGGGAAATTATGATATCATTTTTACCCATAAATACCCTATTTTATTTTAACTCTGGTAAATAAAAGTCATAAGTTACTATTCACCAAAAATTATATTAATCTTATTGAACCACATTTTACTTACTAATATTAAAATTGTTTCTTGTATTTTTCAAATTAATATCATAGAAGCGGTAAATTTTTGTTTTATGAAAATTTGAAAATTCTCCTAGGATGTGGGTAAAAGACAGTAAATAGTTCAATAAACATTCATACATCTGAATCTATTTTAAAATGACTCTAATGAATTACATTGAACTTATATAGGTATTATATATCTATTTTGACTTAAAATATATTTAAATAAAATAAATTATTATTTTACTAAAAAGTCTGTTTTAAACAACAACGCAGTGTTTTTCACTATTCATCAAAAATTGTATGTTTTTAGAAAAATGCCAATAATTTACCCTAAGATTATTTTGATATTCCGAATTCAAAAATTATTTCTATTTTACCAAACTAAAAACATAGATGTTCCATTAAATAATTTAAAATTAATTCCCATTGTCAAAACCCAAAATTGTGATTTTTTAAAAAGTAAAAAACTATCAAAAGATTGACAACTGTTTATGTCAAATTTAATTGTGAAATTTCATATAATGACCGAAATTGTATTCAAGGATAAAAATATAATCTAATTATTCTTCATAACCATTAATATTCATAATTTAACACTATAAATTATTTTAATTAAAAAAGTTGTTTTCAATTAAAATTTATTATTTTTCAGTATTAATCAAAATATGAATTGTTATCAGAAAAGTACCAAAAATTTATCCAAAATAAATTTTTATTTCCCGATTCTGAAGAATAATTTAATTTCATTAAATTTAATACATAAAATTGTCAAATATTGGTTTTAAAAAGCGTTTTCCATTAAAAGGTAGTGAAATTGTATTTTTTGAAAAATACTTATTTTATCTGAAAAAATGAATTTGTTCTTATCTTATGTCTAAGAAACACATAATATAGAATCTAAAATTATTTGGAGTATATAAAATTAAAAATTCAGTTAATACTATTCATAACCTCTTTTTGAATTGCAAGTTTGGTAAGTCATGGTGTTCTCGAACTCGGTATTGTGTGTAGCGCAAGCTATTGAATTACTTTTAAGAAAACTGATTTTTATGAAATTTTGGGGTGTCACATTATTCCCCCCTTTTGGAAATTTCATCCCCTTAATTTTAAAATCGTTCTTGAGAACTTCATTGAAAGTCCCAAATCAGAAAAACAATCAGTAAAACTATCACTTTAAAAGAAAGAAATAGAAGTACAATGGTCACCCAAGATAACCCATACTAGGATTCCATGTAAGAAAACATGGATATAGAAGATAAAATAAGAGTCATGTTCAGATGTAGAGTGATAGAAAACATGATCCGGAGAAATTTAACTATAAGAAAACCACAAACTTAAGATGGGATAAACGGTCATTAGTTTATTAGTAGTAAAAGTAATCGAAAAACATTTTTTGTTTGAAGTTCCATTTAATAATTTTGAGGAATTTATTTATGATATTGACTAAGAACAAAAAGAGATATACTTATATTTTAAGTGGAGTTTCATCCTTTAATAAATTTTTACCACTAAATCATCTTATTTTTGAAAATTATGAGTATTCAAGATAACTTGGTCACACCTAAAGCGCTATAATCAACTTCTAGAGAATCACATGATCCACAAAGGATAAACTATATATTTACCTTGTCTTTAGAGACTAACCAAGACAAAAATAGTCATTACAAGATCAGATTGTCCCCAAAATGGATAATCCATTAGAAAAAGAAATACAAATTTAAAATTTATAAAATTAAACCAACAATACCCAATGTTCAATAAATATCATTCAATAAAAAATTGTACTTAAAATATCTTAATATAATCCCATCTAATATTGAAAACCATAACATAGAATAATTTGATTATGCCATCTTTAACATTAAATTTTATCTCTAAATAACATCGACTACTCTTATTGTCACATACATAAAAGTAATTAACCTAATCACATATTCTTTAAGATCAGTTAATCATTTCCATAAATAACCCAAGTCACTATAAATCCACAATAAAAACATAGACAAAAATCCAACATTACTCTTTATAGGAAATCCCTTTGTATTCTATTTTCCTTAGGCATAAAGTGTTCCTAACAGAGTGAACATCTTTCAAAATAAATTTTTCCACATAATCACTGAATTATTTTCCTATGAAAAATATATCTATATGATAAGACATAAGATCCCAAATCCAATTATTATTGATAAATAAAATCATTTAACTAATAATAATTAGTCACACTAATTAGGGAAATCACGTAGTCCAGTGGTAGGTGATAAATCTCAATCGCACTCTGGTTGTGGTTTTGATTCCAATAGCATGGCGTGATTTGACAGGATGTCACACGATTTATCTGTTGTCCTTTTTAAAAAAATATATTTTATAACATTCCCAAAATGAGATAAATTCCTCAAAATAATTTTAACATAATTTCACCACAAATGTTAACTTATACCTCACATTTTCTTCCCAAAATTTAATAACATGTAATTTCCTCATATTCAAGGATCATATAACCACAAATGGTTATTTATAACTATATGTAAAATAGAAAAGATAACTCTCCCAAAAATAGAATTTTCACATAAAAACTATAGGGTTAAACATACAAGAGAAAAGTCTTCCAAAGTAATCCCATCAATGAAGTTCACTAATAATTTTAAACATTTCACCATCCATTTATTTATGCATAGTTTCTTCCTTGACCAAGAGGATATCCTATAGAATAGGGCATTCACTCGGGTAATTCCCAGGTTCCATACATTTACATCCAATGACTATAAATGTATTATAGGGATCATTTTTATTTTTTCCATAATACTCTTCAATTTTCCTTGATAATTCTTTAATTTATGTCATTCATTCCCACACATAAATCATTTCTTTGTTCCATTGTGAAACTTCCATTGGTGTATCCTTCCACATTTCCTACATGATGGAAATTGAGCTTTCTTTTATCCATGGTCTCCCATGCTAGAGCTTTTATCATTCATCACCTTTCTCTTCTTTGTTGAGTCATGGAGTTGGTTAATATATATGTTGTTCATCATATTTTTGGGAAACAGATTCACCATGAACAAGATATCATTGACACCGATCAGTATTCCCTTTCTTTTCTCATTTTCACCACCATGACCACCTTGTACATAATTATCAATGTTATTATGACTTCCTTGGAATCCATCCATTAACTAACACAAGAAAGCATAGTGTGAGTCATAAAATCATTTATAGAATATCATGACACCTTATTTTAAATCTAAAACACCTTAGAATTAATCAAGGTTATTTAATCTCATCTCATTTTAAAATCATTCAAATCATTTTTTAATGACAATGTAAATTATCCTAAGCATATCCCCCAGGAGTGTCATAACCAAGAGTGTAGAAAGGCCTATTTTCGTGTACAAGGATACTCGAGTCAAGCCCAAAACTCCTTGTTCGAGTTTTCACTCCCAGTTAAATCTTTTCCAGAGCCGCCTCAACCTTCTCGTATCTAGACAAGGATGTTTTTTTGGAAAACCGACATAATATTTACATTAAATTTTTTTGGATGTTCTTCTATACTAATCCTCAATTTCTATCCTAGGCTAGTGTTTTCTAATCAGTGTTTTTATAAATCAAGCTTCCAAGGCTTGTACTAAACGTCCTCTGATGCCAACTGTAATTGCCCGAACCAGTTACCTAGAATCAATACATTATTACATATTATTCTCATGATACAAGGAATCATTTACTGAAAGATGGATCAATTTGTTATCCTTGGAAGTACTAGATACATTCATAAGTTTTACATTGCATCATGAAATAAAAAACAACAACATCATGTCCCCTTTGAACAATATTATATACCTTAGCTTATGCTTGTAGGTTAATTGTAATATACTTCATTGCATCTAGGGAAAAATAAATCATAAGAAATTGGTGAGTTCATATTTCTATTAATGATAACAATATAGTAGAAACTATCATAAATAAGAATAAACATTTAATTAAATGTATAAGACTAGAACACAAGCCTTTTAAACATAAAATTTAGCATAATATGGAAAATATAAATCAAGTAATTCCATTTACATAATCACATGGACATTCAACTAGTCGAATAATCACATGTAATATCAATATCTAATTTCATAATGATGTAATGCATAATTCTATACTTCATAACCACAAAGTCAAGGCCTTGTGCCAAGACTGTAAATAAGATTTTGTCAAGGCCTTATGCGAAGACACTAGTTTGTCCCATGAGACCTACCGATGCATTAAGTATCTATAGTGGGATCCAACCATCACTTACTATGCTAATGAATTCCTCATATGAAAGGGTAAAACATAATCTAAACATTAATATTAAAACAAGTATACCAAATGTCAATATTTTAACCACATACCATGAATTGCATAAAAATAGAGCATCAATAGTCAAACATAACTCATTAAATTAAATATAGATGATTGTGTTATGATAAATCAACCTCAATCAAGAATAAAATATATTGAACGATATTTACATAGATGAAAATAGTCATTAAAACTATTTGAGTGAAATATACCCTGTTTCTTGAAAACATTTAAATGTTACACTATTTATCAAAGTCATTTAAAAGAGATTTTTGAATCAAAATGTCCCATATCACTTTGAAACCTTAAAAATATATTCTAATTTCAAAATAATTATGTCCATAAAAATATATACGTAAATACATTTTTAAAACATGGACTTTAATGGGAATGATTTAGAGGAACAAATATTTAAAACATTTAAAACAATATTTTAGTTAAAGATTTCCTAACCAAATTAGAGACATTTGAATACAAGTAATTGAGGAATGAAATTAATAAAAACATTATAATATCATGAGATTAAATTGATTCATGATATAATATGTCAAATGATAGTATACACACCTTATAAAAGTGAATTGGTGCATAACGAGAAATAGATCTCAATGGAATGTAAATTCAGACGAAATACCTTATATAGACCGTATCTTTAGATTAAGGATGAATCAATTAAATAATTTTTTGTGAAAAATATAAATAAACTCAATATTATTGGATATCTGGTATAAATCAATCAGATTACATACACAAAAATTCTTGTAAAAATAAAACAAATGACTTGGATGTTTAACTCAATGAATGGAAATTGAGTTATTGTTTCCCTTAAAAAGTTTATATCAAGGGAATGTGAATTTTTCAATAGAGTGATTATGTGTATAGAAGGTATATCCACAAAAAAGGAGTGTGAATTACTACATAAATAATAAATAGTGATACCACACATAATCTTGGAGTAAAATTTTCAATGAAGTATGCATAATGCCCAATGAGTGGAAATTGCAATTTGAAATTCCCTTACCGATTTGGTATCATAAGAAACATACACCCAATGAAAGAAGTATCATAAAATGAAGATGTAAATAACTATAAATTAATGTATATTAAAAAAAAGAATACAATCATGGGAAGTACATAAACCAGACAGAATAGTATAGTGGAAATATAGCATAAATCTCACAGGAATAAGAAGTGCGATGAAAACCCATTACCACGTTGTAATCAATCGATTCTTATGAAAAAAAGTTAATAACCACCAAATTAATCATATAATTACATTAATATAAATATAAATATGATTATATATTTCAAATGTCAGTACAAAATACACCACATGCAATAAATAAGTGGAAAATAATGGAAATACCACGGAATTAAAAGTGAGATAAGAAACCCCTTACCATGTAATTTTCCTTATTCTATGTTATGTTAAACTCATGTATAATATTTAAAACGTTGTTATTAAATCATTCAATAACTATATACATAAATATGATATCATATATGATCCTCTACTAATGCTTTGTTAATGATATTTCAGTAGTTCCATTGTTTCAGGTGTTAACTGATTCATTTTCCTTTATATGATTGGTTACATCATCCATGTTTGTTATTGATAGGATGTATTTTATTCATATAAATAATTATATTATGTTCATAAAAATTATTTTTAAAAGTAAAATGGAAATAATTTTTGATTGATAATGACGAGGACTGAATCTCATCGCATTCATGGAGATGGTAATTCGTACGTATACACAAGCGACAATATCATTAGATTGATGGAGAAATCATACGTAAATGGATGGTATATCATATATAAAGAATCCTTAACATTTTATATTTATTATATACATTATTTATACTAATTATTATACCGATAAAAAATAATTAAGTTTTTGAATAACAAACTACACCACGACGTGGAGATGGTACGCCGTACGTATGCATATATGGTGACTTTTTCATTTCTAGGATGGGTAGAATAATGAATATGGTTGTACCATATTTATAATTACATCATAGTATGTATAAGGTACTTGAGTTATTAATTTTTTATGGAATCAAGAAAGAAAGTGAATGTGGAAGAAGAAAAGAACATGAAAGAGTGTGGTGAAATTATTACCTATTTTTCGGGTTTTTCCTTTTGAGTTGATCAAAAGGGGTCCATAAGTTTTCTTTCTGAACAAGGTAAGGACACTAGGTTAATGTGAGGGAAGTTGGGGGGATATTTGGGAAGGTTTTGGCCGTGCAAAATGGATTTGGTGGTGTGGAATTTAAAGAAGGGGAAGTACCCTTTTGTAAGAGTTGTGAGGGTCAGTTTAGGAAAAGCTTGAAATAATATTTCGTAATAAAATAATTTTCTTTCAATAATGGCTCCAAAATAATTTATTTCAAGGATAAGGTGGGTATGGGTCTAATACCACTCAAATAATATGTTTTAGACATGTTTAGGTCACCATATTAACCATATATGATAGATTTAACTCTTAGTTAAATAGTTTGACATTTACAATGTCTATTGCTATTTTTATATTATATTGTCAATAATCATACTATAACCATCCAATTGAACCCCAAGTGGTTAATTATTAATATATATAACCTTATCTATTTCCTTTGTCTGGAACTTATATTTTATGGAATATTTTATCAAAAAATAATATAATTTTTTGTCTTAAAAACTCAATTATGTTAATTTTGACACTATATAGTATTTTTTTAAAGACATAAAAACTTTATCACTTAAAATAAAACTTATTTAATCAACCCTAACATGTCATATTAATTAATAAAATTAGTTTAATTTATCAGAATTCTCAATTTACATTTATTTGGATATTTATAATATCAATTATTTTAATATTTCATTATTAATGTTATTACCACATCATCATTGTGTCATAAATAAATTAAATTATTTAATGTCAAAAAATTATAAATAAAATACCATTATGTATGAAATATTATTATAATTCAACTTAATATTTATTTTTGAATTTATATTGTGTGTAACCCTATATTAAAAATGTTTTATTTATTAAACATGGAATTTTACTCTTTTAACTCTATTTACATAAAATAATAATAAATGTCCTAATCAAATCCATGTAGAGAAAAGATGATAATATTTTACTCCTAAGGGTTTTTGGTCGAATAATATTTATCCAATAGAATTAGGACATGTGTTAGGGTAATTAGGATATTATATTTACCTTTAATTACCCTATTTACTTTTAACCGTGGTAAATATGTCAAAAGTTACTATTCGAAGAAAATTATTTTCATCTTATTGAACCACATTTTACTTACTAATATTATCTGTGTATCTCATATTTTTGAAACTCAACTCACAGAAGCGGTAAAATTAAGTTTTATGCAAATTAACAAAATGCTCTTCGGAGGTGGGTAAAATACGGTAAAAAGATCAATAAAATTTTATACATGTAGTTTTATTATAAAATGACTCTAATGAATTATATTGAACTGATATAGGTATTATATATCTATTTTTACGTAAAATAAATTTAAACGAAATAAATAATTATTTAAAAAAAAATTTAGGTTTAAACAATAACGCAGTGTTTATTAGTATTCATCAAAAAATGAATGTTAAAAATACCAAAAATTTACCCTAAGATACTTTTGATAATCCAAATTCAAAAATTAATTCCATTTTATCAAATTAAGATCATATAAGTTTCAGTAATTAATTTAAAATTAATTTCCTTTGTCAAAACAAAAAATTGAGGTTTTTAAAATGTAAAAACTATCAACAGATTGACATGTGTTTATGTAAAATTTAAACGTGAAATTACATATAATGACCTAAATTGTAATAAATGATAAAAATATAATCTAATTATACCTAAAAACCATTAAAATTCATAATTTAACACAATAAATAATTTTTATTAAAAGTTGTTTTCAATTAAAATTTTGGATTTTTCAGTTTCCATTAAAGCATAAAAGTTACCAGAAAGGTACCAAAAATTTATCGAAAATAAATTTTTATGTCCCAATCTTAAATAATAATATAATTTCTTTAAATTGAATATATAAAAGGTTCAAATATTGGATTCAAAAAGGTTTTACCAATAAAGGTTGTAAAATTTCATTTTTAGAAAAACACTTCTTTTATATGAATAATTAAATTTTTTCTTATATTATGTGTGAGAAACACATAATATGGATTCTAAAATTTTATGGAGTATATAATATTCAAAATTCAATTAATACTATTCATAACTACTTTTTGAACTGCTAGTTTGGTATGTCATGGTGCGCTTGAACTCGGTATTGCGTGTGGCGCATGCTATTGAATTACATTAGAGAAAATAACTTAATATGAAATCTTGGGGTGTTACAAAATTACCTTTCATCAACCATGCATATAGGGTAGAGTTAGGAGATTGTATCTACTTAGTAAAACAGTATGCTTGCGCAGGATCTTCTGAACAAGTTTAGGGATCTATTTTATTTTTCCCTAGTCCATTTTACGGATGCGGTGCCCTCTGTGATATGTCATTAGGATGCACTACATAAATATATCGTGTATTCCATTTCTGCATCTAAATTTACAAAATATTTATTGGTTTATAAGAATGTGGAGGTGGTCAATAAGATGTAGTCATAATGATGTTTAATGCAAAAGGGTTCCCTATAAGGATCCTTAAGGAGAATGAATTTCAATGGATGTCTCAGGCATGGGGACCTTCAAGGTTTTAACTAGAAAGAAGATGGCCTTAACAGCTTCATTTATATACATATGAGTCAAGTGTTATCAATTTTTTCATAGTTTCTTTAAGGCAATGTTCTTTTCAATAGGATTCGAGTCAATTATTTGAATGAGTTCTTAGTTTTTATTCAAACTCAGTTTGGTGGTGGTGGTCATGTTCAATGTCAATCTCAATAGTAGTTTCTAGTGAGGGTACTCTGGTAATAAGGCAAGTAATATTAAGCTCCATTATGTATATATTTAAGATATAGAGGAAAACCTCATTATTTTCCTTATGTTTAGGGACCTTGACCCTGGTCCTGGGGGTGGTCCTCAATAGAGGGGCAGATAAGATTGGTGTTGTCCATTGTAGGTAATAGAAGCAGCATCACCAGAGCGACCTAGGATCATTGAATGATTGTAAATATTTTCATTCACCCTGATTTAAACCTTGATATATTCAAGATACTCACAATCCATTTCTTCCCATGCTATATTCCATTATTTTAGACTAGATGTAGATGCACTTCTCATTCCCTTATTGTTGAATATACATGTTAGAGGGCATACCAACTTAATTGATGTGGTCAGAGTGTAGATTGATAATGGGGACTTATAGTCCAATGAGGATATTTTATTACTACATATGTATCCATAAGATATTTTTACAGGCATCAAGTAGTTTTATTCAATGAATATTATTATTGACTATTTCTCAAGGCATGTCATGTTCTTGGATTTAGATAACCAACATGCAGTTTTCATTGGACGAAAGTGTTTTCAGGTGGTATATATTTTCATTGAGAATATTCTTTATTTTATATATATTATTTTTGTGGAGTAATTTGGAACTAGGATGGAGTGGATCCCATGGGTTTCAAGGAGTTTCCCGATGATTTTCTTAAGGGGGTTGGTCACTACCCCTCGACATGATCTTGAGTTTTTGATTGTTTTATTGACTTCTAAGTATGTAATTTTTACCACATACAATCATATGAAACCCTCTATGTTGTAGGGGATGGGGATTCAGATAAATGATATGATGTAGAAAAAATTCATCCATCCTATTGTGTCCCCAGGGGGTGGCCTAATGTTATTTACAATAAAAGAAGATAGTAGTATGAGGCTATGAACAAGACATCAAAGGATGAATCAGTTAATTATTAAGAATCATTACCATCTTTTGAGGAAATAATGATATTTTAAACTAAATTATATGGGAGATAAGTTGAATTATTATTGACTTCCTCTATGGATATCACCTGTTGAGGATGAATAAAAGAGCTATCTTAAAAAACTTCATGAGATATGGGTATATGAGCTTCAAGTTAATAATTATGTTATTAGGCGTCACAAACATACCAGCTATGTTTAGGGGACTCATGAACTCTATGTTCAATGAGTTCCTAGAATAGTTCATTATTGTTTTTATTGATGAAATCTTTATAGAATCAAATATAGAGGTGGAGCATGTCATTCATCGTAGATACGTCGTGTATGTTATTTGACACCACTAAATTAATTGAATGTTTCTCTTGTGTATGTTTTAGAAATTAGAAATGAATTTCCTTGGGAATGAGGGGAATCATCATGGTGTTAATGTAGACCCAACGATGTTCGATTCCATTTTTTTGGAATAACCTACGAACATGGAGGAGGTGTGTAATTTCATGGGTCTCTCAAGATATTATTTTTCGGTTTGTACCTAATTTCTACTGGGGTGTGTTCATACTGACATCCTTGAACACAAAGTAACATGATATTTATAGACCGATAAATTATAGGAAGAGTTTTATTACCTGAAAGAGATGTTTTTAGTGCTTTAGTGGATTAATTTTCTATGGAAGGTGTGTTGTTTGAGGCTTTATATAATTATTCAAGTGTATGCGAGGGATGTATATTGATGTAGTAGAGAGGGGTGATATATTATGGTTCTAAGAAGTTATTTCCCCCTAAGAATAACTATTCCACCCATGATCTATAGGTATTGGGGGGTTGTGTTTTTTCAAAAGATTTTGAGATATTACCTCATTAGTGAGAAAATTATGGTTTTCATGGAACATAAGAACCTTTGTTATGTTTTTTATTATCACTATTTCAATATAGTCCATTGATTGATTATGGAGTTTCTTTTGGAATAAAATTTTGATAACTCTTTCACCCTATGAAAATGGGAATGTGGTTGCCAAAAAATTGAGTTGGAAGTCCCGAGGATAGTGGGTTCATGAGTCTAAAGTTGTTTTGAATGTGATGGAGGATATTATAGTGATTCATATTGATAATAGTGAGAGTAGTGTTTGATGATCCCATTATTAGATAACCATGGAGTCATACTTGTTGTAGCAGGTTTAGGAGTATCAATGGGGATAAATAAAGGTAGAGGTGATGTGTGACCGTGTTTGTTAGGATAATTCCCCAGTGAGATGGTTGAAGGATGGTCATAACCCGATGTTGTTACAAGGGAGGCTGTTTTATATTCAGGCGATGCATGAGAGGTTTATCAATTAATTTCACATATCACCTTTAGCGGTATATCCCAGTGGGAAAATGATGTATCATGAATTGAGGAGACAACTTCGGTTATCGATGATGAAATAGTCAATATAAAAGTATTCAGTGAGGTGATTTTTTTTCCTGAAGGTAAAATCATAGAACCATGTTCATGGATGTTTTTTTAGTCTTCAGATGTTTCTGAGTGTAAATGGGAAAACATAATTATAGACTTAATTATAGGTTTACCCTAATCTCATGTAGTTTGGGAATCTATTTGGGTGGTTGCGGACATATTGATGAAGATGAAAAACATTGTTGTGATCTGTGAGTCGTTTACCATTGTTATTTTGGTGGGAGAATATATGGATGATGTATTTAGGATTCATATGGTACCAATTATCATCATATCTAATAGGGATACTCATTCTACCTCATGATTTTGTAAGTAATTACAATATTATTTCATCTCCCAGTTGTGTCTTATCACTACTTTTCACCATTAGATTGATGGGAAGATGAAGTGGACTATCAAGAATCTAGAGTAGATCATGAAGAAATGTGTCTTATACTTAGTTATATATTTGGTAAAGGAATGAATTTTTCGGATTTTTCTTATAATTACTTTTATCACTCATCAATTGAAATGGACCCATTTGTGGCATTGTACAAGAATTAAAATAGTTTGTTATTATGTTGACCAAAGGTTTGGGAGTTAGTAGTTCTTGGTTATGATGTGGTGTAGAACATGAACAAGAAGATTTATTTTGTTTGAGAGAGAGTTAAACATTGCATGACCAATATAATTTCTATGATGATTATAGGTGTATGCCCTTAGAGTTGGAGGTTGGATAACACTCATTCTTTATGTTTTCCCCTCGATGTGGGAAGAAATGTTTTTGCATGGAGATAAAGTTATATATGAGGTTAATGTGACCTTTTGAGGTGTTGGATTAGGTTGGAATGGTACCATATTGGTTGGAACATCCACCAGGACTAAACCATTTTCATGATAACTTCTACATCTCTGGTATCGTTCAATATTAACCTAATGACTCCAATGTAATTTGTTTGGGGAGAGTTGGATATATTTGATGAAAACATGTTTTATAGAGTGTAAAATACAGCTCTAGGATCATCATGGTGCGGTTTCTCATAGATTAACCATTCCTTTGTTTCATGTGTTTTGGAGGCATGGTGTCCTTGAGGATAGTTCATGGGAATAAAAGTTTTTGATGCATTCCCATTACCCTGAGTGATTTTGATATCTTCTTTTTTTTCTAGGTTTTTTTTACATAATGATGTGATGTTTATATATAGATATTTTATGATATTTGATCATTCTTAATTATATGGCTTGTCATAAAGCTTCCATCTTATTAAATATGGGAAAATATTTACTTTTAATTGAGTTGGGTTATTCTTTGACATGATTAAAACCTCGCGGTGGAGTCGGTTGCTCCCAAAGAGGAAAATATGTTTACATAGAAGATATAATTCTTATATTTGTGTTGTTGGGGATATTTTTTGTGTTATTTTTGGTCATTGGTTTGGGAATTGTGAAGTATTTTATAGTGGTATGGATGTAATACTAATGTGGTAGTGTGGTTGTGTGGAATATTTTATAGGTGTTTTAGTTTCCATTAGTGTGTTGGGTTACAGTCAGTGTATTGGTTGTGATGAGATCATTGAGAGGTATATGGTTGGATGGTTGTTTAGACCTCATTTTCTTTTTCATTATATATTCTTTAATTATTTAGGGAGTGAATTATTTGAGAGTAATATGATATAATGTACCATACGATCCATCCTGTTACATTGTGGGAATACTAGTAGTAGAGTTATTTGGGTTAGTCCAAATAGTTTTGGAAGGTAAATGTAGGATTTTTATAGAAAATATATCTGGGGGAAACATATGTGGTGTGGATTTTTGTGATGCACTGTAAGGGGTGGATGTTGTGTAATAATAGGGATAACTACAATGTAGTGGGAAGTTGGATGTGTTTTTAGGGCTACTAACATTTGGGGGGTAACTGAGTCACAAATCCTTGGATATGAAATAACCACTAGTAGATGTTAATGGTTGCATCATGGATTCTTAAGGGAATGTTTTTAAATGTTATTCTATTTTAGGGACTGATTCATCTTAGATAAGGGGTTTGGTGTAGCCCCAATTTCAATTTTTTTGGGTTCGGTGGTGCTTTATTTCCTTATCCACGATGGAGTTCTCCCTATTATATAAGATCTATGCCATATGAATAGACAAGGACATTATTAATTGGTTTTTCCATATTTAATGGATCTTGGTATTCCCCTTCACATGGTAGACTATTAAAAATTTAGTTGGATCTGGTGTGGTCTGGGTGGATGTGTCACAACACTATGTTATTTATGTTGGGTATAAATTCCAAAATACCCTCAGAACCAATAAATTTTACATATTTTATCTCATTTCATTGGGGAGCCAAATCTATACCTAAGAATTCATTTTATCCCCCATTTAGTGGGGTTTGACCCCAAACATGGAGTATTGATCCTTGGTTGTTTAGGTTGACTCCTCTCATTACTTTCTCTCTTTTTATTCATGTTTATTTTTCTAGGATGGGATCCTACT
Source organism: Viscum album (assembly GCA_963277665.1). Classification (NCBI taxonomy): domain Eukaryota; kingdom Viridiplantae; phylum Streptophyta; class Magnoliopsida; order Santalales; family Viscaceae; genus Viscum; species Viscum album. The sequence continues at coordinate 54,466,755 of OY728126.1, forward strand.
ATTGATTCTTGGGTTTTGGTTATTTTTTATTATGGTTTGTTTTTTGGTGTTATGTTAATGGTGAAAAGGGTTTTATTATTCATTTTGGTGATCGGTGGTCTCCTTCCTCTTACATAAACAATGTTTAGATAATCAAAAAGAACAGTTTTAGAGAGATTATCCCTCAGTAATCATTAAGTGTATTAAGTGTGAGGGGTTTTAATCTTGTTTATGAATTGTAATATGGGTTTCAACGACCTAATAAATATAATGAATTGGTCAAATGGAATTAGAAGAGATGTTGGAATGATTCTGATTTATTACAGCCGTTTTATATTATTTATTTGGAGATCATTCATACATTTTTTTCCAATAAAAATAATCTATATTTAGAGAGTTTGTTTATGTTATTTGACAGGTTTAATAGATTCATATTTGGGGTTTTTTAGAATAATAATGAATTAAATTTTTTAATAACTTATACTCAGATAAATTATTTGATGCACATGGAGACCATGGATTGTGCACTAATTCCCTAAAATGTAAAGTGGAATAAAATGAAAATCCCCTCATAAAATCTAAAAAGTGATATATAAAAGTTTATTAAGTTTTGTGTTATGGGTTGTGATTAGTGTGGATATGAAATGTATTTATTATGGCTATTTTTTGGGTTTGGTTAAGATGTGGAGGTGTATGAGATGGTAAGTGGTTGTGATGCAGCTTTAGTAATGGGGAAGTGGACATGGATGTAAAATGGTGGTGGTTTGGGGACGATTGGTTGATGTGGATGATGTGATACTTTTTTGTGTAGTTTTTTTTGTAATATATTCTTAGTTATTGAATGGGATTAAATAAAAACTTTTAAATTTAAATGGAATGGTACAGTTTGGTAAATCGAATGTAAATAATATTGAATAAATGGGGAATGTAATTAAATATTGGTTGTTGTCAAATGTGAGAAAATCATGTTGTTTAATGTTAAATAATGTGATGGAATAATGTAATTGTTTAGAAATGTAAAATCTGGAAAAATTCTTATATTGATAAATAGAATTAAATTTGAAATCTGTCTTGTGGCTTATTGTTTGGTGTAGTGTATTTAGTGTTGGAAGTGAAAGTGGTGGTGTTGTGAGCTGGTTATTTTTTTTTTTTTTGGAACCCATATGATTTGATTTTTTGTGTGTGTATAAATATAGTACTTTTTATTTCTATATGTACAACACCAAAGATGTACCTTATGTGATGATATCCATATATATATACGGGGATCTTTTTTAAAACATCTTTATGGGGAGGATAGATGGTTGTTTACCCCCTCTTTCTCACTCTATATTCCATGAGAGGTTGATATTATAATAAAAAAAAGAGTTTAATATATTAAAATGTCATTCCAATAGATGAATATTTATTTTATTATAAAAATACATTCTAAATTATCATAATAGTTCAGTTCCATTAGAAACATGGTTACATAAACAACTAGTTCATTGAAGAACTACTTTATCTCCCACTAGGTTCATCATGACTATAAAACTACTTATATACAACATACTTAATTAATTCATTTCCAATGTGTGGAAATTAAACATAAGAAAGGTTGAGATAATATACTCAATAATGATAATCAAGGGATATGCGTAATCATAATCATGAGAATAAGGGTACGAGAACGTGAGAATTACATTGGAAAACCATACCCTATATATCAAGGTTCATAAAATTTAATCTTTGAAGAAATATTAGATGGTAATAAATCTTGAATAATAAAATAATGGTGGAGAATAATCATTGTGAGAATAGAATATGTATAAGAAAAGGAATTTTAGAAAACAAATAATAATATTTAATGATTTCTATAGTAGTTAAGGATCACTTCCGTGGGTATCATAGTAAAATGGGTTTACTCCCCAAAATATCTTAGTAGTCAAGTTGCAATCCTAATACTATCTTATTCGAAATGACCCTTTGTGAACCAGGTTCAATCCACATTACATGCTTGTATATCTCATGAGGTATAAATCATTACCCAATTCATTGGATGGAGATATAGGTCTCACCCATCATATAATGGAATCATACATATGTGTTCTACAATATCATAAACATTCATCATATCATTACTCATTAAATATAATGGGTATCATAAAAATTTCATCCTAATTTAACTTGTTTATAAGTTAAATTATTCACAATAATTTCATCGTAGAATAACCCATGAAAAGAAGCAAGTTTCATAAGCATATAACCTATGGAAGAGAAACATAATTCATAAACATCATACCATCATAATAATAAGCATTAAAAGAAAGAGTATGAATCATAACCATATTTCATATTCAGATTAAGGAATGAGTAAAACAAAAAAATTCCCCATAGATGCAATAAAATTTTATAGTATAAATTAATCCATTTCTTGGGGAAAATAACCTTTTCTCCTTGAAAAATGGTTTTTAAAACGTAGAACATTTCGAAAACCTTTTTCTTTAAAAATAACCATGAAAAATTATAAGTAATGATTTGAAAATTATTTTGAACACTAGATAAAAATTAATTATTAAAAAAAATTCCCATGAAAATAATATTTAAATAATATTTAAAAATATATTTGAAAACATCTTCAGAAAAAAAAAATTTGGAAGAGAAAACATTTCTCACCAAAGAGAGGAATAAAGTCGGATTTCATTAGAAACATTTAATTTATTATATTAAGTACCAAAGAGTGAAAAAAAATGGTATTATTACTTTTATATATCATTAATCAAAATGAAAGAATAATGTTTATGATACTTCTTTAGATATGGATCATAATATTTCAACAGTGTATGTATAATCATAAACAATTCCAATAAAAGATGATATTGTTGCAATAAACTCTTACCACTTTGTTAACATTGATCTATGAATCCCATAACCTAATAACATAAAATTAAACATAAAATATCATTATGAAGATTATGTTAATGAGATTATATGTTCAAGGGTATGTATACATTTACCTCTGGAAATAATATAGATGCATATAATAACATGTATCTCAAAGAAGACAAATTGAGACCAAAACCCCTTACTACATTGGTAATGCGTTGATTATAAACTCCCTGAAAGTGATATTATAAAATGGATATTTAAATCACTATAATTATAATTAATATAAAAATAAAATACATCTTATGGGTAGTATACAGACCACATTAATGAAATAGGTGGTGAACATGGATTGTGTCTCATGAAAAATGACAGCCAAACTGAAATCTCTTAACTTAATTCTTCAATCTCATCCAAATAATTAATTAATCAATCATAATAAATATATGTTTATTCTAATTCTATAAAAAAATTCATATATCAAATAAAATTTATTATTTTCTTATGACTTTATATTACCAATTTGTTAACAATTCGATGTTAAATTTATGTTTTGGGTAATTAACACTTTGTTTTACATAAACGATTAATCATGTTATTTTAGGTCCTCTTAACTAGACCATGATTTAATCATATAAGAATAATAACAATGATATTAATATCATATATATAGATTATATATATATATATTTTAATCCATAAAAGTTTGTGATAGGAAATGAAATACACCGTTCATGGAGACAACATGCCATATGTACACTTGAATGCAATTTTCATTTTAATATTATATTGAAGGAAAGAAAACTAAATGATATATTTATATATATATTTTTCATTAATGTATAAATTTTATGTATTATATTTCACATAATTATTTTAAACCCATTTTTAATACCTTCCGTATAAATCATGAATGAATCACATATGATCATTTGGTGGTCATCTGTCGTACACACGAATAATGTAATCGTATTCACAAAAATGAAATGTATGAGGGAATGTTTTATATAATAATTATAGAAGTATAAAGGCATATTAAATTTAATATACATCATATACAAATAGTATATCCACAATTATTATCAACCTTGAAAGGTGGTAATGGAAAACTGAATGAAATCGGTTCGTGAGGCCATAGTCCGATGTACACCTAAACGATGATTCCTTGACCCATTTAATGATAGTGTGTTTATTTATAGGTTATAAACTTAGCATAATAAAATATAGGTACATATAATATAATATTTTTCTTATATAACCATTATATATAAATAACTAATTTTTTTGAGGAAGAAATTAAAAAAAATGTTTTTTGATGAATGTTACATCTTCTTCGGGCATAACTTTTTGTTTTTCCCCAATGAATTTCCCCGGATGTCATTATGAACAATTAAAGGATTTTAGGATTATAGGGGGGAATATTATAAGTTAATTTAGTGGTAAAGTTCAAATAAATATTTTCTGATGGTGATAAGATATGGGAGAATGGGTGGAATTTTATTATGGTGCAGGGTGGAACTTTGGTAATTATTTTGAAAGAGGGAATTCCACCCTATTTTTCCATTATAAAGTGGCTCTAATAATGGAAATATTTCAATAATAGGAGGGATAATGTTTAAATATTTCCATAAAATGGGGTTTTGATTAGTTTTGGGTAATTTCTACAACTTATATTCTTTATTTAACCTCTAGGTAATTGATTTTAAATTCTATCCCTAATTACATTAGAAGAAAAATAATTTGGAAAAATTTGAAATTAAAAATTATTTTGATTATAAATATTTAATCCATTATTCAAAATTTAATTCAAAAAAGTTAGATAAATTAATTTAAAATTTATCCTGAAGATGTTTCGAGAAAGTGTGGTTTTAAAGAGAAAAAGATCAAAAGATTCTTTTGTTTTTATATCAAATTTAAATAACAAATTGATTAAATGTAAATAAATTATATTAAAAGATATATAATGGAATTGAATATAAATTAAATGAAATAGAAAAATAATTTCACTATATAAATAAATCACGTGAAGAAGCAGTTTTTAATTAAAATTTGGTATTTTCACTATACATTCAAAAAAACGAAATATTTTAGGCAAATTTCAAAAATTAACTGTAAGATAATTTTTACATTATGAAGAAAAAACAAAATTTTATTTTTTAAAATATATTTTTAAAAAATTTCTAAAATTAATTTTATTATTTTTCAAAAAAAGAAATCAAAAGAAGTTTTTGAAAAAATAGCATTTAAAAAGCATATGAAGACTTTAACTAAAATTATTCATTTAATTATCAATATTTATAATTTATGTAGAACCATTATATTTACAATTTAGTTATTAAAATTCATATTCATAATTTTATCTTCTTGGTTATAAAAATCAATTTTGTACAATTATATTAATAATATATCATTGTTTAGTTAAAACCGAGTGTTACATGTAATGTAACCTAAGACGGTGTTTTATATAGCACAATATTAACTTGATGTGGAGTATAATGCATGATTAAACGGTGTATTATGAAACACAATCTATTAAATAACTTTGTCTTATTTAGAAAAAAGTTTATAAGAACTTAGGGTGTTATATTTTACCTCCCTCTAAATGAATTTATCCCTCATAATTTGTCACTCTGATAAAAAACAAGGATACTTTTTCCTCATCCTATCCTCATGTTCCAACATAGCTTACTAAAACTAGTTGTCTCTGTATAATAATTTGACTAAGTGGGTGGTATTGTTTTTTAGAAATTTATTTTTATGATATATAAACTTTAAAGACTGTTTCTCATAAGAAATATCTTCCTCGAGTTGTACGACCTATTGGTTATGTACATGTGAAGGTTTAAGTATAAACATGCTTAGGAGATATACATAGACAAAATAATAGATATGAGAGATATTTGGGGGAAGCACCATTTGATAAGAAACCATCCCTTCTCAATCAAGGTTTACTAAAGCAAGAATATGCATAGTTTTTAGCATCCTATATTTCAAAATCTACAAAACTACTTCCAATTAAATATTCTTAGGAAGAAATTATAACAAAATTCTAATTCTAGATCTTGTCGGTGGTTATCGTTATAATAGTTTTTCCAACTATGAGATTCCTTGATACAAAACTAAATGGCTCTGACATTCTCTATCATTTCTTCATCTATCTCGGGTCTCAATAGGTTTCATCCACCAATATATTTCAATAATTTTCGGAATCTAAATTTATATCCATTGAAGGTTCATAAGGATCCATCTGAATGCTTGAGGGAAATAAATTTTTATACGAAAACTCAACTAGGGAACAGTTTTGATTTAAATCACCTTTACAATAAAATAATCATGATCTCAAGATGTCCTCTAGGGTTTTAATTTATCTTTCATACTAATTTTATTAGGATGATATGTAGTGCTAAAAATCAACTCTATACCTATATAATATTGATGTTTTAAAAAAACATTGAGTTAAACCTGAGAACCTTATCAGATACAATGGGATGTTATAATTCATGTAACGTAACATCTTCTGTAATGTATATCTTCAGAAGATGATCTAGAGATAAGTCTTCTATGATATAAAGGATGAGTACTGACTTAGTAAGGAGATCAACTACCCCATATAGCATTATTCTCCTTAGATATTTTGGCGAGTCCAATGAAAATATCCATTGTGATGTTTTCCATTTTTTATTTGGGTAGGGGTAATGGACGAAACATCCCCTCAAAATCTTTTCTTTCACCCCTAACATAATGGAATTCCAAGTACAAGGATACAGAATGTGTGATACCTCTCAACATTCTATATAAGAATAAGTATTAGTTCAAATATGTATTCATCATAATAATTTTAGGATGAATAGAATGTGAAAAACTATGAGCTTCCCCTAACAGATCCTTCTTTTAATCTGGTATAGAATGAACAAATAAATGTCTCCCAAACCTTATATTTCTTTCATGATCAGAGTTAAACTCAAGAACTTTTCTAACCATCTTTTGCAGCTTTGTATCTTCATTTTGCGATTCATTAATCATTACTATGATAGATAGATGGACATTTAATTTATCATGATAATATTTTCCCCGTTCAATCAAGATTTCCATATCTATCATTGGAAATCCAAAAAAAATTGGTTACTTAGTTATCCTCATAATGGATATGCTTGAACAATCCTTTCAACTCAAAGAATCATCAACAATGTTCTCTTTCCTTGGGAGGTAATATCTTAAGTAGTCATAATCCTTTATCATATCTAACAATCTTCTCTTAAACATATTTAAATACTTATATATGAATATATACATTGTGATGGGTATATATTTCATATTTTTATCCATAAATATTATTCCTCCATATTTTTAAGGAAAAAATTACCAAGACTAACACCAAATCATGATTTTGGTAATTTTTCTCACGAATCTTATCTTTTCATGTGGAATAAGCTATAACTGTGTAATCTTTCCTAAGATCACATCACATTACCTTCCTAATTGCATCACTAATGATTTCATACAATAATTTATTAAAAGTTAACATAAGAAAATAGTCAATGTCTAATTTTATCTTTAGTTATTTTATGTTTTCTTCACATTCATATGACTAAAGTAAATGGGCTCCCTTTCAAGTTAACATGGTGATTGGATTAAAATTCATGAGAAATTGTCCTCAATATGCTTGAAATAATCTTACAAACCAATAATGCTTCATATCTCAGATATCATTATTGGTGTAGTATATTGTTCATCAACTTCCATCATTGATGGATCCATTGATATACCATCTCTTGAGATTATTATACCGAAAAAATAAATCATTTACAACAAAAAATCACAATTTGTAAATTTTACGTACAATTTATCATGTCTTAGGCTATTTAGTGATATTTTCAAATAGTATTAATTCTTTTCAATTCACTTTGAATAGAATAGAATATAATATATAAAGACTACCAAAAATTTATCATGTTAATATATAAATACTCTATTCATTAAATCTATGAAAATTTAATGGAAACTAATAGACCGAAAGGCATCACTATATGTTCATAGTGTCTATAAATTGTACGAAATGATTTCCTGGGTATTTACCCCTTATTGAAACTCAATTGATGATATATATAATTGTGCTAAATCTTGGTAATGTATTGATCTCTATGATATTGTTCAAAAAAGTCTTATATATATGGAAGATTCTACATTTTCTTAATTGTGATCTTGTTCAGCTCTCGAAAATCATAATTGAGATTCATAGATCCATATTTCTTTTTCAAAAAAAGAACAGCTAAACCCTAAGGTGACACCCATGGCTGAATGAATCCCTAATCAAATTTCTCTTTTAGTTTCTTCATCAAATCTTGTATGTCAATCAAGGTCATTCAACTAGTAGTCTTCGAAATATCCGAGGAACTAGGTATGAGTTCCATTAAGAATTGGACTTCACGATTTGGTGGTAGTCTATGAAATTCATCTAGAAACACATACATAAACACCATAATAATATGAATATAAAATATTTTGTATTTCTCCCTATCCATATGGGATAAAAACCCCTTTTTAAAGGAATAATGTCCCATATAAGAGATATGATTTACATATTAAGTTCACATTTATCGCTAGACAAATATATGATCACTTGCTAATTTGGAATATCGAATAAGACATTGCGTCAATTAAAATTGATGAAATAATTCTGTATAAAAATAAAAAACATGCCTACTATAACATTAAATTCATCTAAAGTGAGAATAAAAATATATTCGGGAAGCACATTCCCTAAAACATCAACCAGAGATAAAACATTGGCTTGTGATTGAATCATCATACCATAAGGAGTTTTACTACTAATAAAAAATCTTATAATTTTGGTGACATATTGATACCCATATAAGGTTATTTATATATAAAATAATTAGATGACCCATAGTGAAATAAGAAATTAATAGTTCTAGAGTGACCAGTATATGTGCCTTTCAAGATGTTGTTATCATAACCAACATTATAAATGGTAATCACATGTGATTCTCATTTCTCCCTTATATTAAGAGGTTTCTGAAATTAATCATTGTTATCATCCCTTTTATTTTGTATTTACTTAGTATAATTCACATTCAACTTACACATGAAGAATTTAAGTGTTGTTGGTTCATTCTTTACATATATCTCTAATCATATCATTAGAAAACATTTTCCCACCACTTCTACATTCAAATGGATTATGTCTATCATTCAGAAAATTAAAACATATTCATGTCCCCTTAAAAAAAATTCTCTATGAAAATTTATACAAATTAAGAATTAATGAAATATCATATTATTTTATCCATGGTTCTTATTTTTCCATTAGAATTCCATATTTATATTCTTATCAAAGCCATGACATTGATGTGAAACTCCAACCTCCATTTACACCTTAAAGAACATAAAACAATTTATTCATAACTATTGAATTCTCTTATGGATAACACCCTTCAAAGTATTATCATTAATCCACTGAAGAATTGATCAACCTTACCTTAGGGTTGGATGATAATTCTAGAAGTGTACCTCCATTTTCTTGTAAATTTTTCTTAATTGATTCCAATGGATTCATCATCCCTTTATCTAATCTCGAGAAACTCAATCTCCATTTTTGTATGAAGAATGAAGCAATAATTAAAAAATAAGTAATTGAACTCATCCAAATCCATGTATACAATTTATTCTAAGCAACTCTTATTCTAAATTAGAGTCGAAAACTGGGGCAATTCACCTTAAAAATGATAAACTGCTAGAATGGATTTCTCATATTCCAAACATTGGATAACAGAAAATGTATTTTTAGTGGAAATTATCTATTTCTCAGCCACTAATGCATTAAAAGACCGACTGAAATAAGGTTGAAATTTCCTCATGATGGAATCAAAAAAAGTTTTTTAATTATTTGATCATTATGGATTCTAGTATGATTCATAGCATGAGAATGTTATGTAAGAATAATAACAAGATTTAACATTCCATATCCCATTGAATTTTTTTTCCTAGGATAAAAATCATTGAATTTTCCATCTAATTAAACATTAATGTAGTTCATTTAGGTTTTAAGCTTTGAATAAAAACATAAATCATAGTGTCAAAAACACTAATCATAGTGCTAAAACCACAAAATCAAGAGGAATTACTTAACAAATTTCAATTTATGAAACATTAGGTTTAACCAAGGTCATCCATGATCATCTTTTGTTAAAAATAATTCATAATTGTTGACAAAGAAAATGAGGATTAATAATAGAAAATTCCCTAGGAGTGTCAAACTAGGTAGTCATGAAGACCTATTATAGTGCATCGGTTCCCGATTAAGTATATCTCAATATGGTGTTTCCAGGATTTTTACACTTAGGTACATCTATACAGAACCAACCTCACATGTAGTATCTTGATAGGGATTTATTTCTTGGAAAACCACATAATATATTCCTTACTATAAGTTATATTAATCAAATATACATAGCTTAATCCAAATTGGTTGTACTATATTTTTCTGTACCTAGTTTCCAAATGTTAACTAAACGTTCCATTTGAAACCGACAATATTAACCTAAGACTTTCATACATAAATATATCTTCCAGAAATATTAATCTTAATTTATTTACAGAAATACATTCCAATGGATTATAATAGTTTTTTTACCATTAGTAACATGGAAACATAAAAAACTAGTTCGTAGAATAACTACGTTATCTCCCACAAGGTTATTCATGAAAATCACTCTTCTTTGACACATCATACATAACTCATATTGTCAATATATAGGGAATGGAAACAAAATAATGGTTGATCTACAATGATCAATAAGGATCTAAAAGGGGGTCACGTAAGAATAATCATTAGCATAAGGGTATGATAACATGAAAATAACATTTGAAACCATACCTAGCATATCAATGTTCATAAACATGAATCATTGAACAAATATTAGTTGTTAATAAGATATTAATTATAATAGAGTAAAAGAGTGTAATAAATGTGAGAATAAAATTACTATAAGATATTTAATTGTGGAAAACACATAAACATATAAAATGATTTCTATAGTAGTTACAGTACACAACGAAGGAAATTTTAGTGGAATGTGTTGACTCCCTAAACCATCATAGTAGTAAAGGTTCACTCTAAAGATAGTATTAGCATACAAAGTAGCTTACTGAACTAGGATCACTCAAATTTATAGCCATGTTTATCACATGAGATATAAATATTTACCTATTTTATTGGATGAAGTTATTGGTCCCAAATATCACATAATGAAATCATACATAGGTGTTCAGTAATATTAAAAAAATAATTATATCCCAACCCAATAAATGAAAGGGGTATTATAAAAATTTCTTTCTATCCTAAACTATTGATAAGAGATAGGTTTCATAGTCATTTTATAATGTCATTACTCATGATAATAAAACTGTTTCAAAATCATATAACTAGTTGGAGAGAAAAATGGTTCATAAACATCAATCTATAAAACAATTACCATTCATAGAATAGAAGCCTTAGATAATGTTCCTAGTAAGGAATGAGTGACAAAAATTAATTTCAACAAAGATATTAAATAATTTGTGAATATCATTTAATAAATTTGTTGTGGAAAACATATTTTCTTCAATCGAAAATATTTTTTAAAACATAAAACATTTTAAAAACACTTTTCATTCAAAATAGCCTTGAAAAGTTATAATGGGGGCTTTTAAAATAATTTTAATCAATTTTCAAAAAGTATATAGTTTTAAAAATAATTTAACTTTAAATAGATCATAAAAGGATATTTAACTATATTTTGGGAACCATTTCTACATTTTTTGGGAATAAAATTGATTTTTTACCGAAGAGAGAAATAAGGTTGTATTTTCATAGAAATATATTATTAAATATTTTGAGTACCAAATAGTGAAAAAATGGTATCATTATTTGAATACATCATTAATAACCAATGGAGAAACACATTGATGAGAATTATTGAGATATGGACCATAATATTACATCAATAGAAGAAAAATCATATATAATATTGACTAATGATGAGATTTTAGAAATATACTCTTACTACTTCGGTAAGATTGAATCATGAATCCCCTAAAAAAATAACCTAAAATATCATCATTATTAAATTATTACTTATAATATATGTCCAAGGTGATGTATATTTAAACCTCATGAAATAATATATGTTTATATTATAACAAACATCTAAAAGATGTAAACTTGAAAAGAAACCCCCTTATCACATTGGTAACGTTTTAACCACAAAAAACATAAAAGAGAGATCCTAAAAGGAATATGGAAATTGAAATTATTCTAATAATAATAATCTTAAAATAAATATAGGATTAGAAGACACATCACATATAAGAAATGGGGGAGACCCTGGATTGTGCCCTATAGTAAATAAGAGTTAGAAAGAAATCCCTTACATTATATCTTGAATCTCAACGAACTCATTCAATAATCCTATATAATTAAAACAATTTATTGATAAATATATCATTGAAAAATATTAATATATATAATTCCATATATTATTTAATTTTTACTTCATATTACATGTTTATTAAAAGTTCTATGTTAAAGTTACGTTTTAAGTAATAACTGCTTTGTATTTCATACATGTTTTAACATTTTAATCATGGTCCTATAACATACTTATAGATTTAATAGTATCTATAATTATAATAATGATGATAATATCATATATTATGTATATATTTTTATATATTAACCCACAATATTATTCATAGGAAATGAAATACACCATTCATGGAGATTGTAGACAATACGTACACATGAACGTTGTGTCCATTTTCTTACCGCATTGATTGAAAAAAAAGGAAATATAAATTATATTTAAATTATAATTTTTAGTATATATATATATATATATAACATATTAATGTCAAGCCCGTCCTTAATAAATTCCATTTTAAGCATGAATGAATCACATTTCATTGCTAGAAAATAGTTTTCTGTACACATGAACAACGTTATCATATTCCTAAAAAATAGATAGAATGAAGGTATGTATAGGTTAATAATTATTTAATAATAAATACATAAATATTTTAATATATAAATATTTTTCACATCACTATTTCAAACCATCAGAGGTTGTAATTGAGAAATTAACGACATCAATTCATGAGGTGGTATTTGTCTCTTTTTTCAAATTCATGGTTCATTGGGCTTCTCTCAGGTCGCCTGTTGGAGAGTCTCACCGCCTCACCACACATTGATCCGGTGCTCAGTGACGGCGTTTTCCCCTCTCCGGTCCCCCGTGGTGTGGATATTTCAAGTAGGTCCTTTGCGGTTCGTCTCGTGGTGTGCAATGATCTTGTTTTCTAGACGTCTGTATCCAAGATCTGAAGGTTTCACTTGGTGATGGTGGACTCTCCCTGTAGTTTTTGATGTATTCTATTGTGGAGGTGGAGGCGTGCATCAAATGGATGCTTTTGGCCCATTTCCGCTCAGCGAATCCCTCCCTAGAAGTCTTCATAAGATTTGTTCTCTCATTGGGACTCCTCTCATGGGTTCAGATCTCGAATATCTATAGGAAGAGTTTCTTTCTTTTGATGTCCTCAGAATATGATTTCCTACAAGTGTGATGTTGGGCCCCTCGTGTTTTCGGGCATTGGAGTTATAATTTATCATGCGGGTCTTGGGACGTTCATTGGGGCAATGAAAATCCGTTGTCCATTGTTTGGATCTATATCCCATGGATTCTTCTCCCTCTTTAGAATGGGGGGTTCCTTATTCCCATTGGAGATGCCCTCGATGGCTTTTTGTGCTCTGATACCAGGACCTCTAGTGGTGAAGACATTTTAGTGGCTCAAATTTATGTGGAATTGGATACCTCTCTTCCCCCGACAAGAAAGATGTCACTGGGGGTTCAAGATGGCCTCAGCTGGAATCTAGAGATCCTTTATCCTGAGTTTCCTCAGTTTTTTTCTCACTACCTGTTGCGGGGTCATTCCCTCCAGGTGTTTCACAAACGTCGGCAGGAAGAAGAGAGGCGGTTTCCTAAGTCCTCATCCTCCAGGGTCGATCTGCGGGGAATGTCTCTTCACCCCTTCGAGGGCTTGAACCGGGGCTCTATGGACCCTATGGTTACTCCAGTTCAGGTTTCTTCCTCCCCTACTCAAAGGCTCGAGTTTCCTTCAGGCCCAGTCTTTACGGATGATGCAGTTATGTGTATGGACTTAGTCCCTAGTGTTCCCATTGGTGGGATCATCTCGTAGTCGGGAAATAGATCTATTTCCCCCAGCCTAATTTCAGTTTTCCTAAAGAGGATGCTCTTGGAGGACTGCCTTTATGGGCCATGGCCTCCTACTATAGTTCTTATGGACATGCCACCCCAATTTTCTGGTTCATATATGGTACTCCCGGCTATTCCGTTGGAGTCCTCTGAGGTGGATCATCTTGTTTGCAGTGATCGCCCAGAATCCCCTCTTCACGTTTGTTGTCAACACATGAAAAGGGATTCTATTCCAAGTATCCCCTCAGTTTTAGAAGAACCTCCCATGCTTAGTTCCAATACCAAGTGTGTGTCTAAATCCTGTCCTCATGGCTCTGCATCCCCGATTGGTTAGAGGAAGTCTTACAGTGAGGGGTTTTTACCCGTTTGCAAACAGGAATTATCAAGAAGAGGTTCTTCTCCCACTTTCAGGTGGATACTAGTTATGGATCCAAAGCCAGAGTTCTCTCGTTTCAATGATTCAAAGCCTTATATGTAATTCTCATGGCATCGGTGCCCGAGTGATGACTGACTTAATTGCTTCAACCCTTAGGGAACACAAGGTTGTAGTTGTGTCCATTATTGAACCCAAGAAAAATCTTACTAGGCTCTGGGATGTTATGTGGAAGATCATGATGCATGGATCCCTTCATAATGCTCCAAATAAAAACCACATTTGGATCTTTTGGAACAAGAATACCTCTATAGAGATGATGCAGGATGTAGATCAATTTATTACAAGCATGGTGAATTATGTATTCCACACCTTCTTCTTGACTTGTGTTTGTGGTAGTTGTGACCCTCTTGAAAGGGCTAGGATTTGGAGTGATTTAAACGGTTTTCTCCCAAGCAATAAACCATGGTTTGTCGGAAGGGACTTAAATATTGTAACCTCCCCAGTGGAATGAAAAGGTAGGGGTCCTTTTCAGAAGAATTCTAGTAGAGAATTTAATATGTTCATGGTTGGGAAAGGTTTTCCTGATCTGGGTTGCTCTGGTTATGATTTTACCTGGTGAAACTATTGAAAGGGATCTCACCACTCGTGGAGTCGTCTGGAGAGATGATTACCAATATGGAAGCTATCTCTCAATTTTCTACCTCTAATGGGCGTCACTTGGTCCGAGGTATCTCTGATCAGTCCCCCCTTTTGGTTTTTATTTCTTCTAGATAAGACCATCGGGAAAGGTTCTTATTCCAGTAACAATGGGTGACCAAGCCGGGCTATGAAAAACGGATTCGTGATATTTGGAATTCTCTGGGTCAGGTAAACTCTTGGATATCCCTTCATGATAAACTGAGGTGTCTTAAGGGATGTCTTCCCTTGTGGGAAAAGTACATCCCTTAGGTTGATATCAAGATAGATAGAGCCCTTCGGGCAGTTGAATGTCTGGAATTGTGTTTGGAAGAAGCTTGGGAGGATCATTCTTTTGAGGAACTTTCTAACAGAAAGGATTCTCTTTTAGATTTTCTTCTGGCTTAGGAATGGTAGGATAGAGAAGCCCCAAGAATCAAATGGCTCAGAGAAGGGGATTTAAATACTGCATTTTTTTATGCATGCAATAAAGAATCTATTGGAAGATGGATCTCACACAGAGGACCAAAATGTTGTGGGAGGTATCGACCACTCTTATTTTAAGAATCTATTGGTTGTACCAAGTGTTCATATGCCCAGTGGGTACCCAAGAAAGGACAATAGTTTCTTTCATGTTATTCCCAAATGTGTCTCTTCTCAAGAAAATGAGAGGTTTAGCTCTTTACCAGATGAAAAAAAAATCTTCACTTCCATGATGAACCTTCATCCGGACAGTGCTCCGGGCCCTGATGACTTTCCGAGCTCCTTCTATAGGGGCTCTTGGGAGGTGGTGAAGGTGGATATCATTACTGGGATACATGATTTTTTAGGGGAGGTATCCTATCAAGGGTTTCTTGTACCACCACCATGGTCCTTATTCCGAAAACAAGGAATCCCCCCTCTATCATGCAGTATCATCGGATGAGCTTTTGCAACTTCTCATACAAATTCATTACTAGTGTGCTTAATGTGAGACTATCCATGTATTTTTCTCAATGGAACTCCAAGGATCAGCATGGATTTGTGAGAGGTCATTCTATGCAAGGTGTCATTGCCCTTTCACATGAACTTATTAGGTACATCAACTTCAAATCCCTTGGATAAAATATAGCTATCAAGTTGGATATGAACAAAGATTATGATCGTGTGGAGTGGGGCTTCATCAATAAGGTGATAGAGAGTATGGGATTTTCTTCTGAGAATATTGATCTTCTTTTTGGATGTTTTAGCTCTCCAAGGATGGTGGTTTCTTTTTTGCAGAAGTCCTATGGATTCTTTACGTCCACCCATGGCCTTCGTCAAGGTGATTCTTTGTCTCCTAGTATCTTCATTCTCACTTAGGAGGTCTTGAGTAGGCTCAATTTTTTGGAAGCATCAATAATGGTGATATTCTTGCATACAGAAGGAGTATGAAGGCTATGCCCATTTCCCATCTTATGTTTGGTGATGACACTCTTGTGATTATTAATGCTGGGAAAAAGTCAATTTTTTGTTTAAACAGGCTTCTGGAGGAGTACTGCCTTTGGAGTGGTAAACTTATCAATAAAGAGAAAAACATCCTTTTCATTTCAGGCAAATGCTCCCCAAGTCAGATATCTGATATTAGAAATAACCTTACCATGCAAAGAGGATGTTTTCCTATGCACTACCTTGGGTATCCAATTTCCCCTATTAGACATCAGATTCCGGACTTTGAAAACATCATCAGCAGGATATCGGATCGCATCCTCAACTGGAAAAACAGGTACATATCCTTTGGTAGACATGTCACTCTCATTAATAGTGTGCTTTTGGACACTCCAGTTCATGCCCCATCTACAGTTATGGCCCCAAAGGGTGTGATATCCATCATTGGAAAACTTCTGGATGGATTTATCTGGGATCCTCTTATGGAAGGGAAAAAACACTGGGCCTCTTGGAATAAGGTGGCTAGTCCTGTTAGGGAAGGTGGGATTAATGTGCGTAGTTTGGCTGACACGATCAGAAGCTTGCAAGATAAACTAGCCTAGGAAATTATGGACCAGATTACTTTGTGGGGGAAAACTATGCATCCTCTAGCTTGCATTCAATACTATGTAGAAGGAAGGGGTACCTTGGTTTGGAAAAATCATTCACAACTGGTTTCTGAGTTTACCTGCCACTCGCAATGGATTAGTAGAAGGGGTGATATTTCCTTCTAGCACCAAAACTGGGAAGGGAGAGTGTGGGGTTTTCTGGGATGCCTGAATCTTTTTATCTCCATCAGGGAATCTAGTTTACACCCGGGTTTTATTATCATGATGCTAGATTAAGAGAAGAAGTCCATTTTCAAACCCATTGACGTTTCCTAGGAACTTGACTGGTGTGTCTTCACTCCTTCCTCTTCAGCGGTCTTTTTTTCTCGATATTTTCATTGTGCATGGTGAACTTCTTACATTTCAAATGAATGGAATTAACTGCTATTGATCAAAGTAGTTCCCGCTAAATATAATTTCATTATTTGGAGAATCAGGCATCATTCAATTCCCACTGACTATAACATTAAGCTTTGTGGGATCCCACTTTCCTCACGGTGTTCTTGCTGCACAGCTTCGAAGGAGGAGACAGCTCACCATAAATTCTTCTCGGGTGAGTGGGCGGAGGCAGTCTGGGGTTTCTTCAGGGATTTCATAGGGTATTGCGATGGTTCTATAGGGTACCTCACATTTTTGGACAAACAGTTTCATGGATCTGGAGAGAGAGGTCCGGAGAAGACGGCTCGTACGCTGCTTCTTCAAGTTGGGTGCTGGTCGATTTGTCAATCTAGGAACAAATGTAGATTTGAGTAGACTCATAGTTCAGGGATTTCTATCATCAGTAGGACAAAATGCTTACTATCAGATCTGTTATGTCTTCTCAGTAGCTGACAGGGGGATACCTCCCTCAACTGGTTATTTTTCTGTCTTTGTAATGCACAATCGGGTGCTGGTATTAATAGAGGGGACTGGGTTCGCTGGTCTCCCCCCTCCTAGGGACTCAAATGTAACACTGATGGGTCATGTCAATGGGTGTTCTGCAAGGGGGTGGGGAGGTTCAAGACTCATGGGGCTCACTCCTCTTGGCCTTCTCCTCTCGGTTAGGCTATGGTTCCTCTCTTTAGGCAGACGCTAAGGTGATTCTCATGGGTATTACCCTTTGTTTTCAGCGGGGTTTTGATATTATTGAGGCAGAAAAGGATTCTAAAATTCTTCATGAATACCTGAATGATTTGTTCCCTCCTCCATTGTCAATTTTTTACATTATCAGAAATTGTAAAGGTATACTTTCCGATAGAACTAAAATCATCCATTCCTGGCATGAGGTTAATCAAGTGGCGGACCACCTTGCTTCTTTGTATGTTCTTGGTTCTAATCTGATAATCTTGCACAATGTTTCTACATTGATGCCTGAAGGAGTCAATTTGATCAGAGGGGATTCCCTTAGCATGCGTTATTTCAGACCTCCTTTGGTTTTTTTCAGCTGTTTGTATGTTTTATATTTGTTTTTCTTCTCAATTAAAAAGTATCTTTGATGAATATGTTTACTTTACTTATGGAATCTTCTTTTGGATTTCACCAATGGACATCCTTGGATTGATTTATTTCGAAATTAATTATTCGAGGATGATATGAGGGAAGTTGATAAGTTACTGGTTCATGTATTTTTTATACCAATTATTTTTGTAGTTGTCAAGAGAGGAAGAGAGTGTGTGGTTGTTTATAAAAGAGGTTAGTGACACTTTTGAAATTGCTTTGAAAGAGTGAATTCCAACAAGGTTTTTCCATGTAAAGTGGAAATAATATTGGAATAATATAATTAATATGAGTGATAAGTTATATTTATTGACATAAAATGGGGTTTAACAATGTTTTTTTTCATTTTCACACTTTATATACTATGTATAACCATTAATTAATCTTTTTTTTACCATAATCGCTATAAATAATTCTAACTTATTTCACTAATTAATTTTGTAAAAAAATATGTTAAATAAATTATAAATTGGAAATTATGATTATTAAAAATATGAAATCTATATTTCCAAATTCAATTGAATTAATTTTAATAAATTAATTTAAAATTAATCATAGAAACATGTAGAAAAAATTGTTTTTAAGGGAAAATATCAAATATTTACAATGTTTTGATATTCAATTTCAACATGAAATTGACTAAAATAACCTAAATTGGATTTAAAGATGTATAATGGTACCAAATATACTTCAAAACCAAAATAAAATATAATTTTACTAAATAAATAAATCAAGAGAAAATACAATTTTCAATTGACAGTCATCATTTTTTCTTATACATCAAAAAATGAAATATTTTAGAAAAATACAAATACATCACATAGAGAAAATTTTGAAATTAGTAATTCAAAAAAGAATTATTTTTGTCAAAATAATTTCCCTAAACAGTGAAAATTTATTGATATTATTATTCACAGAAGACATAAAAATAAGTTTTTGAGGAAATAGTATTTCCAAATCATATGATGAATTCACCAAAAATTATATATTTCAGTATTAATATTTTTATTTATATTAAAAAATTATATTTAAAAATTATTGATTAAAATTAATATTACTAATTTTACTAGATATGTTATAACTATATGTTTTAAATAACAATATTAATAAGATATCAGAGTTGTGTTAAAAATTAATGTCAAGTGTAATGCAAGATAAGATGGTGTTACATACAGAACTAGATTATATTAGTGTTTCTCATAATCAATATTGAATTTTTGTACCATTAAATTCAAGACATCAAATAAATTTAATTTATTTGAAAAAATTAAAAAAATACTCAATGTGTTATATTTATGAATGAGTTGCGATGGCAAAAATTCAAATGTGAAATAGTGGTGACATGAACTGGAATCCCAGGTTTCTATGAGAATGATAAGATGTGATGAGGTGGATTAATGTAGGGTTCATTTATGGTAGTATTTGGAAAAAAGTTTGATTCCCTTCATCGTTAGGATACTATAATACAATAGATATTTGACTGTGATATAATTTCTGAGGTATCTATGGTTGAGTTGTGATGTTATGTAATAGGTCAAGTACTTATGGTCATGATTAGATGTGACATGATATGATTTGACCATTTTGTGGTATATTGAGGTTTTTTGTTATATAAATAAGTTATGGGAACCCCAATACCTATAATGTTGTTGTGTGACTGTGGAAAATTAGTGGGAAAATTTTGTGGGGTACCCTTTTTCGAAATGATTTATATTATGTTATTATACATGGATTCTGTTATTTGGTCAGAGTGCCTTAGTGAGTATAGGTTACAATAGTTGTTCTACATTGGTGTTATTGGTTCTTATATTTCCTTATGGGTCTATTAGTGTGATCTCTCCATATGCTTAAAAGATTCTTTGGTAATCCAATAATGTATACTCATATTATTACCATTTATATATAAACAGAATTTCTGGTTTCTAGGAGGACTATGTGGAACATCATAGACATTACTAGCGTGTACCTTTGGGTTTTTACTATGTCTCTACCTTATCTTTAATTTTGGGTATTTACTTTTTAGAATTTTGTCTATACCTGTTTCATTTTTAAATCCACTATTGGATAATTTTAGGAATTATTATACATTATGTAATGGATTTTCTTATAGTTTGTTCATCCTATATCATTATCATGTTTATTTGTAGAGGTTAATTCCACCCATTTGTGATATTTTCATACCCTCAGTGCTAGACTCTATCCCATGGACAATGGGAGGCAAGAATAGAAGGACATTATGTATATGCCTTAATTATAGAATATATGGGGGGGAGGGGTACCTATGAAAATAATACTTTTTTACATAAAAATATAGTAGGAAATTTCATTAATAAAATTTTATGAAATGAAATATCTGGTTTAAATAAATATATTTTTCTCTATTCACAAAAACATATATCTTTTTAGAAAAAACGTAAATTTCATCCTAAGATAATATTAACACACTAATTTTAAAAAAAAATATTATTTCATGTAAAACTTATTATAACTATTGAAATTAATTATAATGTCCGTATGTAAAATTTCATAACTACCATTTTTGAAGCAGAAATATTTTTGAAACATAATGTGACATTAATGAAAATTTAGTACTTATTTATTATTCATTATTCAATACATTTTCAGTATTTAAAACCTTTAGACATATTTTTCATTAGATGGTTATTAATATTCATACCTTTAAATTTAATGGATTGTTTTTAAAAAAATACTATATTACAATCCATTTAGACTCAGGGTTTCCTTTAAACAAATCTATCAAATAAGTCATGTTTACTTCCAAAGAAATACTTATAAATCATTTTGGTATTACAAAAAACATTCAATAACAATGATATTCTATCGAATAAGAATAATTATAAACTTTTTCCAATGATTTATGAAGGAATGTTGGGAATTCAAAATTAAATTTCATTATTTTTAAATGCAGGAAAATTTAATTCATCAACCTTTGAAATTGTTGTACAAAAACTAATACACTTGGAAATTTTCTATATGGGGGAAATATTTACACGGCACATGCAATCTAGGGAGATCTTTGAAATTCAGGTTCATTATTACTAATATTTATTTCTTTTAAAAATGGTTTGAAGTTATACCATTAACGAAATTTAGAATGGAAGAAATCATAAATTTAAAAATGATTAATATTATTATCATGTATATAGTCAATCATAAACTAGTGATTGAAAAAATATAAATTTCTATGATTCAAAATTAATAATTATATATAAAGACTATAATATTCAGTTTAGCCACCCATATCACTATCATGATTTGATTAATGAAAAGATAGAGTCATTTATTGTCACGAACCAGATCTAGTCACCACCGAATCCAGTGCCAAACCTGGCCCGTGAAAAGGCCCGAAGGGTGTTCCCAATCCCCACGGGCTGGCACAAGTGCCCGGGCATCATAAAATGAAAATTGGGAACGATTCACCCGAGTTTATAAACATAGAACAACAAAAGAATCCAATAAAATGAATCTGGATTTTTCAAACCAAAAAATCTTTTACATAAATTCAGAACTGAATTACATAGCATAAAACAACTCAAAAAGACTATAACAAAGGTACAAAACCAAAATGAAACAACCCAAGAATCTGAATGGAAAGGGGAACCACCCTCAAGCCATCTCTACAAGACTTCGCCACCAAAGACCTGCTAGAAACCCAAACCACTAGAACAAAAAAACTGTACCCAACCTGCGACATCAAAGATAACATAGTTTACTTACACCCAAGGGTGTAAGTAGGGTGTGATCCAATTCCCAGTAGGATACCACCAATAAGATATTCCATGTGATAAACATTCAAAGAAGAAAAGCATGCATGTTTTCAAAAACATGTAATTTCTAGTTACAATTTCTAAAAGATACAACTTAAAAAAAATAGTTTTCAAGAGGGCTAATTTAAAGAATAAACACTTTTAAAATAGATTAAAAAGGTAATTAATTTTACATCAAAAAATATACCATATTCCGATGGTATGTATAAAGGATCTAATGAGCACAAGAAATAAGAAATAACCCATAGGCACTAACTTGCTGTGGGTCCCAGGTACCACGTATCTCAGTGAGAGTAACAGCAAAAAAAATATCTATTCTCGTTCATGAGCCACTAGTAGGGAACATATTTTTTTTTTGTGGTTACTCTCACCGAGATACGAGGTACCTGGGACCCACATCCAGCTAGTGCCTAGGGGTTATTTCCTATTGCTTGTGCTCATTAGATCCTTTATACATACCGTCAAAATATGATATATTTTTGGATATAAAATTTAGTAGCTTTTGAATCTATTTTAAAAGTGTTTATTCTTTAAATTTTCCCACTTGAAAACTATTTTTTTACGTTTCATCTTTTAGAAATTGTAACTAGAAATTACATGTTTTTGAAAACTTGCATGCTTTTCGTCTTTGAATATTTATCACAAGGAATATCTTATTGGTGGTATCATACTGGGAATTGTCTCACACCCTACATACACCCTTGGGTGTAAGTAGACTTGGTTATCTTTGATGTCACAGGTTGGGTACAGTTTTTATTGTTCTAGTGGTTTGGATTTCTAGCAGGTCTTTAGTGGCAAAGTCTTGTGGAGATGAATTGAGGGCGGTTACCCTCTCCATTCGAATTCATGGGCTGTTTCATTTTGGTTTTTTACCTTTGTTATAGTCTTTTTGAGTTGTTTTAAGTTACGCAATTCAGTTCTGGATTTTTGTAAAAGATTGTTTGGTTTGAAAAATCCAGATTCGTTTTATTGGATTCTTTTGTTGTTTTATGTTTATAAACTTGGGTAAATCGTTCCCAATATTCATTTTATGATGCCCAGGCACTTGTTCCAGCCCGTGGGGATCAGGAACGCCCTTCGGGCCTTGTCACAGGCCATGTTTGGCACTAGTTTCGGTGGTGACTGGATCTGGTTCGTGAAAAAATGGTATCAGAGGAGGTTTTCTCTCTTTGGGTCATGTAATTTGGGGAACAGTAGAGATAGTCTGGAGTTAGGATTTTGGGGACTTGGAATTTTTGTTATGTGTAGTGTGTCTGATCACCACACCTCATGACAGGATTCAAGTCTCTAGGGGAAGTCAGAACCTTTCGTTGTCCTTTGGTTTTTTTAATGATGATTAGGGGAAATGAAAAGAGAGTTAGGTTAATAGTCTCAGTAAGCTCGCAAGGCCTGGAAATCCATGTAAAGTTGTGGATATTCCCTAGAACACTCGCTGTGATAGTGAAGTGATTGGAATATGGACACCAACCATATGTCCAAGTCACCCAATGAAGCTAGTTTCCTCTCACATTTTCTTGTGTTCTTTAGGTTTGAAATATTGGAACTTTGGTTTTAAAGTGACTTGGTTTTAAGAAGTGTAAAGTTTTTGTGAAATGATTTTCAAATAAATATGGAATGGTTTGATTTATGAAATAGTGGAAATAAATATTCAGAATTATTTTGAAATGGAAAATGGTGTGCTTACACCTCTTTTGAAAGCAGAAACTATACTGAAGTTGGTTTTGAAAAATTGTTTCCAAAAGTGTTTTCTAAACTATCATAGGGAGTTTTGTTGGGATGAGATTTTATGAAATTGATGTCAATAACATGAAATTGAGTTCTTGTATAAAATTTTGTGTCTTTATGAAAATTTTAGTAATATTTGAATTGGGATTTGGATCTCCAGGTTAGCAGTTTTGAGAAAAAGGATGTGTTGGTTGACCTTTTTGGTTTTGAAAAGTGGAAAGAATCATTGTTTTAACCTTTGGTATTTCTATGAGTGACCAAATGCATGGGGTTATATGGGATGATGGATGGTTGATGACATTAATTGATGAGTGTCGGGGCTGATATGAGAAGGGTGCCCGATGTGGCACAAAAACATGCATGTGTGAGGCCCATGGGGTACTATTGGTGGATACGCTTACTGCTAAACCGTTTGTTTTCAAATAATTGGTTATAAAGAAAAAGATGATGTCTTGATGAATAGTTTTGTATGGTTTTTATTATGGGTTTTTGAAAATGTTGATGTTGTGGTATGTTTTGAGTCCAAGAACCCCTTCAGTTTGAACTGTGTTTTGGGTTTGTGTTTGGTCAGTAAGCTGTGTTATAGGGATGGTTAGTTTTATCTTTTGACAAATGTTTTGTGATGCCTTTACAGTGGTTGAATTCATGTGTTTGGATATGGTTTGTGGCATGTTTTGACCAATGGACCAGCTTGGTTGGGTCCTTGGTTTCTATCATGGGATATGGTGCACCCCCATTAAGGATTAATGCACAACTGAAGTGCAACCCGTATTGTTTTTCCATTGGAAAAACCTCAAGTTGATCAATATAAAGAATATATTATCTTTCATTGTTGATTGAGTCTACACACATTCATTTCATTGATTTTTGGTTCCTCTTGTAGTGGGATAGTGCTTGTGGAAGGTTGAAAGAGACCTTAGTTTCTTAAGTTTCATGATTCATCGAAGGTGGAAGTGTTCTTTGGTTGTTAGTGTGGATGAGTTTCGTGATGGTGTCTAAGAGTGCCTCTGGGTTCTTCATAGTTTCCTTGAAGCAAGAGTTATTATTAAACCACCAATTTTGAGATTTTGGTCATGATAGGATATTGTGTCCACTTTTTGGTCTTGTATGTTGTTTAGGGACTTGGAATACGGTCATGTTCCATATATTGTTTCTATCAATCGCAAGGGTCATGTTCAGTGACGTATTGTGATGTTGTGTGCTCTTTTGACTGTAAAGATGAAGGTCACACAACCTTCAGAGGCTCTATGTTATGTTGAGAGTATGTCTCCCTTGAGAAGAACATCAAATCCTCTATGTTAGAGGAAGGTGTTTATATGTGTCCTGCCCTTCTATTGTTTCTCACCCAAAGAAACAAGGTGCTATGTATGTGCATCTTCAGATCCCTTGTTTCATTGAAATGTCTGGTTTTGGTAATGTGAGTTATAAAGTGTGTTATGTCTTGATGAACCCATCTGGGTATGCGGTGTAGTTGTTTGTGGCATCGAAAGAAGAAGTTCCATATAGGGGTTTCCACAACAAAACTGCGAGGCCGAAGATGCTTCAATATTTTGAGCTCCAGCCATAGGTCCTGGAGAAAAGCTAGCACGTAGTCAGGGGAAACCCCAGTGTCATTTAAACCCTTGTACAAAGTCATATCCTCAGTAGGAAAGATAAGATGATTTTAAACCTATGGTGTCATCATCTATCTTCTGTTGTTCATGTTCAGTGGAAATAGGTGGAGGGCCTTATACCCATGTCATCGCCCAATGTTATTCCCTCCCCCTTGGTTTCCATTGAGTCTTTAGAGAAAGGTATGAATTTCGGCTCGATAGGTTGACCACATGGTTTGCACTTGGTTAGTAGTGACCATGCCCCAAGAAACAATGTAGATAGAAGAATCCCCACTATTAGTTAATGGTTTCCCAAACCGTGCAGACTAACCACGTGGTCATCCCAACTCTTTATAGTTTGGGGTCATTCTGTACCGGCCCATGCTGGTCGATTAAGATGGTTGGTTCTCATGGTGGGGAGCCTATTTTTGTTCCCCCATACCAATAGCTTAGACTTATCCATGGTCTTGGATTGGTGGTAGGTAGTATCTTTCATATCTATCAAGCTACCTAAATCTTCCTTGGGTAACTATTGATATTGGAGAGTTCCCAATGGTTTAGTTATAGTAAGGTAAATGTATCCTTGTTTAATGTCGTTGTTCGTTTGGGTGAATTTCTTGAATCGTGTTCGGATAGTGTTTGAGGAGTTTTCCTTTGGGATAAATCTTGAATGTTCTTGATTATTTTAAGAAAGTGGTGTATGTTTTTGTTTTGATGTATTCCTTCCTTAATTGATCACTTGAGGTGTTTTGGCCTTTGGGGGCGAAACTTGGCAAGAGGGTACATCTTGGTTTATCGGTTGGGTTTGGTTTTCTTATCTGGCCTTTCTGTAGCTTTCTAGGGACGGGAATTTTTCATGGTGGGGAGAGTTTTCAAATACATGACTTATTTTGAAGTTAAATTTCATTTATTTTTCTTTAATTCTTTGTTTTGGATGGTTTCCAAAGGTTTTATGGAGAAATAGATGAGTTTTCATGAATTGGGCCAAACCATGAGCCCAATTCCAAATTTAAAAATAAATTTAGTTTCTTTTATAACTTTTTCATTTTTTAATATTTTTCCCCCATTATAATTCGTAAATGGTCTCCTCTGACCTATTAACACCAAAATATAAATTTTGAGCCTTTATAAATCCATAATCATGGTGGATATGGATTTTTTTTAAGATTTTGGGCTTGCCCGAAAGCCAATTTCCTACATTAAAAATAATATTTAATTTTTCAAGATCCCCTTCACTATTTGTGTTTTGTCGGTGATTGCAACTTTCCCTCGAGCCCATTTACCTTATCCACGGCCCCAAACTCTCATCCCCCTATTTCGAGCTCGGTTTCATCGAGAAATGGGGAGAAACGTATCTGGATTGAACAAATTTCCGTTATTTGAGGAGTTAAATTGATCCTTTAATAACTCCTTTGATTTTTATTATTTTCCCCCCATTCCAGTTCCTACATGACCTAATCATTATTTTTCGAAACTACATTAAATTTTTATCTGTTTTAAAATTCAGATTATGGTCTATTTTGGGTCGTTTTATTCAAGATTGTATTGGGTAAGTGATTCCTTCTTGGTTTATTTCTTTTTCCTTAGGGTTTCCTCCCTCCTTCATTATGTTATAAAATTTCCAGAAGTTAGGGTTTGATACTAGGGTTTCATTTGGTGTATTTGTGGTAAAATATTGTGATCTAGGTCTGAAATTATCTTCCTTGTGGTGTGGCGGTTGTGCGGTTGACGTTTCGAACCATGTTTTGAGGGATTTGACACTTCCGGTAGGTGATTCCGTGTGTAATCATTTCTAGATGAGTTAGTTTGCATGAATTAATTATTATGAATTTTCATAATATGCTGTGTTTGGGGAGAAAATGTTTTATGTTGGATTTGGTTAAGCATTTATTTTTATAGTTTCATTTTAGCTTAAAATTTGGTATTTTTCATGTGTAAACCTTTGGGTTTTGTTTGGGATTGATTTATAACATATGAATTTGGTTAAATAAATCTTGTTTGGGTTGAAAATTATGATAAGGTGGGGTATTGGTGTGCCAATAGGTCTTAAAGAGTTTTTAAGGGTTTAAGGTGTGAAACTTTATTGTACTTCTTGAAAGTGATTTTGAAAATGTGTCTGTTTCATGTGGAAATTTTGTGCTACAGTTTGAGGTATTTGTATAACACATGGGGGTTGTTCAATAAATGTTTTTGGGGCTTCCAATTCTGTTTTGAATTTGTATTTGGGTGATTTTGTCCTTGAAATATGGTTTTGAAATGGGTTTTATTTGAAAATCATTCATACACTATTTAGAATTGTGTTATGAAAGTTTTGAGTGGTTTAATGATTTATGTAAGTGGTGAAACCATATTGGAAAACTGTTTTGGATTGTTTATACTTTCAAATGATCCTTTTTAAATGTGAATAGTTCTATTATGTGATGTTTATCATATTTTTAGGTACTTCATACAAATGTTAAAGGATGTGTTGGATTGAGAAATTTATGAAAAAAGTGTTGTGGGCTATTTTGGTGTGAGTTTGATTTCAAAATACATTTGAATGAAAAGTGGAATTTGTGACTTATGTGATGTACATGGGGCTATTTGGTTAATTTGTGATGTGTAAGTGATATCTAAATGTTAAAAATATATTCATGGCTTGTTGAACATGTTTGAGCACAAAGGGAAAACCCGTGTATCTAGGTGGGTGGACGTGTACTAGTATGCTAGTGAATCCGTGGGGTGTGGCCTCAGTTTCACATAGAAAGATTGATGCTTACAACTCTAACTAAACTATGATGATGATGATTGGGGACCACTAGGTTATGGGTATGTTTCCTACTAGTGGCTCGTGCACGAGAACATATATTTTTTTGTGGTTACTCTCACTGAGATACGAGGTACCTGGGACCCACAACTAGCTAGTGCCTAGGGGTTATTTTCTATTGCTTGTGCTCATTAGATCCTTTATACATACCGTCGGAATACGGTATATTTTTGGCTGGAAAATTTAGTAGCTTTTGAATCTATTTTAAAAGTGTTTATTCTTTAAATTAGCCCACTTGAAAACTATTTTTTTAAGTTAAATCTTTTAGAAATTGTAACTAGAAATTACATGTTCTTGAAAACTTGCATGATTTTAGTCTTTGAATGTTTATCACATGGAATATCTTATTGGTGGTATCCTACTTGGAATTGTCTCACACACTACTGACACCCTTGGGTGTAAGTAGACTTGGTTATCTTTGATGTCACAGGTTGGGTATAGTTTTTTTGTTCCAGTGGTTCGGGTTTCTAGCTGGTCTTTGGTGGCGATGTCTTGTGGAGATGGCTTGAGGGCGATTCCCCTTTCCATTCGGATTATTGGGCTGTTTCATTTTGGTTTTGTACCATTGTTACAGTCTTTTTGAGTTGTTTTAATCTATGTAATTCCGTTCTGATTTTTTGTAAAAGATTGTTTGGTTTGAAAAATCCAGATTCGTTTTATTGGATTCTTTTGTTGTTTTATGTTTATTATCTCGGGTAAATCGTTCCCAATTTTCATTTTATGATGCCCGGGAACTTGTGGCAGCCCGTGGGGATCAAGAACGCCCTCCGGGCCTTGTCATGTGCCAGGTTTGGCACTGGTTTTGGTGGTGACTGGATCTGGTTTGTGACATTTATCAAAACTCAATACAGTGTCCTTCAATGTATGGTGGGTACAGACAATAAATCATGGAATAATGAGCTCCCATAAACTATAAATACCCCTACCAATGTTTCTCGGAGCCGGTGCCTTTCTCTATTACATTGGAATAAGATACAAGAGATCACATCCCCAAGGATTGAATAGTTTTGTAGTTTCGAAAAACTAAATACATACTTCAATTTTACAATATAATTTAAAATATAAATTATTTCATGGTGAATACTTTGAGAACACAATTATTATCCACGATTAAACTTGTATATCTGATATAAAACCATATTATCATCATAGGGAAAAATAAAACATAATAAAGGGGTGATATCAGAGGCTATGTACGGGTAATAATATAATAGAAGATATCATAAATAAACATAAACTATAAGGGAAAGAGAATTACAAATAATACATGCCATTAAAACATAAAGAAGAGAAAAATATATAAGAAATAAAAGTAGGTAAAATAATTCCACATAAATAGTCACTTGAGAATGAATGTTAAACATGAATACTCTACTAGTCTAATAATCACATGGAATAAAA
The DNA here is from genome assembly GCA_963277665.1 of Viscum album. Lineage (NCBI taxonomy): Eukaryota > Viridiplantae > Streptophyta > Magnoliopsida > Santalales > Viscaceae > Viscum > Viscum album. The sequence continues at coordinate 54,496,759 of OY728126.1, forward strand.
ATAACTAATCTCATATTAAGGTAATGTATAATGTGTGACATCATAAACATACTATCTAGGATTCTTCAAATGAATTTATTAATGTCAAGGATTTATGATAATAATATTATAAATTGATATGTATTAGAAACAAATATAGCTAGTTTGTCTCGTGAAACCTATCGATGCATCGAGGGGCTATAGAGGCCCCCAATAAAATCATACTAATTACCATTTATTCCTCATATTAAAGAGTTGAAACAAAATAAACATATATATATATATATTCATATTTAATCAAGAAAATGAAATGTAAATAATTTCCCCAATCAGTAAACATAATCATAAAATATCCAGAGTAATATAGAGAATGGTATCAAGATAGTGCATCCCTAGTAAAAATTATCATAATCCATTATAAAAATTTTGGTAAATAGTTTCAAAAAATATCAACATCAATTAATAATAAGAAATTGATATAATGGTTACCCATATAATGAAATGAGTAGCATAATCTTTTTATAATGCATAAAAAATTAGCGTATCATAATGGTGTCCGTGATAGAAATGATTAAAATCACAAATGGAAAATAATAAGATAAAATAGTGATATATCATGATAATTAATGTCCAAATGAAGTGATAAAATGTAAAAAAACTATTTAAAAGAGTTTATAAATGAGCCACCACTATGCCGTTTAAGGAAAAATATATAACTCTATAAAGTGGAAAAGGAAAAACACTATGAATAAAACAAGAAATGAAATAAGATAATTTTTCAGGAAAAAATTATGTTTTTTTAAAATACATGTGGAAAAGAATATATTATATAGTGTACTTTAAAATGGTATTGAAATTCAATGGACCCATTTTAATCAGACATCCCTATGAGGAGGAATCGAGAATTGTTCCATATAAAAAATGCATTTCTCTATAAAAGAATGAACAATTGAGTTAGGTACATATTTATGGAATATAAAAAAATAATTTTTGATTATTATATAATAATAATTAGTAATTAAATTTGGGTAAATGGAGATAAAGAAAAACATAATGGAAAGGACAATGTTTCTGGGAGAATCCCTTTCTACTTTAAAATCAATTGAATCGCATGCCCCATTAAATTAATAACAAAAAATAAAACATTGAATTACATTATAATAAATTTATTAATTATATGATTTATCAAAGGATATAATATAAACACCACACACAAGAAATTAGTGGTGAAAACGCATTTCTCACACAAATATAAGTGTGATGAGAAATCCTTTACCATATGTACAAAAATTTTTTCCACTTGCACTTAATGTATAGGATAATGAAATTAGATTCATTAATAATTTAATTATAAACCTATTAAAAATTTATTAATGCTCTTATAATTTTATTAGTTTTATTTATTTCATTTTCGAAGAGTTATAATATTTAATTTCGTTATTTGATAGTGTTCATTTCCTAGGTTTTCATGATTGGTTCACTTTTATACATATAAGAATGATCTTGGAAAATGGGAATAGTTATCCAGAATTGAAATTATATTTTAATAATGAACTTACAAAAGATGAAATTTTATTATATATCATTTTATTTCTATATATGAGGTTCATTCATTAGATAAAACATTATTGAAAATCGTTTAGATTATTTTGGGGTCAATTCAATCATCACGTAATGGTTTTGTTTTATTTATTAATATTATGTATATATACTGCTTATAGAATAGTAAATATGTTGTAATATAAATTTTATAGTCTTGTTTAAATATTAAAATGGTATTTTTACCATCATTGAATGTGGTATTAGAAATTGAAAAATCACTATCCACAAAGGTGGTGAATCGACACCTCGCATGCAATGTTTAAGGATAAGATAAGAGAATTGATGGTGGATATATGATTAACAAAATAACATTACAGTATATATAAGAAACTTGATATATCATTTTACTTTTTACTAGGGATTTTAGGTATTTATAATAAAATAAATTAAAATAAAATTGAGAAAGAGAGTGTGTGCATCTGAGATAGAGAAGGTTTTACCTCTTGAGTGTTGTCTCCTTGAGAACCTACTAAAGTGACATGGAAATGGTATTTTGGGGAGGCCAAAAAGTCCAAAAACATGGTTAGATTTTTTGGACAGTAATTGTGTATAATATTACAAATCTCCAAGTCAAGTAATGTGTGAGAAGAAGATGTGGTGAAGGGTGGAATTTATATGGATAAGAGAGGGGTGTGTCTGAATATTAATACATTTGTTTATTATTTTGGATGAATACTATCTATAGTGATGATTATTATGACAAATTAGAATAACTAGATCATGTGGGGTTTATATAATAATCACTTACATTATCCATGAGTCAATAATGACTCAACAAATTCAATTATTTAATTATAATGTGAAATGCCATAAATTAACATATTTCTCTATTCTTGAAAAATTCCACTATTTTAGTAAAATCCTTAAAAGTCACCTTGTTGTTTTTCAGTGTTGATTTAAAAAATGGACTATATTGTTATAAAATATCTTTATAAATATGTGAAATATATTTTTAATTAAAATAACGAATTATTAAAAAAATATCGAGTTAAAAATTATAATGGATTTTTTGACATACCAAATAATTAATTTATGTCTCAAAAAATTATGTTATAATCATAAAAATAAAAAATACTAATTTATGAATATATTTTTTGAAAATAAATTTTCTTCAAAATCATGATGTTAGTTATAAAATTGAAAATAAGAATATATATTTCACCAAAATACCAATAGTTATTTCTTCTATTTGAAAATATTTATTTTCTTATTGCATGATATATATATATATATATTATATTTTCATTCATAAGATACATAATTTTTATTTATAAAATAATTTGTGAAGTTATTATTCTAAGGGACACATTATTATTCCTAACAGTGAAATAACTATTCATAATGGTTGTTTTAATATTTAATAATATATCATGATTTTAATCTCGATGTTTAGTAAAACATAAGGTTTCAAAGAATTCAAATTAACATGTGACATACCATAAAATATGGTGGTGTTAACTTCTACAATTATTCAGTAAATTTACTCTTCATAATTTTAAATTTTACTATGAAAATCAGAGGCTGACACTTGAAAATTCTTTTATGGGAAACCCCCATCAGAAATAGTGTTAATAATATATCCTTTTAATTATAGGTAATAGAAAATTTATAAGGTCACTAAAAAATTATTATTTAAAAAAGGGTGAAACTAGTGGTAAGTGAAATTCTAGAAAGGTTAGAAATATGTAATAATTATGTTCTGATAGAGAGTGATAAAGAGCATGATCGCTGGAAAGTTAACTATCACAAAACCATATATTTGTGATTAGTTTAATGACCCTTAATTTTTCAGAAAGATAAGTAATACTATGTTTTTTGTACAAAATTATTTTTCCCTAGAGTTAAGGGATTAATTTTCTATTCAAATAATAATTTTAGATAATAGTTACATATTATTACATTCCATTTCATAAGCTTTATTACATACTTTGGATGTGCTTAGATTTATTTCCACTTGTTTTCATACACTAGTAGATGGATATTCTAAAAGAATTGTATTTCCTAAAAAACTTCCATTAAATGATTCATAAGTCATTCCATTGGACTTTAAATATTTAATAATAAAAAAATTTAGAACATTATTTCTAATATGATAAATCATACTACAATTCTATACAAAAATCCCCTTAACCCATTCCATATGTATTCTATCTTATAACTTATCCAAAACATGCCGGTAAAAATTTAATGACCAAAAACATTGTAGGATTGTCACTATATTTCCAAAATCTACAAGAAATTCGATTACTCAGACAACCTAATGATTATCATAATGTTAGATAAAAAAGTATTTATACATTTATCAATTAAAAAATGGAAACATGAATTCAACTAGGAGTAAAATTCTTAGGTTGTTAAATATTTTCGTTAAATCCAAATATTTAATAATCCATGAAAAATATCATAGAGTATTAAATGACTAACCACATTCATGGTCACCAATACTATAAGTATATATTTATCATTATTATTTCATCATCAAGAACATATTAAGTGTTATCTTCCCTCAATCACCTATTTTCCAAATGATCAGATTTCCACTGAATCAATTTTTTTAGTATCATTGAACACACAATATTAAATAACTAATGAAGAAGTACTGAAATATAGTCTTTATATACTTAATAATTCATACAACCATAATATCATTGATTAATATACTCTTATAATATAATTCTTGAATCAATATTGAAGAACATTAATCATTTAATTCACTAGTAGCAACAACATAATATTGACTTTTATCCCTTAACTTGTTATGGGATATATGTATTTGGCCCTTAGAGAATATTCTTTTATTGTTCCCCATATCCTTATAGTTGAATAATTAATCATTAGGAAATTCTTTATTTCATTATAAATCCAAATAATGGTATCATTTTCTCTACAATTGATGAAAAATGATATTTATTTTAAGAATGTATTAGTGGGTTTCCATCCAAAATTATCAGATGTTTTAAAATCTATATTTCTTTTCTTAACTTTATCCATATTTTTATCGTTCATCCTAATCTTCTATTTCTTCCTCTTGAAGTCACAGGAAATTTATAATTCTTCCTATATCTTTATAGCACATAATACTACATCATCATATGATGAGAAATTTTGATAGACCAATTCCCTTCGAATAATGTTCTTAATCCCAATGAATATTATGTTAATATTTCTCCTCAGTTTATGTATGTTATCTGCAATATGCCTTGATAATATTGTAAAGTTGACTTCATATTTAGAAATATTATCTTCCTCCTTTTGTCTCACACTCATGAACTATCTCTCTATATCTTATTGTAGTTCATGAGGGAAAGAGTTTTCCCAGGAAATTTTCTCCATGTCCTCCCATTCCATGTTTTATATTTCATCATCATCCTTAGTGTTTTTAATTAACAAACATCATTGATCCACATATCGCAATAAATGATAAAGAACCATGAAAACCCTAATCATTTCACTACTTCTAAAATAATGTAATATCTTTTTCTAAGTAACATATACATTTCTCAACTATAAGTAAATTTTTAGTCTTATTGAATTATGTAGTATCCTGACACATACCAAGATATTACATTGTCAGACCAGATTTTGGATCTGTAGACTGCTCTATATGACCAAAGTTATTTCTCATAACTATAGTCTACTATCTCAATATGATTATAATTTGTTTATATATATATTTAACACCAATTATATCATAATTATATTTCATAGGAGTAAAATCCCAACATTGAATACCTTTACTGATGTGGTTTCTATTCCATCGAATGTGCATCATTTTGAAATAATGTAATACACAAGATTAGATCCTGACATTATGAAACATAATGTATCATCTCAATACTAGTGAATCACATAACCATAAATTGAAAATAATGGTATAAATACACTCTAAATCATAATGATAGTTTCTTTTGGAATATTTCAAAATTATATCATAGGGTTTCTTTTTATAATATATGATTTCCAAAATTTAGTCTATAATGTTTCAACAGTTGTTTCTTTAATACCAGCTATATAGATCTCATCCGCAATAACCCGAAGCAAGTGCCTTTCTTAATTACATTAGCATCATATAAAAGAAATCACATCTTAAATGATCAAATAGATTAGTAGTTTTGGAAAATAAGATACATATATGTATTTTACATTACAATATAAAATATAAAGTATAATATAGTGAAAACTTTAAGAATTCAATTATTCTACATGATTAATCCTACATATCAGACACAACAAATATCTTAGTATACTATGGGAAAATTGAATAGAAGAATGGGGTGATATCAGATGTTCATTATGGGTATGAATATAGTATAATATACTATAAATAGTCATAAAAAACAAGTATATTTGAAAAACAAAAAACACATTCTATTTGAACATAAACATGACGCTAATATGGTAAGAATAAAACCTGATCAAATAGTCCCATTTAAATAACCACATGATAATGAATATTAACCATGAATATTCTACTAGTTGAATAATCACATGGAATATCAATAAATAATATCTTAATTAAGGAATACATAATGAAAACATAATAAAACTACAATAAAGGATTCAAGCTAATAATTTATTACTGTCAAGGCTTTATGCTATGAATCTAATGAATGTATAAGGCCTCAGCCACAACCATATCCAATTTGTCTCATGAAAACTTCTAAGGAATCTACGGACTATAGAAGGATCTTACCAAAACATAATAAGTACAATCCATTACTTATATGAAAGTTGTGAAACATAATTAATATTTTTATTCATATTGAAACAAGAATATGAAATGTAAGTAATATCCCCAATCAGAGAATCATAGTAAAAAAATATCCTGTATATTTTTGAAAATGGCATCAAGATAATACTCTTCAGTCTAAATGAGCATAAAACATTCAATAAAATATGTTATGTAGTATAATAATAGATCAACCTCAATTAATAATAATAAATTAATATAAGTGTTTCCCATGGAATGAAATGGGTATTTTACTCATGTTATAAAGGATAACGAATCAAAATATCATCTTAGTTTCCATAAATGAATGGATTAAAATTATACAAGGAAATTAATAAGGTAAAATAGACATATATCAAAATAGTTGATTTCTAAATGGAGTGAAAACATTTAAAAATGGTTTTAAAGAAACTTTCGAAATGTGTAACATTAGTAAGGTTTAATAAAAAATATAAGATTCATAAAAGAGTATAAAGGTATAATTGATTTCATAAAATAATAAATGAAGTAATAAAATTTTTCATAATAAAATGTTTTATTTTAGAAAAATATTTATTTCTTAGTACATATTAAGAGGTTTTCTTGTAAATGTGTATGAAATTGGGAAGATCCCTTTAAATGGGATTTCTTATCGTGAGGAATAAAAAAACCATATAAAACATGTTTTTACCCAGAAAAGAATGGATAATTGATCTAGGTAAATTATTATTGAAGCATACAAACATAATTTGTTATAATTAAAAAAATTATTAATTAAATTAATTTAAAGGGAGAGAAAGTGTACCCTGGAGGAAAAAATGGAGGTGTTGGGAGAGCCCCTTACCACTTTGTAATGAATCAAATTGTTTTCTAAAAAAAATTAATAATCATAAAATGAAACATTGAATTACATAATTATAAAATTATCAATAATATTATGTATCAAATTTCAAAATATGAACAGCACAGAAAAGAAATAAGTGGTGAATAAGTCATATCTCAAAGAAATAAAATTGAGATGAGAAATCCCTTACCTTATGTCTGAATGTGTTATGTACTATCACTTAATTTCCAAGATAAAGAAATATGATTGATTAAAACTTTTATTCATAAAATATTAAATTATTATTTTATATGTAATAATTTTATTTTTTCCATTAATATCCTTTTTAATGAGTTATAAGATTCAAATTCTTCATTTTGATGTGTTTGTTTCCTTGGTTTTGATGATTGGTTCACATGTATACATGTGAGAAAGATAATTTAAAATGGGAACAGTTATCTATAATTGAAAATATATTTTATTAAGGAACAGAATTTTTTTAACACTCTTATATATCATTTAATTTCCATATATGATGATTATTCATGAGATAGAATGTTAATGAATACTGTTTATATTATTTTGGATTTTTTTCGATCATCAAACATTAGTTTTGTTTTATTAATTAATATTATGTATATATAAATGTTTTTAAATAGAAAATAAGTTTTAATATATATTTAAAATATGTTTTAATAATTATAATAGTTTTATGACCATACATAAAGGTGGCATTATATAAAGGAAGAAATCAGCATCCATAAAGGTGGTAAAACGACACCTCACAGAAGATGTTTTCATTTTTAGAAAAAATGAGTAAGATATGGGAATTTATGGTGGATATACCCTTAAAATAATAAAATTATAGTATATATATGTGATTTATAATTTGACTTTGGATAGGGTAGGTTAGGGAAGTATAATAATTGAAATTAAAATGAGAGAGAGAGAGAGAAACATTTATACCACTTGGGTGTTGTCTCATTGGGAACCTCATTATAGGATGTGGAAATAGTCTTTTTCCATGAATGAGAAGATCAAAATATGGGGACTAGGTTTGAGAGTCGAATAATAAAAAATATTCGAAAGATACATTTCCGATAATGTGTGAGAAGAGTTTTTGAGGGGTAGTATTTATAGGGAGAGAAGAGGGGTGTTTTTAATTTTTTTCATTTGTTTATAGTTTTGGATCAGGACTATAAATTGGAACAATTGATGGTACTAGGTAATAAAAATAGAGAATTTAACTTTGACATAATGGATACATACATTATCCACGACTCATGAATGACTATGAAAATTAATTAATTTATATATAATGTTAAATACAATAAATTAATGTGTTTTACTAATCATAAAAATTTCCTCTATTTCAGAAAAATACAAAAAATTCACTTTAACCATTTTTTAGATGTTTAGATTTTTAAAATAGACTACATTTTAGGAAAATAATTTTATACATAGGGGAAATTTAATTTTTAATTAACATTATCATATATTCAAAAAATACAGATTTTAAATTATAACTGATTTTATGACCCTTCAAAAAACAATTTGAGGTCTCATAAAATTATCTTACAACTAATAAGAAAAAAAATATTTATTAATGAATATATTTTGTGAAAGTAATTTTTTAACCATTATATTAATTAATAAATTGTTAATAATCTGTTACATTTCACAAAAGTACTAATACTTATTTTATCATTTTTAAAACATTTATTCACTTATTCAATGATATAAATATATATTTATTTTATTCATAAGATACCTATATTTTATTTATAATTTCATAGGTGAGGTTATTATTCTAATGGACACAATATTATTCCAAATAGTCATGTTATTATTCCTAACAATCATGTTAATATATTATAGTATATCACAATTTCCTCTCGGTGTTTAGTAAAACATAAGATATCAAAGATTTAAAATTTATTTGATAACTACCATAAAATATTGGGGAGTTTCATATAATATATGGATTTATCATTCCCTGACCAATAAAAATAGATAAATGACCCCATACTCAATTGTTTATTGGAATGACACATCTACTTAAGGGTAGTTTCCTCTATTTCACATCTCTATTTTGTAATTGAATATTAAAAATAAAACAATCTGAGAAACTAACAAATAAATAGGTCAATATTGATGTGAAATGGATATGTATATTGTTGAAACATGATATTCTATAAATCTATTTTACTCCAGTATAAATAATTAATTTCCTCCTCAACTCATTTTCCCTGAGGGATTTGTGTTATATCTATGTATTCATATTATAAATGGGAAGATAACACCAAATCTTGTGTAGAAATGTGAACAAACTAATGTTAAACATAAAGTAGACACTATCTGAGTTTCCTCCCACATTAAAATTGATGGAGAACATATTATTCCTACCAATAATGTATAGTTTTTTTAAAAAGCATCATTTCATAACATTAAAATGGGACTGTTAATTTCCATTATTAATGATTTTAAAACTACATAGAAATGGTTTTCGGCATATAGCCTTAAAAAAATAAAAAATTATTGTCTTAGACTTATAAAATTAAACAATTATGCATAAATGATCTCATTATATGAAACTAACATGCATAAAATTCATTTCCTTATCTAATAACATTAAATCTATGTAGTCCACTCAACATAAACATCATACTATATGGATTTTCCTACATTATATAATAGTAATAACTTATGTAAGAGTTGGAACTTATTAAGAGGTACTATTTTATGAATTTACCAATTATTATCGAGCATTACCTTCTAGAGGATGACACTAGGGTATGATAATTATATTTTCCCCATACACATGAAACAGATCTATCTAGAGAACTTCTTAAGAACTTTAAATTTCCTAATTATAATTATTTTAAGATGCATAATGATGCCCAGATACTCTATGTTAGGTGTATAAATGGATACAATCAACATTTTTACATAATTTTTACGAATTAACAAATTTATTTCCACTTATATACAATTTCCATATTCTATGACATTATATAATGAACCTCAAGCCTCTTATATGTGTATACACATAAATTATAGTTTTTTTCAAAACCTTAATCTAGAAAAAATGTATTTCTTGAGAATGAATTTTCTATAAATTCAAATATCATTCTGGGATATATACTAATTAGAGGGAGTTTTTACAAAAACTGAAAAAAAACATGATACTTTAAATATAATTCTATATACATGTGTTTCATAACTCTATATATACACTTTAGGTCATTCAATGATTATGAATTAGGATGAAGGCATTTAATTTTGATTTTTTCAGAAAATTCATTCATTTTATATTTCATTCCTTCTCAAACATGGATAATCATCCATTTTACTAATATGTATCATCTACATGATATATATATGTATAAATACCTAACAAGAATTACATGTATAATAATTTATGTTATTTTATGTCAAATACTGTTATAATGGTCTCTAACAATAAAACCAACCATAAAATATGTTTCTATCATATTTTCCCTATAACCCTAACATATGTGTCCCTCAATAGATGTCGTGTTTTACCTCATTTTCCCTTTTAATGACAAATTCCCATATTAATTGTTAGAACTACATGTGGCTTGATTCATGCTATCCTAAGAGACATATGGAAACTTGGACGTCTCAAAACGTGTTTGGTTATAGATCCTATCAACATAAACCCCCTTATCCATTCTACTATATGGGATCTCTCATTCACATCATGTTACTCAATATCCCTACATTAGGATGAATCCATCTTCATTTTCCATACACATATACATTATATTCATAGAGAACTTTTATAAGAGCTATAAGCTGCATAATTCATGATGTTATATGACACACAGTAACATATGAAACATGTTTCTCTTGCCCAACTACAAATACTCATCCACTATTACACTACCTTAGTATTCCATAATGTACCAAACCATGTACAATTATCAATTAGAGTATTTTAATCCCCTTTCTGAGTATCCTCTTCAAATATACCATACATTGAACCCCATGTTTTTAAAAACTAATAACCTAGGATGGATATTGGTAATGAGTGTATCCGATTCTAAAGGGGCCCCTCTGATTAGTGACTAGATATATGAAACATTATGGTATTTTTTATAACTTATACAACGATGTTGTTATCATGAGATAATGAACCATAAATTCCAGTTGTGGAACCCATTTTCTAATTTTTTTTATTATTCATCATTAATAAAATTTTCCCAATTCATTACTTGATTTATAATAAAACTCATGTTATGATTTACATAATTCTCATTCATTGTTAAAAGTCGATGAAGCACTCGAACTTCTCAATCCCTATTTGGGATATCCCAACCCTAAAAACATTGTTGTAGGTAGTATGAACTTAAATAATGAACACCTTTTCTTAAGGTGTTTTATATCTTTAAATTCCCTTTATAATTTATTTTTAATCTATCACGCCTCCAATTTTGACATAAAACCTCATCACTTATTTCAAGAAAAGGTGCATGGCCTTAAAAATAATCCTTTTTATGTTCAAATCTATATTACCATAAATTTTAAATCATTTGTTTTAGAACTATTAACATAAATTAATAACACGTCTCTATGAATTCATTTATAAAAATATATAAACTTAATTATTAAATTTAGGTTTTAAAATTTTTCATGTTTTTAAATAGATTACTATAAATTTTTGGTCAAAGATATTCGAGATAAAATAATCACAACATTAGTATAAGATGTATGAACTTAAAACTCAATAATTTTTTGCCACAATTTGTTTGAACCTATGCAATAGACTCATTATCATTGTTGTAAGGGATTCACCTTCAATAGAAAATAAATATAGTTCTGCCCAGGTTGAATACTCACAAAAGGAATCCTAATAAAAATTTTAGTTTTGGTTTTCTTGTTTTTGACATCATATACCTTTGTAAAAATATATTTTTTTTTAATAAAAAATGCATACATTTTTCGGTTCAAAATCATCAATGGATACATTGAATGAAACTAGAGTTTCTTCTCATTAACCCTCTCTCATTTCATGGAAAATCAAAATTTTCGTCTATAATGAAGACAAATAATTCATTTTATTACCATATTTCCTATCTATAAATAATAAATACATAATAACTTGGGCCACCATCATAGGACAAAGAAATATCACCCATCTAATATTTGTATATATTGTTTTAGAAAATCATTATATAATACTTTTGGATTTATGTTTATGGTACTTGGGATCAATTGAATATTGAAATGATAATTCAAAAACCCCTTCATAATTTCAAATATTTATTGTGATTCCACTCTCTGATATTCAAATAAAATAATATTATATTATGTATATCGTAAACATGATGTATAAATGGCCTAGATACATCCATATAATAGTGAAGGTTATGGATGAAATGAATCTTTGTAGTGTTTTATCTCATTGAAATTGTAGAGCTTATAATGATAGTATTTTTAAACATATCTCACAAGCCTATATCTATATAAAGGAATATACATTGAATATTATGGATTTATTTATGAATCTCAGCATTGAAGATGTATTTTTTGAATGGTATGATTTTCCTAATTCATTTCATTGAAATACCCATATAGATTAAAATATTATGTCATAAATCATCTTGAATTTTATGAAATATCAAGAATTTATAGTTAAAGAAATACAACATTTCAGGTTATTGATAATTTTTTGGGATTTATTTTAATTCATTGATCAAATAATTAAGAACATATATAGTATGAATCCTTCCTCTTATATGAATAAAAGAAATAAAAGTAAAATAGAGAAGATAACTATAAAAAAATCTATATATCCAAACACTAAAATTTAGTAAAATTTTTATAGTAATTATTGATTGTATTATTGAGATCTAGTATCCTTTTAGCTTAAACCTAATCTAAGAGATGTGTATATTCCATTCATGCATACAAATATAAATTATTTTTCATGAAATTATTTATTCCGGATACCAATTTTTATAATTTTACTTTCATGATCATTATTTGATAATTATATTAATATATTACTATGGTCTAATTAGGGAGAAATTCATGAAAACATGGTTTCTATTCAGTTTATAAATTCATCTCTTAAGAATTCCAATCTATAAACTCTTTATCATTTTTTATATTATCAAATATAGAAATAGTTTTTTTATGAACCACTAGTTTCACTCAAGAATAAAGTATTCCATTGAAGATTGTGTAAAATTTTTGATAGGTGAAGATGACCACTCCGAGAAAAAAAAATGTTTTGGAGAAGAAAATATATGTTACACCCCATGTCAGCTCTATGAATTTGAGTGATTAAATCCTAGAAATATTTCCATTCCCATTCATATGATGTTCAATTTATAGTGAAAACATTGACCCAAAAGACTACTTAATCTTCTTGGTTTTGAATATACTATGGGATAAGTAAAATAATTATAAATTTTTGTGTATTTAATACATATGTGATATAGAATACTAAAATACATTATAAATCAATAGGGTTCTTGAATAATGATGTGTAATTTAAAAAAATCGTCTAATAAGACATGCATGTTCTTGATGAAATATCGTGATACGATGTGTTGAGATGAGTTAAATATCATTGACCAATTGGTCAAAATGATATTTGTAATACATATAAAAAACAATGTTTAATGAATATTCTATTTCATGTATGAAAAACATATAATAATAGAATCATTACAGTAGTGGATGATAGTGCAGAGAGGCTTACAAGGGCGTGATCATGAGATGAGGCATGCAGAATATGTTTAAAAAATATCATGAAGTATGAAATTCTCCATAACACTTTACACCCAATTAAACATTATTAGATAATGATTCTTCATTACTCATGCCTATATATTTCTAAAATAGACCAACATTTCAAATCGACAATACCCAGTTTTCTTACACAAGTAGCTCGTCCCAACCATCCATTCCCTATCACTGGAGCCTAACATCTATTCTCATTCACCTACACCCATAAATAAAATAACATGAAGCTTCGATTCCCTAGACCCACACTCGGTGGTCCTATATTTATAAACACCTTCTTTACATTTAATATTTTGAAAAAACTAATGTGATATTTTTATAACCATCCGTAGTTAAAAAATAACTATCAAATATTGAGTCACATACATTTGAAATACCTTTTATATTTAAAGTATTAAAGAGTCGGAAAAATATTTTAACTACCAAATATCATGTATTTATCATAGAATTAATGTTCTTACGCTATATGAGAATCCAATTAATTTATAATAATGCTTACAAATATCCCAAAAATTTTCCAACCAAGATATTTTATTATAGACATATCATTTGTAATAATTTTCTTAATAACCTAGGGAAAACAAAAAAGAAGAAGGTTCAGATCAAACGAACAGTAAGGGAAACCATAAATCTGCAGTTATCATGGCATGAATAATATGACTATAAGAAATAAGATTCATTTATTTCTATATAATTAATCACATTTTTCTGAAATAAATCCCTGATGACTTAACAACATAAATTATCATAAGGATTGTAATAATCTGATATTTTAAAATTAGAATATCATTAGCAATAGTGGTTATGAAAAAAACCAAAAGCATTAAAGGAAATATAACAAACCATTAATTTAAGATTTATTAATTTTTAATTAAATTATATCTCATCGATATATTTTAATGCATGAAAAAACATATTTTAAATGAAACATGGAACTCTATTAAAACATAATTCTTTCAACATGACGATTATAACCATACTTTTATGTTGGATAATATAAATTGGACTAAATAAATCATGTAAAATTTATGTTTTACACATGTATAAAAATAAATTCAACGATTGTCTATTTATTATAAATTAAATAAGAACCATTTGATATAAATAGAATTTTTTTTTGAATTACTAATTTTTTTATTGTGGCGTATTAGACTCGCTTTTCAGATAAAAAATAATTTTTTTTACCACATTTGGAAAAATTAATCAAAAATTTATTCTTATTATTTAATATCTACCTGCAAAAATTATATTTGGGTTTAGTTTTTATATTTTTTTTAAAATATTAGTTTTCTGATGAATAATAAAAAAACAGGATTATAATTAAAAACTACATTTTATATATTGTTTATAAAAATAAATTATTTTTCAAATATGTTTTAAAGAAAAAGTTGTTAAATAATGTTAAATATTAGGTAATTTAGGTCATTGTAATCAATTTCATAGTGAATCATGAAATTAAAACATTATATACTTATGAAAAAGTTCTCGTTGGTAACCCACTTTTTCATCGCATTTGCACTTATAATTTTGAATTATGTTCTGAAACATCTATGGATTTGATTTGAATTTTTTTTTTTGAATATTTGGAACCATAATCATTAATATTATGTAATAATTTATACTAAATGTTGTGCTATTATGAATTGTAATATAGTAATGACTAATTACTGTGATTGTGGTAAAATTTGGTTTATTGGGAGTTAAACTAAAATGATAAGGGATAAAATGATAGAAAACATTTTAGAAACACTTTTTTGTCCATATATAGATCCAATTATCTCTATTATTATATAATTAAAAAAATTTAGTCTCTTTTCCTGATAAAAACATGGGTGTAATTGATTATTTTAAAATATAATAGGGTTTTCTTCTCTCTTACTTATTCAAGGACACCCCTATCATCCACTCTCCACATTCCAAAATACATCTACATAAGAAAATACATGAATAAATATCTTACTAATTTACCTAAAAAATTATATATTCCTAGGTCACAACATAAAGATAATTTTAGAAGGATTTAGGTTAATCCTAAAGATGTAGCTTAATGAAGAGTTAAAATTTTTACTATGCATCTTGATTTTACTTCTCCATCTTAGTCATTATAATATTTTGAAAATATTAAAAAATAATAACACCATTATATCATATAAATAACTATATTTTTTTGTAATATCATATAACCATATCTCTTCAATCAATTAGAAAATGAAACTCTCAATCGTGTGTGTGACCGATTATTTCCTGGAAAATCGATTTAGTTCTCTTTTCATCAGACACAATCAAGGATGGTTGTAATAGTTCATTTAATATATATATATATATATATATGAAATTTTTGATATTATTATACTTTTTTAATTTTAATAACACATATACGTTCTTAATTTTCATTTCGTGAGGGATACAATTATGTAACTAGTGTGTACGGCAGACTACCACATTACCTAGTGATGTGATTCAATTTTCACTTACGATTTACATGGAAGGTAATAAGGATAAGATTAAATGAATATAATTGATATTTATTATCTAAACAGAATTATAGAAATATAATATGACATATCACTTTTTACCTTCCAATCTATTATAAAACAATAATGTTGCTCGTTTATACATGTGAACCATTGCATCCTCGTATGGACATGAAATATTTATCATTTTATTTTAGAACATATGTGAAAATGAATGATTTTAATAATATTGAGGATATATATAACATAAAAAATATTAAATGAATGTCAATTAATATTTATTTTCATTTCATTTCATCCATTAAGAAAAATGAAAAAAAATGTTCATGTGTACGTACTACTAGCCATCTCTATGAATGGTGTAGCCGAATTTCTATATCTAACATTTATATATCACTATAAATAAATTTATAATGAATATATATAATATTTATATCACGGATAAAATTTTTGATATTATTTAACCATGATAAAATTAAAAGTACCAAAATTATGAAACCCAATCATACGTGAAAATTGAAGCAATTATCACCCAAAACAATTATTTAAATAGAGAACTTCTAATACAAATGTTAAAAAATAACTATAAGTAAATCATATATTCTATCAAATATGTTATTATGGTTCTATAATGTATTTTTTATAAGAATATATTTACTATATTGGAGTTTCATACATATATAAAATAAGTAAAACAAGTAGTAAGGGTTTCTCATCACACATTTACTTTCATGTGACATATGCCATAATTACCACATATCCCTATTTATGGTGTATAAAATATCTCTTTTGAAATTTTATACCATGAATCAATTTAAATTTATTGATTATATTGTTTAATGTGAGTGCTGTTTCTTTTATGGGGCTTACAATTTAGAAGTTCTAATATTGGTAAGAATTTATTTTAAAATCACATAATAATTCATGATTGTATTTGTTTAAGTCTCCCTTAGGGTAATTATTTGATATTTATTTTTTATAATAAATATTTTTTATCATCCAATTTTTAATCATGAAATATATATTTTAATATTATTATTTTTAGACTATTTGTTACTTGAAATGATTGAAAACCTTTTAATAATAAATAATTTAAGATTTTATTACCAACTTTTACTATTTAATTATTTTTAAAATAACATTAATGTCATTCTCAAAACAATCCCTATTTTAATTTTATTAAAAATGAGAATTAAAGATTTGACATAATGTGTACTCTATGAATATAATTTACTACCATATTATCCAATCAATGGTTTATGTATTATTTTAATATTTTTCAAAGGATAGTTTGAATTAAATTTATTTTAAAAATATTTCTTATTCATCATGTTTCAAAAATATTTTCAAAGTGAAAAAGGATGTTTTTTCCCAAAACATTATAAACAATTTTAGGGAATTTCAATAGATGAACGAGATCACAAATTTTTTGTACATATAATTCATTGGATATATGTTTAATTGATACCATATTTATTATTTTTCAGCATGGTTTATGAGTATTTTGACTTTGGATATAAAATTTTACTACCATTCACCATATTACTATAGATGGTTTGCGATTATGTTTATTAACTGGGTTATGTATTAACATTGAATATGTTAAGTTTTTAATATGATTGTTAATATTTTTTATGATTCACTCATTTCATATTAGGAATGTATTGGGATTATTAAGAGTCCATTTTGAAAAGAATTACATTTCCCTTTGATGCATTGGTGGGTCTCATGAGACAAGTTAGATAGGGTAATTGGCTGAGGAATTACCATTTTATATAAAATGAATTGGCATGAGGCCTTAATGATAATAAATATTGGAAGGATGATTTTATGGAATGGTTAAGATAAGTTTAATTACGAGTTACATCTTTATGAATTCATACATTGATATCCCAAGTAATTATTCAATTAATTAAAATATTAATGCTTATGTTTCTGGATCATGTTACTATTCATATGTAATTATTTGATCATCATTTTTTCCTTCCATATTATGGTAAATATTTAGATTAAATGGAACATGTTTTAGCTATTTACATTTCTATATTAATTATGCCTTATTTATTCATAGATTCCACTATACACATACCCTTAATGAGCATATGTGCTATCCCCTTTCAGATGATTTATGTTACCTAGAATAACAGGAAGTGTTTTGTGATTTATATACATAGATACACTAGGGGGAACAATTATGTTCTCAAGTAATTGTTTTTTTATTTTATTTATTAAACCAAAGTGGGAGTTTCATGCATGTATCTAGTTTACCAAGACTTCAAAACTATTCAATTCTCTCTGATTAAATTCCTTGTATCTTATTCCAATGTAATTATAGTAACTTGAGATTATGATACATAGATATTGCATAATTATTTTTATTACATTACAAAAAATCATGCTCCAGGATCATAAAGGTATAATGTCTTTGTAAACCTTGAATGAAGAAAATCCATTAAAAGGTAAACATCATAATATCCCACTATGTTATTTATAAATATATACCTTCTTAGACATATCATCTATACTATATTACAACATAACCAAGGGGAAGGAACCATAATAATGGTTGATCTCAAATGATCAGTATGGGTAAAAAGTGTGATACTAAGAATCCCCTAAACATACGATTATGATAATATGATAATAAAATTTTAAATCCAAATCATGCATATCAAGGATCATAATAAAACTTCATGGTATAAGAATTTAATGTTTATAAGACAGGAAATAAAATAGTTTCAAAGAATATGATCCATGCGGTCATAACATTGGCATAACACAATGTTTTTGGCAAACACCCAAGAAGAGAAAATTATTTCGATATTAGTTATGGATCACTACCAAGAATATCATAGAAATTTTTTTTCTATCCACAAAAAAACATAGTACTCATGGTTCAAATTGATGACCATCATATCGAAAAAAGTTCTTTACTGAACCAGGTTCACTCATTATTCCATTCCTTTCAATATCATAAAATATAAATCATTATCAAATTAATTATAGGGACATATT
The DNA here is from genome assembly GCA_963277665.1 of Viscum album. NCBI lineage: Eukaryota > Viridiplantae > Streptophyta > Magnoliopsida > Santalales > Viscaceae > Viscum > Viscum album. The sequence goes on from OY728126.1 coordinate 54,516,137, forward strand.
GGTGGTACCAATCACATAATTAAAATTATACATATATTTACCATAATATCATAAATATTTTATTATATCTTATCATATGAAATTAAATGTTCTTCATAAACATTTCATTATATCATAAACTGTATAAAAGAGACATGTTTTATAATCATTTCATTATTTCATAATAGAATAAACTGTGAAATGAAGCAGGTTTCATAGGAGTTATATCATGATATAACCCGTGGAATATAAATGGGATTTATAAAAAAAATTCATAGTATAACCCATAGAAGAGAATAGAGTTTCAAAAACAACATTCCATTATAACCTATTCATATGAAGAATATGAATGGAATCATTGGTGGTAATCCCCATTAAAAAAATATGTTACATCAATGCATGGAATATTATATGGAGAATGATTTTGAAATATAAGTCACATGGAATGTTTCTTTTTGAAAATAACCTTTCATTGAAATCAATTATTAAAACTAAACACTACAAAATATTTCAATAATCAATTTATGGGATGCTAAAATTTGGAAACATATAATGGTAGAATTAAAAATAATTTAAATCAATTTTTGTGAAAAATATGATTTATTTTTAAAAATTAAAATTTTAAAATATTAAATATTTTGAAAATATTTATATTTTAAAATAGCCATGAAAACAAAAAATTTAAGATTAAAATAAAATAATGGTTATGATTATGTAAAGTATCATTAATTCTATATATGTTAAAAAAGAATCTCTTTCACTTTTTTCGGTAAAATAGAAATCCACATTATTTGGAAAATGATATGTACATTAATTTTACCATTTTATAAAAAGTAATACACAAGTAAAAATTCATTTACAATATTATTTGGAAGAAATGATAAAACAATTTTTAAAAAAATTATTATAAATCATTCATTTGGAAAAAAAATTTGATTTAGATTGAAAAGAAAAATAAAGGAAATTTTATTAAAATAATTATGTTGAAATATTAGATAGATAGTGGGAGGAAAATGATGGGAATACAATATATTTTCATTTCTTTACTAGATGAGAATAAATTAAATTAGTTTCAGGGGATATAGATTATAAGATTTTATCATCAGAATCATAATCTTTACCAATTCTGATAAATTATTTGATTGTAACATAATGTATTTTCCACTTTGGTAACTTTAACATATATGAAATATGAAGGAATAACATAAAATGGAATATAAAATATAATTATTATAGAAATACTCTTTGTATTATATATAAAAGGGGTTTTATAAACACTTCATGGAATCATATAATTTCTTAATATAACATATGTCTCCAAGAAGGAAAATTGAAAAAAAATCCATTACCATAAGTATTGACCTCCATAGTACACATTGAAACATTATTTTTAATAATTATATGTTAATTATATATATATATTTAAGAACCATATTTATATATATATGAAAATATATGGTTTTCTTATGACATTTTATTACCATTTATTAACAATTCCATGATAAATTCACATTTCGGGTAATAACTTCTTTGTTTTTCATATAGGTTTAGATTTTTTAAATGTGGTTAAATTAATTATATTGTGATTCAATAAAATAAAAATGATTAACATGATATAAATATCATATATATTATGTATATTTGTTTTTATTGTATCCATAAATGTTATATATAGAAAATGAAATACATCGTTAATGGAGATGGTCTGTAACATCCCAGGTAAATAAAGAATAAAGAATTTTCATATTTATTAATATTTACGAATTAAATATTAATTTTATTTTAAAGGGGTTTCTATGTTCGATAGCGTACCCGATACACAACGATGAGTTTCTTTGAAACTTACGTAGCACACTAGTAATAAAATAATATTATTTTAAATGTTAGTTAACAAGTAGCCGTTGTACTGGCGGGAATGGATAGAAATAACTAAAATATGATTAGATATGTTTTTAAATGTTTATACATTCACCCAATAAAAGATAAAGGCTTAAAATACGGAAAGAGTTCAATTTTAGGGCATATATACTCTAATTTTCACTAAAGGTTCACTTATCACATTTTAATGGTGAACCGTCATTAAATATAGTTTTGATCACTCTTATACTTTATTTTGGACCAAATATAACTCTTCTTTAGAATCGGGACATCAAAATTTACTTTGTGTAAATTTTTGGTACCTTTCTGATAAAGTTCTTTTTTTATGAATAGTGTAAAATGTTGTATTTTAATTCAAAACCTCTTTTAAATCTTAATTATTTATATAGATTATTATTTTAATTGGTTTTAAAGTGAAATTAGAAAATATTTTTACCAGTTAATCCAATGGTGGTCATTGGAATCAATTTCACTTTGAAATTGGACTTAAACTGGTGTCAATCTTTTGATACTTATTGTTTCACAAAAACACGCTATTTGTCATGACAGCGGGAATTAATTATTAAAATAATTAATTTGACTTATATGTTTTGAATTTTGTAAAATGGACTTCATTATTGAATTTGGAATATCAAATATAGCTTAGGGTGAATTTATGGTAATTTTCTGAAAAACTTCAATTTTTGATGAATAGTGAAACCACTAAGTGGTAATCAAGCAAACTGATTTTTCAGTTAAATGAAAGTTTACCACTAATGTTTATTGAATTTTCAAAATCCGACAAACATGGTTGTCATTAAGAAGTAAAATGTGGTTCAATGAGATTAAAATAATGTTTTGGTGAATAGTAACTTTTTTTCATTAATCGCGATTAGAGGTAATTAGTGTAGTTTAAGGTAAAAATGGTATTATAAGAATGTGAAAACACCATGAAACTTGTCCTACACCTATTGGGTGAGTCATGGCCGACCAAGACAATACATGGGCCATCTTGGGGACCCCATGGAGCCACTTTTGTTGGAAAATGAAATTAATATATTTTTATTTAATGTTAAAGTGAAAATGACACTAACATAAATTGTTTTACTAAAATAATTTTTGAGTGGGGTTATACAACTCCAACGTTTGATTATAAATAGCCATTGGAAATATAAAAAGATTTCCTACATCATAGTATTTTTTTTATAATTTTTAGACATTAAATAAATTAAATTATATATGACATAATAATGATGCAGCGATGACATCATTATTTGACGATTTAAATAAAATGGAAAGATAATGTAAAATCTATGAACTAAACATGTCCAAAACCAATTGGATGAGTGGATTTCGAACCCTTATCACCTTATCCACGAATTATATCAATGTGGGACCTTTTAAAACCGAAACAAAGTTTCAAATAATGTAATATTTCTTTACTTTCCAAAAGTGCCCCACCTCTCCTCTTATAAAAGGCCCCCACCTCTACCCCATTTCACACACTTCTCTAGCCTTTGGCTGGGAAAACCCCTGCCCAATTACTCTCTCCACATCCCTCTCTTCATCCTAGTGGATTCCCTTTGGGCATAATCCTTTCAAAGGAAGCCTTTAGGCTCAAATCAAAAAGGAGTTACACTTTTAAAGGTAATTCATTCTCTCTTGTTCATTTGTTTTATTTTGCTTCTCCAACCCTCTAAAAACTTTTTATTTACTTATTTTTTAAAAAACCAGTATCTTCAATATACTAGGATTTTGTTATAATATTTATTTGAGCTACACTCTCACACAACTACATCAAATGGTTAAAGAACATACGGTTTCCGTGGATGGCGAAATTCTGCCTCCCGAAACGATGATTGTTCAATACTCATTTAACACCTTCAAGGGTGGCCATTATGATGTCACTATTTTTATATATGATATATAACATGTTTATGTTTTCTTTAAGCTTCTGTATTTTCCATTTTTGGCATACCTTTATGGTTTCCATTATGGGTAAACACGATATCTTCATTTAAAGAAGTGCGGACTACCACCCCCTAAAAGTGATGTGATTCATTAATGCCATATGTGGGACGTGTAAAGGATGGATGTGAAGTTATTATATATGATGTTATACTGGAATTATAATATACCTCTATATCATTATTATTTATTTCCATTAAAGTATGAGATAGAAATGAAAGTAGCGTTCATGCGTACGTACGGCTTACCGTCTCCATGAACGGTGCATTTCATTTCTTATCCCCAAATGTAATGTACTATTAAAATTACATGTATATAATGGATATATATAATAAAAGATATATCTAAATGATGAATATAATTCTGGAATTAAAATATACATACCTCTCATTTAGTTTTAATTCCATTAATATGACAAAGAAATGAAAGTAGCATTCATGCGTATGTACGGCTTACCGTCTCCATGAACGGTGCATTTCATTTCTTACCTCTAAATGATTATGTAATATTATAAATACATGTATATGCTGGATATATATGATACATATTATATCCAAATCGGGAATTTCATTCTGGATATAATGAACTTTTGACCACATGAACAACATGTAATTGTAAGAAGTCAACTTTCGACTTAAGAACCAAATATTGACAAAACAAACATTATTAACTTAAATGGTTACATAATGTTTATAACATGGAAATAAGTGATATAAAAGGAATAATGAACTTTAAAAAGGTTCTTAATCAAGTATAAATTAACTCAAGTTTATTATTCAGGATGTTAAAGAACGATCGAGTCAAGTCGGACCCGAGGTAAGGGACTTCGTCTCAATCTCCTTTCATTGAGGCATATTTCGTTTTATACACAAATTTCTTTTATACGGTGTATAAACTCCTTTGAAAATGGTTTTGATAAATGATTCTATTATGTCAATATATTTATGATATATTGTGATTGAAATGTGGAAATGTTATCATTCCTTTATATTGGTTTTATGTTTTATGATTTTATATTGGTACTTGGACATTTTAACAGGTGGTTACGTTATAAACCATATGACGGGCGGTGCCGTGAATACCAGGACGGGTGGTTACGTTATAACCTCCAATGCATTGGGTATGGAAGTCGGCCTTATGTCTATTCCATTATGTATGTATGGAAATTGGCTGTATGACTATTCCATTAAGTGATATGTGTGGAAGTCAACCGTATGGTTATTCCACTTAAGTATGTTTATGTCCCAAGTTACCTTTATATATTCTATGTGTTTTTTATATAGGTTTTATGGTAATTCCTTTGGTTACATAAAGGTAAGTAATGATACATTATTCAGTGAAGATTTGTTTTTACTACTTCATGAAGGTGAAGGTATTACTTTGATAGAGTATTCATGGTTTACTTGATTTTGAAAAACTAACAGTTTTCATTCTTTTTGTATCCCTTACTGAGCTTTTTATGCTCACCCCAAGTTTTTCGAAATGTTTTCCACAGGACTTAAAGTGGAATAAGGTCAAGGATGGGATCAAGGGAATTTCATGCTATCTAAAACATGGAATCTAGACATATTTCTTTTTAAGAGTTTTTATTTTATGGAGACTTGGTAGAAGTGTCTACTTTGTAATCATTTAAGATGTAATAGTTATGTTCTAATTCTCTAAAACTCTAAACCTGAAAAGATCCTCAATGTGAATTATTCATTTAATTCAATATTAAGTAAGGTTTAAGGCTGGGGCCTTATAGTTGGTATCAAAGGACGGTTTAGACAACTTTAGGAGTTAGAAAAGTGTTAAATTATAATATGATTGAAATGATATAGCATTTACGGATTACCATGTTGCTTCGACTAAGATATTTCTGTGTTCAGAATGGTTTTCCGCAGAGGAAACAAAGAAGCTATGTTGGGACGACATCAGGAGGAAGATAACCTTCCAAAGCAGCAACCTGAGATGGTCGGAATCAGAACTGAACAGTTTGTTGCAGTGATGGCACAGTTGACTCAGGCTATAAATGGTGGTGGTATCCATGCACGAGATCAGCCAGATCAACCGCAGAGGAACATGTCAGTGGTGGAACATTTCATGAGGCAACATCCCCCATCATTCAGAGGATCATCTGACCCTGTGCAAGCTGAAGGGTGGATTAAAGCACTGGAAAAGATTTTTTATGTCATGGGGTGTTCAGAACATCAAAAGGTTAGTCTTGTTGTTTACCGTTTTTAAGGTGAGGCTGATCAGTGGTGGTCGATGGTGACAAATATAAGGGATAGTGATGAGATTGAGGATCTTTACTGGGACGAATTCAAAGGAATGTTTCTTGAGAAATATTTTCCTAAGGTGGTTCGTCTTAGGATGGAAAAATAGTTCCTAGAATTGAGGCAGGAGGATGATTCAGTGGCTGCTTATGATGAAAAGTTCACTCGATTGGCAAGGTATGCTCCAAACTTCATACAAGATCTTGATAGTAAAATAAACCATTTTTACTCAGGGTTAAAGCCAAAGTATCGAAGGGATTTAGCTTCTCGTGAGTTCAAAAGTTATGAAAAACTTGTTCGATGTACGGAGAAGGTGGAAATGGAGTTTGCCGATGATCAGGTGTTTTATGACAAACAACAGAATAAGAGATCTAGTTGGCAGGAAAAGGGGAAGAATTCATCAAAGAAGCAAGGAGGTAAGAAAACCAAATATCCATCCTGTGAGAAGTGTGGTAAAATGCATCCTGGAGAATGTTTATCCATGTATGGTAAGTGCTTTCGGTGTGGTAAGTCTGATTATATTGCTCGTAACTGTAAGGAAGATGATCAAGCAGGAAATGAAAAGCCAACGGTAAGATGTTTTAAGTGTAATGAAATGGGTCATTATGCAAACAAGTTTCCAAAGAAGAACTCAACTGGGGGAATGCAGCCAGACTACAAGCAGAAAGGGGTGGTGAAATCCTTTGCAACAACTTCAGAAGATGTTGGGCCATCGAATGAAGTGGTATCAGCTCCAGGGAGCTCAGTATTTTTCGAAGATTGACTTGAGTTCGGGGTACCATCAGTTGAAAGTAAAAAAAGCAGACGTTCCGAAGACTGCGTTCCGTACTAGATATGGGCATTATGAATTTTTAGTTATGCCTTTTGCGTTAACCAATGCACCTGTTGTATTCATGGACCTTATGAATAAAATTTTCCATGAGTTCTTGGATAAGTTTGTGTTTGTGTTTTGAGGTTTGTGAAGAGGTTATGTGTGCCTTGTGATTCACAGTTGAAGAATGAGTTGTTTTTTCATCCTGGCAGTACTAAGATGTACAGAGGTCTGCGGGAGTATTACTGGTTGGATGGAATGAAAAGAGACATTGCTGATTTTACTGTGAAGTGTTTGACATGTCAACACGTTAAAGCAGAGCAGCAGTTACTGAAAGGGATGCTTCAGCCTTTACCAGTGCCAGAGTGGAAATGGGAAAACATATCCATGGACATTATTGTGGGATTACCGAGGACATCTCGAGGTAATAATGCAATCTGGGTTATTGTTGATCGCTTGACCAAATCTGCTCATTTCCTTGCTATACGAGATACTTTCTCTCTTGATCAACTTTACCGTTTGTATCTTAAAGAGATAGTTAGGTTACATGGAGTTCCTCTCTCCATTGTATCGGATCGTGATCCCAGGTTTACTTCTAACTTTTGGAAAGGCCTTCAGAAGTCGTTGGGTACTGAATTAAAATTTTAGTACAGCTTTTCATCCCCAATCAGATGGGCAGTCAGAATGAACAATTCAGACATTGGAGGATATGATACGAGCTTGTTTGGTGGATTATCAGGGAAGTTGGGACCAACATCTTTCTTTGGTTGAATTTTCATATAATAACAGCTTTCATTCCAGTATACAGATGGCACTATTTGAGGCATTATATGGGAAGCGGTGTCGAACTCCAGCATTTTGGAATGAAGTGGGTGAAAGGAAGCTGATGGGACTAGAATTGGTAGAAGAAATGGCAGAAAAAGTTCAGTTGATTTAGAAAACACATGAGAACAGCTCAGAGCAGGCAGAAGAGTTATGCGGATAACCGGAGGAAGGATCTATCTTTTGAGGTAGGTGATCATGCTTTTCTCAAGGTTTCTCCTTGGAAAAGTGTGATGAGATTTGGTAAGAAAGGAAATTTGAGTCCAAGGTTAATTGGACCATACGAAATTCTAGAAAGAGTTGGATCAGTTTCATACCGAGTGGCTTTACCTCCGAGTTTATCTCAGGTACACAATGTTTTTCATGTTTCGATGTAGAGAAAGTATATGCCAGATCCATCTCATGTTTTGATCCCAGAGGTAGTTCAGATGGAAGAGAACCTATCTTATGAGGAACAACTGGTCCAGATTTATGACCACAGGGAGCAAGTGTTACGGAATAAGGTGATTCATCAGGTAAAGGTTTTGTGGAAAACCATGTGATTGATGAGGCAACGTGGGAATCTGAAAATGCTATGAGGGATAAATACCCCCACTTATTTTGATAATTGAATAAAATTGCGAGGACGCAATTCCCAAAAGGGGGGAAGGATGTAACATCCCAGATAAATAAAGAATAAAGAATTTTCATATTTATTAATATTTACGAATTAAATATTAATTTTATTTTAAAGGGGTTGCTATGTTCGATAGCGTACCCGATACGCAACGATGAGTTTCTTTGAAACTTACGTAGCACACTAGTAATAAAATAATATTATTTTAAATGTTAGTTAACAAGTAGCCGTTGTACTGGTGGGAATGGATAGAAATAACTAAAATACGATTAGATATGTTTTTAAATGTTTATACATTCACCCAATAAAAGATAAAGGCTTAAAAAATGGAAAGAGTTCAATTTTAGGGCAAATATACTCTAATTTTCACTAAAGGTTCACTTATCACCTTTTAATGGTGAACCGTCAATAATATAGTTTTGATCACTCTTATAATTTATTTTGGACCAAATATAACTCTTCTTTAGAATCGGGACATCAAAATTTACTTTGTGTAAATTTTTGGTACCTTTCTGATAAAGTTTTTTTTATGAATAGTGTAAAATGTTGTATTTTAATTCAAAACCTCTTTTTAATCTAAATTATTTATATAGATTATTATTTTAATTGGTTTTAAAGTGAAATTAGAAAATATTTTTACCAGTTAATCCAATGGTGGTCATTGGAATCAATTTCACTTTGAAATTGGACTTAAACCGGTGTCAAACTTTTGATACTTATTGTTTCACAAAAACATGCTATTTGTCATGACAGCAGGAATTAATTATTAAATTAATTAATTTGACTTATATGTTTTGAATTTTGAAAAATGGACTTCATTTTTTAATTCGGAATATCAAATATAGCTTAGGGTGAATTTTTGGTAATTTTCTGAAAAACTTCAATTTTTGATGAATAGTGAAACCACTAAGTGGTAATCAAGCAAACTGATTTTTCAGTTAAATGAAAGTTTACCACTAATGTGTATTGAATTTTGAAAATCCGAAAAACATGGTTGTCATTAAGAAGTAAAATGTGGTTCAATGAGATTAAAATAATTTTTTGGTGAATAGTAACTTTTTTTCATTAATCGCGATTAGAGGTAATTAGTGTAGTTTAAGGTAAAAATGGTATTATAAGAATGTGAAAACACCATGACACTTGTCCTACACCTATTGGGTGAGTCATGTCCGACCAAGAAAAGCCATGGGCCAACTTGGGGACCCCATGGAGCCACTTTAGTTGGAAAATGACATTAATTTATTTTTATTTAATGTTAAAGTGAAAATGACACTAACATAAATTGTTTTACTAAAATAATTTTTGAGTGGGGTTATACAAGTCCAAAGTTTGATTATAAATAGTAATTGGAAAGATAAAAAGATTTCCTACATAATAGTATTTTTTTATAATTTTTAGACATTAAATAAATTAAATTATATATGACATAATAATGATGCAGCGATGAAATCATTATTTGACGATTTAAATAAAATGGAAAGATAATGTAAAATCTATGAACTAAACATGTCCAAAACCAATTGGATGAGTGTATTTAGAACCCTTATCACCTTATCCACGAATTATATCAATGTGGGACCTTTTAAAACCGAAACACATTTTCAAATAATGTAATATTTCTTTACGTTCCAAAAGTGCCCCTCCTCTCCTCTTATAAAAGGCCCCCACCTCTACCCCATTTCACACACTTCTCTAGCCTTTGGCTCGGAAAACCCCTGCCCAATTACTCTCTCCACATCCCTCTACTCATCCTAGAGGATTCCATTTGGGCAGAATCCTTTCAAAGGAAGCCTTTAGGCTCAAATCAAAAAGGAGTTACACTTTTAAAGGTAATTCATTCTCTCTTGTTCATTTGTTTTATTTTGCTTCTCCAACCCTCTAAACTCTTTTTATTTACTTCTTTTGTAACAACACCAGTATCTTCAATATACTAGGATGTTGTTATAAGATTTATTTGAGCTACACTCTCACACAACTACATCAAATGGTTAAAGAACATACGGTTTCCGTGGATGGCGAAATTCGGCCTCCCGAAACGACGATTGTTCAATACTCATTTAACACCTTCAAGGGTGGACATTATGATGTCACTATTTTTATATATGATATATAATATTTTTATGTTTTCTTTAAGCTTATTTATTTTTCTATTTTTGGCATACCTTTATGGTTTCCATTATGGGTAAACACGATATCTTCATTTAAAGAAGTACGGACTACCGCCCCCTAAAAGTGATGTGATTCGTTAATGCCATATGTGGGACGTGTAAAGGATGGATTTATAGTTATTATATATGATGTTATACTGGAATTATAATATACCTCTATATCATTATTATTTCTTTCCATTAAAGTATGAGATAGAAATGAAAGTAGCGTTCATGCGTACGTACGGCTTACCGTCTCCATGAACGGTGCATTTCATTTCTTATCCCCAAATGTAATGTACTATTAAAAGTACATGTATATAATGGATAGATATAATTAATGATATATCTAAATGATGAATATAATTCTGGAATTAAAATATACATACCTCTCATTTAGTTTTAATTCCATTAATATGACAAATAAATGAAAGTAGCGTTCATGCGTACGTACGACTTACCGTCTCCATGAACGGTGCATTTCATTTCATACCTCTAAATGATTATGTAACATTATAAATACATGTATATGCTGGATATATATGATACATATTATATCCAAATCGGGAATTTCATTCTGGATATAATGAACTTTTGACCACATGAACAACATGTAATTGTAAGAAGTCAACTTTCGACTTAAGAACCAAATATTGACAAAACAAACATTATTAACTTAAATGGTTACATCATGTTTATAACATGGCAATAAGTGATATAAAAGGAATAATGAACTTTAAAAAGGTTCTTAATCAAGTATAAATTAACTCAAGTTTATTATTCAGGACGTTAAAGAACGATCGAGTCAAGTCGGACCCGAGGTAAGGGACTTCGTCTCAATCTCCTTTCATTGAGGCATATTTCGTTTTATACAAAAATTTCATTTATACGGTGTATAAACTCCTTTGACTTTTACTTTTATACAAAAGGAATCTTTTTCTACGAAGCGTTTTACTAAACGACAAAAAGGTAGTTTTTTTTAACGTACGCGGTGACAATGACCTTTTCCGCCACCGCGAGTATTATTTGATCTTTGTCTTTCTCAACAAGCCGTAATGTTTTTAAAATAAAATAAATACCATATACTCTTTTATATATTTTGGTATTGAAAATGGTTTTGATAAATGATTCTATTATGTCAATATATTTATGATATATTGTGATTTAAATGTGGAAATGTTATCATTCCTTTATATTGGTTTTATGTTTTATGATTTTATATTGGTACTTGGACATTTTAATGGGTGGTTACGTTATAAACCATATGACGGGTGGTGCCGTGAATACCAGGACGGGTGGTTACGTTATAACCTCCAATGCATTGGGTATGGAAGTCGGCCTTATGGCTATTCCATTAAGTATGTATAGAAATTGGCCGTATGGCTATTCCATTAAGTGATATGTGTGGAAGTCAACCGTATGGTTATTCCACTTAAGTATGTTTATGTCCCAAGTTACCTTTATATATTCTATGTGTTTTTTATATGGGTTTTATGGTAATTCCATTGGTTACAAAAAGGTAAGTAATGATACATTATTCAGTAAAGATTTGTTTTTACTACTTCATGATGGTGAAGGTATTACTTTGATAGAGTATACATGGTTTACTTGATTTTGAAAAACTAACAGTTTTCATTCTTTTTGTATCCCTTACTGAGCTTTTTATGCTCACCCCAAGTTTTTTGAAATGTTTTCCACAGGACTTAAAGTGGAATAAGGTCAAGGATGGGATCAAGGGAATTTCATGCTATCTAAAACATGGAATCTAGACATCTTTCTTTTTAAGAGTTTTTATTTTATGGAGACTTAGTAGAAGTGTCTACTTTGTAATCTTTTAAGATGTAATAGTTATGTTCTAATTCTCTAAAACTCTAAACCTGAAAAGATCCTCAATGTGAATTATTCATTTAATTCAATATTAAGTAAGGTTTAAGGCTGGGGCCTTATATGGTCGGCCATACATATGAATGAACATTGTTTCAATTTTGTTGATGGATTGAAATAAATAAATTAAAATAATATATTAACATTAATTCCATATAAATCACATATTTTTCATTAAAACCATCTTTATTAACTTCCATATAATGCATGGATGAATCACATCTCTTCAGGTGACGGTAGTCCACCGTACACACATGTGACATTATAATATCCCATAAAAATGGTAGCTATGTAGTAATGTGTGATATAATAATTTAAAAAGTGTAATAAAATAATATTAATTTTATAAAATCATTTATCCATCATTATAATGTGTTTTGAGAGGTTGTATTGGAGAAACGAATGACATCAGTTCATGAGGTGGTAGATTTCCATACACGTGATCTATGATTTGAAATTCCATTGGATTGAAGTGGATTTGTTTGTAGGTTATTAAATTAACCTAAAACAAATAATTATATGTAATATAATTATTTTATTACATCAAAATTGTATCATAAATATTTAACTACGTGGAGGAATAGATAAAACAAAAAAGCTTGTTGAAGAACACTACATTTTATTTCGAAATCCTCCTTAGGTTTGCGCACAAATCCAAAATAGGATGGATTTATGTCTAAAATAATATTAATAGAAAAAATAAGGGAATTATGGAAGTCAATTGGTTAGGTTTTTCTAAACTATAATGGTATTAGGGTGTTCATAAGAGAGGCAAGGGGGTGGCCATTTACAAGTGAGGTGAGTGGCACATTTGTAATGTTTTGAAAGAAATTGGTGTACCATCGTTTGTATCAGTAAAAAAGTTTCCAAAGTGGAGAATTATCATGACTAAAGGATATAATTTCAAAATATTTATATAAAATTGTTGTTAGAAATGTTTTAAAGTATTTTTACCATTTATCTTCTTAGTTTCACCCTCTACTTGGAAAAACCATTTTTACCTTAACTTTTTTATTTTTTTTATTTTTTATTACTATTAATTATGGAAAAAATAAATTATAAATTTTTAGATAAAATATATTATGATTATTTAAAAAAAAATTCTCCATTTTTCCATATTTCATTCATAAACGTTTTAAATTTTTATTTAGACTCAATCCCATAGACAAGATAAGAAAGCTGGGTTCTGAAGAGAAAATGTCAAACAGTTTACAAGGTTTTATATAAAAATAAAAAATGAAATTGATTCTTATGAAATAAATTGGATTTATAGATGCATAATAGAACTAATTATTCATTAAATATTTTAAATAATAATTTAAATATAAATAAAATTAAAAGGTAGTTTTTTTATTAAAATTATATTTTTTTATTATTAAAAAATACACACTTTTAGAAACATAAAAAAATAAAAACTTGAGCTAATTTAAAAAGATGATTTAGAGAATTAATTTTATTTAAATTAATTAATTTTTTGAAATATTCAAAAATTATTTTTATTATTGGTCACAAATGGAATAAGAACATTTTTTTTTCAAAAATATATATTTGAAACATATAATGATTTTAATGAACATTGATTATATTTTTAATCAATTTATTTTATCTATATAGTGAAATTATACATAATATTTAAACATTAGTTATTAATATTCATCTTTCAACGATTAATGGTTCAACTATTTAATTTGACTAATAATATTAATAATATATTAAGGATTTATTAAAACTTAGAGTCATGTGTATTTCATTATTATATAGTGGTCTGTGTAGACAAAAATTAACTTACTGTTGTGTGTAATAAAATTTTATCTTTGTATTGGATGTAGCACAAGATTTAAAATTCAATATCAATACCAATTTCAATATCTCAATAATCTAATGAAATTCCATCATATAGGAATCTTCCCATACATACTTCTCAAACTTCTTAGTCATGTCTTTCAACATTTCTTCTAGGGATGAGAAGTCCTGTATGAAACATCTATAGTAACCATATAGCCATAAGTTACTCCACACAGAAAAGCTATTCTTGGGTTTCCCCTTTGAAACTACTTCTCTCACCTTCTATATTTCCATATATACTCGCTCATTTGAGATAATTGGCCCATGGTAGTGAATCTAATCCATCCAGAAGTGGTACTTTGTGAGTTTAACATATAACTGATGCTCCCTAGGTGTATTGAAAATGAACTAAAGTTGTTTTTCATGGTCATGTTGATTATGATAACACACCAAGGTATAATCAATCAAAACCCCAAAAAATGAGTCAAGATAAGTATGGAACAATTAGTTCATCATTTTCATGAAGACCATCAATGTGATCATGAGACTAAACAACATAACCAAATACTCATATATATCATACCTACTCCTGAAGGCTATGTGAGGTATGTTTGATGGTCTGAAAAATCCGGGATGATAACCAGATCTCTTGTCAATATTTGAGACAACCTAAGAACCACATAGATCGTTGAAGAAATAGTCAATGTGTGGGGAAGGATAGGAGTTTTGAACCATTAATTAGTTTAGTTTAATTTCTGAAAATACACACATATCTTAAGGGTATCATCCATATTTTTTTGCAAAATGGACAAGAGAATCCCTCAGAGACGTACTTGGTTAGATGAAACCCATTTCCTCAAAATAATCTAGCTTCCTTTTGAGCTCTTTAAACTCCATCATTATAATCCTATAAAGAGGAATGAATACAATTGTAGCTCCAGGAACATGTATGATAATGAATTATACCTTTCTCAATGGAGATAATCATGAAAAGTTATCCGGGAAGACATCCCTGAAACAATCTAATACCGAAGGGATATCAACTTTATGTGTTCTAGGATCATCTAGTTATAATATCAAAATCATGGATGTCATCCCTACTAACCCACAATGATTGGTTCTTTCTCATGTCTCTTTGATATCCCATTCTCGTATGTGATGAAACAGTCTTCCCTATAGTGACATGAAACTCACACTACAGTGATAGAAATCAACAATGGCTTGAAAGGGAACCAACCATTCCGTCTAGATAATGAAATAAAATCATGTCATCCTGAGGATGTATGGGTTCCATATAATGTTACACCCACCAATATCAAGGGGGAACTCCTTACACTGACACACACATTCCATACTGATCCCGAACAGAGTGACCTATGTAATTACACCATCAACAAAATAAACATATAGCCAAAGGATCCCAACAACATGAATAAATATAAATATATATGAATAGTATATATCAAATAGTACATAACCTAGTATAGAGGCTATTAAAATAGTATATCTAACCGTTGAAGGTCAGGGATCCTGCTCTTATTGGGGGTGTTTCACATTATATACATAACATGCACTGTGGCCCAGTGACACTTCCAGGCTAGCCTGAGTCAACCAACCCTAATTTCACTGCGAACTTGGGGTCTATCTACCATTCCTAGGACCACCACCACAACCTAAAAACCTTGATGAACTCTATCTCTCTGACCGATGAGAAGTTACAGACCATACACCTGAATATGGAGTCAGTGCAGACCCTCTCTCACTAGATGCTAGAGGAAATGTTTTGCAGAAGTGTTGTAGATTTCCCATACTTCAACAAGATCAACAGTTGAATGGGTCCAAAAGACATTGGGGCCTCATATTACCTAACCGGATTCACTTTTAGCACCTCACAAGGGTACCTGAAGATACATTATGACTACTAATATCACCATTAGGAATAATTAGATAATTCCCCCCAATGCCGATCACGAGAGTACTAAACCTAGGTGTTGAACCACCTTGGATCGCACCTCCCGACTCCTCAAGTTACACTCTGTGATCAATGCCTGATTCACTATTTATGATAAAATGGTAACCGTAAATACATTCAATTAAGATCAAATATTAGACCTAAGACCATCCTTAAATTTCTTAACCTTCGATACATTTCCACCCATCAGAATATGTTTGAAGCACTGAAGATTAGTAAGACGGGATGATTAGTCCATTACTAAAAAATTTCCCTACTACAAGTAATTAAACTCCTAGGATGAATTGGACCTTAGTGTATCCACATAGAATTAGTAATAGAAGACTGTATGAATATCGCCCCATTCCATATCCCGAGGAAACTATATAGAAGTGATAACATGCCACTTTCTCTTAGAAGAATCACAGAACATATACGTATCGAGATTTACCCTCCTCTTAGGAGGCATCTCTATGTACTCAATGGTCAAAATCATGCAATATATATACATGTCTCTACATCCTGTGGACTTACATCCCCTAAAAAAGTTGGTGGATGCTATTACTAGAGGACTAACATTAGCTCTTTCATAGACATGTCAGGCTATGGTCCTTTCTGAAACGTTTTAAAAAAACCTTATAAATACCTCACAGAACTGTGTATCAGAACCTACGTCTAATATAACACCTGGTGCTGCAACTATAACAGCTATAGAGATCACTGGTAGCCCATGGATTTCTACCTTTGGGGTATGATCATCACCACCCTCATAGCATAAAACTGGAGGTCGTCATAGTGGTGTGACTCTAAAATTCCAAAACACACCTCATTTCGATATTATTATCAAAGTTTATATGTCAAAATAATATATATAATGAAAAGATATCTCAAAAACGTTTTTATATGAACTCACACCTTTTCTTGCCCCATGGTTCTGTTTTCAGTGCAAAACAAACAAGAGACACTACCAAAATCCCACTAGTAAGGCCGGTTCATGTCATGTTCTCTACCAAAATCCAATCAGGTTCAACTTGATTTCTACATTCATTACATCCTTACCACATTACCTTTTAGAAGTTTAAACCAACGGTATTCCAAATTCATATCCATTAGGGCCCATAATCACCTTGAATTATATCTTAGTGCCCACCTATAGGATATCCTAACACAATTATCCTTAAGGATGGAACATGACTCATGAAAGTCTGATTCAAGAGGGCCATACTCCTCAATGACCAGATCATGAAATCCATCCAATTCATTCCAAAATATAAATATTAATACACAAATCCCAACAACAAGAATATATATCATAGAATCTATCACAAAAACATGTATCAATAATTCTCTCTAAATGACATGGAAATTATAAATGGAATGTGATTTGTTATATGTTCCTATATAATTAATGAGATGTAATACCTTCATACCATTATTTTGAAACTCAGTAGAACCCAAAAATAATATCAATAGTAACACCACAACACAAGTGTGTCACCCAACTATGAAATTGAATCAACTGTACTTGCCCAAAATCCAAAAAACAAACAATTCAATTCAAGGAAGTATTGATTTTACATTAATGTAGGGAAGATACCCACTTGATCATATTGTTACCAAATTAATATTCCTTAATATATATTTATACTGTCTCAAAATAGCAATGTATACCAGGAAGTGAAATCCACTAATTCAAAATTGTATCATCCCAAACTCGAATGGCACAAAACAGTGCTCTGACCCCCGGTTGGCCACATGGGCTCAAGCACAAATCCAAAAATGCCATAGGCTGTAGACTACCGACGATGGCCCATGTGTGATAGTGGGGAGACTATTCCCTCATTATAAGTGTTTAACAAAGTGAAATTCAATAATAGTTTAATAGTGTAAGATGTAAATACCATACATTATAATTAAATACTTGACGACTGATATTATAAAAAACAAGAAGTCATATCACACAAAAGATGATAATTCATGTTACATGTTTCTAAACAAAATAAACATTATCAAGAATATAAGGAAGATGTATATTCCATATAAAAAATTACAAAAAATCTAAAAGGATCACAGTAGCATTGCAAGATGTGTCTTTGTCCCATGTTCTCATTCTTCTTAGAAGCACATGAAGTATTGGAATACGAGACAATTATTTTATTGATATCTAAAATCATATAAATTATTTTGGGTCCAAAACATGACCCAAAAAGATTGTGAGACTAAATCCCAGTAGGAAACCATAGGAGATCCATTCCAATCTGTTAGTGAATATATATATAACATGCAATTTACAGTAATAAAATTAGTAATCTAGTAAGTAATCAATAGTAAAATACCTACAAGAAATGGTTTCCATTTAATTACATTTCATTATCCATTAAATAATTTAATATAATTGAATTTTTATGTCTGAATATTTGGCTCTAGATCGACATTCTCTGTATATCTATAAACACAACCGATTCTATTTAGGTTTTACAAACAAGTACAAGTGATGTCCAAATCCATGTTTGTTCATTGTTTTTACAGAAACATCGTTAGTCATTTCATTAATAATTAAATTATAAATTGATCCCATTGTTGACATTCATATGTTGTAATTGAAGTATCACATAGGGTACAAATCCCACCAACACCCTATAATCTTGTCCCAAAGAACATTATAGGAACCCGGTATCACTCTTGGTGTGTTATATGTTCATATCACCGAGACAATTCTTAGTGGTCCTATAATTAATCCCCATTTATCAACAAATAAATATATTCAAATTACTCATGATCACATCCCTGTTATCCCTTAATTGATCCATGTTTCACTCAGTATAAATGTAAAACCTCTATAATCCTCTCCATGGAATCCCTCAATGGATCCATTGTTCTCTCATGGGTTAATAATATTTTTCCCTTTGAGCCTGTCCATATAATTTTAAACTCAATCCATCGTTCTCATAAGGTAAAAATCACTATAGTCACATGAGACCATCCTTATAATTTAATGTTGAATCCATGATTCAGTAAAGGATATTTATCTTTTAATCATTTAAAATCATTATAAAAATTTCAGTAGGTATTCCAAAGTCAAAACAAAAAACATCTAATATAATTTACATTAAAAGGATAACTTAAGAAAGGACCAACATCATAAGGATTATCCTTCCTTTTAATTACATGGGAATAATTCTTATAATAGTAATTATGTGTAAATTAAACTATTACCTGGCTTAAACATTATTCAACTCATGTTGAAAAATTAACAGATAGAGAAATTCACTCCAAACCTACTTAATCAAGAAATTAAATACCCATGGTTTAGGGATATCCAACCATATCATACCCTTTAACCAATTTAATTACATTATAAAAACATTTCATTTCTATCAATAATAAAAAAACTTTTTAACAACCCATGAAAGGGAAACTAAGGAACTCCTAGCAGACATCCTAGGTTGAACAACCATAAAAGGTCATTCAAGATAACTCAACCATGTGATGGACTTTATTCTAGGTATAAAACATTTAACATGCATCTAAACACATATTATGTTACCTAATAATTGATAGGTAACAACACGGTTATTTAAAAATTATGGGGACATGCCAAATATGGGCACACGACACTACGAGATATATAAACAGCTTGGCAAATAACGAAAGGCATGAGACCACATACCTTAGTCATTTGATAGATAGCACATCTAGTATCAGGATATGATTAATCATGATTTGGAATATATTTGATGAATGGATATAGAACAAAATATTAGGGCATATGATTCAAAATCCAAATATCACAATCAATATCTTAGAGAATCGAGAAATGAAAAAAAATGAATCAAGGCCTTACCGATACAGATATGATGAGATAAACGAAACAAAAATAAGAGTTCAGATAGTGTGAGGATCTAAAATGTTATAATAGGTTGAATAGGTACCTCTTCCATGGTTCCCCTACTATGAAACGATTCTATAAAATTAGATATTTTTTTATAAACAATTCAGTGGTTAAACTGCAATTTTACCCAATTTAATTGGTTTGCACTATTTAGAAGAATAGTTAAGTGCAAGGTTTTTCTTACCGTGTGTCATTTATCCCAATAACTATTAGAGGATGCGGGAAATCACATGTTTTCCCCTCATAATTTGACAATCATGTGGTAACAATGCACATATCCTCTATCAAGTTCTACTAAAATTGCAGAACTGGTCACACGACAGTGTGAATCACAATACACAGTTTCCTAAAATTATGTGGCCTATATGCCCCCAATATCAAGCCTCGCATGGCTTAGTCAAGCCATGAAGTTGACCCCAAATTATTCTCTATTATCGTGGGTCAGGAAAAAGACACCCAAAAAGTGGGTCCTGGGCTCCTAAACACCCCTATGACCTTTATGAACTCAATAAGCACTCATATTATGCCATATTTAAGGAATTAAATTGAGAATTGATAGAAAAAACAATATATGTACCTCAAATAAGAACCCGCTTCTTATAGTTAACTTAATGTTTTTACCATTATGAGTAGTAAAAACTATAAAAATTAATTAACATGATTAAGGTACAAATTATTTTATCGAGTGTGAATCTAAAATGATAAGGGTTAAAATGGACTAAAAACTTATCAAACAGTATTTAAATACATAAAACCTATCATATCAATGGTTCTATAATTAATATTTTTAAAATCTTTTTAAATTATTAAAATTTCTTTTTAATTGATTCATTTAAAAAAAATACATAGTGTGTCCCCACCCCCACTTCTAAATGGACACCCTCTATCCTACCATCATCACAAATCCCAATCACTTTGGTTAAGAAAATACCTAGAGAAATATATTCCATAAATACATCCCCAAATAATTGAGTACTTATATAGATCGTAAATATAATTTATGATAGATTTAGGTTAAGACTAAAGAGTTTTCTCAACGAAGAGGTTTTGTTTTTAACTAGGCATTTTCATTTGATTACATCATCTAACTCCTTATAATATTTTCAAACTATACCGAAATTATAAAACTCGAATCTAATATATAATTATATTTTATTATGTTAATTTCATAACCTATATCCATCGCCACTTCCATCAAATGGAAATCGAAATTGCTGATCATGTGTACGACAGACTGCCACCTCACGAAACGATGTAATTTTTTTTCATCACCACTTTTCATGTCTGCATGTAATAATGGATTTAATATATTTATATTGCATTTATGATGTTATTATTCTTATATAATTATTATTTCATATATACCATCTTATATTTTATTCCACGTGGGATACGATAACGTCACTCATGTTTATAATGTACTACCACCTCACGAAGCGATGACATTCATTTTTTAAATATTCCCTACATTTATGGTTGTGAGGATAATATACAGCATGATACAAATTATTATTTTATATAATGGATGTTTAATATACCTATAATTACTATTAAGGAGGTTCTTACACATATTAATGAATTTGAACAATTATTAATTGTTTCACATATCACTTTTAACTCCATAAGGCAAACAACATAATCAGAACATATTACATTTTTTGGTGTTTATATTTTTAATTTTGATATTTTATATGATGAATGTATTTATCTTCATGGTATTTATTGTTTCATTTAAGGATTATTTCATTCATAGGTCTTATTATTCAAATTTTATCAAAGTGTTAATGGTTCATTTTACAATATCATCATTATTAATAATTATTTTTGTTTAAGAATCTCATAGTGGAATTATATGAAATTTATATATTAAAATCTAAATATTTTATTAATATATTTTTATTCATTAAATTTTTTAGGTAATATTTCCATTTTTTCAATCTATTGTACCTAAAATGACAATGAAAATGATTTTAATAAAATGTGACATTATATCTCTTTTCAATTAAAAATAAATTTTCATCAAAATCCATATTGTTTTAAATTGTTTACAAAAAAAATATATTTATCCATTTCAAAATGATTTTTTAAATAATTTTTTTTCCTAATATTATATTTAATTTTTTTAAAAGGAATCTTCTTGTAATTCTCAAAATACATCCCTTTCGGATTTTTATAAAAATGTAAAGGTAATTGTTATTTTAACGTGCACGTCCTAAATAGAATTTTAAACCTCGTGAACACTAAATGATATAAATATTATTTTACAGGTTATAAAATATAATTTTTAATGAAAATTATTATCAAAATATTTTTTGAACTTTTAGTTTTAAAATTTTTTTCAATGTGAAAAGGTTATTTTCCTCAAAAGTATTTATCATGAAATTTTTATAGTATTTATATAGATAAAAAATAGAACCTTAATTTTACATATGATACACAATGGATGTGTGGAATTCATACCATCCATATTATTTCTCACGGTGTTATATGACCATTTTTCCTGGGGATGTATGATTTTATTATCATTCTCCATATTACACTAGATAGATTATGAACTTGTTTACTAATTCGATATGTATTAATATCTCTTAAGTTATTTTTTCAATATGAATGACTATTTTGATTATTTTTTACCCATTTTATTCGAGAAATTAATTGCAGTTATAAAGTGATAGTTATGAAAAAGAATTATATATTTCCATGATGTATTAGTAGGTCTCATTATAAAATTTATCTTGGGTGTTTGGATGAGGCCTTACCCATTTATATAAGATGTATTGAAATGAGGCCTTGATGGTAAGAAGACTACGGAAAAGGCCTTGAGTGCATTTTATTGATTCATAACAACATGAATTCCTTCATTATGAATAGAGTTATTGATATTCCATGTGATTATTCAATTACATAGAATATATTGGGTTAATATTCAATTTCATGGAAATATTTACATTAAATTATATAATCAACATTTATTCGTTATATAATACGATCAAGATATTGATTAAATTTCTTATGATTTATTTAGTTACCTTTCTATATCGTTTTGATTAATTTATTCACATCTTCTTCTGTATGCATACCATTATCGAGAATCAGAGCTCACACTTTTCTTTTGTTTTATTTTCCCCATGTTACTTGGATGTATTTTGTTATTCATATAAAGGAATAAAACATTAGGAATAATGGATTTCTAAAAGAATACATTATTTTTTTTTCATTTTCAATTTTATTTTCTTGTAACTATCTATTTTACCAATATTACTAAATTATTTAGTCCTCTAGGACGTGATTCCATGCATGTCATTACAATGTAATAAAGTAGACACTAACTCAAGCTTATTGTGGTTGGGGTCACTACATGGATAATAGAAACATAATTTTGGGTGATGTAATTAATAACTCGAAACATATTTTACAATTTTAACCTCATCCAAATCATCATTATTCCGATCATGGTTACAACCAAGAAGTCATTCTTATCGCCAATGTCACTACAAACTCCTTATGGTTTCATTTTTAAAATACACCAAATATGAAATCCTTTTGTTTCTTTATAAAAAATAATTCATCAAGGGGATATATAATATCAATACATACATAATAATTATTTTTAGTCTAATACGTTCACAATGAAAATAATTTGAATAAAAATTAAATGTATAATCAATATTTCATAAAACAAATATCTAAATTAAGAAACAAATATAGGGAATAAAAATAATTTCTCATTAATTAAATAAACATATTCTATCCATTCAAATAATTTTAATGCTTAAAATATACATAATAAACTTTCCAGGGTAGTCAAAAAATCTCAATATCCGAATATCATGTATATGATTTTTCACAATTTCCCTCATAAATAAATGTATTATATTTTTATATAATCATCAATAAAACTAATACCACATATAGTAATATTCATATAGTTATGTTAATAATTTCCATATTCAATCAACATATGTAATCTAGATGGACACCCTTCAACCAAAGTAATAAACTATAATTTTTTCATTGGGGAAAGGTATTGGAAGAAAAAACATCCCTTTAAAAGATGATGATTTAGATGGAAAAAGGAAGTGATGGGATTCCATGACAAAAAAACCAAAGTAAATTTATTAATCTGTAATTAGAAATCATAACATTTGTAATTTATATATAATAACAAGTATACAATTATTGAATACTAATCATATGTTAATGAAACAAAATTTAAATGAAAACACCATCACAATAACGATAATATAGGAACAAAAAGCACATGAGAGGGACACCATTAAAATAATATATAATTAAATGAAAAATATTTATTATAATTTATATAAACGTGTTGGTTAAAACAACATTTAAAATTTATCCTATTTTTCAATATCAATCATGTATTATGGAATTTAAAATGAAGATAAATAAAACTTATCAATTTAGAGAATCTTGATTCGAAACCCCTTGAAAGATAGAATATAAAAATTGAAAATTAAATCAAACAAATAATAAAATAAATAATTTACAAAAAAATTGAATAGAAATTAATTAAAACATAAAATTTAAAAGATTGTGTATTATATTAATATGTGTCAATGAATGAAATTTGAAACAAATAACCCCAATAGAATACAGTAATCCTTCACATTTAAAATAAATGAAAGGTAGAAAATGATATGGATTTGTAAATCATATAAAATTAATGAAAAATGAGGATGAAATATTTACACGTTCAATAAATAAACCACAATTTTTTTTCAACCCAAATCATATCTCAACAAAACAGAGATGAGATCCAAAACCCTTTCCTTAATTACTGTCTTCATATAAAGTGCATGAACCACCTATATAAAGAAAATTACTATCATAATCACCCATTTTAGGAATATACTCACAATTATAAAATTTAATTAACATAATTTATAGTTATACTCTTAATTATTGTTTGTCATTATTTGTTTTCAACATCAATTGTGGGCGATCTCGATCATTTTGAACTAGTTTCATAATATTATATATTTTATTAATTCTTCTACAAAATTTAAATATTCCCATTCCATAACATATAAAAATATTTATTTTTTTATAATTATTTATATTTTTATAATTTCATTTAATGGTATTTTTTGGTTATGATACCTAAATATGAAATCATCGATTACCATGTTTCGCTGATGTTGCTCGAATAGACATATCTATTTTAATTAATGATACTGTTACATAACCAAAATAAAATATTAAATAACCAATTTATGTCACATATTATCATTAATCATCTTTTCATAGTAATACATTATATTATTTCATATAATTGTTCATGTAGGGGGTTAAAATGACCCAAACATGAACATATCATGATTAAATGATTGTCATAATAATAAAATTAGTTTAATTTGGTAACAATATCATTATTATAGAAGTATAATTATATTATTTATATATTTATAATGGTTAAATCATATTTTAATTTATTTTAATTAAATATAATGAAACCCTATGAAAAAATGTCATTTTGTACTACCTGGATGAGATAGTCAGTGAAACACATGATTAGCATTTTCATTTCTCAAGTAATGAGAGCGGAAGAAGTGGAAAATAATTTTTCCCACTATAGTGAATATTATATTATATAATAAAAATATAATATTAAATGTCACCCTTATAAATAGATAATATAGATAGTCAGGTAAACCCGATGTTTTCACTTCAGGGAGGCACTTGTCCACACAACACATGAATGCAAGTTTCATTTTTTATTAGATAAAGGGAAATGTGGTTAATAGATATTATATTCACATAATTAAATTATTTATCATGAAATAATAATGTAATTATATATAATTATGAAATTATATTACTCACATGAAGACTTAGGCTTTCCCTTGGGAGACTCCTTTCAGATAGGTTGAAGCCAATATGATATGAAAAGAGGATCAATAAAAATTAATATTATTATAAATAAAAGGGAATAATTTGAAGAGTAAAATAAAAATTTTGTGTGGTATATAAGGAGTGGTGATATTCTATATTTTAATTATTGGGAATGGTATTTTTTAAAATATTTTAAATTAATATAATGATATCACATACTTTACATGTTTGGGATACTTAAAAATGGATAATAATGTATTTTTATGATATAATGTCAACAATATCTCCAAAATTTACATTCACATATGTTTTAAACATGTTTTGAGGCCTTTAAAAAAATAATTTTCACTTTTATGTTTTTATTATTTTTCCTTAATAGCCTATTTTAAACAAAGAAATTTACATTGAATATCTAAAAATAAAATTCATATAGATAAAAAAATATGGAAATAATCGTTTCAAATAAGAATTAAATTTTATCAGATAATATTTATGTTTGTAAAACTTAATGTTAACATTAATGCATGTAACATATAAAAACCTATTTTTAGAAAATGTTACATTCAAGATTTAAATTTTTATATGTGATAAAGTTATCAATGTATATTATGGTATTGTAATTAATTTACTAATTATAAAACAAAAAATGTTTATTTGGTTTTAAAAGAATAGGGAATCTTAATTTTAATGGATTAATTTTTAATTAAATTACTATATTAAAACGAGTTTATTTTGATAGAAAATATATTATAATGTCATAAAATATTAATATAGGTTTTATAAATTCATAATGGTGTTTAAAATTTTATATTACCACCCCTTAAACTTTTTGATAAATTAATAGATTTTTATAAACATCTATGTCTTTATTATATAATTATAATGTCATAAAAGTTTCTTTTTTTGTGAAAACTATTTTTTTCACTATTCATATAAAAATTATATATTTTAAAAAAATAACAAAAAATCAAAATTTTAATATATATTGAGGTTTAATAAAAAATCTGTGTTTATTTTTTCAAATTAAAAATAAAAAACATTATAAATTAACTTTTATGTAAAAACATAAAAATATAATGAAAACAAATTTTATAGGAAAAAAACATTATATAAATGTTAACTATTATTGTTATTATTTTCGATAAATTACTAATTAAATTGGTGTCAATATCTTATTTAATCAACAATATTTTTTTTATAATATATTTCATATCAAGAAAACATAAAAACCACATTTTTATATAAGATTCATTTTCAGGAACATATCATTCATATTAGTAACATAGCTACAATAATTGAATTGTTAATCAATTCATGGGTATTAATAATTACCATTATTTTTTATTATAAATATTTTTCATAAATATTTTTTCTATTTTTTATGCACTAATTTGGAAACTCTATTTTAATTGATATAAAGTTCCACATTTTATTTTGGTTTGGTGTTTCTTTTGAATCATGTGGCAAAAAATTAGGATTTAAATGAAAACATATTTTATGATCGTTGGGTGTCACAATCCCCCATAGTATAAATTATTTAATCATAATTTTATTTATCACTTAATATTAAATATATTAAATGGTAACTAAAAGATTGACATATCCCATGATAAAATTCTAAATGAGGTGCCTTTTCTTAATATGTTAGGTGCTACTTTTAAACACATAGTTTTCCATCATCATATTAACTGATTGATTTATCTTTAATTTCAAAATCATATATTAATTCCCTCATTTCCATATACAATACATCATTCAGTTATTTTGATACATTCAATGTGTTTTTTACACAATTTTTACATTTGGTAATGGAAATTTTTTTCCTTCATCATATTTCATTCATGAACATCAATGATGATTTATCATTTTCATCGTTGGTTTTTTTGGAGTTTAAATATTTTAAAATTATAAATCAGAATTATTATTATTTTTGTTGGAATAATCACTTGTTTTCTCACTTCAGTTTTTATACCATTAGATTAATAATTTTGAAATTGTTCACATTATCTCAGAAAAACCAATGTTAAATTGATTCCATCAAGATTCACCCATTATTAGAAGTAAATGTAGTTAATGAGGGTGCTGAAAACTAAAAAATAATTGTAGTAAAAACAATATATGAAAAATTAAACATTATAATTTCTCATTATTCCAAATTAATAAATTACATTTAAAATCATTCTAAATAACGTCTTTTTAATATAATTTACTTTAAAATTGGTTTTTTCATATTCTATTACATAATTCAATACATAATAAATTATTCTTATTATTTTGTAAATATAATTTTATTTTCCAAATAATATCTTCTGAAATAGTCGAGAAAGTTATATAGTCATAGCCTCAGTCATTGTGAACCCTGGTGAAGATAAAGCTAATACTCAAAAATCCTTTATCAAGATTATTACCCGTATTTTAACCTACTCCATGGCCACATTCATTAACCAATACTCATAAAGGGATGTAATTTCTTAAATAACCACAAAATATCAACTTTGTCAAAACATCACGATGTTAAATAATACATATAATTTTACATACACTAATAACATGTATTTTAAATAATGTTTTCATACCTTGGTCCCAAAAATATTTAGTATAACAAAAACTATCATAATGTTTTATCTGTACCCTTTAAATTTTTTGGAAACATAATATATCATCCATTGAATTATCATCAACTAAAATCCAAATCTCTAAATATATCTAAATCCCCTTTTGATACCAATTATGATTCCATAAACAGACACTTATAAACCTAGTGCTCATAAATATATTCTTTATATATAATAACTAGAAGGAATTAAGGAATCAAAATCATAACCTTCAATAATTACAATATCACTAAAAAAATATTGATTCATAAACATTTAGAGGACCCTTTATAGTTATAGTTTCCAAGAGGTACGCAATAAATTTTACTAACAAAATAATATCTTCTTCATTAAATGGAAATGATTATAATATTTAAGATAATGATTAAATCATATGATGTATTCAACATGTTCCACAAATTATCTAAATAAGATATTTTATTCTATATATATCATTTTTAATAGTTTTCATTATATATTGGGAATATAAAAACATATGAAGGGTGAGAACAAACTCTCAGAAAGGGAAACATCTTATCAGATTGAATTATGTAATGAATAATATGGCAAGAATAAATAAGTGTAAACCATTTCTATGTAAGTGAAAACTTGAACCTAATATAAATAAATAGATGAAGAAACTATATAAAAATAAAACTGATACAAATAATTGAATACATGGCGATAAAATAAAAAACTCAAACATATTTTACCGTTAAAGACTCTGGTAAGGTATCATTCATTCCCTCAAGATTATAGCCAAAAACTCATTCTTGTTTGAATGATAAAACAGATACATACTACTTTCATTAGTTAAGAAAACACCAATTATCCAAATATTTTTTCTCATATGACTAAACTATGCATCATTGTGTTATATAGTACTAGTTCCCACCCATCACTTCTTTAATCGCAATTCATTCACTATGTGATTTATAAGAATACTAATTCAATTCATAATCCAATTTCACTATTAATAAATAAATATGTATTTATACTTGAACATAAGTAATTTATATAATTTTATTATCAATAAATTTATATACTCCATCTAGAGAAAATAATTGTATGGTGAGAGAAATATTTAATAAACTTTCTTAATTATTTAGTGAAATTATATATTTGAATAACTAATATATGGATTTTCATTAGTTCACTAATCAATAAAATAAATATCTTTTAATATAAGTAGAACATAAATTTTAATATATAAAAAATGTTTTATATGTTTAAGTAAATATTTTTTTGAATCAATAGGAATTGCAAATCGGGTGAGTAACCATGAATCATTAGAAGGAAATAAAGAGTGTTCATCATGGAAAGGGAATTGTAAAAAAATATCAATAAAGAATGTTTATTTGGAAATCAAAAATACATTTATATATTTTCATGAGCTTAATACCCTAATGGAAATGGTATTAGAGGATTAATAAAGTAATTTATGTCTATTATATAAACCAAAAAACGAATCATGTGTTGAATTCAAATAATTAAAAAATTAAAAAAATGATGTGTAATTAACCTTATAGTAATTGTAAAATAATAATTAAAAGAACACGGGATAAATAACATTAAATTAAAATATATAGAAAATAAATTTATTCATTATACCCGAAGGAAATAGGGTAGTGAATAAAACTTTTAAAATAAAATATGGAATGAAATATAAAATTATTATCGAGGAATTGAAAATATAGTCCAATAAAACTTACATATTTTTAAATATTAAAAAAACTGCATTAGGAAAAAATTTAAAATAGATAACTAAATAAAATGAATAAAAAGTGAATCCTGATATAAAATATAAAATTGTTATTAAGTACGATATAGAATAGAAAACATAGTATATAACATAAACCTGTCTCAAGGTATTGGAATTTTATATAAAATAACCCCTTACTACATCATAATATTTAGAATTTAAAACCCTGTAAGGTAGAATATTAGACGCACATTTAAATCCCATATAATTTGAAAAATATTATGGTAAAGTTACTACGTGTTCAATATATCCACCCTAAAAAAACATGTTCTAAAAAAGAACTATATATAAATGAAATGAAATTGATATCGAAAAACACTTACCTTAATAACAAACTTCCACTAAAGTGGATGAATATTCATTATTAAAAAAATAAATATATTAAACATATATTTGATAACAATATTCATAACTACAAACTATTATAAACATTATTTATAATTAGTAGTTATATGTATGTTAGTTATTTATTTTCTATTTTTAATATTCCTTTAGGTGATTAGCCTATGATTTACCCAATTGAGTTTCCTAAAATAGGTCTTATGTTATATTATCCTTAATTACCTATAGGTTTCGTAGATTCTCTTATTTTTTCTATATCCCCCTCCCTAAACTATTCGATTATTTGTAATATAAATAGACAGTAATAATGATTGTTTTGACTTGGTTTTGTAATATAGGTATTGATCTTTATTCTGATCCCAATGTTATTCAATCCGATATAATAAAATGTACTCAAATTTATGTTTAATTATAATTTATATTAATAATAATTTCATTTGATAGGAGTTTTGGTTGTGATTATTTAAGACAAAATCGATGATAACAAGGTATAGATAATTTTGAATTAATAGACATTAGTATATTAATTATTGATATTATTTTTACCATTATAGAAGAAACTAATATTTACTTTATTATTTATATCATATATTATCAACAATAATGTTTTCATCGTCATCATTGATATTATTTTGTGTCATCAGTCTAGTAGGATATTAACCCAAACCAAACATGAACATACCATAATTTAAATATTATAAATATTATAGAAGTGTATTCATTTGGTAATAAGATAATTAGTTACAAATAATTATAATAATATTTAAAACTTTGAATTTTATGAATAATATTTTATGAAAAATTCATAAAAAAGTTAAACTGGATGAAAAATGAGATACATTACTTCATAGTGGTGATAGTCTAGACAATGCATGATGAATGATTTGATTTATGAAAGAATAAGAGTAAAATAATGTGGATTGTATTTTTCTTAAAAAAATAATTATAATATATATATATATATATATATCAAATTTTTTATTCACTTTAATCCTTAAAAATATCATATATTGGTAGTGGTGAGAAACACAATTCATGGGTTCGTGGTGATAATAGTCTGCACAATGCACTAATGACGATTTTATTTTTATTAATAAAAAAGGAGACATATAGTTAATAATTATTCCATTTGAAAAGAATATTTAATTATAAAAAACTATTTTTTAATTTTCTAATTAATATGAAATTAGATTTGGGTAATTAAAATTCAAGTGAAAAAAAGCTGGGAAGAAAACACTCAAGTTGAAGACTTAGGATTTACCTTGTAAGAATGCATTGAAATTGGAGACTTCTAAAAATATTCTATCACCAAAGGATAATGGAATGTGTATTTGATTATAATTTAAGGATTAATGGATATGTTTCTATAGGAAATATAAATTTTTGGGTGTTCTTGAAGGAGCTATTAGAGGCCCCTTTAATAAGTGATAGAATGGTATTTCTATAAATATTTCAGCTTAATATAAAAATATTCAGTGTTGTACTTGTCTAGAACACAAAAAATGGAAAATAATAGATTCTAAAATTAATTATTTTTTATGATAACTCAACCATTAAATTTCAAACTTGTTTTAAACAATTTTTAATATCTATTACTCATAGAATTATCAAGTTTACATTTTTGGTTTTATCGTGGTAACTATTTTTTCCAAACAAATATACTATTATAGACTAAAAATAAAATTTTCACTATTAAAAAATTTGTACAAAATGATTCCAAATATAAATAAAAATAGTCAAATAAAATGTATATGTTGAATAAAAAATAATTTTAACATTAGAGTGTGTAATGAGTAAAACCCCATTTTTAGAAAGTGTATTTTCAATCATAACATTTTTGAATTTGGAAAAATTATCAATGTATTTTAATTTTATGAAATAAATTGGTAAATTATAATAAAACAATTTTTTTCAAATAGTGCCAATACCAAATTTCACCGGAGTAATGTTTAATTTAAACAAAAGACCCAAATATTATCTTTTGTTGGAGAATATTACTTTCGGTTAGGAATTTGTTATCCATTGGTTTTCTAATTTCATAATGGATTTTAAAAATATATTGTTATACAGATATATACTTATTTTACCAATTTTAATATTTTATAAATCATTATTTATTTCTTTTTAAATGATAAAGTAATAATATTTATATTTTTTTGTAAATACTGGATATTTCACTATTTACCAAAAAATCAACTATTTAAATTTAATGTTTCCAATTTATTTAAAAATTTAAAAATGCACATTTACAATGGTTTCATTTTAATGAATAATTTTTTTTTATTTTCTATTTTGGTACACTATTTTAATTAATTATTATTTTCTTAGTATTAATAATTTACTTTACTTTTAATTCTTTTTTTAATAATTTGGAATATTTTTTTATACGCAATAATTATATAGTGATATTTTGATAGTTATATATTGTTTAATAGTTTGTTTTGGTTTGTTATTCAATGTTAAAAAAGATATCAAACACATTATTTTTTAATGTAAAATATAATAAAAGATCTCATTGCATTATAGTAACCTAAACAAATGGGTTCTTATCACTAGAATCGAGTAAAAATAGAGAAAGTTTCATTGTGGATTCACCCCTTCTGAAACTGCATAATAATGAGGTGGTTTTAATTTATTTGTCTATCATTATCTCACCCTATATATGATAATTTTTCCAAATAGAGATTATATAATATCCTATAATTTTTAAGGTATTTCCATGTTTAAATTTTATTTAAATCCATTAATTTTCTATGAAATAATTTTTAATGGGTATGTGAGGAGGTCCAAGAGAGTTTTGGGTGGATTTGGACTTGAATTAATGGGAAATCATTCGATTCTATTCAAGTTTCACAGTTCACGCATTATTAGTGAAAATTGTACGAGAGGGGAAGCCAAACTGTGTAACCTTGAATAGAGGCTTCTTGTACGGTTGGTGTATGGTTTGTTAAACTATGAGAGGCTCCCTAGGTAATAGGGATGCTTGAACCCTCTTAGATAAAGGCTGTAGAATAGTTGTCAATCAATTTGGAAACCGCGCGGCCAAAATATACACCCCCCAAAAGTGTGAAATTCCCGAACTTCCCCTTTGGGTTTTTATGTTCTCACTAGATTTTCTTCCTCACTCATCCGCTCTCAACCCTAGTGACAAATATAAACCCCAAAACCCTCCATTGGTGGTTTTACATTGATTCAAGCCTATTTGGAGTGCCGTTGGTTGTGCATTGATGCTCTGGGTATGGATAACACTCCTCTTACTTCTCTTTTCATGATTAGGGATTTTAGGTTACTTGTTTATCTTTTCAATACCTAAAAACCTCTTTTTTCCCGTTGATTATATTTTGATTATTTATGGGGTGATTGAATCCATATATAAGTCTAAATTCAAGGATGTATTCTTCATTGGATTCAAGGGATGTGGTCTATTTGTTATATCCCATAGTGTTTTTGTTGATCCCTTTTTTCATGGGTGTTTTTATGCTTTCATTTGGATGCGTGTTTAATGTATTTAGTGACATTTGGTAAAATGGTTGTCTAAATGGGTATTACAATCCCTCAAGATCCCAGTGGATGTTTTGAGGATGTCTAAATTAATATTTGGACACCCATGGGTTGCACCAATGATTCTGATCATAGGAAATAGTTATGTTAATCCCGAAATGTATTTGTGAGATGGTAGAGCCCATGAATTACATGTCTGTATGCTAGTTTGAATTAAAAATGGAAAATGGATAGTTGTTTCTAGATTTTTTCAATGGGATAAGGGATTTATTGGATAATATGAAATGAGATATAGGTAATAAATGCATTATTCTAAGTGACTTATACATTGTACTTGAAATGATTAAGTGATCCAAAGAATGTGAAATGTAAAATTTGTTAGATTAGTAAATATTAATGGGATTATATATATGTGTAAAATGGGATAACATTTATGAATTTATAATTATGTAGAATTTCCCTAATACAAGATAATTATGTAATTTTCATAAATGGTTAATACATAAGGAAAGGAAATGGGTTAAATGGTCTATTCAATGAAAATGGTAAATATAATAATGGGTTAAGGAATGATTTTAATCCTATATGTTAATGGATTATGAAATGTGAATGTTACATTATTGATTTTTTATGGTTTATGTTATGATATATGTGGTAATTCATAAACAAATCATGTCCACATGGCATGGTTGTTGTAGGATATTGGACATAAGGATCTATACAGATGGGTTGGGTTGGGAATGAGGCTCTAACCCCACTAGACATTGAACGGGTTATTGAAGGTGATCAATGATATATTCCCCTAATTGATTCATTTCATGAGACTAACTAGAAAGAGGCCTCCAGGTAAGTGTATTTTATTTATAGTGAAATGTTATCCATGGAGAGTTAGGAACATGGCTTATCCCCTTATGCAAAGTTATTGATCTCATTATACCAAAGTGTAAGTGATGTAATACCTAACACATGGTACACATGATATAGGTGAACTTAGTAATGAATTAAATGTTTTTGATGAGATGTATTTCATGGATAAAATATTTTAAGAGTAAAATGTTTAGTAATGGCACCAGAGAAATATTTTTCAAAATTTTTATTTAATTATTACATTCTTGAACTATATATTTAGAATGAATATTTTATAGAAACCATTGGTGGTGACATGAATAGTTGTACTCACACTCTGCTCGGACCTCTATTAGGTACCTGAAAAGATTTCATGGTTTCAGGTCTAAAAAAGGCAAAGGGATAGATGATAAAGAGTTGAGTTGGGGTTGTGACATGTATATGTGAGGATCCGAATATTGAGTTAGGACCTATTTTAGTGATTCTGTTATTATATTGTTTTCGATTTCCGTCACTTGTTTCATAGTTAGAATGAAATGACCTATTTAGCATTTGGATATGGTTGAACCCCATTTGGGAAGTTATTGGTAATTCACGTTTCTAGTTATTTTTTATGACATTTGTTATTTCATACATAATCTATTTTGTTTGACTTTAGTAAAGAGAGTATATTCTCCGCATATGAATTAGTATACCCTCACTACTAGTAAAAAACATATGGCATACATAGAGACACACTTGAGGTCATATAGATAACCAGCTTTGGATACTGTTTAGTGGATTTGTGTCGGGGATGTTACAAAGTGTTGTTAGAGGGGGTTAATTTTTATAGTCTTATTACTTTTAAGGTTGATAGGTGATTAGGATTATTTAGTTTTTTATCAAATGACACCATTATTGGAAATCTCTATACACATTATGATGGAAATTCCTTGTTCCCATAGTGGAACTTTTCATTATTGATTTTTTTAATAGTTGAATGATATTTCACAAATGGGTAATACATTTATTGTGTGATGCAACTATTTTATAATAGTTTTATCATGGCATGAATAGTATACTATTGTGAATTATTTCATTATTTTAGGAACATAATTATATAGGGGACATGCATCTTAATAGGCATAGATGAGATGTGTGTGTGTTACCTAAGGGGTAGAACTCATTCAACTTCCTTGAGAATTTTATTTAAATTGTGTCTAATAACGACAATGAAAATGGTTAAATAAAATGAATGTATGGAATGTCCAAAGAAATATTCTTAATGAATGGTTGTAAATGTGTTACATTTATAGTTGTAAAAAGTTAAAAACAAGTGAAATGCATCTTAGAAGAATATATTTGTTGTATAAAATTTGAAATGGTTTTAAAAATGGTGTAAACATTATCAATTGTGACTAGGTATATTGATTTGACACCCCATGTTGGCCCTA
Organism: Viscum album; assembly: GCA_963277665.1. NCBI lineage: Eukaryota > Viridiplantae > Streptophyta > Magnoliopsida > Santalales > Viscaceae > Viscum > Viscum album. The sequence continues at coordinate 54,552,435 of OY728126.1, forward strand.
ATCCATTGTAGGGATGGTCGATGGATGTATTCCAAACATGATGATATTTTCTGGGTTAGTGTATGTGAAATGGGTTGTCTAAAACTAATGTAGAGCCTCCTTTTTTAATAAGAATAAAATATGAAATATGTTATCTAATCCAAAATTCATATTCTCTATTGTTAAGAAATTATAACATGATGATGTGGACCGATTTGGAAACAAGAGGATATTTTCGATTATGATCCACTATTAATTGAGCAAGGATTATTTTGGTCCATATTAATCAATGTGAAGGGATATTTTGAGAGAATGTAAGTCATTTTATATAGATGATAGAAATATAACCAAATAGGGTCGTTCTTAGTATGTTTGATATTCTAACATAATTTCAGTTGGTTCACCCTAAAATGTTTTCTATGGAGGGTGGACTCTAGGATTTAGAGTTCAGGATAGAGTTTATCCAGATAATTTGGGTCACACAGATACTCTAGTAGAAAAAAGAGTCAAACTAGTAGCCTATATGTTGTGGGGACCAACAAAATGTTGTGGGGAAATTATAGTTCATATATATAAGGATGATGGAATGTTATAAAAGTAATTCTAGGTGATGTTTTTATGGAATTTGTGTATAGGTAACTTGATGTAAGAGTGTGATTAAGAGTATATGATGTTGACCCTATGAATGGTGTTAGTGATGGATTACACATGTCATTTCATAGACCTTCACTGCTTTATTCCTACATTGGCCTGGGACAATACTACAACATCGAGACACTTTTGGGATGTACTTTTATATGATATTTAGCCCTAGGTGAACATATTTCATTAGAATAGTTTCATAGAAGTGTTATGTTAGGCATTTATTTTATAAGGTATCATATTGAAATATTCATGTGGTGGGTTTGTGGTTCAAGTTGAATGGACATGTGGTGTATATTATGAGGGAGGGAAGTGCCATTCTGGAAATATTCATCAGGGTGGATGTGTGGATGGCATCTAAGAAGATTGGATCAACCTCTCAGGGAGGTGAATTGTTCTTTTTCTATCATTGATGAAGGTCAGGGGACATGTGTGAACAGTTTCCCTAACCACTGGTTGAGTGGAAAGCATGCGAAAAGATGGGGTATGTGTTGAGGCTATGTAGGAACCCATGGTTACTAGGAATAAATGGTAGGTAGAGGAACGTTCCAAGTGTTGGTTGGGTGTTTGTTACCATATATCAGGTATGAATTTGGATATGGAATGGTCGTATAGTTATGGGTAGTGGTTGTGGTAGTCTGAGGTTAGAGCATCCACATAATTAGTTTAGTGTTGACCATAAATTCCGAGCGGGCCCCTATAACATCCAAAACTGAGTGCCACACAAGGGTGCCCTAATTCGATTGGTCATATGACCTCTGGCATGTCTCCTATTACACTTGAGGCCACTGATTAGTAGCGAGGGTCTGGTAAGTCGATCATGGGGAGAATATACCATATTTTATTAAAGAATATTTCTAATTGAAATAAACAACAACCAAAAAAGAATATATAAGAATACAAAATCCAATTTATCATGATATATATAGGAAATAAAATATCCAATTAAAGCATAAAATATACCTTTCAAATTTAAATGACAAGTGTCTAAAATGAAACTCAAAATTAATACACTAACAACTCCCAGGAAGTCCCTGAACCACATAATGTTCCCTCAACCATGCTCCATCCCGACTCAACCATCTAACCCTGTTCCCTTTCCCTTAAAGTGTCCCGAATCCATGAAATCTATTCAGGTACCAAATAGGTAGCCTGAGTAGGGTGTGAGTACAACTCAGTCACCCACCACCAATTGTCTCTAAATCAAATCTAGTCAACAACAAGTTAACATTGTTAATTATGAAATAATTACAATTCATAATGAAACAATTTTCAAATATTCAAATAATCCTTTTTAAACCACATAGACCATCATGTTCTTGGGGACACCCATAGCTCAATACTTACATAGGTCCACACCAGATCTGATCTAATTTACATATTCAATTCACAATTCATTTAAAAAAATGGGATTTCATTAAATTTTTTATTTTACTTTCATTACTAATACTAAATAGAACAATAGTCCAATGCTGATATTTTTCAGTATAGAACTCCAAGTCAAATACCTAAATTCTAAATAGTAAAAATTTACCTTCGGTGTATAATACAATGTTTGACACCAGTAATCTCATTTATACATATTTACAATTTCAGTATAAATTCACGTGTAATAATCTAATTCATAACAATAGAGTTAAATAAATATTTGATGTAGAACACCTTGTCTAGTAGCCCAATTCCCAACTGTGCATATGCATCACTATTGTAGAACTCCATGTCTAACACCCTAAATCTCAACCATTTATTTATATCATTATATACTGGGCCTAGATATTAATTTATAATACCACATTTCCCAATCATGATTAAACAAACATTAATCCCGTTATCACAATAAACCACCACTACTTCAATTAATTAATTCAAAAATTAATTAACCCTAGTATATTTATTAAATCAATATTTAATTAATGAAATCAATTTCTATCAATCAATCCAACAATAAGTTAAATATTTCAAAATTTCAACTACCATTAATTAATTAACCAATTTAATATTATTAAATACATTTCAAAAATTTTATAATTAACTCAATAATTAATCATACCAAATTTCTTAATCAACACATTGATAATTAGTTCACCAATTAATTATCCATTTACACATTTAATTACTAAATTCAATCATCTCAAATCCATCCCAATTAATTACCAAAATTGATTAAAAAATAAAAAATCTCAAGATCTCATAATAAATTCTGCAATTAATTATGTTGTCCAATAATTAAAAAACTCACAATTTCACTGTTATATCAATAAATTAATTTAACACATTTTTAATTAAATTATAGATTTCAAATTTTTAACGAACTACATCAATTATACAACATTAATATGTGAAATTAAATAACAAAAATGGGATTTTTAAATTAAATTAACTACCACCAATGTTTATGATCAATTATCCAATAAAAATCCTCAAAATTGGGAAGCACAAAGATTTATATTTAGATCCAGATATCAAAATCCTAAATAGAGATTATCACATCAATATCTCTTTAATTATATATATAGATCTAGAAGACTAGATCTAGATACACAAAATCCAGATCAATATTTATAGAAATAGAGAATAACATGTACCAAAATAACCATGCAATAATGGAGGATGAATCAGATAATCAATTGGATAGAATCTACTTTCCATGAATGGAGATAATCATTGACACAATATTTTAATCATGAATAAAAGTTATTAGATAACCTTGGAAACTATCCAAAAATCATTGAAATCGTCCAAAATCATCTTGGCCTGAGTTTGGGTAGAATGGGAGATGTTTCTGGGGGTTCCAATGGATTGAAAGCAAATTTTTGTGCCATTAAGATTATGGCGCATCATTTCCTAGTAAGGGGAACACAATTTTCCCCAACAGTGCACCAACCATGCACATATTAGTTTTTTTAGGTTCATGTTTTTTCTCTTTATCTTATATGGTTTGACAAACCATACAGTATCCATGTGAACCGTCATTGTCTATAACTTCATGATTTCATGGGTTGGGGGCACGGTTTCTTCTAACCATGCACCAACCTTGAATAGCCGTTGTTTCTTCCATTTTTCTAAATAGTCAGCCATACATTGCCCAAGGTAGAAACCACTCCAAAGAAAAAAAAATAAATACAAACACTACATGAATTTAAGACTACATCAACTCAAAAAAATGTCAGGATCTTACAATATCCCCACTATATAATAACCCATCCTCAAGATTCATTCCCATGATTCTCTATGATTCTAAGCCAAAAAGATCTAGACAATGGTCCCTCATTACTTTATACCTTTCCAATTTCTCCTCCTATATTAGCTAATGTTTCCACAATACACAAACTATTCCCACTGCCTTTCCCCACAAAATACTCTCACTACGATCCAACACATGTATCACATGCTCCTAAAAGGAAGCATCCATATCAAGATCAATTTCATTCACATCAATCGTATGTTAAGGGTTGGGGTGATACTATTGTAGTTGTGATTCATGGAAATAATAATTAATAACACTTTATTTTTGTGGATGATGCAATCGATACACCATCTAACAGATTCTCCCCACAACCTCAAACGTTCGAAAAAACATGGGTGCCAACTTTCCTTCCTTAATATCCTATGGGGAACCAACCTAGGTGAAACCTAAAGGAATACATGATCACACTTTGTATACACGAGGGGTTTTATCCATCTATCTGTATATATTACTTCTTCCTACTCAATGACATTTTCATTCATTTATGAATCAGATGAACTTCCTCCAATATAACTAACATGAAACACTATCCTAAAAACTATGACTCACCTACCTCTATCCTACACAGTAGTGATCATCATGGACTACCATAAAGATCCTCATATGGTTCTATATGTATAGTTAATTGAGAACTATTATTATAGAAAAATGCATTGAATCCAAGTTCATTTCCCAATATCTATAGAAGTTAAGAACACACACCCGCATGATATCCTCAATCACCTGTATAGTATGCTCTGATTGTATATTTTTCAATGGGTGGGAGGTAGAACTCCGTAATAATTGTATTCTAATCACTTTCTGTAATCCATGCCAAAAACTTGAAGTGAAATGTGAGTCACGATCAGAAACTATAGTCTCTGTCACCCCGTATAAATGGATTATCTATCAAACATATAAATCTTCCAGCTTCTCAACTTATAAAGTATCATTTATAGGTTAGAAATGTGATAATTTTTTCATTAGATCCCCAATATCCCAAATAACATCATTATTCGTTGGAATATTAACGATACTAATTAAAAAATCCATTGTCTCATCATCCCACTTCAACTCCGTAATGGGAAATGGATATAGTAAACATCAATGTCATTGATTCTATGTCATTAACTATTTAAAGGGGTAGCATATTCTCAAAAACCCTTCTATCTTATTTTTCATTCCTAGATATAAAAATAATAATCTTAGGTTATGGTATATTTTGGTTACCCCTTTATGTACCACCCACTTCGAGACCATCAATTCATATATGAGCTCATCTCACATTCTCAAAGGTACACCAATTAGATTCCCAAAATAGATGATTGTGTCCGCATCTATGCTCCATTATTATGGTTACTACCCACCTTTAAATATTTCCCTCAAGTTCTAACAATCTGTTTCGTCATTTTTCAAATCTCAGATCTATCTCAAGAAGGTAAAATCCACTGAAACCAAAACCAAAGTCATCTACTCCAAACATTCCTAAACTACAACATACATCTCAAAAAATAAATCCATCGTATTACAATCAAAATTCAACTCGTGAACCATCTATTTATGAGTTTTTATACTCATGGTGTCAGCCATACTATTTATTTTTCTAGGTATATGTGGTAGCTCAAAATCATGTCACTGCATGTACTCAGCCCATCTCTGCCAATAATGATTCAAATCTTACTGTTAGAGGATATACCTTAAGAACTTGTGATCAGTAAACACCATAATATTGTCATCAAAGATATTTTATCACCCCACTTCATATAATTATGTGATATATCTAGTATCAGGTCATTCATATGGAATTTTCATTCATGTGGCCTTAGATATTGAGACCCCTATGACATGACTCATTCTTCTTGGACCAACAAAAATCTGCATCCAATCCTAGAAGCACTACAATACACATTTTAGTCATCAACCATATTAGGTAGGATCAATATTGGTGCGAAAGTCAAAATCTTCCTCTAGTACTAAATGGAATCCCCATAAAATTTCATCCACTCATGCTTTACTCCATTAATGTTCAAGACCAAAATAGGCACTACTAAATGGGAAAATTCCTTGATAAACCTAATATAACTTTTATCTAATCCCATAAAGATAGAGATATTAAATTTTTTTTTGGGATGATATTGAGAAACTATTGTATTAACCATCTCAGGGTTCACTTACACACCATCTTTTGAGATGATGTTCCCAACGATGTGTACCTCGATAGTCCAAAATTGACACTTATATACATTGGAATATAGATGAGTCTCTATAAGTGTACTCAATATGATGTCAGGATGTTTGGAATGATCGTAATGAGTTTTGAGTGCACCATGATATCATTGATATACAACACCAAAAACTAATCATAGTAAATATATAAGATTTTCTTCATCAATTACGTAAACGATGCTGGTGAATCATTCAACCAAAACAACATTATGATGGACACATATAAGAAACACCTTCTTCTGAAATTAGTCATCAATATATCAGATGTTTGAACTACCAGCTAATGATACCCTAATCTCATTTGGATCCTTGAGAACAGACAAGATCCTTTCAACTGGTAAAACAAATCATGGATACTTAGATAATGAAATCAATTCTTCATAGTCATTTAGTTCGACATCCTGTAATCGACACAAAAACAGAAACTCTAATCTTACTTCTTTGAAAACAACACTGGTGAACACAATGGTAATGTACTCAGTCAGATAAACCCCATACCCACTAACTCTTCCAGCTCAATCTTGAGATCTGAAATATCTGTTGGGGAAATTATGTACTGTCAAATAGAAAATGGTTCATCCCTATGCATGAGTTCAATAGTGAATTCCCCATCTCTCTCTGGAGGCTATCCAGAGAAATATTCGGGAAATAACATCATGAAAGTGTTCCACCACTGGTGTATTGATATCATGTTTTACACCTCTGACATTTCATAAAATACTAGAAACGTGGGCAATGTGCTCGACTAGTTGTATAGTAATTGGACCAACTTGGCTAGCCTAGATATCCCACTCCTCGTATGGAACATACTGCTTACCCTTAGTAGACATTAAATCCACCCTCTTTTGGTAATAATCTCTATGGTATCAGTATGTGGCTATCATGACCATGCCCATAATTAGGTTTAAGTTTGACATATGAAGGATATATAGTTCCTATAGAAAATTATACTCACCAATATCGAGAAAACATCCCTTATACAAACAGATGTCTCTTAACCATACTCCCAAAGGTATATCTATTTTCATTACCCCACTCAAAAACTACACTGCTAGGATTAAACCATTAACAATATCTATAATAATAATGTAATGATAGGAACCAATATCAAATGAGGCACTAGATAAAGTAGAAACTATTATAATAGTACTTCTCACTATTGATGGCATGACCTGTCTAACCACAATCATTAGATGCACCACATGATACTATCCTTCCCCAATTTCATTTGATACTATATGAATCCCTTGAGTTTTACCAAACAACTAATATGGCCACTCTTTCTTAGAAGCACCACATCGACTTCCTCTACCTCCTCGGGCAGCAGAACTCTAGCTACATGCCTAATATGTTGTAGAAGATCCCCTTTCCGCACTCTAGTTGTGTCTAGCTCCTCTATCACTTACTATCTTCCTCAAGTTACTATAGAAACTTTGTATATTTCACAAATTTTTTCATTTACATTAGTGAACTGGTGTTCTTGATAATTAATTAAAAAAGTGTCCCATTATACCACACTGGTGGAAAACCACTTGTGTACGATCCTATGTAACTGATCCCACTCACTGGACACTCTGCTTACAAATTCACTGGATAATTTTCTCAAAAATATGCTTCATGCTCTTGGAAAATGCACCTCTATATCATTGAGAAGAAACCACATGTCCTCTACTTGAATCCTCCTTCAATATCCCCTCCAATATGAGATCTTGATTCCCCACTTCTGAAAACATTATCATTCTAAAGAAATTCAAGTGGGACTTAATTTCATAGTTTCGTAAATCCTTAAATAGTTCGACAAGATTTGGAATCATTTTCTTACCAATTTTAGTGAATAGAAAAGAAAATTTGAGGAGTGACCAGTATATCCCCTCATGGACATTCTCTGAAGAGTCATATCATGAACTCCTCCTCTATCTCATTTCTTAGAATATCTGGGTGAAAGTGCTCTAGGAACATCTCCCAAAACTACTTCTATTGCAAACCATTAGTCCGTCCAGTTAATTTCTGAAATGATTCTGTACTCCTCATTGCATATAAATAGCCAACATGAACCTTTTCATAGAAGGAGTATCCAGATGGTCAAATACCAAATCAATCGACTCATCCCAAAACACAACTCCCTCAGTTCAACCCTATCCAATTAATGTTAGAGGGTGATACAAATGGAACTCCCTTTTCTTATGAAACATGATCCTCTCAACCTTACAAGGGTCTCTTAACACAAATATCATGAATTTAGTGATGTTCTCATAGAATTTCTCCCTTTATTCCTCACCAGACATAATCGGTGCCTTAGGTTCCACCTCTGGAAGATCATCCACATCCATTTTAGTTGGTCTTCCTCTCAACAAGAATCATAATGGAGGTATAAATTTTTAATTCCAAACACACATTTTAGGACCCAGAACATATCTTTTTCACAACTATGTTAGAGGAAATTCATAATAAGAAATATCAAGTCCTTCCCCCAAAACTCACCACATGGTCAAAACCAGTGTTCTCTCACAACCCTTATCCACACTATGACTAGGTCTGGGATACGAAGGGTAATCATATTCTCATTATTCATGTTTCAAATTTAAGCACCCATTTTTTCACATTATTTCATCAATTATACAACATCAAAATTCATATTATGATCATTTTTCAATTATATTTCAGAATCTAAGATTACAATTTCAGTTCAATAGCATTCCCAAAACCAATTTTCCTATGTCAGCCTAAAATGATGCATGTTTACAAAATAATCCTACATTCTTATAATAATGAAGGAAGAGTCAACTATTGTTCCATTTTGGACCATGAGGGAATCTAAAATTTTCTCAAAAATATTAATTTCATCACACAACAAGTGCATCACTTAAATTTAAATAACATTCAACTTTAATAGAAAAAAAAAATAACCCCCTAGAAACATGGGTTATCTCCCACACATGTGGTAGCTACTCCCATACATGAGATCATAACCAAGCCATGAATATTCTTAGTCTGTATTCTAACTTTATAAAATAGTAATACAATAGATGAATAATATAAAACACTTTATACCACTTTGTAACATCCCGAACATAGTGCCACAATTCAGTTCCCCAGGTCATTCGGTAACATAACCCCTGGCATAGATCTACGTACACTAGAGGCTATTGTGTAGTAGCAATGGTCTAATATGTGCATCATGGGGAGACTATACCATATTTTATCAAGGAACATACAAAATGAAATAAAAAAAATATAATATGAATATATAACCATAAAAAGCTAACTTCTCAAGATATAAGAAAGAGATACAACATCCTATTAAAGCAGAAAACCTGACATGCTAATGTAAGTGACAATTTCTTAAAATGAAAATCAAAAGAAAGACACCAACAACTTCTATATGGGTATCGAACCATGTCTAGTTCCCTCAGCAATGCTTCATCCCGACTTGTCTATCTAACACGGGGCCCCTTCCCATAACCTGACATGTATCCATGAAATATTTTTGGGTACCGATCAGGCCGCTCGAGAAGGGTGTGAGTACAACTCAGTAGGCCGCCACCAAGAGTGTCTCAAAAAAATAAAAACAATATCAAGTGTATTTAGTTAGATATATAAATATTTAATACTATTATGTAAATTGTATTCTTAGAATCCAATAATCTTTATTAAACCAAATAGACCTATAGGTTCACAAAGACACCCATACCCCAATAAATACTCCGGTCTGCACTGTGTCTAAACCATGAAAATTATTGAATTCAAAATTCATTTCAACAAGTGAGATTTTTTATCCTTTTATTTTTCCATTGAATACTATGACCACTTGGAACCATAGTCCATTGCCAATGTTTTTGGGGGTATATAACACCATTTTAAATTTCCTAATTCCCAAAAGTAAATATTTTTCATTTGTGTAGAATTCCATTCCTAATACCCCAAATAAAATTTATAAATTTTTACCATTGGTGTATAAATCTATGTTTAATACCCCTATTCTCAATATTATATAAATATACATCCTTTGTTTAGAATTCCTTTTATAGAAACCCAATTCCCAACTGTGCATACAGTACTATTGAAGAACTCCATGTATATCCCCATAAATCTCAACAATTTATTTATATCATTATTTCTTATGCTTAGATTTTCATGTCTAAAAACTCATTTCCTATCCAAGATTAAACAATAGTAATACTCTTATCAGAACTAACCTCCACTAATTCCATTAATTATAACATAAATTAATTATTCAATATTTTTTTAATTAATTCAATAATTATTTATGAATGTTAGTTTCTATTAATTAAACCAAAAATAATTTAACCATTTCACAATTTCAAATATCCAATAATTTATCCACAAAATAATTATTCTTAAATACAATTCAAAAATTTGGTAGTTAAACCAATAATTAATTATCTCAAAATTACCAATCAATAAATTGATAATTAATTAACCATTTACTTATTATTTTCCCACATTTAATTACTCAGTTGCACAATTTCAATTCCATCATAATTAATTAAATAAATTAATTAACAATGATAAAATCCCAAGATATCGTAATTAATTATCCAATCAATTATCTTGTCCAATAATCACTAAATCTCTTAATATAACATTTATCTCAATTAATTAATTTACAAAATTAATTAAGTCAATTGGGGATTTAAAATTGATAAAAAAATACAGAAATTCTAAAAAATTAAAATAAAAAATAAAAACCAAACTAAGGGATTTAAGAATTATACCACCTTTCACAAATGTTGATGATTAATTGCCCAACAGAAATTTACAAAATTTGGAATCCAAATGATATAGGTTCCAATCCGTATATCAAAACCCTTAACCAAGATTAAAAAATAAATATCACATTAATTATAGATATATTTCAATAACCACATATCTATATATGCTAAATACTAATATACGTCTATAAAAAATAGAATTACTTCCTCGAAAAGAAAAAAGGAAGAAGGGAGGATGAACGTGATATTCAACGAGATAGAATACACTAACCAGGGGAGGAGAAGGAATTTTATCTAGGAATTGAATCACAATGAATAGAATTCATAAAACTATATAATCTACCTATAAATCTCTACAATCATCCAAAATCATGTTGTTCTGTGTTTTTGTTAAATGGGCGATGTTTCATGGGTTTGGGTGGATTTTAAACCAATTTTTTGGCCATTAAAATTAAAATGATTGGTTTTATGGGAAAGGACACATAGGTTTCCCGAAAAGTGCACTCGCCATGAGAGACCTCAATATCTAAGGGTGTCTAGTTTCTTAGCCTTTTCACACTGTTTTTTATAACCATGGAACAACCGTGTACAACAACGTTTTCTTCCATTTTTATAAATATTCATTGAAACATTCCTTATAGGTAAAACCCATTCGATATGTACTTAAATAAAAACAAATAGTTCATAATTTAAAGACCAATTAAACTCATGAAAAGTAAGATATCTCATGGTCCAAGGGAAAAGGAGAAATATGGATTTTGGCAATTCCATTAACACTTGGAGGTGCTGAGACATGACTGGTGACTATTAGAGGTACAATCCATGTATCTTTTATGCCTTCTTATTCCTAATTTTTTAATATGGTGAATCAAATTATTTTATTTATATTCAGTTTATGGTTTTTTTTGTACCTAATAGTGGTGAATATATATAGACTTCTGTCAATTGATACACTATTATGGGTGAAAAAGAGAATATCAGGAAGTGTGAGGGGTGTTTTCATGAGATTGGTGGGTTCCATTTTTATGTGTTTTGTTTCTTATTGAAATGTATGGTTTTAATTTGATTTTGGGAATGCATTATCTAGAGTTGTACCAGGACCACATTGATAGTTATGGTCATATGGTAATTCTCACTTCTACTAAGGGAGAAAATTATTTCCATCATGGTGAATGGGATTTTCAAGCAGGCCATGAAGGAAAACATTGTGATAAGTTGGGTGAACTCACAAAAATAGTGGAATTACATTTTCTATATATTGGTGGGAATATATTAGTATGTATTTCCTCTGATGGTGGTTCATTTTCAGGATATATTTCTTAAGGATTTTCTGGGGATTCCCCCCAATAGAGATGTTGAGTTCATGATATAGTTTCTACCGAGAGTAAAATTGGTTTATATTATAACATATAGAATGGATTGAGTAGAACTATAGGATACTAAAACATAGTATAAAGATTTAGAGATAAGGAATTTTATCTATCCTATTAGATTACCTTAGTGTTCTCCATTTGATTCTTCCATGAAAGTTGATGGGACACTATATCTGTGTTTTGATTATAGGAATTTTAATATAATGAATGTCAAGAACATATACCCTCTACCTTGGATCTATTATCTATTCAGCTTGATGTGAGGTGCTTCAGTGTCATCCATGATTGATTTGAGATCATGGCATCATTACTTGAGGGTGATACCTTCTAATATACCACAAACTACATTTAGGAGGAGGTATAGACTGCATGAATTTGTTATGACGATTTTAGGTATGAATAGTGCACTAATAGTATTTATAGATTTAATGAGATGAATGTTTCGACTATATCTGGATCAATTCTTATTTTTCAAAGTTGATGAAATATTTGTGTACTCTAAAACTCTTTACAATCATGACAAACATCTTGACATCGTCCTGAGTACACTAAGAGAGGATATGATATATGACAAGTTATCCAATTTTCATATCTAGATTCACAAGTTTCATATCGTAGGGAACATTATCTTAGAGGAAGAAGTGTCCATAGACTCAGAGAGATTGTAGGAAGTTGTTTCATAGGAGTATCTTGATAATGAATCTAATGTCCGATGTTTTTTTGGGTTTTGAAGGATATTACATAAGGTTTATTAGATACTTCATTATTTTAGCTAGACCACTTTCAGGTTTAACTATGATGGATTCCATGTATGTGTTTTCTAATGCATTTGAGAAAGCCTTCAATGAATTGTAGACGCGATTGAAGACCACTCCTATTATAACCATATTTGAGTTAGACAAATGGTATATCGTGTTTTGTAATGTGTTTGGTGTGGTTTGTAGATTAGTGTTGAATTAGGATCATATGGGTTATGATATTTGAGACCTTATGAAAGAAATTATCCCACACATGGTATTGAACTAGTTGTAGTGGTTTTGGCCTTGAAATTTTGGGTGTATTACTTATTGGGGGAACAATTTACTATGTATACCGATTATAAAAATAATAAGTACATCTTCTCTGAATGTGACTTGAATATTTATCAGTAGATATGGGATGAATAAATACAATACTTTTCCCTTGAACTAGTTTATAACTTGGTTATTGGAAATATTTTTCCAGATTCCTTGAGTCAAAAGACTCAAAATCAGGTTTTTTAGGAATCTAGTTCAGAGTGGAGGGTGATGACGTTGTTTGCAGATATGAATCTCGAGGTATAGGATGGATGAGAGAAGACGACCCTTGTGTCTCTGGTAGTATAAAAAATGATTCAGAGCTTGATTATTGAGATTCAACAGGAGGATTCAGATGATTGGATTTGGTGGAACTACTTAAAGGTGGGAAGTCACCAGCTGGTTGGACCGTTAGAGATAATGGGATCATTTATGTTCATAGTGGTATTATTCTTCCAATGGTTATATGAGAAGAAGTTATGTAGGGTTTTCATAAATCTAAGGGGGAATTTCATATTGGTTTTACCAAAATATACTATGATATTCTTAGGAAATATTTTTTTATAAAGAAAGAGGTTGGTGGTTTCATATCATGATTCCTTACCTTCCAACAGATGATGGCTGATCATCAGTGGCCATGTGTTTTGTTGAAATAGTTTTCCATTTCACAATGGAAATGGGATCAAATAACCATGGATTTAGTAGTGGAACGTCTAATAACACCTACAAATATTCGTCTAATATGGGGTTTTATGGGTCAATTAACTAAGGTGGCTTCTTTCTATCTAATTATACACTTTCATCATGGACCAGTTGGGTGAGTTATATGATTATGATATATTATAGGGTCATGGGGTTCGACATACTATAGTTTTGGATCATGATCCATTATTGAAATTGTGATTATGGTAGTGATTATAGAATGCGCTTAGTACCATGGTGTTTCTGTTTATTGCTTTCCATCTATAGACAGGACAGATGTTGGAGGAAAACATTATGGTAGTATATGACTTGTTAAGGGATTATGTACTATATTTTGGTTGATCTTGGTTGAAGATTTTATACCTTGTTGATTTTTCCTAAAAGAATAGTTACGAAGTTGTGATTCATATTTATTAGTTTGAGAAGCCCTATGGTATACTGGGTCAATCATCATTATGTTGGGTGTAAGCTAGGGAATAAATGTTGTTGGGACTGAGTCTCGAGCTATAGATGTCGAAACATTTTCAGTTGATTAGAAATCATATAGAAATGGTTCAAAGTAGGATGAATTGAAATATGAATCAAAATTATTGACCTATTGAGATGAGTGTTGTTGATCAAGTGTTTATTTGAGTGTCTTTAATGATGGGGCACCATATTCGAGAAATAGGGTACATTGGCACCCAGGTCGGTGGGCTATTTGATATTGTAGAGGGGATTGAACTGGTGTCATAATGATTGGATCTTTGACAATGAAATATTGGTATACATGATTTTTGCAGGTTTTATTGGTTTTCTATCATCCAAACCCATCTCATGTGATTAATGTTGACGATGCTAATATTGAGGGAAATATATCCTTCAAGAAGTATATAGTTCATATTTTGGAATGTAGTGAGAATGTATTTCGGTGAAATTATGTGAATTTATCCATATTTTCATTGTATAAGGGAAATTTTTTAGGAAAATGTTGTTAAAGCGATTCAAATTTTTAGGCCTAGTGGACAAAAATCATTTCATTAAAATCATAGTAATGCTTGGAAGCAGGATTGAGGATGATCTGTTATAAGAAGTGGTTGTTTTAAGATACTAAAATTTGAGAAGTCAGGTAATTCTTTAAATTTTGGTTTTAATACGTTAATTTTTTCCGAAATAATATTTAACTTTTGTGTGATAAATTTTTGGGGAGTTACGGTGGATCAAGACATGAAATAAAGGGAAACTGGGACATTATGTGTGTGTTGCACAGTTTGTGTAGTGTTTGGTAAAACTGTGAAAGAGGGGAAGATAGACAGTTCAACAGTAGATAGAGGCTTCTTGCATGGTTTATGAATAGTTAGTCAAAATGTGATGTCTTACATAGATAAGAAAGTGTATTAAACCCTATTTGACAGAGTATAGCACATGGTTAGCACATGATTGTGATAAAATCCAACCATATAATGCACCCCATTAAAAGTGTGAAATTCCCAAACTGTCCCTCATGATTTTTAAGATCTCACTAAATTTTCTTCCGCATTCATACCCTATCAACCTTAGGGATGAACCTAAACTCCCAAAAAATTTAAAGGGTGGTTATCCTTCGATTTAAGGCTATTGAGAGTGCAGTTGGTTGCATATCATAGCTCTGTATAAGTCTAACACTCCTTTTACATCTATTTTCTAGATTAGGGCTTGTAGATATCTTCTTCTTCCAAAGATCAAAAATCATCTTTTTATAGTTTATTATAGGTTGAGGCTTCAAGGGGCGTTTGAATATAGATATAGGGATAAGGTAAAGGGTTCTTTTATCTTTGGATTCTAGGTAGGTGGTTTACATGTTCTATCCTATAGTCATTTTATTGATTTGTGATTTCATGACTGTGTACTTTCTTTCCACTTGTTATGCATTTATATTTTATTTATATTTGGTAAAATGGTTGTCTAAATGGGTATTTAAAACCCTAATGATCCTAATTGGATATGCTTAGGTTTACTAGACCAATGATTCCGAACATAGGAAATAGTTATGGTAAACCCCGAATAGATTTGTGACATGATAGATCCCATAAAAAACATGTTGGTATGTATGTTTGAATTAAAAAGGTAATAACGATTTTTTGTATGGATTTTAAAAACGGAATAATATTTTTTTTGGATTATATAAAATGGTTTGAAGGTAATAATGTGATTATGCTATGTTACTTAGGAATTGTACTTGAAATGATTATGTGATCCAAAGAATGTGAAATGATAAATATGTGAAATGGATAAATTTTCATGAGTTGATATATATGTGTTAAATGGGTTAACATGTAGGAATTTATATTTATGTTAAATTGTGATAAAATGTGATAATTTGGGAATATTAATAAATGTATAAGGCATAAGGAAAAGGGAATGGGATAAATGGTGCATGCAATAAAAACTGTTAATTTACTAATGGGTTAATCCATGAAGTTAATCATATATGTTGAATGATTATGAAATGAGAATGTCATTTTATTGATATTAAATGGTTAATGTTATGGTTAATGTGATAATGGAAAAATAAGAATGATCACATGACTTGGATGTTATGGGATATTAGAATTGAGGATCTATACCCATGGGTGAGGTTAAGAATATGGCTCTAACCACACCCCACAATGTATATGTTAGGGATGGGGACTAATTATCAATTCCCCTAATAGATGCATTTTAACAGACTAACTAGACATAGGCTTCTTGGTATGTGTATTGAATTTATTGTGAAATTTTTTCCCTGGATGGGTTGGGAACTTGACATGTCCCCATATTTACAGTAGTTGGGCATCTTAGGCCATATTATAAATGGTTTTAATGTCAAACAAACGAAAAAAATGATGAAGGTAATGTTATTTATGAAGATAGTGTATTTTATGAGATTGATTTCATGATAAAAATGGTTTAAGAGTATAATTTCAAATAATGGCACTTCAGTTACCTATTTTTAACATGTAATTAATTTATTACTTTCATGCACTATCTATTTATACTAGATATTTTGGAGACACCATTGGTGGTGACCTATAAAATTGTACTCATGGTAGTAGGTCAGGAAAAGGGCAAGGGCCCTATTCTAGAGAGATGAGTTGGGAATTGGACATTCATATATGAGTATCCAGACTTGGAATCGGGATCCATTGTGGTTATTCAATTGTTGTCTTGTTTTAGGTTTTCTTTACATGATTCATGGTTATCATAAAATGAAATATTTGCCATTTTCTTATGGTTGTACCTTGTTTTAGAAATGAATGGGAATGAACATTTTTTTCATTTTCTTATTTTCTCAATTATTTTATATGTTATATATTGTTTCATACTCTCATAAATTGGGTATAGTCTCACTATGAGACTTATAGGGACCTCATTACTAGTTGAAAGCCTCTAGCATATAGGGTGGTGCACTTGAGGTCATGTGGTGACCTGACTCGGGGCACTGTTTTGTCCCTCCAGGGTGCGGATATAACATATTACAACATGAATTTATCTTCATGTTTTAATTATCTATGAAAATAAAATCATGCATAATGAAAAGTTTCTTCCCAAGGAATATTTACCTCAAAATCAGATACTCTCGATTATGATTTGATACAATTCTAACGGGGTTTTTTAGAAATCAAATTTTAGTGATGGAATAATTTAAATAAATAATTATGAAGATTATATATTTTAAAATGGGGTAAAATAACAGGGTTCCAAATCCTTTCACCCAACTCTATATAACAAAACATTTCACTTTTAAACCACTACACTCAAGTGACCTTTTGTTCATGTCCTAGGAAACATATACACTAGTTCCATACCAAAATGACTCATGTTGTGTATCACATTTAATGTATTATAAACCAAACAAAATACCTTTGTCCTATCATTTATCCAAATTTTCCACCACCACAAAACCTACTCATGAACATTTTTCGTTCTTTTTCAAAGGGACAATGCACTTAAGATGATATTAAATTGTTATCTATGAAGCCCAATACCATTTCCTATATAATGACATCCCAATATCAAATATGGTTGAGGAGACAACCCAACCACATTTGTAAATAAATATAACACACCCAATCCTTATATGAATCCCCTTTATAGAATATTGAAATATGAACAAAGGGGAGATGGTTGATAATCAAGTGTACTCATTTCCATTATTGATAATGAAAATTGTAATTAATCCCATCATGATGATAACCATCAATGTCAATATAAAGGAGATTATTAAAATCCACACCCAACAAATTAGGGTGAAATATCCCAGCACCCAGTTCTCCCAAAAGGGACTATTCCTAGTTCTGATTAAAGTATTTGTTCCCAATTACCAAGGGATACCCAACTGAGTGCCCATTTCCTCATACCATTAGAATAAATTAATGTTCATCCATCGAGACCATCCCAATATAGAACCAAGGATATCACCACTAATGTCATTAATAGTTCACCTAATATATAATATCCCCAAAACCACATTCCTTGATCTAGGGATAAAATCATAAATATATTATTTATGGCTTTGATACCATTGAAGGTGATTTTTTTTTAAATAAAATACAATATAAAAAAGAATTTTGTTAATTAATTACATACCCAAGGACATTTTAGGTGTTTAGTTTTATAAAATTAGAATAGAATCCTACTAAAACTATATATAGGACTTCAGGAAAGTATATTTCCATCTATACCCAAATTTTATTATTTCACAATAAGTCCTCATCATCATCTATATTATACCCTTATAGACATGATTCATTTAACATTATTTTTAATAACCTCATAAATGTAAATATGAAAAGGGTGATCTCAAAATGTCAATAAGGGTAAAATGATAATTTACAGTTGAATGTTATCAGTGGGATTAAATTACACAAGCATAACATAAGAATAAATTATTTTTCATGAAATTATGTATTCCAGATACCAATTTTTATAATTTTACTTTCATGATCATTATTTGATAATTATATTAATATATTACTATGGTCTAATTAGAGACCAATTCATGAAGACATGGTTTTTCCTCAGTTTATAAATACATATTTTAAGAATTCCAATCTATACACTCTTTATGATAGTTTATAATATCAAATGTAGAAATAGTTTTTTTATGAACCACTAGTTTCACTCAAGAATAAAGTATTCCATTGAAGATTGTGTACAATTTTTGATAGGTGAAGATGACCACTCCGAGAAAAAAATGTTTTAGAGAAGAAAATATATGTTACACCCCATGTCAGCTCTATGAATTTGAGTGATTAAACCATAGAAATATTTCCAATCCCATTCATATGATGTTCAATTTATAGTGAAAACATTGACCCAAAAGACTACTTAATCTTCTTGGTTTTGAATATACTATGGGATAAGTAAAATAATTATAAATTTTTGTGTATTTAATACATATGGGATCTAGAATACTAGAATACATTATAAATAAATAGGGTTCTTGAATAATGATGTGTAATTTAAAAAAATCGTCTAATAAGACATGCATGTTCTTGATGACATATCGTGATACGATGTGTTGAGATGAGTTAAATATCATTTACCAATTGGTCAAAATGATATTTGTAATCCATATAAAAAAAATGTTTAGTGAATATTCTATTTCATGTATGAAAAAATTACAATAATAGAATCATTACAGTAGTGGATGATAGTGCAGAGAGGCTTACAAGGGCGTGAACATGAGATGAGGCATGAAGAATATGTTTAAAAAATATCATGAAGTATGAAATTCTCCATAACACTTTGCACCCAATTAAACATTATTAGATAATGATTCTTCATTACTCATGCCAATATATTTCTAAAATAGACCAACATTTCAAATCGACAATAGCCAGTTTTCTTACACAAGTAGCTCTTCCCAACCATCCATTCCCTATCACTGGAGCCTAACATCTATTCTCTTTCACCTACACCCATAAATAAAATAACATGAAGCTATGATTCCATAGACCAACACTCGGTGGTCCTATATTTATAAATACCTTCTTTACATTTAATATTTTGAAAAAACTAATGTGATATTTTTATAACCATCAGTAGTTACAAAATCACTATCAAATATTGAGTCACATACATTTGAAATACCTTTTATATTTAAAGTATTAAAGAGTCAGAAAAATATTTTAACTTCCAAATATCATGTATTTATCATATAATTAATGTTATTACGCTATATGAGAATCCAATTAATATATAATAATGCTTAAAAATATCCCAAAAATTTTCCAACCAAGATATTTTATTACAGACATATCATTTGTAATAATTTTCTAAATAACCTAGGGAAAAAAAAGAAGAAGGTTCAGATCAAACGAATAGTAAGGGAAAACATAAATCTGCAGTTATCATGGCATGAATAATATGACTATAATAAATAAGATTCAATTATTTCTATATAATTAATCACATTTTTCTGAAATAAATCCCTGATGACTTAACAACATAAATTATCATAAGGATTGTAATAATATGATATTTTAAAATTAGAATATCATTAGAAATAGTGGTTATGAAAAAAACCAAAAGCATTAAAGGAAATATAACACACCATTAATTTAAGATTTATTAATTTTTAATTAAATTCTATCTCTTCGATATATTTCAATGCATGAAAAAACATATTTTAAATGAAACATGGAACTCTATTAAAACATAATTCTTTCGACATGACGATTATAACCATACTCCTATGTTGGATAATATAAATTGGACTAAATAAATCATGTAAAATTTATGTTTTACACATGTATAAAAATAAATTCAATGATTGTCTATTTATTATAAATTAAATAAGAACCATTTGATATAAATAGAATATTTTTGAATTACTAATTTTTTTATTGTGGCGTATTAGACTCGCTTTTCAGATAAAAAATAATTTTTTTTACCACATTTGGAAAAATTAATCAAAAATTTATTCTTCTTCTTTAATATCTACCTGCAAAAATTATATTTGGGTTAAGTTTTTATAATTTTTTTAAAATATTAGTTTTTTGATGAATAATAAAAAAATAGTATTATAATTAAAAACTACATTTTATATATTGTTTATAAAAATAAATTATATTTTAAATATGTTATAAAGAAAAAGTTGTTAAATAATGTTAAATATTAGGTAATTTAGGTCATTGTAATCAATTTCACAGTGAATCATGATATTAAAACATTATATACTTATGAAAAAGTTCTCGTTGGTAACCCACTTTTTCATCACATTTGCACTTATAATTTTGAATTATATTCTGAAACATCTATGGATTTGATTTGAATTTTTTTTCAATATTTGGAACCATAATCATTAATATTATTTAATAATTTATACTAAATGTTGTGCTGTTATGAATTCTAATATAGTAAAGACTAATTACTACGATTGTGGTAAAATTTGGTTTATTGGGTGTTAAACTAAAATGATAAGGGATAAAATGATAGAAAACATTATAAAAACACTTTTTTGTCCATATATAGATCCAATTATCTCTATTATTATATAATAAAAAAAATTAGTCTCTCTTCCTGATAAAAACATGGCTGTAATTGATTATTTTAAAATATAATAGGGTTTTCTTCTCTCTTACTTATTCAAGGACACCCCCATCATCCACTCTCCACATTCCAAAATACATCTACATAAGAAAATACGTGAATAAATATCTTACTAACTTACCTAAAAAATTATAGATTCCTAGGTCATAACATAAAGATAATTTTAGAAGGATTTAGGTTAATTCTAAAGATGTTTCATAATGAAGAGTTAAAATTTTAACTATACATCTTGATTTTACTTCTCCATCTTAGTCATTATAATATTTTGAAAATATTAAAAAATAATAACACCATTATATCATATAAATAACTATATTTTATTTTTTGTGTAATAACATATAACCATATCTCTTCAATCAAGTAGAAAATGAAACTATCAATCGTGAGTGTGATCAATTACTACCTGGAAAATCGATTGAGTTCTCTTTTCATCACACTTAATCAAGGATGTTTGTAATAGTTTATTTAATATATATATATATATGAAATTTTTTATATTATTATACTTATTTAATTTTTATAACACATATACCCTCTTAATTATCATTTCATCACGGATACAATTATGTCACTAGTGTGTACTATAGACTACCGTGTTACCCAGTGATGTGATTCAATTTTCACTTATGATTTACATGGAAGGTAATAAGGATAAGATTAAATGAATATAATTGATATTTATAATCTAAACATAATTATAGAAATATAATACGACATATCACTTTTCTACCTTCCAATCTATTATAAAACAATAATGTTGCTCGTGTGTACATGTGAACCATTGCGTCCCCGTATAGACATGAAATATTTATCATTTTATTTTAAAACATATGTGAAAAATGATATTTTTTTAATAATATTGAGGATATATATAACATAAAAAATATTCCATAAATTTTAATTAATATTTATTGTCATTTCATTTCATCGATTAAGAAAAATGAAAAAAAAATTCATGTGTACGTACTGCCAGCCGTCTCTATGAATGGTGTAGCCAAATTTCTATATCTAACTTTTATATATCACTATAAATAAATTTATAATCAATATATATAATATTTATATCACGGATCAAATTTTTTATATTATTTAACCATGATAAAATTAAAAGTACCAAAATTACGAAACCTAATCATAGGTGAAAAATGAAGCAATTATCACCCAAAAAAATTATTTAAATAGAGTATTTCTAATAAAAATGTGAAAAAATAACTATAAGTAAATCATATATTCTATCAGATGTGTTATTATGGTTCTATAATGTATATTTTATAAGAATATATTTACTATATTGGAGTTTCATACACATATAAAAGAAGTAATACAATTAGTAACAGTTTCTCATCCCAATTTTACTTTCATGTGACATATTCCATAATTAACACATATCCATATTTTTGGTGTATAAAATATCCCTTTTGAAATTTTATACCATGAATCAATTTAAATTTATTAATTATATTGTTTAATTTGAATGTTGTTTCTTTTATGGGGCATACAATTTAGAAGTTCTTATATTGCTAAGCATTTATTTTAAAATCACATAATAATTCATGACTGTTTTTGTTTAAGTCTCCCTTAGGGTAATTATTTGATATTTATTTGTTATAATAAATATTTTTTATCATCAAATTTTTATTCATGAAATACATATTTTAATAGTATTATTTTTAGACTATTTGATACTTGAAATGATTGATAACCTTTTAATAATAAATAATTTAATATTTTATTAACAAATTTTACTATTTAATTATTTTAAAATAATATTAATGTCATTCTCAAAACGATCCCAATTTTAATTTTATTGAAAATTCGAATTAAATATTTGACATAATGTGTACTCTAGGAATATAATTTACTACCATATTATCCAATCAATGCTTTAAGTATTATTTTAATATTTTTCAAAGGATAGTTTGAATTAAATTTATTTTTAAAATATTTCTTATTCTTGAAGTTTCAAAAATATTTTCAAAGTGAAAAGGATATTTTTTCCCCAAATATTATAACCAATTTTAGGGTATTTTAATTGATGAAAGAGATCACACATTTTTTATACATATAATTCATTGGGGATATGTTTAATTGATACCATACTTATTATTTTTCAGCATGGTTTATGAGTATTTTGAATTTAGATATAAAATTTTACTGCCATTCACCGTATTACTATAGATGGTTTGTGATTACGTTTGTTGACTGGGTTTTGTATTAAAATTGAATATGTTATGTTTTTAAAATGATTGTTTATATTTATTATGATTCACTCATTTCATATTAGGAATTTATTGGGATTATTAAATGTCCTTTGGGAAAAGAATTAAATTTCCCTTCGATTCATTGGTAGGTATCATGAGACAAGTTAGATTGGGTAATTGGCTGAGGAATTACTATTTTATGTAAAATGAATTGGAATGAGGCATTAAAGATAATAATTATTGGAATGATGCTCTGATGGAATGGTTAGGATAATTATTATTATGAGTTACATATTTTTGAATTCATACATTGATATTCCATGTAATTATTCAATTAATAAAAATATTAATGTTTATGTTTCATGATCATGTTACTATTCATATGTAATTATTTGATCATAATTTTTTCTTTCCATATTATTGTAAATATTTTGATTAAATGGAACATGTTTTTGTTATTTATCTTTCTATATTAAGTATGCCTTATTTATTCATAGATTCCACTGTAAACATACCCTTAATGAGCATATGTGCTATCCCCTTTCCTATGATTTATGTTACCCAGAATACCAGGAAGTGTTTTTTGATTTATATGCATAGATACACTAGGGGGAACAATTATTTTCTCAAGTAATTGTATTTTTTTTATTTATTAAACCAAAGTGAGAGTTTCATGCATATATCAAGTTTAACAAGACTACCAAACTATTCATTTCTCTATGATTATGTTCCTTGAATCTTATTCCAATGTAATTATAGTAACTCGAGATTATGATACATAGATATTACACAATTATTTTTATTACATTACAAAAAATCATTCTTTAGGATCATAAAGGTATAGTGTATTTGGAAACCTTGAATGAAGAAAACCCATTAAAAGGTAAACATCATAATATCCCACTATGTTCTTTATAACTATATACCTTCTTAGACATATCATTTGTACTACATTTCAACATAACCAAGGGAAATGAATCATAGTAATGGTGGATCTCAAATGATCAGGAGGGGTAAAAATTGAGATACTAAGAATCCATTGAACAAATGATTATGATAATATGATAATAAAATTTTAAATCCAAATCATGGATATTAAGGATCATAATAAAACGTCCTGGTATAAAAATTTAAAGTTTATGTGACAAGAAATAAAATATAATCAAATAATATGATCCATGTGGTCATATCATTGGCATAACACAATGTTTTTAGCATACACCCAAGAAGAGAAAATTATTTCAATATTAGTTATGGATCACTACCAAAAATATCATAGAAAAATGTTTTCTATCCACAAAAAAACACAGTACTCATGGTTCACATTGATGAAAATCATATCGAAAAAAGTTCTTTACTGAACCAGGTTCACTCTACATTCCATTCCTTTCAATCTCATAAAATATAAATCATTAACAAATTAATTATAATGATATATTGGTGGTACCAAACACATAATTATAATTATAAATATATTTACTATAATATCATAAATGTTTTATTATATCATAACCTATGAAATTAAATGTGCTTCATAAACATTTCATTATATCATAAACTGTATAAAAGAGACATGTTTTATAATCATTTCATTATTTCATAATAGAAAAAACTGTGAAATGAAGCGGGTTTCATGGGAGTTATATCATGATATAACCCGTGGAATATAAATGGGATTCATAAATTTCTTTTCATAGTATAACCCATATAAGAGAATAGTGTTTAAAAAAAACATTCCATTATAAACAATTCATATGAAGAATATGAATGGAATCCTTGGTGTTAATCGCCATTAAAAAATATGTTACATCAATGCATGGAATATTATATAGAGAATGATTTTGAAATATAAGTCACATGGAATGTTTGTTTTTGAAAATAACCTTTCATTGAAATCAATTTATAAAATAAATATTACATAATATTTCAAAAAACAATTTATGGGAAGTTATAATTTGAAAACATATAAAGGAAGAATTGAAAATAATTTAAATCAATTTTTGTGAAAAATATGATTTCTATTTAAAAAATAAAATTTTAAAATATTAAATATTTTGAAAATATTTCTCTTTTAAAATAACCAGGAAAACAAAATTTTTTTTATTAAAATAAAATAATGGTTATGATTATGTTATGTATCGTTAATTCTATATATGTTAAAAAAATATCCCTTTCACTTTTTTCGGTAAAATAGAAATCCACATTATTTGGAAAATGATATGTACATTAATTTTACCATTTTTTTAATATTAATACACAAGTAATAATTGATTTACAATATGATTTGGAAAAAATGTTAATACCATTTTTAAAAACATTATTAGAAATCATTCATTTGGAAGAAAAATTATTTTAGATTGAAAAGAAAAATAAAGGAAATTTTATTAAAATAAGTATGTTGATATCATAGATAGATAGTGGGAGGAAAATGATGGGATAAAATATATTTTCATTATTTAACTAGATGAGAATAAATTAAATTAGTTTCACGGGATATAGATTATAGGATTTTTTCATCAGAATCATAATCTTTACAAATTATGATAAATGATTAGATTGTAACATGATGTATTTTCCACCTTGGTAACTTTAACATATATGAAATTTGAAGGAATAACATAAAATGGAATATAAAACATAATTAGTATATAAATACTCCTTGTATTACATATAAAAGGGGTTTTATATACACTTCATGGAATAGTATAATTTCTTAACATAACCTACGTCTCAAAGAAGGAAAATTGAAAAAAAAATCCATTACCATAAGTATTGTCCTCCATAGTACACATTGGAACAAAATTTATAATAATTATAAGTTAATTATATATATATATATATTTAAGAACCATATTTATATATATAAGAAAATATATGGTTTTCTTATGACAATTTATTACCATTTATTAACAATTCCATGATAAATTCACATTTCGGGTAATAACTTATTTGTTTTTCATATAGGTTTAGATTTTTTATATGTGGTTATATTAATTATATTGTGATTAAATAATATAAAAATTATTTACATGATATAAATATCATATATATTATATATATATATATATGTTTTTATTGTATCTATAAATGTTATATATATAAAATGAAATACATCGTTCATGGAGATGTTCGGCCATACATATGAATGAACATTGTTTCAATTTTGTCGATTGATTGAAATAAATAAATAAAAATAATATATTAAAATTAAATAGTAACATTAATTTCATATACATCACATATTTTTATAAAAACCATCCTTATTAACTTCCATATAATGCGTGGATGAATCACATCACTTCAGGTGGCAGTAGTCCTCCGTACACACATGTGACATTATAATATCCCATAAAAATGGAATCTATATAGTTATGTGTGATATAATAATTTAAAAAGTATAATAAAATAATATTAATTTTATAAAATCATTTATTTATCATTATAATGTGTTTTGAGAGGTTGTAATGGAGAAACGAATGACATCAGTTCGTGAGGTGGTAGATTTCCATACACATGAACTTTGATTTTAAATTCAATTTGATTGAAGTGGATATGTTTGTAGGTTATTAAATTATCCTAAAAATCATTAATTATATGTATGATACTTATTTAATTACATCAAAATTGTATCATAAATATTTAACTACGAGGAGGAAGAGATAAAACAAAAATGCTTGTTGAAGAACGCTTCATTTTATTCATAAATCCTCCATAGGATCGCACATGAATCCAAAATAGGATGGATTTATATCTAAAATAATAATAATACAAAGAATAAGGGAATTATGGAAGTTAAATGGAACGTTTTTTCTAAACTAGAATGGTATTAGAGAGTTCATAAGAGAGGTGAGGGGTGGCCATTTACAAGTGAGGCGAGTGGCACATTTGTAATGTTTTGAAAGAAATTGGTGTACCGTCGTTTGTATCAGGAAAAAAGTTTCCAAAGTAGACCATTATCCTAACTAAAGGATATTATTTCAAAATATTTATTTAAAATTGTTGTTAGAAATGTTTTAAAGTATTTTTAACGTTTATCTTCTTAGTTTCACCCTATACTCGGTAAAACCATTTTTACCTTAACTTTTTTATTTTTTTTACTTTTTCATACTTTTAATTATGGAAAAAATAAATTATAAACTTTTAGATAAAATATATTATGATTATTCAGAATATTTTATCTATTTTTTTATATTTCATTCATATATGTTTCAAAATTTTATTTAAAATTAATCCCATAGACATGATAAGAAAGCTGGGTTCTAAAGAGAAAATGTCCAAAAGTTTAACAGGTTTTATATAAAAATAAAAAATGAAATTGATTCTAATGACATAAATTGGATTTATAGATGCATAATAGAACTAATTTTTCATTAAAAATTTTAAATAATAATTTAAATATAAAAAAAATTAAAATGTAGTTTTTTATTAAAATTATATTTTTTATTATTAAAAAATAAACACTTTCAGAAAAAAAAAATTAACCTTGAGATAATTTAAAAAGATAATTTAGAGAAATAATTTTATGTAAATTAATTAATTTATTGAAATATTCAATAATTATTTATATTATTGGTCACAAATAGAATAAGATCATTTTTTTGAAAAATATATATTTGAAACATATAATGATTTTAATGAAAATTGATTACATTTTTAATCAATTTATTTTATCTATATAGTGAAATTATACATAATATTTAAAAATTGTTTATTACTATTCATCTTTCAATGATTAATGGTTCAACTATTTAATTTGTATAATAATATTTATAATATATTAAGGATTTATTAAAACTCAGTGTCCTATATATTTCATTATTGTATAGTGGTCTATGTAGACAAAAATAAACATAGTGTTGTGTGTAATAAAATTTTATCTTCATACTGATTGTATCACAAGATTTAAAATTCAATATCAATACTAATTTAAATATCTCAATAATATACTGAAAGGCCATCATATAGGAATCTTCCCATACATACTTCTCACACTACATAGTCATGTCTATTAACATTGCTTCTAGGGATGAGAAGTCCTGTATGAAACATCTATAGTAACCATCTAGACCTATGTTACTCCACATAGAAAATCTATTCTTGGGTTTCCCCTTTGAAACTACTTCTCTAACCTTCTATATTTCCACATATACTCCCTCAATTGAGATAATTGGGCCTTGGTAGTGAATCTAATCCATCCAGAAGTGGTACTTTGTGAGTTTAACATATAACTGATGCTCCCTAGGTGTATTGAAAATGAACTAAAGTTATTTTTCATGGTCATGTTGATTATGATAACACACCAAGGTATAATCAATCAAAACCCCAAAAAATGAGTCAAGATAAGTATGGAACACTTTGTTCATTATTTGCATGAAGACCATCAATGTGATCATGAGACTAAAAAACATAACCAAATACTCATATAGATCATACTTACTCCTGAAGGCTATGTGAGGTATGTCTGATGGTTTGAAAAATACCGAATGATAACCAGATATCTTGTTAATATTTGAGAAAACCCAAGCACCACATAGCTCATTGAATAAATAATCAATATTTGGGGAAGTATATGAGTTTTGAACCATTAATTAGTTTAATTTATGAAAATACACACATATCTTAAGGGTATCATCCATATTTTTAGCAAAAAGGACCAGAGAATCCCTCAGAGAAGTACTTGGTTAGATGAAACCCTTTTCCTAAAAATAATCTATCTTTTTTTAGCTCTTTAAACTCCATCATTGTAATCCTATAAGGAGGAATGAATACAAGTGTAGCTACAGGAACATGTATTATAGTGAATTATACCCTTTTCAAAGGAGATAATCTTGAAAAGTCATCTGATAAGACATTCATGAAATAATCTAATACTAAAGGGATGTAAACTTTATGTGTTCCGTGATCATCTAGATATAATATTAAAATCATGGATGTCATCCCAACTAACCCACAATGATTGGTTCTTGCTCAGGTCTCTTGGATATCCCATTCTTGTTTGTGAAGAAATGGTCTTCCCTATAGTGACAGGAAACTCACCCTACAGTGAAAGAAATCAACAAAGTCTTGAAAGGGAACCAACCATTCCATCTGGATAATGAAAAAAAATCATGTCATCCTGAGGATGTATATGTTCCATATAATATTACACCCCCCCAATATCAAATGGGAACTCCCTACACTGACACACACATTCCATCCTGATCCCGAACAGAGTGACCTATGTAATTACACCATCAACAGAATAAACATATAGACAAAGGATCCTAACAACATGAATAAATATAAATATATATGAATAGTATGTATTAAATAGTACATAACCTAATATGGAGGCTATTAAAATAGTACATCTAACCGTTGAAGGTCAGAGATCCTTCTCTTATTGGGGATGTTTCACATTATATACCTAAGCTGCACTATGGCCCAGTGACACTTCATGGATAGCCTGAGTCAACCAACCCTACTTTCACTGTTTACTTGGGGTCTATCTACCATGCCTAGGTCCACCACCACGACCTAAAAAACTCTATCCACTCTATCTCTCTGATCGATGAGAAGTTACAGACCATAAACCTGAATATGGAGTCAGCGCAGACCATCTCTCACTAGATGCTAGATGAAATGTTTTGTTGAAGTGTTGTAGATTTCCCATCTTTCAACAAGATCGATAGTCGAATGGGTCCAAAAGACAACGGGGCATCATATTCCCTAACCGGATGCACTGTTATCACCTCACAAGGTTACCTAAATATATATTATGACTACTAATATCACCATTAGGAATAATTAGATGATTCCCCCCAATGCCGATCACGAGAGTACCAAATCTAGGTGTTGAACAACCTTAGATCGCACCTCCTGACTCATCAGGTTACACTTTGTGATCAACACCTGATTCACTATTGATGATACAATGTTAACCAGAAATACATTCACTTAAGATCAAATATTATACCTAAGACCATCCTTAATTTTCTTATCCTTCGATACATTTCTACCCATCATAACATGTTCGAAGCAATGAAGATTAGTAAGATGGGATGATTAGTCCATTACTAAAAAATTTCCCTACTACATGTAATTAAACTCCTAGGATGGATTGGACCTTAGTGTATTCACATAGAATTATTAATAGAAGACTGTATGGATATCTTCCCATTCAATATCCCGAGGAAACTCTATCGGAGTGGTAACATACCAATTTCTCTTAGAATAATCACAGAACATATACTTATCAAGAATTACCCTCCTCTTAGGAGGCATGTTTATGTACTCAATGGTCAAAATCATGGAATATATATACATGTCTCTACATCCTTTGGACTTACATCCCCTAAAAAAGTTGGTGGATGCTACTACTGGAGGACTAACATTAGCTCTTGCATAGACATGTCAGGCTATGGTGCTTTCTGAAAGGTTTTAAAAAATCTTATAAATACCTTACAGAACTTTGCATCAGAACCTACGTCTAATATAACAGATGGTGCTACAACTATAACATCTATAGGGATCATTGGTAGACCATGTATTTCTACCTTTGGGGTATGATCATCGCCACCCTCATAGCATACAACTGGAGGTCGTCATAGTGGCATGACTCTAAAATTCCAAAACACACCTCATTTCGATATTATTATCAAAGTTCATATATCAAAAGAATATATACAATGAAATGATTGGTCAAAAACGTTTTTATATGAACTCACCCCTTTTCTTGCCCCATGGTTCAGTTTTGGGTGCCAAACAAACAAGAGACACTACAAAAATCCCACTAGTAAGGTCGGTTCATGTCATGTTCTCTACCAAAATCCAATCAGGTTCAACTTGATTTCTACATTCATTACATCCTTACCACATACCCTTTTAGAAGTTTAAACCAACAGTATTCCGAATTCATATCCATTAGGGACCATAATCACCTTGAAATATATCTTAGTGCCAACCTATAGGATATCCTAACACAATTATCTTTAAGGCTGGAACATGATCCATGAAATTCTGATCCAAGAGGGCCATACTCCTCAAAAACCAGATCATGTAATCCATCCAATTCATTCCAAAATATAAATACTAATACACAAATCCCAACAACAATAATATCTATCTTGGAATTTATCACAAAAACATGCTATCAATAATTCTCTCTAAATGACATGGAAATTATAAATGGAATGTGATTTGTTATATGTTCCTATATAATTCATGAGATGGAATACCCTCATACCATTAATTTGAAACTCATTAGAACCCAAAAATAATATCAATAGAAACACCAAAACACAAGTGTGTCACCCAACTATGAAATCGAATCAACTGTAATTTCTCAAAATCCAAAAATCAACAATTCTATTCAAGGAAATGTTGATTTTACATTAATGTATGGATAATATCCCCTTGATAATATTGTTACCAAATTAATATTCCTTCATATCTATTTATACTTTCTGAAAATAGTAATGTATAATAGGAAGTGAAATCCACTAATTCAACATTATATCATCCCAAACTCGGATGGAACAAAAACAGTGCTCTGACCCCGGTTGGCCACATGGGCTCAAGAACATATCCAAAAATTCCATAGGCTGCCGACTATCGACGATGGCCCATGTGTGATAGTGGGGATACTATTCCCTCATTAGAAGTGTTTAAAAAAGTGAAATTCAATAATAGTTTAATAGAGGAAGCTGTAAATACCATATAATATAAGTAAATACTTGAAGATTGATATTTTAAAAAACCAGAAGTCATATCATAGAAAAGATGATAATACATGTTACATGTTTCTAACCAAAATAAAAATAATCAGGAATATATGGAAGATGTATATTCCATATAAAAAAGTAGAAAAAAGCTAAAAGGATTCAGGTATCATTGCAAGACTTGTCTTTGTCCCATGCTCTCATTCTTTTAAGAAGCACATGAAGTATTGGAATACGAGACCATTCTTTTATTGATATCTAAAATCATATAAAATATTTTGGGTCCAAAAAATGACCCAAAAAGATTGTGAGACTAAATCCCAGTAGGAAACCATAAGAGATCCATTCCAATCTGTTAGTGAATATATATATAACATGAAATTTACAATAATAAAAGCAGTAATCTAGTAAGTAAACAACAGTAAAATTCCTATAGGAAATGGTTTCCATTTTGTAACATTTAATTATAAATTAAATAATATAATAAAATTGAATTTTTATTTCTGAATATTTGGATCAAGATCAACATTCTCTTTATATCTATAAACACATCAGATTCTATTTAGGTTTTACAATCAAGTACAAGTGAAGACCAAATCCATGTTTGTTCATTGTTTTCACAGAAACATCATAAGTCATTTCATTAATAATTAAATTATAAATTGATCCCATTGTTGACATTCATATGTTGTAATTAAAGTATCACATAGGGTAAAAATTCCACCAACACCCTATAATCTCGTCCCAAAGAACATTATAAGAACCCAATATCACTCTAGATGTGGTATAAGTTCATATCACTGAGACAATTCTTAGTGGTCCTATAATTAATCCCCATGTATCACCGAATAAATATAGTCAAATTATTCTTGATCACATCCCTATTATCCCTTAATGGATCCATGATTCACTCAGTATAAAAGTACAACCTTTATAATCCACTCCATGGAATCCCTCAATGGATCCATGGTTCTCTCATGGATTAAAAATATTTTTCCTTTTGATCCTGTCCATGGAATTCTAAACTCAATCCATCATTCATATAAGGTAAAAATCACCATCTTCACATGAGACCATCCTTGGAATTTTATGCTGAATCCATGATTCAGTAAAGGATATTTATCTTTTAATCATTTAAAATTATTTTAATCATTTCATTAGGCATACCAAAGTCAAAACAAAGAACATCTAATATAATTTACTTTAAAAGGATGACTCAATAAAGGACCAAACTCGTAAGGATTATCCTTCCTTTTAATGAGATGGGAATAATTATTATAA
The DNA here is from genome assembly GCA_963277665.1 of Viscum album. NCBI lineage: Eukaryota > Viridiplantae > Streptophyta > Magnoliopsida > Santalales > Viscaceae > Viscum > Viscum album. Next base: position 54,586,106 of record OY728126.1, read on the forward strand.
TAGTAATTATGTGTATATTATACTATTACATGGATTAAACATTATTCAACTCAAGTTGAAAAATTAACAGATAGAGAAATTCACTCCAAACCTATTTAATCAAGAAATCGAATTCCCATCGTTCAGGGATATACAACCATATCATACACATTAACCAATTTAATTACATTATAAAAACATTTCATTTCTATCAATAATAAAAAATACTTTTTAACAAACCATGAAAGCGAAACTAAGGAACTCCTAGCAGACATCCTAGGTTAAACAACCATAAAAGGTCATTCAAGATAACTCAACCATGTGGTGGCCTTTATTTTAGGTATAAAACCTTTAACATGAATCTAAACACATATTATGTTGCCTGATCATTGATAGGTAACAACACAGTTATTTACAAATTGTTGGGACATGCCAAATATGGGCACACGACACTACGAGATATATAAACAGCTTGACAAATAACGAAATGCATGAGACCACCTACCTTAGTCTTTTGATAGATAGCTCATCTAGTATCATGATCTGATTAATCATTATTTTGAATATATTTTATGAATGGATATAAAAAAAATATTATGGAATATGATTCCAAATGAAAATATCACAATCAATATCTTCGAGAATCGTGAAAAGAAAAAAATGAATCAAGGCCTTACCAATACAGATCTGATGAGATAAATGAAACACAAATAAGAGGTCATATATAGTGATGATCTAAAAAGTTATAATATGTTGAAGAGGCACCTCTTCCATGGTTCCCCTACTATGAAACGATTCAATAAAATTAGATATTTGTTTATAAACAATTCAGTGGGTAAACTGCAATTTTACCCAATTTATTTGGGTCGCACGATTTAGGAGAATAGTTAAGTGAAAGGTTTTTCTTAACATGTGTCATTTATCCCAATCACTATTAGAGGATGTGGGAACTCACAAGTTTACCCCCTCATAATTTTACAATCATGTGGTAACCATGCACATATCCTCTATCAAGTTCTACTAAAATTGAAGAACTGGTCACACGACCGTGTGAATCACCCAACACAGTTTCATAAAATTATGTGGCATGTACGCCCCCAATATCAAGCCTCGTATGTCTTAGTCAAACCATGATTTTGACCCCACATTATTCTCAATTATCAAGGTTCAAGAAAAAGACACCCAAAAATTGGGTTCTGGGCTCCTAAACACCCCTACGACCTCTATGAACTCAACGAGCACTCATATTATTCCGTATTTAAGGAATTAAATTGAGAATTGATAGAAAGAACAATATATGTACCTCAAATAATATCAATCTTCTTATAGTTAACTTAATTTTTTTTACCATTATGAGTAGTAAAAACTAAAAAAATTAATTAACATGATTAAGGTACAAATTGGTTTATCGAGTGTGAATCTAAAATGATAAGGGTTAAAATTAACTAAAAACTTATCAAACACCATTTAAATACTTAAAAACTATCATATCACTGGTTCTATAATGAATTTTTTTAAAATATTTTTAAATTATATAAATATATTTTTAATTGACTCATTTAAAAAATACATAGTGTGTCCCCACCCCCACATATAAATGGACACCTTCTATCCTACCATCTTCACACATCCCAATCCCTTTGGTTAAAAAAATACCTAGAGAAGTATATTCCTTAAATCCATCCCCAAATAATTGAGTACTTCTATGGATAAAAAATATAATTTATGAAAGATTTAGGATAAGACTAAAGATTTTTCTCAACGAAGAGGTTATGTTTTTAACTAGGAATGTTCATTTAACTACATCATCTAACTCCTTAAAATATTTTCAAACTATACCCAAATTATAAAACCCCAATCTAATATATACTTATATTTTATTATGTTAATTTCATAACCTATATACATCGCCTCTTCCATCAAATTGAAATCGAAATCGCTGATCATCTGTACGACAGACATCCACCTCACGAAACGATGTAATTATTTTTTCATCACCACATTTCATGTCTGCATGTAATAATGGATTTAATATATATATATATTGTATTTCTGATGATATTATTATTCTATAATTATTATTTCATATAGAACATATTATATTCTATTCCATGTGGGATAAGATAACGTCACTTGTGTTTATAATGTACTACCACCTCACGAAGCGATGACATTCATTTTTTAAATATTCCTTACATGTAAGGTTGTGAGGAAAATATACGGCATGATGCATATTATTATTTTCTATAATGGATGATTAATAAACCTATAATTACTATTTTGGAGGTTCTTACACATATTAATGAATTTGAACAATTATTAATGGTTTCACATCTCACTTTTACCTCCATAAGACATACAGCATAATCAGAACATATTATATTTTTTGGTGTTTATATTTTTAATTTTGAGATTTTATATCATGAATATATTTATCATCATGGTATGTATTGTTTCATTTAAAGAATATTTCATTCATATGTCTTATTATTCAAATGTTATCAAAATGTTAATGGTTCATTTCACAATATTCTCATTATTAATAATTATTTTTGTTTAAGAATCCCATAGTGGAATTATTTTAAATTTATATATTAAAATCTAAATATTTTCTAATCATATTGTTATTCATTAACATTTTCAGGTAATATTTCAATTTCTTCAATCTATGGTACCTAAACTGACAATGAAAATGGTTTTAATAAAATGTGACTTTATATCTCTTTTCAATCAAAAATAAATTTTCATCAAAATCCATGTTGTTTTAAATTGTTTTCAAAAAAAATTTATCCGTTTCAAAATGATTTTTTTAAAAATATTTTGCCAAATATTATATTAAATTTTGTTAAAAGTATTTTTCTTGTAATTCTCAAAATACATCCCTTTCTGATTTTACTAAAAATGTAAAGGTAATTGTTATTTTAACGTGCACGTCCTAAATAGAATTTTAATCCTCGTGAACACTAAATGATTTAAAGATTATTTTACAGGTTATAAAATATAATTTTTAATGAAAATTATTATCAAATTTTTTTTTTTTTAACTTTTAGTTTTAAAAAATTTTCAATGTGAAAAGGTTGTTTTCCTCAAAAATATTTATCATGAAATATTTATAGTATTTATATAGATAAAAATATAGAACCTTAATTTTATATATGATACACAATGGATTTATGGAATTCATACAATTAATATTATTTCTCATGGTGTTATATGACCATTTTTCCTGTGGATGTATGATTTTATTATCATTCTCTATATTACACTAGATGGATTATGAACTTGTTTACTGATTCGGTATGTATTAATATCTCTTATGTTATTTTTTCAATATGAATGAATATTTTGATTAAATTTTACCCATTTTATATGAGTAATTCATTGCAGTTATAAAGTAATAGTTATGGAAAAGAATTATATATTTCCATGATGTATTGGTTGGTCTCATTATAAAATTTATCTTGGGTTTTTGGATAAGGCCTTACCCATTTATGTAAGATGTATTCAAATGAGGCCTTGATGGTATGAACACTACAGAAAAGGCCTTGAGCGTATTTTTTTGATTCATAACAACATGTATTCCATCATTATGAATAAATTCATTGATATTCCATGTGATTATTCAATTACATAGAATATATTGGGTTAATATTCAATTTTATGGAAATATTTACATGGAATTATATAATCAACATTTATTCTTTATATAATATGATAAAGATATTGATTAAATTTATTATGATTTATTTAGTTACCTTTCTATATCATTTTGATTAATTTAATCATATCTTCTTCTGTATTCATACCCTTATCAAGAATCAGAGCTCACACTTTTCTTTTGTTTTATTTACCCTATGTTACTTGGATGTTTTTTGTTATTCATATGAAGGAATAAAACATTAGGAATAATGGATTTCTAAAAGAATATATTTTTTATTTTTTTATTTTCAATGTTATTTCCTTGTAACTATCTATTTTACCAATACTACTAAATTATTCAGTCCTCGAGGATGTGATTCCATGCATGTCATTACAATGTAATAAATTAAACACTAACTCAAGCTTATTGTGGTTGGGGTCACTACATGGATAATAAAAACATAATTTTGGGTGATGCAATTTATAAATCGAACCATATTTTACCATTTTAACCTCATCCAAAACATCATTCTTTCGATCAAGGTTACAACCAAGAAGTCATTCTTGTCGCCAATGTCACTACAAAGTCCTTATGGTTTTATTTTTAAAATACACCAAATACAAAATCCTTTTGTTTCTTTTATACAAAATAATTCATCAAGGTGATATATAATATCAATACATACATAATAATTATTTTTAGTCTAATACGTTCACAATGAAAATTATTAGAATAACAATAAAATGTATAATCAATATTCCATTAAAATAAAAAAATATCTAAATTAAGAAACAAATATGAGGAATAAAAATAATTTCTCATTAAATAAATAAACATATTCCATCAATACAAATAATTTTAATTCTTAAAATATACATTATAAACATTCCAGGGTAGTCAACAAATCTAAATATCTGAATATCATGTATATGGTTTTTCAAAATTTCCCTCATAAATAAATGTATTATATTTTTATATAATCATCAATAAAACTAATACCACATATAGTAATATTCATATAGTTATGTTAATAATTTCGATATTCAATCAACTTATGTAATATAGATCGATACCCTTCAACCAAAGTAATAAACTATAATTTTTTCATTGGTGAAAGGTATTGGATAAAAAATCTTCCCTTTAAAAGATGATGATTTAGATGGACAATGGAAGTGATGGGATTCCATGACCAAAAAACACCAAAGTAAAATTATGAAAGTGGAACTAGAAATCATAACATGTGTAATTTATATATAATAAAAAGTATACAATTGTTGAATACTACTCATATGTTAATGAAACAAAATTTAAATGAAAACACCATCACAATAATGATAATATAGGAACAAAAAGCACATGAGAGGGAAACTATGAAAATAATATATAATTAAATGAAATATATTTATTATAATCGAAAATCCATGAAATATAGAATATAAAAATTGAAAATTAAATCAAATTAATAATAAAAAAAATACACAAAAAATTGGATTGAAATTAATTAAAACCTAAAATTTAAAAGATGGTGTATTATATTAATATGTGTTAATGAATGAAATTTGAAAAAAATAACCCGTTTAGAATATAGTAATCCTTCACATTGAAAATACATTAAAGGTAGAAAATGATATGGATTTCTAAATCATATAAAATTAATGAGAAATGAGGATGAAACATTTACACGTTCAATAAATAAACCACAAATTTGTTTTTCAACCCAAATCATATCTCAACGAAACAGAGATGAGATCCAAAACCCCTTGCATTAATTACTGACTTCATATAAAGCGCATGAACCTACTATATAAAGTAATTTACTATCATAATAACCCATTTTAGAAGCATATTCACAATTATAAATTTTAATTAACATAATTTAAGGTTATGCTCTTAATTATTGGTTTTCATTATTTGTTTTCAACATAAATTGTGGGTGATCTCGATCATTTTGAACTAGATTCATAATATTATATATTTTATTAATTCTTGTACAAAATTTAAATATTCCCATTCCATAACATATAAAAATATTTATTTTTTTATAATTATTTATATTTTTATAATTTCATTCAATGGTATTTTTTGGTTATGACACCTAAAGATGAAATCATCGATTACCATGTTTCATTGATGTTGCTCAAATAAACATATCTATTTTAATTAATGATACCATAACATAACCAAAATAAAATATTATATTACCAATTTATGTCACATATTATCATTAATCGTGTTTTCATAGTAATACATTATATTATTTCATATAATTGTTCATGTAGGGGGTTAAAATGACCCAAACCTGTACATATCATGATTAAATGATTGTCATAATAATAAAAGTAGTTTAATTTGGTAACAATATAATTATTATAGAAGTATAATTATATTATTTATATATTTATAATGGTTAAATCATACATTAATTTATTTTAATTAAATATAATGAAACTCTATGAAAAAATGTCATTTGGTACTACTTGGATGAGATAGTTAGTGAAACACATGATTAACATTTTCATTTCTCAAATAATGAGTGGCGCAGAAGATGGAAAATAATTTTTACCTCAATAGTGAAAATTATATTATATAATAAAAATATAATATTAAATTTCACCCTTATAAATAGGCAATATAGATAGTCAGGTAAACCTGATGTTTTAACTTCGGGGAGGCATTTGTCCACACAAAACAAGAATGCAAGTTGCATTTTTTATTAGATAAAGGTAAAGGTGGTAAATAGTTATTATATTTACAAAATGAAATTATTTATCATGAAATAATAATGTAATTATATATAATAATGAAATTATATTACTCACATGAAGACTCAGGCTTTCCCTTGGGAGACTCCTTTAAGATACCTTAAAGCCAATATAATATGCATAGAGGATCAATAAAAATTAATATTATTAAAAATAAAAGGGAATACTTTTCAGAGTAAAATAAAATTTTTGTGTGGTATTTAAGTAGTGGTGATATTCCATTTTTTAATTATTGAGAATGGTATTTTTGTAAATATTTTAAATTAATATAAATATATCACATCCTTTACGTGTTTGGGATACTTAAAAATATATAATAATGGATTTTTATGATATAATGTCAATAATACCTCCAACATTTACATTCACATATGCTTTAAACATGTTTTTAGGCCTTTATAAAAATATTTTTAACTTTTATGTTTTTATTATTTTTCCTTGATAGCCTCTTTTTAACAAAGAAATTTACATTGAATATCTAAAAATAAAATACATATAGATAAATAATATGGAAATAATCATTCCAAATAAAAATTAAATTTTATCAGATAATATTTATGTTTGTAAAAATTAATTTTAACATTAATGCATGTAACATATAAAATCCTATTTTTTGAAAATGTTACATTCCAGATTTAAATTTTTATATGTGATAAAGTTATCAATGTATATTATGTTATTGTAATTAATTTACTAATTATAAAATAAATAATGTTTATTTGGTTTTAAAAGAATAGCGAATCCTAATTTTAATGGATTAATTTTTGATTAAATGAATAGATTAAAAATAGATTCTTTCGATGGAAAATATAATATAATGTCATAAAATATTAATATAGGTTTTATAAATTCATAATGGTGTTCAAAATTATATATTACCACCCCTTAAATATTTTGATAAATTAATAGATTTTTATAAACATCTAGGTCATTATTATATAATTATAATGTCCTAAAATTTACTTTTTTTTGTGGAAACTATTTATTTCACTATTCATATAAAAATTATATATTTTAGAAAAATAACAAAAAATAAAATTTTAAAATCTATATAAGTTTCATAAAAAAATGTGTTTATTTTTTCAAATTAAAAAAAATCATTATAATTTTACTTTTACGTAAAAACATAAAATATATAAAGAAAACTAATTTTATAGGAAAAAACATTATATAAATATTAACTATTATTTATTTTATTTTCGATAAATTTCTAATTAAATTTGTGTCAATATGTTATTTAATCAACAATATTTTTGTTATAATATATTTCATATCAAGAAACTTAAAAACCACATTTTTATATAAGATTCATTTTAAGGCATATATCATTCATATTAGTAACATAGCTACAATAATTGAATTGTTAATCAATTCATGGGTATTAATAATTACCTTTATTTTTTATTATAAATATTTTTCATTCATATTTTTTCTATTTTTTATGCACTAATTTGGAAGCGTTATTTCAATAGATATAAAGTTCCACATTTTATTTTGGTTTGGTGTTTCTTTTGAATCATGTTGCAAAAAATTAGGATTTAAAGGAAAATATATTTTAAGATCTTTGGGTGTCACAATCCGCCATAGTATAAATTATTTAATCATAATTATAATTATCTTTTAATATTAAATATATTAAAGGGTAACTAAAAGATAGACATATCCCATGATAAGATTCTAAATGAGGTGCCTTTCTTAATATATGAGGTGCGAATTTTAAACAAATACTTTTCCATCATCATATTAACTGATTGATTTATCTTTAATTTTAAAATCATATATTAATTCCCTTAGTTTACATATACAATATATCGTTCAGTTATTTTGATACATTCTATGTGTTTTTTTCAAACAATTTTTACATTTGGTAATGGGACATTTTTTCCTTCATCATATTTCATTCATAAACGTCATTGATGATTTAACATTTTCATCGTTGGTTTTTTTTGGAGTTTAAATATTTTAAAATTATAAATCATAATTATTATTATTTTTGTTGGAATAATCACTTGGTTTCTCAGTTCATTTTTTATACCATTAGATTACAAATTTTGAAATTGTTCACATTATCTCAGAAAAACCAATGTTAAATTGATTCCATCAAGATTCAACCACTATTAGAAGTAAATGCAGTTAATGAGGGTGCTAAAAACTAAAAAATAATTATAGTAAAATAATTATATGAAAAACTAATCATTATAATTTCTCATTATTCAAAATTAATACATTACATTTCAAATCATTCTAAATACCTTTTTTTAATATACATTACTTTACATTTGGTTTTTTTATATTCTATTACATAATTCCATATAGAATAAGTCATTCGTATCATTTTGTAAATATAATTTTATTTTCCAAATAATATTTTCTGAAATAGTCGAGAAATTTATATAGTCATAGCCTCAGTCATTGTGAACCCTGGTAAAGATAAAGCAAATACTCAAAAATCCTTTATCAAGATTATTACCCATATTTTCTCTTACTCCATAGCCACATTAATTTACCAATAATCATAAAGGTTAGCAATTTCATAAATAACCATAAAATATCAACATTATCAAAACATTACGATGTAAAATAATACATATAATTTTCCCTACACTAATACCGTGTATTTTAAATAATGTTCTCACACATTAGTCCCAAAAATATTTAATATAACCAAAACTATCAAAATGTTTTATCTGTACACTTTAAATTTTGTGGAATCTTAATTTATCAACCCTCTAATTATCATCAACTAAAATCAAAATCTCTAAAGATATCTAAATCCCCCTTTGATACCAACTATGATGCCATAAACAGACACGTATAAACTTATTTCTCATTAATATATTCTTTATATATAATCACTAGAAGTAATTAGATAATCCAAATCTTAATCATCAATAATTACAATATCACTAAAAAATATTTATTCATATACATTTAAAGGACCCTTTATATTTATAGTTTCCACGATGTATGCAACAAATTTTACTAACAAAATAATGTATTCTTCATTAAATGGAAATGTCTATAATATTTAAGATACAAATTAATCCATTTGATTTATTCAACATGTTCCACAAATTATCTAAATAAGATATTTTATTGTATATATATCATTTTTAATAGTTTTCGTTATATATTGGGAATATAAAAACATAAGAAGGGTGAGAACAAACTCTCAGAAAGGGAAACATCCTATCAAATTAAATTATGTGATAAATAATATGGAAAGAATAAATAAGTGTAAAACATTTCCATGTTTGTGAAAACTTGAACCTAATATAAATACATGGATTAAGAAACTATATAAAAATAAAACAGATACAAATAATTGAATACATGGCGATAAAATAAAAAAACCCAAACATATTTTATCGTTAAAGACTCAGGTAAGGTATCATTCATTCCATAAAATATATAGCCAAAAACTAATTCTTGTTTCAATGATGAACCTGATACATACTACTTTCATTGGGTAAGAAAACACCAATTATCTAAATATTTTGTCTCATATGACTGAACGATGCATCATGGTGTTATATAGTACCAGTTCCCACCCATCACTTCTTGAATTTCAAATCATTCCCCTTGTGATTTATATGAATATTAATTAAATTCATAATCCAATTTCATGATTAATAAATAAAAATATGTATTTATAATTAAACATAAGTAATTTATATAATTTTATTGTCAATAAATTTATGTACTCCATCGAGAGAAAAATATTGTATGATGAGAAAAATATTTAATAAACTTTCTTGATTATTCAGTGAAATTATGTATTTTAATAACTAATATATTTATTTTCAGAAGTTCACTAATAAATAAAAGAAATATCTTTTTATATAAGTAGAATATAAATTTAAACATATAGAAAATGGTTTATATGTTTAAGTAAATAATTTTTTGAATCAATATAAATTGCGAATCTGGTGAGTAAACATGAATCATTAGAAGGAAATAAAGAGTGTTCATCATGGAAAGGGAATTGTAAAAAAAATAGCTATAAAGAAATTTTATTTGGAAATCGAAAATACATTTATATATTTTCATGAGCTTAATACCCTAATGGAAATGGTATTAGAGGATTAATAAAGTAATCCATGTCTAGTATATAAACCAAAAAAGGAATCATGTGTTGAATTAAAATAATTTAAAAATGAAAAAAATGATGTGTAATTAACCTTATAGTAATAGTAATATAATAATTAAAAGAACATGGGATAAATTACATTAAATTAAAATATATGGAAAATAAATTTATTCATTATTCTCGAAGGAAATAGGGTAGCGAATAAAACTTTTAAAATAAAATATGGAACGAAATATCAAATTATTATCGAGGAATTGAAAATATAGTTTAATAAAACTTTCGGATTTTTAATTATTAAAAAAACTGCTTTAGGAAAAAATTTAAAATAGATAATTAAATAAAATGAATAAAAAGTGAATCCTAATATAAAATATAAAATTAGTATTAAGTACGATGTAGAATAGATAACATAGTATATAACATAAAACTGTCTCAAGGTATTAGAATTTTATATAAAAGAACCCATTACTACATCATAATATTTATAATTTAAAACCCTGTAAGGTAGAAGATTAGATGCACATTTAAATCCCATATAATTTGAGAAATATTATGATAAAGTTACAACATTTTCAATATATCCACCCCAAAAAAGAACATGTTCAAAAAAATAACTATATATAAATGAAATGAAATTGATATATAAAAACACTAACCTTAATAACAAACTTCTACTAAAGTGGATGAATATTCATTATTAAAAATATAAATATATTAAACATATATTTGATAACATTATTCTTAACTACAAACTATTATAAACATTATTTATAATTATTAGTTATATGTATGTTAGTTATTTATTATCTATTTTCAATATTCCTTTAGGGTATTAGCCTAAGATTTACCCAATTGAGTTTCCTAGAAGAGGTATTATGTTAGATTATCCCTAATTACCTGTAGGTTTCGTAGATTCTCTTAGTTTTTCTATATCCCTTTCCCTAAACTATTCGATTATTTGTAATATAAATAGACAGTAATAATTATTTTTTTGACTTGGTTTTGTAATATAGGTATTGATATTTCGTCTGATCCCAATTTTATTCAATCCGATATAATAAAATTTACTCAAATGTATGTTTAATAATAATATATATTAATAAGAATTTCATTTGTTGGGAGTTTTGGTTGTGATTATTTAAGACAAAATCGATGATGATAAGGTATAGTTATTTTTGACGTAATAAACATTAGTATATTAATTATTGATATTTGTTTTACCATTATAGAAGAAACTAATATTTATTTTATTATTTATATCATATATTATAAAAAATAATATTTTCATCGTCACCATTGATATTATTTTGTGTCATCAGTCTAGTAGGTTGTTTACCAAAACCAAACATGAACATACCATAATTTATATATTATTAAGATTATAGAACTGTATTCATTTGGTAATAACATTATTAGTTACAAATAATTATAATATTTTTAAAATATTTAATTTTATGAATAATATTTTAAGACAAATTCATAAAAAAGATAAACTGGATGAAAAATGAGATACATTACTTCATAGTGGTGATAGTCTGGACAATGCATGATGAATGTTTTTATTTATGAAAGAATAAGAGTAAAAGAATGTGGATTATATTTTTTCATAAAAAATAATTATAATATATATATATATCACATTTTTTATTCAATTTCATCCTTAAAAATATCATATATTGGTATTGGTGAGAATCATAATTCATGGGTTCGTGGTGATAATAGTCTGCACAATGCACTATTGACGATTTCATTTTTATTAACAAAAAAGAAGACAAATAGTTAATAATTATTCCTTTTGAAGAAGAATATTTTACTATAAAAAAAATATTTTTTAATTTTATAATAAATATGAAATTAGAATTGGGTAATTAAAATTCAAGTGAAAAGAAGCTGGGAAGAAAAAACTCATGTTGAAGACTTTAGATTTACCTTGTAATAATGCATTGAAATTGGGGACATCTAAAAATATTCTCTCACAAATGGATAATGGAAAATGAATTTAATTATAATGTAAGTATTAATGGATATGTTTCAATAAGAAATAAAAATTTTAGGGTGTTCTTGAAGGAGCTATGAGAGGCCCCTTTAATAAGTGATGAGAATGGTATTTATATAAATATTTCAACTTAATATAAAAATATTTAGTGTTGTACTTGTCAAGAACAAAAAAAATGGAAAATAATATATTTGGAAATTATTTATTATTGATCATAATTGAACCATTAAATTTCAAACTTGTTTTAAACAATTTTTAAAACCTATTACTCATAGAATTATCATGTTTACATTTTTGGTTTTCTCGTGGTAACTATTTCTTCCCAACTAATTTACTATTATAGACTAAAAATAAAATTTTCACTATTAAACAATTTGTATAAAATGATTCCAAATATAAATAGAAATTGTAAAATAAAATTTATATGTTGAATAAAAAATAATATTAACATTAGAGTGTGTAATGAGTAAAACCCCATTTTTGGAAAGTGTATTTTCAATCATAACATTTTTGAATTTGGAAATATTATAAATGTATTTTAATTTTATTAAATAAATTAGTAAATTATAATATTTTTTTTCAAATGGTACCAATACTAAATTTCACCAGAGTAATGTTTAATTTAAACAAAAGACCCAAATATCCTCTTTTGTTGGAGAATATTACTTTCGGTTTGGAATTTGTTATCCATTGGTTTTCTAATTTCATAATGGATTTTAAAAATATATTTTCATACAGATAAATACATATTTTACCAATTTTAATATTTTATAAATAATTATTTATTTCTTTTGAAATAATAAAGTAATAATATTTATATTTTTTTTGTAAATACTGGATTTTTTATTATTTACCAAAAAATCAGCTATTTATATTTAATGAATCCAATTTATTTAAAAATTTAAAAATCCACATTTATAATGGTTTCATTTTAATGAATAATTTTTTTTATTTTCTATTTAGGTACACTAGTTGAATTATTTATTATTGTCTTAGTATTAATAATTTACTTTACTTTTAATTCTATTCTTTTTAATAATTTGGATTCTTTTATTTATACTCTAGAATTCTATGGTGATATTTTGATAGTTATATAATGCTTGATAGTTTGTTTTGGTTTGTTATTGAATGTGAAAAATGATATCAAAAACATTAATTTTTAATGGAAAATATAATAAAAGATCTCAGTGTGTTATAGTAACCCAAACATATGGGTTCTTAGCACTAGAATCGAGTAAAAATAGAGAAAGTTTCATTGTGGATTCAGCCCTTCTGAAACTGCATAATAATGAGGTGGTCTTAATTTATTTATCTATCATTATCTTACCCTATATATGATATTTTTTCCAAATAGATATTGGATAAGATCCTATAATTTTTTAAGGGATTTGCATGTTTAAATATTATTTCAATCCATTAATTTTCTATCAAATTATTTTTAACGGGTATGTGAGGAGGTTCATGGGCGTTTTGGGGTGATTTGGACTTGAATGAATGGGAAATCATTCCATTCCATGAATGTTTCACAATTCACACATTATTAGTGAAAACTGTGTGAGAGGGGAAGCCAAACTGTGTAACCTTGAATAGAGGCTTCTTGCACGGTTAGCGTATGGTTTATTAAACTATGTGAGGCTCCCTAAGTAATAGGTATTCTTGACCCCTCTTAGATAAAGGATGTATAATAGTTGTCAATCAATTTGGAAACTGTGCGGCCAAGATCTACACCCCGATAAAAAGTGTGAAATTCCCAAACTACCCCTTTGGGTTTTTATGTTCTCACTATATTTTCTTCTTCATTCATCCACTCTAAAACCCAGTGACAAATATAAACCCCAAAACCCTCCATTGGTGGTTCTACATTGATTCAATCCTATTTGGAGTGTCGTTGGTTGTGCATTGAATCTCTGGGTATGTATAACATTCCTCTTACTTCTCTTTTTAGGATTAGGGATTTTAGGTTACTTCATTATCTTTTCAATACATAAAAACCACTTTTTTATAGTGGATTATATGTTGAGTATTTATGGGGTGATTGAATCCATATATAAGTCTAAATTCAAGGATGTATTCTTCTTTGCGTTCGAGAGATGTATTCTATATGTTATATCCCATAGTCTTTATGTTGATCTCTTTTTTCATGGGTGTTTTTATTCTTTCTTTTAGATGCGTGTTTAATGTATTTAGTGATATTTTGTTAAATGGTTGTCTAAATGGGTATTACAATCCCTCAAGATCCCAGTGTATGTTTTGAGGATGACTAGACCAATATTTGACACCCATGGGGTGCACCAATGATTCTGGTCATATGAAATAGTTATGCTAATCAGGAAATGTATTTGTGAGATGGTAGAACCCATGAATTACATGTCTGTATGCTATTTTGAATTTAAAATGGAATATGGATAGTTGTTTCTATATTTTTTCAATGGGATAAGGGATTTATTGGATAATATGAAATGATATATAGGTAATAAACTGATTATGCTAAGTGACTTATTAATTGTACTTGAAATGATTAAGTGATGCAAAGAATGTGAAATGTAAAATTTATTAGATTGGTAAATATTCATGGGATTATATATATGTGTCAAATGGGATAACATTTATGAATTTAGAATTATGTAGAATTTCTCTAATACAAGATAATTGTGTAATTTTCATAAATGGTTACGACATAAGTAAAGGAAATTGGTTAAATAGACTATTAAATGAAAATGGTAAATATACTAATGGGTTAAGGAATTATTTTAATCCTATATGTTGATGGATTATGAAATTTGAATGTTACATTGTTGATTTTGTGTGGTATATGTAATGATATATGTGGTAATGGATAAACAAATCATGTCCAAATGGCATGGTTGTTGTAGGATATTGGACATGAGGATCTATACCGATGGGTTGGGTTGGGAATGAGGCTCTAACCCCACCAGACATTGAACGGGTTATGGAAGGAGACCCATGATATATTCCCCTAATTGATTCATTTCATGATACTAATTAGAAAGAGGCATCCAGGTAAGTGTATTTTATTTATAGTGAAATGTTATCATTGGAGAGTTAGGGAACATGGATTATCCCCTTATGCATAGTTATTGATCTCATTATACCAAAGTGTAAGTGATGTAAAACCTAACACATGGAACACACGATATAGATGAACTTAGTAATGAATACAATGTTTTTGATGAGATGTATTTCATGGATAAAATATTTTAGGAGTAAAATGTTTACTAATGACACAAGAGTAATATTTTTACAAATTTTGATTTATTTATTACATTCTTGAACTATCTATTTAGAATGCATATTTTATAGAAACCATTGGTGGTGACATGAAGAGTTGTACTCACACGCTGCTTGGACCACTATTCGGTTCATGAAAAGATTTCATGGTTTCAGGTCTAAAAAGGCAAAGGGATAGATGATAAAGAGTTGATTTGGGGTTGTGACATGTATAAGTGAGGATCCGAACATGGAGTTAGGACCTATTTTAGTGATTCTGTTATTATCTTGTTTTGGATATTCGTCACTTGTTTCATAGTTAGAATGAAATGACCTATTTAATATTGGATATGGTTGAACCACATTTGGGAAATTATTGGTAATTAACATTTCCAGTTATTTTTTTATTACTTTTGTTATTTCATACGTAATCTATTTTGTTTTAATTTAGTAAAGTGAGTATATTCTCCCCATATGAATTATTATACCCTCACTACTAGTCAAAAACATATGGAATACATATACACGCACTTGAAGTCATATAGATAACCATCTTTAAATAATGTTTAGTGGATTTGTTTCAGGGATGTTACAAAGTGTTGTTATAGGGGGTTAATATTTATAGTCTTATTACTTTTAAGGTAGATGGGAGATTAGGATTATTTAGTTTTTTTCAAATGAGACCATTACTGGGAGTCTCTATACACTTTATGATGGAAATCCCTTGTTCCCGTAGTGGGACTTTTCATTATTGATTTATTTAATAGTTGAATGATATTTCACAATTGGGTGATGCAACTATTTTATAATAGTTTTCTCATGGCATGAATAGTATAAGATTGTGAATTCTTTCATTATTTTAGGAACATAAAGATATAGGGGACATGAATCTTGATAGGCATAGATGAGATTAGTGTGTGTGACCTAAGGGGTAGAACTCATTCAACTTCCTTGAGAATTTTAATTAAATAGTGTCTAATAACGATAATGAAAATGGTTAAATAAAATGAATGTATGGAATGAACAAAGAATTATTCTTCATTAATGGTTGTAAATGAGTTACATATATTGTTGTAACAAGTTAAAAACAAGTTAAATTCATCTTAGAAGAATATATTTGTTGTATAAAATTTGAAATGGTTTTAAAAATGGTGTAAACAGTAACAATTGTGACTAGGTATATTGATTTGACACCCCATGTTGGCCCTAATCCATGGTAGGGATGGTCGATGGATGTATTCTAATCATGGTGATATTTTCTGGGTTAGTGTGTGCGAAATGGGTTGTATAAAACTAATGTAGAGCCTCCTTTTTTAATAAGAATCAAATATACTTTACGTTATCTAATCCAAAATTCATGTTTGCTATTGCTGATAAATTACACCATGATGATGTGGACCGATTGGGAAACAGGAGGATATTTTCAATTATGATCCACCAGTAATGGAGCAAGGATTGTTTTGGTCCATATTAATCTATGTGAAGGGATATTCTGAGGGAACGGAACTAATTTTATATAGATGATATAAGTATAACCAAATAGGGTGGTTCTGAGTATGTTTGATATTCTTACATAATTTCTGTTGGTGCACCGTATAATGTTTTCTATGGAGGGTGTAATCGAGTCTTTGGAGTTCAGGATAGAGTTTATCCAGATAATTTGGGTCACATAGAGACTCTAGTAGAAAAAAGAGTCAAGATAGTAGCCTATATGTTGTGGGGACCAGAAAAATGTTGTGGGGATATTCTAGTTCATATTTATAAGGATGATGTAATGTTTTACAAGTAATTCCAGGTGATGTTTTAGGGAATTTATATATAGGGAACTTGATTTAAGAGTGTGATTATGAGTATAAGATGTTGACCCTATGAATGGTGTCAGTGATGGATTACACGTGTCGTTTCATAGACATTCTCTGATTTATTCCTACATTGGCCTGGTACAATACTAAAACATCGAAACACTTTTGGGATGGACTTTTATATGAGATTAAGTCCTAGGTGAACATATTTCATTTGAATAGTTTCATATAAGTGTTATGTTAGGCATTTATTTTATAAGGTATCCTATTGATATCATCAAGTGGTGGGTTTTTGGTTCATGTTGAATGGGAATGTGGTGTATATTATGAGGGAGGGAAGTGCCATTTTGGAAATATTCATCATGGTGGATGTTTGGAGGGCATCTAGAAGATTGGATCAACCTCTCAGGGAGGTGAATTATTTTTTTCTATCATTGATGAAGGTCGGGGCCCATGTGTGAACAGTTTCCCTGACCACTGGTTGAGTGGAAAGCATGCGACAATATGGGGTATGTGTTGAGGTTATGTAGGAACCCTCGTTTACTAGGAATAATTGGTAGGTAGAGGCAGGTTCCAAGTTTAGGTTGGGGGGATTGTTACCATATATCTTGTAGGAATTTGGATATGGAATGGTTGTATAGGTATGGGTGGTGGTTGTGGTAGTCTGAGGTTAGAGCATCCACATCATTAGTTTAGTGTTGAACCATAAATTCTGAGCGGGCCCCTATAACATCCAAAACTAAGTGCCACACAAGGGTGCCCTGTTTCGACCAGTCATATGACCTCAGGCATGTCTCCCCTTACACTTGAGGCCACTGACTAGTAGTGAGGGTATGATAAGTTGATCATGGGGAAAATATACCCTATATTATTAAAGAATAAATCTAATAGATATAAACAACAACAACAAAAGAATATATAAGAATACAAAATACAATTTCTCATGATATATGTAGGAAATAAAATATCCAATTAAAGAATAAAATATACCTTTCAAATATAAATGACATGTGTCTAAAATGAATCTCAAAATTAATACACTAACAACTCCCAGGAAGGCCCTCAACCACATCATGTTCCCTCAACCATGCTCCATTCGGACTCAACCATCTAACCCTGTGCCCTTTCCCTTAAAGTGTCTTTCATCCATGAAATCTATTCAGGTACCAAATAGGTAGTCTGAGTAGGGTGTGAGTACAACTCAGTCATCCACCACCAATGGACTCTAAATCAAATCTAGTCAACAACAAGTGCACGTTGTTAATTAATGAAATAATTACAATTCATAAGTAAACAATTATCATATATTCAAATAATCCTTTTTAAACTACATAGATCATCATATTCTCGGGGAAACCCATACCTCAATACTTAAATTGGTCCACACCAGATCTGATCTAATTTAATTATTCAATTCACAATTCATTTAAAAAAATGGGATTCCAATAAATTTTTTATTTCACTTTCATTACTAAGACTAAATATAACAGTAGTCCAATACTGATATATTTCAGAATAGAACGCCATGTCAAATACCTAAATTATCAATAGTAAAAATTTATCTTCGGTGTATACTACAATGTTTGACACCCATAATCTCATTTATACTTATTTACAATTTCGGTATAAATTCACGTGTAATAACACAATTCATAAAAATAGAGTGAAATCAATCTTTGGTGTAGAACGCCTTGTCTAGTAGCCCAATTACCAACTGTGAATATGCATCACTATTGTAGAACTCCATGTCTAACAACCTAAATCTCATCCATTTATTTATATCATTATATACTGGGCTTAGATATTAATTTATAATACTACATTTCCCAAACATGATTAAACAAACATTAATCCCATTATCACAATTAACCACCACTACTTCAATTAATTAATTCAAAAATTAATTAACCCTATTATATTTATTAAATCAATAATTAATTAATGATATCAATTTCTATCAATCAATCCAACAATCAGTTAACTATTTCAAAATTTCAACTACCATTAATTAATTAACCAATTTAATATTATTAAATACAATTCTTCAATTTTATAATTAACTCAAAAATTAATCATACAAAATTTCTTAATCAACACATTGATAATTAGTTCACCAATTAATTATCCTTTTTACACATTTAATTAATAAATTCAATCATCTCAAATCCATCATAATTAATTACCAAAATAGATTAAAAAATGAAATATCCCAAGATCTTATAATGAATTCTGCAATTAATTATGTTGTCCAATAATTCAAAAACTCCCAATTTCACTATTATATCAATAAATTAATTTAAAACATTTTTAATTAAATTTTAGATTTCAAATTTTTAAATAACTACATCAATTATACAACATTAATATGTGAAATCAAATAACAAAAATGAGATTTTTAAATTAAACTAACTACCACCAATGTTGATGATCAATTACCCAATAAAAATCCTCAAAATTTGGAAGCACAAAGATGTATATTTAGATCCAGATCTCATAATCATAAAGAGAGATTATCACATCAATATCTCTTTAATTATTGATCTATATCCAGAAGACTAGATCTGGATAAACAAAATCTAGATTAACATTTATAGAAATAGAAAATAACATCTACCAAAATAACCATGGAATAATGTAGGATGAATGGGATAATCAATTGGATAGAATCTACTTTCCATGAATAGAGATAATCATTGATCCAATATTTTAATCATGAATAAAAGATATTAGATAACCTTGGAAACCATCCAAAAATCATTGAAATCGTACAAAATAATCTTGTCCTGAGTTTGGGTTGAATGGGAGATGTTTCGGGGGTTCCAATGGATTGAAATCAAATTTTGGTGCCATTAAGATTATGGCGCATCATTTCCTAGTAAGGGGCACACAATTTTCCCCAACAGTGCACCAACCATGAACTTATTAGTTTTCTTAGGTTCATGGTTTTTCTCTTTAGGTTCCATGGTTTGACAAACCATACAGTATCCATGTGAACTGTCATTGTCCATGGCTTCATGATTTCATGGGTTGGGTGCATGGTTTCCTCTAACCCTGCACCAACCGTGAATAGCCCTTGTTTCTTCCATTTTTCTAAATAGTCAGCCAAACATTTCTCAAGGTAAAAACCAATCCAAAGAAAACTAAATAAATACAAACACTACATGAATTTAAGACTACGTCAACTCAAAAAAAATGTCAGGATCTTACAATATCCCCACTATATAATAACTCATCCTCAAGATGCACTCACATGATTCCCTATGATTCTAAGACAAAAATATCTAGACAATGGTCCCTCATTACTTTATACCTTTCCAATTTCTCCTCCAATATATGCCAATGTTTCCACAATACACAAAATATTCCCACTTCCTTTCCCCACAAAATATTCTCACAATGATCCAACACATGTATCACATTCTCCTAAAAGGAAGCGTCTATATCAAGATCAATGTCATTCAAATCAATCATATGTGAAGGTTTGGGGTGATGTTATTTTAGTTGTGATGCATGGAAATAATAATTAATAACACTTTATTTTTGTGGAAGATGCAATCGATACACCATCTAACTGATTCTCCCCACATCCTCAAACGTTCGAAAAAACATGGGTTCCAACATTCCTTCCTTAATATCCTAGGGGGAACCAGACTAGGTGAAACCTGAAGGAATACATGATCACACATTGTATACACTAGGGGTTGTATCAATCTATCAGTATATATTACTTCTTCCTACTCAATGACATTTTCATACATTTATGAATCAGATGAACTTCCTCCAATATAACTAACATGAAACACTGTCCTAAAAACTCTGACTCACCTACCTCTATGCTACACAGTAGTGATCTTCATGGCCTACCATAAAGAGCCTTTTATGGTTCTATATGTATAGTTAATTGAGAACTATTATTATAGAAAAATTATTTCAATCCAAGTTCATTTCCCAATATCTATTGATGTTAAGAACACACACCCGCATGATATCCTCAATCACCTATATAGTATGCTCTGACTATATATTTTTCTATGGGTGGGAGGTAGCACTCCATATTACTTGTATACCAATAACTTTCTGTAATCCATGCCTAAATCTTGAAGTGAAACGTGAGTCACAATAAGAAACTATAGTCTCTGTCACCCCATATAAAAGGATTATCTATCAAGCATATAAATATTCCAGCTTCTCAACATATAATGTATCATTTATAGGTTATAAATGTGATAATTTTTTCATTAGACCCCCAATATCCCAAAGAACATCATTATTTCTTGGAATATTAATGATACTAAACAAAAAATCCATTGTCTCATCATCCCACTTCAACTCCGTAATGGGAAATGGCTATAGTAAACATCGATTTCAATGATTCTCTATCTTTACCAATTGAAAGGAGTATCATATTATCAAAATCCCTTCTATCTTATTTTTCATTCCTAGATACAAAATAATTATCTTAGGTTATGGTATATTTTGGTTACCCCTTTATGTACCACCCACTTCAAGGCCAACAATTCCTACATGATCTCATCTCACATTCTCATAGGTACACCATTCATATTCCCAACATAGATGATTGTGTCCTCATATATTCTTCATTATTATGGTTACTACCCACCTTTAAATATTTCCCTTAAGTTCTAACAATCTGTTTCATCATAATTCCTATCTCAGATCTATCTCAGGAAGGTAAAAGCCACTAAAACCAAAACCAAAGTCATCTACTCCAGACATTCCTAAACTACAACATAAATCTCAACCAATAAATCTATCATATTCCAATCAAAATTCGACTCGTGAACCATCTATTTTATAGTTTTTATACTCATGGTGTTAGACACATTATTTACTTTTCTAGGTATATGTGGTAGCTCAAAATCATGTCACTGAATGTACTCATCCCATCTCTACCGATAATGATTCAAATCTTACTGTTAGAGGATATACCTTATGTAACCCCCCAAGATTTCATTGTGTGTTATTTCTTAAAAATAATTCAATAACTTGCACTACACGGAACATCGAGTTAAAGCGCACCATGACTTACCAAACTAGCCGTTATGAATTGTAATACCTACTTTTTAAAATTTTATAAAATCTATCTCTCAAATTGGACTTCATTTTTGGATTCATAATATCAAAATTAGCCTAGGGTGAAGTTTTGGTACTTTTCGGATAAATTTAATATTTGGATGAATAGTGAAAATTACTAAATTTTAATTAAAACAACTTTTTTAATAAAAATAATTAATAGTGATAAATTATGAATTTGAGTGGTATTAAAGTATAATTAGAATATATTTTTACCATTTTATCCAATGGTGTTCATTAGAATTAATTTCACTTTGAAATTGGACCTAAATAATTGTCAATCTTTTGATATATATTGTTTCTTAAAAACATGCTATTTGTTCGGACAGCGGAAATTAATTATAAAATTAATTAATGAAACTTATATGTTTGGAATTTTTTAAAATAGACATAATTTTGGAATTCAAAATACCAATTATAGGTTAGGGTGAAATTTTGGCATTGTTCTGAAAAACTTCAATTTTTGATTAATAGTGAAACTACTAAGTGGTAGTTAAAAAAATATGAATTTTTCATAAAACTTAATTTTACCACTTCTGTGAACGGAATTTCAAAAATCCGAGAGACACGGTTAATATCAAGAAGTAAAATGTTGTTCAATGAGATGAAAATAATTTTTGGTGAATAGTAACTTTTTACTTTTATTTACCACGGTTAAAAGTAAATAGGGTAATTAAGGGTAGAAATGATATTAATATTACACTAACACATGTACTAAATCTATTGGAAAAGTGTATCTCGACCAAACACAACCGTAGGAATAAAATATTATCATTTAGGTCCACTTGGATTAGATTAGGACATTTATTATTATTTAATTCAAAGAAGAGTTAAAAGAGTTAAAATCAAAGTTTATTTACAAAAACATTTTTAATATAGGGTTATACATAAGATAAATTTGATTGTAAATATTTATTAGAAATATAATAATATTACCTACAAAATGATATTTTATTTATAATTTTAGACATTAAATAATTTAATTTATTTATGACAAATGATGATGCATTAATTATCCTAATAGTGTAAAATTAAAATAATTGATATTATAAATACACAAATAAATATAATTTGAGACTTTTAATGAATTAAACTTATTTTTTAGGATAATATTACATATTAGTATTGATTTAATTGACTTTTTTTGGAGTAATCATTCTGTTATAAGATTCACAAAAATCAACTATTGAATAGTGTGAAAATTGACATAAAAGAGTTTTTAAAACAAATATTATATTATTAATTGATATTAAATTTCTAAAAATCTAAGGTTTGGCCAAGAGAATTATATCATGATAGTTGTATCATTAATTTACCACTTGGGGGTCCCTTGGACGTATATAGTATGTTTATTAACTATATAATATAAAAATACAAAGTGACACAGTAAATGTCAAAAAAAATTAACTAAGAGTTAAAACTAAAAGATAAGGTTAATATAGTAACCCAAACCTGTCTAAATTCTATTGGATGAATGATTTTCGACCTATACCCACCTTAAAATTTTAATTATCAACTATTGAGCCATTATAAAGTGAATATGAATTTATTATAAATTAATATTTCTAGCTTTTCTAAAGGTGCCCCTCACCCCTCTTATAAAAGGGCACTCCTCCTTCTCATCACATCACACCTTCAAAGCCTTTTGGATCGGCCAAAATCTGCCCAAATACTCTCCCAAATTCCCTCACTACAACCTAGTGGTATTAGTTTGATCATAAAGGCAACCTATGGAGCCCTTTTGATCAAATCAAAATGAAGAACCCGAAGAAGAGGTAATGATTTCACCGCCATTTTTCAAGTTCCTTTCTTCTTCCACTTCTTCCTATTTTGTTATTACCATTATAAAATAATAACTCCAGTATATTATATATACTGTTATACTATTATAAATATGGTACAACCATATTCAGTATTCTATCCATCCTTTGAATAACATGTCACCATACGTGCGTACGTACGGCTTACCGTCGCCACGTCGTGGTGTAATTGTTATTCAATAAATTATAATTTGGATGGGTATAATAATGATGTGTAACCCATGTAAATAATAAATATAACATGACAATGATTCTTTATATATTTTATAACATCCAATTATATATTATTTTAATATCAAAATAATGATATTGTCGCTCGTGCGTACGTACGGACTACCGTCTCCACGAACGCGATGAGATTCATTCTCCATCGTATCCATTCAAGTATAATTCTAATTTTATGATTATTAATAGTATCTAAGGACTCGATATCATTCTGGATATGATTAAGATACAACCTATCCATGAAAAACTTGGCTTACATAACAAACCATATCAAATAAAATGAGTAAGTTAACACCCGAAACGACGAAAATTCTAAACTATTATTAACAAAGCAATGTTAAAAGATCATATATGATATCATATTAATATATATGATTATTGTCTAATTTAATAACAATTATTTCACCATTATATAGGAGGTTAACCTACCCCCAACCAAGGAAAATCACAAGGTTAGGATTTATTTCGCAATCTCTTCATTATTCAAGGTTGTTTATACGTAATAATCTACTTGGATTTCTTTATCATCCACATCCATGTTTCTTCGAAATGTATTTCAAAACATTTTTACTATTTAAAAATAATATGGGTTAAAGTCATTTATACCCTTATGTGTTTTTAAAAGAATCTTTCCGTCGTTTTCCAAACAAGGCACTTTTTACCTTTCGACAAATTTAAGGTAAGAATGTTTTTTTAACTTATACGGAAGGTGCTGCTATTTACCGCCGTTATAAAATCGTCAAAGCTTCCCATGAAAGATTATAAGAATATTTTCAAATTAAATGTTTTATTTTATAATTATGTTGCTTTTAAATGATTTCAAAATGAATATTTTAAGAATTTTTGAAAGGTACTCTTTATCAAGATCATAGTTTTAAATGTTTTAATGATTTATCTTTCTAAATATTTTTAATTAATGTCCATGTTTTAAAAATGATTTTAAGGATTTTTTTATATAGACATGAAGGTTTTGAAATGATATTTCTTTTCAAAAGTTTCAGAGTGTTATGGGAAACGTTGATTCAAAAATCTCTTTTAAATTACTTCCTTTATAAATGTGTGACTTTTCAATGATTTCGAGAAAAGAGATATTTCTCTCAAATAGTTTTTATTTCATCTATGTCAACATACTTTGAAGGATTTTAAGCTTATTTGAAGTTGATTTATTATGATACAAAACTTCTATATTGTATTGAAGGTTTTGTGATATGTTTGACTGTAACGCCCCGACCCCAGCTACCCAGAGTCGGTGCATTACTTCGTAACATTGGCATGATCACAAAAGATCAAGTCTCAAAAGACCGATTAGTTTAGTAGCCTTGGAAACACTAGATACATTCTTAAATGTTATATTACAACAAAAAGTAAAAAAACTACAATAACATGGTCTTCATAGTCCACACTCATATCCTCTTCGGACTATCCCTGCAGGTCATTCATAAAATACTTCTTCACATCCTGGAAAATATTAAAACATTGAAAGGGGTGAGCTCAGATGCTCAGTAAGGATAACAATATTGCGGAAGCTTCCATAAATAAACACTAACATTTAAGGCAATGTATAACTAAAACAAAAGCCTTTTAAACTTGAACATCAACATAATATGGCATAAGTAAAATGAGATAATGCCATTCACTTCTTCACATGGATATTCTACTGGTCGAATATTCACATGAAATATCAATAACCACTTTCATAATGATGGAATGCATAATGCCAGACTATCATAACCACGTAGTCAAGGCCTCGTGCCAAGACCACAAATAAGATTTTGTCAAGGCCTCGTGCCAAGACACTAGTTTTTCTCATGAGACCGGCCGATGCATCGAAGAGCTATAGCGGGCTCCACCCATCACTTATTAAGTCCAATGCATTCCTCATATGAATAGGTTTAAACATATCATAAACCATAACATAATCATATCACATAAAACATGCATAAAGGAAACATAACATTTCCACATTTCAATCACAAGATATAAATACAACACATTGATATAATAAAAATGCTTTCAAAACCATTTTCAATACCAAAATAAAAGAAAGTTAAAAGTTTGTATTTATTTTTCATTAAAAAAAATGATGGCTTGTAGAGGAAGCCGAATCTCAAATAATGGTCACGGCTGTGGAGAAGTCATTGTCGCCGCATAAGTACGGAAAGAAAACATTCCCTTTTGTCGTTTAGCAAAACTCTTCGTATAAAAAGATTCCTTTTGAATAACTGTAAAAGTCAAAGGAGTTTATACACCGTATAAAAGAAAGTTGTGTATAAAACGAAATATGTCTCAATGAAAGGAGATTGAGACGAAGTTCTTAAAAGATCATTTTTAAAATAAAATAGATCTATTATGTGTATTCACTATAGGTACACATGAAGAAAGTAAAAATACAAAATAGGACATAATAATATCATGACATAATTTGAAAGTAGGAGATTAACCCAAAGAATAGAAATTGGGTTAAGAAGTTCCCTTACCTTGCGTCTTGTCCTGACTCGACCGTTCTTTAACCTCCTGAATAATAAACTAGAGTTAATTTATATTTACTTAAGAACCTTTTCCATGTTCATTATTCCTTTTATATCCCTTATTACCTTGTTATGAACATTATTTAATTATTTAAGTTAATAACGATCGTTTTGTCGATCTTTGGTACTTGAGTCAAAAATAAACTTCTTATAATTACAAGTTTTTCATGTGGTGAAATATCCATTATATCCAGAATTATATTCATGATTTAGATGTCATATATATCATATATATCCAGTATATACATTCATTTATAATATTACGTAACATTTAGAGGTAAGAAATGAAATGCACCGTTCATGGAGACGGTAAGCCGTACGTACGCATGAACGCTACTTTCATTTCAATTTCATATTTAATGGAACTAAATCATATTGAAGAAATGTATAATATAATTCCAGTATAATATAGTGTATAATACCATTTACTACATCCTTTATACATCCCACATATGGCATTAACGATTCAAATCACTTTGAGGGGGCGGTAGTCCGCACTTCCTAAAATGAAATTATCGCGTTTTACCCATAATGGAAATCATAAATTATGCCATAAATGAGAAATAAAGAAGAATAAGTAAAACATAAACATATTATATATCATATATAAAAATATTGACATCTTAATGGACACCTTTGAAGGTGTTATATGAGTGTTGAACAATCATCGTTTCGTGAGGCAGAAATTCACCATCCACAGAAACCGTATGTTCTTTAACCATTAGATGTAGGTGTGTGTAAGTGTAGCTCTAATACATCTTACAACAACATCCTAGTATATTGAGGATACTGGTGTTGTTACAAAAGAAATGAATAAAAAGAGTTTAGGGGGTTGGAGAAGAAAAACAAAACAAAACAACATTAGAGAAGACATTACCTCAAAATCGGGTAACTCTTTTTGATTTGAGCCAAAGGAATCCTTGAGAAGAGTTCTGACCAAAGTGAGGCTTCTATGAGTAAGAGGGGGAAGTTGGGAGAGTATTTGGGCAGAGGTTGGCCGAGCCAAATGGCTTGAAGGTGTGAATAAGGTGGGAGAGGTGAGGTCCTTTTATAAGTGGAGAGGAGGGGAACTTTTGGAAAGATTGAAATGTTACATTATTACACAATGCTTTTCGGATTGTAAAGGTCCCACACTTATATAATTCATGGATAAGGTGATAAGGGTTCGAAATATACTCATCCAATAGTCTTTGGACAAGTGTAAGCCTTGTATTTTTCATTATCTTCTCATTTTATTTAAATCGTTAAATAATGAGGTCATCGCTGCATCATAATGATGTCATAAATAGTTTAATTAATTTAATGTCTAAAAATTATAAAAAAATACTATGATGTAGGAAATCTTTTTAGCTTTATAATTAATATTTATAGTCAAAATTTGGACTTCTGTAACCCCACTTAAAAACTGTTTTAGTAAAACAACTCATGTTTGTGTCAATTTAATTTTAACATTAAATAAATATATATTAATGTCATTTTCCAATTAAAGTGGCTCCATGGGGTCCCCAAGTTGACCCATGGGTTGTCTTGGTCGGCCATGACTCATACAATAGGAGTAGGACAAGTGTCAAGCTCATATCATATTATTAAAACATTGTTTTTACCTTAAACTACACTAATTACCTCTAATCGCGATTAAGAACTTTAAAGTTACTATTCACCAAAAAATTATTTTGATCTCATTGAACCACATTTTACTTCTTAATGAAAACCATGTATGTCGGATTTTTGAAAATCAAATCATAGATGTGGTAATATTTCATTTAAACAAAAAATCAGTTATTTAACTACCACTTAGTGGTTTCACTATTCATCAAAAATTGATGTTTTTCAGAACAATGCCAAAATTTCACCCTAAGATATAATTGATATTCCGAATTCAAAAATGATGTCTATTTTAAAAAATTCCAAAAATATAAGTTGCATTAATTAATTTTATAATTAATTCCCGCTGTTACAACAAATAGCGTGTTTTTAAGAAACAATTTATATCAAAAGATTGGCAATTGTTTATGTCCAATTTCAATGTTAAATTAATTCTAATGACCACCTCTGGATAAAATGGTAAAAATATATTCTAATTATACTTTAAAACCACTAAATAGTATAATTTATCACTAAAAATTATTTTTATTAAAAAAGTTGTTTTTAAGTAATTTTCACTATTCATAAAAATTGGAAGTTCTCAGAAAATTACAAAAAATTCAACTTTGGATAATTTCGATATTACAAATACAAAAATGAAGTCCATTTTGAAATATAAAATTTCTATAATTTTAAAAAGTGGTTATTACTATTCATAACGGCTACCTTGATTAGTCGCGGTGTTTTAGAACTCGAAGTTGCGTACAATGCAAGCTATTGCATTATTGAAAGAGAGGCGTATCGTGGAAGCTCGGGGTGTTAAATTCTCCCCTCCTTCAATAAATTGCGTCCTCGCAATTTGAAAAATTGTTTCTTGGAAAATAAAAGGTTGAAAAGAGAAAATACCTCTGTGGAAAACCCACATCGGAAATAAGATTAAAAAAATTTAGCCTTAATAAGAGGGAAAGGGAAATGAAAATGTCACCACCCAATTATGATATCGATTAGGAGAACATTGGTGGCAATTAGAGACATATAATTGGAGGAAAAACGTAAATATTCATAGGGAGTGATTGAGGTCATCAATCACAATCAACTATCAAATTGAGGGCCTCAAAAGCTTCAATCTACGTTGATTTAAAATATCATCAGTTAAACAAGACATAATGTATTAGGATAACACATTTTTTTGTTTTAATATCCCTTTAATAAAGTTTAAGAATTAATTTATTCATTGAATAAGAGATAGGTATATATTTATGCTTGACAATTAGAGTTTCAACCTTCAACTCATCTTTCACTCAAAAAGATAATAGAACTCAAAAATATTATACTTTTCCTAATTGTATAAGGTTCCAAATGTTAACACATACAATTTAGATTAGTAAAATTATTTTGTAATAACCAGGGACTTCCTGTAGGCTAGTGGTAGGAAATAAAGGCCTATCGCACTATGGTTGTGGGTTCGATTCCTGCAGCTTTGTCCGACGCGACGGGTTATGCCCCACCGTGCAGGTTGTCCTTTTTCCTAAAACTATAGTATTATAATATTCCAAAAATAATCTTCAGAAATGCTTTAACCTTAAACAATACTATCCATGGTTCAACTTAATCCATTCCAACCTTAATTGTTATCCAAAATACCTCCGTCCAGACTTTCTCTAAAGGGTCGTTAAATTCCAAAATCAATTGTAACCTCAGATTCCCCAAACAAAGTAAAGTTTCTCTTATTGTCACATACTAAAAATATGATTACCTTCATCATATTAAATCCTTAATGAAAACAACATGTACTGCAGTACAATCCTTATATATCACATTATTCTTATAACCATAATCTAGTTCTTGTGTCCAAAAACACAAATACAATAATTATTCCGCTTCAACTGTAGTCACAGCATAAGATTGTCCTTGATCCCTTGGCCTTTTCTGAGGTAAGTTTCCTTGACGCTTAGGACATTCATTTGCATAATGACCCATTTCTCTACAATTATAGAATTCAACATTGATAGCCTCTTTCTTTTCCTTGCAATCACACGCCTGGTGAACTTTTTCTCCACATTTATAACAAACTCCCCTTCCTTTTAGGCATGTACCAGGGTGATTCTTTCCACAATTATCACATAATGGAAAATCCTTCTTTCCCTTTTTCCCTTTATTTGTCTCTTGTTCCACCGTTCTCTTCTTCTCTTGCTTTACTTTGTTGTCATAAGACTTAGAGAATTCCTTTTCTATCTTGATAGCACACGAGACAATATCTTCGTATGATGAGAAGGATTGTGATACTAAATATAGACGGAGAAATGGTTTTAAACCATCAAAGAAACGATCAATCTTACTCCTTGGGTTACGTATATAATCAACAGCATGCCTCGCTAACCTTGTAAAGTTAGCCTCATACTTTGCGACATTCTCATCCTCCTTCTGCCTCAGACTCAGAAATTTCCTTTCCATATCTGCTTGATGGTCACGAGGAAAGTATTTTTCTAAGAAAAGCTCTTTGAACTCCCTCCATTCCATATTCGATACGTCATCATCTTCCTTTGTGTTTTGAATCAGCGACCACCACTGATCGGCATCTCCAGTGAGGCGGTAAACTGCCATGACAACCTTCTCCCTTTCACTACTCCCTAAGGCATGGAATATTTTCTCTAATGAATTTATCCATTGCTCAGCTACTATAGGATTTGTACTCCCATTGAAGGTTGGTGGTTGTTGCCTCATGAAGCGGTCTAACATTGATCCTCCACGTTGCGGATCAGGGTGCTCCATACGAGTAAGGTTATTATTCATAACCTGAGTGAGTTGTCCCAGTATGGTAATAAGTTGATCAGCACCAGTTGTATCTCCAGATCCACAATAATTATCTTGAGCAGGAGGGAAATCCCTACATGGAGTGCGTGCATTGATACGGTTTCCATTCCTTCCACTAGGTGCCATTTCTAAACAATGGCATAAACTATATTAGTTTGTGAATCAAAATACATAATTCCATACTTATAAAATACATAACATAAATTGAACTATTTATGGATATAATCCATAATCATAAAAAAATTTCTTTGAGGAAGTATATACTCATAAACCCTTCATAATGATTTGTAGAGAAAATGAGAGTTATCCTAAGCATATCCCCCGGGAGTGTCGTAACCAAGAGTGCAGAAAGGCCCCGTTGTCGTGCACCAGTTCCCGTTTGAGTCTAGCTCAAAGCGGTGTTTTCGGGTTTTACCCCTAGGAACATCTGTGCCAGAGCCGCCTCTACTTGCTCGTATCCAGATAGGGATGTATTGCTCGGAAAACTCACAAAATCTCTACAATACCAAAATTCTAGGAAGTTCTTCTATACTAATCCTCAAATTTCATCTTAGGTCTATGTGCTCTAATCAGAGTTTATCTAAATCTAGCTTCCAAGGTTTGTACTAAACTTCCTCTGATACCAACTGTAACGCCCCGACCCCAGCTACCCAGAGTCGGTGCATTACTTCGTAACATTGGCATGATCACAAAAGATCAAGTCTCGAAAGACCGATTAGTTTAGTAGCCTTGGAAACACTAGATACATTATTAAACGTTATATTACATCAAAAAGTAAAAAAACTACAATAACATGGTCTTCATTGTCCACACTAATATCCTCTTCGGACTATCCCTGCAGGTCATTCATAAAATACTTCTTCACATCCTGGAAAATATTAAAACATTGAAAGGGGTGAGCTCAGATGCTCAGTAAGGATAACAATATTGCAGAAGCTTTCATAAATGAACACTAACATTTAAGGCAATGTATAACTAAAACAAAAGCCTTTTAAACTTGAACATCAACACAATATGGCATAAGTAAAATGAGATAATGCCATTCACTTCTTCACATGGATATTCTACTGGTCGAATATTCACATGAAATATCAATAACCACTTTCATAATGATGGAATGCATAATGCCAGACTATCATAACCACGTAGTCATGGCCTCGTGCCAAGACCACAAATAAGATTTTGTCAAGGCCTCGTGCCAAGACACTAGTTTGTCTCATGAGACCTGCCGATGCATCGAGGAGCTATAGCGGGCTCCACCCGTCACTTATTAAGTCCAATGCATTCCTCATATGAATAGGTTTAAACATATCATAAACCATAACATAATCATATCACATAAAACATGCATAAAGGAAACATAACATTTCCACATTTCAATCACAAGATATAAATACAACACATTGATATAATAAAAATGCTTTCAAAACCATTATCAATACCAAAATAAAAGAAAGTTAAAACTTTGTCTTTATTTTTCATTAAAAAAATGATGGCTTGTAGAGGAAGCTGAATCTCAAATAATGGTCACGGCGGCGGAGAAGTCGTTGTCGCCGCATAAGTACGGAATGAAAACATTCCCTTTTGTCGTTTAGCAAAACGCTTCGTATAAAAATATTCCTTTTGAATAAATGTAAAAGTCAAAGGAGTTTATACACCGTATAAAAGAAAGTTGTGTATAAAACGAAATATGCCTCAATGAAAGGAGATTGAGACGAAGTCCTTAAAAGATCATTTTGAAAATAAAATAGATCTATTATGTGTATTCACTATAGGTACACATGAATAAAGTAAAAATACAAAATAGGACATAATAATATCATGACATAATTTGAAAGTAGGAGATTAACCCAAAGAATAGAAATTGGGTTAAGAAGTTCCCTTACCTTGCGTCTTGTCCTGACTCGACCGTTCTTTAACCTCCTGAATAATAAACTAGAGTTAATTTATATTTACTTAAGAACCTTTTCCATGTTCATTATTCATTTTATATCCCTTATTACCTTGTTATGAACATTATTTAATTATTTAAGTTAATAACGGTCGTTTTGTCGATCTTTGGTACTTGAGTCAAAAATAAACTTCTTATAATTACAAGTTTTTCATGTGGTGAAATATCCATTATATCCAGAATTATATTAATGATTTAGATGTCATATATATCATATATATCCAGTATATACATTCATTTATAATATTACGTAACATTTAGAGGTAAGAAATGAAATGCACCGTTCATGGAGACGGTAAGCCGTACGTACGCATGAACGCTACTTTCATTTCAATTTCATATTTAATGGAACGAAATAATAATGATAGAAATGTATAATATAATTCCAGTATAATATAGTGTATAATACCATTTACTCCATCCTTTATACATCCCACATATGGCATTAACGATTCAAATCACTTCGAGGGGGCGGTAGTCCACACTTCCTAAAATGAAATTATCGCGTTTTACCCATAATGAAAATCATAAATTATGCCATAAATGAGAAATACAGAAGAATAAGTAAAACATAAACATATTATATTTCATATATAAAAATAGTGACATCTTAATTGCCACCTTTGAAGGTGTTATATGAGTGTTGAACAATCATCGTTTCGTGAGGCAGAAATTCCCCATCCACAGAAACCGTATGTTCTTTAACCATTAGATGTAGGTGTCTGTAAGTGTAGCTCGAATCCATCTTATAAAAACATCCTAGTATATTGATTATACTGGTGTTGTTACAAAAGAAATGAATAAAAAGAGTTTAGGGGGTTGGAGAAGAAAAACAAAACAAAACAACATTAGAGAAGACATTACCTCAAAATCGGGTACCTCTTTTTGATTTGAGCCAAAGGCTTCCTTGAGAAGCGTTCTGACCAAAGTGAGGCTTCTAGGAGTAATAGGGGGAAGTTGGGAGAGTATTTGGGCAGAGGTTGGTAGAGCCAAATGGCTTGAAGGTGTGAATAAGGTGGGAGAGGTGGGGGCCTTTTATAAGTGGAGAGGAGGGGCTCTTTTAGAAAGATTGAAATGTTACATTATTACACAATGTTTTTCGGATTCTAAAGGTCCCACACTTATATAATTCGTGGATAAGGTGATAAGGGTTCTAAATATTCTCATCCAATAGTCTTTGGACAAGTGTAAGCCTTTTATTTTTTATTATCTTCTCATTTTATTTAAATCGTTAAATAATGAGGTCATCGCTGCATCATAATGATGTCATAAATAATTTAATTTATTTAATGTCTAAAAATTATAAAAAAAATACTATGATGTCAGAAATCTTTTTAGCTTTCTAATAAATATTTATAGTCATAATTTGGACTTCTGTAACCCCACTTAAAAACTGTTTAATAAAACAACTCATGTTTGTGTCAATTTAATTTCAACATTAAATAAATATATATTAATGTCATTTTCCAACTAAAGTGGCTCCATGGGGTCCCCAAGTTGACCCATGGGTTTTATTGGTCGGCCATGACTCACCCAATAGGAGTAGGACAAGTTTCAAGCTCATATCATATTATTAAAACATTGTTTTTACCTTAAACTACACTAATTACCTCTAATCGCGATTAAGAACTTTAAAGTTACTATTCACCAAAAAATTATTTTGATTTCATTGAACCACATTTTACTTCTTAATGAAAACCATGTATGTCAGATTTTTGAAAATAAAATCATAGAAGTGGTAATATTTCATTTAAACAAAAAATTAGTTATTTAACTACCACTTAGTGGTTTCACTATTCATCAAAAATTGAAGTTTTTCAGAACAATGCCAAAATTTCATCCTAATCTATAATTGATATTCCGAATTAAAAAATGATGTCTATTTTACTAAATTGCAAACATATAAGTTGCATTAATTAATTTTATAATTAATTCCCGCTGTTACAACAAATAGCGTGTTTTTAAGAAACAATTTATATCAAAAGATTGGCAATTGTTTATGTCCAATTTCAATGTTAAATTAATTCTAATGACCACCTTTGGATAAAATGGTAAAAATATATTCTAATTATACTTTAAAACCACTAAATATTATATTTTATCACTATAAATTATTTTTATTAAAAAAGTTGTTTTTAAGTAATTTTCACTATTCATAAAAATTGGAAGTTCTCAGAAAATTACAAAAAATTCAACTTTGGATAATTTCGATATTACGAATACAAAAATGAAGTCCATTTTGAAATATAAAATTTCTCTAATTTTAAAAAGTGGTTATTACTATTCATAACGGCTACCTTGATTAGTCGCGGTGTTTTAGAACTCGAAGTTGCGTACAATGCAAGATATTGCATTATTGAAAGAGAGGCGTATCGTGGAAGCTCGGGGTGTTACATTGACTGTGGATGTGCTATTTTTATACCATTCATGGTTTATGGTGAATTTATTGACATTTCGTATGCTAGTTTTAATACGAATGTTTCTGTTATGTTTAAACCTTTTCATATGGGAATGCATTGGACTTAATATGTGACGGGTGGAGCCCGCTATAGTTCCTTGATGCATTAGTAGGTCCCATGAGAAAAACTAGTGTCTTGGCACAAGGCCTTGGCAAAATCTTATTTGTAGTCTTGGAACGAGGCCTTGGATATGTGGTTATGATAGTCTGGCATTATGCATTCCATCATTATGAAAGTGGTTATTGATATTTCATGTAATTATTCGATTAGTAGAATATCCATGTGAATAAGTAAATGGAATTATTTCATTTTATTTTTGATATACTATGTTGAAGTTCAAGTTTAAGAGGCTTTTGTTTTAGTTATACATTGCCTTAAATGTTTATTCTTATTTATAAAAGTTTCCGCTATATTTTTATCCTTACTGGGAATTTGAGCTCACACCTTTTCTATGTTTTATTTTCCAAGGATGTGAAGAAGTAAATTATGAATGACTTATAGGGATATTATGAAGGGATAATAGTGTGGACTATGGAGACAATATGTTGTTGTAGTAGTTTTTCACTTTATGATGTAATGTAAATATTTATGAATATATCTAGTGTTTCCAAGGCTACTAACCAATCGGTCTTTCGAGATTTGACCTTTCTTGTGATCATGCCAATGCTACGAAGTAATGCACCGACTCTGGGTAACTGGGGTCGGGGCATTACAGTTGGTATCAGAGGAAGTTTAGTACAAACCTTGGAAGCTATATTTAGATAAACATTGATTAAGGCACATAGACCTAAGATGAACTTTGAGGATTAGTATAGAAGAACTTCCTAGAATTTTGGTATTGTAGAGATTTTTTGAGTTTTCCGAGAAATACATCCCTTTCTGGATACGAGTATGTAGAGGCAGCTCTGGCATAGATGTACCTAGGGGTAAAACCTGAAAGCACTGCTTTGAGCTAGACTCGAACGGGAACTGGTGCACGACAACGGGCCTTGCTGCACTCTTTGTTACGACACTCCCGGGGGAAATGCTTAGGATAATTCTCATTTTCTTTACAAACCATTATGAAGGGTTTATGAGTATATACTTCCTCAAAGGATACATTTTTATGATTATGGATTATATACATAAACTATTTAATTTATGTTATGTGTTTTACAAGTTTGGGATTAGGAATTGTTATTCATAAACTAATCTAGTGTATGCCATTGTTCAGAAATGGCGCCCAATAGAACGAATCAGAACTCCAGCAATGCACATGATCCAAAAAGAAAGAAGGATCATATCTTTCATGGTCTTAAGCTAGAATTTATAAGAGAAATAGTCTCCCATGTATTATCATCATATGAAGAAATAATATCATGTGTTGATAAGATAAGTAAAGATTTTACTGAGTCCTATGGCTTTGATGGGAAGCAAGAGAAGAAAAGGATGGAAGAGAGAATGATGGATAAAGGGAAGAGGGAAAATAAGAATTTCCCCTATGTGATAAATGTGGGAAGAAAAACCCTAGAACATGCCTGAAAGGAATGAGAGTTTTTTATAAGTGTGGAGGAAAAGGGCACAAAGTACGTGACTGCATGGGTAAGAAAATGGTTTCAAATGTACAATGCTTCATTTGCAAGGAATTTGGACACTATGCAAACCTATGTCCCAGTCATCAGACTATGCCTCAAATGATGCTATTGGATAATAATCAAGTTATGATACTACCACAGATGAAGAGGAATGATTAGAGTTCTTGTGTTGATTATGTCATTTGAGTGTTGTATCAACAATTTACTTGTTATAATAATTATGGAGTATATAAGGATTGTACTGCAGAACTATTTCATTAAGGACTTGAGATTGTGTGGAACAAAGAGAAGTGACTCAATAGCAGGATAAATTTTTGGAAAATATATGGTTGAGAGAATGATAAACCATAATATAGTTCTGATACCTAGGTAGTGATTTTGGAATAATACATGATTGATTTGGATAAATTATATTGGATATTCTTGACTACCTTGAAACTGATTAATGATTTGTATATTCCATCATTGTTGGGGTTTAAAAAAAATTTGGATTGAAGGAGTATATCTATTATTCATTAAGAAATAAGGGATCATGAATGTAAACAATAAGGTTTTATGGTAATTCCAGATGTTGCCGTGTTTTAAAAGAATACATGATGAAGGTGTTCACATGTTATTACGCGGAAAAAGGGATCTTTATTTTGTTTACATTACTTATAAATTTTGGACTGAAGTATTTTGGATATTTCTAGTTTAGATTATTTTGGATTGACATAAAAGGATAACCCGGAGGTCGGGCGGCAACCCGTCGTGTCCGGCAAGGCCGCGAGACTTGAACCCACAACCGAAGGGCGACAAGGGTGTATCACGTACCACTGACCCACGTGATATCCTGGATTGAATAATGTCATTTTTAATGGTTCTTATAGATGAATTATAAATTCATTTTTTAACCCTATATGAATAGGATAAATAGAATATTATTTTTAAGTTCTATTATCTTTTAGAGTGAAAGATGAGTCTGTGGTAGAAATTAATTAAAGGATGAAACTCTACTTGTCAAGAATATATTTTTTCTTCTTCTCTTATTCTATGAAGAAATTAATTCTTATACTTTATTTAAGGACTCCTAAAACCAAAAATGTGTTATCCTAATACCCTATGTTTTGTTGAACCGATGGTATTTCAAATCATCATAGATTAATGAATTTTAGGACCTCAATTTTAAACTTGTTTGTGATTGATGACCTCAAACACTACCTATAAATATTTACATTTTTCCTCCAATTATATGTCTCTAATTTCCACCAATGTTCTCCTAATCGAGATCATAATTTGGTGGTGACCCATTCATTTATCTTTTCCTCATATTAAGACTAAATTTTAGTAACCCAATTTCCGATGTGGGTTTTCCCACAAAGATATTTTTAATTTTCAACCTTTTATTTTCGAAGAACAATTTCAAATTGCGAGGAAGAAATTTATTGAAATACGGGAGAATGTAACACCCCATGATTTCATAGTGTGTTATTTCTTCAAAATAATTCAATAACTTGCACTACACGCAACACCGAGTTAAAGTGCACCATGACTAACCAAACTAGCCGTTATGAATAGTAATACCTATTTTTTGAAATTTTATAAAATCTATCTCTCAAAATGGACTTTATTTTTGGATTCGTAATTTCAAAATTAGACTAGGGTAAAATTTTGGTACTTTTCATATAACTTTTATATTTTGATGAATAGTGAAAATTACTAAATTTTAACTAAAAACAACTTTTTTAATAAAAATAATTAATAGTGATAAATTATGAATTTGAGTGGTATTAAATTTAAATTATAATATAATTTTACCATTTTATCCAATGGTGTTCATTAGAATTAATTTTACTTTGAAATTGGACCTAAACAATTGTCAATCTTTTAATATATATTGTTTCTTAAAAACACGCTATTTGTTGTGACAGCGGGAATTAATTATAAAATTAATCAATGCAACTTATATGTTTGAAATTTTTTTAAAATAGACATCATTTTTGAATTCGGAATATCAATTATAGGTTAGGGTGAAATTTTGACATTGTTCTGAAAAACTTCAATTTTTGATGAATAGTGAAACTACTAAGTGGTTGTTAAAAAAACTGAATTTTTCATAAAACATAATTTTGCAGCTTCTGTGAATGGAATTTCGAAAATCCGAGAGACATGGTTAATATCAAGAAGTAAAATGTGTTTCAATGAGACGAAAATAATTTTTGGTGAATAGTAACTATTTACTTTTATTTACCACAGTTAAAAGTAAATTGGGTAATTAAGGGTAGAAATGATATTAATATAACCCTAACACATGTCCTAATTCTATTGGACAAGTTTATCTCGACCAAAAGCAACCTTAGGAATAAAATATTATCATTTAGGCTCACTTGAATTAGATTAGGACATTTATTATTATTTAATTCAAAGAAGAGTTAAAAGAGTTAAAATCAATGTTTATTTACTAAAACATTTTTAATATAGGGTTATACATAAGATAAATTCTATTGTAAATATTCATTAGAAATATAATAAGATTCCCTAAATAATGATATTTTATTTATAATTTTTAGACATTAAATTATTTTATTTATTTATGACACAATGATTATGCAGTAATTACCATAATAGTGAAAAATTAAAATAATTGATATTATAAATTCCCAAATAAATATAATTTGAGACTTTTAATTATTTAAACTAATTTTATAGGATACTATGTTATATTTCGATTTATTTAATTGACTTTTTTCGAAGTAATCATTCTGTTATAAGTTTCACAAAAATCCACTATTGAATAGTGTCAAAATTGACATAAAAACGTTTTAAAAAAAAATATTATATTATTAATTGATATTAAATTCCTAAAAATCTAAGGTTCGGCCAAGAGACATATATCATGATAGGTGTATCATTAATTTACCACTTGGGGGTCGCTTGGTTGTATATAGTATGTTTATTAACTATATAATATAAAAATACAAAGTGACATGGTAAATGTCAAAATAATTAACTAAGAGTTAAAACTAAAATATATGGTTAATATAGTTACCCAAACCTATATAAATTCTATTTGATGAATGGATTTCTACCTATCCCCACCTTAAAATTTTAATAATCAACTTTGGATCCATTAGAAACCGAATATGAATTTATTATAAATTAATATTTCAAGATTTTCCAAAGGTGACCCTCTCCCCTCTTATAAAAGGGCACTCCTCCTTCTTATCACTTCACACCTTCAAAGCCTTTTGGTTCGGCCAAACTCTGCCCAAACACTCTCCCAACTTCCCTCACTACAACCTAGAGGTCTTAGTTTTATCAGAAAGAAAACCTATGGAGCCCTTTTGATCAAATCAAAAGGAAGAACCCGAAGAAGAGGTAATGATTTCACCACCATTTTTCAAGTTCCTTTCTTCCTCCACTTCTTCCTTCTTTGTTATTACCATTCTAAAATAATAACTCCAGTATATTATATATACTATGATGTTATTATAAATATGGTACAACCATATTAAGTATTTGATCCATCCTTTGAATAACATGTCATCATACATGCGTACGTACGGCTTACCGTCTCCACGTCGTGGTGTAATTGTTATTCAATAAATTATAATTTGGATTGGTATAATAATGATGTGTAACTCATTTAAATAATAAATATAACATGATAATGATTCTGTATATATGTTATACCATCCAATTATATATTATTTTAATATCAAAATAATGATATTGGTGCTCGTGCGTACGTACGGACTACCGTCTCCACGAACGCGATGAGATTCATTCTCCATCGTATACATTCAAGTATAATTCTCATTTTATGATTAATAATAGTATATAAGGAATTTATATCATTCTGGATATGATTAAGATACAACCTATCCATGAAAAACATGGCTTACATAACAAAACATATAAAAGAAAATGAGTAAGTTAACACCCGAAACGACGATAATTCTAAAATATTATTAACAAAGCAATGTTAAAAGATCATATATGATATCATATTAATATATATGATGATTGTATAATTTAATAACAATTATTTCACCATTATACAGGAGGTTAACCTACCCTCAACCAAGGAAAAGTAAAATGTAAGGATTTATTTCGCAATCTCTTCATTATCTAAGGTTGTTTATACGTAATAATCTACTGGGATTTCTTTATCATCCACATACATGTTTCTTCGAAATGTATTTCAAAACATTTTTACTATTTAAAAATAATATGGGTTAAAGTCATTTATACCCTTATGTGTTTTTAAAAGAATCTTTCCGTCGTTTTCTAAACAAGGCACTTTTTACCTTTCGACAAATTTAAGGTAAGAATGTTTTTTTAACTTATACGGCTGTAGCGACTATTTACCGCCGTTATAAAATCGTCAAAGCTTCCCTTACAATCTTATAAGAATATTTTCAATGTAAATGTTTTATTTTATAATTATGTTACTTTAAAATTATTTCAAAATGAATATTTTAAGAATTTTTGAAAGGTACTCTTTATCAAGATCATTGTTTTAAATTTTTTAATGATTTATCTTTCTAAATATTTTTAATTAATGTCCATGTTTTCAAAATGATTTTAAGGATTTATTTATGTGGACATGAAGGTTTTGAAGTGATATTTCTTTTCAAAAGTTTCATAGTGGTATGGGACACTTTTATTCAAAAATATTTTTTAAATTACTTCCTTTATAAATGTGTGACTTTTCAATGATTTCGAGAAAAGAGATATTTCTTCAAAATAGTTTTGATTTAATCTATGTCAACATCATTTGATGGATTTTAAGATTATTTGAAGTTGATTTATTGTGATAAAAAACTTCTATATTGTATTGATGGTTTTGTGATATGTTTTACTATGGATGTGCAAATTTTATACCATTCATGGTTTATGGTGAAAGTATTGACATTTCTTATGCTAGTTTTAATATGAATGTTTATGTTATGTTTAAACATTTTGATATGGGAATGCATTGGACTTAATATGTGACGGGTGGAGCCTGCTTTAGCTCATCGATGCATCGGTAGGTCTCATGAGACAAACTATTGTCTTGGCACAAGGCCTTGGCAAAATCTTATTTGTAGTCATGGCACGAGGCCTTGGCTATGTGGTTATGATAGTCTGTAATTATGCATTCCATCATTATGAAAGTGGTTATTGATATTCCATGTGATTATTCGATTAGTATAATAACCATGTGAATATGTTAATGGAATTATTTCATTTTATTTTTGCCATACTATGATGAAGTTCATGTTTAAAAGGCTTTTGTTTTAGTTATACATTTCCTTAAATGTTTATTCTTATTTATGAAAGTTTCCGCTATATTGTTATCCTTACTGGGCATTAGAGCTCACACCTTTTCTATGTTTTATTCTCCCAGGATGTGAAGATGTTAATTATGAATGACTTGCAGGGATATTATGAGGGGATAATAGTGTGGAATATGGATACAATATGTTGTTGTAGTAGTTTTGCACTTTATTATGTAATGTAAATATTTATGAATATATCTAGTCTTTCCAAGGCTACTAAATCAATCAGTATTTTGAGATTTGAACTTTCTTGTGATCATGCCAATGTTACGAAGTAATGCACCGACTCTGGGTAACTGGGGTCGGGGCGTTACACCTTAAGAACTTGTGATCAGTAAACACCATAATATTATCATCAAATATATTGTATCACCCCACTTCATATAATTAAGTGATATTTATAGCATCAGTTCATTCATATGGAATTTTCATTCTTGTGGCGTCAGCTATTGATACCCCTATGACATGAATCATTCCTCTTGCACCAACCAAAATCTGATTCCAATCCTAGAAGCATTATTATACAAATTTTACTCATCACCCATATTAGGTAGGATCAATATTGGT
Source organism: Viscum album (assembly GCA_963277665.1). Lineage (NCBI taxonomy): Eukaryota > Viridiplantae > Streptophyta > Magnoliopsida > Santalales > Viscaceae > Viscum > Viscum album. The sequence continues at coordinate 54,629,522 of OY728126.1, forward strand.
GTGAAAGTCAAAATCTTCCTCATGTACTAAAAGGCATCCCCATAAAATTTCATCCACTCATGCTTTACTCCATTAATGTTCAAGACCAAAAGAGGCCCTTCTAAATGGGAAAAGTCCGTGATAAACCTAATATAACTTCTAGATAATCCCATAAAGATATAGATATTAAAATTTTTTTGGATGATCCTGAGAAACTACTGTATGAACCATCTCGGGGTCCACTTTTACACCATCTTTTGAGATGATGTTCCCAATGATGTGTACCTCGATAGTCCAAAATTTATACTTATATACATTAGAATATAGATGAGTCTCTATAAGGGTAATCAATATTATTTCATGATGTTTGGAATGATCATAATGAGTTTTGAGTGCACCAAGATATCGTTGATAAACACAACCAAAAACTAATCCTAGTATATATAATTAAGATTTTCTTCATAAATTCCATAAACGATGCTGGTGAATCATTTAACCAATAAAACATTAAGATGGACTCATATAAGCAACACCTTCTTTTGAAATTAGTAATAAATATATTAGATGTTTGAACTATCAGCTAATGATACCCTAATCTCATTTGGATCCTTGAGAAAACACAGGATCGTTTCAACTGGTAAAACAGATCATGGATACTTAGATGACGCAATCAATTCTTCATAGTCATTTAGTTTGACTTCCTATAATCGACACACAAATAGAAACTCTAATACTCCTTCTTTGAAAACAACACTGGTGAACCCTAAGGTAATGTACTCAATCAGATAAACCCCATATTCACTAACTCTTCCAGCTCAATCTTGAGCTCTGAAATATCTGTTGCGGAAATTATGTACTGTCGAATAGAAAATGGCTCATCCCTATGCATGAGTTCAATAGTGAATTCCTCATCTATCTCTGGAGGCTATCAAGAGAAATATTCGGGAAATAACATCATGAAAGTGTTCCACCACTGGTGTATTGACATCATGTATTACACCTCTTTCCATCCAACGTTACGATTTTTATTAAGGAAGTAGAGACAACAAACAGAAAAAAAGGGTGGGGGGAAATAGAGGGGGCCACCTAGGGGGGAAAAAGTAATGTAGGCCAAGGGCATCACCCCATAAAAGTCCTCCCCCTTTGGATTAAACTGACACACATTGTAAAGGAAACAAACCGGGGAACCCGGAGAAGCAAGAGATGCCAGATGGTCAGCCACTTTGTTCCCCTCCCTCCACGTATGAGAGACTCTCAATTAGTTGTTGAGAAGGAGCTTGCACTTCCTCATGGTATAGGAAATGGACCAGGGAGTGATGCATTTACCCGTTAAGGCATTATGGACAATCTTGGAGTCAGTTTCCACCTCGCTGATGAGAATACCTATCTCCTTGCAAAAGATAATGCCAGATAAGGCCGCATTAGCCTCCGCCCAAATCGGAGAGGCACTTCCATAAAAAACTGAAAAATCAAGCACCACTCTCCCCCATCCGTCCCTCATGACCCCTCCACCATGCATCATACCCTTCCCACAGGAGCTGTCTGTGTTCATCTTGAGGCCATCCCTAGGAGGTAACCACCAGATCCAACTCCCCAAGAGGTTAGTGGCGTTCTGTGCACCTACATTCCTTAACCTGTAAAGAGCACCCAGGGACGGAGCCTCCTTCCTGATGTTTCCAAGGCCAACCATATCATGAAAAAGCCACCTGGTTCTAGACACAACCGCCCTATCTGAGGACTGGAACCCCTCATACCTGGCACGTTTCCTAGCCTACCATAACACCTAGCACCCCACAATGAAAATGACACACCTCGCTGCCAGGTCAGTGCCAGCTCTCATGGACCCCTGTACCCAATACTCCATGAAGACTTCGATGTTACCACCTGGATCCCCATAAGCTAGTAGAATACTGAAGGATCTCAAAATCTAGAGGGCCCAACCACCCATGAAGAATATGTGGCTCAAGCTCTCATCATTTTTGAACACACAACATTGGTAGCAGGAAGCCATGCTAATCCCCAACCATTTAATATTATCGTCAGATGGAAGGGCATTGTTCCGAAGCCTCCATGAAAGGAAGATAAACTTAGTAGGCCCTTGGTATGTGACTATCATGACCATTCCCATAATTAGGTTGAAGTTTGACATATGAAGGATATAGAGTTCCTATAGAAAATTATACTCACTAACATCGAGAAAACATCCCTTGTACAAACAGATGTCTCTTAACCATACACCCAATGGTGTATCTATTTTCATTACCCCACTCAAAAACTACACTAATAGGATTAAACCATTAACAATTTCTATAATAATAATGTAATTATAGGAACCAATATCAAATGAGGCACTAGATAACGTAGAAACTATTATAATAGTACTTCTCACTATTAATGGCATATCCTGTCTAACCACAATCATTAGATGCACCACATTAACTATCCTTCCCCAATTCCATTCGATACTCTATGAATCCATTGAGTTTTACCAAACTACTAATATGACCACTCTTTCTTAGAAGCACCACATCGACTTACTCTACCTCCTCGGGCAGCAGAACTCCAGCTACTTGCCTGATATGTTGTAGAAGATCCCCTTTCTTCCCACTTGTTGTGTCACGCTCCTCTATCACTTACTATCTGCCTAGAGTTCCTATAGGAACTTTGTATATTTCACAAATTTTTTCATTTACATTAGTGAACTGGTGTTTTGGAAAATTTATTATAAAAGTGTCCCATTATACTATACTAGTGGAAAACCACTTGTGTAGGATCCTATTTACCTGATCCCACTCACTGGACACTCTGCTTACAAATTCACTGGATAATGATCTCAAAAATATGATTCATGCTCTTAGAAAATACACCTCTATATAATTGAGAAGAAACCACATGTCCTCTACTTGAATCCTCCTTCAAGATCCCCTCCAATATGAGAGCATGATTTACCACTTTTGAAAACATTATCTTTCTGAAGAAATTCAGATGGGACTTAATTTCATAGTTTAGTCCATCATTAAATAGTTTTACAGAATTAGAATCCTTTTTTACCAATTTTAGTGAATAGAAAAGAAAATTTGAGGTGTGACCAGTATATCCCCTGATGGAAATTTTTCTGACGAGTCATATCATGAACTCATCCACTATCTCATTTCTTAGAATACCCGGGTGAAAGTGCTCTAGGAACATCTCCCAAAACTCCTTCTATTGTTAACCGTTAGTCTGTCCAGTTAATTTCTGAAAATCCCACCAGTGATTCTGTAATCCTCATTGCATATATATAGCCAACATGAACCTTTTCATAGAAGGATTATCCAGATGGTCAAATACCAACTCAATCGACTCATCCCAAAACACAACTCCCTCAGTTCCACCCTATCCTATTGAAGTTGGAGGGTGCTACAAATGGAAGTCCCTTTTCATACCGAACATGATCCTCTCAACCATCCAAGTGTCTTTTAAAATAAATATCATGAATTTAGTGATGATTTCTTAGAATTTCTCCCTTTATTCCTCAGCAGAATCAAACGTTGCCTTAGGTTCCACCTCTGGAAGATCATCCACATCCATTTTAGTTGGTCATCCTCTCAAAAAGAATCATAATGGAGGTATAAATATTGAATTCCAAACACACATCTTAGGACTCAGAACATATCTTTGTCACAACTATGTTAGAGGAAATTCATAATAAGAAATATCAAGTCCTTCCCCAAAAACTCACCATATGGTCAAAACTAGTGTGCTCTCACAACCCTTATTCACACTATGACTATGTCTGGGATAAGAAGGGTAATCATATTCTCATTGTTCATGTTTCAAATTTATGCATCCATTTTTTCAAATTATTTCTTCAATTTTAGAACTTCCAAATTCATATTATGATCATTTTTCAATTAGATTTCAGAATCTATGATAAAAATTTAAGTTCAATAGCTTTCCCAAAAACAATTTTCCTATGTGAGCCTAAAATGATGCATGTTTACAAAATAATCCTACATTATTATAATAATGAAGGAAGAGTCAACTATTGTTCCATTTTGGACCATGAGGGAATCTCAACATTTCTCAGAAATGTTCATTTCATCACACAACAAGCGCATCACTTAAGGTTTAATAACATTCAACTGTAATAGAAAACAAAAATACCCCCTCGAAACATGGGTTATCTCCCACACATGTTGTAGCTACTCCCATACATGAGATCATAACCAATCCATGAATATTCTTAGTCTGTTTTCTATGTTTAAAAAATAGTAATAAAATAGAATAATAATATAAGACACTTTATACCACTTTATAACATCCCGATCTAGGTGACAGAAGTCAGTTCCCTAAGTCGTTCGGTAACATAACCCCTGGCATAGATCTATGAACACTAGAGGATATTGTGAAGTAACAATGGTCTAATATGTGGATCATGTGGAGACTATACCCTATTTAATCATAAGAACACACAAAAGGAAATAAAAAAAATATAATATGAATATATAACCATAAAAGCTAATTTCTCATGATATAAACAAGAAATAAAACATCTTATTAAAGCATAAAACATGCCATGCAAATGTAAGTGACAATTTACTAAAATTAAAATCAAAATAAAGACACCAAAAACTTCTATATGGGTATCGAACCACGTATAGTTCCCTCAACTATGCTTCATCCCGACTGGTCTATCTAACACGAGGCCCCTTCCCATAACCTGACCTGTATCCATGAAATATTTTTGGGTACTGATCAGGCCGCCTGATAAGGGTGTGAGTACTACTCAGTAGGCCACCACAAAGAGTGTCTCAAAAAAATAAACTCAATAACAACTGTATTTAGTTAGATATATAAATATTTAATACTATTATGTAAATAGTATTCTCAGAATCCAATAATATTTATTAAACCCAATAGACTTATAGGTTCCCAAAGACTCCCATACCCCAATAAATACTCCGGTCTGCACTGTGTCTAAACCATGAAAATTATTGAATTCAAAATTCATTTCAACAAGTGATATTTTTTATCCATTTATTTGTCCATTGAATACTCAGACCACTTGGAACCATAGTCCATTACTAATGTTTTGGGGGGTATATAATACCATGTCAAATTTCCTAATTCCCAAAAGTACATATTTATCATTTGTGTAGAAATCCATTCCCAATACCCCAAATAAAATTTATAAATTTTTACCATTTGTGTATAACTCTATATTTAATACCCCCATTTCAATATTATATAAATATATATCCTTTGTTTAGAATTCCTTGTATAGAAACCCAATTCCCAACTGTTCATACGATACTAGTGAAGAACTCCATGTCTATCCCCATAAATCTCAACAATTTATTTATATCATTATTTTCTATGCGTAGATTTTCATGTCTAAAAACTCATTTCCTATCCATGATTAAACAATAATAATCCTCTTATCACAACTAACCGCCACTACTTTAATTAATTAAAAAATAAATTAATTATTCAATATTTGTTAATTAATTAATAATGTTAGTTTCTATTAATTAAACCAAAAATAATTTAACCATTTCACAATTTCAAATATCTAATAATTTATTCACTAAATAATTATTCTTAAATAAAATTCAATAATTTGGCAGTTAAATCAATAATTAATTATCTCAAAATTACAAATCAATAAATTGATAATTAATTCACCATTTAATTATTATTTTTCCACATTTAATTACACAATCACCCCATTTCAATTCCATCATAAATAATTCACAAAATTAATTAACAATGAAAAAATCCCAAGATATCGTAAATAATTTTCCAATCAATTTTCTTGTTTAATAATCACTAAATTTCTCAATATAACATTTATCTCAATTAAATAATTTACCACATTAATTAAGTCAATTTGGGATTTAAAAATGATAAAAAAATATAGAAATTCTAAAACATACAAATAAAAAATAAAAACCAAACTAAGGGATTTAGAAATTATACCACCTTTAAAAAATGTTGATGATTAATCACCCAACAGAAATTCACAAAATTGGGATTCGAAATGATATAGGTTCAAATCAGTATATCAAAACCCTTAACCAAGATTAAAAAATCAATATCACATTAATTATAGATATATTTCCATAATCACAGATCTAGATATGTTAAATATTGATATAGGTCTTGAAAAAAATAGAATTACTTCCTCAAAAAGAACAAAGGAAGAAGGGAGGATGAACGCGATAATGAACAAGATAGAATACACTAACAAGGAGAGTAGAAGACATTTTATATAGGAATTGAATCACAATTAATAGAATTCATACAACTATATAATCTATCTATAAAGCTCTAAAATCATCCAAAATCATGTTGTTATGTGTTTTTGTTAAATGGGTGATGTTTCATGGGTTTGGGTGGATTTTAAACCAATTTTTTGGCCATTAAAATTACAAATATTGGTTTTTTGGGAAAGGACACATAGGTTTCCCGAAAAGTGTACTAGCCATGCGAACCCTCACTATCCAAGGGTGAATAGTTTCCTAGCCTTTTCACACTATTTTTTATTACCATGGAACAACTGTGTACAACAAATTTTTCTTCCATTTTTATAAATATACATTGAAACATACCAAATATGTAAAACCCATTCAATAGGTACTTTAATAAAAAAAGGTCCTAAATTCAAGACCAATTCAACTCCTAAAATGGAACATATCTCTTGGTCCAAGGGAAAAGGGGAAATTTGGCTTCAGGCAATTCTATTTACACTTGGAGGTGCTGAGACAGGACTGGTGACTATTCAAGGTACAATCCAAGTATCTTCTATGCCTTCTTCTTCCTAATTTTTTATTTTGGTGAATCAAATTATTTTATTTGTATTTAGTTTATGGTTTTGTTGTACCTAATAGTGGTGAATATGTATGGACTTCTATCAATTGATACACTATTATGGGTGAAAATGAGAATATCAGGCAGTGTGAGGGGTGTTTTATTGAGATTGTTGGGTTCCATTTTTAGGTGTTTTGTTTTTTCTTGAAATGTATGGTTTTAATATGATTTTGGGAATGCATTATCTTGAGTTGTACCAGGGCCACATTAATTGGTATGGTCATATGGTAATTATCACATCTACTAAGGGAGACAATTATTTCCATCATGGTGATTGGGATTTTCAAGTAGGCCATGAAGGAAAACTTTGTGAGAAGTTGGGTGAACTCACAACAAAAGTAGAATTACATTTTCTAGATATTGGGGGCAATGTATTAGTATGTATTTTCTCTGATGATGGTTCATTTTCAGGATATATTTCTTAATGATTTCCTGGGGTTTCCTCCCAATAGAGATGTTGAGTTCATGATATAGTATCTACCGAATGTAAAATTGGTTTATATTATAACATATAGAATGGATTGAGTAGAACTATAGGATACTAAAACATAGTATACAGAGTTAGAGATAAAGAATTTTATCTATCCTATTACATTACCATAGTGTTCTCCATTTCTTTCTTCCATGAATGTTGATGGGCCACTATATCTGAGTTCTGATTATAGGAATCTTAATATAATGAATGTAAAGAACATATCCCCTCTACCTTGGATCTATGATCTATTCAGCTTTATGTGAGGTGCTTTAGTGTCATCCATGTTTGATTTGAGATCATGGCATCATTAGTTGAGGGTGAGACCTTCTAATATACCACAAACTACCTTTAGGAGGAGGTATAGATTGTATGAATTTGTTATGATGATTTTAGGTATGAATAGTGCACTTATAGTCATTATGGATTTAATGAATTGAATGTTTCACCCATATCTGGATCAATTCTCATTTTTCAAAGTTGATGACGTCTTGGTGTACTCCAAAACTCTTTACAATCATGCCAAACATCTTGAAATCTTCTTGAGTACACTAAGAGAGAATAGGATAAATGACAAGTTATCCAATTTTCATATCTAGATTGAAAAATTTCACATCAAAGGGAACATTATCTCAGAGGAAGAAGTTTCCATAGACTCAGAGAGAGTGTAGGAAGTTGTTTCATGGGAGTAGCTTGAGAATGTATCTAATGTCTGATGTTTTTTGGGTTTTGCAGGATACTACATATGGTTAATTAGATACTTCTTTCATTTAGCTAGACCAATTTCATGTTTAACTATGATGGATGCCATGTATGTGTTTTCTAAAGCATTTGAGAAATCCTTCAAAGAATTGTAGACGCGATTGAAGACCACTCCTATTATAACCATAGTTGAGTTAAGAAAATGGTATATCATGTTTTGTAATGTGTTTGGTGTGGTATGTATATTAGTGTTGAATTAGGATCATATGGGTTATTATATTTGAGACCATATGAAGGAAATTATCCCACACATGGTGTTGAACTAGTTGTAGTGGTTTTGGCCTTGAAATTTTGGCCGCATTACTTATTGGGAGAACTATTTACTCTGTATACCGATTATAAAAATAATAAGTACATATTATCTGAATGTGACTTGAATATTTATCAGTAGATATGGGTTGAATAAATACAATACTTTTCCCTTGAACTTTTTACAACTTGGGTATTGGAAATAATTTTCCAGATTCCTTGAGTCCAAAGACTCAAAATCAGGTTGTTCAAGAATCTAGTTCAGAGTGGAGGGTGATGATGTTGTTTGCTGATATGCATCTCAAGGTATAGGATGGATGAGAGAAGATGACCCTTGTGTCTCTGGTAGTTTAATAAATGATTCAGAGATAGATTAATGAGATTCAACATGAGGATTCAGAGGATTGGATTTGGTGGAACTACTTAAAGGTGGGAAGTCACTATCTGGTTGGACCGTTAGAGATAATGGGATCATTTATATTCATGTTGTTATTATTATTCCAATGGTTATATGAGAAGAATTTATGTAGGGGTTTCATAAATCTAAGGGGGAAGTTCATATTGGTTTTACCAAAATATACTATGATATTCTTAGGTAATATTTTTTTCATAAAGAAAGAGGTTGTTGGTTTCATATCATGATTCCTTACCTTCCAATAGATGAAGGCTGATCAATAGTGGCCAGGTGGATTGTTGAAACAGTTTTTTATTTCACAATAGAAATGGGATCAAATAACCAAGGATTTAGTAGTGGAACTTCTAATAACACCTAAAAATATTGTTCTAATTGGGGGTTTTTTGGGTCAATTAACTAAGGTGGATTCTTTCTATCTAATGATACACTTTCATCATGGACCAGTTAGGTGAGTTATATGTTTAAGAGATATTATGGGGTCATGGGGTTGGCATAAAATAGTTTTTGATCATGATCTGTGATTTAAATTGTGATTATGGTAGTGATTATAGAAGGCGCTTGGTACCATGGTGTTTCTGTGTATTGCTTTCCACCTACAGACAGGCCGAATGTTGGAGGAAACCATTCTAGTAGTAGATGACATGTTAAGGGATTATGTACTAGATTTTGGTTGACTTTGGTGGATACTTTAATACCTTTTTGATTGTTCCTAAAAGAATAGTTACGAAGCTGTGATTCATGTTTAATCATTTGAGAAGCTCTATGGTAGACTGGGTCAATCTTCATTATGTTGGGTGTAAGCTAGGGAATCAAAATTTTTGGGACTGAGTCTCATGCTATAGATGTCGAAACATTTTTAGTTGATTAGGAATCATATAAAAATGGATCGAAGAAGGATGGATTCATATATGAATCAAAATTATTGACCTCTTGAGATGAGTGTTGTTGATAAAGTGTTTATTTGAGTGTGATTAATGATGGGTCACCATATTCGAGAAATAGGGTACATTGGCACCCAGGTGGGTGGGCTATTTGATATTGTAGAGGGGATTGAACTGGTGTCATAATGATTGGATCTTTGATAATGATATATTGTTATAAATGATTTTTTAGCTTTTATTGGTTTTCTATCATCTAAACCCATCTCATGTGATTAATGTTGACTATGTTAATATTGAGGGAAATATATCCTTTAAGGAGCATACAATTCATATTTTGGATTGTAGTGAGAATGTATTTCGGGGAAATTATTTGAATTTGGTCATATTTTCATTGTATAAGGAAAATTTTTAAGGAAAATATTGGTAAAGGGAAACAAATTTTTAGGCCTAGTGAAAAAAATCATTTCATTAAAATCATAGTAATACATGGAAGCAGGCTTGAGGATGATCTGTTATAAGATGTGGTTGTTTCAAGATCCTAGAATTTGAGAAGTTATGTAATTGTTTAAATTTAGGTTTGAATACTTTAATTTTGGCCCAAATAATATTTATATTTTGTGTGATAAATTTTTGGGGATTTACGGTGGATCAAGACATGAAAGAAAGGGAAATTGGGCCATTATGTGCGTGTTGCACAGTTTGTGCAGTGTTTGGTAAAACTGTAAAAGAGGGGAAGAGAAACAGTTCAACATTGGATAGAGGCTTCTTTCATGGTTAATTTATAGTTAGTCAGAATGTGCGGTCCTCCATAGATAACAAAGTGTATTAAACCCTATTTGACAGAGTATATCACATGGTTAGCACATGATTTTGATAAAATCCAACCAAAAAATGCACCCCATTAAAAGTGTGAAATTCCCAAATTGTCCCTCAGGATTTTTAAGATCTCGCTAAATTTTCTTCCTCATGCATACCCTATCAACCTTAGGGATGATCCTAAACTCCCAAATCATCTAAAGGGTGGTTATCCGTAGATTTGAGGCTATTTGGAGTGTCATTGGTTTCATATCATAGCTCTGTATAAGTCTAACACTCCTTTTACATCAATTTTCTAGATTAGGGCTTGTAGATTTCTTCTTATTCCAAAGAACAAAAATAGTCTTTTTATAGTGTATTATAGGTCGAGGCTTCAAGGGGCGTTTGAATATAGATATAGGGATAAGGTAAATGGTTCTTTTATCTTTGGATTCTCGGTAGGAGGTTTACATGTTCTATCCCATTGTCATTTTATTGATTTGTGATTTCATAACTGTGTATTTTCTTTCCACTTGTTATGCATTTATTTTTTATTTATATTTGGTAAAATGGTTGCCTAAATGGGTATTTAATATCATCCTGATCCTAATGGGATATGTTTAGGTTTACTAGACCAATTTAGGTCCACACATGGGGTGCACCAATGATTCCGAACATAGGAAATAGTTATGGTAAGCCCTAAATGGATTGGTGACATGATAGATCCCATAAAAAACATGTTGGTGTGAATGTTTGAATTAAAATTGAAATAAGGATTTTTTGTATGGATTTTAAAAATGGAATAATGTTTTTTGGCTTATATAAAATGGTTTGAAGGTAATAATGTGATTATGCTATGTTACTTAGTAATTGTACTTGAAATGATTATGTGATCCAAATAATGTGAAATGATAAATATGTGAAATAGATAAATTTTCATGAGTTGATATATATGTGTTAAATGGGTTAACATGTAGGAATTTATATTTATGTTAAATTGGGATAAAATGTGATAATTTGGGAATATTAATAAATGGCTAAGGCATAATGAAAAGGCAATGGGTTAAATGGTGTATGCAATAAAAAATATTAATTTACTAATGGGTTAATCCATGAAGTTAATCATATATAATGAATTATTTTGAAATAAGAATGTAATTTTATTGATTTTGAATGGTTAATGTTATGGTTTATGTGACAATGGATAAATAAGCATGATCACATGACTGGGATGTTATGGGATGTTAGACTTGAGGATCTATACCCATGGGTGAGGTTAAGAATATGGCTCTAACCCCACCCCACAATGGATTTGTTAGGGATGGGGACTAAGTATCAATTCCTCTAATAGATACATTTTAATAGACTAACTACACATAGGCTTCTAGGTATGTGTATTGAATTTATTTTGAAATGTTATCCCTAGATAGGTTGGGAACTTTACTTGTCCCCATATTTACGTTAGTTGAGCATCTTAGGCCATATTAGAAATGGTTTAATGTCTAACCAACGAAACAAATGATGAAGATAATGTTATTAATGAAGGTAGTCTATTTTATGATATTGATTTCACGATAAAAATGGTTTAAGAGTATAATTTCAACTAAGGGAACTTTAGTTACCTATTTTTAACATGTCATTAATTTATTAAGTTCATGCACTATCTATTTATACTAGATATTTTTGAGACACCATTGGTGGTGACCTATAAAATTGTTCCCATGGTAGTAGGTCAGGAAAAGGGCAAGGGCCCTATTCTAGAGAGACGAGTTGGGAATGGGACATTCATAGATGAGTATTCAGACTTCGGATCGGGACCCATTGTGGTTATTCAATTGTTGTCTTGTTTTAGGTTTTCTTTACATGTTTCATGGTTATCATGACTGGACATATTTACCATTTTCTTATGGTTGTACCTTGTTTGGGAAATGAACGGGAATGAACATTTTTTTTCATATGGTTGTACCATTTTTTTTCATTTTCTTATTTTCTCAGTTATTTTATATGTTATATATTGTTTCATACTCTCATAAAGTGGGCATAGTCTCACTATGAGACTTATAAGGACCTCATTACTAGTTGAAAGCCTCTAGCATATGGGGTGGTGCACTTGAGGTCATGTGGTGACCAGAATCGGGGCACTGTTTTGTCCCTCCAGGGTGGGGATATTACATATTACCACATGAATTTATCTTCATGTTTTACTTATCTATGAAAATAAATTCATGCATAAAGAAAAGTTTCTTCCCAAGGCATATTTACCTCAAAATCAGATACTCTCGATTATGATTTGATACAATTCTAACGGGGTTTTTTAGAAATCAAATTTTAGTGATGGAATAATTCCAATAAATAATTAAGAAGATAATATAATTTAAAAGGGGTTAAAATAACAAGGTTCCAAATCCTTTCACCCAACTCTATATAACAAAACATTTCACTTTTAAACCACTACAATCAAGTGACCTTTTGTTCATGTCATAGGAAACATATACACTAGTTCCATACCAAAATGACTCATGTTGTGTATCACATGTAATGTATTATAAACCACATGAAATACTTTTTTCCTATCATTTATCCAAAATTTCGACCACCACAAAACCTACTCATGAACATTTTTTGTTCTTTTTCAAAGTAACATGTCACTTAAGATGATGTTAAATTGATATCTATGAAGCCCAATACCATTTCCTATATAATGACCTCCCAATATCAAATATGGTTGAGGAGACAACCTAACCACATTTGTAAATAAAAAGAACACACCCAATCCTTATATGAATCCCCTTATAGAATATTGAAATATGAACAAAGAGAAAATGGTTGGGAATCAAGTGTACTCATTTCTATTATTGATAATGAAAATTGTAATTGATCTCATCATGATGAAAAACATCAACGTCAATATGAAGGAGATTATTAAAATTCACACCCAACAAATAAGGGTGAAATATCCCAGCATCCAGTTCTCCCAAAAGGGACTATTCATAGTCCTCATTAAAGTATTTGTTGCCAATTACCAAGGGATACCCAACTGAGTGCCCATTTGCTCATACCTCTAGAATAAATTAATGTTCATCCATCGAGACCATCCCAATATAGAACCAAGGATATCACCACCAATGTAATTAATAGTTCACCTAACATATAATATCCCCAAAACCACATTACTTGATCTAGGGATAAAATCATAAATATTTTATTTATGGCATTGATACCGATAAAGGGGATTTTTTTTTGAATAAAATACAACATAAAAAAAGGATTTTTTGAATTAATTACATACCCAAGGACATTTAAGTGTATATTTTTATATAATTAGTATATAATCTTCCAAAAACAATATATATGACTTCAAGAAGGAATATTTCCATCTATACCCAAAAATTTTTATTTCACAATAAGTCCTCATCATCATCTATTTTAAACCCTTATAGACATGATTCATTTAACGTTATTTTTGATAACCTCATAAGTGTAAATATGAAAAGGGTGATCTCAAAATTTCAATAAGGGTTAAAATGATAATTTACAATTGAATGTTATCAATGGGATTAAATTACACAAGCATAACATAAGAATATTCATCCCCACCATTTCCTAAATAATAATTCATAAACCATTGGATAATGCTTTACCATAGGAAATATTCATAGGATTCGATGACCATGAGCCATGAAATTTCATTATCAATCAAAGGAAATATAAAAAACACTTTGTAATTTTAAAGTGAATGTGATTCTATATGGGAATATCATCATTATATTAGTCATAAAAATGGAATAACCAATAATTTTGACATCTATCTCTGGAGAACCCAATTCATTAGAGAGTTATAATGGACTCGTCTATACATAGTTTACAAGAGAACCAATCTTCCATGGTTTATAACATAAACACATATGCTCGACTTATAACCAAACCACTCGTACATGGATATAATGTAATCACTTTTCAACATGAATAATTTCTAAGAATAATATCAGGAATAAATTTAATAATTCAATCATTTCATCAAAAATATCATAAAAATAGCCTTTATTATTTACCTGAAATTATTAAACCATAGAAAAGAAATGAGTTACATTAAAATATATTGGAAACAATAATAATATGTCCCAAGAATGAATAAGGATGGTATCATTTCATCACATCATAGATCAGTGTATGTAACATCAAAAGCTGTTGGTGTCGAAAAATGGAAATACAATTACGATTTCATAAAAAAATTAGAAAAATAATATTTTCTCATTGAAAATCTATTATAAATTCAAAATTATGTTTGAAAATAACTTCATTTCGAAATAAACATGTAAATTTATAATTGAATATTTAATTAAAAAAATATTCATGATAGCAGGAAAATCATTTCATGATTTAAATAATATAAATGAAAATTATTTTCGAACATTTTTTAATGTGATAAAAAAGATATCCATTGGGAAAACGTTACAAAAATTATTTTTTTGTTAAACACTAAAAATAAGATAAAATAATATAAATAATTGTTTTATGAAATTTGTTAGGTTTCAGACATAATTTTATTAAAACATTTGATAAAACATGGATATAGAAGAGAAAAATTCTTGATCTAAATGAAGCTAAAATATTAGTATTACTCATAAAATATTCCATGGTATTCATTAAATAATATATAGTAGGAAATGTAAATAAAACATGGGAACCACATTCATAATGAGAGTCGAATAAAATATACATTATTCATGAAAATAGGAACATATTATTTCTCCAAATAGAATATTTTACATAAATAATACATAATGAAGGGAGATTTTAAATTAAATTCATTTCCACTTTGGTAGATTTTCAATCATAATCCCTATGAAAGAATTACTTCTAAGGAAATATTATATATCAAGAAAATAATTAAAATCATGATATAAATATCAGTGGAACTTTATCTGAACATCATAAATTTATATTGGTTTATATCATAGATTTGTGTCCCTAAGAAATGAAATTTGAGACAAATAACCCTGATAAAGATCATATAACTGAATTTAAGTCAATTAAAGGATAGATTTTATTTAAAAATTTAAATATAGAAAAAACTGTAAATATATAAAAGAAAAATTTATATATAAATTCACACATATTAATGGAATAAAAATGGTAATGAAATTATATTATAACCCAACAAAAAGGAAATTGAGTTTAGAAACCTTTTTCCACTTAGTGATATTCATTTAAAATCCCATTGGTTGAAATAATTGAAATTTCACCATAAATTACCTAAAATTATAAATGATTCATGATATACTATGTAAAAGGGGTAGTATATAAACAATGTAACATAAATTACATTCATCATATTTCAATATGACACAAAAAATAAAAATTGAGATGAATCCCTTACATAGAGTCCAAACTTTCCATGTATATCCTTTAAATACATTATAACAATCTTATAAAAGTTATTTGATTCTATATTAACCTATTATATTTTTAAAAACATATACTTATGTCATTAATTTTATTAATTTTAAATTTGTATTTAACTATATTTTCAGTTAAGTGCACATTGTCTGTTATTTGGATACTCGATTCATTATGTCAAAAATAGATTTTTCTTGTTGACCATTGTTAGAAATTATTGCATCACACCAAAAAAATATATTCCTTAAATATATATGTTATTTATAAAAAAATAAATCTTTTAAAATATTCCATGAATGATGGTTAATAAAAATTAACTACATTACATTGATAGATATGGTAGGTCATTAATTCACATGAGTAACATTTCCATATTTCAACGATTATTATGAAAATAAGATAAGTGTTATTTTAACTATAAAAAATTATAATAAAATATTTAATGCCCTATTACTTGTTTAAATATAAATATATACATATCATACATGTGATTTTATTTTGAATATATAATCCTTTTCCTTATTGAGGTCGTTGTCCACACATATGAAAGAATGACATAATCATTTTTAGTGTGTGGAAGGGTAAGAAAAAATGATATATTATCTTTTCAGAATGAAAAATATGTAATTAATCTCATTATTATGTAATATATATCACATATATTCATTAAATTTATACTTATTTCCTTCCATATAATGTGTTTGTGAGAAAATACCATTGCTTCATGAGGTATTACTATACCGTACACAGAATCGATGTGATCGAATCCCCTTCGTGATAGAAAGTAAGAAGCTATGTGTCCTAAATTAATTTAAAAATTAAAATTATGTTTACAATAATAATATATACATATACATATTAAATCAATTACTATAATGATATGTGAGAGGAAACTATGGAAATCAAATTACATCGGTCCATGATGCGGTAGTCTCTCATACCCTTGATGGATGGTTTCATTTCACATTTGACGGAAGAGAATATCGAATTATGTTATGTCATGAAAATAATAAAATATCATTATATGTGAGATATAGGTTTTGTTACATCATCATAATTTAATAATTTTTATGTATTTGGAAGAATAAATAATATAAAAATGTTTGGTTTAACAAGATATCTCTTATTCAGAAAACCTCTATATGTTATCCCAAAAATCCTTTATAGGATATATTTATGATTAGAATAGGTGATCTAGGTCATGGGAGTGAAATTATATAAGTAATTTGTGATGGAAATTTCCATTCCAAATGTATTTAGATATTTTAATTGGAGAACCGAGGGGATATACTTTTATATGAGAGGAGCATGGCACACATTTTGAAAAGGAAATGTGATACCAACATTTATTAAATAAAAAAGTATCAAAATTGGAAAAATATTTAAACTTAAAAATTATAATTTCAAAATATGGATATTAAATGGATTTTAGAAATGTTTTTAGGTCATTTTAACCATAATATATTATTTTTTACCCCCCAGCAAGTCCATTTTTACCTTAACCTCAGCAAACCAGTTTTTATGTTTTCACTATTCAATATGACAAAAGAATAATTCACCTTAATATATAATAAAATTTTGGGTTGTTATAAATATTTATTCCACAATACAAAATTAAATTCATTAATAGATGAGATCAATTTAATATAAAAATTGTAGACCTGATGAATATGTTATTTTTAGGAACTATTTTATATGTAGAAGTTGATTTTATATTAACTATATAACCTATAATAATCAATATATCAATTGAAATTAATATTTATTGATTTATAAAATATAACTTTCATTTAATTTATTTTATATTAGGGTTTTTTAATTAATTAAAATGGAGATAAATTATCACTTTTAAATTGTTGTCAGAAAAATCCGTTTGTAAACGCAAAAAATAAACTTATTCGGAAAACCAATATAAATTTGCCTAAAAATAATTATTTGGATAAAATATAACTAAATAATAATTATTTTTGTTAAAATAAATCTAAAAACATAATTGGATGATTAAATTAATTAATTAATTTAAATAAAATTACATTTTAACAAAAAATTATTTTTATTCAGTATTCATTGGAATATCAAAATTTTGTTCAAATGAAATACAATTCACGTGAATATAAGTTTGATATGAAGAATTATAAAAATAATATAATTTTTAAAATAAATTTTATAACAGTGGTAAAAATTTATTTAAATGTATGTGCACAATGCATGATAAAACTGCCTTTTAGAAAAATATATTTGTTTATAGAAACAATTTCTTTTTTAATTCAAAGGATTGTTATTTTATTTTAAAATAATAAAATATCCATTTAATTTATTTTATAAAATTATAAACCATATGATTTTCATAATTTAGTTATTACTATTCACACTACCCAAATTAATGTCTTGGTTATAACAATATAGTATACTATCGTTTATTTATGTAACACCCCAAGATTTTATAGTATGTTATTTCATCAAAGTAATTCAATAACATGCACTACACGCACCACCAAGTTCAACTGCACCACGACTTACCAAAAAAACCATTCAAAAGCGGTTATGAATAGTATTATGTGAATTTTGAACTTTATATAATACTTATAATTTTAGAATCCATATTATGAGTTTCACAGGCCTAATGTGAGAAGAAATTTAGTTTTTTAGATAAAAGGTGTATCTTTCAAAAAATGCACTTTTACCACCTTTTAATGGGAATCCCTTTTTAAATAAAATATTTGAATGTTTTATGTATTCCATTTAACAAAAAAAACATATTATTTATAATCAGGATATAATAATTTAGTTTAAATAAATTTTTGGTATTTTTCTGATAACTTTCATATTTGGGTGAATAGTGAAAAATACTATACTTTAAATGAAAACAACTTTTTTAATCAAAATAATTTATATTGTAAAATAATACATTTTAATGATTTTTAAGTATAAATATATTATATTTTTACCATTTAATCAAATTCTGGTCATTCTAAGTAATTTCTCTATGAAATTAGACATAAAGAAGTGTCAATCTTTTGATAGTTATTATTTCTTAAAAATACGCCTTTTTTGTTTTGACAACGGGGAAAAATTTTAAATTAATAAATAAAACTTCAATGTTTTTAATTTGAGAAAATAGTCTACATTTTTGAATTTGGAATATCAAAATTATCTTAGGGTGAATCTTTGGTCTTTTTCTGAAAACATTCAATTTTTGATGAATAGTGAAAACACTGAGTTATTGTTTAAAACTGACTTTGTTTTTGAAAAATTATTTATTTTATTAAAATTTATATTAGGTCAATATAGATACATAATCTCTATTTTTGTTCAATTTAATTCATTGGGGTAATTTTATAATAATGTTATATATATAAAACTTTTATTGATCTTTTTACCGTCTTTTACCCATCTCCTAGGAGCATTTGCAAATTTACATAAAACATTATTTTACCACTTCTGTGAGTTTAATTTCAAAAATCCAAGAGACACGGTTGATATCAGTAAGTAAAATCTGGTTCAATAATATGAAAATATTTTTTTGTGAATAGTAACTTTTTTACTTTAATATACCACAGTTAAAAGTAAATATGGTAATTAAGGGTAAAAACGATAATATTATTATCTTAACACATGTCGTAATTCTATTGGATAAGTGTACCTCAACCTAAAACAACCATAGGAATAAGATATGATCATTTAGGTCCACTTGGATTAGATTAGGACCTTTATTATTATTTAATTCAAAGAAGAGTTAAATGAGTTAAAACCAAAGTTTAATAACTAATTTTTTTTTAATATAGAGTAATAAATAATATAAATTTGATTATATTTATTAATTAGAAATATAAAATGATTTCCTACATAATGGAATTTTATTTATAATTTTTATACATTAAATAATAAAATTTATTAATTGCACTATGATGATTCAGTAATTACCGTATTAATGAATGATTTAAATAATTGACATTACAAATATCCAAATAAATGTAATTTGAAACTTTTTATAAATTAAAATTATTTTTTAGGATATTATGACATGTTATGGTTTGTTAGATAATTTTTTTCCAAGTAATCATGCTGTTATGATTTTAACAAAATAACAAATACCAAATAGTGTCAAAATTTACATAATTTTTTTAAAAGAAAATATTATATTATTAATTGATATAATAGTCTTGAAAATATAAGGTTCTGAAAAAATAATTATATAATAATATATATGACACTAATGAACTAATTGGGTTTCTATTAGAATTTTATTGTATATTTATTAACCATATAATATAAGAATACAAAGAGACATGGTAAATGTCAAAATATTTAACTAAGAATAAAATCTTAAAGTTATGGTTAATATGGTGACCTAAACCTCTCTAAAACCTATT
Source organism: Viscum album (assembly GCA_963277665.1). Classification (NCBI taxonomy): domain Eukaryota; kingdom Viridiplantae; phylum Streptophyta; class Magnoliopsida; order Santalales; family Viscaceae; genus Viscum; species Viscum album. The sequence goes on from OY728126.1 coordinate 54,649,700, forward strand.
GGATTAGTTTGTTTCGACCCATCCCTACCTTAGCCTATAAATAATTCATTTTTAACTATTACAAACCGAAATGGAATTTATTAAAAATTAATATTTTACGTTTTTTCTAAGGTGCCCCTCACCCCTCTTATAAAAGGGCACTTCCGCTTCTCTCCAATTCAAAACTCCAAATCTATTTGGATCAGCCAAACCCTACCCAAATACCCACCCAACTATCATAAATTCATCTTAGAGAACTTTATTTGGTCGTAAATCCATCATACGTAGCCCTTTTGATCAAATCAAAAGGAAGAACCCGAAGAAGAGGTAATTATTTCACCACCCTCTTTCAAGTTTCCTTATTCTTCCACTTACTCTATCTTTGATGTTTCCCTACTAAAATAATAAATTTAGTATATTATATTTACCGTGATGATATTATAAATACGAAACAACTATATTCATTATTCTATCCATCTTATGAATGATAATGTCACCATGCGTGCGTACGTATGGCTTACCGTCTCCACGCCATGGTGTAATTTATTATTCAAAACTATGTTATTTGGATGGATATAATGATGAGTAATATGTATATAAGTAATAAAAATAACATTTTAATGTCTCTGTAAAATTAATATACCATCCAATTTCACACCTTTAAAGAAATGATATTGTCGCTCGTGCGTACGTACGGATTACCGTATCCACAACACGATAAGATCCATTTCCACGTTCACCAATCATCGACGATTAAAAAAAATATTACTAATAAGTATGTAATATATAAAATAATAATTCTACTGGAGATATATATATTTATATATATGTGTATTTATGTACTTACATATATCTTATTCACTTACTTCTATTCAATATGATATGAAAACAGAAACAACGTTTATGCGTACGTACGACCATCCATTTCCATAAACGGTGTTTTCCATTTCATATATATATTAATTATAAATATTTATATTATAAATATATATGATATATGAATCAAGGTTGATATTTTGGAATTATTTAAATCATTACCTAAATGATACGGTAAAGAATAACAAGTTAAAATATGTACGATAAAAAAAGTGATAATTACCCGAAATGTTAATTTAACATGAAAATAATTATTAAATGGGTTGTATAATGACATAAATGAATCATGTATGATATAATAAATATGAATATAGTCCCGGTATAATCTAATAACATACAATGGTAATTATACAGAAGTTTAAACTTACCCTCGACCAAAGGAAAGTGCAAGGTAAGGGGTATTTTATCTCACTTTTAATTCCCTGAGATTTCCATTGTTCACCACTTTTTTATTGCATGTGGTGTATTGTGTACTACCATTTGATATATATTACCATGATTTTATTTAAATTCATGATATTCTGTTATTCATTTGGTGGTTAAGGATTATTTTTCATATGAATTTATTGATTACAACGAGGTAAGGGTTATTTCCTCAATCTCATTATTATCCGAGATTGTTCATGTGTAAATATTTTGTAGGACATACTTATCATAGATACCAATAATTTAAAAAAAATCAAAAGAAAACTTTTAATGTTTTATGGGAGGTTCAATTTAACTAGATCATCATTTTAAATGTTTTAAATACTTATATTTATACTCCATTTTAATTAATGTCTATGTTTTCAAAATGATTTTAAGGATTTATTTATATGGGCATGAATGTTTTGAAATGATTATTCATTTAAAACGTTTCAAAGTTTTATGGGACACTTTGATAAAAAAATCCCATTTAAATGACTACCTTTCTAAATTGTGATAATTTTATACGACGTCATGAAAATGGGGTATTTGTCTAAAAGGATTTTATTGATAATTTTCATCTATGTCAACTTACTTTAATGAATTTTAAGCTTGTTTGATGTTAATTTACTACGATACAAATCTTACATATTGTATTGAATGTTTTGTGATATTTTTGACTCTGGATGTGTTATTTTTATACCATTCAGGTTTTATGGATAATAGATTGACATTTCATATGATAGTTTTAATACGAATGTTTATGTTATAATTAATCCTTTTTTATGATGAATGTATTATACTAGTATGCTCTGGGCTTGGGACTAGTAAAAGTAAGCCCTCCTAGTTGGGGTCTGGTTATAGCTGACCCTCCAGGTTAGAGACCAGTTACAGAGGCTCTCCGAGATGGAGTCTGGTTATAGAGGCTCTCCAGGATGGAGTCTGGTTACAGAGGCTCTCCGGGTTGGAGTCCAGTTACAAAGGCTCTCTGGGATGGAGTCCAGTTATAGAGGATCTTCGGGTTTAGGTATGCTTATAGTTAGGCCATAGGTCCTGGGATGAGGCCTTGACACAGAAATTAAAGTATGGTATTATACATTCCCTCATTATGAAAATAATATTGATGGTTCATGTGGTCATTCAACTAGTAGAATACACACGATTAGGTTAAATTATGACATTATTTACTCAGCTCATATTCCTTCCATAAAATTATTCATGTTTATTATTGGTAAAGGAATGTGTTTTCAATGATTGACCATGTTTATATTTATGTTATCTTCTTATGTACTACTTGACCTTACAGAGCATTTGAGCTCACCCATTTCTATGTTTTATTTTTCCCATGATTCAAAGATGTGTATTATGATTGATATGCAAGGTTAAGCTAAGGGAATAATGGAATTCAGAAAGGATTATTTATGTTGTGTTCTATGTTATATAGTGTAATGTAACAATCATGTATAGAATCTATTTTCCAAGAATACTAAACTGATCGGTCCTTCAGGACATGATTTTTTGTAATCATGACAATGTTATTTAATAATGCACTGACTCTAGGTAACTAGGGTCGGGGTGTTACAGTTGGTATCAGAGGAAGTTTAGCAGCAACCTTGGGAAAATATTTTTTTAAATTCTGATTAGAGAACTTTACCCTAAGAGAGACTTTGAGGATTGTTATAGAAGATCTTTCAAGAATTTTGGTACTGTAGAGATTCTGTGAGTTTTCCAAGCAATACATCCCTGTCTGGATATTAGCAGGTAGAGGCAGCTCTGGCACAGATGTATCTAGCGGTAAAACCTGAAAACAATTCTTTAAGCTAGACTCAAACGGGAACTGCTGCATGAAAACTAGTGTTTCTTCACTCATGGTTACGACACTTCTGGGGGATATTATTAGAATAATTCACATTTTCATTAAAAACATTATGATGAATTAACGAGTAAATACTTTATCAAAGAATAAATTTTATGATTATAGATTATATTTACAATATTTTCAATTTATTTTAGGTATTTTACAAGTTTGAAATTATGCATTGAGATTCATAAACTAACATAGTGTATGCAATTATTTAGAAATGGCGTATAGTAGAAGGAATGAGGCCTCCAGTAATACACATGATCAAAAGAGCTAGAAGGATCAAATTATTCATTGTATTAATCCAACATTTAGAAAGGATCTAGTATCCCATGTATTATCATCATATAAACAAATAATATCATGTGTTAATAAGATAAGTAAAGAATTTTCTAAGTCCTATGGCTCTGAAGGGAAGCCAGAGAAGAAAAGGATGGTAAAAGAAAGATGGATAAAGGGAATAAGGGAATGAAGGATTTTCCCATATGTGTTAACTGTGAGAAGAATCAACTTTGTAAATAATTGAAATGAAAAAAAGTTTGTTTTAAGTGTGGAGAAAATGGACACCAAGTATGTGATTGCAAGGGTAAGAATAAAGTTTCCAATGTACAATGCTTCAAATACAAGGAGTTGGAACACTACGTGAATCAATGTCCAAATCATCAGAGTATACCCCAAATGCTTATATTAGATAAATATAAAGTAATGATACTACCGAAGATGAAGAGGAATGATTGTAATTATTATGTTTTTTTTAAAGTATTGTTTCATTTGAGTATTGTATTAATGATTTACATGTTATAAGAATTATATAGTATAAATGGATTGTATTGCAGTACTATTTCATTAAGGACTTGAGATTGTGTGGAACTAAGAAAAGTGACTCAATTGCAGGATAAATTTTTGGTAAATATATGGTTGAGAGAAATAAAAACCATAATATGGTTCTGATACTGAGGTAATGATTTTGGGATAAGAGATTGTTGATTTGGAAAACTTATATTGGATATTCTTGACTTCCATGGAACTAATTAATAGATTGTTTAATTCATCATTGTTTTAATATTAAATATTTATAGATATAAGGAATATATCCAAAAATTATATAAAGGATAAGGGATAATGAATGTAATCAATAAGGTTTTATGGTAGTGCAGGGTTTTACCATGTTTTAAAATAATACATGATGAAGGTGTTCACATGTTATTACATGGAAAAAATGAACATCATTGTTTTTAAATTCCTTATAAATTTTGGACTATGAGTTTGGATAGAATTATTTTGGATAAGTCTAATGGTTGGAATGGATTAAGAGACTATTGTTAAGGGTATTTTTGGATTTTAATAAAAAGGAAAACTCACAGACTGTGTGAAGACCCGTCGCATCGGACAAAGCTACGGAATCGAACCCACAACCATAGTGAGATTGGGATTTATCACCTACCACTAGACTACATGAATTACCTAGATTGTATAATCTACTTTTTTTAAAATGGACTAATAGGTGAATTATAAATTCATTATTTTTGGAACCCCATATGATTAGAATAATTAGAATATATTTTTTTAAATCTTTTGGAGTGAATTATGAGTTTGTGGTGGGAATTTGTTAATGGATGCAACTCTACTTCTCAAGTATATATATATATATATTCCCTCTTATTAAGACTAAATTTTATTAACCCAATTTCTGATGTGGGTTTTCCCACAAAGGAATTTTCTATTTTCAACCTTTTATTTTCAAAGAACAATTTCAAATTGTGAGGACACAATTTATTGAAGGAGGGAAGAATGTAACCCCCCCCCCCATATTTCATAGTACGTTATTTTTTCAAAGTAATTCAATAACATGCACTACACGCAACACCGAGTTCAACCACACTACGACTTATCAAACTACCCGTTAAAAAGAGTTTATGAATAGTATTAAGTAAATTTTGAACTTTATATAATCTTTATAATTTTAGAATCCATATTATGTGTTTCTTATACATAATATGGGAACAAATTCAATTTTTAGATAAAAGGAGTATCTTTCAAAAAATGAACTTTTAAATCCTTTTAATGGTGAACCCTTTTTAAATCCAATATTTGAAACTTTTATATATTAAATTTGACATAATAAACTTCTTCATTAGAATTGGGATATAAGAATTTAGTTTCAATAAATTTATGGTGTTTTTCTGATAACATTCATATTTGGGTGAATAGTGAAAATTACTATATTTTAAAAGATTTTTTTAATAAAAATAATTTATAGTGTTAAATTATAAATTTTAATCTTTTAAAAGTATATATATATATTATATTTTTACCATTTAATCCAAATCTGTTCATTTTAAATAATTTCACTATGAAATTAGACATAAATAAGTGTCAATCTTTTGATAGTTATTATTTTTAAAAAATATGCATTTATGTTTTGACAACGGGAATTAATTTTAAATTTAAAAATGCAACATCAATGTTTTTAATTTGGTAAAATAAACTTCAATTTTTGAACTCAAAATATCAAAATTATCTTAGGGTGAATTTTCGGTATTTTTCTGAAAACATTCAATTTTTGATGAATAGTTAAAAACACGGAGTTATTTTTTAAAACCGACTATTTATTTAAATAATTATTTATTTTATTTAAATTTATTTTAGGTAAAAATAGATACATAATACTGATATAAGTTAAATGTAATTCATCGGAGTCATTTTATAATAAGTTTAGATATGTAAAAATTTTATTGAACTTTTTACCGCCTTTTACCCACCTCCTAAGAGCATTTGTAAATTTACATACAAAATAATTGTAATACCTCTGTGAGTTGAATTTCAAAAATCTGAGAGATACGGTTGATATCAGTAAGTAAAATGTGGTTCAATAATATTAAAATATTTTTTCGTAAATAGTAACTTTTTTACTTTTATTTACCACAGTTAAAAGTAAATAGGGTAATTAAGGGTAAAAATGATATTATTATTAACCTAACACATGTCCTAATTCTATTGGAGAAGTGTAATTCGACCTAATACAACCTTATGAATAAGATATGATCATTTAGGTCCACTTGGATTAGATTAGGACATTTATTCTTATTTAATTCAAAGAAGAGTTAAAAGAGTTAAAATCAATGATTAACAACTAGAACATTTTAAATATAGGGTTATAAATAAGATAAATTCAACTATAAATATTAATTATAAAGATTAAAAGTTTTTATTCATAATATTAGTTTATTTACCATTTTTAGACATTAATTAATTAAATTTATTTATGATAGAATGATGATGCATTAGTTACCTTATTAATGAAAGATAAAAATGATTGACATTAAAAATATTCGAATAAATATAATTTGTTACTTTTTATAAATTCCACTAATTTTATAGGTTATTATGAAATTTTAGGGTTGGTTGGATCATTTTTTTTTGAAGTAATCATGCTTTTATGATTTTAGAAAAAAAATTCCAAATAGTGTCACATTTGGCATAAAATAGTTTTTAGAACAATGATTATATTATAAAATTATATAATAGTCCTAAAAATATAAGGATCTGCCAAAAGACATATATAATAATATATATGACATTAATGAACCAATTTGGGTTCGATTGTCATTTTATATTATGTTTATTAACCATATAATATAACATTACAAAGAGTCATGGTAAATGTAAAACTATTTAACTAAGAGTTAAATCTAAAAGTTAAGGATTATATGGTGACCTAAACCTATCTAAAACCTATTGGTTGAGTGGTGTTTGACACACCACTACTTTTTACTTTTAAATTTTTATTTTGGAGCCATTATAAACCGAAACTAAATTTATTTTAAATTAATATTTTCATTTTTTCCTAAGGTGTCCCTCACCCCTCTTATAAAAGGACACTTCCACTTCTCTCAAATTCACACCTCCAAATCCATTTGGCTCGGCCAAAACCTGCCCAATATCCCTCCAACTATCCTAAAAACATCCAAGAGGACTTCGTTTGGTCAGAAATTCAACCTAAAGAGCCCTTTTGATCAAATCAATAGGAAGAACCCGAAGAAGATGTAATGATTTCACCACACTCTTTCAAGTTCTATTATTCTTCCACTTACTCATTAATTGTTGTGTCCATTCTAAAATACTAAATCCAGTATATTCTATATACTATGATGTTATTATAAATATTTCACAACTATATTCATTATTCTATCCATCTAATGAATGATAATGTCACCATGCGTGCGTACGTACGACTTACCGTCTCCACATCATGGTGTAATTTGTTATTTAACACTGTTATTTGGATGGATATAATGATGAGTAATATGTATATAAATAATGAAAATAACATTATAATTTATTTGTAAAATTAATATACCATCCAATTCCACACCTTTAACAAAATTATATTGTCTCTCGTGCGTATATACGGATTACCGTCTCCACGACGCCATGAGATTCATTTCCACGTTCACCATTCATCGATGATTATAAAAATATATAATACTAATAAGTATGTAATATATGACAAAATAATTATACTGAAGATATATATACATATTTATATATATGTATTTATGTAATTACATATTATTTATTCACATACTTCCGTTCAATACGATATGAAAACAGAAACATCGTTTATGCGTACGTACGACCTACCATCTCCATAAACGGTGTTTTCCATTTCATATATCTATATATTATAAATATTTATATTATAAATATATATGATATATGAATCAAGGTTTATATTCTGGATGTATTTAAATCGTGACCCAAATGATACAGTCAAGAATAACAAGTTAAAATACGTACGATAAAGAAAACGATTATCAGAAATGTTAATTAAACATGAAAATCATTATTAAATGAGTAGTATAATGTCAAAAATGAATCTTATATGATATAAAAAATATAAATAAAGTCCCGGTATAACCTAATAACATACAATGTTCATTATACAAGAGTTTAAAATTACCCTTGACCAAATTAAAGTGCAATGTAAGGGGTTTCTTATCTCACATTTAATTTCGTGAGATTTCCATTGTTCGCCACTTATTTAGTGCATGTGGTGTATTGTGTACTAATATTTGATATATATTATGATGATTCTATTTATATTAATTATATTCTATGATTCATTTGGTGGTTATTGACTATTTTTTATATGACTGGATTGATTACAATGGGGTAAGGGTTATTTCCTCAATCTCATTATTATCTGAGATTGTTCAAGTGTAAGTATTTTCGGGGACATACGTTTCATATATATCCATATTTTATAAAAATTATTTCAAAAGGAATATTTTAAGGTTTTATGGGAGATTCTATTTAACTAGATCATCATTTTAAATGTTTTAAATGTTTATCTTTCTAAACGCTTTTAATTAATGTCCATGTTTTTAAAATGATTTTAAGGATTTATTTATATTGATATGACTGTTTTGAAATAATAATTCTTTTAAAAAGTTTCAATGTGGATTTTGAAACTTTGATTCAATAATACATTTTAAATGACAACCTTAATAAATTGTGATGATTATAAATGATTTCATGAAAATGGGAATGTCTATCAAAGCATTTTACTGATCATTTTCATCTGTGTCAACTTCCTTTAATTGATTTTAAGCTTGTTTGAACTTAATTTATTATGATACAAATCATTCATATTGTATTGAATGTTTTGTGATATGTTTTACTATGGATGTGTTATTTTTATACCATTCATGGTTTATGGATGAATTATTGTCATTTCGAATGTTAGTTTCAATACGAATGTTTATGTTATATTTCAACATTTTCTTATGATGAATGTATTGGACTAGTATGTTCCGGGTTGGGTACCAGTAAAATTAAACCCTCCAGGTTGGGGTTCGGTTACTGCAGACCCTCCGAGGTGGAGTCCGGTTATAGAGGATATTTGGTATGGAGTCTGGTTACAGAGGCTCTTCGAGATGGAGTCCTGTTATATAGGTTCTCTGGGTTGGAGTCGGGTTATAGAGGCTCTCCGGGATAGAGTCCGGTTACAAAGGATCTCCGGGTTTGGGTTCGGTTACAGTTAGCCCATAGGTCCAGGAATGAGGCCTTGACATAGAAATTAAAGTATGGTATTATACATTACCTCACTATGAAAATTATATTGATGGTTCATGTGGTCATTTGACTAGTTGAATACCACTGATTAAGTTTTATTATGGCATTATTTACTCATCTCATATTCCTACCATAAAAGTATTAATGTTTATTAGTGGTAAAGGCTTGTGGTTTCAATTATTCACCGTGGATAATATTTATGTTATCTTCCACTATATTGCTTACCCTTACTGAGTTTTTGAGCTCACCCTTTTCTATGTTTTATTTTTCCTAGGATTCTGAGAAGTTAATTATGATTGATATGAAGGGTTAAGCTAAGGGAATAATAGTGTTCATAAAGGATTATTTATTTTTTCTTGTATGTTATAAATTGTAATGTAGCATTCATGTATGTAATCTATTTTCCAAGACTCCTAACTTGATTGGTCCTTCGGGACATGATTCCTTATAATCATGTTAATGTTATGTAATAATTCACAGAATCTTGGTATCTGGGGTCGAGGCATTACAATTTATACCCTGTGCGGCATGCATCGTTAACTATTAAAGAAATTAATTTTAATGAAATATTTTTTTTAGAATTTGAAGCTCAAAATTGCCTGTCAAATATTAAATCAAACATAACTTCCTTTTAAATAAAATTATAGTATAACATTCTTCTCCATCTAATAAACTATGTCATCATAATTTGAAGTTGATTTGAATAAGTAATGGTTTGAAGTTTAAGAATAGTAATGTTGAAAACCTACATCATAAAAATGGCTATCAAAAAAACAACATTATATTATAGAAAGGGATTTATGAAGGTTCTTATAGAATAACAAATAACTAGGTTACTAATTAAGAAATAGTTCATGTGAATTGAAATTGACATGGAAGAAAAGCCTAATTCCTAAATAAAAATTGGATGTAATAAAGATCATTGATCATAATAAGGTGAATTATCATGAGAAATTACAAAAACCACAAAACCATAAAACTATGAGGTGCGAAAATAACATTGAATTCATTAAAAAATGGTGATTATACATCTTCTTTTTTTAATATCCTTTTCCTAGATTTGAGTAATTCTATTACCAAAAATATTAAAAGGTTAAAGAAATATACTTACAATATGAATCAAATTTCATACTTATAATTTTCCATCACAATATCATATGTTTCACCAAATGATGTGTAATCAAGATTATGTTTTCATTCTTAAATCACTATAATCAATTTTTAAAGACCACAAAACCTTAAAATGGATAATAATGCTACTCAACCTATCTTTTGGCGTAAACCTAAACCAAATTGTAAATATTTGGTATTATGTTTCCTAAAATTAATAAAAAATTATACATTGATAAAATTTTTTATTAGCTAAAATTAAATAGCAATACAAAATATTTGACCTTAATCATTCCATAAATAATTAACCTTATATCCCAAATATTATCATTAACTCATCATTAAAGAGTTTTATGCTCAAATTTATCATACAAATTTGGGATTATATTCCAAAAAATACAATGACATTCATTTGAAATAATATAAATCAATCATTTATTAAAGTATTTTAAAACACCCGGTTTTATATATGATGAAACTTATGTTCCCATAATTACCTCAATATTTAAGGTCATATGATCCCAAATGGTTATCAATAACTTTAGACCCTTTCCCAAAAATTGTAATGTCATACATCACAGTAAACCAAAGATTTTCATATACATAACCCAAATACAAATTAACCCAAAATGAAACTAATGAATTCAGAATTATATCAATTAAAACCAAAAAAGAGTTTTCAATGAGTTTTTAACTTATTATCAAACATAATCTTATATTCATATTTTGGTATCCATAAATCTGAAGGTAACCTGAAATTTAAAATTCTTAATATCTAGATTTATCCTATCCTTGCTTTGATAGCTAATACAACAAATCAAAAACTGCACTCCCAGATCCATTGCTAAAATAAAAAACATTACATTTAAGGATTTGATACTAATGAATATTATCAATTTTTTCCAAAACATACAAAATCAAAAGGAAATATTCTATCAATTACATATACTTATACCTATTATATTCAAAGATTAAAATAATTATAATATGATTTTACATAAACAATACATATGATATTATTATCCATACAAAATTTTTATATAAATGATTTATTTGACACCATTCTTTTTAAATCGGGGAAAGGGAAATATAAGAATACTAATCCCAAATTATCAGTAATGGTATCCATAATAATTAGAAATTGAATGAATTCATTGAACATAAGGGTATCATAATGGTATGATAACTCACTCAATGTACATGATAATAAAATAAGAATACTCAGACCGATAAATACCTAGATCAGATATCATGAATCATGGAATGAATATTCATCAAATTCAAGAGTCATAACATTCAATAATACTGAGTCATATGATTCAAATCTTATTCAATGTAAACATCCAAACCCATATATATAATAAATGGAACAATTTAGTATATTAGAATGTCATCTTTATATCAGTTTTACAAAGAGAATTACCAATATGTCCGACTTCCATATCTAGATAATCCAATGCATTAGAGGTATATAAGAGACAAAAAAATTCTTGGTTTAAAATGTAACCACTTTTACTTGGATTATAACATAACCACCCAACCCTCGATTATAATTGAAAAAACTCATTCAGGTATCATAATTTTACAACCCATTATTATAAATATTTTTCAATGACCTTTCCATGAATAAAGTATATAAATCATTAATGTTATAATACAGTTCATAAAAACACCATTATTTACCTCACAATTTTTTGAACCTATGAAAAATGAGTTCCATGAAAATATATTTGAAATAATCATACTATAACATGAAAAAGTAAAGGTACTGGATAATTTTAATATATTATATTGAATAATAAGTAACATCGTGGATTTATGATGTTTATTAATGTAAATACCAATAATTTTACTTTTTAAAAAATACATTAGAAAAATTACATTTTCACTTTTAAAATCACTTATAAATTAACTAAATATTTTGGAAATACTTTTCTTCGAAAATAACCTTTGAAAAATGTAATCGAGGAATAAAATAAAGTAATATTAATGATTTTGGAAAAATATATTGATTATGAAAATTTTATAAATGAACAATCTATTCAATCGTTATGTAAAGGGAGTAAATAGTGCCCCATTTAAAAAAACAATAAAAAATTAACTTTTTAAAACTATTTAAAAGATGCTTGAATACATTGTAAAATATAATTATGAAATAATTTATTTATTTTAAATGAAAACTTCTATTTTTTTTAGAAAATATGGATATGGAAGAGAAATATTCGTAATCTAAAATAAGATACAAGACCAGTATTATATTAAAAATATATCATTATATTTCTTCTACAAATAAGGGATGAAATCGATATTAAATACATGATACATATTCATTACCATAGATGATGAAAATAAATGTGGTAGAATAAGATAAGAGTATATTATTTCCTCTAAAGCAACCTTGAACTCAAACATTTATTAAAAAGTAGAAGACTGTATCATAAAGCCTTGGCCACATTGGTAACTTCTCAATCATAATATCCATGAAAGAATAACATCAATTAAAACACTAAACATCATTATCATAAATAAATTCATCACATACATGTAAAAGAATTAGTATATACATCTCATAAATGTATATAAGTCCATATAATAGTTATATGTCCCAAATAAAGGGAATTTGAGATATATAACCCTCACAAAGATCGTATCATTGAATTGAGAGTTAATAAATGGGGAAGTTCTATATAAATGATGAAAATAGATAGATATTTTTTTAAATATTATGTAAAATAATTTATAAATAAATTAAAACATTATCATTTCATAACTATTTCTATGAAAAATTGATAAAAAATAATAAAAGTAAATTGATTTCATAGCCCATTTACCACTTTTTAACTTTCATTTCAAACCCCCATCAATGAAATAATTAAAAATGGAACTCAAAATAAAATGAATTACAAATTATTATGGATAAAACATCTAAAAGGGTATTATATAAATTATATCAAATTAATTTAGTTAGAAACATGAGGATATGCCAACATGAAGGGAAATTTAGAAAAAGTCCCTTACATATAGTCGAAAAATTCAATGTACGTTCTTCAACTATTGAATATTAAACATATGTTAATTTTTTTAAATATTAATAAACTATTAACATATAAAAAAAATATAATTAAAAAATTAATTTATGTTATTTATTTTAATGATATATTTAAATACTTAATTGGTAAAGTCCACCTCAGTTGTTTTGAGGACATTCAATTCATTGTTTAAAAAATAGATTTAGTGATTTGACTATGATCTAAGTTGTAATTGGTCAATAAACTAAAAAATGTCATAATTGTTATTATTATACATCATTTAAAATTTTAAAACCACCCATTAAAGATGATTATCAATAATAAAATACATTATAATTCTAGAGTCCTTAAGCCATATGTACACGTGAGTAACATTTCCATTTTTCAATGGTCATTATGGAAATGAGTTATGTGTTTTTTTATATTATAATAATGATAAAAATTTCACCAATACCATATTTTTTCCTTAATGTATACTAATATTTATCATCCATGGGATTTTGTGATTAAAAAAATTGCATCGCTTCGTAGAGGAGGTAGGAAACATGTATGCTAAAATGATGTTATCATTTTTTAGTGAGTGGAAAGATACGAGAGAAAATGATATATTATCATTTTATATTTAAATATATTTCAGTTATATAATAATTATTTAATATATATAATATATATTCATTAACTTTAACAATATTTTCATCTATTTAATCAATAATAAAAAATGAATGACATCGCTTCGTGAAGCGATAGTCTGCCATAAACAAGTGTGAGGATTTATTATCCCATATAGAATGGTAAGTAATAATATATAATTTATATATTACTTAAAAAATTATATTTTTTATAAAAATTTCATATATATATATATATTAAATCCATCAGGATAACATGTTGTGAGAGGCGATGATGGAAAATGAACTACATTGTTCCGTGATGTAGTAGTCTACCATACAAATGAACGATTGTTTTGTTTCCTATTTGACGAAAGATAATGGGAATTAATATTATTTAATTTACATAATAATATATATATATATATATATTAGAGACATATTTTATTAAAACAACATAATTTAATATTATATTAAGGAGGTAGAAGAAGAAATAAAATAAAAATGTTTGATTAAGCCCAATACTTCTGATTTGGACAATAACCTTATTTTAGTACTAAAATACCTCATAGGATGGATTTTTGACATAAAATAATTATCGAAATAATTAGTATTGTTTTATGGATCTAATATGTTTAGTGATTGGCTAAGAAAAAGGTAAATGGAGTTTCAATGTGGATAAAGAGGGGTGGCCATTGATAATTGAGGTGGGTGGGACACTTATAATTTTAGAATTTATAATTGATATCGATGTTTTTCATGTGTAAAATGTATGAAAAATGTAAAATTATTGATCCATACACAAAATAATGTTTATATATTGACATAAAATTAATTTTAGAAAATGTTTTAAGTCATTATAATCAATATATGTTTAGTTTAACCTCTCAGTAAATCTGTTCTTACCTTTACAGTGGTAAAACTTGTTTTCTATTTCCAATATTCCTTATGAAAAAATTAAGTTGACCATATTTGGTATTATATATTATAATAGTTCCAAATATTTAATACATTAATCAAAATTCAATTCACATAAGTGGAATAATTATGTTTAAAATAAAACCCACAAATTCGATGAAAAGGCATGTTTTTAAGAAGTGTATTTCTACAAAAAATGGTTTTTTAAATCTATGACTAGTAATAATTAATATATAAATTGAAGTACATATTTATAGATATAAAATATTTAAATTTATATCAAATAATTACTCATTATAGGTTTTAAAATAATTAATATGGAGAAACATTAATCATATTAAATCATTTTTATGAAAACACCATTTTTAAACACCAATATAAAATTATAGTAAAATTAAATTTAAAGATGAATAAAAATTAATTAATTATATTCAATATAAATAAATAATAACTATTTTACCTATAATCATATTCAAAACATAATGGTATATTTAAAATATATAATTTAATGAAAATAAATCACATTTTACAAGATTTTTAATTTCTAAATATTCATTGAAAAATAAATATTATCAGAAAAATACCATAATTTTACAGTAAGATAATTTTTATATTATGAAATAAAAAACTAAATAAATATATAAAGATAATTTTATTAAAATTAGAATAAATTCATTTTAATTTTTGTTCATGAAGTTCGATGAAACCACCTTGTAGAAAAATACATTCTATTCATCCAAAAAAATCCATCTTTATTAAAATATTTCATATCTTATTTCATCATCCATATATTACCATTAAATTTATTTTATAAATTTAAAAAACATATAATTTATGAAATTTAGTGAGTCTAATTCGTACCCACCAATTTAATGGCTATAATATAACTATATACTATATTTCTTTTCATTAATACTTTGAATTGTGGGAATTTCACGATATTGAATCGATTAATATTAAAAAATAAATTCCATCGATGATTTAAGCTTGGTGTTCTATGTTAAGTATGTTATCGACTATATCATCCTTTTTATAAAATCCTGGGATGTCATAAATCTGGTAATCCATTCTCCCTGTATACCAAATCAAATTAACATGTACCTATTTCACTTAATTTGTCACTAGTTACCCATTCTACCATATAAAAAGCTCATGAACCTAATTCACATAACATGGTTCCCATTCACCTATGATCATTATCATGGTATTCTAAAAATTCATAGTATTCACATAGTTTTAAACCCATATAGGCTCCCCATTCTCATAGGCCTTCAAATAGGTCTAATTATATTACCTAAAATACATTTCTGAAACAATATATATCAAATTAACTCACTAAGAAGTCCCATTTACCAAGTCCTCCCGCACTACCTCTATATATACATGGCTAGGTTTTCTATTAAAAATATTCCACAATTGATCATGTATTCCCTTAATATTAGTAATTCATAATCCTATAAGATATATCCCTTAGTTTTCTTCCCTCTCCGATAAGAACATTGGGATATTTGCAATCAATAATTCCATTAATGAAAAGGACCATTTATTCAAGAGAATCATAAGAAGCATCTCAAACTAACCCTCTTAACTCATCTAAATAAGATACTGTAGGCTTTCTCTATGACCATATTTTTCTTATTTAGTACATTTATTAGTACCCTTAAAATTATTTGGACCTTGAGATGAATTGAAACATCTAATCTAATATAATCACCAACTCATCCCCTTTGTGTCATATCACACAAGAGTCTAGTCTTCACTCCCTTTCTAGTTACAAATAGATAAAACATGTATTTATTTATATGAGACTCCCACTATGTGTAATATCTAACCATGTTAAAATTGATGATATATTCTAGTTTGCATAAAATGTTCTATAAATATCATGGGTCTTTTATTAGATTTAATCCCCAACCATATCCGCTTATTATTATTTACCAATTTATATGTTGAACTAGAGTGTATTACTTTGAAATAATACCCACATGCATAATTTATATGTATTCTTTTCTTATAAGTATATTCTATATGTAATTAAACTACATAGTATATATCAGAATCATATGAAACTGAATTACAAGACACCCATGATAGTGTTATAATACATTAAACCGTATAATATCCTGTTCCTGGATGTACGAACATAAAAGGAAGAGCACTGAACATGATTATATGACAATAAACGGATACAAATTGGTTCTTTTCATATAAACATAAAAATAATTTTGAATATTTTTACATAGTATTGAACTATATATGTTCTGATATCATTCATAGGGTTTCAATAGACTCCCCTATCTGTGTCATGATTCTAACCCCACCACTCCCATTACCTCGTTATATGGACATAAATTCTAGAGTTCCCAACTATCTGTATTTAATCCATATTGTAACCAATCAAAAAGTTAGAAGATAGAAAAACTATGATATATAAAAATGTTCACATAAGTGTACAATTTAAATTGATCAATATCATGACAAAGGTAACAATAATATTATTGATAATGATTTCATGAAGCATTTTAAATAAACAATTGTGTCTAAGAATGGGAAGTAATATCATCATATGATGATCCAATATCCCATCCTCTCAACCATGACTCATAATTTAAGGTGACTTTGGTATATCCATTTGACTATCTTCATTTAGAAAGTAGGTCCATTGAGATAAATAAACTCATGACATAAACACTTTGGTGAATATACATAATTATTTATATATAATTTCACATAGTAAATTGTTGATGTGAGAAACATTATGAAGATGTTGCGTTACTTTTTATCTCAAATATTTAGTTACAACAAAAGTTATTGAGTTTACCTGATATGTTAATTTTTGTTTCTTTATGTGAAGGATATTCATTTTAATTTCTTTAAAAATGTTGTTTTTGTGAGTGATTTTTAATGCCAGGAAATTTTGAAAAATACCATTGTGGTTAGTTTGTTTTTTCATGTGTATCTATTTATAAGATTAATTGTTTTATTTATTGGGGGTTTTTATTATCAGATGTGGAGATATTAGAATGTCTAACTAGATAAATTTAAATAATTTCATGATAAATAATTAAACTACAACAAACTTTATAATAGATTAAATATTATCAAACTTCTACTTTATAGTTATTTTTTTAAAATAATTGGTTTACCGTGTTATGGTATATGCACATTATTTTGACATGATTTTTTACTCAGTATAGTTCTAAAAAATATTTTTAACTACCCATATCGTAGTTGTTTCATATAAAATTTTTAATTATTTATTTGGTTTTCTACTAGTAAATTATGATAACATTAAATCAATACTATGATATTTTAATATTTTATTGGTTATTTTTTATACACCTATGATATTAGATAATCAAAATATAGTAATTAAATATTATTATATACCCATTTATAGTTTCTACTTTGATTATATATTGGATACACATTATATATATTTTATCAAAGAATTTATGTTCTGAGGATATGAATGTGTGAATTTTTTCTAGCTTATATTGAGATGTGGGGTGTTATATTTGTTTGTGTATGTATATATATGTGTGTGTGTGTCTTTACTATAATATATAAAATGGATTGCGAAGATTGATTTTTTCTACAGTAAAGTAATTGAATAGGGATACCGGTTTCTATAAATGAGGACTGTCTTTGTGATAAACATCCCCTCATTTTAGAGGGTTTATCACCTTTACTAGGATATTTCATTATTTGTTTGAGACCAATAGAGATTGTTCCCCTTCAGAGTCATGTTTCTCATATTTTGAGATGATTTCTGTTTAATAAATTTGATATATTCCATCATTGTTTTGACTAGATGAATATAAGTCTTATTTTTTTCTCAATTTATTATCAAATACGTTATACATAGGTTTGGATCCTCTTGAGAAAGGGATACATCCATTCTTATTATCATTAATATATTCTTTTCCATATTTTTTGGTAGTAAACTATTTTGGATACAACTTATGAAAATTGTATTGTTATTATATATATATATATATATATTTAAACACATTCAGGTGTATACACCTAATTATTATATGTATAAGTAATGATCATTGGTTTATTCGAAGGATTCTCTCAAATTAAACTGAAAAAATTCACATTAGTGGAAGTAAAACATCAATTGTTAGATTTTATGTAAGATAGAGATAGTATGAACTATTTGGATACATTTTATACTACTTGGGTTGGGAAATTTACTTTTCATGTTAGTCTCTATTATTTATAAAGTGTGGTAGGTAATTTTTCGTTGGGAAATTAGTTAATCTCATCATATAGCCTACAATTTTCTAATCAAATTAGTAATACATATGTTATATTTTTCATTAATGTTGTCTTTTAATATTTATGTTTATATTTTCAAGCATCATATATGTTATTCAAATGAATGGGTTGTCCACTGGGATGTGGGCTTGAATCAATAGTTTTCTTTCTAAATTTTTTATAATCCATAATTAACCTATATAACTTTTTAGAGTTATAATAATCTCAAATAATAAAACTATATACATGAAGTATTTGACAAATAAATGTGAAATATATGAAAATAATATTTTTAAAAGGTATAACCTGGATTTGGATTAGTACATATTCTATTTGTTCAATTATTATCTTAAGACCCATATTTTATCTTATAACCTTCTTGTGAAATGAAATTCATTTGTGATCACGGTCATCTAAATCCCATACTGTATCTTATACAATGTTTCCATTGAAATGATTATAATTTTTACCTCATGTAACAGTTGATTCATCACTAATATGTAAAATATCACAATAAATTACAATCACCCAATTAAAAAATAAATATCTTATTCTTGAGACTTATGATTGGAATGGTTCATCTCTTTCTCACCACGGAATCTTCTAGACCATGTTTCATAAAACATAATTCATTGGAACATATGATTATAGTTCCTCATCATAATAACCCCAAGAATTTAGTCATGTCCTCTTTATCTATATACACTCTAAAAATTATCATCTTCTTTAACCTAGTAGATTCATTAAAACATACTAGTCATGCTCCTTATAATAAACTGTTCTCTTAATAATGATAATATTAGTGGTTAATTTGGAATTAAATGAATCCTTTAATTAACCAATATTCCATAGATATAATAGTTCCACTATATATTAAATATTAGATACTTTTTCATCTCTTAATATATGGTTTATTAAATGTAATGATTAAATGATAGTTTAGTCAATAGTCTACATTACGTCTCCCAAGAATTCCAAATAAAATCCAAATCATTCCATTACAAATTTTTAATAATGGAAAATCAATCCTAGTATCGTGAAACGTCATTTGAAATCACCAACATAATGTAAATTCACTATAAAAAATCCAATCATCTAAATTTTTACACTTTTCCATCTAGTTTTTCTTCGTCTATATAAATCGCATATACCCATTGAATCATTAAACAAACTTTGACATGATATATTATTTTTATCTTCTATAATTGTTTTTCTCAAACAAATTGTTTTATCTAAACTATCAAATAACATAAGTTCTCCCCATATAATTATCTTCTACTATGATCATCTCCATGTTTTGAGTTTCATACTCTATTAATGCTTGTAATTTATAATATCTATCCTTCTTTATAATAAAAAAATTAGCACCTTGATTAAAATTGAATTTCTATACATGATAAGAACCAATTTACTTATTGTATGAGGGTTATTATATTCCATCTAATCTTTTTTTGTTACATATTTCGCCATTATCATATACACAACACAATTATTAATCATATAATTCCCAACACCATCCAACCAATAAACTTTCTTACTTGATTCTAGTATTTAAATCTTGACACATTCATATAAGGTGGTTTGATCATTCTACCTTAATTGAGATTTTGGATTATAATTTTTTGGAAATAAGGATAACAACCTTCTCATTACTCATTTGTATTTTATGAGATAAATCATCTTGATAAAAAACTTATTTCACAAAGTTATGATATATATCAAAATTTAATAATAAATTTAACATAATCCTGTTACATATACAAAATATATAGATATTTTGTTCTGTATACTACTCAATGTTTCTTTATTTTTTATAGCATCAAAAAACTATATCCGTAGCTCATCCTCTTGTATTCTACAGACTCACCTTCACAATGAACTTCTATGAACCAGATTTGTAATAAATTATATCATGATTATTATCTGATAATAAATACAAGGTTATTAGATTAGGATTATATAATTCTAAAATTATAATATTCAATATATAATAATTACTAGATATATCATATAATAATATAGATTCAATCCTCAAGAATATAAACCTATATTTTTAATGGAAACACAAAAAATAACGGTATGCAATGAAAATATATATTCTTTATGCCACAATTGGAAAAAAATACAACAATCAATTATCTCAAGGAATCATCAAGCTCCACCTTTAGATTTTCTAGTATGATAACTCAACTGTTTTCAATACTCACTCTCTATAAAACTATATCCCTTCTTAATGAGAAATGTCATGAACCCACAATTCCAGAATACATAATTTTTTTAAGATACCTTCTTTTCGCGATTATAAGAAGTTTTATGCCCATGATATTGATGTACTATTCATAAATTATCACCTAGTTGTTTCAATTAAAGAACTTATTTATTTCACCCCCTTTTATAATAAATTCATCATTATATAAATAAAAAAGGATCATAGTTAGAAATGTTGTATTTATCACTACCTTGGTCAACATAATCTATTTCATGGTAGGGGAAACCTGAAATGTACCATTATGGGAATGTTGTATGCTTAAAAAATATTAATCCTCAATTCCGTAAAATTTTCACATTGTCAGTCAATAGTGAAAAAATCAGCACTTTCTCCTTTATTGATTTATAATCAATCTTCATTTCCCCATTAGAAAATTTATCCATTACAAAATAATAGTTTATAAGATTATTTTTTAATTGTTAATATTGTACTAGAATCATTGAATGATTAATTTTATATAGGTTATCAATATTAATTTTCAAAGTATTGCTAACATACACTTTCCAATATTCCAGCTAATCATATATCCACTCAATTTGACTACATGAATTCATGGAGGAAATAAATTTTGATACAACTATATTTATGTTAACAAAATTATTTTCTTAATTTTACAGCTTACATAGCTTTCCCCAAAAGATAAATTTCGATAGGATTCTGAATTTTGGTTGTCAATATTGAATTCTAGATTATTATACATGAAAAAAGAAATTGAACACATTTAATATTTTATATATAAATCCGTTTTTCTAACATCTATTCTCATATATCATGATTATCTTAGAATACATCATATTCAATTATTTCAAACCAATTTGATATATCTAACTCAAATCAATTTTTAGGGAATGTTTCTACATGATTTCATAAAATAGAGTAAAATACTAATAAACCATAGAAAACCCATATTATTTACACTTATTTTCTGTTAATAATTAATGTACCTCACACCAAATGTAATTGGTGGGTAACATCTTGACCTACCTCACCTCAAAGATGGTGGCTGGATTAGTTTCTACATGGCCTCATTTCCACCACCCTGTATACTAGAGGCTTTCGAATAGTAGTGAGGTTTTAAAGGTGGTTCAATGGGGAGAATATACACTCATAATTAGAGTGAAACAACGATATAACAATATATAAACAATAGATAATAATAGAAACCATAAATTAGTGAATTAAAAACAAGGAATGATTAATATAATAGCTGAATAAAAATGGACAATACATATCTACAAGAATATATGTATGGACGATGATGGTACAATTTCAAGTAGTATAAATTACAAAAGAAAATAAAAACCCAATTTCCAACTCCTCAAGTAGAATGAGAAAGATCCCAGGCCTACGCTCCTTAATTCCAATGTACACGAAACAACACAAATATTGAATCCAAATACCCACGAGTATGAAGATCTACTTGGGTAACAAATGATGTCGAACTAGGGTGTGAGATAAAAATATTAGTTGGACGACACACACAGTGCCTAACACAATCCATTACATGATAGATAATATAAATAAATGGGCATGCATAAGAAGAAAAATAAACAATAAGTTTTGAATGAATAAACAATAACACACCCAAGTTCCTAAGGGGTACTAAGAGCTATACCTACTTCGACACCCGACTAGGTATCTATGTTGGGGGTAGATTTTATTACATAAGGATGTTTCACCCAAATTAGTGGAATATTCTCCAACCAATGAAGAATCAATCGGAATATACCATAAACATACAACCTCTACCCTCAGACTAACCAAAATCTCACTATCAGACATAACTAGAATATCACCCTCAAGCTTCTTGTGACTATGTATCTATCCCCCAAGCTTCTGATATAAACATATATTATAACGTTAGGAATTCATTACTAGTGCGCCTAACCCACAAGTAGTATGAAAATATTAAAAAATCCCTCACACATCACTGGAATCACTATCTTAATCAGATCTATAATCATTCCCTTTGGAATAGTTTGACTGTGTATCTATCCCTCAAGAATAAGGAATAAACATATACTCTTCCCTCAAACATCATGTATCTAGGCACCATCCACTCATGTAGTACAGAAGGACATGCCCCAATCCATTAGGAATCCACATTAATCATGAGTAATACCTAGAAAAAATAAACATTCCAAATAGTATCTAACCTTATAGTATCAATCACATTAATATCACATAATCTCAAAACAAATAAAAGATAAATCACAATTCCAGTATCCAACCTAAAAGATTTATCATCATAAGACACAATGATAAATTTATAAAAAATTTATATATCTAAAACAATTTAATTTAATTAATAAATGTTTCAAATTATCATCTTAATTATTTCAAAACTATTTAACTAATAATTCAACCATAAGGTCATTAGTATATTAATTAACTATACTAGACAATGTGATGATAAAATAACAAATCAGACAATTATATATTATAAAAATTCAAAAATCTAAGCCCGTAATCAAAAAATTTATCTTATATTTTCAGGATTTAATGTGAAATAATATATTTTAAAATTAAATCCATGGATGGTGAACCTATTGGGTGGCTACAGGTTTCAGTCTCATTGAATATGGATCCAAAGGGATTCAAGGGACATGTTAAAAAAGTAGATATTGTTGTTTAATATAGGTTATGCAATATATATGGTCATTCCTACTGTATTCTTGTGGGATCCCACATATCAAATATTTTTTAAATAATTATATTAGTCAAATGAATTTTTTTAGGCCACCTGCATCAATCCCTTTCGACGAATGAAACCACCATGGATCATGTAGTTGAATATATCCATTTCATATCATTGAAACATTTTACATAAACCAGGATTATTAAATCAAAATATGAGGCATGGTCATACCAACATAATATGATCAATTTAAATTAATTCATGAAATACATTTAAGGATAGAAACCCATCATGTCAAGAGAGGCAATTCAATTATTCCTATTTACTTAATCATGTAGAGGAAATTAATTTATCAAGGTTCAAGTGGTACTTATAAGGTTTTAAGGGAAAACATGGTAGATTCCTATATGGGGATTCCCTTTTATAAAGAATGAAAAACCATTAGGTGAGTCTTGGTCCATTAATCAACTAGCTTGGAGTGGTAACTCTATGTACTTATAAGGTACATTAGTTACATGAACATTTATGATTAAAAAGGGGAAACTCATTTCATAACATAAATGAATTTCATGTCTTTAAATGATATATACAAAACCATAACATAAATCTTAAATATCAAACTAACGTAATATGATAGTAAACAAATAAAATTCAAATACTTTATTTTTATTTTGAAGACAGTTCACCACCATTGAATGGTTTTTTATTAAATAATTAAATTGTTCTTAAAAAAATTCACTTATCATATTCAACATTTCATTCATGAACACACTAAGTTAACATCTATGCAACTTTAAATATGAATAAAACATTCTAAATTAATTCAAATATAAGTATGATGCGATATTTAAATTAAATAATGCATTCATAAAGTTAAGGGAAAGGAAGGAGATCCTACCAAGAAGAGAAACAAAACCGAACACTTGGAAGATGACTATTGTTATGATGGAAACAATCCCTTCCCCTGTGCACACACATATATTCCTATATATATATATATCATTTAAACCCACGTACATATATCCTTATCCACAATGGAACATGTAAAATTCATATACATATATATATATATATGTATACATATACCAGTGTATGTGTGTGCAGGGGTTTGAGAAGTCACCGAACAGTCTACATATAATTCCTTGAACCGAAAAAAATATTAAGGAACATAAATAAAATAGAGGAAATAATGAAGAGTATATAAAACCTTACATCAGATGGCTGTGGAAAACTAAATCAACCAGAAACACATCATCTTCAGCGAAAAACATCAAAACAATCATAAAGGAGCCCCATGAGACCCACCATAAAACATAACATAGGAATAAATAACAAAAATACGCTTTAACCATTAACCTAGTTCCATTCAATATGTTATCGGGCAATAGGGAAACCATAGTCGGCCAAAAGAAGGGAAGATTGGTGTGGACACGGAATTACCATGACGATTTGAAGAGAAATTCGGATGAAATCTAGTGGAAAATGATGCAACAAAGGATGTCATGAGGGGGTGTGTCGCATGCAGGGAGAGGGGAAGGGGGTGTTCTTACACATTAGAGGATGGGGAAGGGGGAAAACCTCATGGGTCCCTAAAAAAATAAAAATAACCTAAATATAATAATAATAATATTATTATTATTATTATTAAATATTTTCTTTTACATTATTTTCTTACTCCCCATTTATTATCATTAAATTTTAATTTAATTAATTTAATTAAAACACATTATTTTATTCCAACTCTTGAAAAAGCATTCCAACACTTGGTCTAAAAAATGTCCCCTCCAGTAAATCGAAAAATCAAATTTCTGTGGTTTTTCATCTGGTTCAAAAAAACAGGGTGTCGCAACCTTCCAATATTAGAACTTCTCATTCCTATGATTCCTTTGGGAGTTATGTATATTTAAATCAACCTATGAGAGTTGTGATGTTTTATTCAAATGGAAACATTGTATTTCTAAAAACTCAACATGCCTTTGGGAACCATTTAAGTACACAACAAATTAAGCCTTCAAAACTCAAGCTAGTTCTCGTTCACTAACTAAAAAAGTATGATAGATATTACTCAAGCCTATTTAGTTATAGACCCAATCACATTGTCATCCCGAGAATCATTTGGACAAAGGCAGTTCCCACAATAGGATTTATCATTAAATAGGAAAAATTTGGAAACATGAAACTTCTCACCATTATAGTGGACTTACAAAGAACACCCCTAATAATTATAAAAATTCTCCTAGTATGATTTTGAAATGGTCAGATTAATAATTCTAGACTTACTTTGTAATGACCCGAAAATTCTCATTGGCTTTAGTGTACCCCGAGTCCTTACTATGCCTTATGCGATATCCCCAAGATTCCAAAGGCAAGCAATAAATGCCGAAGGGTTCCAAATACATGTGTGGGATAATTTACCCTTTAATAAATAAACCAATAAACCTAACAACCATAACCCAAAATTCACTATATGATGCATGAAGAAATGAAAAACAACTCAACAACTTCATGCACTCAAAACCACATCAATGTAATATAAAATAGAATGATAACCAAGTATCAGAGTACACAAAGGATAAACTACACAAGACTCTCCAAAGACCTCAAGACTCCATGCTCCACATGCTCCAAGTTCCAAAATATCTGAATCATCCCAATATCACGAGGTAGCTCTAAACATGTGTGAAACATTACCTTTTCTCATATCCCATAATATAGCATATGCAAAAGCTCTTTAGTGACAACGTAGGGGTGAGTATAAAACTCAGTTGGTTTTCCCCCAACGACTTCCCTACTCATGCGACTAGGATAGAAGAGTTAACAACAATTATATAAAATGGTTTATATCAAAAAATTCTCAAAAGTAGTTTATAACTAAATATAAACATGTTTCCAAATCCTTTAATTACCAAAACCGTACAAGTTCAATTTAATCCAATTTTTCTAGCAAAATATTTTTCCAGAAAAATAACAACACAATATTTACAACCATTTCCCAATATCCCTATATCGGCATAACAAACCATTACTCCAACCCATGAACCAAACATGCATGCTATGTTATTATAATTCCATACTCATCAATAGTTTCTTATCGATCTACCAAGTCATCACAAGGTAATTTTTTCCCATGTTTCATTAATCCATTGGCACCGAGCACAAGGTAATATTTCAACCAATCCACATATTTGCAATTACAATGTTCCGTTAAACCATTGGAACGAAGAACAAGGTCATATTTCAACCAATCCCCATATATTAAATATGAACTCACAACACATATTCCCAACGATCAAGCCCAATGTTACCATTCAATAGAAACACATTTTTATTGAAAACTATTTCCATCAATACCATTTCAATTCCAAACAATTTCCACTCCAAACCATTTCAATAAATCTCCATTTTTATTGAAAACCATTTCTATTGAAATCCCATTTTTCATCAACCATTTATAAATTCCAAAAAATCCATAATTTAAAACCATCATTTTAAATTAAACCCCCTTTTCACAACTATTCAGCAAGATCACACAATTTCACAAAAACCACAAATCATAACAAATGAATATTTTTAAATGAATTTCACAATCAGTAAAACAATTTGAATCTAAGAAAAAAAATTCTATAATGAGGATTTGAGATAGAATCTACCAACCTTGATGGTTTTGATGAAACTTTAACAACACACGAAGAACACATAAGGAAGTGGGTAAAGTCTCCAAGAGCGTCCTTAGATATCTTATCCTAGCAAGATCATGAACCCACATTGAAATATTTGGCCTCCAAAAACGTATATCTACAAACTATAGGTTCATATCTGAGAAAGAAAATAGATCAAAGAATTATATCTAAGCAGATCTAAGAAAACATGACAAATCTGAAAAGAATGATGACATACCTCAAGTATCTCACTCGAAATCACCAACAGAAACATCTGGAATGGCTTCAAATCATGTGGGGAGGGTTCTCCCACCTTCTAGGGAGAGTGATCTCAAAATAGAGGCGTTTTTATGCAAAACCAAACTATATAGAGAAAAAACGAGTATGCTACAAGAAAATATGTTCTAGATTTGACCTCTATGCAAGGTTTGACCACACAATTTGGTCAAACCATATATGGATCGTGCGACCTTCCTTTTTATCCCAACACTCCTTATAAAACCCAAAAACTCTGCCATACTACACCTTTACCCTTTTTATGGAAACACATTTTTTATGGAAATATCCCACTTTATAGAAACTACCCACTTTAAGGAATCACCCCACTTTATGGAAACAACCCACTTTATAGAAACACCACAATTTATGAAAAAAGCAACATTATGGAAACAACCAACTTAATGGAAACTCTCTATATTAATTAAACTCTATATTTTATGGAAACTCTCTATTTTATACACAACAATTTAAAAAAACCTGAGGAAAGTGGTTATGTACCCGAAACTAGGGTACTACATTTTCCTGACTATTGGTCTTTCCATCATTAGAAAGTAGAAATCCCTTGTTGGCCAAAAATAGTTTCCGCCCCTGCTCTTTCATTTCCTTCCCATGTTCCCATGTCTCTTGTTGAATCTGACCATGTTTTCATAAAACCCACACTAGGCTGATTCTTTTCCCACGTAAGGCTTTCTCTTGTCTATCCCTGATATGTACTAAAATATGTACCCGTGATGCATCCAGTTCTAGCTCGATGTAATCCCTCTTGATCACATGGTCAGTATCAAGGTTATACTTTTTCAACTGGGATACATGGTACACATTATGCCCCGAACTAAACCATGGTGGTAATGCCAACCAATATTCCACCTCTCCAACTTGTTCTAGTATCTCAAATGGGAAAATGTATCTAGGAGATAACGTTCCTACTTCCCGAAGTGAGGATGTCCAAGCCTTTGAGAGATCCTTAAGAAGACATGATCACACATAGTGAATAAAAATGGTCTTCTATTATGATCTACAATATATTTATGAAAATTTTAAGCCATCTCCAGCCTATTTCTAATCAACTAGATCTTATATGTTGTTTCTTGGACAAGGCTTGGTCTGACTAATGATGTTTTACCCATTTCCACCTAGTATAGTGGATAATGACACGGATGCCCATACAATGCCACAAATAGAGCAATGTGTATCAAGGCATGATAGCTATTATTGTCTGAGAAATCCTCTATGAGTATATGATCTTCCCAAGAGCAACCAAAATCTATTATAGAAGCCTGCAACATATCATCCAATGTTTATATCGTCTGCTCGGATTGCCCATCTGTTTGAGGATAATACATGGTGCTCATAGTCAAGTGGGTTCTAAGGAAATGCTATAATGATTTCCAAAAATGATATGTGATCCTCAGATCTCTATCTGAGACTGTTGACACTGGTACACCATGCCTCTCTACCACTTCTCAGATATAGATTTTTGAAACATCCTCCACCGTATGAATATCACGAATAAAGACGAAATGGGCCGACATGGTTAGACAATCCACTATCACACAAATGGAATAACTTTCATAGAACATTCTTAGAATACCTATAACAATATACATTGCAATTGGATCACATATCCACACTAGGATGGGAAAATTTTGTATCATGCCAGCAGGTCTCTAATGCGCTTCTTTAACCTGCTGACAAGTTATGCACTGCGAGATGAATTCGGCCACATTCCTTTTCATGCCGCTCCACCAATATAGTGCCTTCAATGCCTTATACATCTTTTTTGATCCTGGATGTACATCCCATCTTGAATGGTGGTATGTATGAAAGAGTAATTCTTGACACACCATAGATACAACCATCAGATCACTGAATCGCTAAACATAACCCCAATCATGTTTCCAGCCCTCAATGTTCTCCCCAGCATTATGTTTTGAACATACATCCAGACATTATGATTCATATGTTTGTTCCTATTTGATAATTTTTACTAAATCAGGAACAAGCGTAGCAGAAAAGAAAACCGCAATTTCGCCGCGATCTTCACATTCCACATTCATGTTGTCAAAGACCGACGTCAATTTCCATTTATCTGAAGCTTCTTTATCTATCTAAACAAATTAATTTCTTCTCAATGCATTCTCTACTGAATTTACATTCCCTGGTGTTTACATCATGTCAAAGTTAATCATTTGGAGATACTTCATCCATCTCCCTTGCCTCAGATTCATATATCACTGTGAGAAAATTTGTTTGATGCTTTTGATATTCATAAACATAGTAAATTTCACAACAAAGAGATAATGTCTCCATGTTTTCAAATAATGGACAACTGCAGCTAACTCCAAATCATGTGACAGTGAATTCTCCTCATGCACCCACAACTGAATTGACCCATAAGAAACCACATGATCTCTTTGCATGATAACGCAACCCATACCTGATCCTGATGCATCAAAATACACCACATAACCCTGTCCTAATTCTAGAAAGATCAAGATAGGTGCTGATTTAAGCCAAACATTCTGTTCCTGGAAAGAATTCTGACATTCCTCTGTCCATGGGAATGGATCATTCTTCTTTTTCATAGCTTTAATTGGTAAATCTATTCATGAGAAATCATGTACAATGCGTCATTAGTAACCATCTAGACTAAGAAAAATTCGTATCTTGAACACATTCTTCAGTGGTTTCTAAGAGATAATGGCCTCTATATTTTCAGGATAAACAGAAATTCCTTTCTCCGAAATGACATCGCCAATGAAGCTTACTTCCTGTATCAAAAAATCACACAATGATAATTTGGAATACAAACGATGATCTCTCGTGATTTGTAACACTGTTTCCAGGTGCACCTCATGATCAAACCTTTTCTTTGAATAGACCAAAATTTCATCCAAAAACACCACAACAAAAGAATACAGATAATTTGGAAATATCTGATTCATCAATTCCATGAAGACTACTGATCAATTTGTTAGACTGAAAGGCATGACTACATATTCATAGTGTCCATATCTACTTTTGAAAGAAATCATTGGAATATCCCCCTTTTGAACTCTTAATTGGTGATATACTGATCTCATGTCAATCTTGGAGAACCACTAAGATCCCCTTAATTGATCGAATATATAATCAATGGGTGGAAGTGGATATTTATTATTTATCATAAGTTGGTTAATCTTACGATAATCAACACACAACCAATGAGTTCCATCTGCCTTCTTCAGGGACAAAACTGGTGCTACCCATGGAGACATACTTGGTTGAATGAAACCTTTTATTTCTAGCTCCTCTAACTGCATTTTCAATTCCTGTAACTCTGTTAGTGCCATCCTATAATATGGAAGGGAAATAGGTCTGGTCCCCGGAAGGAGATCAATCATAAACTTCACTTCCCATAGAGGTGGTAACCTTGAGATGTTTTTGGGAAAGACATCTGGAAATCGATCCACAACAGCTAGAAAACTATTTTCCTTGATCTCCTCTATTGATGACAAAGTCAATGTTGCCTATTGGTATGATATTTTTTCCACCATTGGTGCCAAGATTCTCTTTTAACATTTTGTTACAATCCTCTCTCCTCTAATGAGATTCTCGATGCCGTCCTCAGTCATGAAACTAATTGTTCTATTATAATATTTAATATGAGCCTTGAACGTTGTCAGCCAATCCAGGCCGAGGATTACATCATAGAAATCCACATCCTACTTCGAGAATTCCCATTTTAGCTTAACTCCATCAACAATTATAGCACATGATCTACACACAAATGCTTGACATTTTCTTTCACTAAGAGGATTTTTCAAAATATAATGCATCAGGAACTTAGATGCATACAGTTTGATAGAGAGACTCTATTGTTTTTGGCTGAAAAGTCATTCGTTTTATAGATCTTGAACATGTGAGGATTTATTTTTTTGGACAATTCTTAAAAATCCTCCCATGTAATCCCTTCATCAAATTTATCATGTGCTGCTAAGTCCCACCACTGACAAGCAAGATCCTCGAGCATATACATCTCAAGTTTGACCTTTAGCTCAACCGGTTTTTAAATGAAGTTGAAGATACAATTCATCAAATATATCCACACCACAGCCTTCTTAGGTTCAGAATCACCCTGAAAATTAGGTGAATTATACTTCATGAAATGGATGGTATGATCCACATGTCGTGGGTCATTCCTCTAGTTCCCTGTGTCCACTTCTTGAAAATATTGAACAATACTGTGAACTAGCTCTTGCTTCAAATGTGGTTTAGATGCAACCACATTCTCCACATATTATTCAGTTTGGTTTTTGACGATGCCTACCATGTATCATTTCTTATGACTAACAAAAAAATCTATTAATATCACTCCCCAGCAACTATTGTCTTATCATTTAAAATTTTATCACATCAACTGTCACAACATTATTTTCAAAAAAAATCATTTTTTACATGTTCAACCATTTTTGAAAACACATCACACACTTTTGAAAATTAAACCATTTTCAAAATATGATAAGCGTTATCTTTTTAAAAATCATTCATTTGAAAACAAATTCCACTCTTTTTCAAAATTCAAAACATTTTTTTCACAACATGAATCATTCCATGGAATGATGTATGCACTCCTAGTGGGAAGTCATTCCACTACAATGAATGTCATTCTCATTTCATTGGCTAAACCCATGATGATGAGATTTCAAATATCTAGAAGTGTCTTGAAACTATTATTTACCCATCTCACTGGTAACTTGATGTTCAACATAAAAGTTTTCTCTACGTTCATTTATGATATACATTTCAAGTTCCAACAATCCTACTCCTTTCTATGATTCCCTCCCAAGTAATAGACAAGAAGGGATTTCATATCCAAAACAAATAACATCTATGACTACTTATTAGGAAAGAACCGAACAAGATGATACCATTTGTAATGACCCACAAAATTTCATTAGCATGAGTTTACAACGAGTCATCACTAGGCCTTAAGCGACATCCTCAAGATGCCAAAGGCTGGGAATAAATGTTGAAGGGTTTCAAATAGAGGTGGGGATTATTTACCCATTATTAAATAAATCAATAAACCTCCCAACCATAACCATACATTTATTATATGATGCATGAATAAATAAATGACAACACTAAAACTGTATGCACAAAAAACCACGTCAATGTAAGAAAAAATGGAAGGATAAACATGTATTATTGTACACATAAGATAAACTACAAAAGAATCTCCAGAAACATGAAGACTCTATGCTCGACATGATCCAAGATCCAAAATTTCTGAATCATCCCAACATCACGAGGTAGTGCTAAACACGTGTGAAACATTACCTTTTCCCTTGTCCTAGATGATAACATCTACAAAAGCACAAAAGTGCTAAATCAGGGGTGAGTATAAAAAAAAGTAGGGTTTCCGCAATGAATTCTCTACTCACACTACTAGGATAGAAGAGTTAGGAACAATTATATAAAATTTATTATATAAATCAATTTATCAATGTATGTTTATAACTAAATATAAAAAAAATTCTAAAACCATTCATTACCAAAACCATAAAAGTAAAATTGAAACAGATTTTTCCAACAAGATATTTTTTTTGAAAAATAACCAACAATCTTTACAAAAATTTACCAATATACCAATATCGGTATACTCAACCATTACTCAAACCCATGAAACCAACCATGCAATTTACATTATGACATTTCCATACTCATGAGTAGTTTCTCATCTATCTATCAAGTCATCACAAGGTATTTGTTTCCACGTGCCATTAATCCATTGGCACCGAGCATAAGGTCATATTTCAACTAAGCCCGGTATATGGAATTCCAATGTGAAATTAATACTTTGTCATCAAGAACAGGGTCATATTTCAACCAGGCCCCGTATATTCAATATGAACACAAAAAAACATATGCCCAATGATCAATACAAAATAAACCTATCAATAAAAACACCAATTTATTGAAAACTATTTCAATCAAAACAACTTCAATGCCAACACATTTCAACTCCAAACCAATTCAGTTAAAGTGAATTTTTATTGAAAACCATTTCTATTGAAAACCCCTTTTTCATTCCCCATTTTGAAATTACAGAAAATCCTGATGTTTAAATCATCATTTTAAATTAAACCCACTTTTCCACAACTATTCACCAAGATCAAGCAATTTTACAAAATCCATAAATCACCACAAATGAATATTTTTCAATTAATTTGACAATCAATAAACAAATTTGAATTTAATCCAAACAATTATATCAAGAGGTGTTGAGAGAGAAGCCACCTACCTCGATGTTTTTGATGAAACATTAACAACAGATAATGAACGCACAAGGAATTAGGTTGATTCTCCAAGAGTGGCCTTAGATCTCTTATCCAATCAAGATCACTAACCAAAATTGAAATATTTGGCATCCAAAAACGTAGATCTACCCACTATAGGTTCATATCTAAGAAAGAATGGAGATTGGATACTTAGATCTTAGCAGATCTAAGAAAACATGACAAATCCGTAAAGAATGGTGACATACCTCAATAATCAGTCTTGAAATCTCTAAGGGAAGGCTCTAGAATGGATTCAACTCATATGGGGATGGTTCTCCAGCCCTCTAGTGAGAGAAATCTCCAAATAATGGAGTTTTGAAGCCGAACCTATATAGATATATATAAATAAAATAAACTCCTAGAAAATAGGATCTAGATTTGACCTTGGCGCATGGTTTGAGCACACAGTTTGGGCCAACCGTGTATGGATCGTGCGAAGTTCCCTATTGTCCCAACAATCCTTATAAAAGCCCCAAACTCTCTAACACTTCACTTTTACCATTTTTATTGAAACACATTTTTTTATGGAAACATCCCACTTTAGGGAAACACCCCACATTATGGAAACATCCCGCTTTATGGAACCACCCCACTCTATGGAAACAACCCACTTTATAGAAACACCACAATTTATTGAAACAACCAACATTATGGAAACAACCAAATTAATAGAAACTTCCTATATTATATAAACTCTATATTTTATGGAAATTCTCTATTTTATACACAACAAATTAAAAAAATGTGAGGAAATGGGTTATGTATGCGAAACAGGGGTCACTACCGACCTTATTTAGCCACGTCAAGCTGGTTTCAAATGAAAATATCTAGTTGAAACAAAACAAACTAGTATCACCTGACGACATTCCAGAAATAATCCTTCAATAACTGTTCCATTTAAAAAGAGGGACAATTATTTGAGTCACTCATACTAACCATTCAAATAGACGATCGACATAGACAACCAGATTTTTACAAACTAAACATCAATTAATTGTCCAAAGGGATCAAGAATTCACCACTAACCCACTGACTGAAGTCCATACATGACTTCCCATGACATCCCTTGGTCAAAAAATCACCTCTAATCCAAATATAATTTTTGTTATAACCACATATTGAAAATATAGGGGTGTAAGGAACTAACTCAAGGAAGTATATACACTATATCTAGGAGTGACATGTTGGTACAAACCCAATATTTCCATAATAAAACCATTGATTAATCCCAGGGTGGCATCATCCTAACCGTCAAGTTAAAAGAA
The DNA here is from genome assembly GCA_963277665.1 of Viscum album. Taxonomy (NCBI): domain Eukaryota; kingdom Viridiplantae; phylum Streptophyta; class Magnoliopsida; order Santalales; family Viscaceae; genus Viscum; species Viscum album. The sequence goes on from OY728126.1 coordinate 54,685,263, forward strand.
GAAGATGGTGTGAATGAGTCCACACATGGAACGTCGACAGGAGAATCCAAGGTTTACTCAAGACTAGCCAAGCATCAATAAGAACTAAAACTTTAGTGTTTATCAATGGGAGACCACTTAAACCTCCCAAAACATTTAAACTACAATTTATTATAAGGCCAATGAACTCTTACTGTATCATGGATGATGTCAAGATAGGTGACCTTGTAATATGTCATGGAAGAGTACAGTAATAGGATTTTAAATATTACTATAAGTAAAATCGCCAAACCACTACAAGTTGACACCTTAAAAGGAACTCAAGTTCCCCTTCCGTTAAACCATTATTAACTGATCACCAAGACATTACCACCAAATACATGCTCTAATCATTCAATATTATCCATAAAATTCTAACCATGTCCAATGATGTTTATCATTGGTTTCATACACCTCCATCCACACCAACTTCATGCTTCCAAGAAAGCACTGAAATGATTTAATGTTCACAAGCCTCATGGAAATTTATGAATGACCGACCATTCTCTAGTGGTTCAACATTGTTTTTTATTTCCCCAATGATGGAGAAATTTACTATATTTGATATAATGATCCCCACTTTAGTAGTATACTAGTAATTGAAAGAAAATAGGGGCAAAAAATATCATAATACTATTGGAGAAACCCCCCTTTAAATGCATTTTTGTTGAAATTATGAGTTGCAATCACAATCATTAATGCATTTGGAATAAACACCAAAACCATATTGCAAGACATGTCAAAACACCCGATCATCTTTAAAGACATCATGAGAATTTGGATGAATGTAGTTTCTTTTAACTCATCAATTTTTCTACTATATAGATGACTTGAGAGGTATTCAACAACTCAAAGCTCAATGATTACCTCCAAATCAATTGGATCGATAAAAAGATTAACAATAAGATAGGTACCGGGTATATCAACACATACTACCCTAATGTTCAGAAGAAAATGGCCCATCAAAAATACTATCCATAGGTTATCCCCCCATGAATTCAAGTGTCAAATGGTCTATACAAGAGATTTATCCTAGATTCATATTTTCTTATATGAATTTAATATAACTCATGACCTCCTGAACTTCCTAAAGAAGAATCGAGGGTCAAGTAACAAATTAAGAAACCAACCATTACCAAGGTATGTCTTACTCACTAAAACCGATCACTACGTGATGCTAACACACATAACAACACACAATAGAAAACATGACCACCCATCTGAAAAAAGTTTTCATTTAGAAAAAAATATTACTACTTTGGGAAATGACTCCTAAATAAACCCAAGGGTCAAAAATCTCATGAGATTTATAAAGAAATTTATAATCAAGGGGGGAACCTAATATTATCTAGCCTTTTAACACAAAATAATAAATGACACTAAAACCAGGTCATGTAAATTAGATGGCCACTTAGCTCAAAATACTATCATCTTAACCATTTTTAAAAATAATAAAATCACATAGAAAATTTCCACATTTCCATCCCAAGGAATTTTAAAAATTAATGGTCAAGTTACACTTACATGAGGGATTTTGAAAAAGAAAACCAATATATGTTTCACTTTAAATTCATTTTATTTTTTCACATTTTAGTATTTGACTATTTAAAAGATTTGGCTAAAACATCACAACGATGTTAGAATGTTTCAAAAAACATCATTTTTATAATTTTTTTACACCTATTGGAATTCATTAATAACTATGAAATTTATAAAAATTGTTTTATTTTATTAGATAAGGTGACCAACGATGGTCCCCAAAATCCACCAATGTTCATTATCATGCTCCCCAAAAGAAGTTTCTTAAACATTGAGATTAAAAACTCTAATTAAGGGTACTCTCATTAGAACTATGACTCAAATAACATACATAGGAACAATTGATTATTTAGATGGTTATCTAGTTCATTTAAAATTAAATTTGAACAACCTTTACAAATAAAAATTTTACTAATACAAGATGCTCTTGTCCAAAAATATGATGACATGGGTGGACATATACCAATCCCTATAGAACATATTATCTTTAAAATTTGTAATTTAGATCATGTTTTAATTTTAACCAATTACATTTATCACATTACATCAATTATATATTTAAAACAATGGGATGAATGTCACTATAAGTAAGTAACAAATAGAAAATTCAAATGTCACATAAGCCTGTAATACTAAATAGAGAAGGAATGAAAAGATATAACTCAATATGGAATATAACTAGATGAGCATGTTATAAAATCAAGCATTATATTTCACTCAAGGCACACAATTAAAACATAATGTAGTCTACCTACGTAACTAATTGGCCCGAAATATGCATGGAATGTGAATTCCATATGTTCCTAATATCATATGTGTAATGCTTCATCCTTTCCATATGAGGAAAATGAGAAAGTTACATAAATTCATAAAAAAATACATTATGGGAATTATAAAAATCACTCAAGGGAAAATCATAACAACTGTAACATTGAAACGTATAAACAACAATCCCAACCCTGGCCACATGTTCAATTCTTATATAGGTGGTGATTAGTCCCATGATCAACTATTTACCAAGAACCCACACATTTCTAATATCTTATATTCTAATCCAAAACATTAAGAAAAATTAGAAAAAAACTCTGATACCACGTTGTAATATCCCATCCTGGATCACCTTTAAGACGGTGGTTGGACAAATCACCACATGGCATCAAGTACAACGACCCATATTCCTGAGGCTATGGACTAACAGAGAGGTTACAAAGTTGGTTTAGTGGGGAATTTATACCCTCATAATCATAGTGGATCAATGGTATAATGATATATAAACAAAAATTAATAGTATAAGTAAAAAATAAGTGAGTGGTAGATAGAAAAAGAATAATATAATATCTGAATAAAAAATTTCCACTTCCAATTAACAAGAGTGCATGTATGATAGAATATACTACAATAGAATGTAGTCTGAATTTCAAAAGAAATGAAAAACCCAACAGTTGACTCCTTGATCATTTTGAGTTATAGCCTAATCCTATGCTCCCTAGCTCCCATGTACACAACACAACACACGTAATGATTCTAATGACAAGTGAGCAAGAAGATCTACATAGGTGACAAACAGGACCTGAGTTGGGTGTGAGATAAAAATCTCAGTAGGTTGGCATCTACTGTGTATAACCCTATCCATTACATGATATATAATGTAATTTAGTGTTACCTTATAGGCAAAAAAAATTAAAAATAATTTCATAATGAATAAAAAACAACCCACCAACATCATAAGGGGAACCTACAAGCTATACCTACTTCAACACCCTCTCCGGTTTCTATGTATGTGAGTAGATAATCCTACATTAGAATGGTTTAACAAATTCAGTGAAATATTATCTTTATAAGGATGAATAACTTAGAATATACCATAAACTTATGGACTATGTACTCAATCTAACCAAAATCTCAACCTCACGCATAACTGAAATCTCACTGTCAAGAATCATGGGATTGTGCATCTTACCCCTCGGAAATTCGACATAAACATATATTCTTCCTTTAGGAATTCAGAACTAGTTCACCTATCGCATAGGATTTATGAATAATTTCCACAAGACCCCACAGATCACCATAATCTATCCCTCATGAATAAATATATTCTCCCCATTGGGAATCATTTGACTGCTCATATATCCCTTGAGAATCTACTATAAACATATAATACTCTGTCTGGCATAAATTACCTGATCTCTTTTCCCTTAGGCAGTATGAAAGGACATGAACCAAGCCCTAGGGTGTTCACATAAATCAGGAGTCATATCCAGAAAAAACCAACATGAAAAATACTATCTAACCACCAGGTATCAATCACATTGATATAAGATAAGCTAAAAATGAAAAAATCACAATTCTAGTATCAAACATATTTTATTTATCCTTATAAGAAATAATGATCAATTCATAAAAAATTTCAATATATCACCACAATTAATTTCATTAATCTAGCTTCCTAATTATCATCACATTTATTTATACTTGTTAAATTAATCAGTCATACCTATGGTCATTAATATTTTAATTAACCAGACTTGGCAAGGTGATTCTACCATAAGAATTCACAAGATTCATTATTATGGAAATTCAAAAATATAAGAGCGTATTCAAAAAATTTATCCAATTTTGTAGGGATTTAAATTCAAAACATCTTTTTTTAATTAAATTGATGGTTGTGACAACTATCAGGTGGCCGTGAGATTCAATGTCTATTCCTACGGATCAAAAGGGATTAGATAGTGGTTAAAGAAAATAGATATTATAGGTTAACATTATTTATCCGATTTACCTAGTTGTTCCTGATTTATGTCATTATGATCAGACATATCACCTATTCTGTATATAATTTTATCAAATAAAAAATAATTTAGTTTATACCATCCACAACTATTGTTTTTAAATTATGAAACCACCATAAAGCATACTATTTTAGATATTCAAGTGATATCATTGAAACATTTTTCATAATGTGTTCTCATTAAATCATAACAGAAGGTGTGGTCTTACTACCATAAAAATATATATTTATGTTATTTCATGCAAATCATTTAAGGATTAAAATAGACCTTGTTAGTCCATTCGATTCAATTCATTCAATTTACTTAAACATTTCGAGGCAATTCATTTTCTAATGTTCAAGTGGAACTTTGAAGGTACCCAGGGAAATCATGGAAAATGAATACATGGAAATTAAATTTTATAAATAATGTGAATCCTTTAAGAGGTCCTAGGTCCATTAATATATTAGATTAGAGGTGAATGTATGTGAACTTATATAGTACATTTGTTTTATGATCTTTTATAATAAAAAATAGGAAACTGATTTCATAACTTCAATGAAAACCAAGTCTTAAAATGATTTATAACAAACCATAACATCTAGTCATAAAAAATAACATAGGAAATAAGGAAAGAAATCAGTAAAAGTATAATTGATACATTTTATCTTGAAGAAAATGAACCTATATTTGAGATGTTTTATTATTAAATAATGAAATTGTTCACAAAACAATTCATTTATCATAATTAATGTATAATTCATTAAGATTCTCAATACACATATACTAAACATAAAATCTGAATAATCATACTGCATTAATTAAAATATAAGGATGGTATGATAAGTAAATCGATTTACAATTCTCATAAAATTAATGGGAAAGGAAAGGGATCCTACCTCAATGAGAAACCATGTTTAAAACCCAAAACACAATTAGTTTGACTTTGAAAATGATCACTTCACCCTTTCAAAAACATGCATTAATATATATATTTATATATAACCATTAAACCTATGTACATATTATCCTCTTTGTGAGGGATAATGTATAAGGGGGATACATATATACATATGTATACATGTACTACTGTATGTGTGTGAAAGGATTTGATGATCCATCAAACAGTCGATCGATAAATTCAGGAACCTTAAAACCACATAATGACCCAAAGTAAAATATTTGATACCAAGAAGTGGATATAAACCTATAACTGAAAACGCGGTTGGAAATAATAACAAAATGAGAGACATAGCCTTCAACGATGATCATCAAAACAAGCATGAAGGATTCATGAGAGACCAACTGCATAACCTAACACCTGAAGAAACAATAAAATATGAATTACCCCTATACCTAGGGTTCATCCAAAGCTCACCGAGAATTAAGGAGACAAATATTGTCTGAACAAAGGGAATATAGTTGTGGATAAAGACTTACCCTAACTATTAGAATAGAAATAAAAATGAAATTATGTACATCACGATGCAACAGAGTGGGGATGGGAGGGGTTTGTCACATGACAGGGGAAGGGGGGGCATGGCACACATTAGAAGAAGGGGAAGGGGGAGATCCATCGGGTCTCCAAATAAACTATCCTAAATATAATATTAACAAAAAATCAACAATAACAGTAATAATAATAATAATATTATTATTATTAAAACTATTCTTTTCATTAATTTTTTTACTCTCCAGTTATTTTTATTTAATTTTCATTTAATTAATTTAATTTTGATAATTAAAATACAACAATGTGTTCCAGATATTGAAAAGGATTTATAAATATCTTTCTAAAAAACATCATATCCTGTAAACAAAAAATTCAATTTTCTTGGGTTTTTTCAGTTTAGAAAAGAGGTAAATCAAAAGGTAGGGAAACTACCTTTGAGTCGCCTACGACAATTTTCATCAAATTTTTCTCAGATTACATTTCTTACGAGAGGAACATAAGACTTATATTTTATTGAACTTGTATTGAACAAAATATTAATCTATACTAGAATATACATTTTATATTTTGTACTCATATATTCAGAAAGTTCTTTGAATGCTTTATCCTTATCACTAAAATATTAAATCATCAAAAAATAGAATTAAAATCATACTTCTTATTCTAAAATCGTTTATAAATATTTTCATATTGACTTTTCCCCCAGAAAAGAACAACTCTCCCAAATCATTATCTTGCCTATATACCATGAATGATGGGCCTACTTGAGTCCCTACAATTATTTATTCATCTCACACACATTTATTTTGACTTTATAAATTATAAATAATTTTTGGATGATTAATATTAACTTTTTCCTCACCTTCACTAATCAATATTTCATATGGAAATCCATATAATAAAATTTGTAATTTTATTTAGCATTAACTGAGAAAATAACAGTTGTATGTTTTCAAAACATTAAAGGGGTAATAGTTTATTTGGAATCAAGTCCTTCCACATGGGACTGCCCTATATGAACTAGTAAGGATTTATTACTTTAAATCTCACCACATTCAATATTATTAATTCAAACCACTGGATTCTATAATATTAGTATCTTCTGGTCTCATAAGAAGTTCCCAAATACTATTAATCTATATTTTATATAACACCATATTCATCACATATATCAATTCATTGTGAATTAATACTTATGAAATATAATTAGGTTCAATATGAGATATAACTTTCATATAATTTTTTATTCTTAAGATCATTCTCATCCACATAGGGGATTCTATTCTTCAAATTAAATTTTTGGTTTAAATTTAATTTTTAAATTTATATAACTTCAAAATTTTAGATTCATTGAAATTTTATTAATTTCTAATGTATTAAAATAATACTGGTTTATACTTAGTTTCACTACTTCTTTTGTAAAAATAAATACTCAAGTAACCCTGAGTCTATTTCTTAATTATTATATTAGCATAAGATAGAGTGGATCACATCATGATGGATCAATTATATTAGTATTTTTAAAGAACTAGATATAAATTATTCTCATACTATATTTGAAATAAAATAAAAAAATAAAAAATAAAATAATCTACATCCTTTAAACACATTCTAGGACTCATTATTTATATCCTAGGGAAATTAAAACAAATTAAGCGTGAGCTATAATGGTCAATAAGGATTGAATATAATGGAATCTATCATCTATCAATAGGGAATAATTAGTATCAAAAAATAAATTATAGAAAACAAATTCTATCTAATTAATGACATGAACATGAAATTAAACTATTAATACTATAAATATAATAATTTCACGGATAATAATAATTGACTTATCATTGAATGAAATTCATAATGTCATATATCATGATGAAATACTTATGTGAATATATTTTTAAATATGGGTAGGTATACACCAAAACTAATTTAATAAGGCTTGTCAACTGGGTTGCCTTATGATTTATATCAATGCATCGATGGCCTAACAATAATCAGGCCCAATCCATAACTTTATGTCCAATGCATTCTTCATATATTGAATGATCAATTGAATTCATAAACAATATCAATTATCATTAAATATCAATATTGGGTGATGAATATGGAATATCAATATTTACCTAGTCAATCAATTAACATTAAAAGTAAAACACTATTTCATGAAATTGTATACAGTTTAGGTAATAATAATACAAATGATACAATAAATATAGCTATGTTTGGAGAACGATGTTAAAAATAAAGTGATTTATTTATAAGAAATGTCCTAATAAATATATTAATAAGACATAAAATATGACCATATATTCATTAAAGATATATGTTTTATTATAAAATAAACTCTTTTGCATATAGAAGAAATTATAAGAGAAACATTTAATATAAATTTAAATAAAATAATTATAATTTTGAAAATATTTTGAAGAATATGTACATTTAAGAAAAATGTACAAAATCTACATGATAAATAAGGTTAACTTTCCGTTGAAAACTTTTCTTTCCCTAATTAAAGTATATAAGTGATTAAAGTATTAATGAAAACATGGGACACTATAAAATATCTACATTATATGAAATTATACCGGGCTTATGATAGATATATTATAAGATTACTACAATGAAAATATAATCCATACAATGTTAATAAAATTTTTAAAGGATAATGTCCAAATAGATCATAGAGGTCTAAAGTAGTGGACACTAGGAGCATCAGCTCAAACAAGACCTACACACTCTTGGTGAAGGGAACCAATGATGGATAAATAAATAAAAAAATTTCATAAGATGTCTGAAATCTAAAAAATGCAGAACTTTGTTTGTATCTGACCACATATGATGATTTTCACTTGGTTTCTAGTGATTTTATTAAATATATGGATGTTATAAGGTTCAAAAGTAGGAATGATTGTTTTATCCTATAGGGATTTATGAATAAATAATGAATATATTTACATTTAAGAACGACTAATGCATTGATCATGGAAAATCACAAGACCATTAGTGAAGGAATATGATTATTCTCTTAGAGAATCACCAAGGACCTATGAGCCACTAAATTAAAAAACCATGACCATTTGTGTAACGTACCAGTTCCATGTTCCACACAGAGGTGCCCCGTACCCAGTTGGTAAGATGGCCTTAAGCGCATTTTCCAAAATTCTAGAGGGTACTAACTAGAAGTGAGGGCCTTGGGGGTGATTGTGGGAAACCATGCCTTTATTGGAATAGTAATTCATTAGAAATAAATAGATAATAATATCAGAAGCATTAATATATTGAAATAAGTAAAAAGGGGAATGATGATAGTAATAAACAATTGGTGCACATATGTAAATGATGCATGATACATATGTTTAGGAAAGTATCCAAACAAGTCACAATGCTCGTATAAAGTACTAAACCGAAGTGTAATGATAAAAAATAAAATCCACCAGCATCATAAACATAGCTTGGTCCCATGCTATCCAGCTCCACAACAATCAATTACTTAAAATAGAAGGGTGCTTTCCCTTATCTATACATGCAGCAATATAATCTATTTGGGCCCAAAAGCATGACCAAAACAGGTTGTGAGATAAATCCCATTAGGCAACAACCCAAATATCTCTTCATAATAGTCAATGAATATATATGGAATGAAATAACCAAAATAATGTTGTAATCATGAAATTAATCAAAATTAAACAATCCTATAGTTTTTATCACTACTACAAAATCAGGCTATAACCACGATTTTGAACCGTGGCTATAGGCCAAAAAACTGTGGCTATAAGTTAGAGCCACGGTTCCCACAACCGTGGCTGGTATTGGCGTGGCTATAGGGTAAAACCTATAGTGAAGGTTCCCAACCATGGATATATCCCTTTAGCCATGGTTTGAATCGTGGCTATATCCCTATAGCCACGGTTCCAAACGTGGAAACAACCCTAAAGCCACGGTTTTCAACCTGTGGAATAGGCTAAAATCACTCATCTCCTAGAGCCACGGTTGCAACTTTGGCTATATACATAGAGACACGGTTAGAAACCGTGGCTGTAGACCTATAGCTACGGTTTAAAACTGTGTCTATAGGCCTACACATTCCGTAAAAAAACTCAACACTGTTCAACCGGTGCTAGGCCCTTGCATCCTCCCCACCACCCCTACAAATCCCCCCCACTATCTCCCTTACACCCCACCTGCACCTTAAATCCCCCCATGCACCCCTCCATCTACAGCCCCCCTTCCCACCCCTAGACATCCCAGACCTCCACTCCCCTGGACAGCCATCCCCCCCACCCTCATGGACACCCCCATACCCCCCCCCCCCAATACCCTGGACACCCCCCAGACCCTGGAAAAATCCCCCTGGATAGCCCAGATCTCCACTCCCCTGGACATCCACACCCACCCTCCTGGACAGATCCTAGAACCCCCCCAGATCCCCCCAGTCCAGCCCCCCTCCCCCCACCCCGCCTGTTTCCCCTCCCCCTTCCCCTACCCACCCCCACTTTCACCCCCTACCATCCCCCACTTGAACCCCCTGACAGTCCCCCCCGCCAGTTTCCCCCTGCCCCACTTGCCGGTCCCCTCCAAATAAAATTATACATGAACGATAATTACATAATAAGAATTAAACAAATGAAAATATACAAAAAACACATAACTACACTTACATGAGTCTCCCTATAAGAACAAGATTTCAAAGAAGTCTTTAACCAGCACAAAAGTACCTACTACACAAGGTAGAACATAGTAGTGCTCATCCCCCAAAATTATGGCAAAACAAAACATCTTAGAATATTCACAAAGAGTATAAATCAATAAACAAGAATAGTGAATCCCCCCTAAAGGACCCCCCTGGACAACCCCCCCTGCCAGACCCCCTGGGCAGCAGCCCCCTCGGACAGCTGCCCCCTAGATAGAAACCCGCAGCCCCGCTAGATAGCATCCCCCCTAGCTGGACCCCCTGGACAGCAGCCCCCCCTGGACAGCAGCCCCTTGGACAGCAGCCCCCCTAGACAGAAACCCATAGCCCCCCTGGACCGCCTTAGATAGTAGCCCCCACAGACAGAACCCCCCCTTCTGGCCCCCCGAGACAGCAGCCCCCCCCCAGGACCCCCTGGACAGAAACCTGTAGCCCCCCCGACCCCCTGGACAGCAGCCCCCCCTGGACCCCCCTGAACAGCAGCCCCCCTGGACAGAACCCCCCTACTGGACCCCCCGGGACAGCAGCCCCCCTACTTTGGAAGCTTCTTAAGGTTGATGTTGGGAGATGTTGGGTTTATCCAATAGAGACTTACAGAGATTCTCATAGTAGGGTTATAGGTTTCTTGTGTAAGATTTAGGAGGTGCAGTTGTGAGTTTTGTGTTGCTGTTTGGAATTATATGTCCTTTGATGATGGGTTTCAGCTGGGGGTGTTGCTATTTGGATTTTTCTACATGTTTTAGTACATGATACACTTATAGTGTGCATGGTGCAGGTTGGTTTTAGATTTCTACTTCGGTTGGTAATATGTTTTGGGTGCATTGGGGTTGGCTTTTTGGAGTTTCCTCTTTGTTTTGGATTACTATTGTAGGATTCTGGTTCTATCGATTGTCTAGTGTGGTGGATAGAGTTTGTGGTTGGTCTTCAGGTGGTGGTTTGGAGTAAGTCCAGTTGGCTTGTGCTCGGTTTCCCTATCATGTGTATTTTGGTTGTTGATGGTGTAGGTATTTATATGGTGGATGTTCTAAAATTCCCTTGAGACGTTGGATGATGTAGGTTGGGAAGCATGTTTCTTGTAGATGGGTGGCTCTCTTTCTAGGGTCGGTGCATGTTGACTATTTAAAATATTTGACTAAAACATCACAACTATGTTAGAAACTTTCAAAAAACATCATTTCTATAATTTTTTACACTTATTGGAATTCATTAATAACTATGAAATTTATAAAAATTGTTTTATTTTATTAGATAAGGTGACGAACGATGGTTCCAAAAAGACACCAATGTTAATTATCATGCTCCCCAAAAGAAGTTACTTAAACATTGAGATTAAAAACTCTAATTAAGGGTACTATCATTAGAACTATGACTCAAATAACCTACTTAGGAACAATTGAAAATTTAGATTGTTATCTATTTCATTTAAAATTAAATTTGAACAACCTTTATATATAAATATTTTAATAATACAAGATGCTCTTGTTCAAAAATCTGATGATATGGGAGGACATATACCAATCCCTATAGCACATATTATCTTTAAAATTTGTAATTTAGTTCATGTTTTAATTTCAAACAATTTCATTTAGCACATTACATCAATTATATATTTAAAACAATGGGAAGAATGTCACTATAAGTAAGTAACAAATAGAAAATTCCAATGTCACATAAGCCTGTAATACTAAATAGAGAAGGAATGCAATGCTGTAACTCAATATGGCATATAAACATATGATAAAGTTATAAAATCAAGCATTATATTTCACTCAAGGCACATAATCAAAACATAATGTAGTCTACCAATGTAACCAATTGGCACGAAATATGCATGTAATGTGAATTCCATATGTTCCTAATATGATATGTGTAATGCTACATCCTTTCCATATGAGGACAATTAGAAAATTACATAAATTCATAAATAAATACATAGTGGGAATTATAAAAATCACACAAGGGGAAATCATAACAACTGTAACATTGAAACGTATAAACAACAATCCCAACCCTGGCCACTTGCTCAATTCATATATATGTTGTGATTAGTCCCAAGATCAACTATTTACCAAGAACCCACACATTTCTAATATCTTATATTCTAATCCAAAACATTAAGAAAAATTAGAAAAAAACTCTGATACCACGTTGTAATATCCCATCCTGGATCACCTCCAAGACGCTGGATGGACAAATCACCCCATGGCATCAAGTACACCGACCCATATTCCCCAGGCTATAGACTACCAAAGAGGGTAAAAAGTTGGTTTAGTGGGAATTATATACCCTCATAATCATAGTGGATCAATGGTATAATAATATATAAACAAATATAAATAGTATAAGTAAAAAATAAGTGAATGATAGATAGAAAAAAGAATAATATAATATCTGAATAAAAAATTGCCACTTCCAATTAACAAGAGTGCATGTATGACAGAAGATACTACAATAGAATGTAGTATGAATAAAAAAAGAAATGAAAAACCCAATAGTTTACTCCTTGATCATTTTGAGTTATAGCCTAATCCTATGCTCCCAAGCTCCCATGTACACAACACAACACACGTAATGAATCTAATGACATGTGAGAAAGAAGATCTACATAGGTGACAAACAGTACCTGAGTTGGGTGTGATATAATAATCTCAGTAGGATGGCCTCTATTGTGTATAACCCAATCCATTACATGATATATAATGTAATTTAGTGTTAGTTTATAGGCATAAAAATTAAAAATAATTTCAGAATGAATAAAAAACAACCCACCAACATCATAAGGGGAACCTATAAGCTATACTTACTTCAACACCCTCTCCGGTTTCAATGTAATTGAGTATATCATCCTACATTATAATGGTTTAACAAATTTAGTGAAATATTTTCTTTATAAGGATGAATAACATAGAATATACCATAAACTTATGGACTATGTACTCAAACTAACAAAAATCTCAACCTCACGCATAACTGTAATCTCACTATCAAGAATCATGGGACTGTGCATCTTACCCCTTGGGAATTCGACATAAACATATATTCTTCCTTTAGGAATTCGGAACTAGTTCACCTATCACATAGGATTTATGAATAATTTCACCAGGACCCCACATATCACCATAATCTCTCCCTCATGAATAAATATAGTCTCCCCATTGGGAATCATTTGACTACTCATATATCCCTCGAGAATATACTATAAACATATAATACTCTATCTGGCATAAAGTACCTGATATCTTTTCCCTTAGGTAGTATGAAAGGACATGAACCAAGACCTCAGGTGTTCACATAAATCAGGAGTCATATCCAGAAAAAATCAACATGAAAAATACTATCTAACCATCAGCTATCAATCACATTGATATAAGATAAGCTAAAAAATGAAAAATCACAATTCTAGCATCAAACATAGTTTATATATCCTTATAAGAAGCAATGATAAATGGATAAAAAATTACAATATATCACACCAATTCATTTCATTAATCTAGCTTCCTAATTATCATCACATTTATTTAAACTTGTTAAATTAATCAGTCATCCCTATGGTCATTAATATTTTAATTAACCAGACTAGCCTAGGTGATTCTACCATAATAATTCACAAGATTTATTATTATTTAAATTCAAAAATATAACAGCGTATACGAAAAATTTATCCAATTTTGTAGGGATTTAAATTCAAAACATATTTTTTTAATTAAATCGATGGTTGTAACAACAATCAGGTGGCCGCGAGTTTCAATGTCTATTCCTACGGATCAAAAGGGATTTGATAGTGGTTAAAGAAAATAGATATTACAGGTCAACATTATTTATCCGATTTACCTGGTTGTTCCTGATTTATGTCATTAGGATTAGACATATCACCTATTCTGTATATAATTTTATCAAATAAAAAATTATTGTGTTTATACCATCCACAACAATTGTTTTTAGGTTCTGAAACCACCATAAAGCATACTATTACATATATTCAAGTGATATCATTGAAAATTTTTACATAATGTGTTCTCATTAAATCATAACAAAAGGTGTGGTCTTACTACCATAAAAATATATATTTATGTTATTTCATGTAAATCATTTAAGGATGAAAATACATCATGTTAGTCCATTCTATTAAATTCATTCAATTTACTTAAACATGTCGAGGCAATTCATTTTCCAATGTTCAAGTGGAACTTGGAAGGAACAAAGGGAAATCATGGAAAATGAATACATGGAAATTAAATTTTATAAATAATGTGAATCCTTTAAGAGGTCCTAGGTCCATTAATAAATTAGATGAGATGTGAATGTATGTGCACTTATATAGTACATTTGTTATAAGATATTTTATAATAAAAAATAGGAAACTGATTTCATAACTTCAATGAAAACCAAGTATCAAAATGCTTTATAACAAACCATAACATCTAGTCATAAAAAAATAACAGAGGCAATAAGGAAGGAAATCAGTAAAAGTATAATTGATACATTTTATCTTGAAGAAAATGAACCTCTATTTGAGATGTTTTATTTTTAAATAATGAAATTGTTCAAAGAACAGTTCATTTGTCATATTTAATGTATAATTCATTAACATACTCAATACACATATAATAAACATAAAATCTGAATAACCATACTGCATTAATTAAAATATAAGGATGGTATGATAAGTAAATCAATTAAGGATTCTCATAAAATTTATGGGAAAGGAAAGGGATCCTACCTCAATGAGAAACCATGTTGAAAACCAAAAATACAATTAGTTTGACTTTGAAAATGATCACTTCACCCTTTCAAAAACATAAATTAATATATATATTTATATATAACCATTAAACCTATGTACATATTATCCTCTTTGTGAGGGAACATGTACAAGGGGGATACATATATACATATGTATACCTGTACTAGTGTATGTGTGTGAAAGGATTTGATGATCCACCAAACAGTCGATTGATAAATTCATGAAACTTAAAACCACATAAGGACACTAAGTAAAATATTTGATACCAAGAAGTGGATATAAACCCTTAACTGAAAACGCGGTTGGAAATCAAAACAAAACGAGACACATAGCCTTTAGTGGTGAACATCAAAACAAACATGAAGGAGTCATGAGAGACCAACTGCATAACCTAACACCTGAAGAAACAATAAAATATGTATTACCCCTATACCTAGGATTCATACAAACCTCACTGAGAAATAATGAGGCAAATATTGTCGGAACAAAAAGAATATAGTTGTGGAGAATGACTTACCCTAACGATTAGAAGAGAAATAAAAAAGAAATTATGTACATCACGATGCAACAGAGTGGGGCTGCGAGGGGTTTGTCACATGACAGGAGAAGGGGGGGCATGCCACACACTGGAGGAAGGGGAAGGGGGAGATCCATTGGGTCTCTAAATAAACTATCCTAAATAAAATATTAACAAAAAAACAACAATAACAGTAATAATAATAATAATATTATTATTATTAAAACTATTCTTTTCATTTATTTTTTTACTCTCTAGTTATTTTTATTTAATTTTCATTTAATTAATTTAATTTTGATAATTAAAATAAAACAAATTGTTCCACCTATTGAAAAGGATTTATAAATATCTTTCTAAAAAACAACACATCCTGTAAACAAAAAATTCAATTTTCTTGGTTTTATTTAGTTTAGAAAAGAGGTACATCACAAGGTGGGGAAACTACCTTTGAGTCGTCTATGACTATTTTCATCAAATTTTTCTCAGATTACATTTCTTACAAGAGGAACATAAGACTTATATTTTATTGAACTTCTATTGAACAAAATATTAATCTCTACTAGCATATACATTTTATTTTTTTACTCATATATTCAGAGAGTTCTTTGAAAGCTTTATCCTTATCACCAAAATATTAAATCATCAAAAAATAGAATTAAAATCATTCTTGTTATTCTAAAATCATTTATATATATTTTCATATTGAATTTTCCCCCCAGAAAAGGCCAACTCTCCCAAATCATTATCATGCCTTTATACCATGCATGTTGGGCCTACTTGAGTCCCTACAATTATTTATTCATCTCACATACATTTATTTCGACCTTATAAAATATAAATAATTTTTGGATGATTAATATTAACTTTTTCCTCACCTTCACCAATCAATATTTCATATTTAAATCCATCTAGTAAAATTTGTAATTTTATTTGGTATTAACTGAAAAAATAACATTTTTATGATTTCAAAACATTAAAGGGGTAATAGTTTATTTGGAATCAAGTCCTTCCACATGGGACTACCCTATATGAACTAGTAAGGATTGATTGCTTTAAATCTTACCACATTCAATATTATTAATTCAAACCACTAGATTCTATAATATTAGTATCTTAAGGTCTTAGAAGAAGTTCCCCAATACCATTAATCTATATTTTATATAACACCATATTCATCTCATTTATCAATTCATTATGAATTAATACT
The DNA here is from genome assembly GCA_963277665.1 of Viscum album. Lineage (NCBI taxonomy): Eukaryota > Viridiplantae > Streptophyta > Magnoliopsida > Santalales > Viscaceae > Viscum > Viscum album. The sequence continues at coordinate 54,702,199 of OY728126.1, forward strand.
TATGAAATAGAATTAGGTTCAATATGAGATTTAATTTTAATATAATTTTTTATTCTTAAGATCATTCTCATCCACACAGGGGATTCTATTCATCAAATTATTATTTTTTGTTTAAATTTAATTAATAAATTTATATAACTTCAAAATTTTTGATTCATTGAAATTGTCTTAATTACTAATGTATTAAAATAATACTGGTTTATACATAGTTACACTACTTCTTTTGTAATAATAAATACTCAAGTAACCCTGAGTCTATTTCTTAATTATTATATTAGCATAAGATAGAGTGGATCACATCATGATGGATCAATTATATTAGTATTTTTATTGAACTATATATATATTATTCTCATATTATATTTGTAATAAAATAAAAAAAATAAAAAAATTAAAAATCTACATCCTTTAAACACATTCTAGGATTCATTATTTATATCCTAGGGAAATTAAAACAAATTAAGGGTGAGCTATAATGGTCAATAAGGATTGGATATAATGGAATATATCATCTATTAATAGGGAATAATTAATATCAAAAAATAAATTATAGAAAACAAATTCTATCTAATTAATGACATGAACATGAAATTAAACTATTAGTACAATAAATATAATAATTTCATGGATAATAATAATTGACTTATCATTGAATGAAATTGATAATGTCATATATCATGATGAAATACTTATGTGAATATATTTTTAAATATGGGTAGGTATACAACAAAACTAATTTAATAAGGATTGTCAACTGGGTTGCCTTATGATTTATATCAATGCATCGATGACCTATCAATAATCAGGCCCAATCCATATCCTTATGTCCAATGCATTCATCATATATTGAATGATCAATTTAACTCATAAACAATATCAATTATCATTAAATATCTATATTTGGTAATGAATACGGAATATCAATATTTACCTAGTCAAACAATTAACATTCAAAGTAAAACACCATTTCCAGAAATTTTATATGGTTTAGGTAATAATAATACAAATGATACAATAAATACAGCTATGTTCGAAGAACGATGATAAAAATACAGTGATTTATTTAAGAGAAATGTACTAATAAATAGATTAATAAGACATAAAATATGACCATATATTCATTAAAGATATATGTTTTATATTAAAATAAACTCTTTAGAATATAGAAGAAATTATAAGAGAAACATTCAATATAAATTTAAATAAAATAATTATCATTTTGAAAATATTTTGAAGAATATGTACATTTAAGAAAAATATACAAAATCTACATGATAAATAAGGTCAACATTCCGTTGAAAACTTTTCTTTCCCTAATTAAAGTACCTAAGTGATTAAAGTATTAATGAAAACATGGGAACCTATAAAATATCCACATTATATGAAATTATATGGGGCTTATGATAGATATATTATAAGATTAATTCAATGAAAATATAATCCATACAATGTTAATAATATTTTTAAAGGAGAATGTCCAAATAGATCATAGAGGTCTAAAGTAGTGGACACCAGGAGCATCAGCTCAAACAAGACCAACACACTATTGGTTAAGGGAACCAATGATGGATAAATAAATACAAAAAATTTCATAAGATGCCTGAAATCTAAAAAATGCATAACTTTGTTTGTATCTCACCACATATGATGATTTGCACTTGATTTCTAGTGATTTTATTATATATATGGATGTTATAAGGTACAAACCTAGGAATGGTTGTTTTATCCTACAGGGATTTATGAATAAATAATGAATATATTTACATTGAGGAAAGACTAATTCATTGATCATGGAAAATCACAAGACTATTAGTGAAGGAATATGATTATTTTCTTAGAGAATCACCAAGGTCCTATGAACTAGTAAATTAAAAAACCATGACCATTTGTGTAATTTCCCAGTTCCATGTTCCACACAGAGGTGCCCTGTACCCAGTTGGTAAGATGGCCTCAAGCGCATTTCCCAAAATTCTAGAGGCTACCTACTAAAAGTGAGGGCCTTGGGTGGGATTGTGGGAAACCATGCCTTTATTGGAAAAGTAATTCATTAGAAATAAATATATAATAATACCAGAAGAATTAATATATTGAAATAAGTAAAAAGGGGAATTATGATAGTAATAAATAATTGGAGCACATATGTAAATGCTGAATGATACATATGTTTAGGAAAGCAGCCAAACAAGTCACAATGCTGGAATAAATTTCTAAACCAAAGTGTGATGAAAAAAAATAAAATACACCAGCATCGTAAGACTTAGCTTGGTCCCATGCTATCTAGCTCCACAACAATCAATTACTTTAAGTAGAAGAGTGCTTTCCTTAATCTATACATGTAGAAATATAATCTATTTGGGCCCAAAAGCATGACCCAAACAGGCTGTGAGATGAATCCCATTAGGCAAAAACCCAAATATCTCTTCATAATAGTCAATGAATATATATGGAAAGAAATAACCAAAATGATGATGTAATCATGGAAGTACTCAAAATTGAACAATCCTATAGTTTTCATCACTACTACAAAATCCTGCTATAACCACGATTTTAAACCGTGGCTATAGGCCCAAAAACTGTGGCTATAAGTTAGAGCCACAGTTCCCACAACCGTGGCTAGTATTGGCATGGCTATAGGGTAAAACCTATAGCCACAGTTCCCTACCGTGGCTATATCCCTTTAGCCACGGTTTGAACCATAGCTATATCCCTATAGCCACGGTTCCAACCGTGGAAACAACCCAAATGCCACGGTTTTCAACCTGTGGAATATGCTGAAAGCACTCATCTCCTAGAGCTACGGTTGCAACTATGGCTATATACATAGAGACACGAATAGAAACTGTGGCTGTAGACCTATAGCTACGGTTTAAAACTATGTCTATAGGCCTACACATTCCGTAAACAAACCCAGCACTGTTCACCCGGTGCTAGGCCCTTGCATCCTCCCCACCGCCCCCTACAAATCCCCCCCACTCTCCCCCTTGCACCCCACATGCACCTTAAACCCCCCCCCCCCCATACACCCCTCCCTCTGTAGCCCCCTTCACACCCCTAGACATCCCAGAACTCCACTCCCCTGGACAGCCACCCCCCCACCCTCATGGACACCCCCATACACCCCAATACCCTGGACACCCCCCAGACCCTGGACAAATCCCCCTGGATAGCCCAGATCTCCACTCCCCTGGACAGCCACCCCCACCCTCCTGGATAGACCCTAGAACCCCCCCAGACCCCCCCAGTCCGGCCCCCTCCCCCCTCTCCCACCCCGCCTGTTTCCCCTCCCTCTACCCCTACCCACCCCCACTTTTACCCCCTACCATCCCCCACTTGCACTCCATGACAGTCCCCCCTGCCAGTTTCCCCCTTCCCCACTTGCCGGTACCCTCCAAATAAAAGTATACACGAACGATACTTACATAATAAGAATTAAACAAATCCAAATATAAAATAAACATCTAACTACACTTACATGAGTCTCCCTATAAGACAAACTTTTAAAGAAGTCTGGAACCAGCTCAAAAGTACCTACAACACAAGGTAGAACATAGTAGTGCTCATCCCCCAAAATTATGGCAAATCAAAACATATTAGAATATTCACAAAAAATAAAACTAAATAAACAAGAATAGTGAATCCCCCCTGTGGGACCCCCTTGGACAACCCCCCCCTGCTGGACCCCTTGGACAGCAGCCCCCCTGGACAGCAGCCCCCCTGGACAGCAGCCCCCCCAGACAGAAGCCCCTCGAACAGCAGCCCCCCATGGACAGAAACTCGTAGCCCCCTTGGACCCCCCTAGATAGCAGCCCCCATGGACAGAACCCCCCTGCTGGACCCCCCGAGACAGCAGCCCCCCCCCCCCCCCAGGACCCCCTGGACAGAAACCCGTAGCCCCCCCGACCCCCCTGGACAGCAGCCCCCCTTGACCCCCCTGGACAGCAGCCCCCCTGGCCAGAACCCCCCTACTGGACCCCTGGGATAGTAACCCCCCTACTTTGGATGCTTCATAAGGTTGAGGCTGGGAGATGTTGGGTTTATCCAATAGATACTTACCGAGATTCTCATAGTAGTGTTATAGGTTTCTTGTGGATGATTTAGGAGGTGCCGTTGTGATTTTCGTGTTGCTGTTTGGAATTATATGATCTTTGATGATGGGTTTCGGGTGGGGGTGTTGCTGTTTGGATTTTTTTACATGGTGTAGTTCAAGATACCCTTACAGTGTGAATTGTGCTAGTTGGTTTTTGATTTCTACTACGGTTGGTAATATGTTTTGGGTGCATAGGGGTTGGCTTTCTGGAGTTTCTTCTTTGTTTTGGATTACTATTGTAGGCTTCTGGTTCTCTCTATTGACTAGTGTGGTGGATATAGTTTGTGTTGGGTCTTCAGGTGGTGGTTTGGAGTATGTACAGTTGGCTTGTGCTCGGTTTCCCAATCTTGTGTATTCTGGTTGTTGATGGTGTAGGTATTTCTATGGTGGATGTTCTGAAATTCCCTTGAGACGCTGGATGCTGTTGGTTGGGAAGCATGTTTCTGGTATATGGGTGGCTCTCTTTCTAGGGTGGGTGCATGTTTACTACTTGGTGGGTCTATAGGTGTTGTATTTAGGATGGGTATTAGCTCACATTTGGATGAGGGACTGCTTGGGGATTCTTTAGGTTGTATGATAGGTTTGGAATGGGTGATGAGGGGCGCTTCGGATGGATGGTACTAGTTGACTTCTGGTTTTTTAGACTTTCATATGGTGGGGTGGTCCACTTTTATGCAAGGTGTTCAGATGGTGATTGATGGGGCCAGATGGTGGTCTGGGGATGATTTGGTTTCTAGCTAATATTTTGGGTGTTGTGTCCACTATAGGTGCATATTGTGGTTGGATATGGTGTTGTTTAGGGTTCTTGTGAAAGTAGGTGTTGGTGTAGTGGCCATTAGTTGCCATGGTTGTCTAGATTTCTTTCACTCTAGGCTTTGTTTCGATAGGGATGCTGGTCTGGTTGGTTGATGTTGGTTGCGGGGATGGGATGAGTGTTTTGCAAGGTGGTAGAGGGCTGGCATGAGTGTTTGGCTGGGGGGTGGTGGCTGGTGTGGTGATCCTTTTGAGAAGTAGGTGAAAATGTTGTAAATCCTGGATCAAGTTTATTGGGTCATGACTAATGGAATGAGACAATCATACCAAGGATGGCCCCGAACACTCTATGGTGCTGGGTTCTTCCACATTGACATGAGGCTCACATAGTTTACAATCTCCTTCTTACAGGGCTAAGATGTCTCCAGTTTCTAGTTTTAATCTCTTAGTCAATGAAACTAAGATAAAAAATGGTGATATATATCCCTTTTAGGGTTAATGGGAGATTATTGGAAAACCAAGTCACTCAAGTAATAAAAGGTTGTTTATGGGTTAAGGTGCTCAAAAAGATAATGGAGGCACCCCGTTCTCTGGTTGATTGGTGCTAGGATATTATGGTACATTGAAAAAGAATGATTATGTATGATGGATTACACATTTTAACATCATGTAGTGGGGATGTATCTATCATACAGCTTAACATCATGTGACAAGATGTTTTCCCCACAATTTAATTTTATGTGGTAAGGAAATTTTCCATGCAGTATAACATCATGTGGTAATGTAATTTTTTCTGATCTAAATGGTCCCCCTTATTATTATCCATATTATAAATCCAGGTTCCATAATCTCACATGAAAAATGATCAGTGGGAGAAATAGGGGAATATTAGGAATTTTGTTAAGTTGTGTGAGAGAGGTTTCAGATGGCATACTTCATAGGTCCAGTTCATATGATGTTTGGAGCTGCATTTTTATCATCTTACATATTGTGATTGAACCCATTATTAAAGATTTATTTTTCCATATTTATCCTATAATGGAAGTAATAATGTTTTATGTTTTTCTTGTATAAAATATACCTATGCAGGTCTAACTCGTATTTAGGGAGGGATCATTTTCCGGTTGATTGTTGTAAATAGACCCAAGATTTGAGATCCAATCAGACCCAAATATCCTATAATGAATGTAATATAGCCAAATGAAGTTCTTTAATGGGAAACTATCTATACAAGTCTTCCCTATACATAGAGAGGGGCATTGTTCCCATTAATTATTATAGCTCGACACGAGATTGGAGATTTGGGTGTCACTCTATATCCTGTGATAACATAAATAAATCCACATATAGTTCTTGAATAGGAAACTATCTATGTAGATCTGACCCATATGTAGAGGGGGATAGTGTTCCTATTTTTTTTTCAACTGGACAAACGATGGGAGCTTCATGCATCACTACATATCGTTTGATGATTGGAATCAAACCACACACAGTTATTCAAAAACCATGTAGTTTAATGTCATACATAAAGGATGTAGGTTCAAAATGGAGATTATGGTAGAAAAATTCATACTGATCAGGGTCAGCTAAAACTACAATTTCATTAGATGTTACATCAGTAAAATCATTTTTTGATAGGGTAAAAGATACAATGTCGGTTCAAAATGGAAATCTTCCATCAATATTCAAACATATCCAGTGAGAGGGGCCAGTTCAACATTTTTTATTTCATATTAATCATCATATATTTTATCACTATATTTGAATCTCCTATGATATTTAGGTCATATATTATCAGCTATAGTGCCAGTTCCAAGATAGAAATTAGGGCTTCATAATCTATCTAATTATTTATCCATCCATCAGATAGTGAGAAAGAGTATAGAAAAAATACTTTGTCTAGAGAAAGTAATAAAATCCCTAGACATACACAGATAATCTTGGGTTTTCCATACTTTTTTTGATAGGACTCTGGGAGGTAGAAAAGAAATACATATCATATGTTCGGGGAGATTCATGGGAATTGAAAACCTTCTAATCTTGAAGTTTTATTTCTAGTAGTATACTTTCATGGGAAGGATGTGTTCTTTCCAGCAGCCTTTTGGGTTGCAGTAGCTATTCTGGTGTGAGTGGCTATGAGGGTTGGGTTTTGTTTGGTGTTGGGTGGATGACTACAATTATTGGTTTTTAGGGGAGCAATGTTGTGGTTGGGTGGTCGGTGGATGGTTTGTGGTTTTGTAAGTGTACATGAAGGTGGGTTTGATTTTTGGTGATTATTTTAGGTGAGATGAGTGGGTTTTTTTAGGGATTATGTGATTCTGAAACTATTAACTTTTGGTGAACAATACCAACTAATATTGGGTCATATTTCATAGGAGGGGTGAGGGATTTTAGGATCTGGACCTTCAGTGCATATTCAAGGAAAAGATCATTCAATGTCCATAATAGATTCCCAAGATCATGAAAAGAGAAAAAGAATTAGATACAACATATCTAATATAGAACCTGAAATATATTACATCAATCTATAGAATAAGATTTGGGGTAAACATATTTTGAGGCCCTGTAATATGAAATATTCAAAGGAACAAACCTATATTTTAAGGTACTATAGTTCTTGCACAAAACATAGTGGTTTCAGTATCTAGTGAAATTACTCAACCATAGAATATAGAATAGAAATATGTTTTTATTATCACTCATTATGAAAAAAAGAATCAATAGCCTTTTACTGAAGAACATGTTAAAGACAATGATAAAAGAAATCCTCAAGATCAACTAGTAGTATTTGACACTAAAATGATAGTTCAAATCCAATCAATTTTTATCATAAATGATTACATATACATAGAACTGTTTAAAAATCTGAGGGAGTGAAATTGATAAAACTGAACTTTTTTTTATATTCAAACTCAATTTCATGGTATAACACCACAAATCTATCGAATTTCCCTAGTGTTAACCTGAAAACACATTTTACTAGATTCATGTTTAGGTTGTGTAACTAAAACTTGTTAAATATTGTTTAAAGATCTTTGAAATAATCACATCTCGATTGAGATTTGATAACCATGTCATTAATAAAATCTTTCATCTATTCTTTCTAAGAAGGTATTAATGATATAATGTTTGTAGTGTTGGTATATAGTTTCATCATTATTTAATCCTAAGGCCATGACCTAAATGGTGTGGTCTGGATTGCAGGTGGCTGGGGGCTGGTGCGGGCTCGAATGCAGGTGGAAGGGGGCTGGAATGCTGGTGGAAGGGGGCTAGTTTCAGGTGTTGGGGGGATAGTGCGGGATGATTCAAAGGTGGCAGGGGGGATGTTGCGGGCTGGAACATTGGTGGCAGTGGGCTGAAATGAAGGTGGAAGGGGGCTGGTGTGGGCAAGATGTGGCTAGAGTAGGTCCAAATCACGGCATTATCGTGGAGTGACCGCGGTGTGACCGCGGCGTGACCGCGGTGTGACCTCAGCGTGTTGGCCCGGTCGAATGAAATCCGCGGGGAAGAAACCATCAATAATGGACTCCATGTGACCCAATATCACCATCCAACCCACCATCAACCTCAAAAGATCAAAATATAACAAACCATCTAGAATGGACTTGAACCTCAAAAAATATATTTATGAGGTAAACATCCAATTAATTCCCCACATTTCAAATCTATGCAGTCTCATTCAAATTACATTCCCTAAAAATTATAGTTTTAAATATATTAGAAAATTAAAAAAATTATAAGCCTTTACATTAAGAACGAACAACACATAAAAGATGTGTTAAAAAATCTTTTTATATATTTCCATTAAATGAAAATAGTCCCTTGGAAAACACACATCTCATGATCAAAGACTATTTAGAAAAATATAATTGTAATTTCCTACTTTAAAACCTTCTAAAAAACTTTTTTTGAATTATGTATTTCAAAACACAGAGACGATTCTAATATTCAAATGGTTTTCAAAAAAATCATTGAAAATTCATTTTTCAAATAAAACTAGGCAAGTTGGCCTAGAACCATGTTTTTAAAACACACAGACACTAGAGATTCAAAAATGGAACATCCCCATGTTTCTATTAAAATTATCCCAAAATCTATTTGGAAATAAACTCTTCAAATTTATGGAACAATCCTTTCAAACTCATTTCAGAATATTTTGAAATAACATTAAAACCATACCTTTTCATTCATTATTTTTAAAACCATTTTTAAAACAATTTTTAAAACGTTTGAAAGATAACCCATAACATTAAGAATAATGATAGTAGACAAACTAACACAATTGGGTCATTGTCATATAACAATGAGAGACAAAAAACAAGTACATAGGTGCTAAAAAATTATCCAAGTAGGGGATACAATCAAATAAAAAGTATAAATTCTCCAAGAATACCCTAAATAAGATCCTAATTTTATGGTATCTCACTAAAGGGATCTAAAAATGGGCTTTAGGGTGACTTGGAATATCCCTAGGTAGAAATGGCACTATGGTTAATGAAATTTTGAGGAAGCTCACTCAATATTCCTTGGGATCTCCCATTCCCTTGGGCTCTCTTTGCCCCAACCCCCCATGAGATCTCTCGATACTATGGATAATTTAACCTCCATATATTTTTTCAGATTCATGGACAACAACCATCAATAAGTAAATATTCTAGTTTAGTGATTCAATTTCCTAAGACACCTATACCCACACCCAAGGGGTCCTATGACAAGCCGAAAGGATGTGAGTACAAGTAAATCATCACATAAATCAAATATAAATAATTTTAAATAACTCATGCCTTACCTCCTACAACCTTGCAAGGAAACAACCCCATTTACATAGAATCATAAGTATCATATAAATATTCATCTAAAATAAAAATACCCTCATGGGATCACATGAAACCATGGTTATAAAAAGAATCACATGGGGCTCAAGAAGGTTTCAAACCATTTATGAAAACTCATTTCAAAAAAAATTTCAAACATGCCATTTTCCAAAACATGGTCATAATTCCAAGACAACAGACCCTATTTGAAATTAATCCCAATAACCTCTAAGGAAAAAAATTAAATTACATTTTAAACCCAAATGGGAAGTCAATATTTCCTTTTAAAAAAACCTTTGAAAACATTAAAATTTGTTAATTAGTTTCAAAACATTATTCACATGGGTTGACACACCCCATTAAAATAAAGAAACCCATTTAAATTATTTAAAACATTAATCACCTCAAACACTTACTTTCAAAAAATTATTTTAGGAAATAAAACCACGAAAAACCTTAAGTCGGTGCTCACCACTAATTCTGAAACCAAAATCATTCTTTATAATCAGTTTTCAATTTTTTTATAAACACTTAGCATGGAATATAATTATTTTCCAAGGTTTAAAACAATTTCAAATCCAATTTCACACATCAATGTTCATACAGATATAAATATCATCAGTAAATAAGAATTTTAAAATCAATAAGCATATAATGGAATTAAATATAATGATATATCAAAAAAACAACTATCTCAGTTCAATAAAAAAACTGGATATTTTCTCTGTCGATGGAAAACACTCTACCAAGCCACAGAAGGTCCATATCAGGTAATAAAAATAAAAACCCTACAAGATTAAATCCACCCTAATTATAATTTCAATCCCCATTACTTCTATGGTTCTTTGGAGTAACGTAAATCAGTAGTATAGTAGAGATAGAAGAGGGTGTGAGGCTTAGAAGAACATATCAGGAGAGAAATCATTTAAAACCAAGGGAATGTGGCATCAAATTAATGGAGAATATACGAGACACCCTTGTGATAGGTTCATGGTATATTTTAATGATAGGGATGTTAATAAGGGTTTTAAAGGTTAAAATAAACCAAGATATTTTTCACATATTTCAATTTAAATGAATCTAGTCATGTCAAACAGTTTTTCCACCCAGTTTATCAAATCGTGCAAAATCCATTTCGTTGAAAAAAACCAAATCACGTGATTAATTTAGGACTCTTAATGAGTGGAAATATTATTATCCAACCATGAATAATAGAATTTTAAAATTAAAGAGATGATTTTCTTTCTTGCTGCATGGCCTATAAAAAGGTGGAAAGTCATTCTCCTGCACTATCAACCCCAAATAAAACTACATAGTTTCCGAAAGGACATGCATGGTTTAAAAACCCTGTGTGATGCCCATGAAATCCTAACTATGAATCTTTAAAATTAACTACACATAAGGGTTAATTGGTTCCACATAAGGGTATTTTCACTGTTTACCTTAAACTATGTTCCCTATCAAAATTCTATGTTTTCTATGTTTCAGGGTAAAAATTCCCAAAAACATGAAATAAACCAGAATAAAATAAAATAATTTAAAAAAAACTATAGTGACATGGTGGGTGTCACGCAATAATAGATACCACCGACCTATACATATTCTTCACATACAATCCTAGTGTGGGGCCCAAGGACGATCAAGTAGTGAGTACAGGAATTCAAAGCAGAATTCCTGGAAAATGAAAAAAAATGGTCACATGTTCACCCACAATCAAGGGAATGTTATAAAATATCTAAAAACAACCCAATAAAGAACAAAATTAGATATAATCCATTAATAAACTCTCACTCATGATCGAAAACCTACCTAGAAGGGAAAAACTAGAAACAAATATATATTCTCACTAATTAACGTCATTGGGACACCCTAAAATAGTCCCACACCTTTAGGGAAGACACATACAAACTCCTCAACAACAATAAAGAATACCAACACTATAAATAATATAAAGGAAAAATTCTTCACTAGACACCATCAATGCATCTTAAGGTACCTAGATAGATCCCTAACTAACAAAGGTACACCCAACAAATAACTATACTATCTTTACCAGAACATTTTTTGGAACATAGGGTGAGTAACTGAAATATTTTAATACCGTTTTTCTTTAAATGAGGAATTATTACACACTAATTTCACCAAATATCATAGATTAGAGTGACCAATCCTCCTGAAAAATCCTTGATAATTCCACACCCAAAACCATGGGGAACCCCATGCTTCATGAAACCAGTGAAAAAAGTCATACCTCAATCAACCTGCTCATAGGGTAGGAACCTATTATCCCAAAGAACCCAAGGGTTATAATAAATAATCATATAAAGAGTAACTACAACCTGAACCCACTCATATATATTTTGATATCTAAGTGGTAATGAACTAAATCCAAAATATTTTTCATGCACAAACAATCTATGGAGGTCAACTATAATCATACATAATACATGAAATTAAAAAATACCAAGGGATACTGATTTCCCATCGGTGCATGAAACCTAGCTAAATAAAAAGTGATTGAATCAAACTTTCATCTTCTATTACATTCCCTATAAATTGTTCCTCAAGAGAAACCTAACACCGAAACACAATTGCATGAAGAGCGATAAGTTTCTACCTGAAAAAGGTGAGACCACTGAGCAGAGGTCTTCGGGGAGGAGGGTGCCCCTTTGGGAGAGTTCGTCAGGGAGGGGGGTGCCACTATGAGAGTGGGTTGCATGGTGAGATCGTCAGGGATATAGTCAGGAATATGATACGTCATCGGGGAGGAGGGATGCACGGTGATATGGTTGCGAACCGGGGGAGGAGGAGGATGGCTGCAGGGAGGAGGAGACACCATCGAGGAGGAGGGTTGCACGGTGAAAGGGATGTGAATCGGGGGAGGAGAGGAGGGCTGCGGGGAAGAGGAGACGTCGTCGGGGAGGAGGGCTGTGTAGTGTGTGAATCGGGGGAGGAGGAGGAGGGATACAGATCAGGGGAGGAGGAGGAGCCCGATACAGATAGGGAAAAAAATTATGCTCGCTGATTTAGCCACAAAGATGGATTTTAACCATGGAAATATAAAAGCTATAGCCACAGACCTATAAAACCGTGGCTATAGGTCCGTGGCTACACCCCAAATTTTTAGTAGTGCATTGAATTCATTTTTATTGATCATGTAAGAAGCTAACTGAAAACATGTATCCCTCAGGCAAGTACTCAGAGCTTAACCCCTCTAGTTCAACCAAACAATCCCGAGAAATCATTTGGGATGTACTAATTGTCTATCCCATCCATATCAGCTTTAGAAAATACTCTCTAAGGAAGCACTCACAATCAATTCCCCCTATGGTCTCGTATCGGTAACTACAGACACTATGATGAAGCACTCAGCACCCAATTCCCCATGTGGTCTCAGAACGTGGAACTATAGACACTCAGAGGGAGAACTTATGTCCACCCCCTATAATTTCATAATGTAAAATTTAACATAAACTATGTAGAAGCCCTCAACATCTATTATCCCTATGGTCTACTACACCCGGTTCCCACAGCCATGTGTAAGTCAGTCGTGCACAATGATGTTAAATAGCCAGAATAAAGCATTATAACTACATGGATAACAGAATTCAAGAACTATTTGGATAAACCACTAGAAGCATATAACAACATCAGATATTATTAATCCATTATAACAACACTAGGCATGGAAACCAAACAGCTTAACCTACAATGCCAAACCAAATGGTCAATATCAGTACAATCACGGGAAACACACCAGAAACATGGAAAATAACCCAATTGACAACCAAACAACCTTTACTGAGGAACACAAGATATAGAAGGCATTGACATGTCCAAGATCCATAAACACAGAATACCCCGTTCTGGGGTATTGGGAAATTTTTCCCAAAATATTCAATGATTAATTATGGAATGGCACAAACAAACTATCTCAACCTTGTATAATCGATATTCTTCGGCCTCAACCCATGAATTGACCTAGAATTTGGAATATTTACAAAAATTTCAAACATTATCAACACATGATATCTAACTAAAGAGGAGAAATCAAGAGAACCATCAATAGAAGAAGGAAGAACTCACCATGTTGTTTCCAATGAAAGTGATGATGATTGATTCCAGGAACAGACAGTGGGTCGGTGGCTAGGACTAGAATCGTCCCTCCTGATCATTCCTTGATGATGTGGGGATAGAAGAAGATAAATATGTGGATGAGACACGACCCTGATCCATTTAATTAAATAAAAGAAAAAGTACACGTCATGTATTTTAAAAGTATACAGCATGTATATGCCTTTAATGGGCCACGCTTTAGTTGGTCTCCAAGTCACCCCACATGGCCATGTACTCGGCCCTTACATGGCCAGTACACGGTCACCCACGGCAACCAGGTACATGGCGTGTACTCCTATGTACATGGTGTTTACTCTTTAGATTTCCATATTGTCCTATTTTCCTCATAAACAACAGAAAATAAAACTCATACCTGAAAAGATGATTTGGGTTCTTAAAAAATCCCCCTTAAAGAAATTCCTCCTCGAATTTCCCTAGAAACGCATCATAGAAGAGTAATACTCAATCAACTCCAACCACTATGATTGTACGTCGGTCTCCCTCTCCCAAGTCTTGTCCAGTACTCACCTGGGATGTCATAGAACTCGTACAAGAGGAACATACTAACCATAGAGAACCCTTTCACTCTGATAAACAATGTAGATAGGATGATCCTTGAATTATGCTTCCTATTACAGCTCAAACTCCTCAGGTTGGAAAACAAGAGATGGGTCTAAGAAGTAACATCATAGTTGAGAAACATGGAAGATGTAATGCATAGCCTAATACCCATGAGGTAAAAAAACTGATAGGAAATCAGTCTAAATCCCTCGAAAACCTCAACCATTCTAACATATCTCGGTGAAATATTTCCCTGTATCAAAATACTATAGTGTCCCAAGCTCAATGTGACACGTAGAAAAACCTGATCTCCAACATCAAAATCTAGTGGTCATCTGCGTCTATCAACATACTACATTTGTCATGACTGTATAGTATCCATCCTCTTCTGAATCCACTCTATCTCCTTCGTGGCCTCTAGGAAATTATGAGGTCCCAGCATAGCTGTCTCTTCGGTTTCCATCCACGTATGGGATATCGACATGGACCACCGTACAAATCCTTATAAGGATCCATCTAAATAGTTTCATGAAAAGTATTACTGTAGGAAAACTCTCCAAGTGGTATGTGATATTCCTATGAACCTCAAAAATATAAGACACATGTTTAAAGCATTTCCTCCAGCACTCTAATTGTATGCTCAGATTGGCCATCAGTCAGGGGATGATATTCTATATACAGAAGTACTTGGTTATCCAAATCCCCCAAAAATCTATACAAGACCCATGTTGTAAAATGGGTATCCCTGTCTGAAACGATGGAGTGCAGAACTCCATGTAGACGTACAATCTCGTGGATGTAAAATTTTCCCAGCTCCTCAAAAAAGGTCTCCATGATCGGTACGAATTGAGAAACCATCATACGTCTATAAATGAAAACCTAAACAACATCATTCCCTCAAGTCGATCTCAGTAAATCTGTCAAAAATTCTATCGCGACATCATTCCACTTCCACTTAAGAATGGGTAACTACTACAAAAGCCATGCTAGTCACTAATGCTTTTGAATCACCTGCTAATAGTTGGAACCCCTCATGAAAAAAACTAGAAACTCCTCTCTTCTTACCGGGCCACCAATAATGACAGTGTAGATCTTGATACATCTTGGGGACACTAGGATGAACATCCCAAACTGAGGAATGAATGTCCCATATCAGTTCCACACATATGTCTGCTAACACCCATACATGTCCATGTATACATTGTATCTCATCCCCACCAATGGTCCATCTATGAATAGGGTCCTCTCCTAACACACTCTACAATAGAGCTAGTCCTTCAGAATCAGATAGCTTCCCCATATGCATTCGATCATGTAGAGTATAGGTAACAACCACATAAAAAAGAAAGGTCTGCCCCTGTCGGTCATGCACCTCCAAATGCATTTCAAAGAGAAAAGTAATAATCCACCACTCACGGTTGGCCTCCTGAACTTCCTATATCTATGTCCTCCTATTCAACGCATCAGCTAAAAAATTTCCTTTCTAGGTGTGTAGGCATGATCAATGTCAAAATACGAAAGGTACACAACCGACCTTCACTGTCTCAAATTCAGATAACACTGTGTAAAGATATACTTTATACTTTAGTGGTCGGCGAAATCAAAAAAATGCTCTCCCAAAAGATAATGTCTTCAACATTGCAGAGCATAAAAAATTGTATCCAACTCATGATCCTAGGTTAGGTAATTCCTCTCATTTGGCCTCAACTGCCGGGACCCGTATGAAATGACACATTCTCCTTGTATAAGAACAGCCCCTAGCCCGATACCTGATGCATCATAGTCAATAGTACAAATATTTCCTGGCTCTGGAAAAACTAGTATTAGTGCTGATGTCAACATTTTTTTCAACTCATGAAAGGCTGACTCAAAATAATCTAACCAAAATTAATTCTCACCCATATTTGTCAAGCACGTCAGTGGTGCTTCTAAGTGCATAAAGTCCTATATGAAACGTCTATAGTAATAATCCAGCCCTAGAAAACTTCTCATCTCAAAGATTTTCTTAGTACTCTCCTAGTAAACTACAACATTCAATATCTTGGGGTTTACTAATACTCATGTCTCTAAGATAACATGACCCAACAAGTGAATCAAGTCCATCCAAAAGAGGCATTTTGAGAGCTTAGTATAGAACTGATGCCCTCTCAGTTACTCAAAACGATATCAATATGTGTGTAATGGTTGTGTAAAGTGTGAGAGTACGCCATGTTATCATCCACAATAACCACCACAATCAAATCCAAGAATGGATGGAACACTTGGTAAATCAATTTCATGAATACTATAGGCGTGTTCGTGAGACCGGACAACATAACCACATACTTGTATAGCCTATACCTGCTCTGAATGGACATACGTGGTATATCATAAAGTTTAAAAAGAAATAAAAGATTACCAGATATCAAGTCAATCATCGAGAACACCCAGGATCCATGAATCTGATCAAAGAGATCATTGATCCTCGAAAAGAGATATTGGATGCTTACCATCAACTGGTTTAGCTACTAATAATCCACACAATGTCTGAGGGTACAATCTGCCTTCTTTGAAAAAATGAAAGGAGGCCATATGAAGAAATATTAGGTTAAATGAAAACCTTTTCCTAAAACTCCTCCAAATACTTCTTGGGATCCTATAACTATAGTGTAGCCATCCTATAAGGCAGAATGGACACCGATGCCGCTCTGGGCATGAGCTCAATAGAAAAGTCCACCTCTTTCTCTAAAGGAAAACTCAAAAAGACCTTTTTAAAGACATCCCTAAAATGATAGAACACTAGAGGAAATTGAAACGGAAAAGTACCTCAGACATCCAAATGTAGACTAGAATTTTTGGCTATAACTCATCCCAAACCATGATCCTTGGGCCCCGCTCTTCTCACCTGGGCATCCCATTCGACCTTGTGTAGAAATAATCTTCCTTTCAGTGACGTCAAACTCACCATACAGTGATAGAAATCCATGAATTCTTAGAAGGGAACTAATCAGTTCATTTAGAGAATGACATCATAGCATGTCATCTCTAAGATATAAGTTTCATATAAGATGTGACTCCCATAAACATTAAGATATAACTCCTGGAACTAAAATAGATTAGTTTTTATCGTCCCCAATGGAGTGTACAACGTCAATAAATCAAAAGAATTAATTATACCAAGAAGAAGGATCTCCGCAACAAAAAAATATATGACACTATGGTAAGTCCACATAACAAAAGGTGAAGAAGCAAAAACTGAGGAAATTAGAATCATACATCAAACTGTATAGGGTCTATGATCCTGTGTCGGCTGGGTCTGATCAACTGCAAATGTCTGGCCTGTACTGCGGCCCTGTGACACTTCCTAACCACCATGAGTAGATTCACCAGGTTGTATCTGAATTCCAGTCTGTTTCCTACCACGACCATGACCTCCACCGCATCCTAAATGAATAGAAGAACTCCAGTTTCCAGATTGAAGAGAAATTTTTTGTCCAACTTTTGAACATATAGTCATAGTAAAACTCTTATCACTAGATTCTGGTGAAAAAATGATAGAAATGATGAACATGACCTATCTTGCTGCAAGACCAGAACTCCACTAGTTCTCTTAGGAAATGTGGCCTCGTATGCCAGCTCTTCCCACACTAGCAGCACTCCACATGGCTATTAGAGGAAGTATCACACTTCCTTGGGTCCCCACGTGTAGACTCCCAAAGTTTCTTACTACTATCATTAAGAAGGGGTACCATCTCTTGATGCCAATCCCCCTAGCTCACATCTCTAGAATATCTCATATTGTGCTATGTGATCAGCACCTGTTTGACTATAGAGGCGATGGAAGTCTACCTGAAGATGTTCACTAGAGATTGGTTTCCATTCGTGAGACCATCCTCAAACATCCATTATAGAAATAAGTCATCAGATCTTCGAAGTTGCGTGAAGTGATTCAACTCTGTGAAATGAAAAGAGTACTCCATGACAAAGAGATTCCCTTGTTCTAGACTCATGAATACTCAGGATTGATCATCCCTCAAAATCTTTATGTAGAAATAATCATTGATGGTATGATGGAACTCATCCTATAGTATAAACTGGTGGTGTCCTACCTGTGAGATCACATCCCACCATCTCTTGGTGGAATATCAAGGCATATACATAGAGAGATTCACCATTTTCTCTGGAGGCATCTCCAAATGCTCAAAAATTGAAAGCAATATCTCTAACCATGACTCTACATCCCGAGGTCCTACTTCCCCTGAGAATGTGGGATGATGATGCTGATGAATGACCCATTTCAACTCCTCCATATATGGTAGAGGATATAGTACTCCCTATAAGGTTTGTATGAACCTTATGAAGCCTTCTCAGAGCTATGCATCAACACCTTTATCTAGAATAATGGCTGGTGCCAAGATAAGCACAATAGGAGGATCTTCTGGCAGTTCCTAATCTGCCATGTCCGGTTTCTAATCACTACCCTGTAACTGGAGTACAACCAGAGGATATATCGGTGAAATGACTGTGAAAGGTCAAATGAACAACTATGATCATGATTATCAATGACTGAAACATTTATGTGAAGGAAAATAATAGGAGATATAAGACATTCAATATTTCTAAAATTTGGCTAAATAGTGTGTATGTCCCCTACATGGGGTGTTCCTTCAGCATTTCACATGGCTATGTACTCCTGCCAAACCTGGTCATGTAACACCTCAGACACACGACATGTTCTCCCATGACATGGCATTTAATTGATTCATGTTCCCTTGCCCATGTTCTTATACACGACTTACCCCCATGGTTTACCTAGAGAAAGACTGCACATCATGCTTGTTTCATACATGGCGTGTACTAGAACGAAATTCATTAACCCATGTTATTAGTCTCACAGCTGGTTACCTGATTGACTCTACACAGTGTTTTTGGGCCAGAAATGATGGGTGCTAACTACCCATAATCTACCTGTGTTGTTGGTGACATGGTTGGACACGTGGTCTAAACACACATTGTGTACTTCTGGTTCATGGCGTGTTCCAAAAAGGATTTCTTAACCCCAAGTTTCTTCCCGCATAGCCAAAGACACAGTTAGAGACTGCATGACATGTATATACAGAACACGACGTGTACTTAAGAAATAGTTCCTTCCCAAATAGAAGGATACATGGCCTGCATTAAGCAATACACACTGTGTATTTAGGTTTTTCTAAACAGTATGCCTCAGAAACAACCTCGAAACCCAGAAAACACTGAAATGAACATTAAAATGCAGTATTCCGATCCGTGGGGGCCCATAATCCCTATGCATAAAAGCTAATAATATTAAACATGTCATGTTCAAAGAAATTACTATGAAATGGTCCACCTAATTTTGATCCATGAGGGCCCCTAACATCTTAGGGACCAAAGTGTGGAATTCATTCAAGTGAACTTTAATCAAGTAATACCCTATCAAATAATAGTGATCATATCACTGCATCTATTACAACCACATGCATATTTATAACAGCATCCATCACAAAAACATGAAATCAGTAATGTACCCTTAATGGGATGGAATGAATGCATGACATGTGATCTCTTGGAAGTGACTATATGATGCATGATATGGAATACCCTCTCTTATCGGGTTACAATAGAAATAAAACCCCAATAATATTAACAGCAAGAGTACAAAACATGTGAATCACACAATGGTGAAATCAAATCATCAGTAATAATTTCAAAACCAAAAAATTGCAATAATTTAGGTATAATAGATTTTCCTTGTACACATGTTTTCTAATCCAAGGAATAACTTATTAATAATTACCTATATCATCCGATACCTGAATATTGGCTCCAAAAATTATGTCAAGAAGAAAATAATTACAATGATACCACTTTGTAATGTCCCAGTTCAGGGTGCCACCTCGAGGTGCCTCGTACCCAGTTGGTCACATTGCATCAAGTGAATTTTCAAAAATGTCAGAGGCTGCCGACTAGCAGCAAGGGCCTTGGGTGCGATAGTGGGGAAAATTTACCATCATTGGTAGAGTAATGACGTATAAAAAACAAATAAAAATAGTGGAAGTCGTAATAACATGCAATAAGTAAAAATTAGAAGACTGATTATAATAAACAATAGGAGAACATATATAAATGATGCATGATACATATGTCTAGGAAAGAATCCAAATAAGTCAAAATGTTGGAATATAGTACTAAACCAATGTAAAAAAATAAAACAAATAAACTCCAACAGCACCGCAATCCTCATATTGGTCCCATGTTCTCCAAATCCACACCAATCAAGTACCTGATGTTGAAGGTATCTTTCCTGAATCTATACATGCATCAATATAATCTGTTTGGGCACAAAAGCATGCCCAAAATAGGGTGTGAGATGAATACCAGTAAGAAACAACCCAAATATCTATACATAATAGTCAATGAATATATTTTGAAAGTAATAAGAAAAATGAAGTTGTAAACATGGAATTACTGAATAGTTAACAATCATACAGTTTCAATTGAATTCATTTTCATATATCAAGTAAGTAGCTAATTAAAAACAAGTAAACCTCTTAGAAGTACACACAACCTAACCTCTATGGTTCATCAATAATAACACAAGAAACCCTCTAGGAAGTACTGACAGTCTGTCCCATCTGGTTCATCTTTATCAAAGACTCTCTGAGGAATCCCTTGCCGTCAATTACCCCTATTGACTCATATCAGTAACTATAGACACTCTGAGGAAGCACTCAGTGTCCAATTCCACCAATGATCTTACAACATGGAACAAAAAACACTCTGAGGGAGCACTTATGCCCATCCCCCCATATGGTCTCCCAATGTAAAAGTAAACAGACACTCTGGAGAAGCCCTCAACATCAATTATCTCTATGGTCTACTACACCAGGTTCCCACAACCCAATATAAGTCAATCGGGCACAAAGATGTTCATCATCATGAGAAAACCATAAAAATAACTTGGAAATAGATTTCATATACTACATGGCTAAACAGGTACGAGCATGTAACAACACTAAAGAGTATCACTCCATCTGAACAACAGAAGTCATGGAAAACAAAAAGCCAAATCGATGAAGCATGACCAAATGGCCAATATCAGTAAAAATATGGGAAACACATCCACAAAATGGAAAATAAACTCAATAACAATCAAACAACCTCTACTCAGGAACACAAGGAATAGAAATCATTAATAGAGATAAGATCCCTAAACACGTAAGACATTGTTCTAGGGTATTGTGAACTTTTGCACATAATATTAAAAGACTAACTACAAAATGACACAAACCACATACCTCGACATTGTATGATCTATGTACGTCAGCATTAGCCCTTTAATTGACCTAGAACACTGTAGATTTAAAAAAATTTAAAAAATAATAAACCAAGGATATTTATCGAAATATGAGAAATCTAGAGAAGAGGATTTAAAATAAGGAAGAACACACCATGGTGATTCTAATGAAATTGATAGTGATTGATTTAGAGCACAAATGGTAGGATGGTGGCTTGGAGAAGAATCTCCGCTCCCGGTCATTCTTGGATGAGATTGGGTTAGAAGAAGATGAATCTGGAGATAAGACGTAACCTCAGTCTGTTTAATGAAATAAAAGAAAAAGTTAACATCGTGTCTTTTAAAATTACACACTGTGTATATGCCTTTACCAGGCCCCAATTTAGTCACTCTTTAGGTCACCCCACATGGCCATGTACACAGTCGTTACATGACTAGTACACGATCACCTACAGAAACAAGGTACATGGCATGTACTCCTACGTACACATCGTGTACTCCTTAAACTACAAATTCTCTTATTTTTTAAAAAAACAGCAGAAAAGAAAACCCATACTTGAAAAGAATGTTCAGGTGCTTACAATTTGGAGTCACGAACCACCCTCCACCGTTGTGATTCCTAGGTTTCTTGGACCATCGACATTTTGCTTAAACCTTTGGTGGGGGGGGGGGGTTCTATTAGATCTATATACCTTGTACTGTATGGGTTTTTATAGAAAGTGAAACTCTTATGCAAATAATAAAAAATCTCATGGAGGGAGTGATATCACATTGATTAAAAGAGGGTTCTATAGGCTACCCATATTCGAGAACTAACAACCATACAAATAAGTTATTTGGGGACACCTTCTAGTTTAGAAATGTTTATTTCATTCTAAATGTTCTAGCAACTAGCTTCCATTGACATATCTCACACGTTTCACTCATGTTTATTTCCTACCATGGAATGGATGTTGTTTTGATGAGACTTTAATCTTATGGACCAAGGAAACTCATGCCTGAATGAAACTCCATAGTCATGCCACACTATGGACATGCATTCTCTTTTACTAATAGGTTACTGGTTGTTAATTCTTGGGATTTATGGCTATAGGAGAATTTGAAATCAAGCATTATCCCTTTTCACTAAACCTCGTTGTCAATGAAGATGGGATGATTATAGATACACTAAAAAAATGAAATTATAATTTTATGGTATAACCTTTCACTATAGTGTACAAACCCAAGATAGAATACATGGATTTCATGAATAACATGATGGAAGGCTTCCACAAAGATTTTCTCGGAAGTTGTTTCCATGAAAACAAACCTATAATAAACTAAATATAGAGTGATGTTATGGAATATCTCTAATTAATGCTAATTGAGGGTAGTATGGATAAACATAGGATTCCATCTAGAAAAGGTGAATATGAGGTCTGGGTTCATGAACACTATGAAACCTATATTATATCTTCCATAGTTATGTATCCAATAATCGAAATCTCCATTTCCAATGATCTAGTATGATTGATGCTTAATATATGGGGTTTGAACATAGAGAAACTTTCATAAGATGGATGTGTTCACCCATGTACCATAAAGACCAGGACTATATTTTCTCCTGATGAATCTACCTAAAGAGTAAAACCTTCAAAAACCACCCATGTCAGTTTTCAAATATGTATTAAATGTTTCTTATGATACTCTAATATTTGATGCCTCTAGCGTCTATCTACCTCATTATTGAATCCAAAACATCCCAAGGACACCTATCTTGTGTGTGGGAATCACAAATGAATGATGAAATGATACATTAAATTTTAATAAGAACTAATTTTAATCCTTTTATGATTTAAAGTACATACATGATAATAGATGTTGGCTCACAGTCTATTTGGGTAATTTATCCCCCAAAAAGAGTGAAAATGATTCATCGAGTTGACTATTCTGGGGGTCATTGTTTCCACAATTCCATTAAAATGGTGAATGTGGGGCCTACCTTGGAGCAACATGGATCCAATATAATCATTCAGGATGTTTATTTTTTATCTCTATGGATATACTCAGTGATTTCCCTTTTTTAGTGCATTAATTTTAAATAAACCCTCCTTTTCACCGATTTAATGATTAGACCACTTCAATTATAGTATTTTTTAATAATATGGAAGTGTTAGTAGATGTAATTGTAAACCCTATTGATATAAATGAACATATATTATTTTAATAGTAGGTGATATACTTCAATAAGGTTAGCATTACACCAAAATGGATGGATTCACACATTATATATACCACTAGAAAGATATATACCTATTGATTTGTCAATTAAAATGAGGATTCAATGAGAAAATGTATCTACTTGAATTAACCCATGAATTGATTTTATGAAACCACATTTCCACACTAAAAAAATATTGATTACCAAATGGAAATATATCACCAAAAAAACAAGTTGATCACCCAGTCAAAGAAACTCATGTATGGCTCTAACTTGTTGATAACAAATCATCATAGCTTATTATACAACTTCTATATGTCTATTTGGATAGTTATATTCTCTCTGTTTTCATTATAATTAATATCATTAATTATTACCTGTGATAAGGAAAATTCTAACCGAGTAGACCTTCCATGGATAATGCCTTGTTTTTTACTTAGATAAAAAATGTTGAAGATGAAATGAGATAATTTTTTTTGATGATTACAAAAGTTATCTAATAGGGAAAATTACACATATTTATGGGTCTATAATTCATAAGGGAGGAATTTTCCTTCACCTTAGGGATGATAAATAGTGTAGTTGTACATATCACCTTTATGTAGCATCCTACTTGGATGTAATCTTGGATGGATTTGATGGTATCTCTTAATGAGGTCCTAAGATAGTACATTAATAAAACCTAAGAAGATACATGGTACTAGAAAGCATTCATGCTCAAGATATAGAACTACTTCATAACTCTCATTCTCTTTGGTAAGGATAACAATGAACTAGTTCTCATACTTGGACACCATCGAATGAATTTTATTGAAAATATATTCATTCCACATGGGGTTATCATCCTCTATGTGTGGATTGGAATATATTAAAAGACATTTAATATTACATTGATCCATATCTCCCACTACATTAATATCATCAATGAATATACTACCCCCAATAATGATATATGGGGTAGAGGACCATTTTCACTCTTTGATGAAAGACCAAAAAATTCTATGTGTTTACCTTCCTCCTTAATCCAAGTAGATTTGTAAAAAAGATCACTAATCTCTCTTCTTTCATGTCATTCTCTAAAAGCATGTTATTTTCATAATGATTTGTATGGAAATATCATCCTCTAACATTTCCTCTAAATCTGTTTCTATGAACTAAATTTTATCATTAATAGTGTCTAATTCCAGGTAACGATAAGAATTTTTATTGATACATGTTTTGAGGTATCTTTTGAGATGTCCAATCCTGTTATGGGAACTGATCCATATGTCTTATTTTATGGGTTTTTTTCTACGTTGTGGGAAACCCACGGGGTACATAGGATCTGAAACTCACCAGCTAGAGAAGAAGAAGATTCCACTTCACATCGGATCTTTGGTTCGGGCTGATGAGAATCATAGAATGGTCCAAAAGGACCCAAATAAAGTGATATAATATGATGATTGTATAGGTAAATATATATTGGGTTTTTGTAATGTAATGATCGATTAGACACTAGGTACACCGACTCCCGTTCTGGTCATTGCACCAGTTGAACTTGACGCCGATGAATCCCACATCTGAATTTTGATCCTATGAAGTGAATGAAGAAATATCTTAGAGATATTTTCTCACATGGATTAATCCTACATTACTCATTGATGGATTATAGATTTAATTTATGTCACCTCAAAAAAACCAATCCGATTCTATTAGAGAAAATATTTATAGATCATTCTAGAGGGATTTGGTTCCCCACACATCACACATGGGATACACAAAATAGAAGAAACAACAATCGTTTCTAGAATTATCATTTTTTGAGAATTATTATATAGTGACTTTGAAATTATAAAATAAAATGGAGTATTTAAATAAAAAAATGACATTAATATTTGTGTTATCCTCATGATTTTATTTCCACATCCCATTTTTTATGTGAACTCATATATTTTTAATGTGTGTGGTTTGGGTTCAAGAACTATAATTAATGATCATTATGATGAGTGGTCTTAGTAGTGGGAAATTTTTTCTTCACCCAGGATCTAAAGTCCTAGGATCTCAGGATGAGATGACATATCATTAGATAAATGGTTTCTTGACATTTTATCATTTCATCAGAGATACCTTTGGTAGGTAAAATGATTTCATTTTCTCATTTTGAGAAATATATATTGTATGCACACATTTATTACGTCACAGAATCACTATAAAACAAGACTGTTTATTCATCCACATTTGATAATACACTATAAAAATATATGTGGAATTAGGAGAGTCCCTAGAGGAACTTGGGTAATTAGGATTTGGATCTAGAGAGTATTATAGATTATGGGGAGATACACAGATATAAAATATTGGAGGAGTACTTGGTAGGGATTTAAGATGGAATATAGGATTCAAATGAGAAATAGGGGGGTTGGACACAAATTTTATCTCACTAAAGTCAATCATGGATACCCTTAATAGTGTGCGTAAACAAACACAACTAACCATGAAAAAACAACACCTTTTTTGAGTGTGTAACGAACATTAATTGGTGTGGAGGAAAGAGGTTTAAAACTAATATGGCCACAAAATAAGAAGAAAAATAAAAATGGAACAAACCAAAATGAATTATTAATAGTTGGGATGATACAAAATCTGGAAGACAATGTTTATCTATACACAAATCAACGACACCAATCCAACACTTTCTATGGGCAGATAGGGAGTTTCCTTGAAGGTGACATGATAGATTAAACAGTGGAGTTAAGGGATAAAAAATAGTATTACACCCTGAGAATATTTCACAATCCCAATGAATAATATATATAGACATGTGATGAGAGAGTTCTATTTCCACACAATCTCTATCCACTAGAGTGTCTTGACGGCAAAGGGTGTGCCCATCCATGTAGCGGATGGAACTGATCAAATTAAATATTCCAAAAAAATAACTCTATATTTTGGAAAGGTATATGTAGGTTTGGAATTTTGAACATCACCATGAGTTGGTATAAATCTCCCCTAATGTGGGTCTCCATCAACCAATGGTAGAGGCTGAAGCACCACTTCTCAATCGATCGAGATCTTTAGGAAAACACTGTCACAAAGTCCTCCTAGGAGGAAGGAACCATGAAAAAATCATTAATATTAATAATCAAAACACTATTTAATGAGTTCAGACCACACAAGATGAGGATATTTCGAAATAGTGGGATATACTACCTGTTTGATCCAAATCAACCCAGCAATGTCTATTGATGGGAGTCCACCAACACCTCAATAAAAGTGTCCTAAAAATCCAGAGATGCTATCTTTTTTTAAAGAGGTTGAATTGGTGGAATTTTATTAAATATTAAATTTATAGAATAATAATTATTTCATAATTATAAGATATATTATTTAGTTTCATCATTATGGCTATCTATGTGATATGGTGATGTAAAACAAATTACATCTGCAAGTAAGGATATAGTCTACCATAAACATGAGATATGGTTTTGTTACCATTTTTTAAATAAGATATGGATAACAATAAAACCATAAAAATAATAATATTTATTTCAATGCGATATACTTTTATTATTTACTATGATTATGCCCGACATAATTGATGGTGGTAAAAGCTGAAAAAATGAAAGTATTCAGTTAAGATGATAACCTATACTTTTAAAGGACTCCTTTTGATCTTCTATTAAGGACAATCCGATTCATATTTTCGGATTACCAGAAACTATAACATGTGGATTTGGATTTTAGTGAGAGATTTATATGGAATATAACAAATATAAATGTCTTAAAAAGTTTGAATAATCTATGGGAAGAGGTTCCCTTCTATAAGTGAGGTGGGTGGCATACTTGTAATTTTTAACCGTTTTAAAATATTATTAGTTGAATATATGAAAAATATGGCTCCATAGATAGTATATTTGGATGGTGATATAATATAGTGGTCAAAAAAATAAAACCAATATGTTTTAGAATTATTTTTATTTCATCATATCTCTTTTCATTTTTTATTAAACCCTAGTAGTTCAATTTAACACTAATTATGGTATGAAATTTTTATTATTCTTACTTTTTATAAATAATAAAAAATGAAACTAAACTCATTTATAAATTAGGAAATTTTTATTTTTAATAATGATAAATATTTTTCAAATTCCATCCTTGTTAGGGGAATAAATAAATTCAAAAATAATCCGAAAAAATGTGACAAAGATATTTTTTATGAAAATACATGTTTCAAAAAAAGATGACATTACAATAACTCTATAACTAGTAATAATCATTATGTGACTTTAAATTTATATAGTTAGATATAAAATCTATGAATTTTATTTAAATCATTCATTATTAGAAATTATTTTAATTTATTAAAATGGGAAAACATTATGCACTTAAAATAGTTTTTTGGATAATATCCACTTTTAACTTCGAACGATCTCTTCTTTATAGAAATAAAATTAATAATCACTGCATCATATCTTAAAAAATGTAACACATTAATAGAAATAAAATAGTATTAGATAAATAATAAAATTTTAATTATTCATAAAGGATTATTTATAATGGAATATTTGAAAAATTATTTATATATTTCTTTTGAAAAATTAATTTCAAAATGATATTAATCCTAAAAATTTAGAATTTATTCACCATGAAATATCTAAATTTTCATTATACTAAAATTAAATATAAATAAAATACTCACTTACTATAATTGAAGACTACATCCTACAATGTTTCATCTTTTATAATTTTTAACCATGAAATTTTCACGTATATTACATCATAATGATCTAAGGGAGGATCATCTTCATAATATCCATTACTTCCCATGTTATTCTATTTAACTTATGATTCCACTAAAATAAATTTTTTACTTGAGTGATCTAATTCTGAAAAACATTATTTCCAGTGTCATGAATATGGATGGGAACTTTAATATAATAATGATCCGGGTCCAATTATATTTATGCATATGTGAGAACACATTTTTTTATTGTATATACCTCAATAATAACAAGATTTGGAACATGACATGTTATTTAGAGAGGATCGGTTAAATTATAAAATACTAAGCAATACATATAATTATTTCTAAAATATCAAATGATTTGATGTACTTGAGTCACAATTTCTCTTTATTACTAAACATTATAACTCTATTACCCGAGGATACATTCATGAAAATTTGATCTCCCGATTGAAATAAAAAATATTTCCTTTAGTTAATGGAGTAGTTATTTATAATTATATGAGCTCTTTAAATTGGTTCTAAGTAGTATTTATGTTCATCATTTTATACTCAATTGGTTTTGGTCCAAAAAGATTCCTTTTGCAAAATTCATCCCAATAATTCAGACTACAACATCTCATGGACTATAGTGCTTTATACGACACCAATTGAATAATTGAATGATCACTATTTTCATTTGGAAACTCGTTCATTGTAATAATTTGTCACATATACCTTGAATGTCATTTAATAATGAAAATAACATATCTTCTAATGTTTTTATAGTCATTTCTAAATATCTATGAGATTGAAGATTATAGACGGTCCTCAAGTTACACTTAATATCATAAGCCTTGGGAATATTTTTCTCTAATTTTACTTAAATGACGGATCAAATAATACATGAGTGAAATAGGTTCACTGATGCACTCACATGAATCATTTAATTTTTGCATTCCATGGTAATATTAGAGGTTATTTTTACCGCAAAAAATTCTAGATATAGAGGCATAGTAAGTTAATAGTTCAGGGGTGAACCCACATGGAAAGTCTGGCAGACAAGGAATTAAGACTTTGAACCCTTTATGTTGGAGTCCACATGAATTAGTTTGGGTGTATGATATGATTAACTATATTGAGTTTGGTTTAAGATTCTTAAATAATATAGGGATCAAGGAAAATTTGACGGTTTTGGTTAAAAGGGTATTCTCTACCTTAACCTAGAAGAGTCCAAGGTCATAGGCTATGAAACATTGTATAAAACAAATGGTACTTATTGTCAAACCAACTAGATCTATATAAGAGGAAACTACTCTGTTGTCTGGATATATCTAAT
Source organism: Viscum album (assembly GCA_963277665.1). Classification (NCBI taxonomy): domain Eukaryota; kingdom Viridiplantae; phylum Streptophyta; class Magnoliopsida; order Santalales; family Viscaceae; genus Viscum; species Viscum album. The sequence continues at coordinate 54,732,065 of OY728126.1, forward strand.
ATCCTATATGTATTATGCTAATCATATATCAAAATATGTGTCAATGGATAATTGTTATAGCCTACTCTACTCAAATATAGTCCGGTAAATTCATTTAAACAACCCATTTACATTGTTTTATAAAAAAATTAATAATAAAATTTATGTATCTTTTATACATTCTTTAGGGTTATGGTTTAATGATTTATAGATTCATTATATTTATAAAACCCATGATCTCAACCCTAACCCTAAGAAGTTTGGCCCTAATTTTGGTAATAATCGTGATCTCTGAATCAATTTCATACATTATTGGTAGATTAATATAATAGTTAAAATATGATAGTTTTTAAACAATAGTTCATGAATAAATTATTTTACAATTATATTAATCATTAAACCAATACAAAACATAATTTAAATAGTAAATAATAAAACATATAGGGTAGATACAGAATTGAATATAAACGGTAATGGTAGAAAGATGTAATAATGGTAAACAACAATTGAAGGAATAAATAAATCTTGTAGAAATATCAAAAGAATTGTATTTAATTATAATAGTAATTGGAATTATTTATATTTTAGTTGGGAGAGAATAGAAGGGTGAAAACTGGTGAGAACGATAGAAAATTGAAGCATTGGAAGGTTCTGTGCTGCTGTGTATACTAGGTAAAATAAATAGTTAGGAATTTACACAATATGTAAACATACCACATTATGTAATCACAATCCATGGGTTTATCCATGTATTTCGTAGTTGGTTCAATTATTTTCTGAACCCCTTGGGATTTAGAGATTTGACTTATCCCATAATGTGTAATTGGAATTTGTGACATGCCACTTCCCACATCATGAATAGTATAGGGATGTGGTATTTGATTCTTATAGGATGTGCATTGAATTTGCACACTGTTTAATATTTTAATGAATTTTTCACTGATAAATTTTTTCAAAAATTGTCAATGCTTGTAAATCATTTATTCACACCATGTATGTGATTCATGACGTGTAATGTTCACTTTTATTCTAGTTTTCACAACTTTTACATTTATTATCATTGAAATATATTATCCAAAATAATCCACATATACCGTGTGAATTATTGAAAAAAACACAAATTGTACATACAATTTTACATTATCATTCAGCATAAATTCTTACAATTTAATTAATATACAGTTGTGCACTACATTCAAGAGGAAAATATTATTTTATACATAGGAAATGTGTGCATTTGGCAAGGCGATCGACTATTGACCATTTTTTTTATTTAATAAAAAATTATTTAGTTATCTGGTAAAAAATATTTACTAATATCCTCCCATTTTTATATAGGAATAAGTAGAGTTTTCATGACTCCTCTAAGATGTAGTCTCTTAAACATCACCTATTGAAAAATAAATCACATTAATACATAATAATCAATTTTCCACATCAAGTTATCCCACTAATAGTGTAACTTCAAATACCTATAAATATTATTTCTTCCATAGTTTATAAAGAAACTTAGACCATTAGATATATCTAATAAGTATCTTTTTAGATCATGTATATATTGAACACTTTCCAAATTTCCAAATTTCAGAACACCATGTTCAAAAATGAATTCTTCTAATATCCCATCATTTGTGAAATTAATATTAATCTATAAGCTCTCATCATCAGTCTAGGAAAATTTAATATTTTCATATAACGATGGTTTTGAGAATATTTGAAAAAGTGTTGATGTTTACACTTCCTTAATAATTCATATATATATATATATATATATTTACTAAATCCAAGAATATATGACCCCTATAAATCTTTATTTTAGCTAAGAATCCAAAATATTTCTTGATCAATGCATCTGTAATGTTATATACCTTCCCTAGGTTGTTGTGAATAGATAAATTATGATCCAAGAGTAACTCATGTCATCACTTTTCGTCGCATTGAGATCCTTCTATGAATATATTTATTTCGACACTCTTATGATCTGTGTATTTCTCACATCTATCTATATATATATAATGTCAATATATCGTCATAGAATAGATTACAACATCAATCACAAGATCAATGGCTATATAGTACTATTGAGGACAATCTATCGTTTGTTATATATAGGTAATATATTTATCATTCTGTATAATGACCCTAAAAAGTTACTTGTTATATGTATCACAATATATCAATCATTTATTGATAACTAATGATAGAGTCAATATTGGATCATTGACCAGCATCCTCTTCAATTCAACTAAAAATTATTCATATTACTCTATCAATATAAACATAACCCTTTATGTGTAATCTTAGTTAATGAGTTTCCAATTGAAATCTTTTTTAAACAAATAATTGATAAAAACTTTTTAATCTAAGGAAAATACATACCCTAGCTATATTTATCAGTGTAATACATTATTTGAATTAACTTCTCTCCATAGTGGGAAAATGAGGTTTTTTCCGTGGGAGAAATATTTCAATGAAATTTAACTTTTTGAGCCAATTTTTGTAACTTGATGAAATATAAGATGATGATATTGACATCATCATAAAAATAATTCACCCTAACAAATTGTTTTAACACACTAGACGATGTGAGTTTATGTTAAAAAAATGAGTTCACCAATAATTATAATATTATTGGTATTTATCATATGATCCACTAGAAAACGGATATTATTTATAGAGGTCTTAAATTTTATGTAAATAGATGTTTATTAGACATCATGATTTTATAAATTTATTGGATAATTTGAATTGATCATTTGAGTTCATTTTATGACTAAATATTATGAATTTTATTCCATACATAAAACATTTTAAAATTTTCATGATCATAACTGACAATTCCAATGGGATAGAATAAATTAAAATGAAATCATAGAATGTGATTCTTTCATAGGTTGCAATTCAAGGAATTGACCCACCTGAACAGATTTAAATTAATAAAATCATCAGTCCTATAAATTATAAATTTGATTAAGGATGGGTTTTTATGATTTTTATTTTTTGGAATAAAATCTATCAAATTTTTAATATAGCAATAATATAGAAACACATGTATTTATCAAGTCATAGAATAATTATAAGACTAATTTTAAAATAAGCATGAAATATTAATAAATATTAGAATTTCATTATTAACGGAAGAAAATAAAATTGTTATAAGCATTAATATTTATGAGATATAGATGATTAAATAGATTACATGAATAATTTACACATATTTCTCCATATACAAGTTTAATAATGAGATATATAGCTAACCCATAGATTATATCATCATATTCAAGATTTTGAATAAGAATACCAATGAGAGTCTTATATTGGTATTTTTTACTTGTTTCAAAGAATAATTGTTAATATAAGAGAAGAATTTAATGTTTATAAATTCTAGAGGATAAATACATCTAATGAAAAATAAATAAAATGTGACGATGATGGGGATGGATCATTTTTTTAAACAATTAAAGATCATAGTTTTGAGACCCCTACTAAGAAAATAACCACTATGAATAATATACAGTATGATTTTTAGGATATGTAATAGAACTGGACTAAATTTGTAGTTTCCATTATTATTTTTAAATTCCATGATCATTTTCTTTTGGAATAATATCCCATTCAAATTAATTTTTGGACATCTAACGAATAATGGGAAATCATTTTCATGGGGTTTGATAAAAGTCATTAATAAACTAATTGTAACCATATTTTAAAACATAACTCATAAAAGTAATATAATAATCTTTTAAATTTTAGGATTTGGATGACACAATCTCAACCAATGTTCTTGAAATGAACAAAAATTAAAATAACTAAATTTCTACAATGATAATAAAATTCATTTACATGAAAATATTCATACTTGAGTGGAAGTTGTATCTCACATTGAGGTCAAAATTTCTCATAAAATTATAATGATGTACATTCATATTTCAACATTTTAGGAAAATTTGAGGAATAAATATGAATTAATTAAAACATTCCTATTAAACTTGGTAAAGGATCACATAATTAGATGGGATAAATAAATTAATAAATGCGAATATCATTAATGTATGGTCATAGTGATTTAACCCCTCCAACATAGTATCTACACATGACCTAACTATGCTTTACATGTCGATTTATGAAATAAATACTACTGAAGTTGATCATGAAAGAAAAATGGTGTAAGTGAAACCTGTCAACAACATAAGAATACTAAATATGAAATTTTATTCTCATCCGACAATCTCCTTATTATCTGGAAATTTTCCTTTTATTATTAAATTACCATCTCAATATCTATAAATTAAATTATTAATATAAAATTCAAGTGGAGTGATGATTTCATCTGAATATTATGAATACTCTCTAATAAAGATTATTGGAATTTTAATTATTAAAGTCTCATTATTCTCCCATTTGGTAGATTTTTATGTGATTAGGGGGTCATTTTTTTGGTTCTCTTTGAATATATTCCGAATTAATTTTTTGGATAGGGAAATAACATCTCATAGCACAAATCATCCTATGATCATCGATTAATACAATTTTTTATATGAAATCCCAATGGAAACTACAACAATTACACGGTCTTTAAAACATGATGCATGTTTTTCTTAAATGCCTTTGAGAAAATATTTTACTTAGTATTTCCTATGATAGAAAAGTATATAACCCATCTGAAGTTACATCTCAATTCATTACTATGTTAAAAAAACTATTAACTATTATCATTAGGGATAAATAAACAAAAATATAATGAAAATATTTATTAATGGTTATTAGAATCTAACACCATGAGATTTTTCTTTTTATTTTTGTTTTAAAATAACTATTTCAATTGGAATATTTAACACCCAACACTGAATTGTAATGAACATAAATACATGTTATTGAGATAAAAAAATTTAAAATATATGATAAAAATTAATACATTATGGGGAAACAATATGAATTATATTTTAGAAAATTACCATGGTAATGAAACAAAAAGTATATAAAAATACCATGAATATAAAATATCTTTCCCTGTGATTTTACATAATGATTATTTCCACTAATCAAAATTGTGAAAAGAAGCATAAGAAATAGAGATATTACATATATGTTGATATAGATAAGAATAAATAAGATGAATGTCTTTTATGATGTATTAAAGGTTTTATATTCGAGTAAAATTGTTCAGTCATAAACACGATAATCTAAATATGGTCATTGAAAATAAGATCATTGGATATACATGTATCTCATATGTATATTGAAGCTGTGTATTATTAGTAAAAAATATTAAATAATGAAATATAAATTTAATAAAAAATAAAATGAATGTATTTTATAAAATTGAAATATTTATTTATAAAGACATTTTTATGTGTTACATATTAAAATAATTAATTAATAATATGGTAAAATGAAAATAAATGATTTTAAATAAATGTGTTCATAAATTCATATTTTTATAACATTAATAAATAATTTTAATCGTAGTGGGTAATTGTTAGTTACTATAAAATTGATATTTTTCAATGACAAATTTTTCATTAAAATGTTGTATAATATATAGTAAATTTAATTTCTAATAAAAATTATTTTAAGGAAATATTTTTAATATTTAAAACAAAAAAATAATCCTCATATAATGTTTCTAAATAAGCCAAATAATATGAATAAATTTATTACATATTTAAATATAGTTATTAAAGAACTATATTTCGGCATTATTTATTTTAAAATTAAAAATAGTTTCAATTACTTTTAAGTATCAAATTTAAAAAAATGGATATTGTATTTTTAATCAGTATGACTAAATTTTTTAATATGTTCAATTTCAATTTTAGACACAAATATTAGATTCCAAGGTAAATGTTATTTATCCATGTAAACGAAAAAATATATTTTTAAATAATAATTTTTAAAAGTGATGGGTAATTTTAATTTATGTATTTTAAGATAACATATTTTTAATTATATAACTAATTTCATTATATATATATATATTATTAACATTCATTTAATTATTAAATTAATAAAAAAATAATATTTGTAAATATTTAAGAAGTAAATTTTCAATGAAAATAGATATTACTATATATATTTTTTCTTTATTTGAAACACAATTTTCAAATACTTATTAATTTAATATAAATTGAAAATATTCATGTTTATATTTGGTAATAGAGGTCATACGATATTTTTAGTCAAAAATTAATTGCAATAGTTAATATTGAATCTATGTTAATGAATTCAAAAAGGATTAATCTTCTACTGATCAAATTTTGTTAAATCAACTTGATATAAAAATATTCATGAAGACCTTTTAATTGTGTGGATGTAATACCAAAATTTGTCATCAATATTGAATCACATAAATCACCTAACTACCGTGTGATTAAAAGTACAAACAATAATAAAAACAATTTATCAAGGAATTGTTTTTCACTTTCACCTATAAAAGGATCTACCATCCACCAACTCAAAACCACAAATATCCTTAAAATTATGGTATATTATGTACCCATTTACATATTCTAGGACCCCTTTTCATATTTGGATACAACTTTTCAAAATATTGTGTCTAAATATATCTATATGTATATATTCCACAAAGTCATGAATTTTAACACAACATGATTTTTTGAAATATATTATTTCAAATAAATTTAAATTCTTTAATAGCATACATAACTTGTTTTAATGAAACATGAATCATGATTAATAACATAATATGACATGTATCACATAGTGTTTGGACCAATAGGGGCCTATATACCCTGAGAGGGGGGGGGGGGGGTTAATCTGGGAATGGATATTCTTTTTCAAAATTCTTCCTACCACACTAGATCATGAGCTCTTTATTACAAGGGTCATTTATTTTCACTTGTGTGTTTATTATGACCACTTATTTTCTTCTTTATCTTATGATGATTCTTTAAATGCAATGTCGGGATGTATGCAGGAAGACCTATAGATTTTTACTTGGTTCACCCTCACTGGGCTACGTCCAAGGAGCATACAACGGCGATGTGCTGTTGTACCAAATCCACTAAAGAACACTGCTATTTACAAGGTTCGAGATACATAACATTTATGCCCAGGCTCACTGCCTTCACAAGGTTTAGTGTTAGTTCACTACTTTCCCAAGGGTCACTCTATGTTTCTCTCTCTCTAGCTCACTCCCGGTGGAGAGGATCAACTTCTTCCTCCTCTTTTCCTCACTTCTCTAGAAAAGATACACTCATAGTTTATGGACATGTGGGTCTGTTCATTACCACTAATGAATACATCCTATGTTGTATGTAGATGCTCTATTTATTTCTGACATTCACCCATAGATGAATCTCACTTTGCACTGAAGGTATCGGGCAATCTTCCAGCTTTCATGTAGCACTGAATCACTGCCATTCTTTAACCAAACCTGTCACCCTTCTCCAAGCTGGCACACAAGTCTTGCTGCAAAATTCCAAACCGGCGCTGAAGTAAACCTCAACAACTTGTGCGACACTCCCTTCTTCCACTCCAAACTTTCATGACTCACACCCTTTTATGCCCAAACCAATTTTGGCGTGGAACCATCAACTATCGTGCTTATTCAGAACCTGCCATGCAAGTGTAACCAAACCACTTGCGCAACACATCCTTATTCAACTCAAATCTTGGGATAATTCCTTCATTTCTCACCCTAACTACACTAGACGTGCATCAATCTACTGGTGCACAACTTCTACATGCGCGACCACCCCACCACTTGCGCGACCACACCCCCACTTGTGCGACCACCACACCTGCACGATGAGAGATTTTATTTCCTCTATGTGTTGAAATCATACTAAATGAGTAGGGTTATACCACTCTTTAAAGGCATTCGGGAACCCTGAGTGATGACGTGGAAATCTCCTCTCGGCGCACAAGTCTCGGCGAGAAAGTCTCTACCGCGGAAGTCACATGAACGACCAACCCTAAAACTTGGGCACCCCATATCCAATTTCCATATTTTGATGTTGTGATCATGAAAAACATATGGCGCACAAGTTTCCTCTCCTTCAAGACATCGACATGCAAGTCCCTTTTCCAAAACCACTTTTCTCCATTTGACAATTTTCAGGCCCAAATATTTGGCAAACATTGGAAAACGGCGCCATCTAGTATCTGCTCCTTTTGTACCGCCTCCAGATCATCCATTCATTTGTCAGCGTTCTTGAATCAAAAATGGATCGTTAACCACAACCCTTGAACTAGATATACCACCATGAAATCCCCTTTTTCAACAAATTTGTACGACATGGTTTTCTTTTTCAATAATCACAACACAGATGTCCACTTTGTCAACAATCACAATCACCTCAAAAATGCATCAATGATATATTGATGGATTTTTTCCCAACAACTTGCCACTGGAATGGTGGGTATGAATAGTATTTACATTATTATTAAATACATAGTTTACACAAAAATATTGATAAGTAATTATTTCATTACTAATTAATTATAAATAACATTAAAAATCATTGAAAATGAAGGAAATATTTTTATAAAAATCTATTTCTTATGTGCACGAGCACATTTTATCCCAATAAATTAAATACATAACTTTGGGTGAATTGAATTTATAATATATTTATATTTTATATTCTATTAAATATTTTCAAATCCATATTATTTGTTTTATTATTATGAGATATGAATAAATCCAATTTTATGCTTAAAAAATGTATTGTTCTAAAAAAACAGTTTGTCTTAATTTACACACTTATTTTTTTTAAAATTAAAACTATTTTAAATTTAATTTTAATAAATTAATTAAAAATTTCAAATCATAATGTCAAAATAATCCTAGAGGGAATTTTTGATAAATTTTTGAATAGAAATATTTTACAATGAATAGTTAAAAATATATGTTTTATTAAGAATTTCCATATCGTTTACAACATTTAAAAACATCCCAAATGATTTAATATGGGTTTAAAAAATATACTTCAATAATTTATTTATAAAAAAATTATACTATTTTAATAAATTTAATTTTTAATTTTTACATATAAACTTTCTTTAATTTTGACAATTTTCACTTTTAAAAAATGTTTTTCTTTATCATGTATACATCTTTAATTTGAAATTAAATAATTCCACTTGTATGAATTTAATATTATAAAATAGATTAATCATTAAAAATAAGAATAATTTACATCATATAATAATGTAAAACTTTTTTTTTGGGATTTATTAATAAGGACAATAAAATTTAATTACCACGATTAAGGATAGAATGAGGGTTTCTCCAATATATGAACTTCTATTAAAATTAATATTATTAAAACATAGGATATTTATTTGGTAAATTTTATATCATATTTATAATTATTTGGTCCATATTTTGAATTAATTTCAATCATAATTTTAGTCTTATAATTTAATTTACCATGTTATATAAAACGATATACTTTTCTATGGTAAAAACAAAAATAGAAAAAAACGTAAATTTCAGGGCTAAGGAATAAAATTTTTAAAACATTTGTTTTTTGATAGAGGTTTGGATTGAAAATATCACCTCTCCACCACATTATTGATAAATTTTGGATTCACTTTGTGTGAATGTGATAATTTTTTATTAAATTGTATTAGGTATTTAAATAAATCTCACCCCACAATTATTGAAGAGAAATTCCACCACACATCTACTCAATCCTCTTAATACCTTTGTCTTGACCAAACAATCACAAAATTTCCCCACAAAATCCTTATCCACGCAATATATCTACATTAATTATAAAATTACTTATCAAGTGGTCCTCAATAAGAGATCAAATGGTGGTTATTCTAAGAGAAGGTAATTTTTTTCAATAAGCTCTTTCTTTTTTTACGTCTTCCATTAACACATTCATTCATGTACTAATAAATAAAATTTGATAACACTAGTATATAACATAAAATTATATGTTATTTATTTATGTTATAAACTATATATATCTCATGATACATTAAATGTTAAAAAATCATCGATCATGTGTACGACAAACTACTGTCTCACGAATCAATGTAATTAATTTACATCACTAAATATCATGGTTGGATATTGAAGTTACAAAGTATCATAGAAAAATAAAGAAGAGAGGTTGAATTATTTTTTCAATTTTTTAATCAAAATAATCGTTATGAATCTAAACCCCTAAAACATGTTACAATTTATTCCTCATCATGTTTCAGTAAAATCATGTCCGGGAAGAAAAATAAAAAAAAGTAACACACGATTTAAAATATTTTCCTTCAATGTGAAAATATACCCTCTTTATATATCCATTATAGTGGGACTATAAAAAATCACTATTATGAATAAGTGAAGAAAACATTTTTCAACTTCTATTATAAACCTTTTATCTTCTATTAGGATTTATTATATTGACTCCAATCAGTTAAAAAAAGTGTGATTAAATTTTTTGATCCACAACGGAAATTAATAACTTTGAAAAAATTTATACATAAATTTCAATCTAGATATATATGTTTGATCACCCTCTATGCAATCTAATTCTTCCTAATGGCTTGAGTTTGATAAAATTAATTTTATAGCTATTTAAAAATGAAACTAAATAAAACCTATTGATCTTCTTGAATAAAAAAACACTACTTCTCAAAAATCTTCTCAAAATCACACACTAATTTACTCAATATGATTCCATATATCTAGTAGTATAAACTTGTATATTTCTAATATTTTTTTTAGAATACTCATTTTGGAAACTCTTCTTTGACATGAAAAAACATTAGTTGGAAACATAGTTCTGACAGAAAATTCAGCAGTGTGTCAACAGTATACATGTCAGAATAGTAAAAAAGTATGATGTACTATTTAATACTATTTATAGATTCTATAGTTTTTGAAAAGGATGAGAAACAAATTATTTTTCAAACACAATAAAATTCAAAACTTGGAATTTATTGGTCAATTTTGATTCATTTTTACTATAAAAATATTGTCATATATTCTTTTGGATTCTCAAAAAATCTAGATACTAATTGAATTTAATATCATAAGAAAGATATAAAACATTTGAAAGAACAAAACATTAGACTAAAAATGTTTATCTAGAAAATTCTTCATGTGTCTTATCATCTTTACCCACATGAAACACACTCATCCATTAGCTCACACATTCGAAATTCTATGTCAAAAAATTTTAACTCTAGAACATCTCAGTTGGAAACTATATTTATCATTTTAGTTTTCATGAAAAAATATAATAAAATATCATATTTTCTCTATTATCCGATTGAAATAAAAAAAATAAAAAAATTATAGGTCACTCAGATGATCTATGAAAATTTAAAATTGTTCACAATATTTTTTCATCTTCTAAAAGCATCACATTTCTACAAAGACATTCCAATTACAACTCTTATTTGTTTCACATTGTCATAAAATTTCATCAACTGATATTTTATTTAGTCTGATCATACTATTTCTAATGGAATTATGTACTAGATGACTAACCGGTATCAAAATTTGATTTGATGGATCAGTTTCCAATGATTATCTGTGGGATTGACCTCAAAAGATCCACTGATGAATCAGAATCATCTAGAGTTTCCCCTTCATTGTCTTTTATCAAAACCATGTGATCATTATAATCACAATATTTCTAGATCTATAATAATTATTTTTTCTACTAATCTATATATGATACCAATTTTAAAACATCCTTTTGCATTAGCTCAGAAATTACATTCTTTATGATCTAATCTGTCTAATAGAAAACTCAAAAAACGTCTTCATCTGATAAACATATGTGGTGAGGAAAAAACTAAATTACTCAGGGTTAGGGTTGATATAAAATATTATATCCTATTTTTTATTTAAATATTTTAATCTCAACAAATGATCATCACCGTATTTATTTCACATTTACAAAACCTTAAAAACTAAAAACTCAGTAATTAAAAATACAAAATTTCTAAGAAAATAAACATTAGAAAATTCTCATCATATTAGATAAATATGATGACCTACACTCTACATGTTATGTCCGATCAAAAATATTTCATTTATTTAAACATCATCAAATTCAAACATTAATTATTAAAAAAATATATATTTTATGCTTATTGGTCTGATGAGCTGTGTCCATAACTCATTAATTTTGGAGCTCTAGATGTTTTCATTTCTATTATCTTTAAAAAACTTCTTTTTTTATAGTGATATATATATATATATATGATATTTTATGAACTTTAATGAATACAAAATCATTAACTAATTTATATTTCAATCTTCTATGACTTCCCATATTATTAATTCTGAATAGTATCAAAAGGGAATTTATTTTAAAAACATCGAATTATCATCAAAATCTTTATCTGATGAATTTTATTAGATGGACCATCTGATGCATCTTATGATCGCTAACTTTGAAAAACAATTTTTTTATTCACATTTTAGCAGATTCAAAAAAAATTTATAAATTTTCATTAAAAAATCTTCAACCAAATTTATAAAAACATTCATTTATAAAAAGTTAGTTTTAAGAAAACATGATATATTAAAAACCAAAGATCCCAAAAGATCGTAAATCTAGTCTTTTGGATTTATTGATAAGTCTTATTAACTAATTTCACAACTCTTTATTTTTTAGCACCAGAACTTTTTCTGAACACATATTTAAAAATTCATCAAAATAAAAGTATTCTCAAAATATATTTTCCTAAAATAAAAATACTGGTTAATCTAACATTATTTAAGGAAATATATCCCTGAGTGACTACAAAATTTTCTACTATATTAAGCTACACCCCCTCAATTTTATCATATCATCTCAATTATTTTTATCACTCCCATTTTATGATAACCACAAAGTTATACTAATTTATGTAATAATTTACACTTCCACCCTCTTGTGAAAAAAGAGATATTTTTATTAATACTATTTTATGATGTGAAAATTAATATCAATGTGTTTTGAACTTGATTGTTGGACATGTTTTAGGGACAGATCCATAGAAATCTAATTATGATCAATTATCCTTAATGGATTTAAAAATTATACTTTCAAATCAATATACTGAATTCTAATCCACTAAATTTTAGTAAAATTTTGGGTAGCTATATTATATTCTAATTTTCATCTTCTTATAGTTATTGAACACAGTTTCTTAATCTACTAACTCCAAAAATATTCTCCAAGGAGTAATTTTCCTCCTGATGTTGGTTTTATGTCAATATAATATCCAACCGAATCACAATTATTATAACCATGTAATCTATTATCACAACTTATTTTTTATATCATCCCATATAACTTTTTTCCTTAAACATTTCTTGGAATTTTATTTTCATCAAAAATATTAGATTATTTTATTTCTTTCTAATATTGGGCACCTGATGTCACAATATAAACAATATCAAGTATCAGATCTGTTAGATAAATAAAATTCTTTTAAATTTTTATAATTCTTCCTAATTACATTTTTTCTGTAGCCTCATATTTACTCATCTTCATACCAAATGAAATAATAGTATATAATTATTTTGGATTCTTATATACCAAACATTTATAACAATTCCCCGAAATACTTTTTAAGAAAAAAAATATTTTTTATTTTTTGTTAACTTGTAAACCAAGGAAGAAATTTTATTCTACAAACAATGACATATCAAAATTATTCTTCATTTCCTCAGAAATATTTTTACAAACATTCTCATCAACACCCAAAAAATTATATCATCTACACGCACAATTAAAATAATGGTCATATATTTTAATTCATTTACATATAAGTTGTTATCAGTATTTCATTTATAAATATAAACATTCAAAAAATTAAGTTTTTAATAATAGTAACAGTGGTACTCATTAAACCTATACATGTATTTCTACAATTTTTCAACTTCCTTCCAACATTATCATGTAGAAACCCACAAGGTTTATTAATGTAATAGTTTTCAACAATTTCAAAATTAATGAAATATAAATTTACATTCATTCGATATAATTTATTATTTGGAAGTGAAACCATAAAAAACATTCTAATAGTTTATAATCATGAAACAAGAAAACAAATTTCATCAAAACCCTGACATTCAACATGTACATGGCCTTTACAAAAGAAAAATTGTTTTTTTCCTGAAACATCTATATGTTTAATCAACTTGTTTTTACGAACCCATTTTTTCAGATAAAATTTTTATTTGTTTGATATGGAACCAGTTACAAATTGTTTCTCAATAAATTTAAATTCTTTATTCTTTTCATCAACCCATTATTATTTTTTCATATTCCTCTGAAATTGATTCTTGTTCAATTTGTTAAATGAGTGATGTCAGATTTTATAATCTCAGGAATACTCTTATTTAATCTAGATCTTTCAAATTCCCATAAATAATTTTTTTGTTTCAACATGCTTCTATAAGGAATGATGTTCTAAATGTTATCTAATATCTTAAAATTCCTCATCACATGATTCTTTTGAGTATTCACATATCTATTTTGAATCACATTCATTCTCATTCGAAATCAATTGTTTTTTTCCTCAATATTTTAAAATTATTTTTTATGGAATTAGTATTTTCATTAACATTACCATCATATAAATCCACAAACTATTGTAAATTATTCTTCGGACATTTATAACTTCTTATATAGGAAGAATATCCCATGAAAATTCTTTCTTTGCATTTCTCATTAAATTTTCCATGATCTAGATTTTTAGTAACGTGTACTTCCAAAAGCAATGAAGTTTTTGAATGTTGATTATTTATTATACGACATATCATAGGACGTCAGGTTGTAATTCATCCCCAACAAACACTTATTTTGAAAAGGTACAATAGTATTGATATCTATCCATAATAGAACTTTGAATGTCTATATTTTTATAACATACTTATTCCCATATACAACAAACATCAGTTTTTCCTTTTTTCTAATCCATTATGTTTTTAGTTGTATGGAGAATGGTACTAATTTTTGCTTTTATGATTCTTCTACAGATGATATGTTCATGATTTTTGTTCTCTTTATTTTAAATATATATTAATGTCAATATATGTGGAATATTTATTTGTGGATTTAAGGATTTAGGAAGTTGGGATTCCTATATAATTGATATATACTCACTTGATGGAATTGGATATCATGTTTGGGATATTCCCTATATTAATTGTGATGATTGTGTTGATGATATTAAAATAAATTAAATGCATGTATTTATTGTTAAGGAATATCATCTACAATAAGTGTAAGACAATGAATTTTTTTTAACTAAAGTGAGGAATAATAATTAAATAATATTCCCTTGAAAAAATATATATATATATATCATGAATAATTATAAATATGATTATTTTTGAATTGATATTAAAGCACATGTACTCCTGAAAATATAGATAAATTGTTTTAAACTTGGATGCTTATGTATGTTCGTGAAAATATTCCTTTTTACGAGGATTTTATTTTAATTACATATAATATCCCTATATTTGGAATGAGGTATTAAAGATGGGTTTTAATGTTGAAAAATTTTGTAAAATTTTATTCTCAATGTGGGATCATACAAATCCCATAAGACTTATAGAAATTAGCTATATATTGATTTTTGGAAACTATACGAAATGTTTGTGAAGTTTATTATGCGAATGAGGCTTCCATGTAAATCGGGGATTATGATTTGTAGTTAAAAATAGAATAATTTTATAAGAATTAATTAAGTGATTCCATAATTTTATATTTGATATACCTGTTATGTTATTTTCATGTAATGTTAATATAAACAATTTATCACAATATTTGAGTAACATTTAGTGTAAAAGCATAGTATGTTCATATGACACAATTGAGAAGCCCATGTGCAGTACACTAAACATTAACAAAGGGATTCCACAATACACAATTTGACATCGATGTTATACTATATTCATGTGTTGTGAATATAAATAATCTGTAATAATATTTGTGATTTTTTTAGTGGAAAATTAAGGCAGGTTGATAGACCACAATAGAGATTCCCACTCACAGTATACTTGTAGTCAATAATGTGAATGCACAGTATCCTATTTGAACCAACTGATATACTAAATTCATGAGTATTTTATTGGAATAATTTTTCATATTATCTGTGTAATATTTACATATAAAATTTACTATATGGGATTTTCATAACTAAAATGCTATGAAAAGTGATTTTTATGCTAAAATTCTATTCTAAGAGAGATCTTATACTAAAATTAAATAATATCCAATGTCCTTTTTGTGGATATCCATGTAGATAGGTTAGTAGAGTTCGTAGATGATCCAAACAGTTTGAGAAGAATATTGCTTTGAGGTTTTTCATGCAGTTCATGGTGATGATACATTGTATATAGTGGTTCGTGGAAGAATATTTATTTATGGGTTTCCATATAGTTTATGATGATAGTTATTTTTGTAAAATGGTTTGCTGATAAAGATTTTTTTGTGGGATGTCATACAGTATGTGTTGATGATGATTTTCACACAGCTGTTCATTGAAGAAGTGTTCATTTTGGGTGGAAAATCTTATTCAGCTTCATTTTAGAATAAAAAAGAAATATGTTAATTTTAAAAAGTATTGAATAATATGTGATGTTATATTATTAAGAGCCATTATAGAAATATTATTTCTTATCTATTTTTTGATATTCTACAATATTTTTTTATGCAAGCGAAGTTTTATGAAAACATGAAAAATTATTCAATGCATTTTAAATCATCAATTCAATATGATTCATGAAATTCAACCAATAATACATGACATTCCATATATTCATTTTTATGATCATTTCATGACAATTGAAACTATTTAGCACACTATTTGAAGAGTATACAATGAATATAATAGTGAAAATCTATATGATGAAAGCATCAGTTTTCTAATCATCAATAAATTAAAACAATTGTACATGACATAACAAAAATTATATACTATGATCATTTCATTAACATAGAAAACTATTTCAACAACACACAATGAATATAAAAGTGATGTGTTGTACGATTGAAACAACAGTTTTATATAAATCAAAGTAGTGAACAATCTATACGTAATGAATTAAAAAAGGAAACCAATAGTAGAAAACATTTAATATATTCTATTCTAGGATCATTTCCTGATCAACGGAACAATTTGTCATACTATGTGAATAATATACAATTAATATAAATGTGAGGTGATATAAAATGTAGGAATTAGTTCTCTAACTATCAATTAAGTAAACCATTAGTATGATAAGAATCAAATAAGTGGACTAATAGTTTCTATATACTACACAAGTTATACTATGATCATTTTAGGTTCATGGGGAAATTTAACATACTGTTTGAGTAATATAATCTGAAAAAAAACTCATCTACAATATGATCTGGGCATCATTAATATAATCATCAAATAATTGGACCAATAGTATAATACATACAATAATTTCTATGCAATGATCATTTTATGATCATTTGATAAATTTAGAGTACTATTTGATCAATATATAGTGAATAGAAAACTAATGTTCAATATGATCCAAGTATTAATATTCTAAACATATATGAAGTGGACCAATAGTGCGTGATATATCATACATGTGATGTTATTATCATTTCATTCTAACATGATCAATTTAGTTTACTATTATAATTTTAAAAAATGGTTAGTGAAATGATAATTCGATGCATTAAACATGATTTTATGATGTGTTTCATTTGATATTTTGAAGACATATTAATATGAGTTGTGAAAGTGTCAATATTTCATAATATAATAATGATGAAATTGGGTGAATCACTTGAACACATTGTTTGAGGGTGGGATTTCATCATAATGAGGAAGAATCATTACCCGAGCAAAAATCTAATAAGGATACAATTTTCATTGAATAATATAAGTTTAAGAGACTACATCATGAATATAATTGTAGGAGATGATAGTTTGTTCTAGTTTTTTAGTAATTAAAAACTAATTGGATCATTAAGAATCAACAGTGAATGAGTTTCTAGACCAACATACTTACTTCTCAATGATATTTACTATCTTGATGTTGTACATGAGTATAACAAATTGTGTATACTAATGGAGTATGATATATTTCATGTGTTTTAGGAGAAACCAGAATAAAACAAATGTTATGATTTTTTTGGATCAACAACATTGAGTAGAAAGAGATTTTGACAATAGTATCTAATCAGATACTGAACAGTCTCAAGGATGGGTTTCTAACCAGTCAAGAAGAAGAAGAGTAGATTATTGGGGTTTTTAATCAACCAAGGAGAAGAGTTGGGTGTTTGGGTGTAGAACTAAGATCAACTAGAGGATCAACTTTTTGGTTGTATAACCCGTTGATATTGTATTAATTATAATACCCTTATTTCATAGTGGAGAATCCATGTTGGGGATAATAACCAACATAGAAAATAGTATGTCTACATACCGAACATTTTAAATAACATGTATTGTTCTCTCACTAATTATTATTTTCATATGAAGTTAGATAATGATATATTACTGAGTGGAAGAAGAACCATAACAATTTCGAGTAGTGGAATTGAAAAGTAATGAATTTGGAAAGATATACCATTTATTCACCCCCTCTTAGTGGTCAATATGGCCTATGAAACTACAATTAGTATCATAGGAACGTTCATTCTTGTAAGAACCCGAATCTTTGTTTCTGGTATGTTTTTACTTTTCTGGTCGTTTTTGAGAAAAAGAGGAAAATCTAGAAATTTCATAAGTACATCACATGTACTTTATAAGTACACACTATTTATTTTGATGCAGCGCCAGGCCATGTGTTGGTCATGTCCGGCCCACACACACGGAGTGTAAGGGCGATGTGGCGGCTGCCGAAAGCGGAGTACGGAAAGGCCAAGTACATGTCGTGTACCCCATTATTACAAACCGTGTAATTTTTTTTCTTTAAACGGACTGGGGTCGCGCCTAATCGCCATAACGACTTTCTTCTAGGTATCTTTCATCCAAGAGCATCTGTATGGCCACGATTCTTCTTAGAGCCCCTGAGATTCCGTCTGATCTCTTTATCATCCGTCGTCGATTGCGTTGGGATCTCATATGTAAGCTCTCTCTTCTACTTTATCCTTGCTCCATTATTTTCCCTATTTCTCAATATATCTTAGGTTGAGAATTTTGGACATTTTCTCATATCTTCGATGTTCTAAGGAGAATCAATCATCATGGTTCATGTATATCGATCTCCTAGGATCAGGGTAGGTGGTTTTCACCTTTATGAAGAAAGTCGTTGAATATTTAGTGCAATTCCACCAATTCCCTTGAATGGGGTATTGTGTGTTTCCTATTTTTTCCCCTGTTGTTTTCCTACTTTGCTTGATTTCTTGAGTAGAGTTCAATGCTTGTGAATAGGATAATATTTACTGTGCTCTAGATGTTTTTCCATTCATGTTTTTCTTGTTAGGAGTTTTTCCGGTTTCCATGCCTAGTTGTAGGATAGTGGAACTGTTGTACTATTATTTTGTTATGCCTTAGAATGCTAGCCAAGTAGTTCTTGAGGTTTACTTTGAGGGATACGCATACTATGCATGTTTGTTTTACATAGGGATGTGAGATCCTAGTGCAGTAGACCATAGGGAGAATGGACGTAAGGGCTTCTCAAGAGTGACTTTAATTTACGATGTGAGACTATAGGGGTAATTGATAATGAGTGCTTCCTCAAAGATTCTGCAGTTCCTCGACACGGGCCACAGGGGGAATGAGATGTTTAGTACTTCCCCAGAGAGCCTTTAGTATGATACGAGACCACACGGGTAATTGACGATGAGTGCGTCCCCAGAGAGTCTATTCTCACTTTAGCTGAGCCAGAGGGGTGTGACTATGTGTGCCGGCCAGAGGGTTGCTAGTACTAGTAGGTTGATCCATAAGGGTTAGGCTGTGAGAACTACCCATGGGGTTACCTGTTGTTCAACTTGTTTATTGGTTTTTAATTGAGTACTTTATATGCTAGACACTGTGGATTGTAGATACTGTGTGCTTTCCTGTTTACTGCTTATTGTACTTTTACTTTCCATGTATCCACTGACTGTTAGGCATATATATTTGTGTGGTTACCTATTGGGAACCTATCTCACACCCTGTTTGGGCAATGATTTTGGGGCCAAAAAAATAATATTGTTGCTGGTATAGATAAGGGAAAGTTCCCTTCTACTTCAGGTACTTGACTTGCTGTGGAGATGGAGAGCATGTGACCATGATATGGCTTGCGATGATGAAGAGTTTACCTGTTTTCTTTTTCACTGTGGTTTAGTATTGTATTCAACACTGTGACTTGTTTGGCGACGTTCCTAGACATATGTATCATGAATCATTTTATATATATCAGTGTGTGCTCCAGTTTTTTACTGTTAGTATTCCACTGTTTGTCGTTACTCTTGTATGGATGGTTACAGTTTCTACTGTTGTCTATTTGTTTTTATTCCCCCATGTACTCTACCAATGAAGGCATAGTTACCCCACTATCACACCCAATACCCTCGCTACTAGTCAGCAGCCTCTGGTGTTTGGGAAAATGCGCATGAGGCCATGTGACCAACCTGGTACGGGTCGCCTCTTGGTGGATTCCTGAACTGGGACGTTCAAAGTGGTATAAGAGGGTTTCTTTTCTCTTGATTTTCTGTTTGGAGCCTTTAGCCAGGGATAGGATGGATTCAGTACTTGGTATTAAGCTGTGCTCGGGAGTAGCTAACCTGCATACAGGGAAAAGCCAATCTACCTCGCTTGTTACAGTTTTCTGGTTTTTCTATGTTACAGTTGATCTGATTTCACCTAGAGTGATTTTCAAGAATTGTGTTGTTATTGTTGTTGATATTGTGGTTCTATCACTCTCGCAACCCGATGAGATGATGGTATGCCATCTCATGCATCATATTGGAACTTGTTATAAATAACATGCCATTCAATATTTCACTTTTAACGTCCCAGTTCAGGAAGCCACCTAGAGGCACCCCGTACCTGGTTGGTTAGATGGCCTCAAGATCATTTTCCCAAATCCCAGAGGCTGCCGACTTGCAGCGAGGGCCTTGGGGAAATGCCCTTGAGGCCATGTGACCAACCGGGTAAGGGGCGCCACTGGGTGGATTCTATAATCGAGACATTACAAAGTGGTATTAGAGGGTTTCTTTTTTTCTTGATTTACATTTTGGAGCCTTTAGCGAGGGATAGGTCAGATTCAGTACTTGGTATTAATCTATGATCGGGAGTAGCTAACCCATGTACAGGGAAAAGCCAATCTACCATTCCTATTTCAGT
Source organism: Viscum album (assembly GCA_963277665.1). NCBI lineage: Eukaryota > Viridiplantae > Streptophyta > Magnoliopsida > Santalales > Viscaceae > Viscum > Viscum album. Next base: position 54,753,293 of record OY728126.1, read on the forward strand.
TTTCTGGTTTTTCTATGTTACAGTTGATCTGATTTCACCATGAGTGATTCACAATCTTTGTGTTGTTATTGTTGTTGATATTGTGGTTCTATCTCTTTCGCAACCCGATTAGATGAGGTCATTCCATCTCATGCATCATATAGGATCATGTTAGAAATCACATTCCATGCTTTCTTGCCATGCCATCGAGGGTGCATTAGAAAATGCATGTTGTTCTGATAGATGTTGTGTATATAATGCTTGTTGTTGTGATATATGCTTTGATAGAATCCCTATAGTTTGATAGAGAGTTTTTTTGTATTGTACCTTGCTTAAATGAACACAAAATTTTGGTTCTTGAGGTTTCATGGGCCCTCATGAATCAGAACATGGTGGATCATTGACTTTTTTTTCTTATATATGATATTTAAGAGATGCCAAGATTTGATTCACAGGGAGTATGGGCCCTCACGGATCGGAATTTGGCACCTTCATGCTTTCTTTTCAGTGTTTTCAGGGCTTCAGTGCAGTTGCAGAGCTACTTCCAGGAAAAACCCAGAATACACAACTTGTACTTTATATATACATGTCGTGTAGTTTTTAAACCATGTCACTGACTGTGTGAGTAGAAACAGGGGTTGTGAAAAATCTCCAGGAACACGCCGTGTACTGCAGATACACGCAGTGTAGTAGTGAGTCGTGTACCTAGCCGTGTCACAAACAATACGAGTCGGGGAAGCTCGTGTAATACACACTGTGTTTTTATGAACATGCTGTGTAGCCTTTTTCTAGGTACTCGGCCATGCCACTAACAACATGGTATGGTGTTATCTCCTCATATACATGCCATGTTTGATCGGAACACACCATGTAAGGTTCAGTAGTGTACCCAGCAGTGTCTCCAACAAATTGGGTTGGGAAAAATTTTCATGTACACGCCGTGTTTATTTAGAACGCACCATGTAGCCTTAGACATGTAACTGGCCGTGTGGCTAACAACATGGGTCTTTGAAACCTTGTATACTACAGACTATGTCTACAAGGAACATGCCTTGTAGTCTCAGTTTAAGAATAATGTGTGGGTTCGCTATGCAAGGAGACTCGGGCAGGGGAATAGAGTTAAGTACACACTGTGTAGATTTTATACATGCCATGTAGTCATGTTTTGTAAAACACAAGTGTTTCCATCTCCTTGGGGTTCGCCTGTCCTATTTGCGAAGAAGGTAGATGCTACCCTTAGGCTCCATGTTGATTATCGGAAGCTGAACAATTTGACGGTCAAGAACTGATATCCCTTGCGGAGGATTGATGAACTTTTCGATCAGCTTTGAGGAGCTGGTGTGTTCTCAAAGATCGATTTGAGGACCGGTTATCATCAGTTGTGCATTAGAAAATCATATATACATCTAACAACCTTCAGGAGCAGGTATGATCTATACGAGTATACAGGTATGCCATTCAGTCTCATGAATGTGCCTGCAGTTTTCATGGAACCGATGAACCGAGTGTTCCATCGTTACTTGTATTCCTTCATTATGGTCTTCGTGGAGGATATCTTGGTGTACTCTCACACTCAACACTACCATGAATCCCATCTTGAGAACATTATGAGTACACTGAGAGATCATCAACTTTATGCTAAACTCTCTAAGTGCCACTTTTGGATGGATCAGATTCACTTCTTGGGCCACGTCATGTTAGAGGCAAGTGTATCTATGGACACAGAGAAAGTGAGAGCTGTAGTTTCTTGGGAGAAGCCGAAGAACATTTTTGAGGTATGGAGTTTCCTAGGACAGTCTAGATACTAATGATGCTTCATTCAGGACTTTTCATGCCTAGCATCACCTTTGACAGTTCTAACCAAGAAGGTGGTGAAGTTCTTATGATCAGAATCTTGTGAGTCAGCCATTCAGGAGCTGAAGGGAAGGTTGACATCGGCACCGATACAAGTCTTGCCAGAGCCAGGAAAGAGATATACTATTCATTGTGATGCTTCAGGTATCGGGTCAGTCGCTGTGCTTATACAGGGAGATGTAGTTGTTGCATACATGTCTCGGTAGTTGAGACCACAAGATAAGAACAAACCGACACAAGATCTGGAGTTGGTAGCAGTTTTTCATGCCTTGCACTGTTGGAGACATTACCTTCTGGGAGAGCACTTTGAGGTTTTCACCGACCAAAAGAGTTTCAAGAATATCTTCACTCAGCATGATCCGAATATGAGACAGCGCATGTGGCTCTTGTATCATCAGTATTTTGATTTCTATCTTGCCTATACAGAGGGAAAGGGCAACGCTGGCAGATGTGTTGAGGAGGAGAACTCAGATTCAGGCAGTTCAGTAGGCCAGCAGTGAGTGCTAGATTATGGATTTGTTCTCTGAGATGCATTTGGAGGTGCATGACAAATAACAGTAGACATTCCTATCTTGTGTAGTTGTTACCTCTACCCTTCTTGATTGGGTGCAGATGAGGAAGCTATCAGACTCAGAAGGCTTATTCCTGTGGGAGAGTGTGTCCAGAGAGGACCCTCTCCCTGGATGGACAGTAGGTCAGGATGAGATATTTTATTTCCAGGGACGTGTATGGGTGCCCACAAACATACATGGGGAGCTGATGTAGGATTATCATTCCTCAGTTTGGGAAGTTCATCCTAGCGTCCCCAAGATGTATCATGAGCGTCACTGCCAGTACTAGTGGACAGGTATGAAGAGAGATGTAGTTGGTTTCTTCTTGAGGTGTTATACTTGTCCGCAGTTAAAGACGGAGCATCAGTGACCAGCATTCCATTTACAGTAGTTACACAATCTAGAGTGGAAGTGGAATGTTGTCACAAGGGACATCGTGACCAGGTTACCCAGGTCACCGCGAGGGAGTGATTCTATTTGGGTTGTCATCGACAGGATTACGACGGTTTGTCACTTCTTACCGATCTAGGTGACCATCAGTGTTGATGATCTGGGGTGACTATACATTAGATATATTGTACGTCTGCATGGAGTTCCACACTCCATTGTTTCATACAGGGATGCATGCTTTACTTCTCGGTTCTGACAGGGGCTTTAGAGGGCTTGGGTACACAGGTACTATTGAGTACATCATATCGTCCCCAGACATATGGCCAGTCCGAGCGTACGATCCAGGTGCTTGAGGATATGCTCCAACCTTGCATTCTAGACTTTGGTGGTTCTTGGGAGAAGCATATCACTATTGTGGAGTTCACCTACAAAAACATTTTTTAGGTGACTATTCATATGGCACCTTACGAGGATTTGTACGGTAATCCATTCCGATCACCATTATTCTTGCTGGTGGCAGGAGAGGCCGCATTTCTGGGACCTTGTCCTATTCAAGTGACTTTAGAGCAGATAGAATTGATTCAGAAGAGGATGGATACAACACAGTCTCGACAGAAGTCTTATGCTGATCAGTGGAGACATCCTTTGGAGTTCGAGGTCATGGATCAGGTTTTACTACATGTTGCACTGAGGTTGGGATACAAGAGGATTCAGATACATGATTAGCTTTCACCACGGTATGTCGGGCCATTTGAGTTATTGGAGAGAGTTGGGCCGGTTGCATATCAGTTCCAGTTACCTCAGAGGTATCAGGCCATGAACGACATCTTCCATGTCTCTCTGCTCCAACATTTCTTTTCAGAGCCGTCTCATGTCTTTCAACCAGAGGAGTTTGAGCTCAAAATGGATACATCATTTGAGAATAATCCTTTCCAGATTGTTGATCGTAGTACGAAGGTTATCTGTGGGTGGTCTGTTCCTCTATTATGGGTTCTATGGAATCACTGGTGAGTACAGAACGAGACCTGGGAGATGGAGGCTGATGTGCGATCGTAGTGGCTGGAGCTGTTTGGGGTTTCTTCTTCTGTGCCTCGCTAGGGAAATACGAGGAAAAATTTCTTTAAGGGGAGAAGTTTGTAAGAACCCGGATCTTCGTTTCAGGTATGTTTTTCCTTTTGTAGTCGTATTTGAGAAAAATAGGAAAATATAGAAATTTCCTAAATACACGCCATTGTACTTTATAAGTACACGCAGTGTACTTTGATGCAGTGCCAGTTAGTGTGCGGGCCGTGTCTGGGCCACACACATGGTGTGTAGGGGTGATGTGGAGGCCGCATAAAGCGATGTACAGAAAAGTCAAATATACACCATGTACCCCATAAGTACACGCCGTTTACTTTCTTTTTTTCATTAAACGGATCGGGGTCGCACCTAATCACCAGAACGACCTTCTTCTAGGTCTCGTCTGTCCGAGAGCTTCCGTAAGGCTGTGATTCTTATTTGAGCCCCGAGCTTCCGTCTGATCTCAGTTTCATCCGCCGTCGATTGCGTTGGGATCACCTCATTAAGATATCTCTTATGCTTTATTCATGCTCCATGATTTTCCATCTTTCTCAAGATATTTTTGGTTGATAATTTTGGATGTTTTCTCAGATCTTCGACGTTCTAAGGAGTATCAATCATCTTGGTTCAAGTATATCAATCTCCTAGGATCATGGTCGATGGTTTTTGCCTTTCTGTAGTATGTCATTGTATATTTCCTCCAATTCCACCAATTCCCTTGAATGAGGTATTGTGTGTTTCCTATTTTTTCCATTTTTGTTTACCTGATTTTCTCTATTTCTTGTGTAGAGGTCAAAGATTGTGGATAGGGTAATTTTTACTGTGCTCTGGATGTTTTTCGATGTATGTTTTTCCTGTTAGGCGATTTGAAAGTTTCCATGCCTAGTTGTAGGATAGTGAAACTGTTGTACTATTATGCCATTGTGCCTTAGAATGCTAGCCAAGTAGTTCTTGAGGATTACTTGGGGTGATACGCGCGCTATGCATGTTTGTTTAACACAGGGCTGTGAGAACCTAGTGTAGTAGACCATAGGAATAATGGATGTAAGGGCTTCTCTAGAGTGTCTTTAATTTACGATGCAAGACCATAGGGGGAATTGAAAATGTGTGCTTCCTCAGAGAGTCTGTAGTTCCTCGACGCGGGACTCACGTGGAATGTTATGATGAGTGCTTTCCGAAAGATCCTTTAGTATGATACGAGACCATATGGGGAATTGAAGGTGAGTGCTTCACCATTGAGTTATTCTTTCTTTAGCTGAGCCAGAGGGGTGAGACTGTGTGTGCCTTGCAGAGGGTTGCTAGTAATTGTAGGTCGATCCATAATGTTTAGGTTGGGAGAACTACCCAGGGGTTTACATGTTGTTCTACTTGTTGAATGGATGTTAGTTGATTACTTTATATGATAGACACTATTGATTGTAGTTTATGTGTCCTTTCCTATTTACTGCATCCTGTACTTTTACTTACCATGTATTCACTGACTGTTAGGCATAGATCTTTGGGTGGTTGCCTACTGGGACCTTGTATCACACCCTGTTTGGGCCATGCTTTTGTGCCCAAATAGACTATATTGTTGTAGGTATAGATAAGGAAAAGAACCCTTCTACTTCAGGTATATGACTTTCTGTGGAGCATGAGAGCATGTGACCAAGCTATGGCTTGCGAAGCTGATGAGTTTACCTGTTTTCTTTTTCACTTTGGATTAATATTGTATTCAGCATTGTGACTTGTTTGGATGATTTCCTAGAAATATGTATCATGCATAATTTTATATATGTGTGTGTGTGCTCCAGTTGTTTACTGTTATTCTTCTGTTGTTTATCATTACTCTTGTATGGATGGTTACGGTATCTGCTATTGTCTATTTTTTTCTTCCACTGTGTACTCTGCCAACGAGGTCATAGTTTCCCCACTATCACACCCAAGGCCCTTGCTGCTAGTTGGTAGCCTTTTCCATTTGGGGAAATGCACTTGAGGCCATGTGACCCACCAGGTATAGGGCGCCTCTGGGTGGCTTCCGGAACTGGGAAGTTACAATTCTAAAAAATCAAATGTTCTTCTTCTTTTTGAATCACCAATATGAAATGTCAGTTTTAGGATGTTTTTGAGTTAACACACATGGATAAAATGAAATATTATTCTGAGAAAAATGATATAGGGCATTCAGTAAAAACTCAAAATAATTGGAAAAGGATTGCACTAAGGATGTTAATGATGAATCCAACCGTTAATGGAGAAATACCAATAATTGAAGCTAATCAGAGTGGTAATTGAACAAATATACTTTTGAATATGATTCTTCTAATGTATTATGTTCAATTTGTGAGGATAATAAATCACATATTTATCATTATTTTAATTTAAAATTAAATATAAATAATATTTCTAATGAAGTGGTGAGGTGTATTTTTTGAACAATAAGGGTAATCCTTTTTTGGTAAAGCATAGCTAGAATCAGAAGTTGATGAATAAGAGGATGCACTAATTAAGAAGTTCTGAAAGAGAATAACACTCATAGACCTAATGGAAGCAAGTGAAAAAAACATTCTTTCACACTAAAAACGAATTGAAAATGTATAAATGTGAGAATGTTGTTTCTGATATTGTTTTTAAATAATCCTTTCATGCACCTTAAAATTTACAAAAAGTGTATATGGATGATGGAAATTCTCAATTGGATATCAAATCTATGATGATCAAGTATTTTGACTTATTGTTATATGAAAAGGTTTTATTCCATGAACATGGTATTGAGATGATAATGAATGTCTATGAAGATAAAGTTTCTTTTTTTAATGTACTGAAGAAATCCCTTTAGAATGAGATATCATAAATTAAAAATTAAATTGGGAAATTTTGAAATATTTATGTTAGGAAATTACAATGAAATATGTATGTATCTATTACAACACAATGCTCTTTAAAGGATTCTACTATTTAATAATATTCATTATATTGGAATAATTTCATTACATCTTTTAATGATCTTTCAAAATAATTAGTAAATAGAGAGGTATCATCCATATCACAATTTATTTTTTTTATAAATATATTTCTAAAAATTTTCATGAATAAATAAAAACACTGTTCAAACATGGATAAAGAGAAATGGGAAATATACTACCACCATGTCAATGTTGGATAGAAGAAGATGTATAATTTCTGGTTCCACATTGGAATCCCAATAGGTTGTCAATTTGACCCAAAAACATTATGATGTCCATTTTGGATGCATTTTATAAAATAAAATAATATCAAAGTTTGTTGGTCTTTTTTTTATTAAAATAAATTCGATCATTGTATTGTGTATTATTGGTACAATACATTAAATTCTAAAGCACAAGATAACCCTATGAAAAGGGTAATAATTCTAGAGAATAGGATGTAACAACATTCATAAACTAAGAATAATTCCCTACATTCAAACAGATTGGAAATTCTTGGTTATGTCTATAATGTTTTCATTAATAGTGTTCAAAAAAGTGACACATGAACATCTTAACATGTATCAACAAATTATGAACCACATGAGAAAGAACTTAGATCCATGAATTTTTTTAAACCATTTGTAAATCAGATTAGTCCCATGATGTTTTGGGAGAACTCATCCTTGGAATCTATATATTATAAATATCAGAAAAAAGAAATTTCAGGAAGATAGATATGAGTTATACATATGAGAATAAAGATATTAATAATGATAATCATGTCAATATATGTTGAATATCTAAAAAATATGTCCATATTTCAAAATATATTATTGTAAATTTTCCAATTTATTTAGAGAAATGTATAAAATAAGATGACACAAAATTAAAAGAACATGGTAAAATAAAAAAATATTGTATAAGAACTGGGAGAATTTCACGGGAGTTTTTGATCAAAGTAAAATTCATGCATTGAGAATTTTTTTTGTGAGAGATGAAATAATGATGGAAATAATGTAAGAGGATAAATAACCTCATTTCCCGTGTTAGAATAAGGCTTAATTATAATTAATCATGCATCAGAAAATCTATATGACATTATGGATAAAGAAAGAACCATATCACATAATAAATTTATAGCTGAGATAAGATAAATGTTATCCAAGTGTAATTTAGAATTAAAATTCATATGTGGAATCAGATATAACATAGAATGTTGAGTAGCTTTGATGATAAAAAAATATCAACCTTACTGTTCATTTTGATGAAAAGTAACCATTCTTTATACTCTTATATATTTTCTTATTTTTGAAATAAGAATATTTGGAATTTGTTGAGATGTTTGAGTCAGTCACTTGAATATATCATGATGATATCATACATCATGGTGTATACTAGCCTCACTAAAATGGATGAAAAGTGTGTACCCCTTTATGGGGATCACTGATGAGATGAAGCTATTAAATCTTCACTAAATAGTGAATGTGGAACTTCTAAATATATTTAGAAAAATTAAATATGAGTTATTCCAAAAGGAATTTCAATCACCATTGTTAATTATATTAGTCATATCAATTAAGGTAGTGTGCTTGATTAATGTCAATATATGAAAAATGGTGAGATATATCATTTTCGCTGGAATTTTCTGATGCTTTTGTCGATGTATTTGAAAGATATTGCATTTCATTGATGAATTGGATTATTTACAATCTCTATAATGGGAGTTTTGGATTTCTGAGTAATATTTCTTGTATGGTATTTGTGGAAAACATTGAAAACATTTGTTGAATATCTCTTGTTTTATATATCGGGTTAGCCCATGTAGACATAGAGTTATTAAATAATGTGTCTTTTCTAATTGAATCAAGTGAGTTAATTCCTCTCTTATAAGTAATCAAGAAGTACTCATTTAATGGAGAATATTAGGTTTTTAAGAAAAATACACGATGAGATGATACAACACATACAGTGTTTGTTTAATATTAATAAGGGAGAGAAAAATATTAACATGATATGGAAAAGTAGGGTAGGAAAAAAATAAAAAGTGGGGGATTGAAGAGATTAAAGTAATGATTGATTTATGATTTATGTTAATCATATCATAAATTCAATATTTGTGGAATAATTTTCTATGGAGATGAGGATACATGATATTGTGATTCTTGGAGAATTATTGTAGAATCACATGATTGGATTGGATGTCACACATGGGAAATAATCCATATTAACTATGATGATTTTTTTGTTGATATTAAATGGAATTTAGGAAGAGTGTTGAACATGATGAATGATTTTTCAAATAATGTGAAGACCATAAAAATGTCTATTTTTCCTGAACTGAAGAATAAGAATTAAAAAATATGGACACAAAAAATATATCTATATTAATATTGTATGAAGAAGAATAAATTTGATGATTTTTGAATTGAAGATAATACTTAAGGACGTGTTTCAATAGTGAAAAATTGATTTTAATATGGAACATTCATGATTTTTATGATACTATTCATTTTCATGATGAATTTATTTGATGTCCATCTAATATCACTATATTTATAAGGAGGTATTGATGATTGGTTTTTAGGTCGAACAATTTTGTACAATGTCAGGTTCCATGAGGTAGCATCCAATAATCATTGGAATTATGGGATTAAAGTAAATATGGACTTACAATAACTATACAAAATATTTATGATGTTGATTTTGAGAATTTAAAATCCATATAAATGAATTTTTTTTCTATATAAAATGATAATAGTTCTCAGAACATCAATAAATTGATTCTACATTATGAAATTTGATATAAATTTTATGAAATATACAAGTGATATGAATATAAAAAATTTACCATACTATTTGAAGTAAATTTATTTGAAAAGAAATTCTTGTACATATAAAAAAATTTATACAACAATATAAAAATAACTAAAAATAAATAAAGAAATTCCACAGTAAGTATTTGACGTTGATTCTAATGTATATTTATGTTATGAAAATATAAAAAATATAGAAAAATGATTGATATACATTTAATGGAAACTCAATGAAGGATGATATAAAATCAATGAGATTCACATTCATAAAATGATAACCATAAATATAGAGAAGAAAAAATATTCCATTTTCATATAGATGTTATTTTATATTCATAAGATGTTGATTGAAACAATGTTGCATACTATATTAGATATATATTGTTGAGAAGCCTACCATATGTGATTTTATTCGCTAAAATTGTATTTTTAACAAAAATTTTATGGTAAAATTCTTTGATATGAGATGTTATATGAAAAAAATGAGATTCTAGGCAAAGGACTTTTGCTGACAGCCATAAAGATGAGTAATTTGAGTTCATAGATGACCCTGACATTTCATAAAAGATATGTTCTTCATGGGTTTACATGTAGTTCCTGGTGATGATGCTTTATTGATAGTGGTTTTCCAAAGAAGATAGATTTGCGTAATTACTTGTAGTATGTGATGGTGATGTATTGTGGATAGTGGTTCACATATGAAGAGTTATTTGTATATTTCATTGCTGTTTGCAGTGATTATTCAACATAGATAGTCGTTCACAGAAGAATATTTCTTCCTTGGTTTTAATTCAATTTTTGATGATGGTTCATTTTGGACAATGTTTCATGGATGAATAGTGCTTTGTGGGTTTCTAGGTAGTTCATGGGGATGGTGCTTCACAAAATGTATTTTACAGATAAAGTGATTCCTAGAGGATATATAGAGATGAACCACTGTAAACTGCAACTCACATTCATTGTATTGTCATTCTATATATTGCTTCTCAAACTTCACATTTATATGTTATTAACACACAGTTAACACTTAACTAAATGTAATCAATAATATGGGAGAAGTGTTCATTTTTAGAGGAATATATTTTTTACTCCATTTGTGTTACACAAAATAATTTATTCTAATAGCAATGATTATAATTCTATAGTGGTTCTATGTAAGTTAGGCTCTATATTAAGCGTACTACTTTTCTATATAGTGAAGTAATACACTATTTTATATACAGGTGATGTGTTATGAAAATATTATAAATAATTCACTAAATATCCTAGAACTCGTTCTCTAAATATCAATAATTTAAACAACAGGATAAAACATTCCGCATATTATATTTTTTTATCATTTCATTATAATTGGAACAATTTTTCTTATTATTTGAAAAAGTTATAGTGAATAGAAAATGGAAGTGTTATAAGATGCAAGTGTCAGTTCTCTATGAATCATGAAAGTAAACCAACAGTATGAAACTTATCATATATGATATTCTATTTTAATTTCGTGATCATAGGAATTATTTAGTGAACATTTTAGGGAATAGAAAAGGAAAAGTACCTTAAATTTTTTTATGAGGAATTCATTATATCACAAAAAATCAAAGAAGTGGAAACTTTTTATTCTAAGAATTAAATAAGTTCACCAAAAATATGAAAATTTTATTATATTCTATTCAATGATCATTTCATTATCATTGGAACCATTTGGAATATTACTTAAAAAACATACATTTAATATCAATGTGATGTGATATATGGTGCAATAATTCATTTACTAAGAATCATAAAACTAAACCATTTGAATGATAAGTAAAAAATATATGTTCTAACAGTATGATACATACCATACAAGCTATGGTATGAAAATTTTATGATAATAGGAAAAAAAATTCATTCTTTTCGAATGATATATTAGAAATATTTATGTGATATGATAAATGATATGGGCATCAACACGCTAAGAAATAAAGAATTGGAAAAATAATATTCTATATACCATACATGTTATGCTATGATCATTTCTTGATCACATGAATATTTTATCGTGCACTTCTAGGAATATATATTGAATAAAAACCGATGTGAAAAAATATCCATGCATTACAATGCGAAGCATCAAAGAATTAGACCAATATTACATAATTTACAACAAAATCTAGGGTATGATCAATTGATGTGTACATGATCAACGTAGTGTACTCATTGATGTTTAAAATGCAGATAATAAAATGTTAAGTCCACGAAATATTCACGACCGAATGATTTTTTGAGTTGATATCTATAATAAAGTTTATTATGAGTTGTGAAAGTATTAATCTTCATTAAAACACTACAAAATAATTTTTTTGAATTAACTGGAATCATTTTTTGACGCCATGACTTCATCAGAAGAAAGAAGAATCATCACCTAAGAAAAAATATGAGAAATATCTAATCAATACTAAAGATCAAAAAATGAAGACACTGAAGCCAAAATATAGTAACAAGAGAATTTAGTTAGGCCTGATTATTCAATAATATATGAAGAACCATATCATTCAGGATATCGTTTGAATGATTTTTAGGAAAAGTGAAATTAAATCTATATGTGGTTGAAGATATCAATGTTGTAAAAAGTATAACAAATTCACCATACAAATGGAGGAATATATATTTCATGTGTTTTTGGAGAAACATTAAGTAAATTGAGATCATTAAATTCTTTTTATTTACAATATTGAGAAGAAGCTACTTGTGACATGTGTGTTTAACCAGATATAGAAGAGGATCAAAGATATAGTATCTAACCAATAATAGAGAAGGGGGATAATAGATGGATAGGATGTGTAATTAGTTGAGGAATAAGAGTTAGTTTTTGGGGGTGTAGAACTAGGATCAACTAGAGGACCAACTGTAGGGGTGTTTGACCATTTGATAACATATGCATTGTATGAAACTTCTTATATAGTGGTGAATCCATGTTGGTGGGATTATACAATAATGAAGGGAGTAAGTTATTATACTAAACCATATAAATACCATATATTATTGTATCACTGATTATTTCTATATATGAAGTGAGATTGTGATATACCATTGAGTGTATTGAGAAAATTAAGAAGTTCAATAGTTATAATTAAAAGGTAAACAATTTGTAAAAGTATACCACTGATTCATCCCTCCCTCTTAGTGGTCAATTTATCACGGGGAACTACATCATCAAATGTTATTTGAAGTTATTTCATGTGTATTCCTTTCCATTATTAGTTACCAACATCATTATATAAACACTGATTTCTCTTTAAACTTATATTCTTAATACTATTAACCATTATAATTGCTCTGACTTTTGATTCATAAATATAATCATTCCCATTTTAGAGAAATAACTAATAAAAGTAATAATGATAAAACCTAATTTTTTTGCTTGATATCTCATTAGAAAACAGAAATCAGAATGAATAGGTTCACGATATTCAGTACATTTAATATCAAATATTATATGTATTTTATAAATGATCATTCAATTATGAAAAATTATTAATATAGTATATCCTATTATTTTCCCTGATTCAAAATTTCGTACAACATCATCCATCGATTTTTTTTATATTTTTCTTTCAAAGGTTCATAATTTTGTAATTCCACACCTTCTTTTCATTTTCAGTACATAGTTAAAATTTTTTATCATGTTTCCCAATCTGAAAAATATTTTCTCTAGTTATTTCTCATCTCATAACAACTTTTATATCATCCAATCATCATTTATATAGGATTTTTTTTGGAAAACATTTTTTACCAACAAAACAAACTCGACACACACTAAGTTTTTTTTTATATTATCCCATCCAAAAATATGACTTCATTAGATTTCAAATTTTATTTTATTAATCTCATCCTTTCCAATTCCAATGATTTTTAAGGAACTATCATACCCAAAGGTAACGTCTCGTTCATCATGATTTTCAAAATCTTTTAAGATTAAATAATCAACTATCATGTGGGATTAAGAAATAAAATTATGAATCCACGGTTTGTTATTTTTTATAGTATTCAATGATGTCTCAGAAACAAAATTTATTGCCTTAAAATTATTCATTCCAGTCTCCATTTTTTTCTATTATCAGAAACATGTTCTAGAAATATTTTCAAACATAATTCAACAATTTTTTCTGGTTGGTCACATCTTCAAAATACTTAATTTATAAAATAAATCTTTTTTTAAAAAGATTCTAAAAAATGACTTCTTAATATTCTTACATCTTGTGGGATATTAAATTTTTTCACTCTACTTCAATTATTTCCCCAATTACTTCACATGTATTCCTAGGTTGAAACATATTGTGCTAATAGTTTCATGATTGGTGTATATGAATTCTAGAATACTAATTGAAATGATCATATCCAATAATTATATAGAAGTATGATCTATATATATAATAATATTATTCAGGTCCATTATATTTTTCAACATTAGTCAAATCATTCCATGTGGAAACATTACTATAGTATTAATCTTAGAATTTTTGGATGAGATGGATTTTTCCCATCAATTATCAAAATAAGATATCCATTCACTTTTGACAACACTATAAATGCTATAAAAATAATATGAATCATTATGTTTAGTGGGTTTAGATTTCACCTAATTTTTATGATGATGATTCACTACAAAATTAAATGATTAATAATTTACATATGAAATTGTTGAAATTTTAAATCTCATTTCTTATGGTAATTTAATATTCTAGTTGTTATTATTGTGTTTTATAACATCATTATTCATTGTCTTGAAACTACTTATCAATGTATTTAATAATCCTTTATAGTTTGTAAATTCATAGTTTGTAACTTATGATCTCCTAGATGTATTAATGTGCCTTATTGACAACATATTTTTCACTATATTTCTTAATCATTATTATTAATTTCATAGGATTTATTTTTTACGAAGATAGGAAAACCATTTTTTCTATGTTGATACAATCAATAATATTCATCACCTCATTCTTCATTAATATTTGTGGAATCTCCCCTTTTATCACATTTTTATAAAATGTTTTGAGTCATTTGGATAATTTCTGTTATAATGAATTAATCTTATATAAGTCTAGTTCTAAAATATTATAAAGAAAATGTATTCCATTTCTAGTAAAATTATTTTTTCCAAAGAAGTAATTATTTTCATTCATTGATTTTTTTCAAACATCTTCCAATGATATTTTTCTTTAGAACAATCATCTAATTCACCATATTTCATTTTGGGGAAATTCATAGAAAAAAATTCTTAATTCTACTATATTCATAAAAATAGAGAGGGCGTTCCACATCATACTTTCCTCTTCATACCAACTAGTTCTTGGTGATAAGTGTATTTACTTTTACACTCAATATATTATCCCTCATTTCATCATAATCACAAGAATCAACATGTCTTATATATTGAATTTTCATTTTTTATAGCTTCAAAATCCATTTCATCATTCAAATTCATTTTATATACAGAAACATTCCTCATTTCATTAGAAATAATAATATTATGTTGTTCATTATAAAATAAATCATCTTTATATTCAAGAGCATAAATTTTAAAATCAAACCTTTTCTAAATGATTCTCATGTTATTATTAACAATTTTAAAATATTATAAGAAATCTATGAAGCCTCTGATATTACAAAAAACTTTATTTACTCAATAAATGTACTCATAAATAGTTTATTTATCTCTAATATTTATATCTTCAAACTTTATACCCCATTTTTTAACTTTTAGTCATTAAATTTTGTGTTCCATTCAGAAATAATTTTGATCTTATCCCATATAAAGTTTGCTTTTTTTAGTTTCATCACCTTCAATATAGAGATTCGGCCCTAGAAGGCCTGAAGTCAATGTTTTCTATTATTACATTGGCATGATTACAAGAAAAAAAATCCTACAGTAATTAGAGTTCATTAGTCATGGTAAACTAACTATATAAAAGATTTTTTTATTAAAAAATTATACACTAATTACAACATCCTTTTTTCCTTAATTCAAAATAAATAACCCAAGGAGAACTCTAATTCATCATGTATATCCCATCATATCTTTCATAGTATTCTTCTTGACTTCATTGGGAAAAAATAATAAAGGAGTTCTAAAATTCTCAGTATGGGAAAAATATAATAGTAGAAATAATGAATCAATGAGAACACTCAATTTGGTTAGTTCAATAACTAAACACCCATTCCATGTAATAAATAATCATAATAAATGTAAGTAAAAAATATAGCATTTTAAAAACTGGAAATACATGATTTTCAAAAAAATGAAAAAGGAAATTTTAATATGGAAGGGTAAGAAATTTAAACACATGCCACATAATCAAGGAGCTGGATATTAAATGTATCCATGTATATTTCAGCATAAAATCTCATGGATGAATAATAATTGACACTAATATGATGGGAATTACTTCTTAATGGTTTCCATGACCTAGGAACATGAAATCCTCTACTATCAAGATCCATCATTTAGATAGATTAAAACTATGGATAGAAACTTGTTTTTTTTTGTTGAACTTATTTGTCTAATGAGAACCTATCGATTCATCAAGATGATATATAATGTCTAGGATTCACTAGTCAATAAATTTACAAAACATTCATTATATTATGTTATCGATTTAATTAATAAACAATATGCCTTATCAAATATCCATATTTAATAAAGAATAATTATTTTCCTATATGTCACTAAATAATAAAATACTCATATGTAAATAGGTATACATTTTATGAAATAGTAATATCAATGATAAATGAAATGTATTATTTATTGAAAATCCAATGTCAAATGATCATAGACAATTAAATATTTCAAGGGGAGTTAAACAAATCAACGTAGTGAATGTGAATACTATCCTTGTAAAAATCAATTAAATACTATCCATAGAAATATGAATGATGTTATAAACACGACATTTAACATGTTGAGTAAAATAGAAGGGGTTTTTTCATTGATGAATGGAAATAGTAAAAATGATATTTGTAAAACATTTGTAAGGAACATATACTTCTGTTTGGAAAAAAAATTAATTAAAACATTATTTGGAAAAAATTTCTTTTGAAATGAATCTTTCAAAAATTCAATGTATTGAAACACTCCATAATGATAATGGTTTAAATGGATTAATGATAAGAATCATGTCAACAAGGTGAACCTTCCTTTTCGAAAGCCTACCAGATTAGAACTCTACTTAGAAGCATGGTTGGCTGGGAGTAGTGATCAAGATGAGTGACCTTATGGAATTTTTCTAAGGGTTTTTGTGAGTGAGTACAAGGCACACTTGAAAGGACCTGTGTCAGCCATCGGGGACAGTCATTACTTAGATGACCCGTTCGGGCATGTGGGTGTACCCTTGGGTGGGGACCACATGTCTGCGGGTGTAACTAGTGGTACCAGGTGGGCCAGCACCCAACAACCAAGTTAAGGCAATGTGGTTGTGCTGTCGCCTGGACCCAGTTGTTACATATGCTAACAAAGGTGGTACCCAACCTTAAGTGTAGTGAAATTACTAGGTTGAGATATAGGGCCAGAATGAGGATGTTGTGCTCTAAAGGGGGGTGATTGTAACACCCCAAAATGATAAAGGGTTAAATGGATTAATGATAAGACTCAATCAACAAGGTGCACATTCCTTTTCAGAATCCTACATGATCAGAACTCTACAGTTATGCATGCTTGGATTGGAGTAGTAATCTGGATGTGTGACCTTATGGGATGTTTCTCAAGGTGTGTGTGAGTGAGGAAAAAGAACCCAAGAAAGGAAATGTTTTGGGCTGTGGGGATAGTCATTAGTCAGATGACCCGTTTAGGCATGTTGGTGTAACCTTGGGTGGGGACCACGTGTATGCGGGAAAATGTGTGAGACCTGGCAGGCCAGGACCCGGCGGCCATATTAAGGAAGGGTGGTTGTGCTGTCACCGGGACCCATTTTTCACTTATATAGAGATTGAATTTAGAAAATAGTGGGCATTTCATGAACGGTCGATACCTCTAGTACACGATCACTGGCAGCACAAGATCCTCTAGTAGAGCACATGAGAGTGGGAGCCTGAGAAGCATGCTTAGTACCCCCACTTGTTCCCTTAGTTGAGTTTTGGTTTATGGGTACGTAGTGCCCTGAGGTGCGGTGAATGTAAAGACATGGAATTTCTATAAAATTGTTTTTAATTAAATGGTAATTTTACAAGTCCATGAAAATTTACGTTGCGTGATTTCGAGGCTCGGAGTGCCCGAAATCAATTTATGATGTTTTGTTCTGGTACGTTCAGTAAACGAACAAGGAGGTTTTTATAAATTTTGAACTGCTACTCAGAATTGAAATATGAGGGTACCATTGAACTTGCGGTACATGTTTCTCCTTAAGAAGATTTTCACCTCGATGGTAGTAGGTCGAGGGTGAAAGTTAGTTTTTGGATTTTTCATTGAAATAATAAAATAAAATAATCACATCTTTTATTTTTTTATCTATTATAACCTCCCATGTGGAAGTTGGATGTGGGGACCGCCACACCATAACCATCAATGAGTGTTTATGGTGGTGGGGACCACCCGAGTTATCAAAACCTCCCTATGATACAAATTTGCCACATCTCGTCCCCTATGGCTCGTGCCGTGACTACCCCAAACCCGTCTTCTATAGGTCTGGGGATAGCGACTTGCACAAAAGGCGCAATTACCTACAATTTTGAAAGAATTGCCTTTTTAACCAGTATACACACACAACATAGCACAAATCTCGATACAAAACACTAGGTAATGCAGTATAACAAAAGAGTGTTATAAGTAAAAATGGCCAGAAATACAAGACCAACTATAAAGCACACGAAACTGAAAGTACAACTGAAGAAAAGAAAAACTACCGTTGGGTCATCCTCTGAGGTTCCTACATGAAGGGTAGTTAATGATAGCCTCCTCAGCACTACATGAACATCCATCTCATCCATATATCGTCATGCCGTATGGTCCACCTCTAGGTACCAACCAGTCCTGGTACTCTCAGCATCGATCAGTGATGTTCGTCATCTGCATCCAATACAACAAGGTGCGGGCATAGCCCATGCAGGGGTGTGTATAACGATACTCAATAGGGACCTCGAGACCCTCAAGGTCTCACAAAATCCAGCATGGATAAACCACAAATTGTTAAATCAACAGATAAACTTACATAGGTATATGCCCATTCATATATCTATGTTATCATGTAATCAATCTCAATCATGAGGAAAACACAAAAGTACTAACTCAGCTCAGCCTGGATTTTATTCAAATTATCAAAACCTCAGATGTTGGAGAACTCCTAATCAATCGAGTATAGTGGGCCTTCCGCGCCACACAGAGGTGCTTCCCACTAACCTTGTACTGTGGAGGTACTCCCCCTGTCGAGTACCGTGGGTCTGCTTCTTTACTTAGAGGTGCTCCCTACCGTGGGTCTGCTGCCACACACATGCGATCCCCCTCATAGCCTACTGAAGTACTTCTCATGTCAAGTACCGTGGGTCTGCCGCATCATCAAGATCTCTCATCCATCATGGGTCTGCCGCCAAATCCAGGCCTTCCCCACTAGGCCAGTCGAGTCACTCTGAGACAAACGGTCAGTAGTCCTCAAGTCTCAGCCATCTACTAGGTTCCCGCAGAAAAGCTGGCTTGTCTCTTGAAGATCAGCTCCAAAATCTACTGGTGGATGCTCCCACGTTCCTAAAGTCCCACGAATAAGTATCTCAAAGGTCTTCCATGTCATAGGGGACTCAATGCAATAGGAGGTGTGTCAATCAGATGACTGTTCTGTGAGTTATTAGACTATTAGTCTCGGGGACCCGGTTGGATTCTTGCACGACCCAACTTGATCATTTCTCAATTATATCGCAAAATCCTGTGTGGTATACTCATAAGGACCATCATGCTCCAAGATTAAAAGTGTCGCTGATGGTTTGTCAAATGGACGTCTGGTGCAAAAGATATGTTCAAAAGAACGTAAAGGGGTCGTAGTGGGACCAGGTCTGGTCTGATCCGGTCGGACCGACTCAGCCTAAAACAGTTTGGGCCGACCCGGTTCAGGTTGGCCCGACCCAAATCATTGTGCATGTCCCAACCCATTGGGTGGGACATCCCATTGGGTTTGGCTTGGCCTGCTGGGTCCAACCCAGCAGGCCCAGAAGGGCCGGAGAGAGTATAGAGGGCGCGAACCGGTGGCGGGGGCACGGACCGGGCACGGGTCGGTGGGAGGGCAGTGCTTCCCAGAGGGAACCGTGTGGGTGCTTTGGCACAGAGTGTGCCACATGTGTATCTTGGCCCGTAGGGCGCCGTATGGGGTTGGTTTGGCTAGGGCGCCGCGAGGGCGGGGATGACTAGGAGTGGGTTTGACCGGGAGGCCAGGGCGGCTTGGGAGGGCATCGCGGGGCTGGTTCGACAACAACGGTGCTGGAAGCTCGGGAGGGCCCATGTGGTTGGTTCGGCGGGGGCGCTACGTGGGGAACCCCTACTAAGCTGGCCCATTCCCCTTGCAGTGCCCCGACCACACCGCCTGTGCCCCTCGTGGTGCCTCAGCCGAACCAGCCTCGTGATGCCCTCCTGAGCCGCTTGCGGCTTCCCAGCCGAACCTCCCTCGTGAAGCCTTCCCGAGCCGCCCTGGCATCCCAGTCACACTGGCTCCTAGCTGCTTATGCCCTCGCGACTCCATGGCCAAACCGACCACTTGAGGCACCCTCTGGGACGAGCCAACCACGCGGCACACTTCGGGCCAAATCGCCCATGCGGCATCCTCTAGGCCGAACCACGCTCACGCTGACCCACAACCGGTTTGGCCCTCGCGGTCGGTATTCACCCCATCGGCTCTCCGCAGACCCTCGCGGCATACATGGCTAGGCCCATCATGCTGGGAAGAACCCAATGGGTCGTTGTGGGTTGACGTGAACTGAGTCAGGCCGATCGTGTCGGACTGGACATGGGCCTACTACGACCCCTTTAATTTCTTTGGGTAACATCATTGGCACCAGAGGACTGTTTGACGAACAATCAGTGGCGCTGGTATCCATGGATCATGATGGTGCCTTTCAGTACACCCCACAAGAGTTTTGGGTATTGTTGAGAAATTTTCAGGTCAGATCGTACATGAATCATACTGGGCCCTCGGGGACTAAAAGGATAATCACTTATAGACCTAGCTTCCGATTGATGAATTGTCTGTTGCATTGAGACCCCTATGACGTGGTAGACATTTGATATACTTCTTTTCAGGATTTTGGGATAGTTGAAGCATCAACCAGTAGCTTGTGGAGATGATCTTCGGGAGATGATAGAGCTTTTGTGTGGGAACCTAGTAGCTGGATGAGACATAACAACTTCTGACCATTTGACTCGGAGTGACTCGACTGGCCTAGTAGGGAACACCTGGTTGTCTTGGCAAACCCCTGGTGGAGGAGCACATATGGTGATACGGAAGACCCACAGTACTCGATAGGAGGATTACCTCTGCAGGCTCTGAGGGAGAGCACCTGGGTGTTGCGGCAAACCCGCGGTGGGGAGCACCTCTGTGTGGCGCAGCAGACCCATTGTACTTGACATGAAGTGTAACTCACCTATCCAAGGGTTATGGGAAGACCCTCTGTGTGACATAGAAATACAACTATACTCGATTGAGCAGGATTTCTCCTGCAGTAGAGGTTTAGATAATGTAAATAAAATCTCGGTTGATCTGAGTCAGTACTTTTGTGTTTTCCTCATCATTGAGTTGGATTAATTGATAACTAATGTATATGTATAGGCATATAACTAAGTAAGGTTATATGTTGATTTAATAAATTTTGGTTTATCCATGATGGATTTTATGAGACCATGAGGGTATTTGGGTCCCCACTGAGTATCGTTATACTCACCCCTAAACGGGCTATGCCTGCACCATGTTGTGTTGGATGCAGACAATGTACAAGTCTGATCAGGGCTGAGAGTACTTGGACTGGTCAGTACCCAGAGGTGGTCCATACGGCGTGATGGTACACAGAGGAGAGGGATAGACCTGGAGTGTTGAGGAGGTGATCTGTTACTACCCTTCTAGTAGGAACCTTGGAGGATGACCTGGTGACAATTTTTCTTTTCTTCAATTGTAATTTCAGTTTCTTGTACATTATAATTGGGCTTGTACTTCTGGCCCTTTTTACATCCATCACTCTTTTGTTATACAGTTTTACCAAGTGTTTTGTATCCATCTTTGTTCTATGTTGTGTGTATATATAGGTTATAAAGGCAATGCCTTCTCAGTTTTTGGGAATTACGGCTTTGGTGATAGTCTCTAGCCCCTGGCCTATGGAAGGCGTGCTTGGGTTAGTCACGACATGGGCCCTGGGGTACGGGTCATGACATGGATGTTTCAAAGAAATGTTGGTGGATAAATAGGTACATGTCGAACGAGGTAAGAATATCCATTTCCCTTAGTAAAAATCATAGAAAAATGGCTTGTTCAGAAAGCATCAAGATGATTCAATCTAAAAAAGATAAAAAATGTAAAAAATTCTCTTACAAAATTATTTTTAAAAAAATTATTATTTTTATAAAAAAAATTGTTTTTATAATATAAGAGGTTCTCCAAATAAAGAGATAAATGAAGTTAGGTTGTCTTAAAAACATTTTTCTAAAACACCATGAGTTCCAAAGAGTGGGAAAATAGTATTAATACATGAAAATGGTCATAAATATCTTTTGAAAATGATATGGTTTATTGAAAAATGGTTATATAATTTATTGTAATGGAAATTCAATTGAAATATCATTTGTATTAGTCTATAGTAATATAATCATTAAACATCCAAAACTGTCTCATACAACTTTGAATCATTTTAAATCATAATCCTCATGAATGAATAATATTAAACAAAACCTATAATATCTTAAAAATAAAGGTATTCGTGATATAAAATATCAAATTATGTATATACACCATATAAAATAAACTAGTTGCATAATAATAATTAAATCACAAAGGAATATAATTTGGGAAGAAAATCACATACCTTGTGTTTCCTTTCTGGTGAAGGTCCATTATCTTCCTTTATAATACAATTATATTAAATTTATTCTTTATTGAGATCCTTTTTCATATTATCATTACTTTTATTCTACTATTTATTATATTGTATAAAAATACATAAACTATTATGTTTATTTCGGTGGATTTGACAAAATTCGGTTTATCTGTAAAAATGACTTGGGTAGGTCAACTTTGGTCAAAGGGGCAATTATATAACATCTTCATAATAATAATAATGACCTAGTTATCATATTTATTAATATATTATATTTTTAAAACCAATCATTAAAAACTGTTAAAAAATAAATCAACATTACAATCACTAAGATAGTAGGCCATTCATATGCACGAGTAACATTCCCTATTTTCGTGGATCGTTATATAAATATGGTCAGTAACAAAATATATTTCTAGAATTATATTATATAATCAATATAACGTTATTTAAACATATATACTTATAATTAAGATTCTTATTATGTAAAATGAATCACATCATGTCGAGGAGGTGGTAGTCCGCATGTCCACAGCTGACATTATCACTTTTTATGTATGTGAATGGGTAATAAAGAAAATGATATATATATATATATATAATTTGAAAATTTTAATTATCTCATAAATAGAATATATATGTTTTTTAAGTATTAAATATTTATTTTTAATTATAATTTATATATTCTATGTATTAAATCACATCACTTTGAGGGGGTGGTTGTCCACACTTCCTCAAACGATGTTATCGTATTAACATAAAATAAAAATATGTAAATGTATGCATCATAAAAGGATTGAGGAATTATAAATAAATAATACATATCATATTTGACATATAAAAGTATATTTTTCCTGATAATGGTCATCAATGATTGTTGGTGAATGGAAAATGAACATTCATTGTTTCATGATGCAGTATTTTTTCATACACACAAACAATATGTTTGTTACCCATTAGATGGAAGTGTATATAAGTGTATGTCAAAAAAATTAAATAAAAGAATACTAGTATGTTTATTATACTTTTTTTGGTACATTGTAATGGAGTAAATATGTTTTTGCGAGGATAAGGGAAATAATACGAAAAACATGAGAGAAGACGTTACCTCAAAGTCAGGTTACTACTCTTATATTGAATAAAAAAGATTATATGGAATGATTTACACCAAAGGTAAGGCTATAATGTCAAGGGGAAGGATTATTTAAAAATATATGTTCAAATATTTTCCTAACCAATGTGGTCTGAAAGGTGTTATGAATGGAGAGAGGTGGTGACCTTTTATAGGGACGGAAAAGGACTCACCTGGAATTTTTGGGAACAAGTTTGATGTACACATGTTATTACCTACACGAAGTCCTACCAGAACAAATAAAACTCAATAATGTAATCTTAATGGACAAATTATTACTATAAAATATGATTTGGATAATTGGAGTGGTCATTTGGGCCCCTAAGAAAATGATTTAGTCCATTATTAAGATTAGTTTTTCCATAATAATTTAATTAATTTTAATTTCATTCAATAATAGATTTGATGAAAAATAATGGTGTCCTTATTATAAAATATAAATTATTCTATATAAAAATATTGAATTTATTTTTCCAAATTCAAATCATAGATGTGGCAGAATGTAATTTAAAATTCTCCCCACAAGCGAGATGACATTATTGGATTTTAAAGTAAAAATGTTTGAATGTTTTCAATGTTTTAATAATGAAATTCATTTTGAAATTTATTCCCATGAAATAGAATGTATTTATTGATAAAAATATTATGTAATTAAACACTAATAAAATTATAAATATAACTTATCTTTATAATCGAATTAGCTTAAAAAGCAATTTGAAACTTAAATTTCATATTTTTAATAAGTAATTAAACGATGAAATGTTACAGAATATATCACAAACTCAACCTAACCTAATTAAAATGTTCCTATATGAGATGTTAATTTTATTTTCACATATTAAATCAATTAAAGTGTCAAAATTCAGATTTAAAATTGGTCCACCACAAAAATGTGTTGTACTTTTCATTATATAAATATAGTGTTTTATGAGTAAAATAGAGTTTTTTCTTATTCTATGTCTATAAAACCTAAAGGATTAATATAAAATATTTTTTTCAATATATAACATTTATATATTTAATGAAAGTAATTAAATAATTCTAATTGATTATGTTTATAATGGAAAAACTCTTTTGGGAGGATAAAAATAAAAATATTTATTTTTTATATATAATTGGTTCTAATTTTGGTTTCTCATTAATTAGTATCCAATGAGTTCATTTTATATTTACAAAAATAATAAAATTTTAAGAAGTTAGTTAATATTATTCATAAAAACTATTAGAATGGGTAGGTAATATCATATTATATTAAATAATAATATTTCAATAATACATTGTCATTTGTTGAAACCTGATAATGGGTGTAATGAAAATAATTTAGGAAAGACACTATTGTGTGTCACACAAGCTATCGAGGATAGTCTCTCTTTCCCGTAACACAAGATAACTCAGTCTTTCATGAATTGAAATATATAGAATGTATTTTAAATAGTTAATATATTATAACTTATCTATATATTATATTCCCTTATGCGCTTGGTGTCTCATGTAATACATTCTATTAAATAAAAATATTTACTTTAAAATTTTTGGGTGTTACATTCCCCCACCTTAATTAATTTAAATCCTCACAATTTTAACTCAACCATGGCAATAGATTGTTTCATTTCTATTTTGTCTGAAATTCAACATCGCGTGATGGGTTGATAATTTATCCTCTATAACAGATAGAATGGAAATAAAAAATGTCTAATGGGGAACCATGTAACTAGGTATCTAATTAAGAGAACATATGTTGAATATATTGATACGTACATGGATGGAAAGCATAAATATTTAGAGGGAGTAATTGAGGTCATCAATCACTAACAAGTGAATTCCCTATAAAATGTTCAGGGACACAATGAAAAAAATCATTGATGATTCGAGAGACCATATGATCAATATTAATTCAGGTATAAGAACCAATTTATTTATAATACACTTTCCTTATGTTGGGTAATTTTTTTGCAGAACATGAATATAACAAAATATTTTTACATGATATGTCTCAATTGCATATGAACAATCCTATCATTTGGTTTAACTTCAATCAGTTTCTAATTCATCCCATTACTCTAATAAATTAATTACCAACAATGATTTTTACTACTATACAAACTAAAATATTTTCTTTAAAGGATAATAATCCCTATAAATTAATGAAAACTATAACTATTTTTCCTTTTTAATATTCCAGAACCAATAAGAGAAATATATTAATTAATAATCCTTAGAAGTGATAATAATGGTTCATCATTATAATTTATTCCACAAATATATAAACTAATCATGAAAAATTAACAAGGAAATTTCATAGGTTAGTGTTTGGAATTAAACCCTTATCTGACTTCGGTCATGGGTTTCAGACCAATGATCAATCATGATTTGATTTATTTTAACCCAATTAAATTTTATCTTTTTATAAAACCAAAATAATATAATTTTAAAAATAGATTTAACAAAAATGCATGATATGAGGTTAATCACTAAATTTACTTTAAAAAAAATTTCAATACAACCTTAAAACATAAATAATTCATTCATTTTATTTTAACATATGTTTTTACATGGTTTAATGTGGATCTGTAATATCAATTCTAGGATTACTATATCATAAAAATTAATCTTTAATAATAAAAAAACATATGTTTAACCTGAGTAATACATTGTACAAATCCTTTAAAATTCTTCATATTGTTTTTTAAATAAAACATAGATTATCCTAAGGATATATATTGGGAGTGTCAAACCAAGTGTGTAGTAAGGCCCATTGTTATGTACCAGATCACCCCATGTCATGCATGAAACAAATTTTTGGATTTATTACTCCTAGGTATATCTGCTCTCGAACCACATTCACTTATAGTATCGAGACATGTATGTATTTGAAGGAAAACCCACATAAACTGTACTTTATCAAAATTATAGCGTTTTATTATATAGTTATCCTAAAATTCCACCTTTGGGTTATGATACCAAAACAATCTTTTCTTAAATATGGTTTCTGATGTCGCTACTAATCTTCCTCTAATACATATTATAGGAACCCGACCTCAGTATGCCTAATTCCAGTGTCTGTGACAATAACATTTTCATTCTTATAAGGAATAAAATCCCTATGTAACGGGAGTATAATATTTTTGGTAAACTAGAAACATACATGATTATTTTAATAAAAATAATTATCTAATTACAAGCTAACTTTTTCCTTATTTCTAAATAAATAACTATGGGAATAATTCTAATCTATCTAGTATATCTTTATATATCTTTCAAAATGTGCTTCTAGGATTCCTTGGGAAATAATAATAATATGTGTGAGTTATAATGTTTTGTAAGATAATAATATAATGGAATAAATAATGAATCAAAGAGAATAGTTAATATAGAATGGTATATAATTGTATACACATGAAATGTAATAAATTAAGTAAATGAATGTGTGTAAACAATAAGTAAAGTTAACAACTAGAAACACATTACATTAAGATAACTATATAAGGAAAAATAAATATATAATGTAAAGAAACTAAAACACATAACACTTAATCAATGATATGAAAATGAAATGTATCCATATATTTGTTAATAGAAAATATCAGGGATGAATAATAACTGTAATTAATATGAGGGAAATTGATTAATAATGGAAATCATATATCAGTAACATGAAAACCTCTATTATTAATATCGATCATCTAGACACATTAAAACTAATAATAGAAAACTATTTAATTTTTGTAACATATTTGTCTCATGATTAACTATAAATTCGTCGATGAGATATAAAAACTATGGGCTCCACCCATCATTGCATGTTTAAATTATACTTTATATCAAGTAATCAATTTAATTAACAAACTATATTCTTTATAAAATACCAATATTGAATATTGAATAGTTATATATCATCATTTCCCTAAATAATCAAATTATTTCAACGTATACACCATATTTAATGTGGTATACCGTTTAAAAAATAGAACTACCCATGCTAAATTAAATGGTTGTTTAATGGGAAATAAAGTGTCAAATGATCATAGGAAATTGAATATTTCAACAGGACTTTAAAAAATCAAGAAATTTAATGTTAATAATATCATTGAATAAATAAATTATAGACTATCTAGAGAAAGATTAAGGATGGAATCGACAAATAATTTCACAAGTGGAATAAAATAATTAGATTTTTTCATTGATTAATGGATATATTATAAAATGATATTTTAAAAACATTATTGTGGAAGATATAATTTGGTTTTGAAAACTCATTTTTTTAAAATTTATTTGAAATAAATTTTATTTAAAAATAATCCCTTAAAAAATTTTATAGATGATTTAATGAAATTTTTTATGGTAAATCCATACATATCCTATGAGGTAAATTGAACATTCCTTTTTCAATGTAAAAAGGAGTTAAAAATTCCTTGTTCAAAAAGAGACAAGAATATTCCTTTTAAAAGAATTGTAAAATAAAAAACGGTAAAACATTCATTATAAAATTATTATAAAAAAATTCTTGAAAACATTTTAGTAAAACATATTTTTTATGAAGAAAAAGGTTCTCTGACTAAAAAGATAAATGATGTTAGGTTTTCATAAAATCTTTTTCTAAAACACCTTGAGAATTAGATAGAGGAAAAATGTAACTAATAATTTAAAATATTCATGATTAACTACAAAATAAAGAAAGGTATTATGAAAAAAAATTATATAATTTATTCAAATGGAAATCCCATTGTTAGATCATTTGTATTTCTATTGAGATAATAAGTTTTTATACATCCCAAAGTGTCACATACTAATTTGAATCATTTTAAATCTTATGAATCATGATGTAGTACTATTAAAATAATTATATAATATCATGAGAATAAAATTATTCATGATATGACATATTAATGGATTCATATACATCATAAAAAATAAACTAGGTGCATAACAATAATTAAATCTCAATGGAATGTAACAAGTGATGAAAATACCTTACCTTGTGTTTCCTTTAAAGTGAATACCCTTTAACTTCCTATAAAATAAACATATGTTAATATTATACATTCATGAGTAAAATTTTCTTATTTATCAAAACTTTATTTCACTTATTAATATTCTTTATAAAACTACATAAAAAAATATGTTTACCTCGTTCGTTTGGAGAAAATTCTCTTTATGTGTCGAAAATAACATTGGTATGTCAACTACGGTCAAAGGTGTCAGTATATAAAATCTCCAAAATAATAATCATGAAATAATTATCATATTTATACTTCAATTCTAAATTTAAAATAAATTATTAAATATGGTTATGAAAAATTATTTAATGTTGTAATCATTGGGACAGTAAGTCGTACGTACAAATGAGTAAAATTCCCATTTTCGATGATTATTATGAAAAGAAGGTAAGAGACACCATATCAACACAGAATGATAATTATATAATAAATCTAATTTTATTTCATAATATATACATATATATATGTTTATATATTATTATTGTGATGTAAAATGAAACACATTGGGTTGAGGAGGTAGTAGTCTACACTCCCATAACTGACGTTATCATTTCTTATGTGTGTGAAATGGTAACAAAGAAAATGATATATATATATATATATCAATAAAAGTAATTATGTCATTAATATAATATATTTTTTGATCTCTCAAATTTCTAATTATAACCAACATTAATACATTTCATATATCCAATCACGTTTCTTTGAAGGTGTAGTAGTCAACACTTCTTCAAACGATATTCTCGTATTAAAATAAAGTCTAATTTATTAAATGTATGTGCTATAAAATGATTAAAAAGGTATAAATACATAATTAATATCAATTATAACAAATTGAAATTGAGTGTCCATCATAATGTCCAACCATGAATGTTTGTAAAGGAAATACAAACAATCATTGTTTTGTGAGGCAGTAGTTATCCATACATAGAAATAATATATTCGTTACCCATTAGATAAAAGTGGGTGTAATTTTATATCTAACCATTTACATAAAAAAATACTAATATATTTATGATACTTTTTTTGTTACATAATAAAGAAATAAAAATATATTAGGTGGTGGATATTGGAAAAAAAATTGACAAACTTGTGAGAAGACGTTACCTCTTAATGGACAACGACACATGGTCTAAACTAAAAGGCATCCATGTAAGGGAATAAGACCAATAAGTGGGTTAATGGTCAATGGGAAAGATATTGGGAAACTATATGGGTGTTTATTGGTAGAACCTATGTGGGTTTAGTGGTGTGTTTAATGGGGAGAGGTAGTGGCCTTTATATGGAAGGAAAATAACACACTTGGAACTCATAGAATCACCTTAGAAGTACACATGTTATTACCTAAAAAAATCATACCAGAAAAAAATCAATAATGAATGTCTCATGTCCGGATTATGACCTGCTAATCAGTCTTGACAAGTATTTATATCATTTGGGTCCCTAATTTAAAGGTTTGGTAATCTATTAAGATTACGTTTCCGTTAATAATAGTAATTAATTTAATAACATTCACTAATCATTTTAGTCCATCTTATTATTATTTTAAATTATAATATATTATAATTCACAATATGAAATCCATTTTTCCAAAATCTTACCATATAATTGGTATAATTTAATTTAAAATTCTCCCCCTAAGTGGGACAATATTAAATGTTTTTAAGTTATAACATCGAAACATTTTCTATGTTTTTATAATCAATTTCTAAATGAAATCGATTCCAATTAAATAATTTTAGTTTATTTATAAAATTTTCATTAAAATATTCATATAAAAAATAAAAATAAAATGTAATGTTGCTAATAAATTAAATGAAAATCATTTTTAAACTAAAATTTCATATTTTTAACCATTCATTAAAATATTAAATATTTAAGAAAAATTTCAAAAAATAACTATAACAAAATTATTTTGTTTATATTTTAACAATTAATTTTATTTTCACATATTTAATAAATTAAATTTTCAAAATTCATATTTAAAATGGTTTCTCCATTAAAATGGGTTAAAATTTCCATTATAAAAAAATGTCTTTTTAGTGTAAAATTGATTTTTTTCTAATCTTTTGTATATTAAACCCATTTGATGAATATAAAAAATATTTTATTGAATATGTATCATGTATATTTAAAAAAACTAATTAATTAATTTTAATTAATTATGATTATTAAGTCAAAAATATTTAGAATTATAAAAAATATATCTTTATATATCGAGTTGGTTTTTATTTTAGTTTCCCATTAATTGTTATCCAATGAATTAATTTTATATTTTTATAAACCATAAATATTCATAATTTTGTAAATAATATTCATAAAAACTACCATAAAGAATAGGTTATAAAATATTATATTAAAAAAAATTAATATTACATTGCTATTTGTTGATATTCGATCTTGCGCGTAACACAAGCTATCGAGCAAGGTCTCTTTTTCATGTAAAAAAAGAAATCGAGATAGGTTTTTCTTTCATGTAATGAAATTTAACTCAGGGTTTCATGAATTTAAATATATATAATCTTTTATAAATACTAAATATATTATAAGGTATCCAGATATTATACTCCATTACCTGTCTGGTGTCGCATGTCATACAAGATACTGAATACAAATTGTTTTCTTTTGAATTTATGGGTGTGAAATCAAATTCAACATTTTATAATAGATCCCTAAGATTATATTTGTTATATTTTTTATCAACATGAATATTTATCTTCTTAGAAAATTTCATTTGGGATTATTTTTGAACAGATATAATCCCAATAGTAGAAGAATCAACAACATCTAGGCTATGAGATAAGAGATATGAAATGATCCTTTTCTCCAAAACCATAATAATTTTTCCCTTAATTTTATGAATTCATATACCATCGATGAAATAGATATTATCCACGAAAATGATTAAATTTGGTAAACTTCCCTATGAAACTAAAAGAATTTTTAATGGATCATAAAACAAATAACATCGGGGGTTTAATTAGTTTTATCCTATTTATAAATATCAAATTTAGGAAACTAATCCCTTTCAACATTTTATTGTTTATACTGTATCAATTTTTAGTTAACTAAAATACATGAATAAATAGTATTTTATGAAAGGAGACTAATATTTATAAGATTCAACTTTTGTTTGAGAACATATATCCTTACAAGAGAAACTTACGTGAATCAATAGAAATTCATTATTATAAAGAAGAGAGTAAAATGTGTGTCAACTAACATTATAGGCCCTCAATATTTATATAGGGGTGAACAAAATGACTCCCGTCAATTGGAAACGTTTTTATCATAAATATTTGAGCCTCATAAAAATGATTATATTTAAAACATTAATATCCACAATGAATAACTCAAAAATCTATTTTTGGTTAGCCTCTATCTGATTTTGTTGTGTCTAATAGTCTAAGTTTGATAAAAATAGGCTAATATCCCTTTTTGAATTTTCTAATGAATCAAACTTTTTAATCTGCCTAAATAACAAAATATATCTTCTCAAACTTCTTATACAATTTTTCGACCAATTTAAATACTATGATTCTCTATATCTATTAATATGAACATATCACTGTCTCATTTTTTGATGAAAATAGTAATTATAGAACATTACATTTTAATAAAAATTAACTTCAGTTAGAAGCTCAGTTTTAACACCAAGTATGTAGGGAATCAACTTTATGAATTATTGTATAGTAATAAAGTAAAGTGTATTGTTCACCTCTATTTGTGGGCTCTCTAGTTGTGAAAATGGCCTGGAATCCAATTTATCTTCATCATACTCAAATACCCAAACCATGAATTTCACATTCAATTATTTTTGTTTTGACCAATTCAATACTCTTGATATCTTTTACAGGATTCCATAAAATTATTTATGATAAAATAATTTATAATATTCAATTATTATATAAATTCACTTAATATAACAAAACATTAGTTCAAAAATGGGGATTTGTAAAAATCTTCATCTATTATATTATTTTAAACAATTTGATTCACTTTAGCCATCAACTCACAATATTTAAAACATGTATGTAGAATTTGAAAATAAAAAATAACTCAATCTAGAACTCATTTTATTGTTATCATTCTACTAAAATAATATAATTAACAAACATTTTTTTCTTGTGAACCATTTAAATAAAACAAATAAAATGAAAGATTTATCAATCTGATGATCCTAGACAACAGAAAATAGTTGACTATATTTTGGTAACATTTAACGAATTACTAAAACCATAAGGACTATTCAGTAGTAATATCAACTTATTTTACATTTTTATTCACATCCCCTATCTGAGTATCTATTCAGTATTTTAATAAATTTTATAATGGAGTTGTGAATTTGATGTCATTTAATTGTGTAAAATGTATTTGGGGATTTGTTTAAAACCATATATGAGGAATCAATGTCGAAATATTCTCTGATGAATTAGCATCATTTTGAATTTGGACATCTTTCACCATTATCAAATCCTAATGAACATGGAAATAAGAAAATATAAATATTTATAACAAATTCATTTTATGATGATCTATGTCAGTTGACTTTGGTCAGAATATCTTATTGTATTATGTCAACAACATCCTTCTCTCTGATCAGATCCATCTGATAAGAAACTTGAACAATTTCCCAATTCGATCATCTTTAGTGGTGAGAAAACGTCAAACATCCTCAAATTATAGAATTATAGATAATAATATCTCTTCTATTGTATTTTATAAGATATTATAATATGAAAACATCAAACTCTTCATATTTTTTTCACATTTACAAAAACAACACAAACTCAAAATTCAAAAACTATAAATTCAATCTTTCTTAAATAAGAAATGACTCATTATTTCTATCTGACCAGGTGAATACAAATATATATATCCAATGATACATGTATGATTTGTAATTTTTCATTTATTTAACCTTCATTAAATTCTTATTTCAAGTCTTATGACAATTACTATGTTCCGTACATCTTGGTTTAGTGAGCTACGTTCAGATCACATAAATTTTCAAAATTCAAGATGTTCAACTTTTTATTTTATTATACACACAAACTATTGTATCATGAAATATTTAGATATTTTAGGAGCTTCAATTAACACCATAAAATCATATATTTTATTTTCAGAAGTTCTATGAAATCCCATATTTTCCATTCTCAACAACATTAAATCATAAAAGAATTTATCAACTAATAATTCTTATAAAAATAATTAATTTTATTAATTAGGTCTGATGGATCTCTTACTCATAAACTAGGAAAAATAATTCATTTATATTTATTTTCATAAGACGCACAAAGATTTTTATAAACTTCTCATGACATCATTCACCTGATTTACAAAAACATTCTTTAAAAAAAATTATTTGTCAACATTAACATGGCAATGTTAAATGAAAAACTAAAAATAGATATTTTAGTATATTGATGGGTTTAATATTTATATATGATATTTATGACATTATTATAATTCTAGAATTAAAATATCACATATACCTTCTTACTTTACATTCTCATAGATATGATAATATTGCTCAAGTGTACATTGGACTATTGTCTCACAAATTAAAGTGATTATTTTTTCCCTTATACAGTACACTAAATTCAGTATGGATATATTTATTCAATATGTGGGATATATATAAAACCATAATGAATATGAAAATGTTCTATATTATTTAAAATTAATTCATTCCTTCCACCACGAAACTGGATACAATATTCAAGCGTATGTACGACCTATCCTCTTCGTAAAGGGTGTATTTTATTTTCATTCTATAGATTTTATAGATTACTATAAATATATATATATATATACTAAATATATATAAAATTTGTATCAATGATAAAATTTGGAATAGGATCTATCCAATACAATTTTAAAATATAAAAAATATCAATTCAAAACATATATGAAAAACATACCAATTATTACAAAAAACATGATTTTAAAATGGAATTGTTAATAAATGGGTGGTAAAACATCATAAGAAATTAAAATATAGTTTGATATATATATTTACAGTTCATGAGTAGATTTATAATAAAACTATATTTACAATGTAGGTGGTAAGAATGTGTATAATGAAAACTGTGATATATGGAAAGGGATTTCTAGTATCTCTTCAATTTATATGAGACATATGTTATATTCACCATATATTTCTTTTTTTGAAGTTTATAATAATCCTGAATTTATTATAAGATTCATGAAAAATATGGAATATAATTATACATAAATGGTTCTCTCTTCAATGGGGAATATTATTGAAATGTAAATGAAGTGGTAAGGGTTTCTGGTTACACTATTATTGTTTGTTAGGATTGGTTAGGATTATACATTCAATGATGGAATATTATAATCTATTTATTGATAAAATCTTGAATTTTATTTCGCTATAGTTATTTATTTACAATACATTTTTACCTACAATTTCCTCTAATTGTCTACTCATGATCCCAAATGAATGTTTTAAAATAGCACTGACATTATTTATCACTATTCTTAAACACTTATTCTTCCATACATTGTTTTCTTAAAATGGTTTCTTGAATTTTTTTATGCACGTCTATGATTTTTATAATTTTGTTTTACCCTTGATTGACTATTTTAAAAGTAATCTTAATGCGTTTTTAATAAACAATTGTCATTTGGATTTAAATGAAAATGTGAAAGGGATCGTTGTTTAAATATGTACGAAATTAAAATAATTTCCCATAATCAGGAAAATGGATATTTTAAAAAATTCATTTTGTGGTTTTTATGTTATTTTAAAATAAATTTGTTTTAAAATGATTTTTGAACATTCTTGTTTATAATGTTTATTTCTAAATCAAGAGGCTATTTCCCTCAAAAAATGATCCTTGTGATCTTTCTAATAAAATTCCATCTAAAAAGACATATATTAATGTTACTTAATCAATAATGAGGATATGATTCAATGATATCATCATCATTATTTATTAGTTAGGTTTATATTTATTATTATTAAATTTTTATGAATCCCTCTTATTTTCCATAGGTTATACTACAATGAAAATTTAATGAAAATCATTTATATTCATAGGTTTTGATACGATAAATATGTTATGAATATTTTCAATTCTCATGGGGTTTTATATGAAGAATGTTTTATAATATTTTATCTCATGTATAAATGATTTTGATTTAGTTATGGGTGGGAATTATATCTTCATCCAATGCATTTGTCATGGATGGAGAACTCATGAGATGAGTATGTTATGCATCAACATGATTTCATGTTCAAATGATTATATGTGGACCTAGTTTCATATCCAAATATTTTTGTGAGGTCTGAGTTTCAAGTATATAAGGGTTTGTGTGGAATTTTTTTCATGTCTATAATGTTATGTATGCAACTATTTTCATGTCTATATGGTTTTTCATTGTCCTAATATCATGTCAATAATATATTTCACGGACCAACAATCATGTATATATGTTTTTGTGAGGGAATAATTTAAGGCTCTTATATTAATTGTTGAACATTTAACTAATTAAATATTTATTATTAGCTTATGTTAATAGAAATATTATATTTCATATTCAAATGTTATTCTCTAATGGATTATTTTTTTTAAATTATTTAC
Organism: Viscum album; assembly: GCA_963277665.1. NCBI lineage: Eukaryota > Viridiplantae > Streptophyta > Magnoliopsida > Santalales > Viscaceae > Viscum > Viscum album. The sequence continues at coordinate 54,789,643 of OY728126.1, forward strand.
AATTCATTTATTACGAACAACCATGATTTATGTAATGACTCATGTTTATGATCTATGAAAATCATGGTATGGTTTTTTGATTTTGTTTTCTTGTCATCATACACTTATGATTATGTTACATTCATGTCTTATTTTTTTACACCTAGAGTTCATCTGAGTTAACTGTTTCTTATGTTTCCAATCCCAAGGTTATTAAGAAAGGTATTAAGTATGACAAGTCTAATAAGGGTGATATTCACGAAGAATTTATTGGGAGATGATTTGGTTCACTTATGAACCAATTTTTTAGGTTTTCAAATATTCAAATAAACTAAACCCTTATTATCCAAAATAATATATTTGTGAATATATAATTAATATTCATTTCAAATTTTTTCATATAAATGTGTGAAAGCATTCGTCACTTTAGTTAGTATCGTATAATTTTTTTACATAACCTTTAGAAACTAGGATGATAAGAATATAGGGAGATTCCTAAGGATATTACAATATGTAGGATAACATGTAATTGATTTTGTAAGTATGAGATTATTTGGTTTTTCTAGAAATATATCACAGTCTAGATACTGCAGTGGGATTTAGTTTCAGAAAATAAGAATCTAGTGGCTGCAACACTAGGAAAATTTTGTCAATTAAATCGTAGACATCATTATCATGCATGGTGAGTGTACCCTTACCAAGAATTCTATTTGAAACTCCTAGTGGATATTATTTTGTTTATTCAAATATTAATTGTTGAACATAATGAAGTATTTTAATTGATGATAATCATAGATTATTTAGGAAAATATTATGTTGTCATAGATTGAAATGAAGTTGTATTTATTTTGAGATCCAATAATTTTTTTTTCATGACTATGTGTTTTCCCATTATGATTATAGTTTCCCAAAATATTATTTGTAGTTTTAGATGATATTTAGAACATAATAGAATCATATTGATGTTGAATGTAATGCACAATGCAGTTATTTTTTCCTTGAGAAGCCAAATGATATTTGAGATAGAATGGAAAATATCATTTCCATGATCAGACAACTTTATCAAGATATGAATATTGTGGAACATCAAAATTATAAAATGGTGGAATAATTATCCATTAAGTCCTTCATGAGGGAACTTCTCCTTTTTTATGGTTCTGATAATCCACAAGTCACCGAGCAATGGATTTGAATAGTTCAAATAAAATTTCATATTCTCCAGTGTTTTGAGCGTGAAAAAAACAGTTTGGATGTCTATCATTTAGAAGGGGAAGTAGATAAATGATATAGATTTATTAAGAATAAAATTCAACACTACTTAAAAATAACCCACTCTAAACACTTTCCTTTATCAACATAATAAAATAGCATATATAAATGGTAGATTTTATTAGTGATATTTTAGTGCAGATAAAAGGAACCCTTTAACATCATATATTTTTATCACTGATAGCAGGTATGCTTTATCAATAAATATTTTGTGCGGATTATGTGTACCATTTATTAGTTCTTTGTTTTTAGTGCTCAAAGAGGATGCACTTTATCAGAGCCTTTTAGCACCCATAAATGGACCCATTTTCATGGTTTTTTTTCACTAATAAAACCCCAAATAACATAAATATATAATTAAATTAAAAAACATATTGATTTTATTAAAAAAAGTATTAATTAATTAATTATTGATAAAAATGGAATAATTCATTATAATCTATATAATTTATTAATACTAATAAATAATATATAATAAATATATAGATATATATAAAATGAAAATTAAGAAAATTAGTACAAAAAATAAGTAAATTGAGAAAATTATTATAAAATTTATTAATAAAATAATTTTTTATATTTTTAATAAATATTACTTATTAAATATATAAATACATAAAAATTTATATAAATATGATTTATATAATAAAAGATATTTATGCATTCCATAAAATAGTAATACATTTTTTGAATAATGGTGAATAAATAAAAATTAATATGAATTTAAAATACTCGCTAATTGCATCTAGAAATATAGATAATAGAATATCATTTTAATTTTCAACATAACATAGATCGATCATATATTATCTTCATTTCACATATACATAATTAATGAAATTTTATATAAAACCCAAACCGAAAAATATTTTTTTTACGAATTTAATCAATTTATATTATTTATTTTATATTTTTTTATTTACTATATTTTAATATTTTCAATATGTATTAATTATTATTTTATTATATATATATATTAATAATTATATTTCATTATCAATACTTATCCAATTTTTAAATATTTCTAATGTGTACTCATTTTTTATTATTTTATTTCACCCAGTTCTAACATACATGAAATTATGATTAAATCTTCAATAGTAATGGAAAAAAAAGTTCCAAAAAATTCATAAATAAATAGATTTATAAATTTATATTTACTTTTAACATAAATTTATATATTTATACATATAAAAAAATATTAGCTTTGTAAAAGTATTTGTAGAATTTTTAAAAAATAATTTTATATATTTAATTAATTATAAAATTATATTAAATATATATAAATAGTGAATATATTTAATATATTTATTTTTTGGTTTTTTTTATGTATTTATAATAATATGAATATATATAATTTTATAAATATTATTTTTTCAAAAATTATTTATATAATTATAAATATATAATTATATATTTAATGAATTATAAAATTATCTGAAATACATTATAAAAAATAATATATTTACTATATTTATATTTATATATTTTTATTAAATATATATATATGATTATATAAATATATTTAATATTTTTAGTTTAAAATTATATTTTTAAATCATTTATTAGTGGTAAAAAACATTGATAAAATCCATTTTTATCATCATAAAAACATTAAATCTCATAATGATTCCTTTTATCGAAGCTAATTAATCAATCCTAATAAAACAGATCTTTATCATTGTTTTTTTGAAGCACTGATAAAATATACAAATCAATTTAAATTAAATATTACAAATCGTGAACGTGTTAACATATCTAAACCTTTCTGCAAAAGCTACCCTCTATCATCTTTCCCCTCGGTGAATCGAAGATCAAATCAAGAATCAAACCATTTAAAGACTCAAATCCATGGTTTGTACAATCTAAGTGTTAAATGAATCAAAGGATCGAAGCAATGGGGTGTTAGCCAAGGGGTACCCACTGGTTGCACCCCTAGCTATCCATTGGAAATGGCGTAGGATCGAGCCCCTCTAGGCTCAAAAACTGTTCGTATTATGAAAATGGCGATTCAAAGCCTTTTCTTAGATAAGGAACGTGGCACTCATTTGGGCTGGTCCCCCCCCCCCCTCTGGGAGTCGGTGTTAGCAACACACATTTTTCCCATGGGGTGATAGCCGAGTGGTACCCGCTTGTGGTACCCCTCAATCTCAAAGGGAACTGGCACATGATGAGGTCCAACCAGGCTCGAACACTGTTTGTATTATGAACAGGGTGATTCAAAGCCATTTCTTAGCTGGGGAATATGGCGTGCACTTGTGCTGGTGGGGGCCCCCTCTGGGAGTCGGTGTTAGTAACACATGTTATTTTTCACATGAGCCTCAACCCAATTGGTGAGGTATCGTTATGTGCATCCATGAGACCCTGGTTCAAAACCACGTATAAGAATATTTTTGAGGGTATGGTAGTATGCACTATAGCAGTACTATATCAGTACTAAACACTGTGCAGTTAGTATAGCAGAAATGTGCATAGTGCAGGTTTTGTAGTAGGTATTGTTCGTTAATGTAGCAGCTAGAACTATTCAACATTGGGAACCTGTTTCGGCTTGGAGTACTTATGGCTTCGGGCCTCCCAGAACTTCAGGTCAATAAAGATTTTGGCCCACCATTAAGGCCTTCATGCCACATCAAGGCCTTCGGGCCACATACAGCTACCCCAGATAGACTCTAATAAAAGAGCATCCCCAGAAGAGGATTCAGGGCAGGTGCACTCACCACAGCAGAGCCAAATGGATTTTTCAGAATGAGAAGGTATGGCTATGCCATCAGGACCAGCTTGTGCTTGCATGGGAAGCCTACCTAGATGACCATACGAAGGTGAAGAGCTAGTATGACGATGCAAATGTTGTGGAGTGTAATTTCCTTGTAGATAGTAAGGTTGAATTCCTTAAGACCTTTGAGTCAAGTAATCTACTAAGCATATGGGTCTTGTAATATTGGATCCTACAGGACTTGTAAGGGTTCCCCCTCTTCCATTTAAATGGGGGTTATCAAAAATTCAATAATAAAATTATGTCCTTCAGGCCATTCGGGCATGGATCGAACATTTTATAGTTTTTCGATATCTCTACTTCTCTTTGATGATTCAAAGCTAGAATCAGGCGTATCTTATTATCTCCTCATCCTTCTCACTTTCTGATTGATTTCATGGGGATATATATTTTGGTTTTTATAATCATAAATATTTCTTTACCCTTGACATATCCCTGTGGTCAACAATGTTTTTTGGTGATTTTGTTTGAAAGGATATGAGGCTATAATTCCTTGCACTCCCCCACCCCCACCCCTTATAGGTTCAATAAACCACCCACCCCAACACTACATAAGGAAGTAAATATTTGTTTTAGATTTTAAAAATTACACTGGAATCATGGATCATTAATTAGGATACTTCATCCCACTCTATAACATATATGGTTTCCTTGGATTATTATGTATCTCATTTTATCTGCAAATACAATTTAGTCAGTTACCAGGATCATTATATTATAGGGAAGTGTATTACTAAAGAATATAATACATATGAATTTTATTTGAACATGGAATGTTTTAGACACATACCAATTTTATGGATGAACATAAATTCCATTGGTTGGCGGGATGAAGTAGGATTTGTCTCACAGTTCACAGATGAAAAGTTGAAAATTACTCGGGCTTCCATTGTTTTGGATAGAGTTACAAAATACATGACTTTTATATATATAAACACACACACACAATAATTAATATTTTATAAATATATATATATATATATAATATAGTTATATATTATACAATTACATTATGAATATATATATATATGTGTGTGTTAGACAGGTAATAATTTATAATTTACTATACAAATATATATTTCAAAAATATATTATACAAATATATTAAACAAATATATTATGAAAACATACAATATAAACAAATTATTCAGTTATATTATAAAAATATATATTATAGAAATATATTACAAAAATTTATATGTATAAAATTTTAAAAAATAAATTTGTTATTACTCTTTATTAAAATATAGTTTTGAAGTGAAATGAATCATCGAAAGTAAAATTAGATAATGAATTTCAAACATTGAATGAACTCTATTGAAATATATTTATATAATATATTAGTAAAATATATTTTAATAATATATTTTCAAAATATATTTTTTGGACCAAAATGGGCTTAGATACCCTGAGGGGGGGTTGAATTAGGGTATGGATATTCTTTTCCCACGTGTTTTTCATGACCCACTAGATGTTGACCTCTTTATTATAAGGGTAAGTTTTTTTGAACATTAGTGTTTATATAGACCATATTATTTTATTATTTATTTGGTGATGATGCTATAAAATTAATACAAAGAAGAAAGAAGGCAGAAAAAAAGATTTTTACTTGGTTGACCCTCACTCGGCTACGTCCAAGAAGCATACAATGACGATGTGCCAACACTAAAACTCCATGAAATATAAAATTCTTGGGATAGATCACCTATATTTCCAAGATTACTTCTTTTAAAAAGTGTAGGGTTAGCTCACTAGTTTACGAATGGTCAATCCCTATGTGTATCTCTCTAAAACCCAACCAGTCGAGAGAATCACCTTCTGCGTCTTCCTTTACTCACTACATTAGAAAGGATACACTCACAGTTTAACGACTTGTAGGTCCTTTCATTATCACAAATGAAAGATTTTTCTTTTGTATGCAGATGCTCTTTTGATGTTCCACAATCATTCATTGATGAATAAAACTTTATGATGGATGTACCAGGAAATCTTCCAACTTCTATGTATCCCTTTAAGGAATAGCACACTTCTCAATGGCTAGAATCCTTCTCTATTCACAGAATGGTGTTGTCACAAAACCACTATCATTACACACCCTTATTAAACACAAAACATGGTTGACTCAATCCCTCTTACACCCAAACCAATATTGGCATGAAACTATCAACAAGCACACAAATTCTTAATATCATTATACCTGCATCCAAACAGTGTGTTGTTGGTCCTTTTGAGGTAGTGGCTTCTACAAGGTTGGACCATGGTGATAGAGAGCGTGCGAGGGAGCCATGCAAGGGTCTGGGTAGGCAGTGGCTAAGGCATGGTTAGCATACAGTTTGTCTAACCATGTGTACTAACTGTGTGAGAATTAAGTGTGATCCTAAAAATAAGATCTAACATGTTTTTACCTCAATGTGACTAATTTCTCCTCATAAGCAGCCAAAACTCGGGATTTTGATTCTCCTAAGGCCAATGAAGGTTCTCTAATCGTTCCAGAGGTGATGTGAAGTCTTACCTTAGAGAATCGAATCCAGATTCATGAGTATATGACTGTTCTTCTTTTTTCTTATTTGGTTTCTTAGATCTACGTAATTCTACTTCTTCTCTTCTTTCAGTTTCTTAGATCCATGCCTGTTATGGGAAGATCTAGGTGTGTGGATAAAAAATATGATGAGATGTGGTCTCTGTCTTGTTAGGATAGGAGATATAAGGTAGGTTCTTGGAGAATAGACCCAATTTTCTTGAGTGTTCTTCATTCGTTTTGGATTTCATCAAATCATTTGAGGTTGGATGATCCAATCTCGACTCCTCTTGCTAGAATTTATTGTATTAGTTTAAATTTTTTTTGTGGAATTTACTGTGATATATTTTCTCAATGTATAGAATAAATCTTTTTTAGATATGATTTATCATTGTTGTGGAATTGTGGCATCCCGGTGAATTGTGTGAAAAATGTTTTAGTTCTTGAATAAAAAATATTGGTTTTAAATTATGGGTTTTTCTGGAATTGTTGGGTGGTTGGTGAAAAAAATGGGTTTTCAATAAAAATAATTTTTTATTGAAATGTTTTGGCATTGAAATGGAATTGATGGAATTCATTTTCAATAAAAAGGTTTTTTTTAAATGTGTTTTGTCATGATCCTTGTGCATATTGGTGTGTGAGTTCATATTGAATTACTGCGGCTTGGTTAAAATATGGAAATGTGTTCAGTGTCAATGGTGAAATGGAACGTATATATAAAGTTCATATTGCATTTCTGCGGCTTGGTAGAAATATGACCTTGTGCTAAGTACCAAAGGTTAAATGGAAGATGGGAGGAATTACCTTGAAAAGACTTGGTAGATCAATGAGAAACTGCTCACAAATATGGAAATGTCATAATGTAGCATGCATGGTTGGTTCCGTGGGTGTGTGGAATGGTTTACGTAAGCCAAAATGGGATCTTGTTAAATGATTTAAAAGAAATATTTAGTTATTTTTCTAGAAAAATAACATACTGGGATATTGCTTTCAATTTCAATGTTATTGTAACACCCTGAGATTTTATTAGATTTATTATTTTTAATTTCGTTCATATCTACTGTTGTACACTAAACAAAGATTATCTTGTGTTATAAGCAAGACCGTATTAGCATTCAGTATACACAACACTATTCTTGGATCGTGTTACACACAATTTCAAGTTCGTTTGATAGTAGTTATTCTACAGAACATTGAGTGTCTATATATATATATTCAATGTATAAATGAAATATGGTTGGATTCTGTTATACGCATCAAAAAAGGAGTCTTGCACTACAAGAAACCCTGACTTGGCTTACATTACACGCAATCGTGACCTTCCATGATAGCGTGTGTTGTACGCAATACCGACTTTCACTAAACAATTATATGTTATTAAAATATTATAAAAACTATCCGTTATGAATAGTAATACCCACTTGTTAAAATTTTATGAATTTTATCATTCAAAATGGAATTAATTTTTAGATTCGGAATATCAAAAGTAGCCTAGGGTGAATTTTTGGTATTTTTCTGAAAACATTCATTTTTTGATGAATAGTGAAAACACTGGGTTACTATTTAAAAACCGACTTTCTATTTAAATAATGATTTATTTTATTTAAATTTATTTTTGGTCAGAATTTATACATAATACTTATTTATGTTTAATGTAATTAATTGGATTCATTTTATAATAATTTTTTATATATAAATATTTTATTTAACTTTTCACCGTCTTTTACCCACCTCTTAGGAGAATTTGAAAATTTACATAAAACATAATTTTATCGCTTATGTGACTGGAATTTCGAAAATCCAACACACACGGTTAATATCAAGGAGTAAAATGTGGTTTAATAAGATAAAAATAATTTCTGGGGAATATTAACTTTTTACTTTTATTTACGACAATTAAAAGTAAATAGTGTAATTAAGGGTAAAAATGTTATTATTATTACCCTAAAACATGTCCTAATTCTATTGGATAAGTTTAATTCGAAAAAAAAACAAACATATGAATAAAATATGACTAGTTAGATCCACATGGATTATATTATGACATTTATTATTATTTTATTTAAAAAAGAGTTAAAATAGTTAAAATCAATGTTTAATAAATAAAACATTTTTAATATAGGTGCATAAATCATATAAATTCGACTATAAATATTCATTAGAAAGCTAAATATATTTCTACCTAATGGTATTTTATTTTTAATTTTTAGACATTAAATAATTTATGTTATTTATGACACAATGGTGATGTAGTAATTATCTAAATAATGAAATATTAAAATAATTGATATTATAAATACCTAAATAAATGAAATTTGAGAATTTTTATTAATTCCACTAGTTTTATAGGTAAATAGGAAATGTTATTATTGATTTAATAAACTTTGTTTGAACTAATCATGATTTTATGATTTTCACAAAAATCAATTACCAAATAGTGTAATAATTGACATAAAATATTTTTTAAAACAAATATTATATTATTATTTGTTATTATATTCCTAAAAATATAATGTTCAGAAAAATTACTTAGATAAGGATATATATATATATTAATATTGAACCACTTGTGGTTCTTTTGGATTGTTATAGTAGGTTTATTAACCATATAGTTGGAGAAAACAAAGAGACACTATAAAAGTTAAATTATTTAACTTAGAGTTAAATCTATATGATAAGCATAAAATAGTAACCTAAATTTGTCTAAAGCATAGTGGTTGAGATTATTTTGACACATCCTTACCTTATATTCTAAATAAATCAATTTGGAGCTATTAAAAACCGAATATGACTTTATTATAAAATAATATTTTATGTTTTTCCAAAGGTTCCCCTCTCCTCCCTTATAAAAAGGGAACCCCTTCCCTCTACTCTTCACACCCTTTTGAGCCTTGAAGCTAGGACAACCCCAACCCATTTCTCTTCTCCACCTCCCAAGAAAGATTATGGAGGTTCTGTTCTTCTCAAAAGACCTACTCTACTTCCTCAATAGGAAGCTTAAATGAGGTGCGTCGAAGAAGAGGTAATCTCTTCTTCCAATTCTATCAAGTTTCTTTCTTCATCTACTTCTTCTTCCATAGTTGTCTCATTATAAAGTAATAACATCAGTATTAAATATATAATTATATGTTATTATAAATATAAAAAAAACATATTTCACCTTATATCCATCCTACGGAAATGAAATCACTGCCCGTGCGTACGTACGGAATACCATCTCCACGACGTGGTTTAATCTGTTTTCCACCACAACATTAATTTTATGGGTATAATGGTGTAAATAAATATCTATATATGATTATTTTAAAGTGATATTAATTATTAAATATTATAAATACACTTCTATACAATTCCATAATCATGGTAATGATATCATCGCTCGTGCGTACGTACGGACTACCGTCTCCACGAACGCGATGAGATTCATTTTACATGATTAACTATTCATGTATGATTATAAAGTATATAAATAAATAATCTTGAAAGATAATACATAATAATTATACTGGATTTATGTACATATATGTTTCATTTACTTGATTCGATTTAATTCAATAAAGAAATTAAAATAGCGTTCATGCGTACGTATGGCCTACCATATCCATGAACGGTGTATTTCATTTAATTTATATATCTATTATATATATATATATACTGAATATATATATTATATATAGTTAATTATTTACATTTTTGAAGTAAGTAAATCAATATATAAGTAATAATAATAATATCGAGAACAACAATTCCAAACACGTATGCTAAATAAAACGATTTTACAAAAAACACTGCTTTAACATGGAACTTACAAAAGGCAGGGCAATATAAAGTCATGAGCGAACCATATATGATATAATAACAATGAATATGATTCTGTAATAAGTCAATGACATTATTTAAATCATTATACGGGAGGTTCAGATATGTACGAATCATATCAGACCAAAGGTAAGGGATAACTATTCCAATCTCGTTCTTATCCGAGATTGTTATTCATAAGTATTTACTAGGTTTATTGTTATCATCCTTGACCATGTTTTCTAAAAATGTTTTCTCGTATTTTTAAATTACTTTTTACCCATTTTTGAAATTTACCACATGTTATGAAAGGAATCTTACTTTTTTTACAACACGGGGAACTTTTTTACTTTTTCGACAAAAGTACGAGAAGAATGTTATTTTTAACTTATACGGTGGGAACGGATTTTTATGGTTCTATAATGCCTCATTTTCATGAATCATACTCTACATGATTTTATGACTATTTTCAACAAAATAATTTTCTTTTAAATTTTCATGGAATTGTTTGAAAAGAAAATTATTTTTAAGAAGAAAGGATATTTTCTTCAAGAATTCTTTTCAAGTGTTTTATCAAAACCATTTTTCCATCTAAGACGACATTACTTCATATGTGTATTCTTCAGGTATAAAATTTCTATGATTTACATGGTTTTACATTTCTTATGATGAAATGATATCCATTTGTTTTATATGGATAATGTTATGATTGGATGAGGTTTATGAAGCCCATTTTTATCCTTTAGGTTATGATGAATGATTTATGTTTATGTTGTGGCACACATATGAATGATTTCAATATGAGATGGGTGGGACCTATATCTTCCTCCAATGAATTGGGTAAAGATTTATATCTAATGAGATAGACATGGCTGAAATGGTAAGTTAATCCGGTTTAGTGATACCAGACTGGAACGAGGAGTGAACTCGATTCAGAAAGGGGCATTGTCCACTATGATGGTCATTGCAGCAATGCCTTGGCTACTATGGAAATCATATAATGTGCTTAATGTTTTACCACAATTAAATGTTTTATTCCCAATCTATTTTATTATGATTGATGATCCATTAGGATCAATGCCTTACTTATTGCCATGTTTTATGTCATTTCTCAAGATTTTGATATTTGAACATTATGTTCATGTTTTTTAGTTCAAATATACATGATTTGTTCTATTTTCGCCATGCTTACCCTTACTAATCATTTGAGCTCACCCTTTATATGTTTTCCTTTCCCCAGTATTTAAATAAATTTTTAGGTAAGAAAAAAGGGGAAGATCTTTATGAGAGATGTTGAAGATCTTTCACCACGATTAGAAGATTATATTTCAAGTTTCCAAAGACACTAAACTATTACGGTCCTTGTGTGTCTCTTTTTGTTATGTATTAAATATTCTAAAAAAGTAATGGAATGTCCATTTACTTCAAGATTTGGGTCTCTATAGTTGGTATTAGAGGAAAGGTTTAGTTAACCTTTGGAAACTAGGATGTGAAAAAACTAGTGAGATCCATAGAGATATTTCTAAGGTATGTCTAGGGATGTCCCTAAGGTTAAGTATAAGTATAGGTTATAGTCCTAAAATCATGGTAAAAATCTTAGAATTAACCCTAAGATGTTATATATTGAAGTTACTCCCCCTTTGTTATGTTGTTTTCCCTATCATGGTTTTTTCCTCTCACACTATTCTTTTTGGGTTTTAATCAATGGATGGAATCAGAAAGAACTGTGATGATAAATGTAATGTACAATGCAATGATTGTACTCCTGAACAAACTAATGTTATGGGAGATGGAGTGAAAAATATTATTTCTATACTTACACATGCTATGAATCATTTTGGACTTCCAAATTAGCAGAGAAGGGAAAATATTTTATTCAGTCCATCATGAGGCAAAGTCCACCTTCTTTTAGTGGGTCTTCTGATCCACTTTTTGCTGAAAAATGGATTAGTACCATTGGAAAGATATTTTCAGTACACCCTTGTTTAAAGAATGATAATGTCATTTTGGTTGTTTACCTTTTAGAAGGTGAAGTAGACCGGTGGTGGACTCTAGTTAAAAATACAAGGCCCTAAGATGAAATTGAATCCATGGAATGGAACGAGTTAAAGAACATGTTTTTCAATAAGTACATCCCTCATATTCTTCAAACAGAGATGGAAAAAGGATTTCCTTGAGCTTAAGAAAAATGATGATGAATCTGTTGGTATATACGAAGTGAATTTTACAAGGCTTGCAAGGTATTCATCTGGATTTATCATCAAACATGAATGTAAATTTGATCGATTCTTCAGTGGCTTAAAAAAAAGTCTTCTAAGGGAATTATCTATAACATACTTCAATAGATATGAAGAAATTGTGCGCTTTTCAATCAAGGTTGAAATGGAAGTTGGTGTTACATATCCATCTCATGGTTTTGACAAGAAACAACAGATGAAGTTCAAGGAGAAATCTCAGAATAATGGTGAAAAGAAGAAGAATGTTTCTCTAAGATCAAAGTGTGGAATGAAGCATGGTGGAGATTGTCTTAAAGGGAATAGAAAATGTTTTAAGTGTGGAAAAGAATGTCATAAAGAAGATGAGTGTCGATGTAATGGAAAAGGGTTGCTAATGATGTGAATAATGAAAAGACTGTAGGGAACACACCACCAACACTTTAATTTTTCATGTGCAAGGAAATGGGGCATTATGCTAATAAATTCCATAATCAAAGGGTTAATGATGATCAACATGAGCAACCTCTTAAGGAAAAGGATAAAGGGAAGTCACATGCGATCACTATTTGTGATGTTGAGTTTGACATTGATGTTGCGTAATGATTAAGTGATTACGTAATGAGATTTAAAACTAGTATCATGGAATGCCATTTAGGGAATCATGGAATTTTGGAATATCTATGTATTGGATTTCAATAATTATATGGTACCAGTAACCATGAAAAGTGATTAAAATATTTTGGAAAGTAGATGATATTCTCATAATGAATGGATAAGGAGAAAATAAAATGTTTGATAGTATTCATGAGCTCATGATTGTTATAAGGACTAAGAGATATCATGGTTTGAGTATATAGAATTTTTGGGATTTTGGTTTGTGGGAAGTCATAACTTTTAACTACATTCTTGTTTTTACTAAGGATCAAAGGGTAATCATTTTTCAGGAGAATACATGATTAAGGAATTGGAATGTTTGGAATATGACCAACAAGACATATCTTATGATATATGGGCGTAAATAGCGGTATTTACATGCTTGGTAGATGTCCTCTCAATCAATCGTTTTCCTTATACAGTGAGTTTGGGTAATCCTAATGATTGGAATAGATTAATTTAGACATCAGATATTATTGTTTAAGGATCGAAATTTTTGATATTTTTTTGAAATGTTATAATGGTATAGATTTAGAAAACGAACAACTCGTAGGATGGGGGACAACCCATCGCGTTGGAAAATGATGCGGGAATTGAACCCACAACTGAAGTGCGACAGTCCTTCATTGCCTACCACTGTCCTATAAGATGTCCTTGGTTAGTATAAACTAGTTTTATTTTATTAAGCGGTATGATATATGAAGTATAAGTCCATTTTTGGAACCATATACGATTAGTCTCGCCATAGATGGATGTATGTATATAACTATTGATAACCTTTTGTTTGAGACAGATGGAATGGCCTATCATTCAATCACATGATCTAAAAACACTTCACGGAAGAAAAATTCAACTTCATTTATTTAAGAGATGATGTGGAAAATGTTCAAGGCATGAGCAACAGTAATATTTTACCAAAATCAAGTATGTATTTCTTTTAATTCAACAATTCCTCAACTTTAGGGAAATGATCTTGAAAACCAAGAATGTTGTCATAGTTCCCTCATATCTGATGAATCTGATGGTACCGTAGATCATCAAAAATTTATGACTTTGTGACTGTTGGATTTATCATATCCATGTCCTCTACCACTCTCCATCAGAACTTGATGGTTAGATTTCTCTTCCATATCCATATTTTTACATATGTTATCTTCAGTGGAAACCTAGTGATTAGTTAATTTGGGTAACTGTTACGTTTTAGACATTAGTTATTAAAGATATGTTTATTATTCCTTTTTAAGATGTGGGTTTTTTTCAAATAAAACTTTCAAGTAGTAAACCATTTATTACCCCAATGAATTTTGAGGGCGAGATTAATTTTAAGGGGGGTAGAATGTAATACCCCAAGATTTTATGAGATTTATTTTTTTAATTTCTTTCATATCTTCTATTGTAAGCTACACCATGATTATCTTGCGCTATATTCAAAACCGTATTATCTTGCAGTATACGCAACACTATTATTGGATCGTGTTACACACAATTTCATGTTCGTTTGATAGTAGTTATTCTACGAAATATTGAGTGTGTATATATATATATATATATTCAATGTATAAATTAAATATTATTGCATTATATTATATGAAAAAAAGGAGTCTTGCACTACACGCAACCCTGAATTGGCTTACATTACATGCAATTGAGACCTTCCACGATATCGTGTGTTGTATGCAATACCGAGTTTCACTAAACAACGATATGTAATTAAAATATTATATAAACTAGCCATTATGAATAGTAATACCTACATTTTAAAATTTTATGAATTTCAACATTCAATATGGACTTCATTTTTAGATTCGGAATATCAAAATTATCCTAGGGTTTGTTTTTGGTATTTTTCTGAAAACATTCAATTTTTGATGAATAGTGAAAACGCTATGTTACTATTTAAAAACCGACTTTTTATTTTAAAAATTATTTATTTTTTTTAAGTTTATTTTTGGTCAAAATTGATACATAATACCTATATAAGTTCAATGTAATTAATTGGTTTCATTTTATAATAATTTTAGATATATAAAAAGTTTATGAAACTCTTCACCGTCTTTTACCCACCTCCTTAGAGAATTTCAAAATGTACATAAAACATATTTTTACAACTTCTGTGAGTGAAATTTTGAAAATTAGAGAGACAAGGTTAATATCAAGGAGAAAAATGTGGTTCAATAAGAAAAAAATAATTTTTGGTGAAAAGAAACTTCTTACTTTTATTTAACACGATTAAAAGTAAATACGGAAAATAAGGGTAAAAATGATATTATTATTACCCTACCACATATACTAATTCTATTGGATAAGTTTGATTCAACAAAAACCTACCTTAGGTATAAAATATGACCATTTAGGTCCACATGGATTACGTTAAGACATTTATTATTATTTTATTTAAAAAAGTGTTAAAATAGTTAAAATCATTGTTTAATAACTAACTGATTTTTAATATAGGGGTATAAATAATATAAATTTGACTGAAAGTATTCATTAGAAATCTAACAATATTTCCTACCTAATGGTATTTTATTTATAATTTTTAGACGTTAAATAATTTATGTTATTTATGAAACAATGGTGATGCAGTAATTACCTAAATAATGAAATATTAAAATAATTGATATTATAAATACCCAAATAAATTATATTTCAGACTTTTTATGAATCAAAATAATTTAATAGGTTTATATGACATGTTAGTATTGATTTAATTAACGTTTTTTAAACTAATCATGATGTTATGATTTTCACAAAGATCAATTACCAAATATTGTCAAAAATGACATAAAATAGTATTAGAAACAAATATTATAATATTAATTGATATTTTACTCTTAAAAATATAAGGATTGTCCAAATGACTTTGATAAGGATATATATTAATAATTAACCACCTGGGGTTTTTTTTCTTGTTATAGTATGTTTATTAACCATAATGTGTAAGAAAACAAAAAGACACGGTAAAAGTTAAATTATTTAACTTAGAGTAAAATCTAAATGATAAGCATAACATAGTAACCTATACTTGTATAAATCCAATTTGTTGAGAGGATTTCGACCCATACCCACGTTTTATTATAAATAATTCAATTTTGGGATATTTGAAACTGAATATGACTTTATTATAAAATAATATTTTAAGTTTTTCCAAAGGTTCCCATCGCTTCCCTTATAAAAAGGGCACCGCTTCCCTCTTCTCTTCACACCCTTTTGAGCCTTGAAGCTCAGCCAAAACCTACCCATTTCTCTTCTCCAATTTCATAGAAACATTATTTATGTTCGGTTTTCTTCAAAAGACCCACTCTACTTCCTTAAGAGGATGCTTAAAGGAGGTGCGTCGAAGAAAAGGTAATCTCTTCTTCTGATTCTATCATGTTTCTTTCTTCTTCTACATCTTCTTCTTTAGTTGTATCATTATAAAGTAAGAAAATAAGTATTAAATATATTATTACATGTTATTATAAATATTAAACAACCCTATTTCACCATCTATCAATCCTATGGAAACAAAATCACCGCGCGTGCGTACGTACGGAATACTGTCTCCACGCCATGGTGTAATCTGTTTTCCACCACCACCTTACTTGGATGGGTATAATGGTGTAAATAAATAACTATATATGATTATTTTAAAGTGATATTGATTCTGAAATATTATACATACACTTCAATACAATTCCATGATCATGGGAATGATATCATCGCTCGTGCGTATGTACGGACTACCGTCTCCACAAACGCGATGAGATTCATTTTCCATGATTAACCATTCGAGTATGATTATAAAGTATATATAATAATTAATCGTGAAAGATAATAAATATTAATGATACTGTATTTATGTACATATATGTTTCATTATCTTTATTCCATATAAGTCACTAAGGAAATGAAAACAGCGTTCATGCGTACATACGACCTACCATCTCCATGAACGGTGTATTTCATTATATTTATATATCTATTATATATATATATATATTGAATATATATGATATATAAATAATTATTTACATTTTGGAAGTAAGTAAATCAATATATAAGTAATAATAATAATATCAAGAACAACAAGTCCAAACACGTACGATAAATAAAACGATTTTACCCAAAACGCTGCTTTAACAGGGAACATACAAAAGATCGGGTAATATAAAGTCATGGCTGAACCATATATGTTATCATAACAATGAATATGATTCTGTAATAAGTCAATGACATTATTTAAATCATTATACAGGAGGTTTAGATACATACGAAGCATATCGAACCAAAGGTAGGGGAAAATTATTCCAATCTCGTTCTTATTCGAGATTGTTATTCGTAAGTATTTTATGGGTTTATTGTTATCATCCATGCCAATGTTTTTTTTAAAAAAAATCATGTATTTTGAAAGTCCTTTTTACCCAGTTTTGAAATTTAACACATGTTATGAAAGTAATCTTACTTTTTTTACCATAAGGGGTACTTTTTTACTTTTTCGACAAAAGTACGAGAAGAATGTTATTTTTATCTTATACAGTGTGAATGGATTTTTACGATTTCAGAATACCTCATTTTTCTGAAGCTTACTCTACAATATTTTATGACTAATTTCATCAAAATAATTTTCTTTTAAAATTGCATGGAATTGTGTGAAAATAAAATGATTTTTATGAAGAAAGGATATTTTCCTCAAGAATTATTTTCAATTGTTTTATCAAAACCATTTTCCATCTAAGATGACATTACTTAATATGTGTATGCTTCAAGTATAATATGTCTATGATTTACATGGTTTCACTTTTATTATGATGAAATTATATCCATTTGTTTTATATGGATTATGTTATGATGGGATGATGTTTATGAAACCCATTTTTATTCTTTGGGTTATGATGAATGATTTATGCTTATGTTGTGGAAGATGTAAGAATGATTTAAATATGAGATTGGTGGGACCTATATCTTCCTCCAATGCATTGGGTAAATATTTATATCTCATGAGATAGACATGGCTGAAATGGTAAGTTAATCTGGTTCATTGATACAGGAATGGAACGAGGATTGAACTCAAATCAGAAAGGGACTTTGTCCACTAAGATGGTCATTATAGCAATGTCGTGGCTACTATGGAAATCATATCACGTGCTTAATGTTTTTCCATAATTAAATGTTTTATTACCATGATTTTTTATCATGATTGATGATCCATTATGATCTAAGCCTTACATACTGCCATGTTTTATGTCATTGCTCAAGATTTTGATGTTTAAAGATTATGTTCATGTTTTTTTATTTCAAATGTATATGATTTGTTCTATTTTCTCCATGCTTACCCTTACTGAGAATTTGAGCTCACCCGTTATATGTTTTCTTTTCCCCAGGATTTAAATAATTTTTTAGGTAATAAAACAAAAGGGAAAGATTGTTATGGGAGATGTTGAAGATCTTTCACCACGATTAGAAGATTATATTCCATGTTCCTAAAGACACTAAACAATTACAGTCCTTGTGTGTATTATTTTTTTGTGTATTATGTATTCCAAAAAAGTTTTGTAATATCCATGTATGTCAATATTTGAGTCTCTACATTTATACCTTTTGCTATTAATGGTTTTGGAAACATGAATATATGTAATTATAAACTATTCTTTAGAAATTGATTTATATAAACTGTTTTATATAATTTTTCTAACTCTTCTATCCTAGTGGTGTTAGTAGGGAAGTCATTGGGGGAAAACCTACTAAGTTTTACAGTCACCCCTTATTTGTAAATTTGGTGATTTTTCAAAGGATATATTCTGTGATAGGTGAAAAGGTAATGTTTCACACGTATTTATAACTACCTTGTAATGTTTGGGATGTTCAGTCATGGCGGACCTTGGAAGTTGTGGATCATGAAGTCTTATGGCCTCTTGAGGGTCTTTAGTTTTTATCTATTGTGTACTTTGATACTTTTTATGCATTGTTTTGTATTTTGATGAGGTTTGAGATACATGAAGTTGTTTAGTTTTACTCCTTTTGTTCATGCATCATTTCTTGTATGGTTTGGTTATGGGTTGTTAGTTTATTGGTTTATTTCTAAAAGGGTTAACATCCCCCATTTGAACTTGAAACCCATTGAAATTTATTTATAGCCTTTGGAATCATTGGGGTGTCTCTTATGGCCAAGTAATAACTCGTTGTGATATCTTCAAAATGAGAATTGGTAGGTCATTCCAAATGGTATCAGTGTAGTCTTCCCCTTTTGGTACAAATCATTAGTGTTCTGTGCCATGGAGTTGGAATTAATTTTTTTTTCAATTCTGTGTGTTGGTATCATAGATAGGATTAGGATTTTCGAAACATGAACTGTAAATCATAAAAGGATGTAGCTAATCTGTTTATGATGACATTAATGTTACCGGGGTGCTGGGAACAGAAGTGTTTGAGATACACTTCTAGAATGTTAAAAATATCATTGTCATTGGTTTAGCCGATGAGATGGGCATTCCATGCAATATAGAGTAATGAATTCCCAATAGTATTGAATATCTCAATGTGAGGAATTTTTTTAATTTTGTGCAATGATGTAAATGTTTTAAAAAGGCAGAATTTGTTTTTAAATGAATGATTTTGATAAGGGGATGCATGGTGTATTATGGAAGTGGATCGATTTTTAAAACCAATAGTTGATTATAGAAAATGGATGAACCTGGTAAAATGTTTTTTATGGAAAAAATATGTTGTGACATTTGATGTGATATAATTTGACTCCTAAAACATTAGTTACTAGAGAGAGAGAATGATGTAATTTGTTGTTGGGTTAAAAAATGGAACCCAAATGGCATCGCCAATACTAACCGAAATAATCTATGGAGAATGAGGTTGCACATGATCCATGGGTGAACCAAGAGATGGTTCAGAGTATTGTCAATGATTTTCAACCTATTGATACGGGGAACTAGAATAACCTTCCAATGCATGTGGACCACACCATTCTGTTTATGAAGCACAATCCACCTAACATCTGAGAAGATGATGAGCCTGAAATGGTGGAGGTGTGGATGATTAGGATGAATCATATCATCGATTTCATTATTACACCGGTGGAGCTAAAGTTCCATCTCACGACGTGTATGCTCGAGGATCTTGCACGCTAGCGGTGGGATTTAGCAGTGCACGTGGAATTGGATGAAGGCCTTACATCAAGCGATTTTGAAGAATTGTTCAAAAAAAAATCAATCAACATAAGTCTGTGATAAAAAAATGATAGAATTATTCATCCTAAAACAGGAGAGCCTCTTTTCCATGGAGAACATAGCTATATTCATGAATTTATTTAGTCTTGTAATAGAGGTTGTAGCACGCACGTATTTGAAGGCACACACCGTCAAATCAGGGCTAAGGAAAGAGATTTGATTGAAGATTGCAGTGCTCTGTATTATGGATTATAAATATATAGTGAATAGAGAGACTTTGAATGAAGGTGATATCTCGGGATCAATAGGAGGAGGTATGATGATACATATAAGGAATGGTGGGAACTCAACCGCATGGAGCAAGCAGAAAAGGGACACCTATTTACGAGGTGGAAGTGGAAATCAGAATCAAACGACGAGATCAGTGAACCATCATCCACGACCCAAGAAAAAATAATAGTTATTTCATTGTGGTTCTCTTGACCATATAAAGAGAGAGTGTATGACACAACCTAGGGAATGTCATAATTGAAAAAATATGGGGCATCTTCAGCATTATCTCCCTATTGTTACAAGGTTAAGTGCTCAGGACACTTCTTAGGCATCACAGACATCGTATTCTTCGATGGGATGATGATAACATAATCAATATCGTCATAAAAACAAATCTAGACTTGATGATTTTTGAAATAACATGTCTCCACAAGTAGGGAAATATCATCAAGTCAACAAGGAGAATAGTTCAGCAATGAAGAAATTTTATGGAGTTGGGATGATGTTTGTCAATGATCATGATGGACTATCTATGGTGAGAGGTACAATTCATTTGAATTATAACCTTCTGTATATTCTCTTTGATATTGTTGCATCACATTCTTTCATTGCTTCTCATGTAGTTTACGTTCAATGTTTAAAGTTGGAAATGGAGACTTCTATTTTAAAACTACAAAATCCTCTCAGTGAAAGAGAATTTCACGCCTTTGTGTATCGAGCATGTGATATAATTTTTGATGAATCTGAGATGAAACGGTATATCTCAATGCAGGACATGGATTTATGTGAATTAATCATGGGTATGTACTGGTTGATAATGTTTAAGGATCATATTGACTATTATAGGAGAACTGTTAGGTTCATGACTGAGGATGGCATCGATCATCTCTTAAGTGGGGAGATGATTATAAAGAATGGTGAAAAGAACTTTTTGGAACCAATGGTGGGAACGATCTCTTACTAGTTGGCTACATTGACTTTGGAATCAATGGATTATATCAAGGAAATTAGTTTTCCAGTAGTTGTGAATCACATTCTAGATGTATTTCCTGAGAAATTTTTAGGGTTTCTACCTATAAGGGAAGTGGTGTTTACAATTGATCTACTTCTAGGGACCTGTCCTATTTTCCATAATTGCAATAGGATTTCACCAACAGAGTTAAGGGAATTGAATGTCTAGTTGGAGGAACTAGAATGAAAGGGTTGCATCCATCCATATACATCTCTATGGGTAGCATGTGTTTTGTTCGTAAAGAATGATGATGTAACACATTGGTTATGTGTTGATTATCATAAGATTAATCAAGTTACGATGGAGAATAGATATCCACTTCCAAGAATTGATGATATATTTGATCAACTATGGGGAGCTCTGTCATTCTCTAAGATTGAATTGTGATAAGGATATCACCATTTGCGATATCAGAAGGAATATTTTCCAAATACAACTTTCGGAAGTAGATATGGCCACTATGAATATGTAGTAATGCCTTTTGGTCTAACCAATGAACTATTAGTCTTCATGGCTTTAACAAATCATATATTTCAGCAATATTTGGATTCTTTTCTTATGGTGTTTGTGGATGAAATCTTGGTGTATTCTAATACATAAGCTGACCATGATGAGCACCTATAATGTGTCTTACAAATCATGAGAGATCACAGTCTGTATGGAAAATTATCAAATTGTGATTTTTGGATATAGGATGTACATTTTCTAGGCCAAGTAATTTCTAAAAATGGAATTTCTCAAGATCTTGAAAAGATCGAAGCTGTTATCCCATGGAAACCACCCAAGAATGTCTTCATGATATAAATATTTCTTGGTCTAGCTGTTTACTATTGACGCATTATGCATGATTTACCATGAATAGATTCTCCAATGATAGCTATGACAAAGTAGAATGCTCTATTCCAGTGGATATAGGATTTTTAGAAGTCTTTCCAGGAATGAAATGTTCGGATTACATTGGGACCTATCTTTATTTTTCTATAATTAGTACTGGGGTACGTAGTGTATAATGATGATTCGAGATCAAATTTTGGTTATGCTCTCATGCATAGAGACCCTGTTGTTACTTATAGTATAAGGAAGTAAAGACAACATGGGAATAAATGCCCACCACACAATTTGGAGTTAGCTGAATTCGTCCATGCTTTGAATACATATATACATTATCTATTTGCTAAGAAATTTACTATATATACGGACCATAAAATATCAAAACACATTTTCTCCAAGAGATATTTGAATCTGAGGAAAATGAGATGGTTGGAGTATCTCCAAAATTTTGAATTTGACTTCATGTACACAATAGGGAAAGGAAATTCAGTTGTAGATGCATTATGTAGAAAGTAATATTCTCAGTTTTCAATGGAATCTTCAGATGGATGGAAGTTCATGTCCATACTAGAAAATATGTATGTGTAATGTCAAAACTGAGCTGATGTTGTGGTTTTCTTCACAGCTACTCCAATTTCTTATTTGGTAAATATTGTAATTGAGGCACAAATATGATGCAAAATGTCTGGTTATGAGTTCAAAACACAATAGAGGGGAGAGGATTGAGGACTGGAAACTTCATGATAGTTCAATATTGTGCATTAGATAATAATTATGTGTACCTATGTGTTGTCAGGATCAAACCCTATATAATTACCACCATTCGAGATAGGTTATACATCCAGGTACAAAGAAGATGTATAACGAACTAAAGGCACAATTTTGGGGGAGTGACATGGAAAGGAAGGTGGCTAAGTTATTTTAGTGGTGTTTAATATGTCAACATGTTTAAGAAGTGCATCAGATTCAGACATGAATTTTGCAGTCATTACGTATCCCAGTGTTGAAATGGGAGCAGATAGCGATGGATTTTGTTACAGGTCTTCCATGAACAGTCCAAAAACATGATGTGATATGGGTCATATTGGATCGTCTTACCAAGTCGGCCCATTTCATCCCTATTTTTGAAACTAATATGGTTGATGATATTTCAGAAATTTACATCCATGAAGTGGTAAAGAGTCATGGCATACCAGTTTCAATAGTCTCAGACAGAGACCATAGGATCACATCTTGTTTCTAGAAATCCTTATTGATAGCACTTGTGACTCAGTTGACTATGATCATGGCATATCATCCTCAAATGGATGGGAAATCTAAGAGGATGATTAAAATGTTGTAAGAAATGATGCATGCTTCTATAAAATATTTTAGTGGCTCATGGTTGAAGTATATACCATTATTGGGGTTCACATATAATCACAGCTGTCAAGCGTCGATAAAAATGGCTCCGTTTGAAGCACTGTATGAGCATCCATATTGATATCCACTATGCTAGGTGGTAACAGGTGAAACATCACTAATTGTTCTATTCCTTGTCTAAGAAACAATAAGATGATACAATTTAACAGAAATAGGATGGAGATAGCTTAGAGTCGTTAGAAGTATTGTGCGGATCACCGTCTAAGGTCGTTGTCATTTTCCTTGAGTGATATTTTGTTGTTCAGGATCTCTCCAAGACATGGAAATCCTCATATTGGGAAGCTAGGAATGTTATATCCTAGATACATTTTCCCTTTCGGGATATTGGAAAGGGTCAAAGTGGTGGAATATCGGTTGGCATTACCACCATGGTTCAGTTCGGTGCATAATGTGTTCCATGTATCTTTGTTGAAAAGATATCAGCCTGAACCTGACCATGTGATCATATGGAATCACATTGACATAGATATGAATACTTCATTGATACATATCCTAGTGCGGATTGTAAATAGGCAAGATAATGTATTTCATTGAAATATAATTGGTCTAGTGAGGGTTTTATTGTAGTATTATCAGATTCATGAAGAGACATGGGAACGTGAAAAGGAAGTGAAGTCGTGGTGGTAAGAACTCTTTCAATTAGCTGAGGGTTTTCTACATTATGAGTATAGAAAGGCCAATTGTTGGGAGAATTTAGTAACCATGGTTTCTGGAATGTAACTCTTTGTTGATGCTTTTCAGGGTTATAATGTTAATGATTTTTAATGGGAGAGTCGAGAGAACATTGATTGATGTTTTGAGGAAAAGGTGGAAGTCGCTTGGGCGACACATAGTTTGTCTAACTGTGTGTCCAAATCGTGCGTGGTTGGTCCTTTTGAGGTAGTGGATCCCACAGGGTTGTAGACCGATTATAGAGACCGTGCATGGAATCATTGTGAGGGTCTTCCTAGATAGTGGATAACGTATAATTAGCACACAGTTTGCCTAACCATGAGAATTGACCATGAATAAACATAATTGAGATCCTAAAAATGTGGGTATTACACATTTTTCCTATAAGTGTCTCTTTTTTCTTCTAAGTGTCCATAGCTCAAGATTTTTCTCCTCTTAAGGACAAATAAGGATCTCCAATCATTCCAAAGGTTATCTGAAGGCTTCCTTTGGTGAATTGAAGACGAATTCCTGAGGTTTGTGATTGTTCTTCTTCGTTCTTGTTTGGTTTCTAAGATCTACGTAGATATACTTTTTCTCTTCTTCCAGTTTCATAGATAAACACCCATTATGGGTAGATCTAGGTGTGTGGATTAAAATATGATGATATTTGGTCTTGTTCCTATTAGGAGAAGATATCTAAGGCCTGTTCTTGGGGAATCGGCCAAGTTTTCTTGAGCATTCTTCGTTCATTGTGGTTTTCATCAAAAAATTTGAGGTAGGAGGCTTATATATTCACTCCTCTTGATTGAATTGATTGGATTAGTTTCAAATTGATTAAATTGAATAGAATTTGTTTTGAAATCATAGTTAAATTCATGAAATGAATCTTATTTAGTGATGATTTGTTGTTTTTGTGGAATTGTGGATTCCCGGTGAATTTTTTTAAAGTTGGTTAAGTTAATGAATTGAAAATAGAGATTTTAAATTATGGATATTTCTGAATTTTTTACATGGTTTAATGAAAAAATGGGTTTCTATAAAAAGTGTTTTTTACTGAAATGGGTTGGAATTAAAATGACTTTGATGGAATTGGTGTTCAAAAAAAGAATTTTTTACTAAAAATGTGTTTTGGCAATATCCTTGGTCACATTAGTGTATGAGGTCATATTTCATTTCTAGGTCCTGGTTGAAATATAACAGTTTCCTCATTGCCAAAGGTAAAATGGAAAATAGGATATAATGTTCATATTGCATTTTTGGGGCTTCGTTGAAATATGACCATGTTTTCAGTGCCAAAGGTTCAATGGAACATGGGAAACAATTACTTTCTGGCAACTTGGTAGATCAACAAGAAACCACTCATGGTTATTGAACTTTCATAATGTAGCATTCATGGGTGGTTGTGTGGGTGTGTGGAATGGTTTAGGTATTCCAAAATGGGATCTTTTAAATGGTTTCAATGCTTTTTAATGTTATTTTTATAGAAAAATATCTTGCAGGAAAATTGGTTTCCATTGTACTTGTATTATTTTGGTATTGAATGTTTTATTAATGTTATTTATATTTTGTTATAAACTAATCATGAGAAATTGTTTTATATAAAGTATTTTATATAATTGTTGTTAACTCTTCTATCCTAGTTTCCTGAGTAGGGATGTCATTGGGTAAAACCTACAATGTTTTATACTGAACACAAATTTTTTACTTTGGTGCTTATTAAGGATAGAATGTAACACAAAAATAGTTTATGAAATATTTTTTTCAATTAAATATAATTTCTTTGATATCTTTTATTACACATAACATCTGGTTTTATGAAAGAAGTCGTACTACTAAAATATTTAATATAATAGTTATTACATAAATGTTGGAATGGTGGGAATGAATAAAAGGAAAATATATTATGAAACATATGGTTTAGGAAAAAACATATAAATATATAAATATATATAATTAATTATTTTTTTACCAATTAATTAAAAATTGAAAAAACCGTTTCAAAATATAGGAAATTTTTTATAGAAAAACTATTTATTTATAAACATAATTGTGTTCTATCCCAATTAATTAAATAAAACACTTTTGGTAAATTAATATTCTGAAATTAATATATTCTATATTTATTAAATTTTATCACATTAATATTATGTTATTTATAGTTATGAGATAAGAATTAATCCAATTTCATGCTTAAAACCATATTGTTCTTAAAGATGATGTATTTTAACATTTTTCACAATTATTTTAAAATTAATTTTTCCTATTTTATAATTTTTGGAAAAAATTAAATATATTTATTAAACAATACTCTAAAAATTTATTCACAATTATCTTGTGATAGTTTTCTAAATTGTTAAATTTGTCTCTGAGAAGTCAAAAATACTAGTTTTTTTAAAAGTTATCTTTTCACTTAAATACTGTAAAAGAATAATAGTTGTTTGAATATAGTTTTAATTATTTATTTAGTTAAATTATATATTTTTAAGCAAAATTTTTTCATTTGAAGAAATTTAATATTGATTATATATATTAAAAATTATTAAATTTATGAAAATTTTCTCTTTGGAAAACAGCCTTTACATCGCATTAGGGGTTTAATTTCAAATAAAATTAGGCCACTTTGTTGATTTGAATTTGTCAAATTAGAATATAAATTTTGAATAATAATATTTTATGTTACATAAAAAGGTAAAATTTATTATTTTTCATAATTATTAATTAATAAATAAAATTAATTACCATGATTAAGGTTAATGTTGTGTTTTGAACATTACATTAACTTATATTAAAATTAATTTCCCACACACATATGATTTTTATTTAATAATCTATATTTCATATATAGATTAGTGGGTTGAAATTATATAACCATTCTGCTTTTAATTTTATTCTCAATGGATAAATTACCTAGGTAATAAAAGATTCAATTTACTATTTTGAAAACTAAAATGGTAAAATTATGTAATATTAAGGAATATGAAATAACATGTTAAAAACATATATTTTTTCCTGTTTTGGGTATTTATTGACCATATAATCTCTATAATTAATTATTTATAAAATTTTGAGGCACTTGGGTTTAGAGAAACATCTCATTATTAAATTGTTTTATGTATTTACAAAAATGTCACTTCTCCTCAATTATAAAAGGAAACATCCTTACCACATTTATTCACACATCTTAAGACTATTAGATCAACTAAAAACTAATAAAACCTCACTAATACTTAATAATTAATGTTCTATAGAGGCATTTGTTTGTAAAATACTAATCATATCACCTTTAAAAAGAGATTTAATGTATGTTGTTCTGAGAAAAGTTAATTGTCATCAATAAGTTATTTAATTCTTAATTACCCTCTCAACACATTCATTAATTTATTAATAATCACAATATGGAAAAAATTTGTCAAAAGTTTTAGGATTATTTATTATATTTAACTAATACCTTATATCAATATCCTTGTCCAATTAATGGGAACGAAAATAGTCCATTGTGGGTATTACACACTACCACCTCACGAACTGATATTATTATTTTTCCATCATCACCACTCATGGGTGGATAAATTGATATATTTATTTTTTAGATATATATATATATATATATATATAATATTTTCATTATATTAATATCGTTGTTGAATTATAATTTCACAAATCCATTCTTAATTAAAATTACTTGTGAATATGATAATTTTGCTCATGAGTACGGTTATCAACCACCTCACGAAGTGATGCAATTCATTTTTCAATGATGCATTACATAGAAGGAATGAATTTAATAAATATATTATATATATATTAAATCATAATTAATCTCCACTGGTGAGGTATTATTGACATTTCTATCATTCTATCGGTAAATAATATTTAAACAATGTACATGTGTAGGTACGTCCTACAATCTCCTTGAATGTGGTATTTTATATTCAATCTATAAATTTTAGTATTTAATATAAATAAATATATAATAACTATATAATTTGGTAATATAATTTATAGAATTATTTATATGATAAAACCAAGATGAATGTAATAATTCCAAAAATACCAAATCAAAATATTAATAAAAAATTAGTTAATATCCCAAACATGAATTTAAATATGAATTATTAAGAATCTGGTAATAAAATAATATAATTAAATCTTATATAGTATGATATATATAATTATATTTCTATAATTTATTTATAATTAACCAATATTTGTTATAATGGATGTTAAAATTTATATGTTGGGTGTTGAGACTTAATGTAAGGGATTAAAAACCTATTTTTTCTCAGAGATATATGCCATATTCACAAATTCATGGGAATATATGTGGTGTATATATTCCCATGAATTCCTTTTATGATTATTATCATGAAATTTATTGGATATAAATATATATGTAAGGTTATATCATTCATCGTGAAATGATTCAGAAGATACCAATGTGGAAAGGGATTGACAATACGATCTTATTTTTTAATGGGATTGTTTATGATTATGATTTAAAAAATGGAATCATATGATCTATTTATCAGGAACATCAGACATTTTATTCTCCTTATATTATTTATTTATAATAAATGATTTCACATCATTTTCCTCTATTTAGGTACATATTATCCCAAAATAGGGTTTATAAATAATAAATATTTTATTTCCCTATTCAGTCCAAATACATTTTTCATTCACAATCTTGTTTTCTAAAAATATATTCTAGAATTTTTATAGTATTCCTATCTATTTTTTTAATTAATTTTTACTCCTTTTTTTAATTTTTTTTACAATTTTTTAAAATTAATCTTCATGTTGTTTTTCAAATAATACTTTATTGGAATATATAAAAAATGTGAATGTATTTTTTGTTTCAATGTGTACTACATGAATGATATTTCTATCCATTATGAACATGAAATGTTTTAATGACTAATTTATATGATTCAACATTTATTTTATAATAAAATTATTTTCACAATGTATATTTAAATTTTACTTATAAAAAGTTTATTTTAATAGTGAATACGTTATTCTCCTCAGGAAATGTTCTAAGTGATCTTTCAAAATCATGACCTATATAATATGCCATGAACTGACGTATGAAAATATTTTCTAGGTATATGATATAATGATACCACATTTATTATATCTCTGGATGGTTTAATTCTTTTAATAAAATATTTTTATGAAACCTATTTCTTTTCTACAAGTTCTTCTATGATGAAATATTTATGAAGACCATTTATTTTCATGGGTTATGTTGTGGTAAATGTGTATAAAGCCCATTTATTTAGATGGAATATGTTATTTTGGATTATTTATGACTTTTTGGCACTCATATATATTATTTTAATTATTTTTATTGTGGGACCTATATATCTATGTAATGAATTGTCTAAATTTGGATAATGCATGAGATAATTATGTTATCTGTGAACCTAATTACATGTTCACAAGTTTATTCATGGACTTGGTGTCTTGTCCATAAGATTAGATGAAGATATTACTTTATTGTATATAATGTAATTCATGGAACTTCTTCACAATCCAGAATCTATTTTGTTCACCTTATTTCATGTCCATATTTTCAACGGTAGACATGATTTCAAATCTATATGTTTATAAGCAAGCTCAATTTCATGTCCTTAACATACTGATTGAACCTTTATCTATTTATAAATTTACCCAATTTTTAAGATTATTTTTATACCAAAATTCTAAGTCTTATTCCAATTTTATTCTCTCACATCTTATGATCATTGATTCCTTTATGATTTATGGCTTTTGAACAACCATGATTTATTCCAGAACCCATTATTATGTTATATAAGTTGTACTGTATTGTTTCCAGATGTTATTGTCATTTTTTAATACCATTATTCTATTGTTATGTTGATATATCCTTTATTAATCCTTAATAAGAATATTATATCACCATTTTTTATGATTTTTATCACTAAGTAATGAAGAAAGGTATTAAGTATAATATGTCAAATAATGGCGTTTGTTATGAATAATTTATTGGGAAGTGGTTTTGTTCCATTATGAACTCGTTTTTTTGTTTTTATGTTTCCAAAGACACTAAAACTTTACAATCCACATTAGTGTATTATTTTTTTTATAAAAAAAACAATTTGATTTTAATAAATACTGAAAAAAGAATTTACAAAGGAAAATAAGGATGAAACCTTCATGCATGAGTCTTAGAAAAAAAATTAGGGGGTCTGAAATAGTGGAGCCTAAGAGTGTCTCCTATAACAATTATGACACACTATGGGGGGAATGGATATGACACTATAAAAGTAATAAAAAACTCTTCATTTTAAGTATACCATGATGTTAGATAATCATCAACCTTGTTTATCTATTTCCATGTGTGATTTGAACTTGTATAGTTGTCAGTGAGGGAACTTCATGTTTAGAATTCACATTAAATGGACAGGGGTTGGTAATGGGAATTGTGATAAATGTATAAATATTTTTGGAATAGTCATCAATAACTGTGGGAGTGATATTATTTGAAATAAAAAACTTATTTCCTTTTATAAAGGAATGAGCCTCCACCTGAATAGATCCCCCTCTCCAAATGTTTTCACTGAAAAAGAAACTCACAGACTTTTGGGATCTAGACTTCACCTCTCTGTCATTACTTCAATGATACATGAACTATCAATATTGAGCATCAACATATCATTAGAAGGGTTCCAATAAATCCTTCACCACTCATAGATGTGATTATTAGTTCAATTTAATGAATATTTGTATACAAATATGTTATTAATTGTTTTAAAGCATGGGTCACTATAAGAATCAATAAATCAATGTGAGTATTACCCACTCCCTCACAAATGTTTTATAAATATTTCCCATATATATCAACTCAAATAGGACTCATCACTATAATTAAATTTAAATATTATTATTATACTTTTTTCATATTTATATTATAATAAAATAATCACTTCTATAAAAACTCACCCATAAATTATAGCATGTTCTTGTGTTGGTAATTTTAACAACCTCAATGATTGATTTCATAAATTTTAATCCAGGATTAATATGAAACATAATTATTGTTAATATTATAAATCCATAAGAAATAACTTTTCTTGGTTCAAGAATTGTATTATTCCAATTTCTCTTTATTAACACGACGAAATGTTTTCATTAAAAATATTATATAAGTAGATTGGTAATGATTTTATATTTTTGAATAAAAACTAAAAAAACTAAATATATAGACTTTCATTTTAATAAAAACAATTATTGGAATTCTACACTAGCACAGATAATAATTTTACAAGGAGGAAATTGATATTAAAGAATTGGGATGTTCATCGATATTATAAATCTTTTATGAAATAATAAAAATTACTAACATATGGTGATAAAAAATCAGTAAATAACTATGAAATGTATCACTGGAGATTATAATATTATATTATAAATGTCAATATTCATGAATAAGGTCTTGAAATAATATATTAACATATTTATTTCTATTATATGAGTTGTTAATGAACTTTTATAGATGTTGGTATAAAAGGTATGGGATTTCATCTCAATTTTCATTATTTGAGACATGTTTTTTATTATCCAACTATTTTCATTAATATGGTATATATAATGACTCATTTAAATATTACATCAAAATTTTATTTATAATCATTTTATTTAATGTTATATTTAATTATCACTCTCAAAAAATTTTGCTTCAAAATTTACCAAGTCCATAAGGAATTATTTACAATCACACTTTAGAATCTAGTTTTGTGGAAGTTTTAAGTACAATGGAAAAAGGGTTTTCACTTTTTAAAATTAAAATCCATATTTTGTGATCAATATTTTTAAGGGAAAGTCAATTCCTATTAACATTTACAAACCACATTTTCATAATTTATCCAAAATAATTTTATTAAATAGTAGTTGCCTTAATCTCTTCATTTCAGTCAGAAATATTTGTCTTCCATTTTAATATTATTCCTTCACAAAAATGTTTTAATTTTTTGTTGAAATAAAAATATTTATTTTCTATGGGGACATTATCATTATCTTTACATATTATAAAAATTATTTTTGTTAATATTTTTAATGATACGATATTCATTAATATTATTTTAAATGGTAAAAAGATAGTTTGTTTACTATTATATATATTATTTTCCACTTCACATTTCAACTTTTTTACCTTTATTTAATTTTAATATTTTATTAATAAGATTTATATTTTGAAATAATTTTTTAAAATTTTTGTGGTTTTATTTTTTAAAGTTAATTTCTTATATTTCTTTTAAATTTATTAAGTCACTTTTTTGATAAATGTTTTACGACAATTTTTTATTTACCTCCCACATGAGTTCATATTTCGGTATTCATAACCATTTAATGATGAATCATTCTCTATATGTTTTAATAAAATTTCAAAATTAATATATGTTTTCATTTTCATAGTGACTTTTTAATTTAAAATATTTTAAAATAAATGTTATTTTCTTATTTTAAAAGAAACTTTATAGGCTCTAATAAATCTGTCTTTAATATTTTTCAATATCATTTATGGTTTTTATACTTGAATAGATATATAATATAATAATATCTTTCACCTTGTATCTATTTACGGTGTATAATAATTTATCATGGGCTTTATCATGAAACGTGTTTCTCTACCTATAGTTAATTAAGCTATGATGGAATTATAAAAGTTTTTATGTTCTAGTTGCACGCTAATATATCAGTTAACATTATATGATGGGTGGGTTTTCTACAACTATCAATTGAATTTGGTATGGTTTTGTATACAATGATCATAATGTTGTACATGGGTTGATATCAAATTCTATGAAGAAAAATATTTTGTTAGACAAATCCAAAGAGGGTAGATGGGTTGTTTGACCAAGCTAAGAGCATATGTTCATTTTTAACCTAATACCATTAGGATATATGGGTTGTTATCCCAATATCCAGATAGTGCATAAGTTGTTATCCTAATCTAATGGAGGTATATTATTTTAAATCTGAATCCTACTATATTATGAGAAGGGGGTTATCCTAGGGAAATGCAAAGTATTTTTTTCATGTATATAAAGCCCAGTTTTCATATTCTCCATTAATGATTTGGTACGATCCATGCTTGTGTTATGCAGGGTGGAAATTTTAGTAGATTTTGGGTTCCTTGCATCCATCATTATTCAACATGGGTGACACCATAATTATTATTAAATCCATAGTGGTACCTAGTGTGTCTCTCTAAAAAGTGCCCAATGTGATATAGGGGATGCCATCTGTGTCCATGTAAGTGAAAAAATATTGTTCTTTCAGAAGAAAAATACCACAGATATATCACTAAACCTGTGGATGTGGATATGGTGTGGTATAATGGAATTGTTTTTAGCAAGACACCATAATTATGGTCATATTAGTATATATGGTATCTAATTGTTTAAGGACACCACAAACATGATGGAGGACAGGGTGATTGACCTACATGATTCCAGAAATCCAAAAACACACATTTCATTGTGGATCTAGATTGATTCATAGGGGAAGTTGAATACACCATTATGAGGGATCTTCAATGCATTGATAATTGGTTAATTCCCCTATTAATTAATTTTTCCTGATCTATTTATTTTTCCCCTAATCCAAATGAATCCCAAATTCTGTCTATAGACCTTGGGTCATACCTTTGACGATATTCTCTTATAACCAATATCTCATGGTGACTTCATCCTTATGGTTCATTTTTATATTATAAAGACTCACATGGAACTTTTTTTTATCATTTATAATCATTTCTTCTTAAGAGTGTTGCGTTCTTCTATTTTAATAAGACATAGATCAAGAACCACTAAAAAATTATGGGAGGTATGTTAGTGTAGATCAAATTCCATGTCTTGATTACATTATAATTATTATTCTATAACCCTTCTTAAATTATTATGGAATTTGTTCTAGGGAAACATGATATGTCAGTTTGATCTGTTGGTGTGTGGATGTGATTTTGGAATCGACTCCTGAAGAACATTGAAATTGACATAAAAAAACATGAGGTATGAAGTTACTTACCTTACAAAGCCATATATAACCTTTTATCCATCAGATAATTCTTATGATGTCATATATTGAATGAAAATTGTTTATTATGATCACTTGATCTTGGGTTTGTATCATGTGATATTGATATCTGACAGTTGATTCAATGACTGCATTTATATTTCTTAAAAGACCATGTACGATATTGATCACATGTGAATGTGTGTTTCTACTAATTTTTGTAATGACACTCTATGATTTGTCTATATATTCCTTATCCATTTATGTGTTATTGTTACACATTTATATGTATTTTGAATAGTAAGTAGAATATCTGGGTTATTTTATTTTGGTAGTCTTTTACAGTGTAATTGTTCATGAAATGTGATTATGGAAACAATGGACCTAAAGAAATTGGAGGGGGAATAATGGCCTATGAACTAGACCTGTGGCAGCAGCGGTGGTGTGTGAAATCCATGTGGCATAACCGTAATCATAGGCCAGATACTATGGTCTGGTATATTTAACTATGATGGATATAAGGTGTGATGGTTGGGTGGAAAATTTTTATTATTAATTCTACTCAATCCTTCAATGTAATTAGTGATATGGAATGTGGTTTCACGGTAAGCACAATAGTTCATGGAAAATGTTTGTAATGCACATTTCTTTGTTTATATTTATCATGGAATACACATATTGTATATGTGAACTTGTGTTTAATACCTATTTATAGTGTCTTACTATGGTTTATTACTCACACTATCAATGGAAATATCAATTTGTATACAAACATCTTGATTAGGGACACTTGTTGGAATCAAGGGCTTGTAGAAAATATCTATGTTGTTATGCCAATAACTACTACTTGTAAACTATGTACTATGTATGTTTACAACGGGTCTATTAATTATATGAATTCAATTTTTATTAATTGTTTTCCTTGAAAAATTGGGAGGTAATTTTATTTATATGTATAAAATGGGTGTATTTTAATACTAAACTTTTTTATGCTATCTTTAACTATGATGATCTAGGTTATTAATTTGTATTTATTTTTATGGTAAATAGAAATGATTACAAAGAGTATAGTTTCCCCACATCAACCATAGTTCCTCACTGATATTTGGAATCCTGATAAATATGGTTAGGTGTGCATTTTGTCTTATAGAATATCCACTCTTGTGATTATGGGGAAACCCTAGTTCGGTTGTTATGAAATGGGATCAAGTTAGAACTTATTATAGGATGAAAATGAATTTTAAATATATATTATCATATAATGTCATCTCAATCGAGAGAGACTAGTATTAATCTTGAGAACTTGGAGACAAATGGTATCATCTGCCACAGTACATATCAATGGAGTACCCTAAGATTGTTTTCAAATAATGAAGATGGTATTCTACAAAACTATTTGGATTATAGAGATCTGAATTATGAGATGATGAGGGATATTTATCCTTTACTCAACATAGAAGATCACATTGATTAGTTGCAGTGATCCAGGTGTTTCTCCGCAATTTATCTTCATTCTAGATACCATCAGTAGCAGGTAATATAGATGGTTTTACCAAAAATGGTGTTTATGAATAGATATTCCATGTACAATTACCACATAATTATTTTAAACTTGATGAATTCATTAGATGTTCTCACACCTCTAATGAAAATATCATCAATCCATATCATGGCCCTTTCATTTTGGTCATTATTTATAATATCATTATATATTCATAGACATCTAAGTTAAAGGTAGACACCCTGAGAATATTTATGTTAGCTAAATGTGAATAATCATTATATTAACAATAAAAATTGTCATTTATGGATTTAGGAGGTGAAATTTATTATCCATGTTCTCTTCAAGGTAGATATTTATATGGACTCAATAAAGGTGGATGTGGTGGTGTATTGGGATCACCATATGAATTTTTTGGAAATCAAGATTTTCCTCAAATTCTCTAGACACTATTGATGACTCATTTAGGTATAATACAACATTGAAGCACCAATGATGTGAATTTTCATGAATGTGGTGATGATTGAATGGACTGATTAGTGTGAGGAGGTTTTTCTTTATCTAAATTGGATATTAACAATACCTCCTATTTTGGTTCTTCAAGAGCCTAAGATCCAAGATGTATTTTACTATGATGACTAATGTGTTTGGGTAGGATTTGTTATGATTCATAGATACTATGTATAAAAATAATTTTAATATCAATTTATACCGCTCAAGTTGGACTACCTTACACATGACATGGAGTTAGAAACTTTTTTTCATTCCACAAAATGCTAATGACATTGTCTATTCGGTGAGAGGTTTTTTACACCTACCATAAGAACCTTCGATACATATTCTATTAGAATGTTATAAACATATATATAGGCATTTCATGGGGTATATATATAATATTTTTTGAGTTGGAGTATACACTAGGGAAATGATATGTCGTTATCATTCCTCTCAATAGGGAAATTCCATGGACATAAGATATTGGTGAGTAGTCTTCACCAGAGGAATGGAATTTGATGAGGATAATGGACCAGTGGCCTGTAGATGTATAAGAGGATAATGGATTTATGAAATATGTTCCTTCCATTATAATTTATTCATTATTGTACCATGTAATGATTGTCTAGGAATTATCTCTCAAAGTGTGTGGTGATGTAATAATGATTATTAGTAGTGACCAAGTCCAGAGAAATACTATAGATTATGAGAAAATGAATACTTTACATTGGAATATTATAGTTCTATAATCTATGATTGAAAAGATTATGAGATACACTCATGATTAAAATATTTTAGTGCATTAATAGTTTATGAATATGTACTACAATGTTTATATGTCAGTTTTGGTGTCTAGGTAAAAAGAGAGACACCACCAGTTTTGTTTCATGATTCCTCACATGTAATAAAGAATGTTCGAGCATTAGAATCATGGTGGTTTTAATCACCGTTTAATGTTCCTATGTCGAAATGAGAAGAAATTATTATGGAATTGTTTACGGGGATTCCTAGTACCAATAAGAGTAATTATGCTTTATGGGTGATTGTTTATCGTATGCCGAATGTGTTTCATCATTTTCTAATATGAGAAACTCCCTACATAGATGAGATGGAAAAACAAAACATCATGGATATTATATGAAATTATGGATTTCCATACAATTTTTTATTATATATGGATTCATGTTTCAAATTTTAGTTTTATAAATGAGTAGAAATGGATTTAGGGATTCAGTTTGAAATGAGTTTGGTGTCTCATCCCTAATCATATAAGAAGATGGGGAGGATGATCCAGATCATTGAGGACATTCTTCAAGAATGTATCCATGACATTGGTGGTGAAATGTCTCATCACAAAGCCTTAGTTTATTTTAAAAATATTAATAGTAACTAGGATTTGATTCTGATGGAATCTTTTGAGGCTTTATATAGACACTTATGCCCCTAAATATTGTGTTAGAACATGGTTGGTGAGGTAGTAATTGTTTGGATGAGTAGAGTGCAGGAAACCTCTGAGTGGGTCGCCCTGATCAAGAAGTGGGTACGTTTTCCTTGAAGATATGGTGATCAAATTTCATCCATATAAGATGAGATTTTAGCTTCATTATTTACAAATGAGATGTATTACTATTATCACCTCAATTATGGAATTGATGATTGTGGAAACATAGGAAGATGACATCACAGTTTTTGAGAAACATTTATATCGATAAATGTATCGGATACATGGATTACCATCTCTACCTTTGTATACATTATCAAGGTATGAACTATGTGTTACAATATTTTCATCATCATACATTCAATCATAATCTTATGTATATGATCTACATCGTGGATTTTGATTTGAAATAATATGTGTTATTAGCGATCTCTTATTCCGGATTATAGATTGGAGTTACAGGGTTTTGAGCGGGAAGATAGTGTTACTTGCTCAAGGCATATGGTAGCAAGGATGGATCAAATAGGAAAATTTTTAATTGAAGTTTGATTTTTGATCATAGTTAATTGATATGTATGATCATGATTTCTAGAGATGTTTCCCAAGGATGAGAATTCCAAGAGGTGGATATTTGAAAGTATTATAGATTTTTATTAATGTAATTAAATCCATGTCTCTATCTTTAGCTTAATGATAATGGGTTGAGCATTTATTGCAAGACGTCATTTGAGATTTTGAGTAGTTATAGTTTTTTTACAGTCTTCTTGGTTCAACATGTGCTACACCACATCCATGGTGGTCCCCAGTGTATCCTTTTAAACAGTTGTAAAGGAGAAATGGGTTGGGTTATAGTGTGGACATGGGAATTAATAATTGTGGGTTCTTTAAAGTAAAAGGTATATGATGAACCTACCACAGCTATAGTGGTGGACGTGGTTAGGGAAGTGGTGACATTTTTGGGAATACAATGAATGGGTGAACCAATTGGGATTCTTAGGCTTTGGTTTTATGAGTAAATGATAGTCAAGGTGGGGTAATTCATTGAGGATTTAGTGATAGTCATACTCAATTTTGAATATATGAAATTTCATCCATTGTTCATCAGTACTCAGATATTCAAATTCTAAATCATTTATAACTTTATAATGGTTGTTTAATATGTTAATAATATATTTATTTATCAATTATTTTATTGTTACTCCTTCACTTGATGGTTCCATAGTTCTAGAAGAATCATATTTGATCCAAAGGATCCAAGGTCAAATACATTAATGATATTATACCCCAACCAGTATTTGAGTGTGATTCCTTCCTTATTGGGATTTTTTAATTGATACAGACTCATGTGGATCTAGGGATCTCTTATCTATTCTATATTATAAGAGATATTGGTTCTTTTTCTACAACTATACCTTGAACTAGAGATTCATGAAGATTTGGAGTTGTCTGTTGTTTTTTGGATCAAGTTCCTTATCTTTATTTCTTTTAGAGTCTCATTTTGTAACCCTTTTTACATTGGTATTTAATTTTTTCATGTGACCCCTAACATGTGGGGTCGATCTAGTGGTAAAAATATGAGATTTTTTAATTGTCTATTGACAAAACATGATGTTGTAGTCAATTAAAAGGAAGTAAAATTTTCACTAGCATTTATATCCTTGTATTAAAATATTCCGTTCAATTGATAAATACATTGGTGTATCTCTAATGACCATGTTTTATTGCGTATAATCCCATCATTTTTAGGTAAACCTCTCTTTTTATAATTTTACTTAAACCTTGTTAATTGAACTTCAATATGGTAGGATTAAGTGTTTCAAAAGTACAATAAAGGGTGAGATAGTTTCTATCTATAGAAAAAATTAACATTATTAATTGCCAATTCATGGAATAAATTGTTCAAGCCAACCCCACTTAATCAATAAAAGGTATGAATAGTTCAGGGAAGAAAATAATTTATAATTCACATTTTCTAATGAATTTATGATGAGAAATAGGATTAATTTATTTTCTAATCCAGGGAAATTGATTATTTTGTTTATATGGTAATTGGAGCATTCACTACATATATATCATATTCAAACAACAAATTTGTACACTTAACTAGCCATAACACACTCTAATGACCTATGTCATGTAATCCAGTAATTTGAAACCACTCTATCATTGCAGACAATCCATTAGTGATATGTGGTAGTTTTATATTCAATTTAAGAGAATGTTCATTTGGTTTTTACTATTATGGATGATGATATTGAATTTTACCCTTCAAATTATCTCAGATTATTCTCATATCATCTATTTCCCATTATGACAACCCACTATTAAACTACATAAACATGATCATGTTAGGATGTATTTTTTTGTTTTTTATTAGTTTTTTCTAATTTATGTGGGAACATGGCTATACCATCACCCCTGGTATATTTTCTATGCCTTCAGTGCTTTAGAAGTGATTGGTTGAGAACATATACCTAAATGTATATTTCAATTATTAAATTATGTGAAATTAGTTAGAGTGTACCAGAATGCTCTACATGAGAACTAATTAATTAGATATTTCAATATATTGATAAAAAACATCATGATTAGACATCCCATGATTTAAATTGTGTTCATTTTCTTAGGTAAGGGAATTATTCTCCCATGAGGGGTGATACCAAACTTATACTCATGGAGAAATATAAGACCTTAAACATGATTTGGAATAAAATATAATTTATGGTAAATGGTCACCTGGAATTATTTGATAGTGGTGATTATTAATGACGTGTGAGGATATACCGATAAGGAATTAATGACTTTTTTATTAACAACTATATAATTGAACAACATTGATAAAAATATGAAATGCGATTTTATCATATGTTAATATTATATGGGAATTCTTATGTATACAGGATTTATGAGGTCTTGAACTACTGCGTTATTAAATGTGGTACTAGTGATTTTTACTAACATAGGACAATCCACCACTTCATGTGAGATCGTTACACACCGCTTGGAAAAATGCATTATGGGAAGACATAAGAGACTCTAACATGGTTAAGTACACATGGATCCATGTTATATGGTCACAGACCCACAGTGATTTGTTCCATGGGAAGACGTAAGAGTATCTAACATTGTTATGTATGTGTTGAACCATGAAAAGTGTTTACACATGCTTGGGAAATGAGTATTGTGGGAATTCATAAGAGAATACAACATGGTTATGTACTCATAGAGACCATTGGTTGTTTAGATACTTTGATACATGAGATATTACATGGGTGATCGATTCAAATTTAGGAGGATCCACCACATGGATGATATCTAAAGTATAGAGCCGAAGAACATTCAGATTAACAAGTGTTCCAACCAGGAGCCCATGTCAGAGTTTGATCATGAGTTATTTATTATTAATTTATTAATGAATATCCTTGATTATCGTATTATTTCATGAACTATATATTTATATTGGATTTTGTAGACAATGGGGTTGTTGAACAATAGAGTTTCACTCACACCATATTTGGGCAGCCATTTGGTAACTCATTAGATTTCATGGATGCACATATGGAATGGGTAAGGTACCATAAATTGTATGATTTATTTCTTGATGCATTGGAGCATAGATAATGTACTCGAACAGGGTTGAGGATCATGGTTTTGGATTCATTTATTTATAATTATTTGTAGTTTACATATATGAATTCAAACAACCATTTAGTAAAATTCAACCAAAGATTATATTGTTTATAATATTATTGGATTGTTCTGATTACAATTTTACTATTTTAGGATGTATTACATATTATTTTATTGAATTATTATATTAGTAAAACATTATATTATAAGTTATAGCCTCCCAAACATATGTCTTACACCCTTACTACTATTTTACATCCTCTATCATATGGGGTGGTGTGGATGAGGTCGTGTAACCCACCCATCTCAGTTGTGTGATGGATCAATAGGTCATGGTTGTTATAAAATGGTGTTGAAAAAAGGATTGATTTCTATTTAATTACAAATTTTGAAAGGAATATATTAGAATAAGATATTTCAGTGCATATAACTGAGAACATTCATAGCAGTAACTAACCCATGTATAGGGAAATTACCGAGTTCCCATCGATGAGATAACATTTCATTTTGTTTTCATGTTAAATTTATTTTGTTCATTCATTTTGGTCTCTTATTTTTTGTGTTATGTTAATATTTATTGTGTGTTTTCTCATGGGAATGTTTTGAAAAAGATGGTTATGCAAGCATCATGGAAGACATGAATGGACATATTTTGACATTAAAAATTTAATCTAGATTCATATTCCTCACAAGTGACATATCTTCTATTATGAACTATGAAATGTGAAACATTTATATATCTTTTGAGAAGAGGAATGAAGGAAAATACTATGTTAGGACGACTATATTCTTAATCCTAATATATAGAGATCATCATAGAGTGGTTCTGTGTTGTTTTCAGCTCTTCTAGTTGATTTTATTCTATTAAAGTGTTCTATGTATACATTTATATTTCTATAGAAAATGCATCTTGATAATTTTCGATCCGATTATCAAGTAGTGGTATGAAACAATCTCCCATTATAACTAAGCTGAATCCTCTTGTTTTTAGGAAAATGATATGGGCGAGTATTTAAGTGAATGTTTTCAATGTGTCATTTGATATATTGAAAGGGGGTTTTCAGACCAACCCCTAAATTTCTAATCCATCCAATGATTTCCAGATATAGAATTCGTCTGTGTTCAATAGGCAGGGAGGGACCAATGTAGCTAAGTTCACGATCGATTCATCCTATAAAATCCTTAATAACCTTAAGATACATTAAGATGGCATAATGAATCTCGATTCATATATCTCTTGAGTAACATCTAAGAATTGATGTGATATTTTGAATTAACCTAGAATATAAGAGGAGTCAACATTGAAAGAATTCAAGGAAAATTTATTAAGACAATTCTAAATAGAGTCATTGTGGTATGATAGAGATCAAAAATTAATCAAAATGAAGTTAGTGTGTATGTCAATAGTATAACACATCAGACATTTAACCAACCTGTATTATTTAGAACCATCTTTTGAATCTTATGATGTAACTTGGGTGAATCATTTCCTATATGAGATTCATATTGATATGAAGTAATATATGAATGTATTTTATTTTTGTATCTTTGTTTATATTATGAAACAGGTCTATTCATGGAAGGGAACTAGTGTGAAGTATCAAATTTAAACAAGGATATCAAAAAATGATGTTGAGGGAGCTCTTATTCTAGTTGTATGAAGTGCCACTATGGAAGATAATTCTAATGAAGTGGTGGAA
Source organism: Viscum album (assembly GCA_963277665.1). Taxonomy (NCBI): domain Eukaryota; kingdom Viridiplantae; phylum Streptophyta; class Magnoliopsida; order Santalales; family Viscaceae; genus Viscum; species Viscum album. The sequence continues at coordinate 54,833,010 of OY728126.1, forward strand.
AGAGTACCGGAGATAGTAGATATGAATCCCAGAGTTATGTCCTAGTGGAGTACGTTCAGTTTGGAAAGTTTAGTGACACTAACATCCAATGTCTCTAAACTGTTATAGATTATTTTGATTGAAAAAATATGGGACATAATGAGATATTTTGTAGAGACTCCTAGTAAGGTCATAGCTACCCCTCAACCGATAGGTAGATGGAGTTCCACCAAATATATATGATGAGGTTCTGGTTGTTGTAACCTAATAAATGAAAAACTGTACTAGCCAGAGCGATTATTATAGGGGAGTTGTACTGGGTCCCTTTATATATGGGTGAGTAGTATGTTTTCTATGTAGTCTACACTTCTGGAAGTTTATGAATTATCTACTACTATAAGAGTTATTTTTCCTACATATTCTCCATATCTTGATTTTTTTAATATAGGATCATCAAATACCTTTTATCAACTCAATTATTTTTTTTGGTTGCTTATGAATATATTGGTTGACATTATGACCATGAACATGCCTATAGGAGTGTTGTTAGAGGATATAAAATGATGGAAGGAATGTTATCGTGATATTATTAGATGTTGATTCATTTGGGATATGTATGTACTATTAATTTCATGATTTTATATGTTTTTTGGTATGGATTTTCTTGTTATATACTAGGATCATATGAACTATTATTAGAGAATAATTACCTTTATATATTCATATAGATGTAGATATTGTCACCATGAAGAATGTTATTTTTGGGCAAGTCTGGCAGGACCAATTCAGTATAGATTGGAATGAATAATGGTCCATATTGTAATATTTTCACTCGATTATAGTGGAATGAAGAAAGTCAATTATAGTACAATTTTGATCTTCATTCATGATTCGTTTTATAAATAGGACAAAAACATACATATCATGAGGATTATTGATTCCATGGACAATTTGGTGTTGGGATGTGAGTTAGTTTTTATCCCTCAGTAAAGAATGTAACCAAAAATTGATTTGTTAGTTGAAATTTCCATTAGAAGATCTAGACGAAAATGGATTTATATGGAATAGAAAATCACTATGGGTTCTCCTATTCCTTATCCCAATAAGGATAATGGTGATTTTAACTTCTATATTTATTATTAGAGTTTCAACCATATAATGTTCAAGTACCAATATACACTTCATATATTGATGATATGTTTAATTATATGGGAGGTTGCAGAAAATTTTTGATAACTAACTTGAGGTCAGATTACTCTCATTTGAGGGTGAGACCATCAGACATAACCAGGAATAGATATAGATGCAATTATGGATTATATGAGTTCATGATGATGTCGTTATGTCTGGAAAACATGCGAATATTTTTCACATCCTTGATTAATCTAATAATCCATCAATTCCTAAGATATTTTTCATATTTTATTATTGAAGACGACATGGTGTACTTCCAGTATACATAAAATAATTCCCAATATCTTTTAATCATCATGAGTACAATGAGAGAGCATCCTATTTAAACAACTCAATCTAAATTTAATTTTTTAAAATATAAAGTTCATGTATTGGGTCATGTTATCCCATAAAATGGTATATAAGTTCATACATCGAATGTTGAAGCCCTGGAATATTGGGAGTGACATAATAATGTCTTTTAGATTTAGATATTTCTTGTTATAAAGGGTTATTATCCATATTTCATCCATAATTTCTCTTTAAAGACATCATTAATGACTATACTATCCAAAAACAAGGTTACTTTTTCTATTTTTTTGAATGTTCTTTGAATGATATATTTTATAGGATGGAATTAGTTTCATTCCTCAAATATTTATATGCTGTAAAAAAATTATACCATGTACTATGATGCTTCTAAATTTGTACATAGAGATGTTATATTGAAGGAGGACCGAGTAGTTTCTTATGGATCCAAATTGCTGAGACCACATGAGAGGATTTACTATACATATGATCTAGAGTAATAAGTGGTGGTAAATGTACTAATATTTCGGAGACACTCTTTTTTTGTGGTAGATATTTTTGGTTTACATAAATTACAAGGTCATCATATACATATTTTATTTGAGAGACATGAAAATTTGAAAGCATATGTGGTTAGATTATTAGTAGTATTTCTATATTTAGTTGGGTAATACACTAGTAAAAGAAAATATTATTTCCATTTATTTGAGTAAGAAGACACAGAAAGTGGTACTGTGAGATTCCTTAGATGAGGGTTTATTAATGACACTCTTTACAGATATGCTTCTAGATGTTCAAGAGTACTTTGAATGGGTATATCTTTCATTGACATCTATTTTACCCATGCTTATTGTCTAGATCCAAAAAGATCATTTATCTAATCTATAGGTCTTATATCTAGGGCTGAACATAAATGGTGGGGAGAAAACATCATGATGGTCTCTTGGAAGTTGAGATATTCTTATTATCAATGGCCAATAATGGGATCCCATGAGATTATCTGAGAAACAATTCATGTGGTTTTATTCATCTTGGTGGGTGGTATATCCATGTGTATAAAAGGAGTATCATGATCACTAAATACTATGATGATGGTCATGGATGATAAAGGAAATAGTGGGTGTCAAGGAAATATGTATCAACTATTAGTAGGTGATGTCTGATAAATAAAGACAAGTTGGGTCATTGCATCCTCTACCCATAAGAAATTGGTAGTTAAAAGATGTCACTATGTATATAGTGATAGGATTACGCAGGACACACTGAAATAATTATTTAGTTTGGGTGATTTTGGATTACTTGAAAAAGGTATCTCAGTCCTTTCCTATTTGTGAGACCATCGGTGATAATGATCAATTTAGATTGTACAGTCATGATATTTGTTTGACTTCATGATTTTCTAAAGGGTAACATGTCATATTTCAATTTTCATTTCACATCCCAGTTCAATCAGTTTCTTCAGAAAGATATGGGATCACGTGTTCTTTTAACTGAAAATAATCATCCTCATAATGGAGACAAATCTAAATATATGATCTAGATTCATAAGGATAAGTTACGAACATATGTTCTGGATATCGATGTTTATCGAATGTAGCATATAACACTTATGGAGATAATTTATAATAACATTTTGTATAAATTTTCAAAATGTATCATTTAAATGATTTGTTTGCATGTATGACTCAGTAACCTCTTTTCTCATTAGTGCTTGGTGAGTTAGTTCCCATTGTACCTAGTACTTGGAAAGATATGGCTATGGATATTTTGTTGACAAAAATGTAGTTAGTGAAAATGTAAACCTGGTAGAAATTTTTTGGTGACAATAAGAGATATACTATACAGTTTATGATTGGTCATCATAGTTTCCTTTATGTTTCTCTTAAGTTGAGGAAATTAAATATCTCTAAATATCGGAAACTAGAACCTACAGTTGTCTAGACATTAATGCTTATAGAAAATTTTGGGCCAGTGATATATTAATTTTCACTTCCATAGTACCTCAATTCCATGAATGATGTGTTTCCCATGTCTTTATTTCAGAAGCATTGTCATGAATATTCTGATGAGATATCAATGGATGACTTTGAGTTGGATTTTAATGCTTCATTTGTGGATTATATGATATGTATCATGAAAATAAGTGAGAAAAATCTTCAAGGGAAGGCCAGACCTTTGGTGTCTATTTATTAGAATCATATACCAATGAAAGTGGATACATGGGATAAAGAAATTGATTATTTCACTAATACCCACTGATATTGATTAGATAATATCTCAGAGATGAGCCATTTTAAAGTTGGAAGGTTGTACAATCACATATTTTCTAGGTATTCCCCTCTTTATATTTTCCTAAATAGTGGTAATCAATCTTTAATCTAGTAGGATTATGTGATTTGGAGGTATACCAGGAGGGTAGATAGTGTTTATCATCAAAATGTTTTGATATTACGAATCCCTAACTCATGACATAGTCCTTTTATGCCAACCTTGTGAAATATATATAAGAAATAAATGGTTCCATGGAATTATGTATCAGTAATTTTCATTATATAATATATTCATAATGTGAAATTGGTTTATGTTGGTTTTAAAGATGAGGAAATATATATTTTAGTACATATCGGAATTGAGTCATTTACAATGTAAATGAAACATATTAATCATGAATATACTAGAATCATCCAGATTTAAACCCCTCCAAAGACTAGATACATGCATATCAATAATGAGAAACCCTTCCCTCATTGTAGATATTCATAGAAAGACATCCAAAACTTTTGTATTCAAAGTATAATAACATTAATTTGGATCTAGGTGTTCAACATCATGATATTGAAGGTAAGCCTTATAGTTCTCTCGTTTAATTATCACCTCTTATGATTTTCCATGTAGAGAAACCTATTTTATACTGATTATACCAGAACATGTTTTTATGTTCTTTTATAGTTTGTTGGTTCTTTTTAAAGGAATGAGGAAACTTATAGTACTATGGGAATTGATTGATTCCCTCCATCCTCTATTTTTTTGTATTGGGTGCTAAAGAAAAACCCTAAATTTCTGGTTCAATTATTATTGTACACTTAATAATTGATAATGTATCAACACACCATGCATGTGAACTAAATAATTAGATAATTATTTTTTTATAGAACCATCATTCTTAGTCCCCATATATATCTCCTAGGTTCCTTTGTCATTGAGACCTAACTTTTGGACACCCAAAGGGTGAGCATTAAATAAAAAATGTAATGAATTTGAATACATTATAACATGATTTGGGATAACATACAACTTATGGAAAATGGTATCTTTGTGAATGTTTTGATTATGGTTATTAATCTAGATGAATGAAAATCAACCAACAGAGAATTAATTCATCATACATAGACAACTTCATAATTGAAAATCAAGGATTAACATGTTAATTGAGATTATAGTATATATTGTGTTTTCTAATTCTTTATTATACTAACTTTATTATTAATGGATTGATATATTATCATGTGAGACCTTCCACTTTTGATTCATCATGGAAGGGGAAAATCCACCCCTGGATATGATATGGTTATATACCCAATAATGACATGTTCCATGGGAATGCATAAGGGATTCCATCATGGTCATATATATATGGATCTATATGAATTGTCTTCTTACACGTTATAGATGTGTTTCACATGAATATGGATTATAATATATCCTAGTTATGTATGCATAAAGCCTGGTAGTATTGTTACGTATAAATTTGTTACCTGCATTGTGGGAATACATCAATGATTCATGCACAGTTACTCTTCCATGGAAACCATTGGTACTTCAGTTTAATTAATTCTTGAAATATTAAATGTATGATATGTTTGGATGTTTTATGATCCACCACTTGTCTGATATTTTCATCATGGAGATGAAATAGGCCAGGTTAACCTATGGTGTCAATCCAAAGCTCGGTGGTCAGCAGATTTATATGATGTTTTGAAATAATGAATTAATTAATGCACAAGTTTATCATATTAGTGGATGTACTGATTATTCATACTAGATAATTTAGATTGTGGGTATTGGCCTACTAATATTTAATCAACCCCTATTTTATCAATGTTTTGGTACCCGATCATATTTCATAGAAGTAGTTTTGGAAAAGGGCATGAGGACATGTATTTCCCGATTTCTTGGTGGATGATTTAGAGCATGCATATGGGACTAATATTGGGTTAAAGAATAGGATTTTGGTTTCCTTTGTTGATTCCTAGGTCATGTTTTATAAATATGTCTTCAACATTCCATTTTTTAAATTCAGATTTATAATACATTGGGTCTATTTTTATTGCATTCTTGTATTTTCACTTTTAATGTATTGGGTTGCATGAGTGATTATTTATCATATTTTTTATATTATTTCAACACTATATATGATGGTATATTCTCTACTCTATATTCCATACACCCTCACTTCTACTTCAAAGCCTCTGGAATATGGTTAGTCACACCAAAAGTCATATAACCTAACCCGATTGATCATGGGATATAGCATTGGGTCAGGGATGTTAGTAATTGGGATCAAACGTGAATGTGTGTGTATCCCCTCAAAACCATATATGATACTGTAGTCCATGAGTGTACGCATATATATTGTTAGACTATGATTTAAGTAGATCACATGTCGTTATCTACTTCCTGTGCTTTAAACTGTTGCATTCTATATATTTTTCAATATATGATCTATACTATTATGTGTGATTTGAATTACATTGGATGTATTTTTACATGTAATTAGATTAGGTTTACCATCAGGGAATGGGTATCCCGTAGAGTGGGAGTTCAATAAACATTTATGGATGATGGGTATGGACCCAAACACATCGGAGCGGAATGACAACCTTGATGCAAGATTCGAGGAAGATATATCAGGGTGTGACATCCATGTGGCCCAACCTTATTCAAATATTTGATATAATAGTATTTTTTACTGACTTAGGATAGAGAGAGGTTGGAAAGGGTGTGTGGACTAACCTGGATTCTTTTTTGAAACTCCAATGAGATAGTCATTCTACTTATAGAAAATTATGTTTATAACATCATTTTAAATCATTGTTCTATTAATGCATCAAAGAAGGTATGGTTGAAGCCCATGTTATCTTGGTAAGAACAGGAGTTATCAACTCATTATTGTTAATTAATATATTCACATTTACATTTATAATAGAATATAAATTACAAGGGAAAACATAGGTGAAGGATGCATTGGGGCTTCCCCAATGTTTTTTATTACTCACATCTATCATGGGAATCATGATGTACATATAAACATCATAATTAGTGTTCCATGAATAAGAAACTGGACTACAGAAGATAGATAATCTATGTATCATAGATATTTGTAGAATTTTTGGATGGAATCCTGAGGATAATGAGGTGTTTCTTTATATCCTTCCTTCACCTTTTATATTATTTTTTTTCATATTTGAATCCTGGTTTATTTATATGTTTGACATGGGAGATAAGACCTACTGTTTATTTTATATTATAATGTTATATTTTGAGTTATTACTTTTTATTTATGTTTATAGCGCATTGTTGTGATGACCGATGTGATATTCTCCCCACAACACCTGCATACCCTCACGGCCAGTTTATAGCAAGTTGCATATGTGAAGGTGTGAAAGTGGTCTTATAGAACCTCCACTCGGGTGCTGTTTGGGTAACTCAGGTAAGAGTGTTACATCGAAAATTTGATAATTATATTGGTAGTTATTCTTGATTCAAGTTTTATACTCATATTAATTCCATATTATTAGGTTTTTTATTATGGATCTTCAATGTTCCAATTTTATATACTCATGAATCAACATCCCTTGTACACATGTAATACAATGAAAGACTTATGAAATGTTTCACGATTTGCTGAATATTATTTTTAGGTATGATTATATTATGTTATGAACATGTATCTTATATGAATTAAAATATTCTTATGGTTGTCTTATTCTCACTTAGGATAACTAATTATCGTATCTTCTGTTGACACTTACTAGGAGACTAAGAAAACACCTTTCTTGTGTTTCCATTCCACCCTGGACTGATGATGTTTATTATCTACAAAATGTAAATAAGGATATAATGTAGGAATAATTTTGTGATAGATATTTATGAATTATTAAAAAATGATAAAATCAGATAGTTGATACCCAATGATAAAATTCCTTTATGTTATGAGATTGAGATATTATTCATGAAGTGTAATCATTAAATACTTAGATGATTTATAAAATTATTTTTCCTCTTTTTATTTTATTATTTTGTATCATAGATAGTAATTTTATTATTTCTTTTAGTGATTAATCAAGGAGTGTGGGTTTGGTGAACATTTTTCTAATAGAGACGTTTTTAGTTATTTGATGGATTAGGACTAGAAATAATTAGTGAAAACCATGGGGATAATACCACGAATTTGAAAACATCCCAAAATTTTTGTTATGTATAGATCTTGTGTTTTCCTAGAATTGAAATCCCTATAAAGGTACAAACAAGTAACCACATTCTCTAGATTAAATGCATGTAGAAGTAATATACCTGAAAAATAATGGTTGGGTATTTTCTCAATCTTAAATATATGATTAAAAAATTGTCCCAACTGAACACCTGGATTGATAACTATAAGGGATATTATTTGGTTAATTCATATTTTCTTTCTGAAAAATAAGGAAGAATTTAAATCTATTTCTAGTAAATTTGATGAAATAATTTATATCTTGTTTGGATAGAGAACCTAGTAGAAAAACAACTATGGATAACCAAAATTGAAATTAAAAAATTCTAATGTTAGAGTATGCACTCCATTTTTGAGTTACTTATTCAATATTTATTGTTTTCCTTTCATAAATTTATTAATTTATCTTTTCTCAAACATCAATTATATTATTTTTAATGAAATTTTTATACCTTTAGGGAACATAGTTTACAAATATTTTAATGAAAAATTCAATGATTTTTACAATGAGAAACAAAATGGGATGGGATGCGGGGTGAGAAATTTTTTGAAAATGTTGTATAAGGTTAAAAAAATAATATTACCAATGTTAATCTACCAAGAACACAAAATAAGGGAAAAAGGATTTCATCATGTTTCAATGGACACTAATCCTTAGGAATTATTATGATTCAATAAATTTGAAAAAATGGATCATTATAACAGAAAATATATTTTTTATTTCTCTATGACTATGGAAGATAAAGGTTATGTTAGTTGTTTAATATTTAAATGATGAATATTATCATCATTGTACATTAATATAGATTATGATTCCAAATAAATAAGTTAAATCCATGAAAGTAGGGTTTTTAAGGAGGTATATTAAGATAAATATTTTCCCCAAACCCTTCTACTAAAATAAAGATATAATTCGTATAGTTTGAAAAAAAATTGAATGATTCAATTAAAACCCATGAATAAAAAGTTAGGATACTTTCATGGTATGCCTCAATATTTATCCCCCAAAATGAAATTAATGTCAAATTAATCTTTAGTAACCTAAAAAAATTATTCAAATGGTATTAGTTATTGAATAATTTGGTATCTATTATGAAATGTTTCTATTTAACCATATATGTTAAATAGAAACTAGAGACTATATTTTCATGAATAATATTTTCAAAATAAAAATTTATTGGAGTATCATTGAATCTCAAATGATAATTCACATGAAGGATTGAAGATTAACTAACCACAATTACAAAAATGTTGAAGGAATCACCTAGGAAATTTTCTAAATAAAATGTGAAATAGAATTATTTTTGGAATATATTTTCAATTAATAAATGTTTATTAATTAGATATAATGTTTTTTTTAATGAAATCAATGGTGGGAAATAAAAAACACAAATACAACCCCAAATCTAATGCTTCAATTTTATTGTCTAGAGAAATTATGGGAAAAATTAGACTATTTAAAGGGATAATGATGTAAGTTGATGAAACTGACCCCCTATGACAAGGAAATAAGAAATTGCCTATTAAAATACTACTGCGTAAATGGGGTGAGAAATAAAAATTGTGTAAGGTATACACATTATCTATTAATCAAAATTAATTTTATTATTCTATTTTTGTTTTACCCTATAAATCTTATCATAAATTTTTCTTATGATCATAAAATTATCATCTCAAAAGATTGATATTAAATTGTCAGTGGAAAATATTCATGATACAATGATTTTATCCCATGATTATAACTCTACAAAAATAAATGTTCATTGGAATATTATTTTTTGACACTTATTATTCTACAATTTTATTGAATTTGATATTATTATAAAAACTGATTTTTTCTCTATACATAAAGTCATTGTTAATTTCCAGAATAGGGAAATCACATTTATTATCTCAAATCAACCAATTATTAATGGTCAAGACAATATTTACTATGAAATCATAATGGAATTAAATTCTATTTTATGGGTTTGAAATCATGAGGATTATTATTCTATAATATTTTTGGAAATATCATTCTAATCTTTTACTAACAAAGTAAGATATATATCTCATTTTATTTTACAACTCATGTCATGACAATGTATAGAATATAATTAACTATTTTCATCAGTGGGGGAGAATTACAATTAAGAGGAAATAATTTATTGGAAGGGTAGAGAATGTTACAACCCATGATTATATTATGTATTTTTTCCTAAATAATTATGTTGAATATCTCGTTTAACAAGAAATTTGAAACTAAAATGAATTAAAATGCATTTTATTAGGATACTATATTAAAATTAAATATGAACATTAATACATTATAATGATATAATAAGAAACTTACATAAGATAAGGAAAAGAGGAATTCTAACATATATATATATAAATTCCATGAAAATAAAATATGTTTCCTCTTTTTTTTAGGATGCACACAACCCTATTCATAATAATGGAAAAAAGTTTATACAATAGATCTACTACATGCATTTTTAGAGATAATTGAATTAATATTATGAATGATTTTTGAGAAGTAATAAAGGTAATAAATAATAGTGAAATATAAATTTTATAAATGGAATGATTTCAAACAGAAATTTTGGACATACATGTAGCTAATAGGTATACATAAGATTTATCTTATTAGTTTTTCTGGAAAATACAAATAAAATATAATAAATAATAAAAAAATAAAACATTTAATAAAAATATTTATTTAATTTATTTATGATTTACATAATACTATTACTAAATAATGATATAATAAAATTTTAAAAATGATTTCTAAATAAATGAAATAATATAGTAGTTTTTTTGAAATATAAATAATTAATTTTTATGGTATCCATTTGTGATTATTCCATAAAATTCTATTTTTTCATAGAAATTTTTTTTAATGTATTATATAATTTTTAATAAAATTACTATTTAATAAATAAGGATTTTAATTACTTATTTTTGTAATTTATATGAAAAAATTAATTAACTCTCACATAATGGATGTTACTGACAAAGTAATATTAATATATTAATTTTATACCTGAAAAATTTTGTTTTTCAAAAAACGTTTTCAATGAAATACCTTTTTAATTTAAGTTTATATTTTATCACTTCTATAAATTAAAAATGATATTTTTTAAATATTTTAAATATTCATGTGAAAATAAATGAATATGTTTAATTTTAGTTTGATTCATGAAAAATTTCATAGAGGAAACATTTAGACACCTTGTTAAATGTATAATTGACTTTTTTAAAATTTATTTTTACAATGGTCGTGTAATTCTATCCAAAGTCATCTAAATTTATTTGTTTCAAATATATATGCTAAATTAATGTATATATATATGTATATATATATATTTAAAAAATTTAAATTAGTAAATTTATAGGAAACAAAAAATAATGAAAATTTATATTTAAAAGAAAATTTTTTCAATGAAAATTAATTACTCTATATATTATATGATTTAATTTAAAAGATCATTAAATTATATTTAGACATTTAATTACTTTATATTGTGTAAAAAATAAGAATCTTCACATAATGGTTTTTAGGAGGTTTTTTATTATATTATTAGAAATTAATAAAATTACTAAGGTAATTCTATAATCGAGTTTAATAGAGGTAAAATAGACAATCATCAATAACTCCAATTTTTTGAAATCTTCTTGAACATTGATATTTTAGAAGATATTTTTTAGGCATAGAATTTGTAACCAAATTTATCACTAAAATTTCATCATGTAAATAACCTAACTCACTGTTGATTTTATTTTTACCCCTTGTATAACTTTAGTTTCAGAGGAAATGTCTCAAACATAGTCTTATAAAAGGATCTCTACTCTACCCACTAAAAAAATACATTCCCTTAGAATATATCTTAAATACCTAACCATTTTATCCCTATTATAATCACTTTCATCAATTTTCTACCACTTTTCATAAGAAGGTATCCATTTTTTCCCAATTTAAAGAGGGCCTATAAGTGAATAATTAAGTCCTCTACACTAGTATTACACTTCCTAAAAATTTCTTATGTATATTTTCCATCCACCCCCAACAAATATGAAAAATTACATTAATATAATCAATATGATTTGTTAAACTTTTACTATTGTAGAAATATAAGATCTTATGGTGCGTTTCTTTTAAATTTGAAGTCTTCGATAGATTATGTTTCACTCAATAGAGAAATTAAAATTTTTTTATACTATTAAATATTAACATGACTGTTTGCAATAATAATCTGACCATTATGAACATTAATATGGAAACAGGAATAATAACCACACCTATGATATTATAAAAAAATTATGTATCTTATGAATTTTAATATAGTATATTTGTATGAAGGAATAAGTAGATAAATGTTTTAAAATTTATAAATTATGTATTGGTATTTTTGTTTAATGTAAATTTTATTTTAAATTTTTATTATTAATATAATGATTTAAAATAAAATTTATTTTTAAAAAAAATATTCATAAATAAATATTTTTATTTTTTATAATTATAATATAATTTTATAAGACCTTAATTAATTTTTTGTTGTTTTATAAAATCAGTTTTAGTTTTAAAATCAGTATTTTCTTATGAAATTACGATTTCATTTAGAAATTAAATTTCTCATATTAATAATAATATTTTGATAAAATAGAGTAAATTTTTCAAATTTATAAATTTATAAATGTTTTGGATAATTTTTTTTAATTTTTCTAAATTAGTAAATTTTGTTAATGAATAGTGAAATATAGTAATTTATGGCATTTATCAATATAAATGAATAAATGAATTTGTTACGTCACTCTTGATCCATGGATGACTTAGGTGTCCATTATATCTTACTAAAATTATATATTTACTATAGTTTATCACAAGAATCATCACTATTGATATTCTGGATCCAAAATAATAAACAAATGATTAAAATAATGAAAACACACATATACTCTCCCCATTAGTTGTAGACAACACCACCTCTTTTGATCGAGTCTTTAAATCATGGGATATTTTTTAGTATTATAAAAAAATATTCTCACAAAACACTTCTGCACATTTTTGTCATGACGATCCCATAAAAATGACGTTTCCAAGCTCTTTAATGAGGTTCTCAATGAGACGACACTCAAAAAGGTAATACATTTTCCCTAACTCAATCAATGTCTGTTTTTATCCAAAAAATTCATACCTTGTATAAATTAACATGATAACTTTACTATCATAAATATACTATAATTTTATTATTTTATTTATATATACACCGTCAATTCACTTCTTTTCCCCTTTCTCAAAAAATGAAAACATCGTCTGTGAGGCATCTACTCACCACCATTATGGACAATACTTTTTAATTTTATAATAATACATTCACATCTGGTTAGAAAAACATTATAATTGTTAATCAAGAATTTAAAATTATTATTACAACTTATTTAGTGTTTCAGATCTAGTATATAGGAATAATACAGATTAAAAATATAAAACTAGTGTGTGATGTCCGAAGAAACCCAAAAAATAATGTAAAAAGTTATCATTATCATTATATCCAATGAATCATCCTCATATCTCGAAAAAATTATTTTTATGACCATTTAATGTTTTTAGTGTTCATTTATATCAAATAACATCAATTCATGATAACTATTCCCATTTTACATGATCATTCATACATGAATATGAGTGAACCGACAATGAAAACCAATGAAACAGACACTCTACAATGATGAAATAGAGTCTTATAACTAGTAAAAAATGACATAACTGAGCACAATAAAATTAATATAAATATAATATATGTTAAAGAAGTTATATATTAAATAATCAAATAATCTAATTTCATTGTCTAGGAATTCATGTACATGGTCATAACACTTTAGGATACAAGGTAAGGGTTTTCTAATCTCACTTTTATTTCTGTGAGATATGCATTATTTTACACTATTTCTTGTTGGTGGTGTATGCATAAATCTATTTTGTGTATAATATCATGAATATATTTATCTTCATTGTATTAAATATTTCATTTTTTGATCATTAATATTATGGGGCATATGCTTCAACTGTTTATAAAGATATACGGTAATTCATAACAAAATTTGTATTTTTTAGGTTAAACATCCTATACATTGATTAGGCCATAATAATATTTTTTGTTAAATGAATTATGAATATATTATGTTTTATTTTAACATTTTTTATATTTATTTTGGACACACATATTCAAATTATTTTATTAATGATGAATTCAATATTTCTTTAAAAAGTATAGTTTAAAAAAATCCCTGTAAAAACTTTTTCAATTCCATGTCCATGTTATCTAGAATTTTATACAAACTTTTTTACTTTTATATTATTATTTTTATGTAATTTTTAATCTTCATTTATTTTTAAAAAAATCATATTAAAAGTAGTTTAATTCTTTCTGAAATTCATGTCTTCTTAAATAAGTGATTCTAAGGATAAATTGGAATTTCTATCAAACCAATTAAATGACATTTTTATATTATTTTCATATATATCAACTCATTATATTGAATATTAGGATTAATTTAAATTTATATATTTATTACCATTTAATATATTTTATGGATTGATTTATGATAATATTGACTGGGGGATTTATTATCATGATATCATTCTCCATATTACACTAGATAGTTTATGAGTATGTTTAGATATTGGGGAAATTATTTACATTTCGTTTGATTTACTCAATATGAATAATTTTTTATGATTCACCCCTTTTATATAAATAATTTATTCGACTTAGTATGTGTTATGTAGGACCCTCTATAGCCCCATGAGGAAAGAATATATTTCATGAGACGAACAAGATAAGGTTTTGGTTGATGCATTACCTATTTGTTAGTTTCATGGAATGAAGCCTAAATAGTAATATATTAATAGAATGATTCCTTGATGATATTTTTATAATGACCCAAATTATGAATTCCCTCATTACAAGACTATTTATTGATATCCCATGTGATTATTTGACTAGTAGAATATCTAGGTTTATGTTTCATTCTCATGTTAATATTTTTATTGCATTATTTGATTAGATATTATGCATTCCATATTATTATAGAGTTTATGATTTAATTTAATTTGTTTTTTGTTATTCATAGTGACATTTTTATTATTTTTATTTATGATAGCTTCAACTATTTTTTACCCATACTGAGCATCTAAGATAACCAATTTCTTATGTTTTATTCATCCTCAAGATGGTAAGATGTTTATTATGTCTGATATATCAGGTTAAGCTAGGATAATAATGTCTTTCACAAAGGGTTATATATTTTTATTTTTTATTTTAAATTGTAATGTAAAATTCATATATGTAACCATTTTCCCAAAAATAATAAACCATTTGGTCCTTTTGGATTATGCTGACATCTGTTGTATCTTATGCCAATGTAATAAATCAAGGTACTTACTCTAGGATACTGGGGCCAGGGTCTTCACAGTTGGTATCAGAGTAATTTTAGTAGAAACATTACAAAATAAATTTATGAAATCATATATTAGAAATAAAACCATATGAAATAATTTTGAAATAATCCTAAATAAACATAACTTATGATTCAAAGAGTTGTTATACAATGATTTTCAAATTCAAATTATGTGATTCACTAGTTATGACATTATACATTGTGTTTAAAAATTTTATGATCTAATCTACATAACTATATTTTTTTAAAAATGGTTCCTAGTGAAGGGAAACAAAACTGTATCAATGCACCTATTCCATGAAGGTATTTCCCTCATATACCAGATAATGATGTTGCATCAAGAGATAAAACTAGATATCAAAAAATTATTACCTTATTAGGTCTACTAAATGATGTTATGAGAAATAAGATTTTCCATATGGAGTATCATGCTGATCTAAAATGCAGTGTAGAAATTTAAAACATTTTATGCATTAATAACCTCAAAATTTAAATGGGACTAAGAATCTATTTGTTGCTAAGAAATTAATAGGTTCCTTTGATAATATATTTTTATATTTATGATGTTATGAAAGGGATATTCTTTTAATCTATGTTTTTTACCTATGGATATATAGATCAATGGTGGTCATTAAATCAAAACCCCATGGAATATAAATAAATAAAAAACATTGAATGATAGGATTTTATGAAAATTTTAGGTATGGATATTTCCCTCATGAACAGTGAGTAGATATGTAGAGATAATTCATGATTCTAAGACGAAATGAAGAAGGTAATGATGTTAAATAATACGCTAACATTACAAGATTATTAAGTCATGGAACGAAAAACATATGTAACCTAATGATTAATATTAACTGCTTATCTAATGGGATAAATCCAATTCTATGAAAAGAAGTTGTCTGAAAAAAATATAATCATATGATGATATAATAGCATGTGTTATAAATATATAGAGCAAATTATCCAAGTATTATTAAATTGAAAGAATGAATGGAAATAATAGGATGATAGAGAAAAATATGGATAAATTGATGAAGTGAAATAAGGATTTTCATTCATGTGATATTTTTGGATATAAAACCCTCACTGATTTTTAAATAGTAATGGATTTTTCTTCAATTATGTACAAAATGTCCACCATACTCAGGATTTCAAGGAAAAGAAGGATTTTTCTATTATTAAATGTTTATTATTTATGGAATTGGGAAACTATGAAAATAAATTCACTTAGAGCCAATTGAATGTACCTCAGAAGAAGCAAACGGATAAACGTCAATCTTACGTTATTACTACCAATGAAGATGAATGATTCATATTCTATAATTTGGATTCAAGAATCATATTATATGATTTTATTAATCAATGATATTATAATTGTAATAATTATGAAATATATTTAGAATGTACTATAGTTTTTTTCATTAAGGATTTGGAAGTGTTTGTTGAATGGTTCTAAGAAAAGTGATTCAGAGGAAAGTTGATCTTTTGGAAAACACATGATTTAGGGAAGATACCCTTTAATATGTGATTGAAGTTGAGATAATAATAATAATAATAATAATAAAGAGATGTTTATTTTATCAATGACGATGAATGTTTTTAGTGATTGGATGCTTTATATTATCTTCAATAGTATTATTAGATGTTCAGATTTAAGGAATATATTTTAAAAAAACTGATAATTTTACTCAAGGAAAAAAACATGTTTTCATTATCATTTAAAGTGATATAGGTATTCATGTATTTTATGAGACATTAATAGATACATTTCGTTGTTTGGGGAATAAAAATCTATTTTTATTTTAGAAACATAGTGACCTTCCATCTATGTTTTTGGGTATTGAATTTGGACAAACATGTTTTGGATGTGTCTTAAGATTAAGTAATTATATAATGGATGAATGATATTATTGATTAATATTGGAGTATGATTTATCATATTGGATATAAATGACAACTATTTTGATTTTAGTAAACATATACAGGCCAAAAGAATTAATTTTGAATCAGTTCATGGAAGTGCTTCAGACATACAAAATTTTCAAGAATATGCACCTCAGAGTTTATGAAAAGAATGGAAAATAGATCAAAACAAAACAAAAAAATATATTATGACTATAAAATGAATAATAATCAAGAATTTTTGTTATTTCATGTGATTATATATATAGTAAAAGGATCCATGAACTCTAGGGAAAAAATATATGTGGTATAAAAAATTATCTGTTTACTCTTTTTATCAGAAATCAATGATATCTTAACCAATAAACAATTTATGGTTTTTTAATGTTTAACAATCTATTGAAAATTTTTTCTATCTTATTGAATGAAAACATGGAAGTTATATTTCACTTCTATGACCATGTTTTCACTTCCCACTAATGTTATCCAATTTTAAATCCTAATTTTGTGATGTCCGTCTCATTTATCATTCCTTGTCATTAAAATTATGTATTATTATCTCTATTTTTGATTTAGGTTTCTACAAATGAATTTTCATGTATCAACATCTAATTTTCGTAGTTCAATTTAAATTTTCATTACACTATTTATCGATGTATGGGATGATGTAACTCCTCATGATGTTATGGTATTTCTCATTTTAATATAACACCATTGGTAGCTTTTGTTGCACTCAACACCATGATTAAAACCAAGTTATACTATGAAATGTTTACATAACCATTATTAATATTAATGTGCCCATTAAGAATAGTAATGTGGTCAATATTATAATATCCTCACCAAGGAAAGTATATATAAAATTTAATTATCAAATTAATGAAAACGTAATCTATTTAAATAATATATTATGTAAATAAATGATTTAAAATAAAAAAATTATGTATTATTATTTTTGTGAAAGGTAAATGTTTATTTCTTATTTTATAATTAATATAATTATTTTAAATAAATTTTATTTTCACAAAATGGATTCATAAATAAGTATTTTTATTTCATATCATTGTATGGTAAATTAAGGACACCATAATTAATTTTTGGATGCGTCATAAAATTATTTTTACTTTTAAAATCAGAGTTTTCCAAATAAATAATGATTTTAATTAAAAATTAAAATTTTTATATTTCAGAAATTACTATAATAAAATGCAGTCTAATATTGAAATCAACATGTTTTAAAATGGATAGTTTTAGTTTTTGTGTTTTTTTAAACAAACAGTTCATTTTTATGAATAGTGAAATGTGTCAATTTATGATATTTAACATTCTAAGTAAATAAATGATTTTTTTGAATCATGATTTAATAATTGATGATGTAAGTTACCATTTTATATTATCACATACTTAAGTTATGTTATATAGTTATAAAATTTATAACTATTGATAGTCATGAGAAGAAAATAATTAACAAATGAAACAGAATATTCAAAAACACCCTCTCCTATCCATATAAATACCACCACTCACCATATCTTACCTTACACTCTATATGCCATTTATCATTGTAGTATTATTTCAAATTAAACTTTGAAACCAATTTCTCACATTTTGGTCTTTCTGGTCTCACCAAAAGACCATTTTTAAGACCCTATAAGGAGGTTATCAATGAGACAACACACAAGAGGTAAAACCTTCTCTCCCTCTCGCTACCTCACCCTCAATTTCATTTAATTTACTATCAATCCCTCATCTCACTTTCTCAAAAAAAAATGATAAATATATTATTATATATATACTATAATTTTATTATTTTAATCATATATCCAACATTAATTTTTATGTCTTCCCCTTTTGTTCAAAAAATGAAAACATCTCCATAGAGTTGTTGATTCAGCACCTTCATGGATAATGATTTTTTCTCTAATAATGTATTCAGAGATAGTTCTAAAACCCTAATAATGGTTAAAAAATATTTTAAAATATAAATCTCAATATATTTAGTGTTATGTAACTAGTATATATTCAAAATATTTATTAATACAATAGAACTAGATGGTGATGATCCAAAAAGAGCCAAAATAAATTAAATGGTTATCATTAATGTTTTATCTAATG
The DNA here is from genome assembly GCA_963277665.1 of Viscum album. NCBI lineage: Eukaryota > Viridiplantae > Streptophyta > Magnoliopsida > Santalales > Viscaceae > Viscum > Viscum album. The sequence continues at coordinate 54,852,427 of OY728126.1, forward strand.
AATCATCATCATATCCATAAAATTGATATATATCACTATTTAACATCTTATAAGTTCATTAATAATATTTATCGTTTTCTTTGGATAACTATTCCCATTTTATATGATCTGTCTTACAGGTATACAATTGAACCAATAATTAAAACAGAAGAAAATAACACTCTTCAATGATGAAATTGAGTTTTATAACTCTTAAAAAGTAAATAAATAATATTTTTAAAATTATACTAAAATAAATAAATTTTTAAGAGGTTAGGGATTAAATTATTAATGAGCCTAATTTCATAATCTTGGACTTTATGTGCAAGTGTAAAATACTTTTAGACACAAGATAAGGGTTCTCTCATATCACTTATATTTTTATGAGATATTCCTAATTGATTAATAGTTCTTGTTTGTTTTGTTTTTACTACAATTTTATGCATAATATGATTAATCTCCTTATCTTCATTGTTGTTACTATTTAATGCGGGGATCATAACTTTTATGGGGCCTACGGTTCTACTATTACCAAATGGGTAAGAGAATTCTTAACCCCATTTCTATTATTTGGTTAAAAAAATTACCTAATTGATTATGTCTTGGAAATAGTTTTTTAATGGATTCTAAATATTTTATTTTGTAATTACACTTTTTTGTATGGATTTATAATAGACACACTTATTCAATTCATTTTATTAATTCTGTCTTCTATTGGGACCATGTTGGATATAAGGTGTTTTTAGAAGCTGGAAGAACATTTTACTTCAATTTTTATAATTTTTTGTCAATAAAGAAATAAATAATTTTACATTGCATAATATGATCATCAGATTCACCATCATATTCATTAAATTAGGCTCAAATTTTTTAAGAAAGTTCAGTTATTTTGAAATATGGTTTCCGGAGGAAAAATATCATTGAACTAACCTTGGGGATGAAAAAGGAAGTGGTGATCATAATGGGGATGTTTATTAGAGATTTATTTGATCTGATGTAAATATAAAGATACTTTATTTTTTTGTAATTCAAAAAAGTCATCAGTTTTCTTGAATATTGTGATGCAAGCCTAATGATGGAAAGGGGGATAAATTATGTTTCCAATCATAGTAAGGTTTAGAAATAAGGAAGATAATAAAAAGTATGGGTAGTTATAATACATCCAAATACATGTCATATGATGGTATTCAATCTTCAAAATATTCTAAGACATGAGTAAGTCACAATTACATGAAAATGTAAATGGATGAAGGATTTTGAAGATGTAGAATAATACCGATCTCATGTCCATTAGTATGAGTTCTCTAGTTATAGATTTCTTTAAAGGATAAATAGTTTGTTGAAAAATGAGAAGATGAGGATGATGGTATTCAGTCAGACTAATAACACATAGGAAAAAAATCATTAGAGAAAGATGTTGAGTTTCGAAAGTTTATTTGTATTATAATTATAAAACAAAAAAAATTACTGATGTCGAAGAAATTGGAACCATTCAATCATATGTGGTGTTCCACCGATTATTCTAATCATTCAGACAGTAATCATCAGATTCTGTGATGGTAGGAAAATAAAATTAGAGGTGTATTGATAAATAATTTTTTCAGAAAATGAATTGTTTTGGATGTTATTGAAATTGATTGTGGTGAAGGAAGATAAGGACTGATCAATATTTTATTCAACCATTCTAATCAAGTTGAATTTTGGGTATTTTATATCAAAAATAAATGAAATTGGGAACTATGATTTATTTTCAATTGTTTTTGAATCATGTAGGGAAAGAATATTACACTGTAGATGATAATGATGACATCATCAAACACAAGATCACCATCCTGTGAAATGTTGAAAAATTTAATTACATGAATATTGTAAAAGTGTTATCAATGGTCCCATAAAAGTGTATTAATATGTTTAATTAATGTTTTTATTATTTTAATTTTAATTAATTGAAAAAAATGAAATATAGACTCTATTTTCATCATCATAATGAAGAAATACATATAAGGAATCAAAACCACACTGATTTTTGTGAAGAAATTATAAATCTAGATGAAGTCTTGGTAAGATTCATGATGGTTCTTGCAGATTTGAGAAGCATTAAAGGAGTCAAAAATATCCTTGAAATTAACAGGGAATTTTGGTTTCTGGAAATTAAGTTGAACAAGATTGATATTTAGAATACCAGAAAAATGACTGTTGGGTTGCCTAAAAAGGATAAAGAACATTTAACATTCTGAAACTGATTTACAATTTTAGAGAGAAGGTAGAGTGCATAAGAATTTTTTATAGAAGTAGTTTTTGGATTGATCATTCCTGGGGATTTTTTCTAGAAATAAGAAGAAAGGAGAAGAGACAAGATTCTAATCAGAGTTTCTGAAATCATGCCAAGCAATCAGACTATTTTTTAGACTGATCATAAGTAGGTCAAAATTATCTCAACCTCATTTTGAAAAAACTATATTTCCATGTTGAGTAATTAGAATACGGAATAAGATTACGAAATCAGACTACGTGTCATTACTATGTCCAGGGATGTTCATACCTACTATTGGGTAAGGATATAAATAATTTGTTTTATTTTTATATTATTTTGAATTTGATTAAGAGTCATTTTAATATGCTTTCTAATGAAATTATATTACATAATTTCCTTCTACGATAATAACACGAACAATTATATTGAAAATAGTGCTACATAAGTTTGAGGGAATATCATTCTTGTTTTATTTTACACAATATGATTGTTTTCTAGTGTATTGTGTGGTATTAGACTGTTTTCAAACCTTACCATGGACGTAGATACCGTTTTTGTGTAGTTAACCTTGTATATTCTTGTATTCATGTGCATGTGTTTTTGATTTCTTTTCATCAGATATAGAAATATTTAATAGGTGGTCAATGTTAATTCATATTTAAGTAACTTAAATGAAAATATATCACTGATTCAAAGCCAACCCGTACATGATTCATTGATCCTACTTGGAAATTCTCAATTACTATTAGAGATGACGGTTCCCATAATTTATTATTTACTAATGTTTTGAATGAGATAATTTGATTAATAATCTGAATTGTTTAAATAATAAATGAATTCTGTTCTTTGATAGTATGAACTATCATATTTGGAATGATATAATGTTTCTCTATCTTATGACTCTTTGGTATTTTTTTATGATGTAACATATTTATTTCCTCCAACAAATGATAATGTCCCTCACACATATTTTGACAAGAAAAATCATGCTAAATAAGGAAATGATATGAATGATTTACTATCACCAATTTATAAAATCAATTATTTAAGAGTGAATGTTGTTTTCCCTTGTCGAAAGTATCTAGGATAAGATGAAAAACATCTATAAAGGAAACATATATTTTAATAAGGATAGGTTACAAATCTATAGGCTAAAGTATGAAGATCTCAATGTGGGTGAGTATGAATCTGTTGGCCTCTTCTTTACTAAGGTGAATTCAATTATAATCACTATCATATTTCTTTGTGAAAATTTATAAGACAACACTATTGTAAATATGATATTGATAATTCTACTTGATGTATTTGATGTAAATATTTCATCATTAGAAGATAGATATCCTGAAATATTATCTTTGGATGATTTTCATAACACTCTAACCAATTATAAAAAGAGAAGGGGGAAATATCTGAAAACAAAAACAAATATTGATAGAGATATTTGTTTAATTTTTTCCAGGAAGATAATGTTAGAGAAGATTTTTATTGAAGAATATGCTGGTGATTATGATTAAAAAAATGCGCTATGTAAACATGTTAATTAATTTTTATCCTAATTTTCTAAAAATGTGAGAAATGGAACATGTAAATATAAATTTAAAAATCCCTTGAGTTGTTTTAAATGTGGATCCATTAAAATATTTTTCAGTTAATTGTACCTAAATAAATAAAGGAAAGGATAGTGAGAGATATGATAAAAGTTAGATAATAATGTGTAATAAATATGATGATAAGGCTCTGTTTTTTCTAAAGGGAAAGATAAAAAATTACCCAAAACCAGAAATGTGATGTTTCTTATCAAATGATGATGAAAAAATATAGTGAATATGAATTGGTAAATTCTATTAGAATGTATAAGAATTCATTTATTGAAATAGTTACCAATAAAGATTTCAAAAGAAAGAATTCTAATGAAGATGAAACTCAATTCGAATTTCATATAAAGTATAATGGAAACATTTTTTGAGAAATATTTGGAGGCATGAGAAATATATCACAAATATAAACATTTAATTAAATTCAACATTCAATCAAAAATGTCTTCTTGATAAAAAAATTCATGATTCTAGATGAGATTGATTATTTGAATAAATATATTGACAAGAGAACTAATTTTAATTAACATCAATAAGTAAAACTAATAAAAAAAGAAAAATATTTAGATCTTTACAAATTAAAACCATCAAAATCTGAATAGATGGTCACATTTTTTAATAATTATATCTTTGATGCTGGTGAAACATCATGAAAGGGTAAACCTAATAAGAATCAAAATTTACCTTCAATGGTTGAGAAGAAATTTGGAATTGTTTCTAAGGAGAATAAATATGGGAATGTTATGTATATAGACAAGAACAATAAAGTGTAAAATCAAGAAATTTATAAATATTATGACTCTAAAAAAATTCTAATACTTCTAGTTTTGATGAGTATGATAAGAGAACTAATCTGAAAAATAAAATTTCAGTTCAAAATAGAATGGTTTGTAGTTAGTAATTTTATGATAATAATTATAATAAGGTTACTGTGAAATATGTGCACAACTCCATATGGTATGTGAGTTTCATAAGAAAATAATATCTTTATTGATACTACTAGTGTTGTGGTGGATTTAGAAACATGGAAAATTTATATAGGATTAATCAACCACATTAAAATTACTCCACAAATTATAGAATGAAATCTTTGATTTGGAGTCAATATCCTCAAAAGAATATGTCTAAGAAAGATGTTTTGAAAAAGTTTCATAATGTTGATGAAAAAATAGAATGTGGATTCTAACCTCAAGTAACAATTTTCGATATATGGGAACAACCTATGCATCCTAAAAAATTGAGGTATTATTTTGTTACTGATTTTTTTTGTTATAAAATCTCAGAATCCTGATATTTGGAAAGATAAAGGGAGGGGAGATGATCTTTTTTTACAAACTAGTCTCTTATATATAAAATTAAAATTGCATTAATTATTATATAATGAGTGTTATTCTCATATGACAAGAGAATTAAATATTTGGACAATTTAAAATACATGAAATAAAGAATAGTTACATCTAGAAATGAGTAATACCTTATAATCAAAGGTATTTGATCTGCTGTTATCTGGAAATAAATATTGAGTTTGGAGAAGGTTTTTTTATGTTTATGGGATAAAAAAAATTGTAAAAGGTTTCATAACATTTTGATGAATGTAACTATGTTGTTTTCATAATATATGGGTTTTTCTTGAAAAATGATGAAGATTGAAAGATTATTACTATTGGGAGATGCACAAAAGAAAACATATTTCATGTTGGTGAAATAAAAAACACTAGTGATATAGTTTTAGTGAAAAAATATTAGTTGTGAATTAAAGGTTGGGACACATGTATCAAAGAAACATAATCATGTTATTAAAATGTGATAGTGTCCCTGGAATTCCTGATATGTCAAGTAGAAGACATTGGTGTTGGAATATACATCTAAAAAAATTAAAAATTATATTCATAAGAGTGTTAAAATGGTTTTAAAAAAAACTCTTGAAATATATTCATTGCGATATATGTGGAATTATTATAAAACCATAAAATCATAGAGATAATTAGTTTATTAATTTCATTGATGACTTTACTTGAATTTCTTGTGTAAAAATATGAATAATAAGTCAGATTCTCCAAAAATGTTTATGATTTTCCTGGTGAAATATGATAAGTAATGTGATTATTCAGTGAAAAAGTTGAGAATAAACAATGGCGGTGAATAAAAAAATAATAATTTAAAAATAATCTTTAGTGGCATGTAATTCATAATGAGTTTAGAAAACCTTTCACTACCCAAAAAAATGGTATTCCTAAAAGTGAAAAGAGATGTTTTGTGGGAATGGGGAAAACCATGTTATGTGAACATGGACCCTCTCATTACATTTAGATAGAATCCATGAGAACAACTGTTTATATTAAAAAATTATGTTTCTATTTACTATGTTCATATATGACTCCATATGACACATTTAGTTGAAAAATTCCATGTTTGAAAAACTAATGAGTTTTAGCGAGTTCTTGCATAATAAAGAACAAAGGTGGAAACCGCAGAATGTTCGAACGAAGAGTTCAAGATGTAATTGTTCATGGATATTATCTCGATAAAAGAGGATAAATATGTTTTGTCATGTAATATGAATGATTAGTTGATTTTGTTGAGGTAAATTTTATTGAAAATTCATGGGTGATAAACAGGTTCAAATTGAAAATGAATATGAATTGAAATAAATATTTTATTATAAAGATTATGATAAGTACTAAAATATTTAATACTAATCCAGAAGAAGAATGAATCTCAACTATCTATAGTTATGAGTTTTAATATCAAAAATCTCATCCTAGGATAAAGAATAAAGTGTAAACTCAAAACATTATTGGTTATAAACATCAAAAGGATCAAAGAAGAATAACATCAAAAGTTTTTACAATATATATTTGTTTTCAAAATATAACCTGAAGGATGTGAATTATGGTTTTGAGCATCCCAAATAGGTTTTTTAAATGAATGAAGAGCTGGATCAGATAGAGAAGAATGATACATAAGATATCATACCCTTACTTGACAAAAATAATGTTACTGTTTGAATGTGGTTTTTCCATAATAAGAAGAATGAATATAGTGAAGTGATAATAAAAAAATTAACATTAGTGTGAAATAGTTACTTACAAATTGAGGGAATATTTTTCTATAATTACTTTTCTTTTGTTGAATATTTATAATCAATGATAATATTTCTAGTAATTTCATCACAAAAAAGATAATAGAAATCCAATGGATGTGAAAGAAATGTTTTTGAATAGTGTTCCTAATGGGAATGTTTTTATTGAAAAACTATGTGTCTTAATTTCTAGGAAAGATTAATGTAATGTGTACATGATTAATAAATACTTGTATGGGTTAAAAAAATATCTTAGGGCATGTTATTCCAAATAGAATAATTTCTTGAGGAAGATGTGTTTAATGAATGAAACAAATGATAGTAATAAATATATCAAAAAAATTCATGAGTTTTTCATCATCATAATTGTCTATGTTGATGATATTATTTTAATCAGGAATGATGAATAAATTTTAAAAAAATATACGAAGAGATGAACATGTTGTTGGAGATGTACATGTGGGTAAAATGAAATAATTTCTTAGGTTACAAATAACATAAAATAAAAAATGCTATTTCTCTCTCATGAAAAGTATTCCAAGGATATATTTAGAATGATTCACATGAAAAATTTGAATATGTTTTCCACATTGATTTCTATGGGAACCAGGTTGACTAAATATTAAGATGGAAAGGAAGTTAATCAAAATGATTTTTGAAATCATAGTGGAATATTTTTATGTTTGAATTCCATAAGAAGCAATATTTCTTAGGTTGTTACATTATATGAAATACTTCATCATACTCCAATATAATCACATATATGATTTGGAAAAAAGAACTCTTACATATATCAAATTCACATTTTTTTGAATAATTTATGAATTCATAGAAATTATTGACTTTTTGGGTATTGTGATGTTAATAGGGTAGGAATTGTTTATGAAAAAAGATTCACATACGCTAAAGATTTAATTCTGGGAAAAGTTGTGTTATTTGGAATATAAAGAAAAATAATTTAGTAAATTTTAACAAGACATATTTTGAATATGTTTCTTCTATGCAAGATTCTACCCAACATATGTGGGTGCAGTCTTAGTTTGAAGACTTACATCATGAATTGATGTTCCCTTGACCTTGGGTTATGATAATAAAGGATAGTCAACCTTACCATAAATTTTGTAAAACAATATTGATCAAATCATATTGATATGAAATATAATTTCATTAATTGGAATGTAGAGAGGAATGAATTGCAGATAGACTATGTTCTTACATTAGAGAAAGTTGATGATATTTTCACAATACCAATACTGAAGGAACATTTTCAACAAATAAGGTTGAACATAGGAATACTACCTCTTTATCATCGAGGAGAAGCTCTGTGTTTTTGTCCCATATCTCATATAGAATTATGATAGTATTATTAAGGGGGATAATAGATTGATAAATCTATCCATTGATATGTGATAAACCTCTGTAAAAAGCATTTATGTATTGGAGATGTGGGAATGTTATAAATCCAATATGATAAAGTGTCAATTATTCTAACTATTTGTTGGAGTGATTGTTGGAAACATTTATTGATAGAAACGTTAAAGATGTTAAGAAATATGAGAAGAAAATATGAAGAGGTTTCAAGTGTCACTAATTTTTATAAGCATGTTATTTTCTATCAATGATTCCTATTACCTATAATGTCTTAGCTCACATAGGATTAGAATTATTGATATGTAATCCATTTTGTGATATTATAATGTTTAGTGATTTATAAATCATAGTTGATAGAAAAATCCAAAGGGGGTATTGTTGGGATCTTGATGGATGGATGATGCTTTTGGAATCTGAAATAAGTTTATATTTCATGTGTTGTATTTTTTTCATGTTAGAAAGAAACCATTTAAATTTATATAATCTGATTGTCAAACTAACCTTGGTATTCATGAAATCAGGATAAAAATTCATAAGAATTTAGAGTGGTTTCAGAAGATTTTCTCTAGAAGAAAAATATCATCAGACCCACATTAGGTTCAAAAATATTAATTACTTATAATAATGAATAAGTTGATTGATTTTCATTGGTTCTGATATAAACCTGATGATGCCATAATAATTTTAATTCAGAAAACTCTTATGTTGTCTGTAAAAAAGTGCTGAAAGACTTATAAAGGAATAGGGAGAACTACTTCTACCAATAATATTTTGGGTTGGAAAGAAAGAAGATATTGTAATAGATGGTATGTTACAATAATTCCTAATATAATTCAGATGAATCTATAATGATATTCAATATATTCAATTTCATGAGGATGTCATGATTATAAGATGATGGTTTAGGAAGTTGGAATTTAATGAATCTTAAGTGTTATAATGTTATGTACATTTGTATGAGATCATCAAAGATGGATTTGTTTAAGTACTGTGATGGTTGATTGAAACATGGGAATATAAAGATATGGGTTTTCAGTCAGAAAAATATTCCACAAGAAACAAATAATTAGGGAAAAAATTTGACTGTTGGATGCTCATTGTTATAGTGATCTAAAAAAGAAAAAAATTTCTGAAGTCAAAGCTACTGGAAACGATCAATAATATGTGGAGTTATAGTGATTATTAGTGTCTTCCTAACACAAATAATCATATACTATGATGGTTGATGAAGATAATTTGAGAATTATTCATAAATAAGGTCCACTAAAGAAGAATTTCTTTGGAAGTTGTTAGACCTATGTGGTGAAGAAATTCAATGACTGGTAAAAAATGTAGGTAAATTTTTTTATCAAGATGGATTGATGGTTATTTTCATGTTGGCCAGAAATTAAAATTAAAAATATGATTAGTTTTTAATGTTTTTTCATCAAGTGGGTAAAAAAAATTCGGATTGGAGATAATACAAATGACTTCATCAAACACAACTTCATTGTTTTGGTAAAATAAAAATGCATAAATACTTGATGATTTAAAATGATTTATCAAATATAACATAAAAGAGGTTAAATATGTCTAAACAATGATTTTGATATGCTTCTTTAGGTGGAGAGAAATATAATGCTGAATTTATTGTCTCTATCATAATAAGGAATTCAGAATGGGAAGTAGGTTCCATGAATTGTATTGAAATATACATTTTTATTTTTTAGTTAGTGTGAATAAATATAATGAAGAATCCATTGTCTTTATCATAATGAATAAATTACAATAGTGAATTAGAATTGGGATAATTTTTATGAATAAAGTCTAAAGTGAGATGAATTCATGACAATATTTAACAAGGTTCGAGAAGATTAAAAACCCATTTATGTAGTCAATGATTTATCTAAATTTGAAGGAGATTTTATATCTAGAATAATTTGTATGAGCATGAAATATTTTCATAATCCCACAAAAAACACTTTTTTATTGCATATAAAATGAGTTGGAACATTTTTTTAAAAAATTTGACTTATTATTGAAGAGAGTAGGGGAAACAATGAGGATTTCTAGAAATAATGAGTATCCTGATTTAGGATTAATGAGGATGATTTTTTGGACAAAATAATAGAGTAGAAGAGACAAGATCACAATCAATGTTTCAAGAATCAAGCGAAGACATCAGAATGGGTTTTCCAGACATCCCAGAAGCAGTTTAGAGTTGTCTAAATTGTATTCTAATAGAATTATATTTCCATATTTAATAATTATACTAAGGAATCAGATTTCTGAATTGGACTGAGTATCAATATGATTTCTAAAAAATTTCTTTCCTACTACTGGGAACATATGTAGATAATTTTTTGAAGTTTATATTTTGTAAATTTTAGTCAAGAAATATTGTATAATGTTTGTTAAAAAAATTGTGTTACATCATTTCATTCTATATGAAACACATTCAATTTTTTTTGTAAAATATAGTGCTACATGAGTGTGCATTAATTTCTTACTAATTGTATTCCACACAAAAGAATTGTTTTCTAGTGCATTATATGGTATTAGAATTGTTTCTATACCATACTAGGCACGAAGCTACTCGGGTTGAGTGGTTAACCTTGTAAATTAATTTGTTCATGTGGAATTATGTTTGATTTTTTTTAGTATAGAAAGAAATATATAACCATAGGTGAATTTTTTTTATAATAAAGGAAACATAAAAGAAAAGATATCACGGATTCACCCCTCCCCATCTTAGTGATTCATTAATCCTTCTTTGGAATTCTCAACATCAGTATTTTTAAGGGAGTTTATTCTAAGTATTATCTTTCTAAAATGTTCTTTAAACCACTCTTTTTCATACTGATATGTGTTGTATAAAATTATTTCCAAATATAATTTTATTATTAATTTACAAATGATTTAATTCATTTTGAATTATGTTTTACTTTTTACCAATCCATCTTAATAGAAAATGTTTTAATTTATAAATGGAAGGATTTTTAAATAACTTATTCAAATGTAAAAATGTTTATTTTCTCCAAAAATTTACAATGGATTTGTTAGAATATTTTAATCTGTTTCAAACCCATCTATTGAATATTATGATTAGTTTATATTCATATCTTATGTTACCTTCAATCTTATTTTAATGAATGCTTTATAATCTTTTTGACTGGGTATTTAATATATTGATCATATTAGACATATTAATAGGGATATTTTATCATTACACTTACTGATTAGGGAGACTAATAACATTTCATAATCTAGTTTCAATATTATTGTATATTTGATTATCTTTCACTCTTTTTATATCATAAATTCATTGGACTTATTAAATGTCTGGTGGTGCCTGCAATAACTCCTCGATGCATAAGTGGGATCACTAAGACAAAATAAATATGGTTTTTCTAGAGGCCTTATCAATTTATTAAATTCATGTAAAGAAGCATTGATAATAACATATTCTTGTACAAAAACCTTGAAAATATGTTTATGATGCCTTCAATTATGAATTCCATCATTATTAGATTAGTTAGTGATATTTCATGTGATTATTTGACAATTAGAATATAAATGGTAATGTTTTATTATCATGTAAATATTTTTCTTGAAAGATTTTATCACCTTTTATTTATGACATATTATGTTACATTTTGTGTTTTAATGGAATGTGTTTTTAGGTATTCAGAATTCCCTATTTTTAATGTTAATTTATGATAACAGCAAATGTATTATTATGCCTACTCAGAATCTGAGATCACTCATTTATTATGATTTATTTTTTCCTTGGATTATAAGGAGATTGTTACCTATAATATGTATGGTTAATCTAGAAGAATAATGATGTTAAAAATGGATTCATAGTGTTTGAATTTAATTTTTGAACGGTAATATAAAATTTATCTATGTATATATTGTTACACAACTTCTAACAAATTTATTTCTTTAAGATGTGGTCACATTTATCCTATGAGAATATAATATAGTGTGTAGTTTTATCCCAGATAATGAGGGTAGGATCTTTACCATTATAGTTAATTAATAATAAGAAAACAACTTTGATAACCACACTCATCGATAAATTATATAACTTTGATGTTAGGTTTGGTTTAACAACCTACATGAACAATGAGAAACTTTTATATCATGGTTTAATATATAAAATTAGTCAGTATTAATATTGGATGTTAATAAATAAATAATTATTTTTTTGTTTTTTAAATATAATATTAATATTTAGATCATTATTAACTTAAAACCATTTGTACATTAAAACATTAAAAAAAATCTTTTTATTGGTATTATCTTTATAAACATAACTAAAACTATCAAGAAATGAAATTGAAATAACATAAAGCCTTACAGAACATCTATACAAATAAAATTAATAATATTTAAATAATGGGCTCTGTATAAATAAATAAAAATTGAAAAAATTATTACCAAACGTTTAAGAAACAATCAAAATTATTAATACATTGTGATGATAATGACTAATAACTTAATAATAAATGTACCATGAGTACTTTTAATTGAATATTTTAAAAATAAATATAAAATAATAATTTTAATCAATGAGTTATTAAAATAATTATCTTTACTATATGTGTGGTTAAATAACTTTTACAGATTTCAGACTAAAATTTAAAGGTTTTAATCTTATTTTCTCTTCCTTGAGACATTTTTTATAATATATTATAACAATAATTTATATAGTGTTTACAAAACCTATTTGAAATATTAAAAAATTATTGTATTTATATTAACTATCTGTAATGTTAACTGTTTTGGTTTTTTTGAATGTTACTGAATCTATAATAGATTGTTTCTAATCCCACATTCTATTTGATATTGTGTGTGTCTAAAATACTATATGGGTAAATTATTTGTTATTTATCTACAAATATATATAGTTCAATCCTATTAATATTTATTGGTTTTAAAATTCATATTATAATTTTATGCACCATTTTTTAATAAGAAAACTGAATGGATGTCTGAAAATAGTAGTTGAAAATATCACTTAAATTTGTTCTATATTATTTCTGCTCGATGTCAATATTTTCTATCCGAAAAATGGTTTTATTTATTATTTTAAAAAGTGAATTTTTATTATTTTCTAAGATATTCATAATTGACTATATATATGTTCAATTATAAGATTAATGGTTATGTTTATTGATTTTTATTCCATATAAATACTTTGAAATGTTAAAAATTGAATTCCTTTTACAATATTATATTTCTTTATCTTCTCCATGTATAATATTTCATTACATTTATAAAATTTTATTATTATAGTTACGAAATTCACCTTTTAGAATAATACGTCTAAGATCCTTTTGGTCATCTTCTAGAATATAATTTTTGAAATTCACTTGTGGATTCCAAAACACAATTTTTTTAAAATATGAAAAAATGTTTTTCTAAAGGACTTCATCATAAATTACATTGTCATATTTTATTAAAAAAATTTAAAATGAAACTTGCACTCGATTTTTTAGGGTTTTTGGAAAGTAATATACAATTCTATTTCATTTTTAATTTTTATTTTTAAAATAATTTTTATTAAAAACTATATTTCATATTTTAAAAATATTTTTCTATTTCTCCAATTTTGTTTTCCATCATTGTCAATATCCATTATTTATTCTTATTTTTCATTGGGGTGATTATTTAATAATACCATAGATGTTTTTTCTCACAATATATTAAGATAATTTCTTGTATAATTTTTTAGGAAAACAATTTATTTACAATGGGTTCATTACACAATGATGAAATTATGAATGTTTTTATGTCATTATGGAACTCTTAGTTGGGTTTCTCATTATGTGATTTTTTGTTCTAATATAACCCTATAATTTATTAACAATTTATCATATATCCTTATCTTAGGAGAGTATAATAGTTTTACCAATACCAAAAGGCTAAATGGGTAGTTATCCCAACCCCAAGTAGATACAATGGTTATTATCCCAAGAATAAGAATATACATAAGTTATAATCCCAAGCCTTCTATATTATGGGATGGTGGATATGATTTCCAATCATGGTATTGTTTTCTTAGTGATTAATTATGACAAATGTTTTATACTCATATTCAGGACCTATTGTAATGTAATTCAACTTTCCTATATCATATTCCACTTATTAATGACTCATGTTTCCAAATTACATGAACTCATATATTAAAATGAATGTCTTATACCAAGAATCATGATTTTTGGTGATTTTTATTCTTTATGCATATCTTATGCTATAATTAGGTATCATGAGTATTTTCTTACACACATATGATGATTCTATGATGACATATGATCATTGATTGTTATATATTTTGTTTACCCTTAATGAGAATCTGAGGTCACCACATTATACTTTTTAATTCCCCATAAACAAAAGATATATATTATGTAAAAAAATTCTAGAAGGATAGAATGTGTGGATAATGTTGTGGTATATTTTGAGAACTAATTATGTAATTAGAAGGTCATGTTTTGAGTATGTAAATAAACTAAAATTTTTGGTTAGGTATTGTGAAATTATTTATAAGATGTAATGTTTAAATACTATGAAAAAATGAAAACTAATGTAACTATATTTCCATCATCATAGTTTGTATAAATGTTTGTAATTTAAGAATGTCTTATTAGAACCAAGTTTGGGGATGTGTGTCTCATTTGATTTATATACAACCTAAGATTACAACCAATGGGAAGACCACATAGAATGGTGGTTGAATCAGTGAACATTTTAAATATTTTTTTGAAATTATACTAAAATCATTATCTTTTTATTTTTATGATTCACTATGTTAATATAATTATCTCTAACCATTATGTGACTAATGAATTTATAATTTAATTTTCATTATTTTTTAAAATCATTCAAACCTAATGGGTGTGACACATTTTTTCTATGTTTTGTTATTATTTAAAAAAATTATTTTCTACGTATAAATTTATCAAACAATACATGTGGTGTGGTATCGTTACAATTTAAAACCCACAATGTCTCGTGAAAATTCTATCTCCCCAAAAGATTTTACCAGTTCCTACCAGTTAATATGAAGTTAGCACTAATACCTGAATTACAATTATAACATTTAGTCACTTTAGTGAAAAATAGATATCATACAATTGACCTTAATTATTGGTAGAGATCATCTCTTGATCATTATAGAATCATATATATACTTTTTTATGAATCCTTAGTAATTGGAACTTATATATCTAATAGATCAGTGGGTAGAAATTTAGAAATTAGTGATTTCATCTATCACATTGTACTCATTTCAAAATTACATCACCTTCAACTTAATGGATTTATAAAAAAAATAGGTCCATATACTAAAAATAAAATAATATATAATGTTCTCTATTAGTATTATTAATTTATGAATAATATCACTCATTTATATAACTAGTCGACCAGTAATAAATTAATTAACAAGGTCTTCAAAATCCGACTCTTCCATTTCACTCAATCATTAGCTGACTACATTTAAATCCCTAATAATGTTTATGACCATTGTTTTCATCTATCCTATTATAAATATTGGATAGAATCATGAAATTTATATGATGATTTTTTAATTTCTAAATATCCTACTCTGTCTCATCATAATAAATTTAAATTGGCAATGTTAATTTTAATTCAATCAGAAATTAATGGTATTTTAAAACCTGAAATTATATCATCTAGTTCTTCTATTATCTATAAATCAATAAACATCAAGCTTTAATTCATTTATTAAACCTTTAATTAGTATATGAGATTCACATTCTATGAATTCTATTACTGTAAAAATTATTTTGTACTTATTGTTTCAACAATTCATCATATCAATTTATTATCAATTTTTTTTTGGTTATCTAAATTATATGACATCCAAAATATCATCATGGTTGTTCATCATAATATCCATCCATTTTGGATTGAATTAATTTACCAATATAATCAAAATATACCACATACACTTAATTAGAACCAAATAACAAATCAGTAAATGGTCAGTAAAATCCATCTCATATTTTTTTTCTTAGTTATAGTCTATATCATTTTAAAAACTCTAGGAATTATCTTTTTATCCATATAAACAAAATTATTAACATTCATATATACTGATTATAATTATACCATTATGAATCTTCTAAATATGTGCATCTTATCATTCTACCATAGTGAAATATTTGACTTCTTATTTACTATACATAACAACTATAACACTATCAGTCCACCTATGGAGTTGATAAGTCATATTATATTTAATAATAATTTAATATCACATACTAATGATATATATTGTATTTAAAATATCAATGTCGCATCGTATGATTAAATTTTACAAGAACTTTTTATCCAAAACATTATACTTCTCAAGGATTCCTTATTTTCTTATAAAATCTCAACATGAAATCTATATATCAACAACTAATAGTCTCTAGACTCGTACATATAAGAGATTTATATGAACCCGAATTCATTGTAGTTGAAGTTTGAATATCTTTCATTTATAAATATAAATTCATTAGATTAGGGGAACAATTTAGTGAAATGGCATAGTCTATGACTCTTAATATCCATTGAACTCCTAGAATTTTTTGATTTATTTTTTCAAGATATAAACCACAATTTTCAACATAAACATAAAAATAGTATTTCCTAAAATAGAAATTATATTTCCTCATGAAAGTATTTAAAAAAACAAAACACATTCGTTATATCTTAAGAAAGTTAGTAAAGAAAGTTAGGAATATTATTATATCATGTAAACATTTAGGATGAATGCACTTTAGTTAATATTATTTTCTTTGGAATCACATGATATATGGATAGGTCCTTCCATATTATTGATTGAATTTGAAATT
Source organism: Viscum album (assembly GCA_963277665.1). NCBI lineage: Eukaryota > Viridiplantae > Streptophyta > Magnoliopsida > Santalales > Viscaceae > Viscum > Viscum album. The sequence goes on from OY728126.1 coordinate 54,869,563, forward strand.
TTACTATTTTAATATTTTATGCATGTAAATAAATACCCAATTATAAACTGAGTCTTGAATAATTAATTTTCTTTCCCTAGAGATTATATAGTTTTCCTTGGGTTGTAATAGTCATCACTGGTCACTGAAGAGTCCGTGATTAGACATCAATAGTTGTATCAGATCACATGTTGAGTTATTTTGGGGGATTTTATAAACCAGGTAATGAATTTTCTGACTTTGGGGACATATTGAGTGAATTTGATGCCAACATAGACTAATAAATCCTATGATTACAATGATATATGTGTGTTTATTATTGGAACCATAGATATTAATGAGTTATAGGATTGAGTATCTCTTGTGGGAATGGGATAAAGTTTTTTAATATTCATATGAATTAGTTTGGGGTCATTTTTTCATTTACTTATTCCTTATCTATCATAGGAACATAGAAAAAGTTCATTAATTATGAATTATTTTTATTATTAAGTGAAATAAATTAAATATAAGAAAAACTAATAGTGTAATTGGTGTTTTCTAAATACCTTATTATAGATGATTACATTAATTTATTTCATCCACATGTGTGTACTAATATTTCTATTGATCCTATGTCATCTAATTTGTAAAATACTGTTAGTTTTATATTATAATCTTGGTATTGGAAGTGTTAGAAGACTTTTTTTGGATTTTCAATACCTAATAAAATAGTTTTAATAGTTTTTATATTAAAACATTTAATTATGGGAATTTCATATGTAATAATGATTAGTTATATAAAAATAATTATGAAATTATTGTCCAAATTTATTCAAAGGGAATTTTAAATTTTAATTGAGTGATTTGTCTGTAAGCATGGGTTTTAGTTGTATTTGTATGGTTGGTCTGTTTGGTTTTGTGTATAAATATGCTTTATATACTTATCCTTCTAATATTGAAATAATTAATATTTTTTAATGATTTTTTGTTTTATTTTTTATATAAATCTTATAGTTTAATTAAACATGTTTTAATTATATACGTTCATTGTGTTTTGAAATCTTATAATGGAATTATGTCTAGATATACATAAATGATTATTGTAGTTGGGGTAAAAATGTTGTAGAGTATAGGATAATTGATATTATACTAATATAAATAATTATATCATAGAATCATTTAGTTTTAAAATCACATTTATTTGGTTATATGTTTTTTTCAGAATTATGTATTGGAATACTATTAATATTTTGGATGTATTATAGCATATAAATTGTGAATCGGTTGTTAAGAGTGGTATATAATTTTAGATTACTTAATTAATTTAGAATGTTGTGGATGAAACACGTTATTGTGGGGATTTTATAGTTGAATGTTCCCCAATTAATTTAATTATTGTATTATGAAGGAGTTTTCATTGTATTCTATGTAATAGAATCTAGGAATTATTTAAAAAATTTTATTTAGCTTTAGTTAACTATTATTCTTAGTATATATATATATATATTAATAAGTTCATCATGATGGTTATATCGATAGAAAAATAATTTTATTTAAATTATAAGACCTAGATGAATCAGAATTCTATGTCCCTAGAAGAAGATATCCACTAGGTACTTTTTTTCCACTGGTACCTTGTGACTAATTTAGTGGCGTGGATCCCATTAGAATACCACCAAGAACATGAAAATAGTATACCTTGTACACAATGGATTCAAGATGTATTTCTTTAAATATTGAAAAAGGATTTTTACTCTAATATTTTTTACCCAAATTAGAGTCCCCCTTTGTTCTTATTCTTCCAATAATAGTCAATCACATTTGGAGAAACGTATATTACATTTTAATTTTTCCTCTTACTCCCCCCAAATCAATGGAATCTAAGGAAATAATGTCCAAAAAACTAATGTAAGACCACGTACCTCTACCAAATATTACCTATTCCACCATTATATTTGGAATATGAACTATGTAATTTTAAATTTGTTATATTTATTTAATTAATAATTGTTAAACCATATCATGGATTTAACAATATTTTTTTCAGATGAAAGAAGTTTATGTGATTTGGTGGATTGTTTTGGTTGGATTTTTGATATATAGAAGTGACTCTTTATATTATTATTGGTATTAAATTTTTCTCAAGATTCATTATTCGAATTTAGTTTTGATAAATATATTATTTATTTTGTTTTGATGAATAGATTCTATTTTGACTTATTAGAATAAGTATACCTCAATTATTGGAATTAATATTTTTTTCAATGTAGTTTATTTAGGAAAAAATAGTTATGATTTTTTTATAAATTGTACGAAAATGGTTCCTAGTCACTAGAGTACGATGATATCATCGATGGAATGTAATATCTTATAGTCTCAAAACACCATGTGTTTATTCTAGTTATGTTGTTTATGTGATTTTTACTTGAATTACACACTATTATAAATCTATAAGGGTTAATTGAAAAATTATGAATGGGATGTTTTAATAATTATTATGTCATTAACGTGATTCATTCATATTATATTTAATTTTATTATTTATTTTTCATATAAATAATATATACAACTAAATATTGAAAATAATAACATTTTAGTTTTATAGTTTTTCTGAGATCAATGTGAAAATGAATTATAATCATTATATTAATGGTTAAATTGATATAATATATTTTAATTCCATAGTTGAACTGAATTATTTTATTTTGATGAAATAGGAGGTGATGATGTTTGCAGATCCTTGGAATCGTTGGATATCGAAATATGTACTTAAGTGAAACACTAAGGATCCTATGCAGCTTTGGCACATTATTGTTTCCTATTTCTTCCATTGATAATGAATTTGACTACGGAAATAAACCCATGGAATATCCCAATGGATTAATATATCCCCATCATACACCCATAATAGCCAAAAACAAGGCGTTATTTTATAAATGTCGGGTCATGATCATCACTTTAGGGTATGCCTATATTCAATCTAACATACATTATCAATTCAGGATATTGTCACTATATCAATATAGCCTCATCGTGTACCTTCACATAGTATCATCGCCTCAACAAAATCACATGAGCTAATTCCACCCACATCTACATGTATTTTGAGCCTCATACGCAAACACGGATTATGACTACACTACCAAAAAATTAGTATTGAAATACAATATTATAATAAAATCCATTCACTATGTGAATAGGGAATCTATTAGTGAAACAGCATAACATTATCCCTTAACATAGATGTAATCCAAACATCAATATAGCTTAATAATCTCTCATACCATCCACATTCCTTCCAATGCACTACCAAAATCCAATTATATATTCCAAAACCCCAAATATACTCTAACTATTAATTTGAATCTATAATTAAAAATGTTCAATGATCATATATGTTGTTTTTAGGGCCACCAAACATTTTTTAAGCACAAAAAAATCATTTTTCTTTGTAGATTTAGATATTTAGAAGATAGTTTTTCTGTTTATATCATACTAAACAATTAAATGACAAGATCATGAGGGTATGAAATGCTCTAAGGATCCAAAATGTAAATTAATGAATCATATCACTCTTATCTAGACCAATGTGTAGTGTATCCCATGGTAATCAAAAAACATCACTGCATACATAAAAACTCTCACTCACAAATTTTAAGGTATTCCCTTTTTTGATACGTGGCCTTTCGCCACTCTGTATTTTACTGTGGGGTTTACTATAACTCATTTTCATTATTTAATAATACATATGGTCATTATCTTACTGTATCATTGTTATTTTTGCTCTTTCATAACTTATTCTTATTTAAGCTTCTCATGCTTAACATTTTTCAATATTGTGAGTAACTAACATGTGTTTGTGATTCTTGGGGGAGATTTATGGAATTCAGAAATTACCATTCTTAAATAATAATATATTCATTTAATTTTTAATAGTACATTGTGTGTCTTATGGTTTGGTATAGTGATTTTCCATCATCCATAGTATTCGCACAATATCAGTCCAACCTCTAACAAATCGTTTATCCATACCTTTATACATTTCACCTTATATAGGTGTGATGAAAAGGTATTGTGGTATGAATAATTATTGATGGGATTGGTTGGATTGTGGTGACATTCCTTGGACATGGTGTGTCCATTATTCTCTATTATGGATGAGGTGAGGTTTGGTTGGACTGTGATATCTCTAAAAGTACACTAGATTTTACAATATATGTAGGGGATCATGGTACATTAATAATATTTATTAGACTATAAAATAGAATTTGAAATCACATAAATGGATGGTGATGTTAATCATATGATCAATCAAGGATACAAAAATATTCTGTCTAAACTATGAGTTGATTTCTTTCTTCCTTTCTATCCATTCATATCCTGATATTGCATAATAACATTCCCTATCATTTATGTTGATTTCTTAAATTATAAAAATCAAAATCATATATATGTGTAAAAAATTGTTATTTACTGATAAGGCTTCCTAGGATACAACATAGGTTTATACCACTAGTTTTCATTCATCGGACTATAAGTTATAAAAGGACCTAAATCATATGATAAGAGTTTGCTGGATAACTTATTTCAATCATTTAGAGGGTTGAGTGTATCAGTAAATTATATTTTCACATTGTAAATAAATCCTATTTCCTATAAAATTTTAAAAAATGGATTAAATATTTGATTCATTATGAAATTTAAGTTCATTATTTTACTGTTATATACACAAGAGAGGAATGTTTGAAGACCACATTTCAAAAAATATATATTTAAATGTATTCTATAAGAAATAAATGTGAATATATAGGAACCAATTTTAGAATACTTGGATGAGGATAAAAATTATTTCTCCTACTAATTCATGATATTTATCAACAAGTTATCATGTACCAAATAGATTCCACACTCCTATCAGATTTTTAATAATAACATGATGACATATATATCGCATTATATAATCCTTATATCTTTTAACCCATATGATTCCTTATAGTATAATTCCATGATTGTTAAATATGTCTTGACTCAACTCATTGGGGCCTTCTATACTGGAGGTAACCCGATTGTGACACCCAAATCCCACTCTAAAAGGCCACGTGTGGCTGATAAGAATTGAGTACACATATAACACACATGGTAGGCCTTATCCTATTTTTCCTTTATTCACACAATATTCTCTAATTACCAAAACATTTCTGAAAGGTAATTCAATAAAATAAATTCAATAATTCTTGAACACATCTAAATACCACCATTAGAGTACCAAATAGTACACAAAAATACCCATATATAATATGTCCAACAATAGAAATGAAATACAACCAGAAAAAGGAAGATAATTATTACAATTGAAACAATTGGTGTGAACAACAGTTTTTCTAGTTCACTTTTTACTATATACTACAGGTCTACCTAGGAACCCGTCGAATGAAATTTTATCAATATAAGGAATTACATGCATCATAATATCAAATGCAAGTGTGAGTATAAAAATATCTACTGGGATACCCTAGAATCACTAAACCAAAAGCATCAAGATAGTTGTTAGCTAATTTTCATAGGGTTACGTCAATCAGAATATGAGAGAAAACTACAGTAGTCTATATATATATATAATAAACACTATGTCTTAGGTTAATGTCATAACTGTATTTCTGGACTAAGATTCAACTAATTTCCTCATGGAAATGTTTTTCTAGGAGAACCCAATACACAATCATTATAACTCTTATGGGGCTCACCTGATAGGTCATTCCTTTCGTGCGTCACCGTGAATAAGTACACACAAAAACTCAAAGGATCATGATATATAGATAGAGTATCACACCCAAGTACATTGGGGACACCAAATCACTTAACAAGATTAGCCAACTAAATGGGGGATCAATGCCCAGTTATGTTTTCTATACTAATTCCCAAAACCACATATTGGGATAATGATACAAATGATAAACCCACCCTAGGACATTTGTTTTGTTTCCTAAAACTCTACTCTTGACTGATCACATCTTGAAGATCATATCCTATTATTAATACATGATGCCTAACTATACCATCATGAGGACAGACCAAGGGAATGTACATTAAGGAAAATTTTCCACACTAAAGAGAATAAGGGTCATAGAATACACTATAGAGAACATTGAATTAACTAGGGTCCCCAACATGAATTTCTTACCCTATGTGAGGCCTTTTTCACCATCCAATTCCAATATACATCTGGTCGTTAATGTTTATTGTGTTCATGCTGCCATGACCAGGTACCAAGTTATATCAGAGTACCAGGTCATGTCCATGTAATCTAGTGTGTATTCTTCGGTAGAACACACCATGTCATTGATATTTTCTTTGAAATATAATTTTATTCTACACATATCATTTTTTACACTTACAATTCCTATTCTACAACTAAATATACTTAAAGCTGTAGAATTAGGATGTTTTTTGATTTTCCATCACCAATGATAATAATCTATCAACTAGTATCTAATCACAAAGAATCCATATCAAACATCATCAACCACACACAAATACATAATGAGAAAAACTCCCTATATGATCTCAATTGATCCTCCATAATCTTCACACACCGTAACCACATCATTGATCTTGATAAAAAATTGTTGATGATGATCTATTTCACCATGTATAGATTGCACAATGATCATCCTTGGGGTATTTTTCAAAAATCAATCTATGTGAATATCAACGATGATGACACGATGTATGAAAGGATAAATTTATAAATAAATGAAGAACAAACTGTTTCCAATGTACTTGTTAGCCTCAAAATGTTTTATTTTGAATGATGAATGATGTGTAATAACCAAAAATATTAAATATTATGTTCTAAGAAGAATATTCCATCAATCATATATCACCCCCAACCTAAGAAAATATATGTTAAAATATTTTATTTATGTTAAGTGTAGGATAACAAAATGGCATAAATCCTCTAAACAACATCTTTCTTTATGATTGGATTGATTAATGATGAAGACCGATATAAATTACAAAAACTGAGACCTGTGATATCTAACGTTCAAAATAATTTCCAATGAATTTTTTTTCATTCCACTAATAAAGCTCCTCCAACGGCTCCACTATGTCAATCTCTATGGTTATGAAACTAACCCTATAGAATTTACATAAACATCCTTTTATATTGGATATTAGTTTTAGACTTTAATTAAAATAATTAAATAAATATATTAATTTATTTCATTAATATTCCACCAATAATAGTGCTCAATCCAGATACCCATTGGGCACATTGACTATATCACCCCTACAGTAAAACACATTATTTGGATTTAATAGTTGTCATAGATTTCTGATATAAGACTCCATTTAAGAGTTATGAACATTGATCATGTGATATAATATGGTTATTATATTGATTATATAAACATTAAGCCTATCTTGGCCTTGGAATCTCATGCTGAATCCATTCCTAGCAGCAAAAATATTTTCCAAAATATTTTATATTCATAAAATGAAAAAGAGTCATTACAATCTCCTCATGTTATGCCTTTTCATCCCAAAAGGAAATAGTCGTACTCAAAATGATGATTGTATTGATATCTTATATGGTTCTCCTATACCCTAGATCTCTCCTATAGACTATCATGTGACCACTAGACACATAGTAAGGTAATATCCCTCCCCCTGAGGATATTATCCATTAAATCTTTGATATTTATGGCGTAAGATACCAAGTTAAATTCATCATCAATGTCCATATCACCAAATTAGATAACTAGAAATGGGTTATTCACATACTTTCATAGTTAATACACATGAAATAAATCATGTACCTTATATAACTGTGGTGGCTGGGCCAACCAGTACCCACCTCAACGACAGTATGTTGTTTTTGAAAATGGTATAATGAACCTTAGAGGTATCTTTTTTCCCATTCCTATTCTCTATAAACATATCCAAGTTGAGACCTTTAGGAACACATATACAAACACATCAAACTCCAACGACTAGCGTAATCTGTACTCAGAGTACTTATGATAATTGTGCAAGTCTTCTTATACACATGGATGATGTAAAGAATCCATATTTTCACATAGAGTAACAATGGTATGATGATGATAGACTCACCTAGATTATTCTTATCACAGTTTTGACCTATAATATCTACCATAAAAGGAATTTAATTGTTCTATAATTATGGAAAAATTGTATTTATTATTTAACAAAAACTCAAGCCAGGGTAGGTGATTCTCCCAACTAAAACAACAATTCATTAAAAAATCTTGAATGATGTCCAAAAAAATATTAATGGTCTATTTACACTAGATGTTAGTCATTTGGTGAAATCCAATTCTCAAATGTAACTAAATCCTATTAGACTTTCCAATCCTCTATATAATCATGATTTTATGAAAGCATCGTGGTATGAAATTATCATTGTGGGAAGTCTATGAAGATGTAATATATCCAATAAGTTGATCAACTATCTCTACTATATTATGTACTTAGATTCAAAGGAAGTTGGTTAGCATGGTGAGTCATCCAATGATCACCAAGATAAAATCATGTCCATTAGATGACCATGGTATTCCCTTAAATAAGTCTATATATATACCACAATAAGTCCACTCTATAACCTCAATGTATTTTTCTAATCCCACTAGAACCTGGTTCATTGCCTTCACCTACTAACAATAGAGGCATTAAGAGACTAAATCCACAAAACCCTTCTTCATTCATAGCCACTGCTACTAATGTTTATAGTATTGTCACATCTTCTCCACAATATGATGTTCCATCTTGGTGGATGTGTTAAAATCCATTAAAATATCATGTAACATCACCAATTACATCATCCAACATTTGAAATGGATGTTGTGATCCCCAAATTCACAAAAACCAGAAAGTGCATGTTTAGTGGATATCTAAATATTTAAGGTCAAAAAATTCGTATCTCTATGTTGGGAATCCCTAAATATCTATAGAAGTAGTGGGGTAGAAAAATCAATTATTGGTTATCATTACCATCTATAATATAGAAGGAAAAATACAATGATGATAACACCTCTAACACCTCATTCAATAACTTCTAACATGATCTCCAACTATGAGAATCTACCACAATGTTCCCCTTCCCATGAAAATAGACTATCTCAAAGCCATAATACTATAATAAATTCAGTTTTTCACTCTATCTCATGTTAATATCCTTATATGATAAGTTTAACTTTATAATCTTGTGTTTATAGTAGAATATATACGTCTCATCCATATTGCGGTTTCAACATATCATTATGGTGAAGACTAACACTATCAACTCTATATCATAGGTCATGTGGTTCTTATAATCACATAACAATTATTAGGAACCATAGAAAACCACAACCACCATATAAAATAGAGATAATAAAATCCTAGTAAATAAGGAATAAAAAAACTATGCACTCTACATCGTTATGTATAATCCTGAAGATGGGGGTTCTTATAAACCTCTTCAATAACTCCTAAAAAATATAGTAGTGCCTATTCATCAAAAAATGATTCCCTTTAAGGTTGTAAGTAGTCAATGGTGATGATAATGTAGAGAAATTATAAGTAAATCTCTGAACTAACACTGTAAAATGATGAGTCTTTGTACGAAATTCATGCTCTTGGATGGATCCCAATATAACAATACATAGTAACCCAACCTATCTAATCATGAACTTGAACTTCAAGATTTTTCCATAATTCTAGTGATTTAGGACTATGTACATAACCATCCTCAATTGTCTCACATGCTACTACTCGAATGTTGCGAATAATAAGATTCCATCAATGAGGATGAACACGAACTGGTAGAAGAAAGGATGAAAGATATTCTTTATGAGTCTCCTGAACATGTAAGGGGAATTATTCTAGCCAAAAACAATGATAATGTACTCATAATGACTATAGTATAATCAAATTATCATATTCAGTATATATACCATTATACCACTCAGAGATTATGATTTCCTTCTCTAAGGTCAATCTTCAAGAACCATCTCACACATTTGAAATGAGTTAAGAGTTCATCGATAATTTTTACTTGATACTAATTATTCATTGTCACTTGGTTTATATGATGAAAATACACAATCATCATCATGATCTAATCTTCTTTCATTGAAGAAAACTAGGGTTACAATAGGGGAAACAACTGGCCTTGCAAATAACTTCCTCTAAAAATACTCCAACACCAACTTCAACTCAGGAATATCAATTGGATCCATCAAATATGATGTTTTAAATATCATACAAGTATCTTAGTATAATTTTGAAAATAATTCTATCACATTGGTGGGGGGGGGGGGGTAAGTCCAAAAACCCCTTATAAATGAAGTCCTCATACACCCCAAAACTAATAGAAAATGATATCCAATGGAGTTTTCTACTGAAATGGTATACTAGCCTACAAATAAGTAATCAATTATATCATCATGTGTATGAGCCCTTCATACTGTACATCGGTTTCGATCTACCTTATTATTGAGAACATTAAATCCTTTACAAGGACACACGATATCATCCTACTAAATTTGTCTATTTGTTCTTGGACTATATATAGATAGTACAAAACTAGTATGAATTCATAAGGCCACATTAGTCACAAACCATCCCAAATACCTTGGTAATCTAATTCTCGATCAGTTTATAGAATGCCTTCCAGGTGTTCTCGGTCCCCTTGAGTTAGCGACAAGCATAATTAATCAAGTCAATATCAATTATGAAATATTATTTTCTCATAATAGAAGATGTTAAATGTTATATGTTAGTATGATCAAAACATTAATGGGAAATAATACCTAAAATAAAATCATAAAATAATTCCCAAACATATAGATAAATATAGTAAATAAAAAAAAATTCATCCAAGATATGTCTTAAATAATAATGTCTATCAATTGGACAATAACTCCACCAGTCACTATCAATACTCCATAGTTATAAGGATCAAGAACATCAATCACTTCAAAGTGGTAGCTTTCCCTGGCTCAAACATGGAATAAGAAAATCCATAATAACCCAATGGTAAAGGTATTGTGTGATCTATAAATAGTTTTAGGTACACTCCAATTATTCAATAATACATTCCATTACAATTAAACAATCATTACATACATTTAAAAGAACCTAGAAAAGGCTTGGTATAAAATTCACATATTTTTTTACCAAAAAATGTTTTTAAATCAAAATATATTATTGATATATAAAAAAAATTAATGAATATTTTATATAAAACACATATATGAAGATGTTGGAATGAATAAAATAATTCAAAAATAATTGGAATGTATAATCAAGTAGAAAAATCATAGAACCATTATCAAAATCCCACTGGAATGTTAGTTCAGGTAGAAGGGGCATTGTGAATCACAATAAAGAACACATCTCATAACAGGTGTGAAAACATAAATTAACCTACACACAATACATGAAACAATCAAGTTTCATCATCTCTTCTAAAGAGGAACCATCTCAATTATTCATACCACAACTATTTCTTTAGAGTTTTCATCATCAATTCATTACTAGTGTGTCAAGGACCTAGAATTATTCTCCATGTTACCAATAAATACCTATAAGAAAATATCTTTAAAAAAATAATTCAATCCAACATGGAAAAATAAATCATTTCAAATCCATTGATAATATAATTTCCCAGTTTTATATTTGATCATTTCATTCCCATTTCTAAACAAAAACCCAAGTTTTAATCAATTAATTCAATTCTAAATAATCACTCCCTTTTAACCAATTTTCTTAAAAATCAATTTCAAATATATTTAGAAAATAAATTTCAAAATCAATCCATTTTTCCCATAATCATCCCCACATTAAAAATCCATTGAAATTGTAGTTTTTTTCAACAATTTCCATTCCATTTAAAATCCTTCTTAAAATCCTTACAAATCAAGTATTTTAAATCAGTTAACAACTCATTTAAACTCATTCATTAAATATAGGGTTCCAATAGTAGGGAAAATAAAAATAGAACCACCTACCATTAATTACACTATCGAAGATAACACCCACAATGGAGTCATGAGTAATGATTGAGGAGAATGCGATCAAGAAAAATCCATATATTAAAGATTAAAGAATATTTTAAATCCTTTAACAAAATAATGATCCCTTAAACTAAAAACCGGAGAAATAGAGAGATCAGATGAAAGAACATGAGAGGATATCATCTTACCTAGGGGTGATCGAGAATAATCATTAGAACATCGATGTTCCAAAAAAAGGATTTGGAGGAGTCAAACTCACCTATTGGGATCTTTTTAAGGACCAAGGATTCTAGTTAAGTTTGAAATAGGGTTATAATGCCTTAAATAGTAGGGTGATAAGATTTTAACAATAAATCATGAGGATTGTAACTGATGCACATTGTTTACTATATAGGGATTCATAGATAGAAAAAGCATTCACCTCTATTGGTAGGGTGTATATTTTCTCCCATGAGAGTGCCTACATTAACAAATAATTCTCAAAAATAATAAACCTTCCTCTATAAGTTGGTATGGGTTATAGAGGATGGATACCCGGTCTGGAAAAATTGTGTGACCCCATATAGTGTCTCACAACAGTGTACACCGTTTTATAGGAAAACCTTCGTAGTTCTCCACAACTATACACAAACCATGAATCACCCTTTGGGGTTCCACAACATTGGAAATGTTCCCAAGAAAACAAAAACAATATGAAAATTAAAGGATATCAAAAATATTGTTATGACATAACTAAAAAAATACTGTTTTAAAATTTAGAATTGAAAATATAAAGTGAACCCAATGGAATATATCTCATTTAATAGTTAGGTACGACTATCCAACGATGTGTGGGATCACTAAATCGCCTTACTTAAAATTTTTCAAATGTACCGGTTGAACTAATAGATAAAATGGAACCTCTAGGTCTCAAAATAGATATGTAATAAGAAAAATAGGGTCTTAAGCCTATGTCTATTAATAATAATGGAACGGTTGAAAACAAGATTTCCACATCTCTAATAATTCACAGAGAATACATGTCATAGTTCTCCACTACCTACAACTATGTTCATCCCAAAAAATATGATCCATAACCCCATTGCAGAGAATATGGGGGAGGTCATGGAAAATAATGAAATTTCCCACAAATCACTATTTTTGTCCAAGATCCTCTTCCAAATCCACTTCCATGGAAACAGAATTTCATGAACTAATTCTTCTCCATGGGTGTAATGTCAATTATCACTCCGTAATATACATTGATGCTTATACAATCCCATGAATAATGTCCCTGACTATTAGAGGAGAAGCACTGAATATCTCATGACCTACTAGAACCTTCATGAGATCCCTCAAATGTACATCCTATATTCTTGTGAGACCTTCTGAGAACACCATGCTTTTACTTCCATATTCTAATCATTCTCTACCTTCTTCTGAAGTCTCATGTTGTTTTTACCCACTACCAACACTAATAGGTAGTTCATTCTTTTGCAGAAACTTCCCTAATAAAATATTTGTTGTAGCAAAACACTATATTTATTAATAAAAATAGGTTTCACATTATCCTATATAACCCTATGAATATCATTATTGATTTTTTATCAGAAATATGCATTTGAAACCATTTAAATGGAATATTTCAAGGTTAGTAAACCATGATGAATAATCAACTACTGTCATGTTTCCCTATTAATATTGAAGAAGCATTATGATGAACATTTTTTACAATGTATCTAGAGAAAAAACCCCAATAAAAATATGATAAAAAGTTCCCCATGAAATATTTTTCTAATCACATGAAAGAGTCACCATATTCAACTGTCACCATGTATAGCCATGAAGATGGCTCACTCCTATGATCAACATCTCATATGTAGGTGTCCTAAAATAGTTTTATAACAATGTAACTTCCTCAAGAATTTAATAAACATACAAGGGATATAGATCACTTAAAAATATGGGAGTAATTTTCTCTTATACTCATGATTTTTTCTTATTATGAATTTCTCATTCATCAATACTATTAGTGCAATAAGATTCTTAATTGGTGAGAAGATGACTTGAAATCCACCCAATGGTACCACCTATTAAACAAGTCCTTATATATAAATGTTATCACTTTTAATGTTATCCTCATTATCCTAATTTAGTATCCTAACAGTAAATTATCATGGAATCATATTAATAAATACATGATATACTATGTTAATGAGTATATATCATCTGATGACTTATGAAAGAAATGAGAATCACAACTCATTTCGATATGAAGAATATAACAATGTTACACATACTACAAGTTCCTACATAACCAATTCAACATGTAGGTTATAAATGCCAATGTGAATAGATATGTCAGTTGATGCCCAAAAACAATCTTTTATTTCCTGATAATTGTACAACAAATACATTATCACTGTCTCCCTATATATAAAAGTAAGGCTCAAAGCCAAAGACCCTCCAAAATTCAATCCTATGCTGGCCTACTCTAATACCACTATATCAAAACACAACCCACTAGTGGGCACAAGGATGGTCATAAACTAGGTGTGACACTCCATGTCCACCTCTAATTGGATAAGGGCTGGATGAAATCTCTGAGTAGGCAAATAACACACATGGGAGACCATTTCCTAAAATACCTGTATCCGAACACACATATCCAGATAACCATAATATTCTAAATGAAAAAATATTTAAAATGAAACCATAATGAATTAATATATCCAAATCCCCACATTATAGTTCCATGTAGTATGGAAAGAAAAAAGTGATAAATATTAACCTACCAAAACAAGAAAATATGTTTGAATTTATAGAAAGAGTGGAATGCTACCAAATGAAACACCATGTACAAACCACAATCAATCATCCTCACTATGATCCATATACTCCCTAATAACCTAATAATTCACCAAATATCATATCATCATCATAATATTGGATATTTTTTGGTAGAGACCATGCGTGGTTGTGTTTTACAACACCCAGTTGCAGACCAGGAAATAACCATTCATAAAGCATAATGAGACAATTAAAGAGAATTTATTAGGGAATATATATTAGAATATAATAAATTAAAATATTAACATAGATATACTCTTAATATATTATAGGTCTCAAGGTATTGTATCTCCACACTTCCAGCCAAGCATTTTACTTGATTCTTCATGGAAAAAGTATTATGATGAATCCCACTCCATGAAATTGATAATGATGATGACACTTACCTAAGAGTTTAAAGTCATAAGGACTCATTAAAAATAATAATTAATTAGAAAATAGAGGATCATGATGCACATATTGGGGATTTCACCCAAGGTTTTTGGAGACATTGAAAACAATAACCCAATTAACCTACTACATATGGGATCAATGCCTGAGTATGCTGGTCATGTTGATTCCAAAAATCCATCAAGGGATAACAATATAGTCCTTCGTCTTTCAATACATAAATATTTCGTCTTTTTAGTTGATAATTTAATAAATTACAGAAGTAATTTCTTAAGTACATTTATATTTTAGAATATTTGAAGTATAGGTACACAATTTTTTAACTTGGTGAATTTTTTTCAATATCTATACCAAAGATCATAACCTTTGGAAATCATAAAAAACTTAACCTAATTAAAACCTGTAATCATAACCTTAGTAAATGAAAAATAAGAATGTGTGACATCAGATTCATAGTTATAGTAAACAAGGGAAATACATATCCATAATTTGAATATAAGTGTATTATATCATGATAAAAACATTTGGAAACTGTAATATTTATAACATAGGTCATGAACAAGAATAATGGTAAAAATATTATAAGATCATAAGATACGAATAGTAAAGGAATCTACGAAGTTTATCCATTAAAACCTAACGATTTCAAAAAAAATAATTTTTCCACTCACATCAACTTATTATATTGTGGACATGTTCATATGTAAACATGTTCACTCTTTTGGTTGAGGAAATGAAATTAGTCCCTTTTATGAACTTAATGAAATTAAACCATGTTTACACATAACATTGTGAACATATAATAACGTTCATGCACTATATTTGGAATGTATAATCATGTTAACACATAATATTGTGAACATGTAATATAGTTCAACTATAACATTATGAACATATAATCATGTTCACACATTGTCAGCTACACCTCCTCGGCTAGACACACCCCCACAACTAGTGAAATCCCACATACTACCCAAACCATTATAGTAGTGAATGTTCACTCCCAATACCATCATAAAGTAAAAAGACTCTTATTGAAAAGCGATCACTCCCAATTCCTATCATATATATCTCACGAGGTATAAACCCATACCCAATACATTAGTGGGGGATATAGGTCTCACACATCACATAACGAAAACTATATTTATGTGTTCAAAAGGATCATAATAATTCCTTATACCATAATCCATTACATTAAATGAGTATCGTAAAAATGGAATACTATCAAAACCTATATAAAATAGAATGGGTTCATAATATTTTCATCATATAATGACATTTATTCATAAGTG
Organism: Viscum album; assembly: GCA_963277665.1. NCBI lineage: Eukaryota > Viridiplantae > Streptophyta > Magnoliopsida > Santalales > Viscaceae > Viscum > Viscum album. Next base: position 54,886,058 of record OY728126.1, read on the forward strand.
GGTTTTATAATAATTTCATCATTTTTATAACCTGTTTAAAAGATAATGGTTTCATAAAAATCATGCCATCAATACATAAACCATATTAAAAAAATAATGAAAATGTTGTCCTTAAAACACATCCCCAATAAAGAATATGTAACCTTAAAGTATTAAATCCCAGATGTAAAATAATTTTTAAAGACAAAATAAAACAGTTATTGAAAAATATAACTATTACAAATTGAATAATTATTTTTAAAACATAAAATAATTTGAAAACCTTTTTCATTGAAAATAACATTGAAAATTTATAAATGTATATTTTAAAATCATATTGAACAAATTTTAAAAAATACATTTTGAGAACATTTTCATCGAAAATAACCTTTTAATATTTTTAAAGATGTTTTTAAAATATTTTAAAAATATTTATAAACAGTAAACAATTTAGAAATAATATTCTATAAAATGAACCCTAGACAAATATAAAGGAAATTATGAAAAATGTTAATGAAACTTTTTAATAATATTTTTCTAAAATAATTTTCATAGAAAATATTATTAGAAAAAATTTATAAACATTATTGAATGATTTTTTTGAAATTTTTGTTTAGAAATAAAAAATATTTCAATCCAAAAAAGTATTAAAGTAAAATTTAATTGAAAACATTTTATTAATTTATTTACATAAAAATGAGTCTAGAAATTGTAAAATTACATTAATATATCATGAATAACTATGAGAGATGAATTTTTTTGACAATTTCTCCAAGATAGATATTGATATTTCAACAATGGAAACATAATATTAAAAAATCCTGAGAAATGATGAGATTGTAACATAAAATCGTTACCACATTGGTAACATTGAATACTAATACTCATGAAGGAATAAAATATATTTTAACACAACATAATAATAGCATAAATAATTTTATGATATTTCATGTCAAAGGGGTTTTATATAATCCTAGTGAATGAATATAGGTGCATTACACTACGTACGACTTAGAGAAGGAAAATAGAGAGAAAAATACATTATAGATTTGGTAAAATTTAAAACATAAACCCCATGAAATAGAGATCATAAAATGGATATATAAATAACCATAACATGAAATATAATAATGATAAAATACATTTATGGTATTTGTACACAACATATAAATATATAGGTGGTGAACATGGAATGTGCATTATAATAGTAAAAAGTTAAATAGAAATCCCTTACCTTAAGTTTTTACATATGTAATACTCATTAAAACCTCATATATGAGAAATATAAGTTTATTATATGTTAATTATAGAATAATAATTATTTATAATACCACATTTTATTTTCTTATAAGATTTTTATTACACATTTATTAACAATTTTATATCAAAGTTATGTTTTAGGTAATAACTGCATGGTTTTTTAGTTTATGTTTTGAATTTTTAATTTTTTGGTCCTTATAATTTGGTCATGGTTTAATCATATCAAAATTTTAAGACATTATTTAAATATAAAATATATTCAGTACAAATATTTTTATTTTTCTAAAATATTTACAGATATGAAATTTAATACATTGTTCATGGAGATGGTAGTTCGTAGGTACGCATGAACGTTGTCGCCATTTTCTTATTGTATTGAAAGATAGAAAAAAATGATATATATATATATATATTACAATATAATTTTAATTTCATATATTTTATATATTTTATATATTTTTATTAAACCCATCCAAAAATACCATCCATGTAATGCGTGAAGGAAGCACATCGCTTTATGAGATGGTAGTTTTCCTTACACATGAATGATATAATCGTGTTACCAAAAAATAGAATGAATATTGGTATTTTGGATATAAAAATTATAGAATAATAATAACATCATAATTATACTAAATATATTATATAATCCATAATTATATCAACATGAACATCCTTTATAGGTGGATATAAAAAAACTAATGACATCAGTTTGCGAGGCGGAAGTCCTTCTTAAATATGAAAGATGATTTCCTAAAATATTTAACGGGATTTTATTCTGTTATAATAAGTATAATTTACATAAAAAATATATGTATATTTATGATATTGGGGTTATTAGATAAGCAGGGTATAACAATAAATTAATCAGGTGGAGAATGAAATAAAATATCGATGCTTGTTGAATTATATTGCATCTTCTTTCTGTATCCCCATTAGGTTTTCACTAATGCCTTCCTATGATGGATTTATGATAAAGATATTTATTCTAGGAATTGGGTTGGTAGTTTATTAATTGACTGTTTTATTTATTGTTTGATCTCAATGGATTTATAGGCACGATGAATGGGGGCAAGAGTGAGTTCCCTTTTATAATTGAGTAGAAGTTTCTTTCTGGTAAATACCCAAACATATTCACTATTGGGAGGTCACCATTAACTCAAGAGGAAATCAAATTTATTAATATTTTATTAAGAGGGAATAATCAGTTGATTCACAACACCAAAACAGAAATGAATCCTATTTTTTATCTTTTTTGCTTATAATTTTACTCAATATCATCCTTGTAGTTTTTACCATGGAAAATTGTATCTTTTTTTTACCTTGACCATTTATCTTATAATACTATGATTAATAATATATTTATTAAATAAGATATAAATAATCATAATATATATTAAATACAACATACTGAATAAAAATACAATGTTTGTGGACAATGTAGTTTTACATTCGAATGTAAAAAATTCAGGCTCACATGATGAGAAAGGAGGTTATTAAAGTAAAAATGTTCAAATGTATGAATGTTTTTATATCTGGTTTCTGTATAAAATTCCTTAAGATTTCCCAAATTGGACTAATATATGTATGATTGACGTAATTATACATTAAAAACAACTTAAAATACAATATAAAATTTTATTTAATTTAGGTGAAAATGTATTTTTTTAATAAAATTAATCATTTTTAACTATTTGTCAAAAAATGAAACTTTTCAGAAAAACCCAAAAAGTAAACATAAGATAATTTTGATTTCAATATTTTAAAAATTATTTTTATTTTATCAAACTCATTTTACAAAATCATTTAAATATTTTTGTAAAAAAAGTGCACAAAAAAATTAGACAACTCTTCTTTAAAAAATATGATTTTTAACCATCAATTTGATTTATTATAATATATTGTCAAGAAAGAATATAAGATGAATGTTAAGAAAATCATTGAATATAAAAATATAAATTAAATTAAATCATTTAATCGTACATTATTTTGATAATATATTTATATAAAAAAATATTGTGTATATAAAAAATGTTTTTCATTTTATTTTTAATTCTAATTAATTAGACAGAAAATAAATTATTTTATGTAAATTTGTAATCCATATTTTTATATTTTATTTAATCTTATTCAAAACCTCTATTTCATTTTCTAGATGAATATTATCATAATAAATAATAATATTTTTATAATATATCATGTTTCATTGAAATTAACCATTGCATGTAATGTTAGCTTAGATTAGATTTTCATATAATAAAGAAAAAATCAATGTTGTTTGTAACTAATGGAAAAAATTTTATTTTGTATAAGTAAAAATATCAAAATCATTACATTAATTTAAAAAAATCTCAAAAAATTTAGGTGTTAAGAAAACAATACGATAGACGATCCGACCAAAGGCCACATTAGGGATTTTAGAAACACTATCAAAGACTGATCCCATATATGAAATAATTTATAATACTTAAGAATTTATTCCTTAATCAAAACTCATTGGTATGGGATGATGTACTATTCCAAAATAAAACAAATATATACTAAATAGAAAAATATTCTTACACTATCATGGAAAAGTACACATCATGTGTTTCCTACCTCGGGTCTACCCATATGCCCAATCCCATTCCCATGGACATTGGGTTATGCTTGTGTAGTATGGTAGTACCTGTATACCAGGATATATTTTGTAACTTATATATTTCTGATTACCAAGCTGTAATTGTGTACTCCGGGCATTCTAGTGTACTTTGTCATGTCTGGTCCCATGTACTCTTATGGTACACACTGAGCCATCATCCAAGGGTCACTCAGCATGTGACATTTTCCTATATGTGTAAAGCATAACACCACATTACGGGGTAATAGGGATTATGTTCTTTAAGATTGAAAATCATGTAGTCGATATTTTCAATAAAATCCCAATTTTGTCTCTATGTCTCACCTATTCCACCACCACCATCAATTCTGCCAACAGTTTTTCTGAAAAACACAGAACTAGGATCTTCTTTTCCTGGATATCAATAGTAACTAAAATCCATCCACATAAATCTAATTTTGACATATCCATGTCATAATGTATCAATCTCATTCCCATACTACGAAATTAATAACTCCCATTCTGATTTTGATTGATCTTCCATTATCTTCACTCACTACAATCACATCGTCAATATTGATCAAAAATCGACAATGATAATCCATCATTCTAGGGATCAATTTCATTATGATCATGCACAAGGTATTTTTCAAACCTGTTTCCATTGGAATACCAACGATTATCTCATGAATAATAAGGGGGGAAATTCACAAAACATAAATTTGGGGAACAATCTAGGGAAAAGGTTAATTTTGGCCTTAATATGTTGTTGTGTGAATAATTAATGAAATGGAATAATAAAAAAATATCAATTCCAATATTATAATAATAAAATTGCATGAATCATAAATCTTTTATTGAACAACGAATAAAACTACTCAATGAATTGATTCCAGTTCTACATGGGACAATAAAAACGGGATATATAAAAAAATATTATACCATGTTTTTGGATAAATTTCTAAAATAGAACAATTTATATTGTCATTGTTGACATGCATAAGCTCTAATTAGCATGCCTATTTATAATTTTTGACCCATAATCTTTGTTATAATAGTACACCATTTACAGTTCACCTTTCATAATCAATATGGTTATAAAACAAACCATAGGGAATTAAAAAAAATTGTTTTTATAAAGGGTATTAGATTTTTATTTAATTATTATAACTTCAAAATTAATTTAATTTAATAAATAAATATTCATACCATAATGGTTCTCAATGAGGAATCATAATGCACAGAACAATTATTTCATACCCTGATAAAAACCCATTCTTTCGATTCAATGGTGGTGTCATATTATTGACTTGAGGCTATATTTTGGAGTCATTCCATAATTTTATAAAGACTACACACATGTGATATTATATATTTTTATTTTTATTATATCTATATCGATCCTTTATAGGACATTGAATATCACATTGATTTAAATACTCCTTCCAAAACAAATACTTAAAATATTTTGAACTCTTATAAGGTAAAAAAAGGCATTAAAAACTATTACAATTAATAAACATAATGTTTTTAACAAAAAGATAAATTGAAATATTTTATATTTTACTCTATAAAATAATCAAAATCACTACCCTTGTTTTTTTCATAATAAGAACCATTCAAGACATTAGAGTGTAAATATAAACAAAAAACCAAAAAATATAATCCCATCAGGAAGAATGTGTTTTGAATTTTTATAAATAAATCATCAAGTCTTTATATATTAATGATAAGATTCAGAGGGGTAGGTGGTTACGTGACTATCTATACAGCATCAACCAAAACATCTAATATAGGATGTAAAAATTTAGGATAATAGGCAGCATCCCTATCTTCATTGTCCTCTATATTTAGCTTTTATATATATTTTTACTCATTCCAGATATGGTATATTCTTAATTTAATATTGGCTTCCTCACTCTTAGAGTCTACTCAAGTGAACTAGGAGAAATAATGTGTGATGGTTAATGTAACAGAAATATTATCCACCTTCAAATTGTGGTTAACAATATGATTTCATCATTATTGGAAATAAAAAAATATGAACCACTTATGGGAATATACCTATTATGCCATGAACCCAGATGCTCTAAGTCAGTGCATTATTTAAATACATTGGAATGATCAAAAGGGATCAAATCCTGAAATACCGATCATTTTAGTAGCCTTGGATGTACTAGATACATACATAAGTTTTAGAATAAATTATAAAATTAAAAACAACAACAACATTATCACATTTTACCCCATTCATTTTCCTAAGAAAATCCCTACAAGTCATTTATAATATACTTCTTCACATCATGGGAAAAATAAAACAAAGAAAGGGGTGAGCTTAGGGGATCAGTAGGGATAAAAATATAGTGGAAACATTCACCAATAATCATAAACATTTAAGGCAATGTATAAATTAAAACAAAAGTATTTTAATAAAAAACAACAGAATAATATGGAAATCAGAAATAAAATAATTCCATTTATTTATTCACAAGGATATTCTGCATGTTTAATAATAACATGTAATATCAATAGCCAATTTCATAATGATGGAATAAATAATGAAAGAATTCATAACCACAGAGTCAAGGTCTTGGGCAAAGAATACAATTATGATTTTGCCAAGGCTTTTTTCCAAGACACTAGTTTGTCTCCAGAGACCTACTGATGCATCGAGGAGCAATAGTGGGCTCCACCCATTACTTACTATGAGCAATGCATTCCTTATATAAAAAGGTATAAGAATAATTAAACAATTGTGTTAAAAATAGCATTTGAAATTTCAATACTTTATCCATAAACCATGAATGGTATAAAAATAACACGTCCACAGTAAAACATATCAGAAAACCTTCCATACAATATGGAAGATTTTTATCATAATAAATCTTCTTCAAACATGTTGAAAATCCATCAAAGGATGTAGACATGGAAGAAAATGATTTGTAAAACTCTTTGTGATAAATATACATTTTTCATGAAATCATTTAAAAGTAACATAATTTTGAAAGTAAGACACTTAAAGACATTTTTGGATCAATGTGTCCCATACCACATGGATAATTTTGAATGGAATTAAAATTTTAAAAACATTCATGTCCATATAAATAAATCCTTAAAAACCATTTTCAAAAAAGGAAATTAATGATAATGATTTAGAAGAATAAATATTTAATCCATTTAAAATGACGATCTAGGTAATGTGTCCCTTCCATAAAAACCATAAAATATTCATTTTGAAAATATTTTTATGAAACATTGATGTGGATGATAAAGAGGCCCCAATAGATACTCATGTATAAACAACCTCAGATAATGGAGACATTGTGGAATTAACACATAACATGTACTTTTCCTTAGTCGATGGTATCTTAACCAACTATATTATAGTTAAAAAATTGTTATTAAATTATACAAGAAAATTATACCTAAATATGATATCATATAGGATCCTCAAATATTTCATTGTTAACAATATTTCTGTAGTATCATCATTTTGGGTGTTACTGATTCGTTTTCCTTTATATGCTTGGTTATGTAATCCATGTTTGTTATGGATATGATGTATTTGATTCATATAAATAATGAATTTTTTTCCTAAATATTATTTTTAGTCATAAAATAAATATTATTCTTGAATTATTAAGATGGGGAATGAATCTCGTCACGTTCGTGGATACGGTAATCCGTACGCACACTTGAGAGAAAATATCATTATATTGATAATGAAATTTTAGGGAAAATGGATAGTATATCATATTTGTAGAATTATTAACATGTAATATTTATTATTTACGTCAATTATAGTCATTATTATACCCATCCATCTAATTAATTGTTTAAAGAACAAACTATGCACGTATGGTGACTTTTTCATTCATTGGATGGATTGAATTACGAATATGGTTGTACCATATTTATAATAACATCACATTATGAAGGATAAATTTGATTTATTATTTTGGTATGGAAACAACAAAGAAAGAGTAAGTTTAAGAATAAATGAACTTGGAAGAGGGTGGTGAAATTATTAACTCTTCTTCATATGTTTACTTTTGAGTTGAAAAAATGGGCTCCATAGGTCTGCTTTATGATGAAATTAAAGGGTATAGGATGATGTTAGGGATTTAGGTAGGATATTGGGGTAGGTTTTGGCTGAGCCAAATGGCCTTGGAGGTGTTAAATTAAGAGAAGGGGAAGTACCCTTTTATAAGATTGGTGAGGGTCACTTTTTGAAAATCATGAAATATTATTTTATAATAAAATAATTTTCTTTTTATAATGGCTCAAAAATGATTTTCTTTGAGGATAATGTGTGGATGGGTCAAAAACCTCTAAACCAATTTATTTTATACAAGTTTAGGTCACCACATTAACCTCATCTTTTAGCTTTAACTCTTCGTAAAATATTTTGACATTTACCATGTCTCTCTGTATTTTTATATTATATGGATAATAAACATACTATAACAATAGAAGTGAAATCCAAGTGGTTAATTATTAATATATGTAACCTTATATAAGTACTTTTTCTGATCCTTATATTTTTATGAATAATATATCAATTATTAATTTATTATTTGTTTTAAAAAACTCTATTATGTCAATTTTGACTAAATTTAGTAGTTGTTTTTTGAAAGAAATAAAAACATTATCACTTTTAATAAAATTAATTTCATCAACCCTAATAGGTCATATAAACCTATAAAATTTGTTTAATTCATCTGAAGTCTCAATTTATATTTATTTGGATTTTTATAATATCAATTATTATAATATTTAATTATTAATGTAATTACCACATCATTATTGTGTCATAAGTAAATTAAAATTTTTAATGTATAAAAATTATCAATAAAATACCATAATATTTTAAATCAGTTTATCTCTCTAATGAATATTTATAGTACAATTTATATTGTGTTTAAACCTATATTTAAAATGTTTTATTTATTAATCTTTTAATTTAACTATTTTAACTCTTCTTTAAATAAAATTTTAATAAATGTCCTAATATAATCCAAGTGGGACAAAATGATCATATATTATTAATAAAGTTGTTTTTTTGTCTAATTACACTTATCCAATGGAATTATTACATGTTTTAATGTAATTATAATATCATTTTTACCCTTAATTACCATATTTACTTTTAATTGTGGTATATTAAAGTCAAAAGATACTATTCACCAAAAAAAATTTCATTTTATTGAACCACATTTTACATACTGATTTCAATGATGTCTTTAGGATTTTTTAAATTAAACTAATTGTAGGGTTAAATTATGCTTTATGAAAATTTTCAAATGTACTTAGAAGGTGGGTAAAAGTGTTTGAAAAGTAAAATAAAATTGCATTCATCTAATTTTATTATAAAATGACTCTAAATAATTACATTGAAATTTTGTAATTATTATATGTCTATATTGAATTAAAATAAATTTAAATAATGTAAATAATTAGTTAAATACAATGTCTCTTTGAAACAATAAATTAGTGTTTTTTACTATTCATCAAAAATTGTATGTTTTCAGAACAAAATACCAAAAAATGTCCAAAAGGTAATTTAGATATTCTTAATTCAAAATTTAATTCTATTTTATAAAATTAAAAAAAATTATTTTTATTATTGAATATAAATTTAATTCAAATGGTCAATACCAAAATGCGGGATTTTAAAAAATAAAAACTATCAAAACATTGACATGTGTTTATGTCAAATTTAAATGTGAAGATATTTATAATGACCTGCATTGTAATAAATGATAAAATTATAATCTAATTATAATTCAATACCATTAAAATGCATAAATTTACAATATAGATTATTTCGATTAAAAAATATGTTTTCAATTAAAAGATAGTATTTTTTAGTGTTAATCAAATATGAAAGTTATTAGAAAAATATCAAAAAAATTTCTAAACAAAATTTTTTATATCTCACTTCTAAATAAGATTTTAATATCATTAAATTGAATATATAAAATTGTCAAATATTGGTTTTAAAAAGGTTTTTCCATTAAAATGTTGCAAAATTGAATTTTTTAAAAAATACTTCTTTTATCTGAAGAAATGAAAATTTTCATATATTATTTCTAAGAAACACATAATATGGATGTTAAAATTATTTCGTGTATCTATGATTCAAAATGTAGTTAATATTATTCATAACTTCTTTTTGAATGGCTAGTTTGGTTTGTTGTGGTGCACTCAAACTCCGTGTTGTCTTTAGGGAAAGATATTGAATTAATATAATGAGATAACATTCTATAAAATCATGGGGTGTTACATTCTACCCACTATTAATAAATTGCATCCTCGCAATTTGAAATTTATCTTCGAAAATTGAAGGTTTAAAATAGAAAAATACCATTGTGTAAAACCCACATCAGAAATTGGGTTAATAAAATATAGTCTATATAAGAGGGAAATGGAAATGAAAAGGTCACCACCAGTTTATGATCTCGATGAGAAAAACATTGGTGGAAATTAGAGACACTTAATTGGAGGAAAAACATAAATATTTACAGGTAGTGATTGAGGTCATCCATCACAAACATGTGTAAAATTGAGGGCCTCGAAGCCATCAATCTATGATAATTTAAACTATCATTCATTCAACAAAACAAAAGGTATTAGAATAACACATTTTTTCATTTATGATATCTTCCATAACTTTTAATAATGAATTTAATCAAAGAATAAGATGAAAAAATATACTATATATGTAGAGTTTCATCCCTCAACTAATTCCAATGACAAACTCATATTTCACTCCAAAAGATAATAAATTCAAAAATATTCTATTTATCATAATCGTATAGGGTTCCAAAAATAATGAATTTATAATTCATTTGACAAAATATTTAAAAAAACTACATTATAAAAAGTAGGACATCACATAAGATAGTTGTAGGTGATTACCCATGTTGCCCTTCGGTAGCGGGTTCAAGTCTCATGGACTTGCCGGACGTGACAGGTTATCACCCAACTTTTGGGTTTGTCTTTACATAATAATCCAAAAATATTTTTATGAAATTCTTTAACCTTAAGAATAGCATCCAATGTCAATATTAATCCATTCCAACCTTTATACTTATCCAAAATACTTCTATACAGACTCATAGTCTAAAATTTATAATGAATGTAAACACAATGATGATATTTTTTCCTCATAATAACATGTTAATACCTTCTTCATGTATTATTTTAAAACATAGTAACACCTTGAATTACCATAAAACCTTATTGATTACATTCAGGCTTCTCTATTATTTATAGAATAATATATATACTCTTTATATCAAAAAATAGTTTTTTATTCCAACAAAATATATAATTAAAAGACATTAATTAGTTTCAACATAGTCAAGAATATCGAATAAAATTTATCCAAATCAATCATATCTTATTCTAAAATCACTTCCTCTGTATTAGAACCATATTATGTTTTATCTTTCCATAAACAATATATATTCCAAAAAAATTAACATTCAATTGAGTAACCTTTCATAGAACTATATAATCTCAAATCCTCAATGAAATAGTACTGCAGTACAATCCTTATTTACTTACATAATTCATATAACTAGTATATTGTTGATATAACAGTCAAATGAAATAATTATTAAATAACAGCATAAGATCACTAGGGATTAATCTTCATCTGTGGTAATATCATAAATTGATTATAATCGAACAACATCATTTAGGGTATACTGTGATGATATAAAAATTGATTCTTGTAGTGTCTTAACTCCTTGTAGATGAAGCATTGTACATTTGAAATCATTTTATTACCTTTGAAATCATGTATCAATGTCCTTTTTCTCCACACTTATAATAAACATCCATTCTATTTAATAATTTACCAATGTGATTCATTCTAGAATTATCAAATATGGGAAAATTATTCTTTCCATTCTTCCCTTTATCCATCATTCTCTCTATAATTCTTTCCTTCTTTAGCATCCCTTCAAAGACATAGGACTCAAATAATTCCTTACTTATCTTATTAGCACTTGATTTCATTTATTTATTGATTACAATATGAGGGAGACAATTTTCTTTTTAAATGATGGATTAATAATATGAATGATATGATCGTTATTATTCTTTGGAACCCGTGTATTGTTGGAGTTCACATTCCTTCTACTGGGCACCATTTCAAAACAGTGGAATACATAAGGGTTGTTTATGAATGAAAATGCATAATTCCAATCATTGAAAATCTATAATGTAAATTAAAAAGATTATGAATATAATCTATAATCATAAAAAATGTTTACTTTGAGGAAGCATTTACTCCTAAATCCATAATAATGACTTGTAAAAAAATATGAGTTATCCTAAGAATATCCACTGGGAGTGTCGTAACCATGAGTGCAGAAAGGCATGTTGCCGTGTACTAGGATACTTTGGGTCAATCCTAGAACTCTGGGTTAGAGTTTTCACTCCTAGGTACATTTGTACCAGAGCCTCCACTACCTACTCATTTCCAGACTGGGATGTATTCAATGAAAAAAACACAAAATCTCTACATTACCATAATTTGTATATGTTCATCTATACTAATTTTCAATGTTTATCTTAGGGTAGTGTTCTCTAATTAGAGGTTTTCTAAATCTAGCCTCCCAATTTTGTACTAAACATTCTCTTATACCAATAGTAGTTCTCTAACCCTAGAAGCAAGGAGCCAGTGCATTATTTTAATACATGGGCCTGATCACAATGGATCAAATCCTGAAATACTGCTCAGTTTAGTAGAATTGGAAGTACTAGATACATACATAAGTTTTACATTACATTATTAAATTAAAAACAACAACATTATCTCCTTTGACCACATTCCATAGACTATTCCTACAGGTCTGTGATAATATAATTCTTCACATCCTGGAAAAAAAATATATAAAGGGGTGAGATCATACGCTCAATAAGGATAATAATATAGTAGAAACATTCACAAATAAGCATAAACATTTATGGAAGTGTTTAAAACTTATAAAAAATCCTTTTAAACATAAAATTCATCATTATATAGAAAATATAATCGAAATAATTCCATTTACATATTCACATTGATATTCTACATGTCAAATAATCACATGTAATATAAATATCCAATTTAATAATGATTAAATGCATAATGTCAGTCTTCATAACCAAAGGGTCACGACCTTGTTCCAAGACTAAAAATAAGATTTTGTAAAGGCCCTATGCCAAGACACTAGTTAGTCTCATGGGACTTACCGATGCATCGAAGAGCTATAGCGAGCTCCACCATCACTTATTAAGTCTAATTCATTCTTCATATAAAAATGTTTAAACATAACATTAACATTTTTATTAAAACTATCATAAAAAATATTAATAAAGTATCCATAAACCATGAATTTTATAAAAATAACACATCAATAGTAAAATAAATCAAAAACCCATCAATATAATATGGATGATTTGTACCATAATAAGTCAACATCAAATAAGTTTAAAATCTATCAAAGGATTTTGACATAGATGAAATGATTTGTAAAAATATTTGAGAGAAATATACCTTTTTCATGAAATAATTTAATTCACATAATTTAGAAATGAAGACATTTAAATACATTTTTTAATCAATGTGTCCCATACCACCTTGAATCTTTTGAAAGAAATTAATATTTTAAAAACATCCATGTCCATATAAATAAGTCCTTAAAAACAATTTTAAACACATGAAAATTAATGAGAATGATTTATATGAATAAATATATAAACCATTTAAAATGATGATAGAGTTAAATATTCCCTTCCACAAAACCTTAAAATATTCATTTTGAATATATTTTTATGAAATACGGATGTGGATGATAATGTTTTCCTAGTAGATACTCATGTATAAAAAAAATCAAGTAATCAATAGATTGTGGAATTAACCCTTACCTTGTACTTTTCCATAGTCAATAGTATGTTAACCTCTTATATAATAGTTAAAACGTTGTTATTAAATTATACAAGAACTATATAGATAAATATGATATCATATATGATCGTCTAATATTGCTTTGTTAATAATATTTAAGTAGTGTCATCGTTTTGGGTTATAACTAATTCATTATATTTTATATGCATGGTTACATAAGCCGTGTTTATAGGTATATAATGTATTTGATTTATATAAAAAAGGATATTATGTCCATAAACAGTATTTTTAATCCTAAATTGAAAATTATTCCAGGATGATTATGATGGGGAATGAATCTAATTGCATTTGTAGAGACGGTAATCCAGATGTACGCACAAGAGACAATATTATTATATTTATGGTGAAATAGTATGTAATTCTATGGTATATAATATATAAAGAATCATTAACATGTTATATTTATTATTTACATCAATTATACTCATTGTTGTACCAATCCAAATAATTATGTGTTTGAATAACAAACTACACCACGACGTGGAGATATTAAGCTGTACGTACGCACATATGGTGATGCTGTCATTCATAGGATGGATTGAATAACGAACATGGTTTTAACATATTCGTAATAACATCACTGTATGTATGAGTTATTGGAGATATTATTTTGTTATGGAAACAACAATGAAATAGGACATCGAAGAAGAAAAGAACATGGAAGAGGGTGGTGAAATGATTACCTCTTCTTCAAGTGTTTCCTTTTGATCTGATAAAATGGGATCCATAGGTTGTCATTATGTTCAAAGTAATGACAATTGGTTGATCTGAGGGTATTTGGGAGGATATTTGGGTAGGGTTTGTATGAGCCAAATGGCTTTGGAGTTGTGAAATTAAGAGAATGGGATGTACCCTTTTATAAGAGAGGTGAGGGTAACTCTAGGAAATTTTGAAATAATATTTTATAACAAAATAATTTTCATATTATAATGGATAAAAAATGATTTTTATAGGATATGGTTGGGATGGGTCAAAAACCTCTAAATCAGTAGGTTTTAGATAGGTTTAGGTCACAATATAAACCTCATCTTTTGGATTTAACTCTTTGTCAAATAGTTTGATATTTACCGTGTCTCTTTGTATTTTAATATTATATGGTTAATAAACATAATATAACCAAGAAAGATAGCAGAAATTGTTTAATTATTAATATAAATTACCAAATCTATTCCCTTTGGATGAACCATATATTTTTAGGAATATTATATCAACAAATAATTTAGTATTTTTTTAATCACAATTATGTCAATTTTGACACTATTTAGTATTTGATTTTTTTGAAAGCCATAAAAACTTTATCACATAAAATAATATTTTTTTAATCAAAAATAACATGTCATATTATCCTATAAAATTTGTTTAATTCCTTCAAAGTCTAAATTTATATTTTTTTGGATATTTATATAATCAATTATTTTAATATTTCATTACTAAGGTAATTACTACATCATCATTGTGTCCATAATAAATTAAATTATTTAATGTCTATAATTTATAAATGATATACCATTATGTAAGAATTTTTATATATTTATAATTTATATTTATAGTCGAATTTATATTGTGTGTATCCATATATTAAAAACAGTTTAGTTATTAAACATCGAATTTCACTCCTTTAACTCTTCATTAAATAAAAATAATAATACATGTCCTAATCTAATATAAGTAGAAAAAAATGATAATATTATATTTCTAAGGATATTTTTTGTAGAATTAAACTTATCCAAAATAATTAGGACATGTGTAAGGATAATTATAATATCAGGTTTACCGTTAATTACTCTATTTACTTTTAACCATGGTAAATAAAAGTCAACAATTAGTATTCACCAAAAATTATTTTCATCATTTTGAACCACATTATACATATTGATTTCAAATGTGTCTCTCGGAATTTTGAAATTAAACTCACAGAAGATGTAAAATTATGTTTTATACAAATTTGAAAATATACCTAGAAGGTGGGTAAAAGCGGTTAAAAAGTTCAATAAAAATTCATACATCTAATTTTATTGTCAAATGAATCCAATGAATTACATTGAACTTTTATAGGGATTATATATATATTTGGACTTTAAATAAATTTAAATAAATAAATAGTCAGTTTTAAACAATAACATAGTATTTTTCACTATTCATCAAAAATTGATTATTTTCAGAAAAATACAGAATTTTAACCTATGATAATTTTTATATTCCAAATTCAAAAATGAATTATTTTTTACCAAATAAAATACATATATGATTCATTAATTAATTTAAAATTAATTATCATAGTCAAGACAAAAAAGCGGATTAAAAAAAAACAATCATAGACTGACAATTGTTTATGTCAAATTTAAATGTGAATTTACTTATAATGAAATAAATTGTATTAAATTATCAAATTATAATATAATTATACTTCAAAACCATTAAATTTCATAAGATTACACAATAAATTATAGGGATTAAAAAGTTTTTTCCATTAAAACATAGTATTTTTCACTATTCATCAAAATATGAATGTTATCATAAAAGTACCAAGAATTTATCCAAAATAATATTTTAAGTCCCAATACTAAAGAATAATTAAATTTCATTAAATTGAATATATAAAAGTTTCAAATATTGGTTTCAAAAAGGGTTCGCCATTAAAAGTATATAAAATAGCATTTTTCGAAAAATACTTCTTTAATATGAAAAAATGAATTTGTTCTTATATTATGTCTAATATACACATAATATTGATGTAGAAATTATATAGTGTATATGTGATTCAATATTAAGTTAATAAAATTAAAAACTTCTTTTGGAATATCTACTTTAGAATGTTTTGGTGCACTCAAATTCGGTGTTGCATGTAGCGCATGCTATTGAATTACTTTAATGAGATACCGTACTATAAAATCTTAGGGTCTTACAATCCCATGATTAATTTCTCACTCTATATATTAGAATATTTAACACTAAATTAAATTTATTATGTTTGTTTTTCTTATCTTTTTTTGGTAAAATAATGGAGTACATTGATGCATTACTCATACTACACTTGTGAATAATAATGTTATATTTCTCTATCTGAATTTCTTATATTTTCACATAATATATGGTTTTATTCTTCAATTAGGATAGTCAAATTTATGCATTGTCGGTTCTCAACCTATTGAAGATTTTTTAGTCTATTTTATTTGTTTATTTGCCAACTAAGTTAAACATTATGAGTTTTCACTCACTGAAATGAGACCAGTTTTTGAATTATATAGAACAAATGATTGAATTTATAAATTATGGTCTCTATTATTGGAGAATATATTAATTAATCATAATTTTAATGTATTTATGAGTATCCAAACTTATTATGAAGACTTAGGAAATGAGATTTGAATTTGAATGATTCACTTTATAAAAAATAATGAATTCATGGATTCATCACTATTTTTTTTAATTTGATTATATTTATTATTTGGATCAAAATGGAAGTATTTTAAAATTTTAAATGAACATTATTTTTTTATGTTTTTCAAAAAATTAAAATCCATTAAAGGGGTAAATTACATTCAAAGGAATGATTTTATATATGTTTTTTTCATATGAAATAAAAAATTTCCACAAGGGTTTCCATGTTGTGAACATAATGTGTTGATGAGTTTTAAAATGGCTAGAATACTTTTTTGAGGATGTTGGAATATATTGAAGATGGTTTGTTCAATGTATTATTATTGTATTAACAAAATAAACCAAAATATGATAATACTTTAAACAACTGTTAATGAATTGGGAAAACTTAACTATGTTTTCAAGAGAGGTGTTTCCAAAATGTGTTTTTTAGAGAATTTTCATTCGACATAGGTTACCAGACAAAGGGTTTCATATGAAGTCTATTGTGGCTTTTATATCCTAATATTTTTACAAGGTTCGTCATATTGATCATTTAAAATGTCTAATCTGGTTATTATTTTATATTATTAGTGATTCTAAAATCATTTGGTAAGAAATGTATGATGATCGACACATCTGTTGAATGGTGGAAAAATTAATTTCTTTGTATATAGTTTATAATAAAATTATATATAGATTTTAAAAAAATAAATTCTACTGGATAGAGGTTTGGTTGAGTAGAGTTTGTGTTTCATGTTTTTTATGTTGTAAATATATTGAAATATTGTTGAACTATTATGGTAAGATACTAAGGAATTTAACTAGAATAAGTATATATCAAAACAATTATAAATCAGGCAATGTCTTATATGATTAATTCTAATAGTACAAAGACAATATTTGTACAATTTCAATCCCATCAAAAAATTTCTAGTTATACATATTCCATAATATGAATCATATATAAAATATAATTCACATAGTCGTCATAAGTTAGGTTTGGATTGAAAAATATCCTATGGATATTTTATATATAAATTTGATCAGAAAAACACAGTAATAAAAAATAAACGGGAAAATAAGTCTGAAGCATTCCACTGAATAATGAAATATTCTAGATGATGTTTGGTGATTTTACCTATGAACAAATATGATAATATTTTTAGAACACTGAATAGATTCTAACGAAATATATGTTTAGTGGTAATGTTATACCAAATTATTAATTGTTTTAATTTTTCATTGGTTATATGGTATTTAAATAATATTTTAAAGATATCGAATTTTATTATGTAGAGATGATCTCAGAATATTCTCAAAAACAACAATTTAATTTTCACAACTCTCACTGAGTTAGAATATATATTTTTTCTTGTAGTTTATTATTGATATTACAATAATTTTCAATAAATATATTGAATCTCGATGAAAAATTAGGATATTTGTTTCTGAGTGGGAATTTGGAGTTTTGAGTACTTTTAAACTAGTAAAATAAAATATAGTTCCCATATTTGATACATAAAGAGTTTTTATATAAATGGGTATTCAATCACCTAAATAATGAACATATTTCATGCATAATGAATTATAGAAAAATATGACAAAATAAAAATTTAGTCAGATTTTCATTATAATGAAAAAATGTTTTTATTTAAAGATTTTGATTTTCATCATTTGGATTGGAATGTTGGTGTGTATATATGACCAGACAAAAATAATTTGAATGGTTTAAATTGAATACTTAAGATAGTCATTCTAGGGACACCAGATTGACTTTAATATTTTGTTGAATCCAATAGAAATTATATAGAGTTTGATGAAAACACAGATCATAAGAAAGTAGTATCAATTTTTCAAAGGAACCATATAATGTTTTATTAATGTTTGAGTATATTTTGAAATCATAAAAACAATATAATATACAAATTTTTTATATTTAAGTATAAGGTATAAATAATTGATAGCAGATGGGTAAACATGTGAAGAAGAATTACTTTGAAAATCTAACGTGTGAAGAAGTAAAATAAAAATTATAACA
Source organism: Viscum album (assembly GCA_963277665.1). Lineage (NCBI taxonomy): Eukaryota > Viridiplantae > Streptophyta > Magnoliopsida > Santalales > Viscaceae > Viscum > Viscum album. Next base: position 54,905,261 of record OY728126.1, read on the forward strand.
ACATACTATATCCAATTGGTTATGGTTTGTAAATTTTTTTATAAAAATATATTTCACATATTTTATATATAGAGATTGTACATGAATTATTGCTTCATTATAGAGCAATACAAGTTTATAGATATTCCCTTCTTACTATAGCCTCATAAAACAATTTATTTCTATTTGATTATGAAATTATTTATTAGTTTCAAACCATGAGAAGGATTAAGTAATATTTTAGTTGTGAACTTGGTAAATAATTTATTCCTTATTGATTGTGATTTTATTCTTTCATAAAAAAGTTATAAATATTAAATTAGATGAAAATATTAATTCATAACTAAAAAAATATAAAAATAAAGGATCACTAATTCAATCATCCACTTATTAGTGAACACAATGGTCCTGACTGTCCATTTCATGTGGTATCCGTAGAGAGGCACCCTTCATTTGGTATTTTCTAATTTATAAAGATAATTTTTGAATCCATGAATGATAAAAATTATATGAAAAGAATGGGGATTGTTCTTTTTGACTGAAATAACTATATTATTTAGAAGGATAAAAAGATTACTTATCTTATGATAATTGGTTTTCAAGTTATTGAATCAATTATAAGAGGTTTTCCACCATTTATTGAGGGAGTTCCCTATAATAGGTCATTGTGATAAGTGGGTTGGCTTAGCCATTTTAGAAAATATATTACAACTTCATCATGATATATTTTATATAAAAGTTTCAATTTTGGAAGATTATGATCATGAAACTCTATATCTGGATGATCTATACTACACTATCATCACTTATGAAATTAGATCATAAAATATTATGATGAACTAAGAGAATGATAATTAGGTAATTTATTTACAAACATCCAAATAAAGAATTCTTATGAAACTTTTCACAGAAGATGTTAGTGACTCTCACACTAAAGATAAGTATTGATGAAATATTAATGAATTTATGAATTTGTTTCTAAAATGGTTAAAAAGGCATAGAAAACTACAAAGTAAAGTTACATTAATTTTTTTATACAAATATATTATAATTTGTTTTAAAAAATATCAACCTTGAGGGAAATTTTTTGAAATGGATAAACATTACTAAAATTTATGTAGTTCACATCAAAATAAGGAAGAAAAATCCAAATATCATTCTAAGGGAAATGATGATAAGTTTTGTAAAAAATAATAATAATCTATATGTATTGGTGTGTGGAAAATGAATATAGTGAAGAAGAAGATAATAAATTTAGAGAAGATGCTATTGAAAATCAATATATTGAATAATTGATTGATAAAAAGTTCACCGTTGATGAAATTAGTAGTACATAATAAGAAGATACGTAGATGGATTTTATTCTCAAATATGAATATAAATAACATATAGAAATCATTTTAATACATTATATGTAAAAAATGGTTGATGAAATAATATATTTCAACAAAAAAAATAATAAATTTATCTAGAAGAAGAAACCATGTTTCTAAAATTAACTGATCATCTAAATATGATTCCTTTTGAAAATAAAAACATCAGCATCATGACTTATGAAAAGGCGAAGTTTTATGTGATGATGTTGAAAATTGATCAATAAAAATTTAATATTCTAAAAAATTAATTAAATTTTTTTATATAATCGTTATTAATGTTGGGGAAGAATCTAAGAAGTTTAAAACATAATATTGTCAACATATATTTTCCTCAAAGAAAAAAAATAATGCTACAAAAATGGAGATAAAAATAAAGACTATGTTTTTATCAAAAACCACAAGAACTAAAATCCATGATTTTTATAACTTTTTTAAGTCTAAACAAAAACATAAAACAATAGAATATTATTTTTAGGGTAAGACCAAAATTTAATGTGGAAACCAAAATCATAGTGAACAAAAAAATAAATTTTGAATGTAGAAAAGTTGATAAAAAGAAGAAATAAAACTCCTAGAAGTATTTTTGTTACAAATAGAGATGTTATTTCATAGGTAACTATATGTGTTGTGGGGGATTAGGAATATATAATTTTATTTCATTAATTTTCGAAGTTATATTGAATTAATGAGAAATTATAGGTCATTTTTTAGGGGGAGTCAACCCACTCAAATAAAGAAACTTGAGAAAGTATTTTTAATGGTTGAAAATAGATTATAACATTTGGAAACAAATTTGGAAATATTTTATCAATATAAATATAATAAAAAAGTTTTTTTAATATTATTTGGGAAAAATAATGTTTACAAAATAAATCTAAAAATCAATAAGAAAATAATGAAAATGGAAATGAAATTTCATAGTTATTGAGACTGAGATGAAATCTATAAAAGGAGATTGGACATAGATATTATACAATGGGTGTCCCTCAACCATGATAGGTGATTTTATGTTGTTTATTAAGTTTTAGGATATTAAAAAGGGTATATTGAGTTTTGTAATTGATGGGATACTCAGAATAATAGGTGTTGAAGATTCTGTCATTTGTGAATAAATGTTAAAATCCTGAGGGGCCTTTTTTGTTAGTGGGTATAAAAAACATTTATTAGTGTTGAAAAAAATTGTGTGAATGTAAAAGAAAGATCCATAGAAAATATTTTTTTAAGATAATGGATGATGGGATAGCTATAATGATTAGAAATTGAATAAAGCTAAAATTATTACATGTTCATGATTAATAAAATCCGGGATATCTAAGAATGATGGTAGAAAATAATATATGGCTTAAAAGGCTATGGAATATGAGTCAGAAGAATATGTGAAATGTAATTATTATTGAAACAATTCATTATATTCCTTTAAATAAAATAACAATATATTTTTGTTTTTCTATTTTTCAAATAGGGATGATTAAAAACTCAGTACATAAGATAGTCAAGGTATATTCAAATCACTACCTAGAGTAGATAAATATTGATATTAGTGGGTCCATGATTGAAAAATAAATAGGTAGAAATAATTGGATAATTTATTATATTGATAAAATTACTCAAATTTCATGTATTATATTTTTTTTAAAAACTATGAGGATCTGAAAATATTTTACAATTTATATAGAAGTGTGGGAAATGTGAATGGATATCAAATATTGAAAAATAATACACATAATAGTGGAAAATATAAAATTTTTGAGTTCTTATATATTATATATAAAATCATAAAAACCGTTTTAATTTTAGTTCTCTATACATTACATAGTATAGTGGTGTTGCTAAAAGAAAAAAAGAAGAATTTTAGTGAAGAAGGCATGAACATTGTTCAAAAAACATGATGCATCTAGTTTTATTGGAGGAAATATATCTGAGTATAAATTTATGTTCAAAACTTATTTTTTTATAGAATGAATATAATATGACTCATTTTATGATTTATTGGAATGAATCCCCAAGATGTAAACACCTATGTTGTTTGAGAGTCCATTCATTATAAAATTCAAGGGTGGTAATCGTGGGATGTTTTGTTAGAGAGGTTTTGATAGAAACATCATTGGATAACTTAAAAATAATAGTGTAAAAAGGATATAATAAATAGGTAGGAAAATTTTTTATCTTTGAAAATGTGGAATTTATATAACATGCTGATAAGAATGTTTAAAAAATATTTTTATATATGTAATATATGGAGTATGTGGTTTTTACAGTGGAATAATGTAAAAAATATAATGATAAAAGAAATTTTAAAGCTGGTCGAAATGGTGATTTTTAGTAAGCTATATCAAGTGATGAGGAACAATTATTTTTATCTCATCATAGGTTGATAATATAAGTTTAAGTTCATCACATTATTGGATATCATTTATAATAATTTTAATCCAAAATATCCTAAAATCTAGATTCACATACATTCATATACTCACAGGATTAAACAAAATATTTATGAATATTATGAGCATGACGAGTGGATAGATTATTTTAATGGAGAGCTAGATCATTTTTAGAAGAAGTATAAATGGGTAATTATACCCAAACATGACAATAAAAATGTTATTTGAAAAAATTTGGTTTTGTGAAACATGTTGAATAAAAATAGTGATGTAAAAATGAAACAAGGAATAACTATTTTGTAAAGTTTAATCACAAATAGAATGTATTGAATTTTATTTACCATTTCAACCCCTGAAAAATTAGAAACTATCATTATCTTTCTTATCATGACTACCTGATAAAGATATAAAATTTTCTAGAAGTATGTCAACTCATCCTTTCATAATAAAGTTCTCATTAAAGAAGTTTATATGGAACATCCATGTGGATTTGTACTTAGGAAAGAATTAATATTGGTGTGAATGTTGAAGAAGAATTTTTATGGGTTAATGAAATTTGTGAGAGATTATTATTTTAAATTAGATATATTCTTAAGGAAGTTGAACTTCATGAAATGATGTTTTCGTAATAATCCGTAAATAATGAAAAAAAGAGTTTTCTATAATTGTGATTGTTTATGTTGATGATTTAATTATAGTAAGTAATTATTAATAAAATTATAATAATTTTACTTTACAGATGAAGATGTTATTGGAAATTTCCATTCTGGGATAAATGAAATACTCGTATAGATTAAAAAACATCACAAAATAATAAACATATTCACCTATATTAGGAGCATTATTCTAAATAAATTTGATTTTTTGTCATGGATGATTAAAATATAGTTTTGACACTAATTTCAGTTGGAAAAATGTTTTGAAAATATAAATATGAAATAGAAGTTAATCTTAGAGAATTTAGAATGTTGGTTGAATGTTTATTTTGTCAATTATATTCAAGGAAATACAATGATTATTCTTTTAAAAAATTATTCATGTATCAAAGTGCACCAACAAAATCATGAATCATGGTTGGAAAATATATTCCCATATATTTTAATGGAATAACTATTTTTCATTTGTAATATTATCGAATATGAAATATTTATCTGTTTGATTGAAAAACTAAAACTTGTAGGTTTAGATTTGAAAAAATAAACATATACTAAATTGTTTTTAATCAATGAAATATTTATTATTTTGAATAAAAAAAATTAGTTACTCACACTATAGCTAAATCTGATCATGTTGTTTCCCTTAACGTTTCACTGAAACATATTTGGTTGATTATATAGTTGGATTATTTTTTTAGTGATGTGAAGTTTCACCTTCTCTTGGGTTGTGATAATTAATGTTCCATTAATTTCACTTAAAATTTAATGATATATTATCATTACTATAAATAGATACAAAATATCACCTCATGAAGGATCATGCAGTGAATAATGAAATAATTATGGATTTTATAACCAAAATAAATAAAATTTCGGATATATTCCCTGAGAAATTTCGAAATGAAAATTTTTCTATGTTTATGTTGATCATGGGAGTGAAAACATATTCTCTACATGGATATGGTATGTAGATCTATCCTGACTTTATTCTAGTTTCTGTATAGTTTTATAAATGGATAAAAATGGTATAACATGAATATATTTATTAGTAGTTGTTTTAGATTTTGAGGGAATGAATTTATTTAAGTGAATTTATTAAAAGGGATAATATATTATTTCCTCTTGAGTGAAATGTTTTGATAGTTTATAGAGGTGGATGCATCTAATGTCATTCTTATAGGAATAAGATGTGTTTGTAAAAGAAATTTATGATTATGAAAAGTTTCGTAAACCAATACATATATAAAATATGTAATTATTTTTCAATAATTATTATTTCTTACACTTATTTCAGTCTTATATTATTAAAATTGATCATTGAATAATTCATACCATGACATAAAATGTTTTAATGATTTGAGTTACCCGACTAACAAAAAAATCCCAAGGGGGGTTTTTTGGGACTATGGCATGTAGATGAGTTTCTAAGGATCTAGATAATGTCTTGAAAAATTAATTCAAGATTGAATAAGGTTCGTTCCATATTTTTTTCATTTTTTACATTATTATTAGACAACTAACATTGTTAGGCCTTATAATAATGGGAAAAATAAAAAAGAAATCCAGGTTATATTTTAAAGATAGATGTTTCCAGATGGGGAATTTTAGATTGAGTCTGTCAGACAAGTTTGTCAAAATGAAGGATTCATATTGAGTCATGTATGGAATGGTTATCCTAATATTCTTATCAGGTTCGTTAGATAAAACATTAAATAAAGTAAAATATGGTGATTATATTGTATTCTTAATGTTTCATTCTTCATTGGTTAATAAATATCTCAGTCTCCATGATTATGTTGGAAGTGTAATAGATATATCTTTATATTAAAAGTTCAAATAAATATCATATGTGGAGTTCAACATACATATGCTAATAGATATAGGTTTGGATGAGTATATATTTTGTTCATGGTTTGTGGAGTTCACTATATAGAGTAATGTTATCAAGGTATAAATGAAAGATGTTAAGGAATGTCATCATATAAAATCCAAATAGGAAGATGTCAAAATCATACAAATTATATTAAAATGAATTTTAATAATACCATGAACATAATATGAAATCATTCAATTCTGATAGTAAAAGTATAAAAAGATGAAGCTCATAAGATGAACCGATGATATGATTAAATTCACTGAGTCATTCGACATATGGTTTTGATTTTAAAATAGCATACATATGTTTCTGTATAAAGATTTCTAGATTGTGGATTGTATAAAAAGATGATATGATAAAAATCGTGACATAATGAATAGTATATTAGATGTATCTGGATAATGTTTTGGATGTTTTCTTATAAAATATTCCGATAATGTTTTCTGCAATATCATACTGAGTATTATTAGATTGAATAATTATTGCAACACAATACTATATGATTAAGAGGAATAATGTATTATTGGTTAGGTGGTCTTTACAAAATCATTATAATGAAAAAAATAAGGTGAAAAAATATGATATTATAATGTTTCAAAAATTATAGAAATAATATAGTTAAATCTCCACATGTTAAAATATATTTTGTTGAAGATAGTATACTTTACAGTTTATAAGATGATTTATGAATTCTCTAGAAGGTGTAAAAAGTAACAATGGAAATTATTTATAAGATGGAGTTTCAAATATTGAGTGACTATAATGTGGAAAAATTATTTGGAGTTCCGACCTTTTCTACATCATTGCAAACAATATTATAGGGTTCTCATACACACCAAACATTAATATTGTTCCGAAGTGACAAAGTGTTGAAAAACACTAAAGATGTATAATTTCAATGGGATACTCAAAGTTAATAACCAATAGATATTTGGATTCTAAATGGATATATTCATTAGTTGGATCAGATAGATTTTTTGTTGAAATAATTAGAGAAAGGGGATTACAATGGTAACATTGGAATCATTGGATGAGTCATTAATCAAAAAATAGATAAATTTTCTATCAAATAGAACATGATAAAAAATATTCACATGTGAATGAAAAAAACAGAGAATAATAAAGTGTAATTTATTTTCAAAAGCCACAAGAATGATTTTTCCAGATGGACAACCGGACATAGAAATTAGATAAATAGTTGAAAAAACATTTCCTTTTGAAAAATTATATGGAGGAATTTCTTGCCTTATCTTAGGAAATAATTTTAATATTATGTAATTGAAATAATAGAATATTTTTAGAAGTAAAAGAATTAAATTTACTATATATTGAATCATATTAGTGAAGGTTTTATTTTTTTTACTAATATAATTATAACATATTTTATCTATATGTTGATAACATGCCTTTTAGTTGGATTATAGTAAAAAGTTTATGGGTATTCATTAAATTTTTTTAAAAATATAAGGGTAGTTTTCTACTAGATTTTGTGGTACTAGATTACTTCCAAAACATACCCCGGACTAGATAAACATGCGGAGTAGTAAACCAAGTAAATAAATAAGTTCAGGTTGATTTTTATTGTGTACATGTTTTAATAAAATTCATAACTATTTAATAGGTTCAGAATGATGTTTCAAAAGTTAAAATATATAAAATAAATTCAATGATTCAGCCACACCATTGTCAATGATCACAAAGATCCGGGTTGGTTATTTCACATAATATATGGAATGATTTAATTCAAGATATGTTATTTTCAATTATTGAAGATGTTTTATGAATATGAATTTATTTAATGAATTTATGTGAATAAAAGTTTAGTTATTGAGTGATATGGAATGGATGTTGAAAAGTACACTTCAATGTATAATAGGAACAAGAAATTATATAATCAATTTAATAGTGATGAATTAATATATTTTAATTTTGTATGTGAGTTGTGATTTATTAGTTAAGGGTAATTAAATACATTATTTAATATTAAAAATGCGGCTAAATTTAATATTTTACAATTAACATTTATTGACCAAGGATTGAAAAAATGGACAAAATATATTCTTAGTACATATTTTTGTTGAGACACACACTTGAGGAAAATAAATAAAAAAACTATTAGGGAGTGATTCAACCATATTTTTCTTTATTTTTTGTAGATTTTTTTATTATTAATAATATATATCTTACTAAATATATAAAATAATAATTATATACATTTAAAGTGTATTTTTTGGATCTTAATAATAAAATGGTATATAATTAGGGTTTAAATAATTGAATTGATATTCTACATTTAATTGACATGATAATACACTAACTTTGATATTTTGATGAATCTATATTGTATGATCGTAGCTAAACCATGAAAACAATGTATTTACCATGGGACTTTTAATGAAACCACAAATAAATGAAAACAGTGATGGCACTCTAATTCATTCATTCCCTTGAGGATGAATTAGTTGGTCAACATAATCCCATAGATGGGACTGGGGTTAGAATTGATCTTCATTGAACTATCATGATGTCCCCAAAAAAGCTGTTATATTTACAATGTGGTCATATTCTCGCCACCTAATGAAATTATAGTATCTAATTGATGTTATGTAAACAATCCACGATAGTATCACTAACCTGACATAGATCCATGGAGTAATTTCAGGTAGTTTTTACAAATTAATTGACACATGGGATCAAAATTATCAAGAGTTTTAATAATAAAGTATCCTCCCAGTTCACGAAAGTAATGTTCAAAGTATAATATATTGAGAATTTTTATACTCTATTACTAAAAAATCTGTCTATCACATTAAAAGATCCCATTTCAATTACCCAAAAAACTTTCCACACTTGACACAACTACCGTTGACAGTTAAACAATGGCATGAACCCTAAAGCAGTCGTTGTCATTATTTCCAGAAAATTTTATAATAAAAATTAGTATTTTTGGCCCTTAATGTACTATCAATCATCTAATGACCCCAGAAAACCCCAAGTAAATTGATCGAATTTTTATACATATGTCTAACTAACATGAAGGGATTCCCAAATGATTTTTACCTCACCAAATCGAGAATTCTATTGTATGTGTTCCACATGACCTTGTCTAAATAATATATTAGATAAAGATCATAGGGGACATAATATACCATGTAAGGAACCATATTTTTCATATATTAAATCATCCAAATTTTATTCATGTCCATATAGATTGCATCACATGTGATTTATAACCCATAATTGTCTATATAAACATCCACACTCCTTTTATGCATGGGGTTCCCCCATTGGACTATTTTCCTTCAATCACTTCTTACAACAGTGTAGGTATTAAAATAATTTACTTTCTATATTTTTAATGTATTCGCTAATTTTAGTATAATATAATTGTTTTCCCTCTTCCTTTATATTTTTTATTCCCTCTTATTCCATATCATTTAACAAACTATCCTACAAGTGTGATCATAATAGAAGTTTAATGAAATTCATATATACCCATTTTCATTCTGTAATGTGTTCATTCCATTTATGATGTGGAAAATGTTGTGTTTCAGTTTTTTGTATTGTTTGTTTATATTCAATAGAATTCACTATATCTCATTCCAAACAATACAAATCTGTTTTTCTCTCCCTCTACTCATTTAACCCCATATATTATAGAATGTGTATGATAGATTCCTAAATAAATAACTTGGGTGTGAGAAGACTGTGGTTCCATTAATTGTCTACAGTGTGCGCCTCATTCTATATCGTAGAGGAGGTAGTGTTTGAGCTTCCTAGATGATATATTAATCTAAAATAGATTCATATTATTATTAGAAAATGGTGTTCTATGAATGATATTAACTGTAATATCAAATTGATTATTAAATAATATTAATCTATACTAATGAATAAATAAGATAATCCTATGATAGAATCCCTTTCATGCAATCTTCTTTTATATTTAATTTTATTATTTATTTCTTTCCATTCATGTCTTCTCATCACACTACAAACCCTTCTATTATCCCTTATGTAAAATATTAAAAATTCCAAAAATATTCATAATTTATATGAAACATTATTGATTAACTAGGTTCCTCAATATATAGCTTCTATTCCGACCACAAAGATATATTCATAGAATTATATATTCATAGATGCCACCAGATCCCTCTAAAATATTTTGGTATATATATAAGAAAAATAATTTTCATTATAAAAATTCATTAATTTTTGAGTTATTCTTAATTTGTTAATTTCCATCCTTGATTTGTGATACAACCCCATAAAATTTGGGTTCCATAGCAAACTTCAATGACTATGGATATATCATTTTCAATAAGTGAAATTATATTTATTTAGCTTATTATGAGAAGAAACAATTGCAATGATGTTCTTGATTATATCACCATATTTATTATTTTATGATTTGTTTTTGTTTTTGATATAATGATCATTGATTGAGACAAATAATATTCTCTTTTAGGAATAATCTTCATAATTTATATTTCCTGATAACAAATTTTACATATTAATTTATCTGTATAACCTAAATAAATTATACTCTAATAAAAAAATTAAAAACATTGACGAGATATTTCATCAGTTTCAATATGATTGATATTTTTAAAATATTATATATCGGTTATTTATTATCCTAATATTAAATGTTTTTCATTTAATTATTAATGGATCGACAAAATATGGTTTTAATTTATATGTCACAACGTTATTGAAATTATCAAATCTATATAGGTACTTTTCCTAATAGGTTACTATTTTCTCATGTAAAATACGTGGTACATATTCCATTTTTAGAAGTATTATTTATTATTCTCTTATAAACGGTTGAATTCTCTCTATGTGAACTAGTTCAGCCAGTTTCCTCTTAATGTTTCCTTCTAATTCATTAATTAATTTTTTATCAAATATATTATATTTTTCAAATCCATTTTTTATTTATTTAATCAATTGATTTATATAAATTATTAACTTTCATAAAATTAATAATTTAGTTTTGGATCATTTCCATAGTTTACATAATAAGTTCTATTTCCATTTCTCATATTACTGTGTTAATGTGAGTGTCATTTTGTAGGTTGTTGTGGTCCCATTTCTCTTGATTACATAGTTTATAATTTGGGTAATCGGTTCATATTATTAATTTCCTTTTCTTTCTTGATTATAATGACATTTATATGGGTGCCATTATGAAGTTATTTTTCTAGTGATTAGGTCATTAACACAAGAAATTATATAAATGACCACAAGGGGGCATGTGTTTTGACATGTGTATCTCTATATTAAATTATTATTTGACATTGGTAGGAATTGGTATTGAAATTGGTGGTAAATTTATATATTTTTATGTATATGTAAATGGATGGAATGAAAACTCATAAGTATAAAAAGTTATTTCCACATAATTTAATTTTTCATAACTTTTATTTTTTATATAGTTATATTAAAATCATTTATTTTTTGTTTAATAATATATGAAAATTATTTTGACAAGATTCTTGTGTCAGAATATGAAAACAATGATAATATATTTATCAATTTAATAATTATTTTTCATTAATTCTGCGTTTATTGATTTATTTGGTATCTTAAAATTTTGATTTGACTAAATTCATTACATGTTTTTAATTTTTCTTATTTTATTAGATATGTTAAATATTCATGTGGTATTGGATTATATAATACTGGTATTGTGTAAGTATTATTTAAATTTGTTTAGTTACTAATTTTATTGATTCCTGGGTAAACATTATATAAGATTTTGTTTTCATGTTATGCTTCCTTCATATAGAATTGCGAATTTTCCTTATTTATACTGAGATGTTAGATTCCACACACACACACACACAAATATAAATATCTATATGTAAATGTGTGTGTGTTTAATATATTTATTGAGGAATGTTTTAGGATACATTAATGGACTAATTTGTATATAGTTTCTATAATTTGAAATATATTAGTTTCTAGATACTCTACAGTTATACATGGCGGGTTCTTCAATAGTTCATCTATAAAGAGGATATAGTCCCTTTCCTGGTATATTTACCTATATATTTTTGATCAAGAAGATGCAATCCCATTACTAGGGGAGTTCCCCCTTTTTAGAAGGATATAAAATAATCATATATGATTTTAGATTTCATTGGTCTGACTAAGTGTATATAGTGATCATTTTTTATTCAAAGATATGACCAATGATAGTATAAATAACATTGAAAAATATTGGTATAAGGATGTATCCACTGTGTTTATCATTAATTTATGGGTATCTTTATTTCTTGATGATTAAATGTTTTAAATGTTTTTTTAAAATGTTTTATTATTTTATATGTATATACACACACACATGCGGATTTACAAACCTAATTATTATAGGTGTGACTAAAGATCCATAGTGGTTCCAACATAGGCATTCAACTCAGACACCAAAAGTAAAATTTATTGGAAATAAAAATTCACTTATTGAATTTTAGGTACTATATGTATGTTGTAAATAATTAGGATATATTATAGAGTAGTTGAGAATGGGCATCCATTTAATAGATTAAACTCCACAATGTTTATGGCATGAAAGGACACATTTGGTTTGATTATTAGTTTGTCTCATCACATAACCTAAATACATTTTATTTGATTCATTTAGTTATATTCATATCACCAGTTTTTATTACAGTTGTGTGTATGGATTTATGGTTACACGGTCATCCATTCGTATTGGAATTTATTTTATTAAACTTGTTACCCCTATAAAATAAATACTCCTAAATAAATTTGTTTGAAAATTTTAAAATATATGATTTATGGATAAGTAGATATTTTTTTTAGTAGAGATAGAATTGAATCATTTTTATATTTTACGAATTTAAATAATTCTGCAATGATAAATTGAGACCATCAGTTCTTGGAGCCATGCATTGGTGATCAGGTAATGCTTTGGGGACAGTAAGGATCCAGTTTGGGTCACTAAAAGGTCTAGTCTAGGTATTCATACCAGAAAAACTCATTTAAGGGGTCATATATATTATAATATGTGTAACAAAAAATCATCTATTAATATATAAGGATGTATAAATCACTATGTATTTCATTTAAATTTAATTTAAGATGTAATAAATTTATATTATTTTTCAAAAATAAATATTTATTATTTATAAATTTTTACATAAAAGAATATATGTAGAACCATAGGAAACATAGAAATTTATACCTAGGTTGTCGACACAATATACCATTGTAATATATTAAAAATCACTTACTAGTATTTTAATTACGTAGAATATTACAAAAAGAGTAAAATAAAATTCTTTCAATGATACATCTATCATAATTAATTATGATAACTAGAAAATTCGTAAAATAAATCTGTCACTCCAAAAAAAAATATAGAATTCACATAAAAAATAATAAAAATATAATTTTCATTAAAATCAATGAAATAATCGACATAATGTAATTTTTCAATAATAGTCAATAATGACACACAAAATATATTATTTTACCTCTTCAAGATAAAATATATGCAGTCCCCAATATGTGAGACATATTTCACTATTTAATATTAAGATATGTTATTAAATCCATATCTAAAAATAAATAAATCAATGGGATTGAGAGATAGAGTGAAGATGTTAATAAGGAGAGAGGATTAACATGGTTTAGAGAATAAAACACCATAAAAATTATCTGTTATATTGTTGAAAACTCTAAAGGAATTGGGAGAATCAGGTGTGTAATATTTTTAACCAATTCAAAATTCTATTGGAAACATTAAAAAATATAACATAATCCTTATTATTATTAAGTATATATTAATCTATTTAAAGTTTTACTTGGAAACCATCATCCGAAAAAATGAAGGTATAGAAATAATGGAGAAAATTTAAATTTTTTACATTGTTCGATACGAGATAGAGTCCATTACTTGATTGGTTATTTTATCAAATCAAGAATTATTTACTATATTATGATTTTTAATATAATTGGATTATTGAATAGAAAAACATAAAAAAATATCAGACCACTGGAGTTCTCCTTATATCTTCCATATATACTTCTTTGAACATCTTCCCACCATTATGATAGACTTAAAAATTGATCTCCCCACAATCCTTGATTCAAAAAGGTTCTATAGAGTCCCACAAGATATATTAATGTGATTGTTGGATTTATTTCATAGAAGTAAATGATAATATTCTCATTGGATGATTACATATCAATAATATAGTTACTATTATTCCCAAAATTAGTTTCTTCTAATTTAATTTGGTCATCAAGGTCTGTTTGAAACCCAGTCACTCATTGAAACTCACTATTAAAAAACATTAGAACCTATTTATCTAGTTTCATCATGGAGATCTTATGATATTATTATATAACCACAAATAATAACCTCGACTCCAATAAATTAATACATCAATTATAGGATACCATCTATCAAAATATATTTCGTATTATTCTTCTCAACTTCATCTCACTAATCAAATCACTAAACAATTATCAACATATTTTTCTTATTAATTTTTATATATTAATATAATATTAAACTTCTCATTATAGGCTTAGGTTCCTATTCTTCACCAATAAAGAGTTCATCAATCTTTCAAATTTAATAGTATATATTATCCATTTTAATATTACAAACTCATTCACCTTCTTATTGTTTTCCCTTTAATGTTTATTTAACTAGGAAGGAAATTTTTTATATTGGAATATAAAAAATACTCATTTTATTTTTCTCTGTTATATCAATTTAATTTCCCTTACTTTATTAAATGAGGGTTCCCCCTATGATCTTATATTCATTTTTCCACTTTAAATTTTTTCCCTAAAAAAATTATAGGTGTGCCCTTACATTTCCTTTCTGAATTCATTTCTCATTTCACTAATTTCCAATGTTGTACTACATGATCTTTTAGTAGATTTAAAATTCCTCATCTTTATCATTCCCACTAAATGGGATCACGTACTTTATGTTTTATATGTAGAAATACTAATGAGTTTTTTTCTTAGCATTTCAATTTTTTTCACTTCTTTGATAGGAATGAAAATATCTATCATGAATTTTCATATTATTTATTTTAAATAAATTAAATCTTGATATAAGTTCTTGAACCTACTCTCATGTAAAAATATACTTTTCAAAATGTTATATCTTATTTTAAATTCACTCATCATTCATATAATTTTTATACTTATATTATTATTTTATTTTTTATATTTAAAAATGCCATCTTCTATATCTAGAGCACAAAATCCAAATAAAAGTAATTCAATCCCTTATTGTAGCTTGAGTGATTCAAAAAATACATTTATACATTAAAATAATCATTTGAATCAGATATATAAAAAACATGATGTATATTCATCTTTATCAAATCAAGGCATATATAATCCCTATAAATACATTATGAGTTTTTTTATAAAATAGAGAAAACATTAGCATCTTATAAAATAAAATTCAACATTTATAAAATTTCCCCCTTTATCTGCATTATGAATTCTCTATAACTCTTATTTTTTAAAATTCCTTAAATCACCATAATGATTAACAGTCACAAATTCGAAGTACGTATCAAATGTGTTTTGTGATAAATTGAATATTGAAATCTAGTTTAACAATAATATCACACAATTTTCTCATCCTATTAGAAATCATGAAATCTAAAATTTTCAATATGAAAATTCATCAAAATTTATTTATGTGTGGGATCGACCAGGAACTATGGAAAATGTGTGTAACGACCCAATCTTTTTGAGTAGTATATTAACTTACTCTTAATGATTTAATAACATGTTAATGGTTAATGAAGAAAGAGGAGTCGATGGCTTCATCCAGTAGAATCGACCCTTATGAAGCCCACTTATTAGAGCTTGGGAAGGAGGTAGCATCTGTGGGCTTCGCTTTGGACCAAGCACAAGCCGAACTCCAGCATGTCAAGCTTGAACGGAAACGCCTACGGGAGAAGTTCAAGTTAGTAGAGATTACTACTAGGGCAATGTTATCTATGCCTCCCTCAGATTCTCTCACCATAGCACACCTTACACTTAGGTCTTATACCGCTGTTATAAGGGGCTATGTGACGAGACCATAGCTTCCTTATGTAATCCTTTCGAGTGAATAAATTGAGATATCTTCCTTTAGTGATGTTTGTGGAATTTCTTTTGTCCGGATAATTTTAGGAAATAATTTATTGATGAATTTTGAAAAAAATGATATTTTAAAATATTTATGAAAACCCTAAATAATTAATGATGTGTAATGATTTTCAAAAAATGGGCTTCTACATAAGTGTTCAGTAAGGAATTTGGAGTCTAATAAGATCAACTTAATTTTTGATGAATAGATAAGTATGAATAGTGATTTTACGCTTAGGATTAGTAATGTGACCAAATGGATTAGTAATTTCACTCAAAGAAAGTTTTAATATAATTTAGACAACTAGATTAAGTAATGTGATTCAATAAAATGGGTAAATAACGGTTTCATAAATGACTAATCAAGTATTAGTATTTTTCAGGTGAATAGTTTTTTTTAATTAAAAATTTAAATTAAAAATAATTAGATAATTATTTTTATGAAAAGGACTTTATTTTTGAACTCAGAGCATCGATATTATGTTAAGGTAATTTTTGGGGATTTTTCTGACAAAAATGAATTTTCGATGAATAGTGTTTTTATTTAAAAATTAAATTAAAAATATTTAGAAAATTATTTTTATAAAATGGATTTCATTTTTGAAATTAGAGCATTGATATTTGGTTAAGGTGAAATTTTGGGATTATTCTGAGAAAGATGAATTTTCGATGAATAGTGAAAATATAGTTTTTATGTTACGGGTGTTTAATGACATCATTAAATGATGTATTAAGTATATATTCAATATGGTCGAATTATGAATAGTAATATAAGGTATGAGGTGTCCCAAGTGGCCAATACCATGGGCAAATACCATGGGCAAGCCCATGGTTTGGCCAAAACCACTAGTGAGGTGTCCATTGGCCATTAATGCCTTGTCCCCTCACTTTCCCTATAAATACCCACCCTTTCCTCCTTTTTAATTCACTCCCAACACTTCTCCAACGAAGTTCTGATCTCCTTACCTTCCAAGGAGCCCTACCAAGGTGCCCCCAAGCCCTCAAGGTCCAAAACATTGAGTTTCAAGATTCACGTTTTAAGGTAAGGGATCCGACCCCTCTCTTTCTTTTCATGTAATCCTTTTTATGTCATTCCTTTTATGCTCCATGTTCTTATGTGAGAGGATGTTCTTTTATATTCCTCTTACTTCCCTTTTAGTGTTTATATGATGAGAGATCCCCTCTCACTCACATCATTTCGTTTTATGAATGTTTAAGTGACGCCGTTAGGCTGCCGAATTTTTAAGGGATTCTTTCACCCTTCTCATTTTTCAAGTTCGATTTTCATGTCAAGTCTTTCAAGTTACTTTTTTATGATGGGGTATGATCTCTATATCTATCATACTGGTCTCTTATGATCATATGATGAGGGACCCTATTTGATCTTGTCAAGTCATTTTTTTATTGATGTTAAGTGACGCCGTTAGGCTGCCGAATTTTCATTAGAGAAATCTTGTTTTGTCTCACTTCCATGTTTTTCATTTCATATGTTATATCTTTCAAATTTCATTACCATGTTCTTAAATACCTTATATTCTGTCCCTCTACTGTTTTATGGATCATTTATGAGTGGGTGACCCATGTCCCGTCTCTTTTCAATGTTTTCTAAAACCTTGTAACATAGCCGTTATGCTGCAGAATTTTCGTCTCAAAAAGCCTCTCTATTTTCTCAAAATTATTTTATGTTATAAAGTGAATACTCAAAGCACTTATTTCTACAAGGGTATTCACATATATATCAAAATGTTCTGTTTTAAATTCTGGGATTTACATACATGAGACCCACTTTCCCTTTCCGTGGGTTTAAAGTGACGTAAAGATCATGTCTTTAAAGCAGTTTTTAAAACGTTATGATTATGAAATGAAACCCATTTATTTTATTCTAGCTCACATAACAATAAAGGAAAATTTAAGGGTGCGCCCTGATAGAACTCCAATGCATTGGGTAATGATGTAACCACTAGTGATTACAATTTTCACGATACCTTGGTGAATAACATTGGTAATTTTCAAATGACACCTTGGGGATGGACCTTGGTGATATGTTCATGATTGTCTATGTTAAATGATGTAGCCACATATTCAAGTTATGAAAAAGGTTAATTTTGTTATGAAATGCCTCATGACTTCTTTGTCATGCCTTAAAGTTCTTTTCATGTCCTTATTGAAGAATATCAAGTTCACATGTAAAATGTTCCTCTTGTTTCCCTTACTGGGACTTCTGCTCACCCTTTCTTTTGATGTATGTCCCTAGGTTATGAGATGTTGTAATGAACCTAGGATTAACGTAAGGAGAAGACTTTAAAGTTTTTAAGAAGAATTCTTTATGTTGTTTTCAGGTATTATGTTCCTGGTTTCCAAGACACTAAACCTTAAAATCCTCAGTTTTGTGTAATGTAATGAAAGTTTATGTTATAAGAAGACGGGATGCTATAGTTGGTATCAAAGGATGGTTTAGTTATTTGTGGAAATTAGGATATAAAAACATTAGGAAGAACCCTATAGAAAAGTTTAAATATAGGAAAACTTCCTGGTATTTTGGTAAGTATTGAGTAAGTGGTTTATCAAACAAATACATCCCTGTCTGGATACGAGCAGGTAGAGGCGGCTCTGGCACAGATGTATATAGGGGTAAAACCCGAAAACACTACTTTGAGCTAGACTCGAACGGGAACTGGGGCACGATAACGGGCCTTGCTGCACTCTTGGTTACGACACTCCCGTGGGATATTTTTGGTTAATCACATGATTTTTATGAATCATTATGAAGGAATTATAGAGAAGTATAATTGTCTAAGCATGAAGTCTTAGTTAAAAGATTTATAAATGAAATAAGTTTCTCACTAAGGTTTTATTCTTTTAGAAAATGGCGGGCAATAGGAGAAACCGTGCTGATGGTGACCGTAATGCACCATGTGCTGACGGCCCTCCGATGGAAGCCGGAATGGAAACATTCATGCGAATGATGAACCAACTGACTCAAGTTATGAGTAATAACTTGAATCAAGCTGAGAGGCCGATCTCACCACGAAGGGAGGAACTTTCTGTTGAGTCCTTTATGCGTCAACGACCACCAACATTCAGTGTATCTACTGACCCATTGGTTGCGGAACAATGGATAAGCTCCATTAAAAAGATCTTTTCAGTACTTCATTGTTCGGAACAAGAAAAAGTCACCATTGCTGTTTACCACCTAGAGGGAGAAGCTGATCAGTGGTGGTCACTGATCAAAAACACGAAGCCACGAGGAGAGATGGAAGCTATGGAGTGGGAAGAGTTTCGGGGAATATTCTTTAAGAAGTATTTCCCTCGTTCGATGAAAACGAGAATGGAGAAAGAATTTCTCGAGCTGAAGCAAAATGAGAATGAATCAGTTGGAACCTACGAGATGAACCTCACAAGGCTTTCCCAGTATACCTCAAGCTTCGTCATGGACCCTAATGGGAATGTTGATAGATTCATTGGTGGACTACGACCTCATCTACGGAAGAATCTAGCCAACAGGGACTATGATAGCTATGAAGAAATTGTTCGAAGTGATATGAAAGTTGAACTAGAGTTTGGGGAGACACAGTGGTCTCAAAAATCTAATGAGAAGAAGAGAACTTTAGAACCAAGTCTGGGAAGAAGTTTTGATTAGGAAAGAGGTGGAAAGCATATGCAACATGCCACATGCAAGAAATGTGGGAAGAAGCATTCAGGGAACTGCTTGATCGGAAGTGGTAAGTGCTATAGGTGTGGAAAAGAAGGCCATATTTCTCGGAATTGTCTTAGTGATGTGAAGCCTCGACTTCCCAACACTAACGACAGAGGAAAGATGATTCTGGCCCTACCCGAAGTCACATGCTTCAAGTGTGGACATCTTGGGAACTTTTTTAATCAATGTCCAAATCCGAGGGTGGTGGAGGGGAATCACCATCAACCTCAGTAGAGGCCAAGGGAGCAAGGTCGTGCTTTCGCTATCACAACAACTGATGTTGATGTTCCGAACGATGTGGTAGCAAGTACTCTTGTCGTCCTCTCAAAACTAGCAAGTACTTTATTTGATTCAGGTTCTACACATTCCTTTATTTCATCCATGTTTTCATGGAATATAGAATCAATCCCCGAATTTGTTGAGGTAGAGTTGTCAGTCAAGAATCCAAGTGGGATTATCCATGCATCAACAGCGTTTAGAGACTCTAGTGTTTACTTTAGTGAGCACAATCTTATCACAAATCTAGTAGTCATTCCCATGTTAGAATTAGACGTTATACTAGGGATGGACTGGCTCTCAATGTATAATGCTAAGATCAAATGCATAAGTAAGGAAATCTCAGTAGTCTTGAATGAACGACCAACAGTTATCTTCCGAGGAGATATATCCCAAATTGATCCCTGTCTAGAATCACCTCCTATATCTTTCTTTATGGAGTTAATCGGTGATGATGAAGAAGGAAAAGGGAGAATACAAATTGAAGATATTTCGATTGTTCAGGAATACATGGATGTATTTCCTGAGGAGTTACCTGGACCTCCCCCAGAAAGAGAGGTAGAGTTATCCATTGAACTCGTACCTGGGTCTCATCCGATATCAAAGACTCCATATAGAATGACAAATTTGGAGCTAGAAGAGTTAAAGAAACAACTCCAAGACTTGTTGGAGAAGGGGTTTATCCGACCGAGTGTGTCTCATTGGGGAGCACCAGTTCTCTTTGTGAAGAAGAATGATGGATCAATGCGGCTATTCATTGATTATAGAGAACTGAACGGGATCACAGTGAAGAACAGATATCCTCTTCCAAGAATTGATGATTTATTTGACCAACTTCACGGGGCTCAATTCTTCTCTAAGATTGACCTTAGATCTGGTTATTATCAACTGAGGGTGAAGAAGGAAGATATTTCAAAGACTGCCTTCCGATCAAGATATGGTAATTATGTGTTTACTGTTATGCCTTTCGGCTTGACTAATGCTCCTGCTATTTTCATGGATTTGATGAATAGAGTCTTTAAGGACTACCTTGATAACTCTGTGGTAGTTTTTATTGATGATATTTTGATATATTCAAAAAGTCTTGAGGAGCATGAAGATCATATGAGGGTTATTTTGAAAACTCTACGGAAGGAGAGGCTCTTTGGAATGTTCAGCAAGTGTGAGTTTTGGTTACAACAAGTGGCTTTATTGGGGCTCATCGTAACCAATGAAAGAATCTCGGTTGACCCTGCATAGACAATGGTTGTAGAGGAGTGGCCTCAACCCACAACAGTAACTGAGATTCGTAGTTTCCTTGGTTTAGCGGGATATTATAGGAGGTTTGTGAAAAAACATTTCACGGCTTTCTAATCCACTAACCAAGTTGACTCGAAAAGGGGTTAAGTTCATCTGGACAAAGGAATGTGAGGAAGGTTTCCAAGAGCTGAAGAAGAGATTGGTTACTTCACCTGTGCTAACACTACCCTCTATCGGAGAAGGATTCATTATTTTTAGCGATGCATCTTTGAAAGGTCTTTGGTGCATCCTCATGCAAAATGACAAGGTAATTGCTTATGCATCTCGACAGATGAAGATTCATGAGCAGAATTATCCTACGCATGATCTAGAGCTGGCTGCAGTTGTTTTTGCTCTAAAGATATGGAGGCACTATCTTTATGGGGAGAAATGTGATATATACACTGACCACCAAAGTCAAAAGTATATTTTCACACAGAATTAATTGAACATGAGACAAAGTAGAGGGTTGGAGCTTATTAAAGACTATGACTGTTCAATACATTGTCACCCTGGAAGAGCAAACAAAGTCTCGGATGCGTTAATCAGGAAAGATCATGTTGCTCTGGCAACAATGAGGATCTTAGGAGATCCCTTGATTAAAAATCTAGTAAAACTGGACATGGGAATTATAAGGAAAGGTACATCATCAACCCTATCCCAAATGATTTATCAAACTTCAATACTAGAGAAGATAAAGAAGGCTCAAAAAGAAGATCCTTTGCTGCAGGAGAAGTTCGAGGCTGTAAAAGATGGGAAGTTCCCTGAATTCAATTTTGATCAAGAAGGTGTATTGAAATTTCATACAAGACTACATGTTCCATCTATTCCGGAGATAAAGAAAGAACTGATGGATGAATCTCATAGCTCTACTTTCTCTATACATCAGGGAAGCACTAAGATGTATAGAGACCTTCGTGATCATTATTGGTGGGATAACATGAAGAGGGAGATTGCTAATTTCACTACAAGATGCCTGGTGTGTCAATAAGTAAAGGCAGAATGACAACTTCCTAAGGGGGTATTACAACTGCTACACATACCAGTATGGAGGTGGGATAATATCACTATGGACTTTGTAACTGGTCTCCCGAAAACATCCAAAGGAAACAATGCGATATGGGTTATTGTGGACTGTCTCACCAAGACGGACCATTTTATCTCTCTTCGGGAAGATTTCTCTCTGGATCAGCTTGCCAAGATATATGTGAAGGAAGTGGTAAGGCTGCATGGGGTACCACTATCCATCGTATCTGATCGTGAACCAAGATTCACATCAAAATTCTGGAGAAGTCTTCAACATGCTCTGAATACTGAATTGAATTTTAGTACGACCTATCATCCTCAAAATGATGGCCAATCTGAAAGGACTATTCAGACACTCAAAGACATGTTGAGATTATGCTCAATGGAATTTAAAGGTGGATGGGATCAACACCTCCCATTAGTGGAGTTCTCCTATAACAACAGCTTCCATGTGAGTATTCAGATGGCACCCTATGAAGTTCTCTATAGAAATTGATGTAGAACCCCTACTTGTTGGGATGAAACTGGTGAGAGAAAGATTCTTGGGCCTGATCTTGTGCAAGAAATGACAGAACAAGTTCATGCCATCCAACAACACATAAAGGCTGCTCAGAGTCTGCATAAGAGCTATGCTGACAATCGTCGAAGGGACTTGGAGTTTGGTGTTGGTGACAAAGTCTTCCTCCGAATTTCTCCATGGAAGAGAGTCATGTGGTTTGGGAAGAAAGGGAAGCTCAGCCCTAGGTACATTGGCCCCTATGAAATCCTTGATCGCATAAGAGCAGTGGCCTATCATCTAGCACTTCCACCGAACCTAGCTCAAGTTCATGATGTCTTCCATGTATCTCTCTTGAGGAAGTACATACCCGACCCATCGCATGTACTGAACCCCGAGGTGGTACAACTGGAACATGACCTCTCTTATGAGGAGCAGCCAGTGGAGATCTTGGACCGTAGAGACAAGGTTCTACGAAACAAGACTACCCACCTTGTGAAAGTGTTGTGGAGGAATCATAAGTATGAAGAGGTGACTTGGGAGCCTGAGGAAACAATGATGCAAAAGTACCCTCACCTTTTCGACTAGGCCTCAAGTATAAATTTCGGGGATGAAATTTCTTAAGGGGGGAAGAATGTAATGACCCAATATTTTTGGGTAGTATATTAACTTACTCTTAATGATTTAATATGATGTTAATGGTTAATGCAGAAAGAGGAGTCGATGGCTTCATCCAGTAGACTCGACCCTTATGAATCCCACTTATTAGAGCTTGGGAAGGAGGTAGCATCTGTGGGCTTCGCTTTGGACCAAGCCCAAGCTTAACTCCATCATGTCAAGCTTGAACGGAAACGCCTACGGGAGAAGTTCATGTTAGTAGAGATTACTACTAGGGGAATGTTATCTGAGCCTCCCTTAGATTCTCCCAACATAGGACACCTTACACTTATTTTTTATGCCGCTGTTATAAGGGGCTATGTGACAAGACCCTATCTACCTTGTGTTATCCTTTCGAGTGAATAAATTGAGATCTCTTCCTTTAGTGATGTTTGTGGAATTTCTTTTTTCCGGATTATTTTAGGTTATACATTATTGATGAATTTTGAAAAAAATGATATTTTGAAATATTTATGAAAACCCTAAATAATTAATCATGTGTAATGATTTTCCAAAAATAGTCTTCTACAAAAGTGTTCAGTAAGGAATTTGGAGTGTAATAAGATCAAACTAATTTTTGATGAATAGTAAATTATGAATAGTGATTTTACGCTTAGGATTAGTAATGTGACCAACTGGATTAGTAATTTCACTCAAAGAAAGTTTTAATATAATTTAGACACCTAGATTAAGTAATGTGATTCAATAAAATGGGTAAATAACGGTTTCCTAAATGATTAATCAAGTATTAGTTTTTTTCAGGTGAATAATGTATTTTAATTAAAAATTTAATTAAAAATAAATAGATAATTATTTTTATAAAAAGGACTTTATTTTTGAACTCAGAGCATCGATATTATGTTAAGGTAATTTTTGGGGATTTTTCTGAAAAAAATGAATTTTTGATGAATAGTGTTTTTATTTAAAAATTAAATTAAAAATATTTGGAAAATTGTTTTTATAAAATGGATTTCATTTTTGAAATCAGAGCATCGATATTTGGTTAAGGTGAAATTTTGGGATTATTCTGAGAAAGTTGAATTTTCGATGAATAGTGAAAATAAAGTTTTTAAGTTACAGGTGTTTAATGACATCATTAAATATTGTATTAAGTATATATTAAATATGTTCGAATTATGAATAGTAAGATAAGGTATGAGGTGTCCCATGTGGCCAATACCATGGGCAAAAACCATGGGCAAGCCCATGGTTTTCCCAAAACCACTAGTGAGGTGTCCTTTGGCCATTAATGCCTTGTCCCCTCACTTTCCCTATAAATACCCACCCTTTCCTCCTTTATTTTTCACTCCCAACTCTTCCCCAACGAAGTTCTGGTCTCCTTACCTTCCAAGAAGCCCTCCCATGGTTCCCCCAAGCCCTCAAGGTCCAAAACATTGAGTTTCAAGAGTCACGTTTTAAGGTAAGGGATCTGACCCCTCTCTTTCTTTTTATGTAATCCTTTTTATGTCATTCCTTTTATGCTCCATGTTATTATGTGAGAGGATGTTCTTTTATATTCCTCTCACTTCCCTTTTTGTGTTTATATTATGAGAGATTCCCTCTTACTCTCATCATTTCGTTTTATGAATGTTTACGTGACGTCGTTAGGCTGCCGAATTTTTAAGGGATTCTTTCACCCTTCTCATTTTTCAAGTTCGATTTTCATGTCAAGTCTTTCAAGTACCTTTTTTTTATTATGGGGTATGATCTACATATCTATCATACTGATATCTTATGATCATATGATGAGGGACCCTATTTGATATTTTCAAATCAATTTTTTATTGAAGTTAAGTGACGTCGTTAGGTAGTCGAATTTTCATAAGAGAAATCAAGTTTTGTCTCACTTCCATGTTTTTCATTTCATATGGTATATCGTACAAATTTCATTACCATGTTCTTAAATCCCTTATATTCTGTCCACCTACTGTTTTATGGATCATTTATGAGTGGGTGACCCATGTCCCCTCTCTTTTAAATGTTTTCTAAAGCCTTGTAACATAGTCGTTATGCTGCAGAATTTTCGTCTCAAAATGCCTCTCTTTTCTCAAAATTATTTTAAGTTATAAAGTGAATACTCAAAGCTCTTATTTCTACAATGGTATTCACATATATATCAAAATTTTCTATTTTAAATTCTGGGATTTACATACATGAGACCTGCTTTCCATTTCTGTGGGTTTAAAGTGATGTAAAGATCATGTCTTTAAAGCAGTTTTTAAAACATTATGAATATGAAATGAAACCCATTTATTTTATGCTATATGGGTTATTTATGAAATGTTTGATGATGATATATGTGGCTCACATGATAATAAATGAAAATTTAAGGGTTCTCCCTGATAGTGCTCCAATGCATTGGGTAATGATGTAACCATTAGAGATTACAATTTTCACGATACGTTGGTGAATAACCTTGGTAATTTTCAAATGACACCTTGGGGATGAACCTTGGTGATATGTTCATGATTGTCTATGTTAAATGATGTATCCACATGTTCAAGTTATGAAAAATGTTATTTTTATTATGAAATGCCTCATGAATTCTTTCTCATTCCTTAAAGTTCTTTTCATGTCCTTATTGAAATATATCAAGTTCACATGTAAAATGTTCCTCTTGTTTCCATTACTGGGGCTTCTGCTCTCCCTTTCTTTTGATGGATGTCCCCAGGTTATGAGATGCTGTAATGAACCTAGGATGAACTTAAGGAGAAGCCATTCAAGTGTTTATGAAGAATGCTTTATGTTGTTTTCATGTATTATGTTCCTGGTTTCCAATACCCTAAACCTTAAAGATCCTCGGTTTTGTGTAATGTATTGAAATTTTATGTTATAAGAAGACATGATGCGATAATGTGACAATGAATATATTGAATATATCTTAAAATTAATTTTACATAGAGATTGAGCAATAGTTATATATAAAAATATGGCATATGTTAATAAACCTAATGAAAATGTACCTAACATGAAAATAGACCATGAAATTACAGAATGAACCAAAATATCCACTTCATATAGCTAATCTAAAACTTCATCAATTCAGACCAGACCCTATGAAAATGAAATAAATTCAATCTAAGTAACTTTTACACACACAGAAGCACCAATTGAAAATTATTAATCATCGAAAATATCCTCAATTTAAATTCCAATAACATACAACATATTTAACACTTCAATATAGAGTATTCTCAAGAACAAAAATACTTTTAAACTCTACTTCATTGTAACATCATCTTCGTGTTTTTTCATCAATGATTTTTGTTTTCCTATAAAAAAACCCTTACAGGGTCTTCTCCCATATCATGGTCTCAAAAACAATAATTAGCAAGTAATTTGGCGGTATTTCTAATAGTTATTATTATTCTTCACTATATATAGGACTTAATATATTTTATACTCTTATAGAGATCATTATAACTCCTCCTTTAGAACATTTCATGTACTTATATGTAATACTACCCATAAAATCATATAAATAAGCTTCTTCCTTTAAACCCTATCTGCACAAATTCTAGAAGAAATATAGCACTTCTAAAATCCCTTTCTTACAAGTAATATTTATTATTTATTTTCATTAGTTTCTACTACAATATAATTTAAAAACATTTCATTGGAATACTATACTCATGGATTTGGTGGATACACCAACCCATCACCCATTCATTAAAACATAGATAATACATTAACCTACTCTCCATGAATCGATATCTAACAAAAATAAAATAAAATATAAGAATCCATACAACCCAAGATAACTATAATACCGCCATTATAATTTTTTGTCAACACCCATATCATCCAATGTCAATTTTGTTTTACTCAATCTTTTTGAAAATAATTGAATATTTAACAAATGCTTCCTTTACATTAAATTAGTATTTTTCTCATGACCTGAAATAAAAAATACATTGGACTATGATATTTTATAATGAATTGAGAAGAAAAGAATCATAGATTTCTTATTATCGATCTTGGAGTAAATAAAATCAATGTATTTATGGTTTACACAGTTTTATAAAACATGAGTAAGTTTAAAAAAACATCATGTATTTCCATTAAAATAAATCAATGTGGTGACAATAGAGAATTCATAACATATAAGACTTATATATAGATTATTTATATAATACATGGATTTGAAATCCTTTTAAAAATGAAATTTTACGAATTTAATGCAAAATAAATATTTCCCAATTTATTAGAAAACACCCATTGATTTCATACATCAAACATAAATATGTGATTGGTTTATTCAGATTATTGATTTTATGAGTATAATTGTTTTTTGAAATCATTGAATTCTTCTACAGGTCCTCCTCATGTTATGATTTCTATAATCCATTACCATGGTTGTTTCATTTTATAATTACAATGAAATATCTTATACTAACTATTGAAATTGTTACTAAATATAAATTAATACCAGTATATGTTTATATCCTCAGTGTTGGTCATTCATCCTAGTTGTTTGATCATCATGACTCTAGTATTATCCCTAATACTAGAATATAATCATTGATGATTTGATAATAAGTTAGGCTTCATTACCACTTTATTTGTATCATTGAGGTTGATTATTATTTCCCAACCCATTTTATTTTTCCTGAATGTTTTAAAATTTATTTTATCCATGTAGAGTTCCTCCTTAGGGTTCCACATATTAACACATTATAGAGGTATATAATGATTCATGTAATCATATTTCATCTTAGTTAAAATGGACTTCTTCTATTGAGATATCGTGTTAGTTACATTCTAGGAGGATTACAATAACTTCTTCACTTATTCTAGCTAATTGGTACATATGATTAATATATCATTTGGTACATTCACATACATCATCACAGGGATAGACATCACCTTTGTAGAAATAGATTTAGAACTGGAATCCATTGGTTAAATAAAATTTTTATTCTTTATCAAAATTTCACTATGAATCTATGTCATAAAATTAGTACAAATTTGGAACAACATATTTCACATCCCATACATGGATTTATTATCTTTTCGTTTTCCCTTCTTGATAAGTCACTCAATCTCATCATCTGTGATGACTTCTAAAAGTTTAATCATCATGTGCATCTTGTTTATGGACTTCTTGTGGAATTCTAGATAACATATTTTATATTTGTGTTTTAATGATTATGTAAAAAATTACTTGGTGTGTATTATTACTATAGTTGAAGTATCATATTCTAGTTGGATTTAATGTACATATTTTCTATATTTGAGGAATTATTGTGAATACAATTATTAACTATTTCTATTATTTATTCCTTCGGTTAAGGTATATTTAATTAGGATTTTATAATAAAATTGAATTGTTACAGGACCCCCGGGTACCTTCATAGGGGAGGGGTGAATTAAGATGTTAAAATTTTCTTTTAAAATAACAAATCCTATTACCACATTTGTAGGATCTTGTTGATCCTATCTAAAGGAATAATATTATAATTAACCATTCATATAAAGAGAGACAACACAACATTTATACCTTGTTCATCACTAAAGGTTACTCCAAGGAGCATACACCGATAGTTTTTCAGTCATACAAGAATTCATTAATCATAACTAGTTATGGAATACATAATTTTAGAAAAAATATCCTTACGCAAGACACAATTTGTTTATTAGATATTATCGATAAGACTCGGCCTCCCTCACAGAACCTCCTTCAAATAATTCTATCTCCATATTTTGGGTGAAGACATACACAATTAAATGACTTGACCTTCACTTTAGTACATTCACATAAATTTCATTATCACTAAATTGCATAAGACATTTCTTATATCAATGTCATGATTAAATGCACGTGAAAGAATTATTTACACCTACCAGATGGTTAACACTATGTTTTGAAAAAAATCACAGCCTTCGTGAAAATCCCTTTATGTTTCATATAAATATCAAAATTCAAAAATCCACACACATTCAAAAAGATACATACCTTATTTAAGCTCACATAATTCATGGAAAAAAATACCTTCATGGTGCTCATTACCTTTACAGAAGAAATTTTTTCCCCTAATCTCACTTCCTTCAAGGAACACTAAGTCATCATAAATGTTGTATAACTGCTAATCATCGGAATAAGTCATGAAATATCAAGTATTTTCATGATACTTTATCTTTTATTTAACTATATACTCACAATTCCCCCTTCCTTCATGAAATTACATTGATTCAAAAATTTCTCTCTTTTAATTCCAGTGAAAAGATGTGGGGGTAGCCTCATATTTATACACTCATCCTTTTGAAATAATCCCATGACACAATTGGATTTGTCACGATACATCTAGATAAATGTGAACAACAATCCATTACTCTGGACTCTTCATTTATGGTTAACCCTTTAATAAAGCTTCTTATAGTCAAATAGATTACCATCAACCCATTGTGCATTCGTGATCCTTCAATTATATTAGTATGGGTGATTACTAGTAACCCATCACATTATTCCCTATATTTTTGTTCATGATGCTCCAAATATTCCTAAATTCCAACCTTTGGGAAACATAGTCTTCTCAAAACCCATTCCATTATCATATTTATGAAGAGTCTATCCCATAAAAACACATTTCTTGATTCTTTCCTTTTCCACCTATTTTTTATCCCAAAATTTGGAAAACACTAAGAAATGATACCAACTTCAACATTGTAGACAACATGTAGTATACAAAGAGTTACCTTGAAAGATATATGATCTGACCTGTGTGGATTGACCACAAAAACAAGCTAGATTTTGTTTCCTACAAGGAAAAACCTTTTTTCCAATAATCACCCACTATGGTTTTGTTATCAATATGTATAAAATTTAAATTAATTAGTTCCCACTATCAAAACATGAAACATGATAAAAATCATTGAATAATCTATGTATAAGTGAAAATATCATAGTGTAAAATACAATAGGGAAAGCATGAATTGAGTCATTGTGATTTGGAATTCATAAAGATGTCTATGCTATGCTCTAGATGTTTTCTCATAACACTTTGTTCTCATCGTTCTAGAGAAGAATTTCATGGTTGGTAAAAAAACCTACAACCAAAAATTATTGAATTTATCCATTATTACCCTTTCATATTAAATCATAAAAATAAATTTTTGTTCTTTTAG
Source organism: Viscum album (assembly GCA_963277665.1). Lineage (NCBI taxonomy): Eukaryota > Viridiplantae > Streptophyta > Magnoliopsida > Santalales > Viscaceae > Viscum > Viscum album. Next base: position 54,936,227 of record OY728126.1, read on the forward strand.
AGCTCAAAACAATGTCCCCTATATCATATCTCTCCAATAAACATGCATCACTTCCATAAATGGATTTAAAAATTTAACCTAAATGGAGATATGGGACCATTCATAACCTCCTCTAGCATTGAGAGGTGTGTCAAAAGAGAGGATCAACTGATTCATCTCTAACACATGTATCGTAAAAGAGATAGTGCATGTTTTATCCACCTAGTCATAAATTCCAAGAAGATCCATTTTTATCGCATCGTGTTCATTTTTTTATTTGATGATGTGATATCTGATATCAATATGTTTTGTAAAATAATGATGAACTAGATACTTCGTATGATCAATCACACTCTTTATTTTACAATGTATCACCATAGGATATTTTACCATCTCCCCAATATCGTCAAGTTGATTCTTTATCCATAATATTTGAGTGCAAGCCTCTTTTTAATATATATACTATACTTAATTCGTACTAAGAGAAGTGATTTCCGATTTCTTTGTCAAACAGGATATATATTTTGATGCAAATGATGAATGATCCACATATTTTAGACTTTCTATACACTATGTATGTATCCCATTCAACATTATAAAATGCCTATAATTCTTTATCTTTTCTTCCAAAAAAGTATATACCCAAATATAGTTTACCTTGAATATATATCATGATTCTATTAACTATTACCAAATGCCCTTAATTTATATTACTTTGATAGTGATCCTATCAGAATGTTGGAATTTCAATATCTTGAAATGTCCTATTCAAGTATAATAATCTTCTAGTGATTATTCCATACATGGTGGGATCAACAGAAGTCAATTCCTCATGATTTCATTATTTTATCCCAATTGTATTCAAAGTCAACATTGGTTTGGAGTCATGAATGTTGAATTTTATAATATGTATCCTTGAAATTTTTTCCTAATAAAAGAAGGTGAGATATTTCGATTGAATTAATAATAGTTCAGTGAAGTACACTAGTTCCTTTATAATTTAAATTTCAAATTCTGATTTCATGTTACTAAATTTTTTCCCACTTATTCCATATTTATTCAAACAAATATAATGTCATTTATATACCCAGGCACTATAAATATACCATCTAATGAATTCATCACATATATATTATGATAAAAATATCTCTATTGAATTTAATATTCTTCATAGAAGAATCCAGTTGAGAATACAATGCTCATAGTGCCTATATAAGAATTTTGAGAGCCTTCTGTGTGGATCTGATGAACCTTTATAAATATTGGTTTCCTCTACTAATTATTCATTTGAATCATCTTATTTGTCTAATACATAAATAATTTTCAAGCCATCCATTATTTCAGTATATGAATTTATTCATTTCCAACTGAACATGATACCTCTTGAGATGAGAACACAAATACTTGTCTTCAAGTGTTATTCAATTTCATTTGAGTCTTAATTTAAAAATGCGATATGCATTTTTTAAGGAAAATAAACCAAAAAATACTTTTCCAATACACGACCTTCATGAAATATATAGAATACCAATGATTGATAACAATTATAATAATGATTATGGAATATTTTTCAACATTATTGATTTTTCACTCCTCAAGGTAATCACTTATCATCTTTATAGTAATTGTAGATCTCATAATGAATTGATTTCAATAAAATTTAGTTTATAGAATACTCTAGAATAGATCTTTATCTTGGGACTATCCACATTGGAAAAATTTCCTAACATCAATAATGATAATATTTTTGAACACATTTTCTATATAATACAATAAATTAGATCAATCCAATATGGTAGATTCTCTAGCTTAGTTGTCCAGAATATAACCTCATTATCATAAGAATGATTGTCCATCATATTTTTAGTTATATACCTGATTGTGGAATCATTAAATGATAGTGATTCCATTATCTTGGGTATCAAAAATTGGAAACCCACACATCTTCTTTAATTCTCCCCATGATAACTTCATTCACATTCAATTCAATAGATTATAACCACAAATACAATACACAATGAATAAATGGATAATTTGGATCCTCCAAGATTCATCAATATAGATATCATGGTTGAGTTCATATCATCACTCATGATACTGCATTTTCTCAAGTATTCGTTTTTTCACTTCATTTTTTTGTGGATGCATGGATCTCTTCGCGTTTTCTTATATATTTTCTAGTGAAATTTTATTCTTAACATCAATCATGGATGATATATTCATTCTCTTCTATAGGAATACTCATTGATCTGGTAGTGAGGTTAAACAACCATATGTATTTTGACAAAATTTACTATATCTCTAACACATGACTTCTTTAATAAAAGACTTTCCTTTTGTTTGTAAACACTCATGCACGTTTTCTTCATCTTGTGTAATATTTTCTTTTCCTTTTTCACCAGCCTTAACCAGTTCATCTTCAAATTTTTTCATTATTTACAACTATTTAAGATAGATTACTAACAGGTCATTCAGAACTATATTAGAATGATTTGATCCTCTACTTGGGTTCTTATGTGTTTTACCCTTCGTTGTAGTTTTTTTGATGCACTAAACTTCAACTTATTGGTTTTAGAATCCAGGATGTTGTTAGCATCCATACATGAGAAATTATTGGGAGAATTTTTATTCACAATACTATTCTAATCTATTCCCAAGATATCTTATTAATAATTATTCAGATTTTTTGGTCTCCATTTCATATAAACATTGAGCTTCTGTTGAGATATGAATATTCCAACCTTGTGACCACTCCCATTTCATATATCACATATGATATCACTATACCCAAATCTATTTTTAGAATGAATATTCATTTAGAACATTGAATGTTTCTTCTTATTCTCAAGATTTATACCCCTAAATATTGGATTCCATTGTATTTTCTCATTTTGAGGATAATACCAAAAATCGAATTCACAAAGCCCAAATATGCTGCAACACCAACATTGAAAAAAAACCTTTATGTCTTTATATCTTCTATAAAAGGTTCTTGGATTTTCTTCAAGGTTTGTTGTTCTACTTGTTGGAAACAATATTCTATAATATTTTACTATAATCCTGGATCATGGTGGTAGATTTTTTTCACCTTTATTCATCCATTCATGTTTAGTATTTTTCTTACATCATTCATTTTTCATGAGAAATGTTTTAGAGGAATTTATGAGAGATTCCATGGATGGTACCAGTTTACTGTCAATTATATAAGATAGATCAAAAAAATATGTCATGAACTTATTATAACATATTGAATGTATTTTAACTTCATTATCTACTAGTGAACATTGAGAAAATTATATAATGGTTTCTAATTTTTGTGAAGTCTCAATATATGTATTCCCAAAATTGAAATAATATGATTCCAAATCGATACATTTAATATTGGTGATAATTTTATGATCTTTAACAATAATAATATTTTTATCACAAGCCGTATTCATTCTAACAACATCATCTTCATGTATCATATCTTTATTAGTAATTAAAGAGACATGTTCCTTGAAATTATTAGATATTTCATCTAATTGGAAGCCCATGTCATCATCACTATTTTTAAATTTTATTATAGGAAATGGATCTATAATTCAGGTGTATTTTTGAATGCCTCTTTATCTTTAACTTCATTATGATATTTTTAAGAACTTATTTAATGTTCCCTATTTAATTTATAAAAGGTTCCAATGTGTCTGAAGACTTTTAAACTCCAAGAATGCTTCCTTGCAAGACTTTTTCCAAGGCATTAGCTCATCTATCTGGCATAGTGATATCTACCACTATATATTAAAATACTCCACAAAAATTAAGGATATTTATTTTGTGATATCATACATAAAATTTAATAATATATAAAATTAAATATAGTGTGATATTTTGGATTGAAAATCATAAACAATTGTTCTAGGATCCTTGTTTTGAGGATAAAATTTAATGGTTATAAAACACACCTCATGATCACTAGAATATTTTCATTTAAAATTGGTATAATGGTTTTAAGAAACATGATAAATCTTATATTTACAATATAAACCATATATAACATTATTACTAGAAAAGAATATAGAACGAGATGCGAAATTTTTTTTACATAAGCGATAATTCATTGACTATAACTTATAATTCTTTTTTAGTTCATCATGGTCTCAGTGGATACAGAATTCTAATCAGAGATGATTTAATCTTCATCCAAACATAACATCATAGTTAACTCATGAAATAAATTAAAATATTCAATAGTGAATAGATTTGCTGTTAAGAAACCCTCATTGGTGATCCTCTGATATGATACCACTTGTAGGACCCAAGAGCACCCTATAAGGGGAGCCGTGAATCAATGTGTAAAATTTTCAATTAGAACAACATATTTTATTACCATGTTGGTAGGAAACTTTTGAACCAATACAAGGGAATTTTAATGTAATTTTACATTAACATACATAATGTCAACACAATAGTTTTACATTGTTCCCCATTAAGGGGTAAATCATGTAGAATACACTGAAAATTATTAGGTCATAAAAAAATCCAATAATCTTTACTAGTTATGGAATATAGAATTTAAGACATAGAAACTATGTACTAGGCACACTGACTATATAATATTTTAAGGATATGACATATCATCCCTTAGAACACATCCATAAACTCTCCCAAGATCATTGCATTGGGTGATGTAATGCAGAGTTTAATGAATAAAATTACAGGTTTGTGTACTATTATTAATGTCTTTGTCCCTAAATTGAATGAAGGATTTCTTGAATTAATTTAATGAGTATTTATGCTTGAAATTACTCTCTATACAAACCTGATGATAAAACTACTATTCATGATGATACCTGCCTTTATGAATCCCCCAATATGTTTTGATTAAATATTAAAATTCTCAAACCCACTCAAATTAAAGAAGTTACCTACCTTCACGAAGAACATAGAATTTGTGGAACAAACTGCCTTCATGATGCTCACTACCTTTGCTTAAAAAAACATCTCTCATGATGATCAATTCCATTGAAAAACACTATGTCTTCGAGAAACATGATGAACTCATAAGAATTGGAATCAGATATAACCTATCCAATCATTTCAAGATTCTCTAACTCAAGTAGAATTATAGATTTGTTATTCTATCAACCTTCATGATGTCAAATCAATTTTTTCTTTCCCCCAATTATATTCATTTTAAATAAGATGGTTTTATAATCATATTTATAGGCACAAAATTTCATGAGGATGCCACAACTACAAAGGATTTTAATGAACCATAAAATTTCATGTTCTGGGTTTTTCTTTACTCGTAATGGTTTAGTTAAATTTAACCAGCTCATGAAACTTATCATAGTTGTAGAGAATACCATAATCCCCTCATACATTCACGATGATCCAATACTTATAGTCCTGGATATTGCCTTCAACCAATTATATCGTTCAGGATGGTTAATCATATTGCTTAACTTCTTAGAGATTCCCAACCTTTTCAAAACACAGTCTCCTCAAAACCCATTTCCTTGCCACATTTATAAAGAGTCAATACAAATAAAATATTTCATGATGCTTACTTCTTCCCCTATTTTCGGAAAAAATATTGTGAAAATAGTTGGAAAGGATTCCACCATCAACATTATTGTCCTATTGTACAATAAGATCACTTTCCTTGAAAACACCCTAATACACCCATTGTGGGTTAATAATTAACACAACATAGAATCTATTTCTAGAAAATAACAGAATATATTCTAATAATTTTGGCCTTATTATTTCCTTATAATAAAATTCATTTCTCATTGGAAAATTATATAATTCAATATAAATGTGGCCATAAATGTTTTCAATAATCACATAATGAATCTAGATATTAAAAATATTTCTTTAAGGGAATTTATTGTTCAAGTCACATTTTTTATACATCTACATTCTTCGCGTTTATTATTTATCTACCTACCTATACACATTATCCAACTTACATATATTGAAATTTCTTACCAAAAATCAATGCTTATATGCATAAACATCCAACAACCCCATCAATAGTAAAGAAGAATCTTTTTTCTTATAAGATCAATTTATTTAGATTTTGTTCATGTTTTTATATTGTTTCACCACCATTTCGGACATTATTTGGGAGAAAACATCATAATTATTCATAAATACACAATTTATGTTGTTTTAATATTCATATTATTTTATATTACTAAAAAATATAAAGAATTGTTTTCTAGTACTATTTGATAAATAATAAAACATGCTACTCCTTTATAGAATTGGAAGCATTCTCTATAAAAACCAAAGGTGTGATACTCTTCATTAATCTCCAATAACTCTTAACCAATAGTATGAGTACCATTTAAGGGAATATATATCAATGAAACATAAGCGGTATTAAATGTTTTCTCAATTTATTAAAAATTTCCATCTTGAAATGATTCCATATTCCTTCAATTTTACCTCTACCTATATGAACATGATCTTGATGGAGTATTTGTTTGACTAAAATATCTTGATCTTAACATCCTTTCCACCATTATAATTATGAAAATTATACTCTTACAATTTAATTCTTTAAAATAGAGATTTTTCAAGGGTGTGGATTCTTTTGGATCTCACTTCCTACTAAGATTTGGTGGCCGTCATTGAGACTGCCTATAAATTATATAATACATGGATTAAATATGTAAACATATCCTGAAAAAAATACTTCATAATAAATATTATTTATGTTTTACATCAATTATAGAAAATTTATCATCAGAAAGGATATATCTGCCTTTTATTTTACAATATTTTAGAGTGTGTTTCATTTTCCATCATGTTTACCTTGTACATCTTTTATTTTATTAGCCTCATGATCCATCGATGAATTATCATCATATTTTCCCTTAATATGTTTTAGTATGAGTATAATAACTTCAATGGGGAACATTTTAAACTAGTACATGATTTTTTTCGTAAAAATTAACAAGTAATTTATGAAAGAAATTAGAAAATTAATAATAGAATGAACATATTTATTCTGAGGTATCACAATTAAAATATTAATCATTTCTCATACCATTATATATACCATAAAATCATTTTTAATCATATTTCATACATGACAAAATTCTAAATTTCATGTCAACATTATGTTTTCTACTTTTTCACTGTATTTGAAGGGACTTTTAATTCCACATTGACATATATATTTATTGTTATTCTAATTTGAGGCTCTTCAAACATATCAAATATTTACTTCATTAAACAAAATGATGTATAGATTGTCTTCAAAATAAATCAAATCAAATAATAACATTTCGTCTAGTCGAAGATGAAATGTCCAACAACATCAATGTGGAAACAGGAGAAGGGGGTGAATCCGAAATTACTAATTTTTAACCAATTCCAATTTCTCTTGGAAAAATTAACCTTATAAGAATTCTAACCACTTTTTTGATTAGTTTAATAGGATTATTTAATATTTTAACAACAAACCCTTAAGAACCTACATTCATGTAAGTAAACAAAAGAGAACATGAAGTTTTTACATGATTTGGAAAAAATATCTAATCCTTTATTTTATCTTAGGTTCACAACAATCATTGATCCATTAAATAAATAAATTATTGATTAAAATGTTTTCAGTTCATATCATGCCTAAAATTAATTGAATCCCACAAGAAAAATCATTCCCTCTTCAAACCGGACTTCTTATAATTGCTTCCCACTATTGTCCTAGCTTCATACTATGATCTCCTTACGCACTATGAGTCATAATGGTTTTATGGTGTCAAAACATATATATTCAACTATATCTTTTAATTACATAAAATAATATCATTATATCTAAACATGATTATGTTTCATAAATATTATACATAGTCTCTTCTAAATGAAAAGTTATTTTAATGACACTATCTAATTAAAAATACACTATAACATGGATATTATATTAAACAATGTTGTAATGATCTTTACAAAATGTTTATCTTGATTCCTCAATCATTCTGATCTCATGTGATCTTCAATATCCAAATGATCATTAATTATTTAAATTATGAATCTAATAAATAAATCTATGGGAAATATGTTAGTATCTCACATTGATTTATTCATTCTTCTTATTGTCAAATTTTTTTCACTGACATGGTCACTGAACAATGGTTTTATACTTATTCTTCTTCATTATTTGATTCCAAGATAATCAAAATTCTCATCACGAGTATAAAACCTTGTTCTTATTTGTTGATATTTATTCAATTGTTCCCATATCACTAAAATAGATAGTAGTTTCTTATTTTTGAAATCCTTCTCCAATTTCTTATTTTTAAACTTTATTAAATTGGTCACTAGGAAATATAATTTAATATTTGGAAAATAAAAAATATTCATTTTATTTGGTTCCCATGATATCCATTTAATTTATAATAGTTTTTCATAATTAGGTTTTCCATCAGGATCTTATCGTCTTTTCCCCCTTAATATTGATTGGTCAATACCAAATTTTAGCAGTACCATATCTATTTCATTCCCAATTGTTTTAATTTTTTTATTTTTTCATAATTTAGTATTTTATACTCTTTCAACAACCATAAAAATTATTCATCTTCAATATTCTCACAAAAAATTCATAAGCACATCATCTTCTACCCGTAGAAATACCAAAAAAATCATCCGCAACATAAATAAAATTTTTAAAACTCTATAGATCAATTTGTACTCTATATAATTGTTTATCATATTCTTTATTTTATGTGAATCATATCAAGTTCTTTTTTCCTTAACCATCATTCACATAATATTAGTCATTTATTATAATTTTATAGGAGGATTGATTCTCTAATTCTTCATCTATTTCTCTTCCCCGTATTCTTCTTCTATATACCATAGATATAACATAATCTCGTATCGTATCATGAAAAACACATTAATACCTACGGAATAGACTCAAATCATATACCCTGAGTTTTTTAGTAAATAGAATTATCAAAATTGAAAAGGTCATTGTATTTGGATATAAACTCAACTTGAAAAATAATTATCATTATTAACTCAAGGAAAAGACCATTAATCATATTAATATCACGATATTTGGATCAATTTTTAATATCATCAGAATATTTCAAATTCAGTCCCGTCATTTCTAGAAATTATTCATTTTTTCTGTATTCGATAAATTTTATAAGTTCTCCTTATTTAATCATCTTTAAATCACTATGATGATCATAATTCAGTAAATGAAAGAATATATAATCCTTTTTTCGATTATTTTAACATTAAAACACATCGCATTCATCAAATTATAAAATCTAATCTCTAAATTATAATTTAAAATATCATTAATTTTCATCTTGTGTCTTCATATGAATTTATATGAGTGTTCGATTGACTATATGTTAATGAGATTCACTATACCCATATTAAAGGCTACAGTGATAAAAACCACTTTCCGTAAAGTATGGATTCGATACAAAGGGATATTACTGATTTATATATTTAAAGAAATTCATATCATATACACTATATATCAATATAATATAATAATCCCAATAATTGATGGTTTAATGTATTTAGGGACTAGATATATATGAAATTATTGTATTAATGTAGATAGAATATATGAACAATTGAGCCACACAAAATATCCTTATAATGTTGTAATAATTTATTATCATCTCCATATTGGTTGATTTAAGATGGAATGAGAGTGGAGAATTTCTTACAAAAATATAGAACAAAATATGCGATAAAAATATTTATTTCAGTAATAAAATAAAATAATCAATGTATATGAAATCAAATTAATTATATAATTAAAATACAAAAGTAATGACTGAGTGGAAATATATATTAATAGAGTGATTGATTTATATAATTTAATAAATTAATGTTTTGATATAGTGAATGATTAATATATTAATTAAATAATATATAGGAATAATTTTATGATATGTAATAAAATTAAATGAAAAGACACCGAATTTGTTATAGAATTTCTACAAACATTCAATTATGATCCCCTGCTTATCCAATTAAATTTTTTCGATGATTTATAACTTAACATACCATGAATTTTTTATTAGGAAATAAAGGAAAACAAGAAATAAAGATGATTTGGGTAGGAATAAAGAAATAAACCAAATGACACTACGTTTTAATATTTATCCTTGAACCCATAAGAAGAGTTGTAGAAGAGAACATTAGTAAGGCATAAACTTATTGAATTATACATAAATTCTAAAAAAGGAATAAAATAATCACATAAAGATAAAGAGAAGAATATATTTTTGTAAAAGTGGCATCCCTAGAACCAATAGGTAGAGTATTTGGATTACTAAATCATGTGTATAGTTAGTTATGCATGATATTTACTAACAATTTTAATGCAGAAATTTCTACATACACTATTAAAATGTAATGTTCATATATTTTTTTCAGAAAAAAAAGTTATAATAGATTGCAAACTATAATTAAAATCTCAAGATACTCTGACATTAATTATAAATATATTTTTTATGGCCTAGATACATCATACATATTGTATAGAGTTGATATATTACTATTAGTTATTTTGGAGATCATATTCATTAAGGATTCTTCTCATGATGTTTTCACATGGTGATATCGATTATTTAATATCATGAGGATAAACCATCCAATAGTAAAACCACATATTTTGTATTTAATTAGATGTTTCTATCTACATAAATGTGTATTGGTCTCCTTAATAGATATAAATATCAATGTGTTTCATTTTATCACAAACTTTTCTCTATGAAAAAATTCATGATAATGAATTTGTGGATAGGTATATTGTGTATGGTTTGTCATTAGTGGTATGGAATTGGTTGAATTATCATAACATAGTATCTTTATTTTGAGTTGAGGAAATAATATATATCTGTACTTATTGATTATGATGGTATTAGATTCAAAAATCCCTTTCTGTGGTAATCAGATGTTAAATTATTCATGTTAGATAAAAATTAAAGTAAGAAAGGGAGATGACAGAAGTGCGCATCTTGCCTTATGAATATCTAATGAAAATAGATTATATTAGATAATACACTTTATTGGGATGTTTGAAATTTCTATGATTAATCCTTATCTTTTATTTTGCCTTGGTGGGTTGTTGGAATCCTCTTTTGTTCTGTGAATACTATTCACTAATATAGAAATAAGGTAATAGTGGGTCATAGACAATATAATATTCAAAAAATTTCCATATTCTAGTGAATATGTATATCAGACATAAACGTCTCTAGAATAAGGTCTGAGGGTTTTACATATCCTAAAAATAACAGATAAATAAATAGATTCATTTTAATTCAGGTAAAGAATATTTTGGTTGAATTTTTTTAATAAAAGTATTTACTAGTGTTTATGTAAATATAATGGATAAAATTATTTTTATGAATATTATTTTTATATTCTATGTTCACCTAATACTATCGACTATAATGAGTCATGTTAAATGCATCTATTTTATCATGTAATATATTTTATATATATTATTGACATGTGATAAGAATATAAATGATATTTATGAATTATTTTAATTTTGAAATATTATTTATTTATTTCTTATTTATATAGAATTTTATTTTTAGGGTTAGGGAAATACTTTTTTGTATATTGACTCTCCCACTATATAAACAAGGGGAGGCTCACTTGTGTTATGATTTTCATTTTAAAAGGATAAATCCAATCTCTCATCCCTCCATATTATGTGAGAGACCCTCTTGGAGGGAATGATCAAAGGTACCTTCCTGGATTGAAAGATATTGATTGTGGTGATTTTCACAACATTTAGGAGTTCATTGAAGAACCTCACTGGCACATCGAATTTGATAAATGACATGTGTACAGATTCTTGGATCATGTATAAATGATATAGAGGGGTTTATATTAAAATCCTTTGAGGAATGGTTTCTCACGATGATTTTTCTTCGGTCATTCTCTCATTCAGATCAAGGTACACATTCTACTTTTTTATCATCTTAATTCACGTAAGATCCTCACGACCATACAAAGGATTGGATAGTGGGTGATAACAAGTTCCATCAACCCAAAGATGAGTTTTTCAAATTACCAACCATCAGATTCAACAATATATCAAAGTAAAATCGATTAGTATCATATAATTGAATTTTTTTTGAGATCAAAGAAAAATTTAAACTTCCATTAAAATATGCAGAGGGATTGAGATCAGTCATAACAAATCTGTCCATGATTTAATATGAGTTCAGATGAAAATGTTAGGGCTTTCTGAAAAAACCCTTATGGATTGATTTTGATCATTTTTTTGATATTTAAATTTCAAAAAATTCATATTAATGCTTGTTTTTAGTTTATAGAACCTCAAAAATCTATCTATGATTTGGATTTTTTTTACAATAATAGAAAATATTACCATTATATTGGATATTATAATATTATAATTATTGGATTACTATAATATTATAACAATTATATCTTATTTAATAATTATAATATGTATTTTTAGTTTTTCTAAAGTGTACGCTATTATTCATTGGATAATTTGAATAAAATATGGGGTAAATTTGTGTGGAGAAATCCTAAAGTGAAAAAAAATAAAAAGGTGTGAAATTCATTAGGACATGTAACTTTTATAAAATAATATTTAGTAAAATGGTTTTCAGGAATCCTTTATCATGAGGGAAAATAAAGAAATAAAAAAACTGAAAAATAATGTTGGAGGGCCCCTTATTCTTCCAATTTCTCTTACATCCCATAGAATCATGGTTGTACCAGCCTTGAAGAAAATATAAGATCCTCTACCACTACTCTTAGAAGAAACCTACCTACCGGCCGACAACTTCACGACCCACCTTTACCAAACTGGAGTCTCCAATGCCCCCCTCATGACTCGTAACCCAGCCAGGATAGCTGCCATCTGTGACCTCATCCACCATCCATTATAGTTGGTTTCATACCTAGTCTCCTCCAACCTATGAATCCCATTCTCACTTGGCCAAGCTCCCAACCACATTTTTTTTATTTACTATTTGAACCCTCTCTAGCCCACCCCCACCACCGAGATCCAATGAACCACCAAATAGATATGGTAGTGTCTCCATTGCAATTCCCCATTCTCCCAATCCAAAAATGTTGATCCAAACCCCTCTATTCCCCTATGATGTCAGATGATGAACCATAATGAGCATCCACTGATGCATCAGTTTTTGAAAACCACCTCATTTATTTCACCACTAGCACCATATACCTAACATATTTTTAACCATCCTCATTCACAGTACCATATTGGGTCATTTTCACCCATATCCCACCATAGTCCGAGCACCCCACTATCATGGGAAGAACCCCCTTCTAGTCATGGCACACCCTCCATGGGTGTGAGATAACCCCTACCATAGTCTGATCAGACCTGATCCACTCTAAAATAGACCGAAGAATGTATTCCTAATCCAGAATGGGTGTAGGTGGTATTTCCAAGCCTAGAATACCCCATTACATGCATTTTACATCCTAGAATGGGCCTGTATGGGTTCCTCCTCACCAACATGCACCCTGCATGGTGTTTTCTAGTACTAAATTAATAAAAATTAGTTTAATTAATTAATTTAATATTAAAATAAAATAAATCATTTAAAATATAAATTTTCACTTAAAATATATTGATTAGTACCAAAGTAAAATTAATTTAATTTTGGTATTAAATTTAATTAATAATTTTATTTATTTTCAATAATTAAAATTAAAATAATTTGGGGACCAAATGGTATTAAATTATTTAAATTTAAATAAATCATTAAATTTCATAAAATATATCAAATTCTAATTTTTTTCAATTTCATTTTTATCACTCTTTACATTTACCAATTTATTTGCTTATTAAATTTGATCGACCATCATATGTATGGGTTTTTTACTTAATAATTATTTACTTTGGTTCATTGACTATAAATAATTAATTTCTGATAGTTTTTTCATCACATTATTTTTTTTCAAAATGTATTAGGGAAGGTGATTCCATCCATATTTTTATGTTCATTGTACTTCTATGATCCCATCACTAGCTGGTGGGTAATTGTTATTAAATTTGACAAGGATTGTGTAAGACGCAAACTATAATAAGATGAGGCGAAAACAAAAAAGGAGGTCATACATGATAAGGGAGAGATGCATCATGAGTGAAGTAATGAATCATGTTTCATACCCCATGGTTTTGGTTGATCTATTGAGTTAAATTGGATTAGTAAATATTAATTTTTTAAGAATAGTTTTCTATTTGATTCAAATTATTCATTTTTTATTTTATTATGCATTTGAATTATATTGGGAAATACATAAAATAATAAATAGTAAAATTCATTAAGAACTGTTGAATTTATTTTATAATAATGTATACTTTTTATAATGGAATCATAAAATTAACAAGATAAATAAAAATGAATTTCATTCATTGAGAAATATATAAAAACATTCAAAGAATTATTAATCAATTAAAATCCTTCTATATATTAAAATTTAAACAAATTATGGTGTTCGGAGTGGTCTTCAACTAATCTATAGGTTTCCTCTTACAGTCATAGAGTCCTTATGAGATTTATGGGTTGACTTAGCGGAACTTTCTATCCAATAAATTTCCAATGATAGCATGATGTAACTTTATTGGAAAGTTTTATGTAATTAAAATTTTTCTTTGGAGATGTTAGAACTTATCTCAATATATCAAGGAACCGCAATTTAATTTAGTTGGTAATTCAAGAGCTTAACAAGAATTTTTTGAGTAATGGAATAGCTAGATCTTATAGAGTTTGATGGGGTCAAGGATACATTCCACTAGAATAAACATGAAATGTAGTCTTCAATATTTAGTAAAGAGTGTTCCTAGAATTCAATAAAATAGTATGAGACATTTATGAATGGAAAAAAGTAATCAATTATTTGAAAATCATTATATAATAAGATAGTAAAATATAGTTTAATTTTTACAAAATGAAATCTAATTCGAAAAAATTCATTGATAATTAGGGAATATAAAATTTCTAAACTAGAATGGATTTTTATGTGTAGTATATGAAAATGTGACAATGCACAATATTGTAAATTTAAGTATTTGTTGTCTCCGGTACCTGTTAAGCAACCTTAATAAGAATGGGTGTTTGAAAAATTCATATAAAAGGCTCATGTATAACACATAGGATGATATTTTCATAATTCAATCATTAACATCCAATTTTTGATGTAGTTAAAACACTGGGACCTATATTCATATTTTTATCCTCTTCCAGGGGAATGTGAAGAGAAAGTGAATTGAGATATGGATGGATTTTATTTTCACATGTTACATGAAAATGTCAATGAAATTTGATGATCTTCCAAGACATCCCATTCTCACATCATTTTGACCCAATTTCCCCCATTTCATTTAAATATTACAAAATGAACCAAATGGAGTAAACAATTCACTACATTTTTTATATGTTTTTTCAAGTAAATAATAAATTAAAGAATGTATAACATTTAATTTTTATTGAAAATAAATTTAAATAAAAGGATAAAATTACAACGTAAATAGAGAACCGAAATGATCTTACAAAACATACTTAGATGAAAAGAGGTTTGAAATAGTATGTCATTTTATTCTCATATCATAAAAAA
The DNA here is from genome assembly GCA_963277665.1 of Viscum album. Taxonomy (NCBI): domain Eukaryota; kingdom Viridiplantae; phylum Streptophyta; class Magnoliopsida; order Santalales; family Viscaceae; genus Viscum; species Viscum album. The sequence continues at coordinate 54,951,821 of OY728126.1, forward strand.
ATTATATGGATGTTAAATGAAATGGACTAAGTAGAGTAAGAATGTATCAGATTCCTCTTTAGTGAATATTTATCAATTATCATTACTGTTTTTGACATACTTCATGGGTTTTATGTACAATATTCCAATTAAATATGTTTATCAAAATAATGTTTCCAAATAAGTATATAATATTACAAAAAATAAGGTGTATCTTCAAGTTATTGAGAAAGGTTGATTCTTACGTTAGTGGTGAGAGGTGCAAGATATTTCCAAGTGATTGATTCTTGTTAAACAAGATGTTGAGATTTACAAAAACATTAATATCATTTCTTCGTTGGACACAAGGATATATTTTCCAGTTTAGTAATTATTATCATTTGTTTAATATAATAATAAACTAATAGTTCAATAACACATGAATCATAATCAATACATGATGAATTTAGAATTCAATAATTATATTCTCATTAATGGGATGATAATTCATTTTTAAGTAAAAATAAATGTGGACATCAATGATATACATAGTATTGTATTTAGAATCCATGGAGTTACACACCATATTTATTATCTATATATATATATATATTTGTTATGATAAAGAAACCACTATAAATAAAGGTATGCCAAAATATTTAAAAAACGTTTTTTCCAATAATATGATCAATTCCCAGAAGAAGCTATATGTATATTAATATACTTCATAAAATTCTTTAATGTGAATAAGTAATTTGAATTTGGAGTACATATTATGCACTGTTAGAAGTTATGAGATTCTTTGGGATGGTCTACCAAAGAATATCTTAACCAATTATTCATCAATAAATATAATGTAGAGTCATGTAATTCCCAAATTCATAGTACCTAATCCACACCAGGGAAATGATATCAATAAGAAGTATCCAAGATGTGTCTTACATGTTAACATTGATCAATAAATATCAGTGCATATCAATTCATAAATTCACAATTTTTCATACACATCAATGTCTATTAATTGATAAAAAAGGATCAATGTAAAAAATTATTCATTACCGATACTTCCATTTTATTTTATGACATGATTCAAAAATAACAGTGAAATAAAGAAATTGTATTCCCACTATAATGTTAAATGTATATCATATGTGTAACTGTATGATGGAAATCCATTATGTAACAGCATAAGTGTTAAGATGAAAAGTATTTTTTAGATATAAACAGAATCACACAATTCAAAACACAATGTGTATCTAAATTGATTATCATAAACATTTATTAGGAAGTTAGATAATTGTATATGATATAATATTTTAGCTATGTTATAGACTATATTTCGAAAAATGGGTGCATGTTTCTATTTTAGATATTGTTATCCGGATTGATGTGGGTTTATTATATTTCAATGATTCAAAAGTAGTTATAACAAGAACTAGTTCCAAAAGTACATGTGGAATATAAATTTTCCAGTGAAACATGATTAATTGTAAGGTTAAAACCATATTGATGGTTTTTTAAATACCACAGATGGTGATTTATTATTAATTAAAAACAGGAATCATCTATGTATGTTGTATATTTTATCCTATAATATTTACATGAATAATTAAATCCAAATAGTGGATACAATGTATCAAATTATAAGGGTTATTATTTTTGTAATGTGGAGGATATTATTGTTACATGACACATGGATGGTACACATGTGGTACTAACAATACATTATTGTGTATACAAATTTTCTGTTATTAAATCCATAAGAGTTTTACATTGAATAGATAATATCTATGATCATTTTATTGTGCATTGGATATAAATACCTCCAATCATGGATAGTGTCCATACGAAACAACTTGGATGGGATGGTGACATCATTGAATTCCAATAATGGCTATGCATTACTAAAATTCAGATAACGAATTAAAGAATATAACAATATCTTAGAATTCCCCTTGGAAATGAATTTTTTCCATGTGAATACCATTGATTAATGTGAGAACCGTTATTTTCTATGTAAAATATGTTTGGAAACATATGGAAAATAGATTATGGTCTTACATTTTACTATAACCAGGTTCAATGTAATTCTATGGGGATTGAGTTAAAGAATCATCCTATGTTCTATATAATAGGACTTCGTGAGGTAGATCTATTAGTATCTTTTATCTATTTAATAATACATATAATAAAAATGTAATGAAAAATACAAGTTGGAACAATTTGATATTGAATTATTACCAATTTCACCTTTGATAAATCACTTCATGTAGATATGGATGGGCTCTTGAGTATATTAATGTGGTGAGATAAATTCCACGCGCTTCAGAAATCGATCAGTAATATATTTCCTGATATCTACAAGAAATGATATTTCTAACATATACTTTGTAGTAAGAAAATATCAGTTATATCCAAGAGTACTGCAAGTAATTTAGTCATAACTATCCAGTAGTACTACAGAATGTACAATGGATATAAATATCAATTGTTCCGAAGAAAGGATACTATTAATGAAGGCACACCAACAAGAATTACAGAGATCAATGTGATCTAATATTAATGTCAGCCTATGGGAATGAGAGAAAACATATCATACAATCCAATGGTATCCATACATACAAATACTAAGTATGTTGTAGCTTATGATGCCGAAAATTAGCCGTTATTTAATGAAACAATTTGTTCTGGTTAATAGAAACAATTTTGGTAAGTAATGTTTTATCAAGATGATACCTATTTTACCAATACCATCCAATATGTCTTGTTATGATAGTTCAAAAACATGTTATACTCGAGGATAAAATCTCTGGGTAATTTTAACTCAAGGAGATGATTTTTCAGAAATTAAAATATCTACATAGAGGAAACGTGGTAGAACCATCCACTAATGTCATGACTCAATGGAAACAAGATATCAATCATGTGATAGCTAACAAGGAAGGCTATAATGTCAGTTTTAGTGTATGTGGGAGTGTTATAATGTGGGTGCTCCAAACCCAACATGAACCTTACACGGGATTACAATACCATGTATACAATGAGTTGTACATGATGTTTAATTACAATTTTTTGTAGACATTTCCATGAAAACTATTATATTGTAATTCCCGTAGATTATTTTTCATTTAAATAAGGTTATATAAAATCACATGTAATAATGATAGCCTATAGATACATTGTAATTAATCATAAATATATGTCATATAGACTGGATACATCATATTGAATGAAGACAGTTGATGTCTGACTATTAGGTGCTGGGGGCTTATAATCATTAATAGTTCTTCCCATTCAGTTCACACGTGGTGATCTCTTGTGGTAGAGATCGTGAGAATAAACCCTCTAATTGGAACCCCACATGTTTTTAATGTCATTATATATTCTTATATAAAAACTTTTTTATTTTCCTCTTATAAGGAAATCATTATGAATGTGTTCCAATTGTTCAAGTACTTTGATGCAAGGAAAAACAATGATAATTAAAGCATGTTGAGGTAGATTGAGTTGGGTTATTCATTGGTGGAATGAAATTGGATGAATATTCAACATTGTTTTTTTAATTCATAATGTAATATTTCACAATCCTAGTTGATCAGGATGGTAGTTCATTCATGAATCATTTGACAAAGTAGTTGGATTGTAAATTAATCTGGAAAGATCAACAAACATAAAAACAATAAAGGATGATGAAACAAGTGTGCATCCTACATAATAATATATCTTAATACATAGAGACTATATTGAACAGTATTTTTTATAGGTATTTTGTTTTTTTATTTATCTCTTTAGGGGGATTGATGGGTTTCTAAACTCTTATTTTGGCATGTGAATACTATTAAATCATATTGAGATAAGTACATAGTGGGACACACAAAAAATGGTATGTAAGAATCTTCCCAATTCAGTTGAACAAGTATATCATACATAGTTGGCCCTAAAATGGGGTATGAGTGTTTTCTATGTCTTCATTATCATCAATAAATAAATATATTTATTATTATCTAAGTAAAACAAATTTGGTTGAATTTATTTACTAATAGTATTTACATGTTTTTATGTATATATGAGGAATAATATTATTCACACAAATATTATATTAATATTTATTATTGGTTTAATATTTACTTGAATTATGAGTTATGTTAAATTACATGGTTTTCTCACATAATATATTTAATACATATAACAAGTAAGTGACAAAATTCTAAATAAAATTTATCATGTTTTTTAGTTTTTCAATATTATTTATTTATTTCTCATTTTGTGAGAAATTTATTTCTGTTGTTCCGGGAACTATTTTATGTATTTTGACTTTACCATAGTATTAGTATAAGGGAGGCTCATTAATGTGAAATATTTATGCCAATGATGTGAGATTATCTCTATCCTCTACCCTTCTACAGAGAGAGATTCGATCATTAAAATAATAGTCTATGGAGTTTTCACAGATTGAAGGTAAGATATCATGGTGATCGTCATAATGTTAAATATATCATCGTAGCTCCACGCTAGCACCTATAATTTGATGAAAAATATATATTCTAATTCTTGGAGAAATTGTGGATGATCAAGAGGCGTTTTGATTTGGATCCTTCATGTAATGGTTACTGGTGATGATTTTTAGTTGAGGGTGATCCAGTTCAAAACTAGGTAGACATTCAATTTAATTTTCATGCTAAATTTAATACCCAAAAGCTACCTAGGACCATAATGGGTCTCATATTGCAAGATGTGATAAGTTTCATCATCGTAGTAATGATTTTTATCAAAATTTATAACCACTATATTACACGATGATCCCAATTACCTTCATATATGAGAGTAAAAATATTAATTAAAATAAAAAAAAGGTATGAATTGATATTAGGATGGAATACTTGTAGAATTGGGCTCAAATATAGATTATAGTTGATTGTATAAAAAATTATCACCTCAATATATTATATCATAACATCAAGGGGTAGGCTTATAAGAACCATGACATCAATAATCTTCTAGAAATTAATGAGAGTCAATGAATTTTTATAATATAAATTAAATCATATGTTGTCCATAATAAATAGGTTCTTCATCTACTTTATATAATTCCTTTGAGTAGTAGAAGGCATCCAATGTGTAGAGTATTTCTAACATGGAAGTCTTCAATTCCCTTCAGACTTCATCCATTAGTTGGTGAGCTCCACCATGTAGAAATTAGGATTTTATATTCAATAGTTGATCATTCTAGTGTCATCGGCTGTAATGTGCCACAAAAATTTCTAAACATTATTAATAGATATTGGGCCCTTAAAAAAACAATTCCAAGACCCACTTTTACCTTTACCTTGATCAATTTAATACTAGTAACGAAACATAAAAAATAGAGTTTATAATATATTAAATGAATTTATTATAACACAAAATGGTGTTTTGTCATTGAAACTTTTCTAAGAGGATGTGGTAAAAGAGTCTACAAATTTTTGATGATCATATACACTTTAGATAAAAAACATGAATAGATAATTATATGATAATATTTTTTTAATTAATTAGACAAAAGTTTTTTTAAAAGTAATTTTAATATTCCATAATTAAATTAAAATAATATTTCCTTACAAATTTCAATACTTTCAATATATCGACACAATTAAATTACAAATGGTTTTGAAAATACTTTAAAAATTAATGAATTTAATTTATTTATATAAATTATAGTAATTTTTTTGAATATATTATGTTTCCCAATATGTTATCCCATTTTTATTATAAAAAAGAAACATAAATATGGTTGGATAAAGATAATTCATTATAATGTGATCGAATGAAAATAAAAGAAAATTAGATGTTTTACCGTAAAAAATAGAATTTAATATTTAAAATCATTTATCTTTTAAAAAAACTTAATTTTAAAATAAAAAATATTTATTGTATGTGATAAAAGTATCTAAAATATTCTTTGAAACTTGAAAAAGCAGTAACTTTTAATAAAAAAGTTTTTTCAGTAATATGAGTTTTTTTCAAAATTTTATTTTCATGTGGGAAAATAATATAATTTTGAATATTGGATTGGCCCTATCACAATTAATGAATGAAAATATAGAGTTAACTTTAAAACCAATAAAAATATAACTGTAAAATAAAAAATAAATTTAAAAATCATTAATTGAATGGATTAAAATTCAAGAGATAAATAACCTAAATAGAAGAGATTAAATCAAACAAAACATTAAAACTAATGTTGTATTTGAAAAATAAATGTATTTAAGATATTTTGAAATATATTAATGATATAATAGATTTTGAAATAAATTATTGTTTTACCATATGACTCAATATTGAATATATTTTTAAATAAATTCATGATATATGTTATTTTGAAATAAATTCATGAGATATAAGGTTTTGAAATAAAATGAAGAGATAAATTAATTTTAAAAAAATCAATATTAAATAGATATTGAAATATAATATATATATATATATATAATATTTTGGAATAAATTTATGATTTAAGATATTTTAAAATGATTTATTGAAATGTGTGTTTTTTAAATAAAAAAAGAGTTAATAGTATTTGAAATAAATTCTGGAAATAAAACATTTTGAATAAATTCAAAATAGTCTTGTAAATGTTCATGTGGAATAAGAATGTTCTAGAGAAACATGCTTAACGGGAAGGTTAAAACCATAGTAATGGTTTTTTATTCACCATTGAAGGTGATATATTATTCATTAAGAAAATTGTATTCTATAAGAAGGTAGTATATTTAAATCATATAATATTTACAAGAATAGTTAAAACTCAATAGTGGATAAAATGTATCAATGTATATGGGGGTTATTATTTTAATAATGTGGGTGTTATTAAAGTTACATGATACATGGGTGGTACATATACGGTGCCAACAATACTTGATTGTTTCTACCAATGTGTTATACTTTAATCTATTAGGGTTTTACCTTTCATAGATAATATGTATCATATTTTTATAGTGCAATGGATCTATATACCACCAATCGTAGAAGGTGACTATATGAAATGGCCATGATTTTATGGTGACATCATTGAATTCCAATAATGGTTGCACGTTACTGAAATTCGGTTCATGAAGAAAAGTAAGTAACAAGATCTTAGTGTTCCCATTTTAAATGAATTTTTTCCCTATTTATAACATTGTATAATTAGATAACCATTATTTTCTAGGTAAAATAAGTTTGGAAAAATATAAAAAATATATTTTGGTCTTATATTTATCTAAAACAATGGTAAATGTAATTCTCCATGGATTGAATTAAAGAATAAACCTATGTTCTTTGCAATAGGACCTCTTGAGGTAGATATATTGGTATATTTGATATATTTAATCATATATATACAGAAAAGGTAATAAAAAATAAAATATGGAATAATTTGATTGAGAACTATTACTAATGTCACATATGAAAAATCACCTAATGTAGATAAGGATGGTCATATGAGTAAATTAAAGTGGTGGGTTTCCATACACTTTGGAATTGGGTCATTCGTGCATTTCATGATATCTACATGAAATGATATTTCCAACATATACTTTGTAGTAGGAAAATATTTGTTATATCGAAGAGTACTGCAAGAAATATAGTCAAAACTATCCAATAGTAATCTAGAATGTACAAAGTATATAAACCACATTTGTGTAGAATAAAGGATACTAGTTTTTAAGGGACGAAAACTCGTCATACATATATCAGTATGATCTAATATAATAGTCATCCTATAGTATTGGGTGAGACAAGCCCATAGAATCCAATAGTAGTAATAAATATAGATACTAAGAACGTTCCAACTTATGAGGCAAAAAGTAGCAATTATTAAATGAAACAATTTTTTATAGTTATTAGATTCAATTCCTGTAAGTGATGTTCTATCATGATGTTAACTATTTTACCAATACCGGCCAATATGTCATATTATGATAGTGGAAAAATAATATAAACACGAGGATATCACCTCTGTATAATTTTTACTCAATGAGATCATATTACATATAGAAGAATATCCATATAGAGGAAACTTCATAGACCCATCAACTAATGTCATGTCTCAAAGGAAACATGATCTCAATCTTGTGTGTGCTAACAAGGAAGGCTATAAAGTTGGTTTTAGTGTAATTGGGAGTGTTGTAAAATTTGATGCCCCAACCCCATATTTTAATGTACTTTGGATTACTATACAATGTATACATTGAGTTGTGCATGATGTTTACTTACAATTTTAGTGTAGACATTTCCATTCCCACAATTAAATTGTAATTACCATAGATTATTTTTCATTACAAAATGTTATATAAAATCACATGCAATAATGAGAACCTCTAAACACTATGAAATTAATCATAAATATAAGTCATATGAAGTGGATACATAATATTGACTAAAGAATATAGATATATGATAATTAGGTGTTGGGGGATTATAAGCATTGATAGTTCATCTCATGAGGATCACAGATGGTGACCTCCAGTGGTTGACATCATGAGGATAGACCTTCTAATTGGATCCCCACATGTTTTTAATTTCATTGGAAGCTAATTTATACAAACATGTGTATTGGTTTCCTATAATTAAATATCTATCAATGTGTTCCATTTGATGATGTACTTTGATGCAAGGAATATCCATGATAATTTAATTGCTGGGAGGTAGCTTGTGTTGGGTTCTTCATTGGTGGTACAACATTGCATGAATTATCAACATAGTTTTTTTAATTTTTGAGTTGAGGAATCAATATATCTCAGTCCTAGTTGACAGGGATGGTAGTATATTCATAAATCCTTTGACAAATTAGTCAAAATGTAAATCTATCTGGTTAGATCAACAAACATCAAAACAATAAGGTATGATGAAACAAGTGTTCATCCTTCATAATGGGATTTCTAAATATATAGATATTATATTACAAAGTATTTTTATGGGTATTTTTTCTTTGATTATTCCCTATCTCTTTAGGTGGATTCATGGGTTTCTAAACTCATATCTTGGAAAGTAAATACTATTCAAATATATTGACATATGTCCCTATAGGTACACACACAAAATGGTTTTCAAGAATATTCCATAATTGATTGAACATGTATATCAAACATGGTTGGCCCTACCATGGGGTCTGATGGTTTTCCATTACTATATGACCATTAATAAATAAATATATTCGTTATTATTCATGTAAAAAAAAATACTTTTTTCGAATTTATTTGTTAAATGTATTTACATATTATAATTTAAATATGAAAAATAATATTATTTAATAAAATATTATTTTAATATTCATGGTTCATTTAATATTAGCGAGAATTACATGTCTAGTTAAATTTCCTAGTTTAATCACGTAATATATTTAATATATATAATAGGTAAGTGATAAAATTACAAATAATATTTTATCATGTAGTTAAGATCATCATTATTATTTATTTATTTCTTATTTAGTGGGAATTTGATTTCTAGGGTTCGGGGAATCGTTTCAGGTATTTTGGCACTAACAATTTATCAGTAGGAGAGAGGCTCATTACTGTGCACTTTTTATGCCAATAAAGTGAGAGACTCTCTCTCCTCCACCCTTCTATATTGAGAGAGAGTATTTCATTAAACTAATAGTCAATGGATTTTTCACCTATTAAAGGTAAGATATCATGATGATCTTCATAATGTTTAATTAATTATTGTAGCTCAATTCTAGCACCCATAATTTGATGAAAAACTACTATGCAGATTCTTGGATCATGTGTAGATGATCATGAGGATTTTGGATTTGGTTTTGTTATGTAACGGTCATATTTGATGATTTTAAATTAATATTTATCCAGTTTAGAACAAGGTTGATGTTCAATTTATTTTTGTTTATCAGTTTAAATACCACAACATACTTAGGACCTTACTGGGGCTCAGATTTCTGTATGCGACAAGTTTCATCATCCTAGAAAAGATTTTTATTCTATTTTTTTGCCCACTATCTTACACTATTATCCCATGTAACATCATTTATGAGAGTAAAAATATTCATTAAAATCAAACACAATGTATGTCATGAGATTAGGATGGATTACTGGTAGAATTGGGTTCAAATATTGAACAAAGTTGATTGTATAAATAATTTTTACAACACCGTAATCTATCATGACATCAATGGGTATGTTTATAATAAAAAATACATCAATAATCTTTTATAAATGAATGATAGTAAATGAATTTTTCTAATATAAATTATAGTAATGATTGACTATAAAAAATAGGATCTTCACCTACTTTCCATAATTCCATTAAGTAGTAGCTCGCTTCTAATGGGTTGATGATGTCCAACAAGGAAGTATTAAATCTTCTTTATACCCCACCAATTAGTTGGTGAGATCCACCATGTCACCATTAGGATTTTAGTGGAAACAGTTGTTCATTCTGGTGTCATTGGTTGGAAAGTGCCACACCATCTAGCAACCATTATTTACATATTATATGCCCTTCAAAAAATCAATTCCAATATCCACTTGCACCATTCCCTTAATATATTTAAAACCAATAAGTAAATATTAAAAAGTGGGTATAAAATATATTAATTGAAATTATTTGAACACAAAATCTTGTTTTGGTCATTGAATCTTTTCTTAGAGGAGGAGTTAAAATAGTCTACCAATTTTTTATGATGACAAACACTTCAGATAAAAAACCAGAAGATATTGACATATTACAATATTTTTTAATTAAACATGGCAATGTATTTTAAAATATAATTTGAATTTTTAATAATGAAATTTAAACATGATGTCAATACAAATTTCAATACATAAAATATATTGAAAACATTCAATAACAAATAGGATTGAAAATATTTTAAAAAAGTAATTCATTTAATGAATTTATATATATTGTGACAATTGTTTTTGAAAATATAAAGTTTCTCATAAATTTATCCCTTTTTTTCTTGTAAACAATAAACAGAAATATTCTTATATAAACAGAGTTCATTATAAAGTGATTTAATAAAAATAAGAGAAAATGGATTTTTACATTGAAAAATAATGAATTTAAAATTTAAAATATTATAACATTTAACAATAATAAATTGTAAAATAAATTATTCATTATTTGTAATAAAAGTATGAAACACTTTCTTTTAATCATTAAAAAATTATTATCTTTTAAGGACATGAAATATTTTCAATAATTTGAAAATTTTATCAAAATTTACCTTCTCTGAGAAAATAAGAGAATATTGTATAATATATTGGGTCTAAATCAATTAATGAATTAAATTAAAGAGTTATGTTAATAACCATTAAAAATATAGTTTAAAAAAGAAATAAATTTCAAAATTGTTAATTGAATGTATTCATGTTCAAGAGATAAAGAATACAAATTTAACAGATTAAATCTTACATAATGTTAAAAATAATTATGTATTTGAAAACTAAATTTTTGTAAGATATTTTGACATAAATTAATTATATAAAATATTTTGAAATAATTTAATGATTTAACATATTTTTGATTATTTTTCATATTTAATATTTGTTTAAATAAATTAAAGATATATGTTTTTTTAAATAAATTCATGAGATAAAAGGTTTTGATGTAAGTTTATGAGATAACATATTTTTAAATAAAATAAAAACTAAATATATTTTGAAATAAATTCAATATCTAAAATGTTTTATAAAAAATTAGGATTTAAGATATTTTAAACTAAATTAATGAAATGTTTTTTAAATTAAATTATAGAGTTATTGGTATTTGAAATAAATTCTAGATATTAATTTTTTTGAATAAATTCAATATATTATTTTAAATGTTATGAGAATAATCCAAATCATGTCATATATGGTTGTATTACTATGTGTGGGGTAATATCCCACTACTCATGAATGAGGTGAAGATCAGGTTAAAACATAACTATCCTTTTTTAAGGTTAATACCTCTAGGTGCATCTACATAAAATCAGTATCAATAATTTTGTATTGAGACATAGAGATTTTTTCTAGGGCATGACCACTTACAATCCATTAAAAAATTGATTATTAAAAAATAATATGTATATATATATATATTAAATTTAAATTAAAATATTCATTTATTTAAATAAAAATACATTCTAGATTACAAGAAAATTAATAAAATTGTTTTATATAGGGTTAAACAGATGAGAGATTTTATATAGGATAAAATAAATAAGAAAACCAAATAAATGATTTCAAATAGAATTTTTATACATTATAATGAAATTACAAGATATAATGAGAAGGATTTGAAGGTGAAATTACAAAATTTTCATAAGTTATTGAAATTATTCAAAAAAAGAAAACTAATCATAACATGGATTTGATTAATATGAAAAATCAAACCTTTTGAAAAATAAATCATGTGTTATATTCCATTATCCTTATTTGGAGAAACCAAAAAATCATTTCGTAACTGTAAAAAAAACTCCTAAAAATTTGTTAGAAGGATAAATCATATAGAATGAAAATAATTTTACTAATAATCTTAATTAAAATTTTAGGAAAGGATTTTACCTAAAATAAGGGTCATAAAATATTTAAAACATTATATCCACATATAATTCATCCAATATGATGTTCCCCCTTATATAAAGAATCATATTTAGGGTCAAAGCGAGTTATACAATATGGCCACTAATAATGGTTTAGATTTATAATAATATAATTAATTAATAACATGTAGAGGAATGATAAATAAGATTACGAAGAAACATATATTTCAAAAAAAAGTGTTTTTAAGCCATGAATAATTATTCCCCTAGGATAATGACTTGAGGATGTCCCAACTCCACTATATAGATTGTGAGATAAACGTATAGAAAAAATTTAAAATAATAACTATAACTATACATAATAGAATATTAAAGATGAAAATTTAATCAATAAATAAAGATAAAATTTAAAATTAAAATTCATTATTATGATATTTAAAACCATTAAAATAATTATTGAAAACTGAAAGATGAAACTATATTTTGTAATCCTCTGAAAATGTATTTTTATATTTCATTAAAAAAAATAGAAATTAGAATACATATTCAAAAGAAATGAAATGTGGAATATATTTCTTTCCATAATAAAATTTATCGACATAATAGATATTCACCCAACTCCACCTTAAAAACATTACAATGTTGATAAGTGAGAAGTTCCGGGTGATAAATACAAGAAATATGTTTAACCATACATTAAATATAAACAAACTCTTTCTAATGAAGGTATAATTTGAAAACCCAATTGTACGAATTCCAATAATCTCAATCCTTCAGAAAAACTTATATTAGTTACAACACATTTGAATCAATGACCCACAATCGAAGTAAAAAAGTAATCCCATGGAATTTTCTCTTAAGCTAATTTTCCAAAAAAATAAAATTCTTTATCTAATTATATTCTTATTTAGAATTGAATTATACTAATATGAGATAAAATATATTTTGGTATTTATATTTTTTTAATATAATATATTCCAAAATTAGTCAAAAAAAATAAAAGTGAGTGTACAGATTTAGGCATACCATAATTATCATTTTTTAAAATCATGGTAATAAATAATATTATTGGAATTTATAAAATAATATCTAGATATATCACGTGAACAAAATTTTATAAATATTTTAGTTTTTTTTGTACTTGGTTAATTTAAAAAAACCAAATATATTGTTTACATGTCATTTAGAACCTATAAGCTTATTTAAACTTGGTTCACCATGGGGGAATTTTGAAAAAGAACAATTGAGATCCTTAATGGTAAATTTTTAATTTTGAAAATAATTTATTTAATTTGAAAGATAAATTTCCTTTTTCAATTTAATGTGAATTTATTTATAAAAAACTTGATTATATTTAATTTTGTAGTATTTTAATAATTTGGTATATTCTAAAGAAATATCCATGTCATGATCTCTATAATATTGGTGGTAATTAAGATTAAATGGGTAAAAGAACAAAAATAGGACCTAAAAATAATGTTGGGAGAAAAAACCCCATACCATACCTTAATTTCATACAAAGTGATATGGAATTATTATCACATGAGTTGAAATAGGAGAGCGAATCATCACATATAATCATTGTATAAACATTTTGGATTTATTTCCATTATTCTGTTTAGTATTAATCATTTTATGTATGTTGAACTATGGTTTGAAGTATCGATTTTTGTATCAATGATTATATATTACCATGGGTTCCTACTAATCATTCAATATTTTTTATTTTGGAAGGATTTTTTTCCTTCTCATGTATTTTTTCAATTTTATGGATGGATGTTCATTTTTAATGCTTATAAACAATTCATCATTTATTTCTTTAAATTTAGTTGTATTCATAATTAACTTGAACCCATTATCTTTTTATTGTATTTTCATATCATGGTTATCTCATTAGACGGGAGATATCCAAAACAGTCCTCATCCTCCGTTTCTTAATAACTTTATTGTCATGGATTGCTTTTCACATAGGATGCCATATACATGGAAAGGTGAAAATTACATTCTTCATAATATTTTTATATAAAATGTATCACGGAGATATGTTTCTTCCAATGCATATGGTATTAAATCAAGTACACATCTATGTAATTTATTTATTACGATGAAAAATAAAACTGTCACGAACCAGCCCGAGTCAACCTGAACCGGTCAACCGAGATGGTCCGCGGAAAGTCCTGAGGGGCGTTCCTGATCCCCCCCCCCCCGGGATGGAAACTAATGTCGGGCATCAAGATTTAATCGTTGGGAGTGATTTGAACCCAAAAAAACCTGGATCCGTAAAAGAAAACAAACAAAACAAAACAGATAAACACTAACAGCAGAAAGAAAAGCTACACAACCAAACGTACCTCCCTAAGACACCACAGGTCACCACCCATCTGAAGACCTCCATTGCTCCAACAATGAGAAACCAATCTAGAACAACCTGAACTAGGGGAGACCTACAACTGAAATGGTAAAGTAGGCACGAGCATCGATATGATCAATAGGCATACCGAGAGTAATCAACGCCCTATGCCCATATCTTTAAAAATAAAACTAGTGTTGCTAGTTTGAAAATAAGGCTTATTAAAATAATGTTATGAAAAATTTCAAATTCAAGTAACAAGATTTCACTTTTAAGGAAAAAAATTCACTTCAAATACATTTTCATGGAAAAACTCATACTTATGTTGAAATTTCAAATTGAATGGAAAAAAATATTTCAATGTATGGTTTTTCAAAAAAGAGGGAAACATGCATTAAACACCTGAAAATAAGAATCACTCCACAAACACCAAATCATTTGTAAGCACCATGGTCAAAACTCCCAAGGATCATCTAGCTCATATGGGGCCCTAGAACCTTGCGTCTCGGTGTAAGAGAAACCATAAGAAATATCCATTCTCATGCATGAGCCACTAGTAGGAGAATCATCCATAACCTAGTGGACCCCAACATCATCATGGTTTAGTTAGTGTTGTAAGCGTCAATCTAGCTAAGTGAAACTGGGACGGAGCCACTCCTGTATCACTAGAACTCTAGTCTAGTCAGCCCACCTAGATACCCTAGGTTTCCAAGGTGCCCTTTTTCAAATGGTGGTGAGGTTTTATCAAAAGAACAAAAATGAACATAACACCATCTTTATCCAAAAATCACTCAATCTCTCACCACTGTTCTCCCTCCTTAATCACATTCCCCTTTTTTATACCACACAACACATCTCACGAATCACACACTTACACTTGTATCACATTTCTTAAATTAAAGAGAATGTCTCAAGTGGGGTTTTCCATTTTAGAAAACCAATTCCAAAGTGCCGAACGAGCCTCATCACTTTACAAGGAAAATTCATCATTTTAGAAAACAAAAAGTCACTATATATTTAAAACAACATTAAAAACACACTTAAAATGAATTAATCCTTTTAAAGGTCACACATCATTTGGAAATACTCAGTTCCTATTCAAAACACCACGGAACCTCTTTTTAAGAACCAAAAGCATATAAATGTATGTATATAAATTTATATATATGTTTTTTTATAGTACAAATACATTTCATATAAAAAACCAAGGAAACATTTTTTGAGAACATCAAGAAATAATAGAAATTCTAATTGAAGACCAAGGCATAGTGAACCTACCTCAAATTGCAGACTGAACACGGTGACGTGACACGCCACGCACGGGCACGCAAGCACCCGTAAGCTGATAGAAGTGGTATCACAGACTTCTCAACCTACACACCGCATCAATCACAAAAACAATAAAAAACACACAAACAATAATTTAAAATAATCCAAACAAGTGAAAATCACGTAACCCACCTAACGCTCGCTTAGGAGAAACAGAACGGACCCAAACCACTCGCTTACGGAAGCGGTGTTCATCGCGCACCCACTTTCGAAAAAGGTGCGTGGTGACCGGGGCCACGATGGCTGGTCAGGGGGGAGGTGTTTCGGACGGCGCGGTGGCGCAGCGAAAGGCTGGCGGGTCGGAGTGGTTCAAAGGGGGTGCGACGAGTAGGATCGTCTGGGTGTGGGGCGGCCAGAAGCAGGCTGGAAAGAGATGGGGGCTCATCGGAGGTGCTGGACGGCGAGGTGGAAATGCCGGAGGGAGCGGGCTGGGCGGTGGGGTCACCGGAGCCGTCGGGCAGTGTGGCGGGGTCACCGGAACAGGAGGGCGGCGCGGCGTGGCACTAGAGGGGCAGGGCGGCATGACTGTGTTCTGGGGGGGAGCGAGGCCAGGTGCGGGAGTGGCAGGGTAGGGCACGGTGGCCGGAGTGCCAGGGTGCGCGATGAGGAAAGCTGGGTGCCGCATGGAGCATGGCACGCGGTCGGGGCGTCGAGGTGGAGAGAGGCTAGAGGGGAGGGGAATCATGGGGGCAGCGCGCAAAATGTAGGGGAAGGGGGGAGGCTCCACATGAGGGGGGTGGATTTAGGGTTACAAATATATATATATATATATATAATAGTAATAATAATAATAATAATAACAATAATAAAAATACTCTAATAATAATAATAAAAACAATAACGATAATAATAATAATAATAATAATATTTATAATAATAATTATAATAATACAATACAAATAACAATAATAAAAAAATAATGGGAAATTTACCGATACCTGGGCTCACCGCGCAGTGTCCACCAACTGCTCGGTGACCGCGCACGGGTCCGAAACCCAGTGAAGGCTCTAAATGAAAACTATTTTAACCCGAGGCTCTGCACGGACCTCGGAACTAAGAAAAAATAAAATAAAAATTAAAACAAATTATAGAATGGGTGGGTGTGACAATTCTCCCCACCATATGCACTTTCTACCCCCAAAAAGTCACCCAAATGAATGATAAACGAAACATGAATCAATGCGCAGTTGAAAAATGAATAAAACCAAAATCCAAGAGAATAGGAGAACACGAGACGGTTCTCCCCACCACAAGAACTCAACTAGTGTGTAAAATTAACACTCAACCATTCTACCCTGGGAGGGGGGGGGGGTGGTGCGGGAACTCCCATCCGAACCAAGCTAACATCCATAACATGAGAGAAATAGCTCCATTAATACTTATAACTTTGGACCTATACCATAAACCTCGAACACTAGGGAAAAAGAAAACTCTGAGAAGACTTAACCCACGAGGTAAAAACAAGAATTCTCACAACATTGTTTCTCCCAAACACACTAATATCTCCTAACGAACACAGTCAAACCAAGATCAACTCACAGAAGATTCAAACACAACTTTAAGAAAAATGCATGATCCAAAACACCATAATCATACACATGAGACAGTTTGGATTACAAATGAACATACTCATCCCAACTTCACAACAACACAATGAACCTACTACAGTGCCAAAACATTAATATTGGAAGAACAAGAACAGAATGACCTTTAATGATTTGTTTCCAACACCGAACACAAAACCCAAACAAAGGATTCACACCCTCATGACCTCTTGACTATGGGTGAGTTTCACCCCTTGACATGTGGATGGGGATCTAATGGTTGAAGCATCTCCTGCCTCACAGTCAGGCACTGAATTTCTCCGATCACAGAATCCTCTTCAAGCGACACTTCCTGCACAACTTCTCTAGATGATCTAGAAAACTGCAATGATGACACCTCATTGAAGGGGTGTGACATGAAAACCTTGTATATCCTAAATGTCCATACATATGGTACACCATTAGATGGTCTGACGAACTGAAATTCATAGCCACTGTAGATGACTCATTGGGAACAGATCCATCTGACACACACTGCTCGTCAGATGGGAGACCTTCACGAGAAACTGGATACGGTGGATTGCCAACCGTCTACGCTCCGGAGACCAACTCAGCTAAAACATCTCATGCACCAGCTTCTCAAAAGTGATGCTTCAAGAAAGGGAAGATTTACTCTTTGATCTCCGGGAAAAGTCCCCTGATATAGAGGGAAGTCTTCATTCATTCTTGTGACGCTATCTCCCGATAAAAGCACACAAGCTCCTTGGAATGGTCAACGTATGCCCTCACCACTCGTTGGCAATGTTGAATATGAACGAACTCTTCCATGTTCATCATCTTCACTTATTCAAGTATAAACAATCCGACGAGGACAAATTTAAGGAAAACCTACGTTATCCCAACTTGCAGTGATGGAAGGGAGAACAGCTCCTACTCGTCCAGAGGTGGACCTTCGAATAGACCCAAAACAGCATGCACTCAAACAGATTCGGGAGTTCCCAATACTTAGAAGATGTTCTCGACCTCTTCAAATCACTCCACTATCTCTAATAGATCCTGATCACCATAAAGGACAGTCAACTTCAAATAAGGACCAAAAACTGGGCATGACTCATCAAAACTCTGGGAACCTTTCTGGGCGATATTTCTGAACAACATGTAAAAAAACAATCTGAAACTGATATCAATCCAAACAACATCAATAAAACACCCTCATCCATCAATAACCAGCACAAATCCAAAAAAAAAAACACCACCCTAAATAAAATCCCATTTTTAAAATCCCCTTTTCATTTTAGTTTTCAAAACCACCTTCCAAATACCAATCCACTATCAAACCAAAATCACATTCCAAAACCATTTCCCCTTTAAAAAAACCAATTCAGAAAACAAGGTCAAACATTTTATTTCAAATACACACCCAGGTAATCCCATGAACCATTTCACGTGACTTAATCCACTTTCCATTCATATGTTCACCAACACACACTTCCCATGCATTCTCACACATGTGAAAATGTTCATAAAGAAATCCTGAGGTTTCACCAAAAACAATTTTCGACCAAAACCATGAAAACAACGGATATAAAAATCAAGAGATTTCAGTTTTTAAAACCATTTCATACATTCAAAGTCCTTTAAAAGAAATCATTACCATTTTAAAAACCCTTTTTCATTTCCAAAAAATTCACCTACACCATCCAGAATGAAAACAACACTCAAATTGAATCAAACACCAGAGTGATGGACTAGTAGTCACGCCTTACTTGGAGACATGGTAGTGGGACATGTCCCATGTATGTGTCGACCACTAGAGGGAATTAAATCCATGTACTTGGACTCCACATGGGTCACCACTCAATGTTATATCATGTTGTAACATCGCCCTGCCTCCGTTGTCATTCCTCAATTCAAAACAAACCTGGATGAGACAAAGACTCAATTCTCGGTATACCCCTGGCGACTCAAGGTGCAGAATGGGAGAGAGTTCATGACATCCTCCCCGTACCTACCTCTATAGTCATGAAAATCCTAATACCCACCTACTGGAAAACCCAAATAAAAAGGGCCTACTCTGATTCCATTTTGTCACGAGCCATCTCGGGTCAACCCTGAACTGATCACCCGAGCCGGTCCGCGGAATGTCCTGAGGGGCGTTCCCGATCCCCCCGGGATAGAAACTAGTGTCGAGCATCAGGATTTAACCATTGGGAATGATTTCAGCCCAAATAAAACCTGGATTAGTAAAAGAAAACAATCTAAACAAAATATATAAATACTAAAATCATAAATAAAAGCTATAGAACCAAACGTACCTCCTCGAGACCCCACGGGTCACCACCCATCAGAAGACCAACATTGCTCCAACATTGAGCAACCAAACCAAAACATCCTGAACCAGGGGAGACCATCAATTGAAATGGTAAAGTAGGCATGGGCACCGATATACTAAGTTGGAAATCCAAGAGTAATCAACGACCTATGCTCATATCTTTAAAAAGAATACCAGTCGTGCTAATTTGAAAATAAGGTTTATTAAAATATTGTTTTCACGTTTTACAAATTCAAGTAACAAGAATTCAATTTTAAGGAAAACATTTCACTTCAAATACATTTTAAAGGAAAAATAAAAAATTATGTTAACATTTCAAATTGAAAGGAAAACAATCTATTTCAAAGTATTGTTTTTCACAAAAGAGGGAAACATGCATTAAACACCTGAAAAGAAGAATCACTCGAAAAACACCAAAACATTTGTAAGCACCATGGTCAAAACTCCTAAGGTTCATCTAGCACATGTGGGGCCCTAGAACCTCGCGTCTCTGTGTAAGAGTAACCATAACAAATATCAATTCTCATGCACGATCCAATAGTAAGACAATCATCCATAACCTAGTGGTTCCACAACAGCATCAATGTTTAGATAGTGTTGTAAGCATCAATCCAACTAAGTGAAACTGGGTCGGATCCACTCATGTATCACTAACATGCTAGTCTAGTCCTCCCGCCTAGATACCTCATGTTTCCCTTGTGCCCTTTTTCAAATAGTGTTGAGGTTTTATCAAAAGAACAAAAATGAAAATAACACCTTCTTTATCCAAAACTCACTCAATCTCTCACCACTATTCTCCCTCCTTAAGCACATTCCCCCTTTTTATACCACACTACACATCTCACGAATCACACACTAACACTTTCATCACATTTCTTAAATTGAAGGTAATGTCTCAAATGGGGTTTACTATTTTAGAAATCCAATTCCAAAGTTCCAAACAGGCCTCATCAATTTACAAGGAAAATTCATCATTTTAGAAAACATAAAATCACTATATATTTAAAACAACATTAAAACCACAGATACTATGATGTAATAATTTTAATGGTCACACATCTTATGGAAATACTCAATTCTTGTTCAAAACACCAAGGAACCACTTTTTAAGAAACACAATCATATATATGTATATATATATATATATATATATATAGTACATATGAATTTCATATAAAAAACCACAGAAATATTTTTTGAGAACATCAAGAAATAATGGAAATTTTAATTAAAGACCAAGGCATAGGGAACCTAAATCAACTCACAGACTGAACACGGTGATGTGAAACGCCACACACGGAAACACAAGAACCCGCAAGATGCTAGCAGCGGAATCATAGACTTCTCTGACAACACACGACTACAACCACAAAAACAATCAAAAACACACAAACAACAATTTAAAATAATCCAAACAAGTGAAAATATCTTAACCCCCCTAACACTCACGCAGGTGAAACAGAACAGACCCAAACCACTCTCTTATGACAGTGGGGTTCATCGGGCGCCCACTTTAGAACAAGGCACACGGTGACCGGGGTCACAACGACTGGTCGGGGGGGGGGATGGTGCAGCAATGCTACGAAAGGCCGGAGGGTCGGAGCGGCTCAAGGGGGGTGCGACGAGCGGGGTTAGTTGGGTGCGGGGCAGCCAGAAGCAAGCTGGCCAGAGGCGGGGGCTCGCCAGAGGTGATGGTTGGCGAGGCGGAAATTTCTGAGGGAGCGGGCTAGGAGACGTGGTCGCAGGAGCAGCAGGGAGGCATGGCGAGGTCTCTGAAGTAGGAGGGCAGTACGGTGAGGCGCTGAAGGGGTAGGGCGGCGCGGCCAGGTGTCGGGGCGGACTGAGGCCTGGTGCGGGAGCGACATGGTAGGGTGCTGAGGCTGGAGCGCCGAGGTGCAGGACGAGGGGAGTTGAGTGCCGGAGGAAGAAGGGTGTGTGGCCGGGCGCCGAGGCGGATAGAGGCCGGAGGGGAGGGGAATCGTGGGGGGGGGGGGGGGCGCAGAAGGTTGGGGAAGGGTGGGAGGCTCTATATGAGGTGGGGGGGGGGTAGATTTAGGGTTATATATATATAAATATATATAATAATAATAGTAATAATAATAAAAATAATAATAATAATAATGATATAAAGAAAAAGAATAATAATAATAATAATAACTCTAATAATTATAATAATAATTATAATAAAAAAATTACAAAAAAAGGGCAATTGCAAGACACATAGGCTCACCACGCAGTGTCCTCCAACTGCGCGGTGACCACGCACGTGTCCGAAACCCAGTAAAGGCTCTAGCCGACAAAAATGTCAACGAGGGGCTCGACTCAGACCTCAGAACTAAGAAAAAATAAAATAAAAATGATAACAAATTAAAAAAAGGGAAAGGTGTGACAAAAACACTAAAATTAAATTATTAATTTATAAATTCTAGTTTATTTTAATTTATTTGTTCATTTCGAGTAACATAAATAAATATTTAAATTTCATGGGTAGTTTTACTACTAATTAAATTCATTTATATCTAAACTAATGTGATGAGTATTAATGGATTTTCAATTAATCTCTAAAGTGAAAATATCATTACTATTAAATTTCTCTTCTAATTCTTAACTAATGTCATTTCCATTAAAATGTATATTCCAAACAACATATCAAATTATTATTATAAAATTATACATGTGAGTTTATCAATAACTGTTGTCTTCTTTATCATTGAAATGGGTTGGACCCATTCAGTGTCCTTTAAGATAACATTAGTTTTGAAATGTAAAGTCCATTTTTTAAAAATTATTATTTATAATCATTTGTTATTTAAAAAATAACATCCTTAAAAATAAGTTAGGAACAAAATTTCCAATACAAGGTCTATACAAATTTTCCAAAACATGTATAATCAATTTTCGAAAACAAGAGCAAGAATTTTTATGAAATAAACATATTTTTTTTTAAATTCGGTCGCCTCTTTTACCAATATTATTATAGAGTATTATGGAATGATGGGGTGAATATATTTTTAAAAACTAAATAAAATATTTATTAAAATATATAATTGAGAATTATATAAATTGTTCAATGTAAGAAGAAACAAATTGAAGATATAACTATAATACAACAGAAAAAACATATTGTAAAAATATATTAATAAATCAATAGTATGATATATATATTTTAAAATTTTAATATATTGATATGATAAATTATTAATTGATTAACTAAATTATAGATATTAATAAATAAATCCAGCATATGTTATATAAAATGAAAGGAACACAATTTTTAATAAGATTATCAACAACCCAATCATGTTTCTTATTCCTCAAAAACCCAATTTATATAGGGTTTATAATTTAATATAAATTGTTATTAGTGGATTGAAATAAACTAACAATATAGTAGAACAATTATTTCAATAATATAAAAGAACAAAACTGAAGGACACTTGGTTTCAATTGTCAAATGAAATCCTATATGAAAAAAATAAGAAACGTTTTTTCAAGAATAAAATCTTTGATGTACATAAACATAATTATTGAAATAAATGAAAATTAAACAAGAGAGAGAATAATGGGAATATATTAGATAAAAATAGGATTTAACACTATGAACAAAGTATTTCTCAAAATAATGATGGAGTACTAAGTGAATTGAACATGAATATTTATTATAGTTGATTTTATAGATAATTAAATCATAAAAATAAAATTTCATTGATCTAAGGTAAATATTTATTGGATCTAAGGATTCCATGAATCTTATACAACTAAATTGGTTAAAATAAGTCGAATGAAAATAATTCATGATATGGTTGACTATAAGAAATGAATCTATTGGCCATATACCCTGATGTGATGAGGTAACCAATAACTTTCACTAGGTAGATAGTGTGATTCTTAGAAGAATTTAATTTTTTCTAGAGTCTATTGGGTGTTTATTGAGAATTAAACAGTAGTGATTGGGATTTATATTGATATTATGGTTTTCTATAGTGTTACTATAAAGTTAGTGAAACTACATGGTATACATGATAGTAACATGCTATATGGTCTTCATAAAAATCCTTCAAATATCATCTTACATTTGTCCTTTGGATGATTTAAACCCATTATAAATGCTCATACAAGAGAGTATAAATTACATGGAATGTTTTTTGAGAACTAAAACTTCTTTTGGGGATGTTAAAATATATCATATAGTGTTTTTTCAAACACATTATAATCCAGGGAATCAAAATATAAGAAAGGGATGAGCTCAATTGTTGAGTAAGGGAAACATATCAATATTCCATCAATGGAAAGATAAAAATTATATTATAAAAAATTATATGGGTACAAATATATTATTAAATGGAACACCGAATAATAATAATTTTCTATAATTTATGATAGATGTAAATATAATGTCAAATAAACATATATATATCATAAAAAATGAGTGCATAATCAGGATATAATACAAGCGAGACATAGAGAATAATGATATGAATATAGAATGAAAATGTTACATAAAATAAAAACATTTCATAACAAATTACATTCTACCAAATATAATAATTGGTATTCATAACTTTTTATAGTAACTACTCACATCCACGCCTTCTTGAGTCAATACTCTCCATCATGCTTGGTGGGAAAACAAAATTTCTCCCAAAACACTTCTATCAGGAGTTACAAAATATTAACCAATTCACTGGATAGTGTTATAATCACCAAAACATTAAGGATTAATAAATATGTGTTCAACATGAAATAAATAATTCATTATATGATGAAAAACCCATGTAAACAAGATTGATTTCATATACTTTTCAAATGAAATCATATAAATAAATCATTCATAACTACATCAATATTCATAACACGATAGAACCATGAATAACTTTGGTTAGCGGAAGATATTTAAAAAATTTATTTGTAAATAACCTTCAATAATGTTCACAAGGTATAATTTATTTTAACCATATAACAAATGATCTATGGTTTATTCAATTTCTTGACTAATCAATAAACTTATTAAATTATGCTTAATAACATAAAATTAAAATATGAATTTATAGAGTGTTCAATGTGAAAACACAATGGATGAAAAATCACATTTTAAAATAATAGAAGATTAGGAATGAAGAATTAGTAATTAAATTCCATGAGTATAATCCCTAAAAAAATATTATATTATATAGAGGGAAATTCAAGAAATTTTATTTCAATGGAAATAAATCATCTTTAGGTATAGAGGAATTTTTTTATTTTTTAATGTTTATGCAAAAGATGTTATAACCCATTTTCAATATAAAGTACTTATTTTTTTGAAAATTGTAATATTAAAAGAAAAAAAATTAATAATAGAGCCATGAAAATATATAAAGGTTATTTTTTTGAATATTGGTGCGGAAGATAAAAAAATTATTATGGATGGAAAATACTTTTAGTAATTTCAAATATATTTAATATAACCCATATTTTAATAAAGGATAATAACCCCCTTGGAAATACTAATAAAAGAATGTGATATTCAAATGATCTAAAACATAAATGGTGTTTAAAATATAATTTATAACGATGGAAGGAAAGAGAAAATATTTAAATATAGACTAAACCATTATTAATGAGTATTGTAGTTACTCCAAAAAATGGAATTCTTCTTGATTAATAAATCAATCAAGGTAAAATCATTGAGTTTAAAACTAATTTTTCAAGAGTTTAGAAGAGAAAACAACAAGGAGTGAAATATTAGGGTGGAAGGAAGAAAGTATAGATGAAATAATTTAATGAAAAGGAATTATAACTCAAGAAATAATATTATAGTTATCATATTCTGTTGTAGATTTAGTAAAAAAATAATCAAAATAGAAAATGGAATTATATCATAAAATATACTTAAAAATATCAATAATCGATATATATTTATCATAAATTGAATGAAATTTTCAATTGAATGTACCATATTAAATAAATATAGTGATAAATATCAAACATATATCATGGAATTCAAAATTGAGAAAGAGAACCCCTTACTTTATCATTATTTTTCAAACTGAAATCCCATAAAATGTAAAAAATGAGATTGATTTTTAAATCACATGTATTCAAATAATATTTCTGATCAAATAAATACATTTCCAATATAACCACTATAAAAATAAAGTAATTATTGATTATGAAAAATATCTCAATGAATAATAATCCAGATAAAAAAATTCCTTACCATTATTCCCACTAAACCGAAACACTCTTTAAAATCCAATATAATAAAATAACTATCATAATTTACTTATTTATCATCATTACTACCTATAAAAATTTATAAAATTCATTTGTTAAATTTTATAAAAAATATATTTCTCAGTAATATTTTATTTTAATATTCTACTGTAAGAAGATTAAATTGTTTATTTGTTACTAGTTTTGTGATGGAGCTGTCAATTATTATTTCTAGATTCAGAGTTGATCATTTAGAAAAAAATTATAGGTATTTCATATATTAAATATTATAATTTTTAACGATCTAATTATATTTCATAATTATTATGGTTATAAGTCTTGATGACAAAGTGAGTGCTGATCTTATTTTGGTAATTTTTAAGAAATGATTGGTGGAATTTTAATAATATGCTAAATATAAATATAAACATTATAAAAACATAAAACAAAATATATTTTCTTATTATGGAATCATAACACTACTATTATTGATTCTATATTCATCGATGATGAAAATAAATATCATAGTTCATATTGCTGGTTAAATTGACCTAAAGATGAACAAGCTTTAATTTATGGGCGATTATGGTGAATAATGTTATTACAATGGTATAATATCATTATTATAAAATAATAATGATAATATATATTTATAAATTTAAAATGGTGGAAAATATTTTAATATATATTTTTAAATAAGAAATATTTAGAGAGAAAATGAAAGGTGACACATTCATGGAGGTAGTAGTTGACACACACACATAAGGGGGAATTCATTTATTGATCACATCGCTTTTGGATACAATAGTCCACACATGAATGAGGTGAAAATTTCATTTTTAGGATGGTTGTGATAAAGGTATAAAAGTTTTATTATAATAGAATGATAATATTTCATATTTTTCATAATATTAATGTTATTATAATTCAATGAATATAATATGTTTACGGGGTTAGAATAAGAAGTTATTTAAGAGGGATTGATTGAGAAATTTACCTCTTCTATCAGATGTTCACCCTTGGATAACATTATAATCCTCCATAGATTGGTCTTATCATATATATAATAGTAACAAGACATATAGAGAGAGTTTATGAGAGATTAGGGTAAAATGTTTCCTCATGATAATTCATTTGAATGGGTAATGAAATGTGGTTGATGTGATCACATTTTATAAGTGGTGAAAATAGAATCCTTGTAAACAACCATTAATTTTAAAAGAAATCCTAGACAATATTCATGGTTTAATGCTTCCAATAGTTGTAAATAATGTATTTTGTAGTGATAAAAGGTCATGAAATCCTTTATAATTTATTTTGACAAGTGTTTTAAAATATTTATAGTCTTTTATTGTTAGATTAGTTATGTTTCAGCATTTTGGGTTTTACCTTGGAGACTAGTATTTATCTAAGAAATTTAACTTTTTCTTATAAATATAATGTAAACCGTATTAAAATATCTTGATTTTATTCACCTAACATTAGGAAACATATATTTTATTTCAATTACTAAATAATAAATACATAGTAGTTTAATTAAAAATTTTAATACATAGAAATTTTTGTTGTTGAAAAAGTTAGTTCTCCTCATTAAGTGGTCTTAAATTTTTTTATTAATAATTAATAATTAAATTTTTGTTAATATATTTATATAAATGTTTAAAAATTGTATAAGAATTTTATTTGATAAAAGAATAATTTATTTTTTTATATGGGATATAACAAAACATTAATCCGAAATTTCATTGAAAATTAACATTTTCCCTCTATCATGGTAATTAACATTAATCTTATTAATCTTATTATTTTCCTTATTAATGAAATTGAACCTATTATAAAATATAATAATGTTTATTTAAAATATAAACTCCAATTTTTAGGTTTAAATTTCTATGAGTCATGAATTTCAATTTTAAATATTAATGAATGAAAATTGTTTTTATATTAAAATATCACATATGTGTCCAAAAAATTAAAAGTGAGTTTTAAAAATTCTATATATTATTTTTATAATGTTATATTTTCCAATATAAATTTATATTTTATAGGAATAAAATTTTAAAACATTTATGTTATTAATTTATTATTATAATTCCATAAAAGTGATGGTATTAGAAATTTTTTTTTTGAAAATTCACCTAAAAATATATTATTTTAGAGAAATATTAAAAATAAACTTATGATAAATTTGAAATTATAAATTAAAAAATTAGTTTATTTTACAAAACTAATATTATTTAATTTATAAATTTATCTTTTAAATGAAAATAAAATACAAGAATAAAATATTTTTATTGGAAAATTCCCTATAATAATTTAATTTTTCGTAATACTATATTACACTAATTTTTAATTTATTTTATTCTATTTATTTACTATTGATTTTATTGTTTTTTATTTTTATAATCATATTCATCTAATATGATTCTTCACATTTTAGTTTGGTGATTTATGTTGAGTAATAAATCTGTCATAATAGATTTTTTAATGAAATTATTTATAGTAAAATATTGGGGTGTTACATTCCTCCCCCACACCCTAAATAAATTTTAGACTCACATTTTTAATATTCACATACTAGTGAACATATATAAGAGTATCTAAAAGATATAAATTTTTAATGATATTTTTTATAGGGGTGTGTTAAGCATACTATCTCATGAGAGATTAAAAAGTTACATTTGTATCCCATTGTAGACATTTATTAATATTATTAACAATTTATTCCAAATATTCCTCCATAGATATTCCTTAAGAGCTTCTAAATATATTCCTTGCACTAATTTATTTTCATGATCATTATTATAACTAAATAATATAAAAAAATTATATTGATAACATCCCCTAAAATCATAGTAAGTATTAATATAAATATGAAAACTCAATCCTCATATATCTTATATAATGACACCTTCGTTTTAGCATATTATAATTTAATTTTAATAGTGAAATAATTGGATAAACCTATCACTCCTTCATTTTATCCTCGGTTTTCTATTGTCATATTAGGATATGGTTTTCTAAACAAACTCATAACTGAATTAAAATATATTTAAATCCTTTATAATGGTTATTTAAGAGAATAAGACTATGAATTGACAAAATAATATCACATGGGAGTGTCGATCTAGTAGTGTAGTCTTATTCAATTTCATCATTCCCCATGATAAGAAATATTTTATTCTCCACCTCTTATCTCAATGTGAATTCCCATAGGTGCATATATTCCATAGACACACCAACTTACCTAAATACAGAAAAATTTATTTTTTCTAGAAAAAAACATATAATAAATAAAATAAAAAAATACATATGTTATATGTTAGTTTCACTTATCCTTATATATTTCAATAAATTTACATTATCCAAATTCTCGAAAATAATAACACTAACCCTAAATAAATAATAAACCCTACACTAATACCAATACAGGCACCCCAAAACCGACACTCATAAGACCGTTTATGAAAATCATGTCTTTTAAAAATGTATTTAATAAAAATGTGAGATATTTAAAATAATCATATATATAATTATTATGATATTCATATCTAAAAAATTACATCTCCTAGTAATCTCCCAATCCAAATAAATTATGGTTTTTTTAGAACTAAATATATAAGAAATTTATTTTACAATACTCGTGAACATTTCTCTATAACGGAGCCATAGAAAAAATCCCTTATAGAATTTTGTTAGTTTATACACATCTTCACATCCTAGGTAATAGAAACATAAGAAAGGGGTGATGTAAAATTCACATTAATGAAAAACGTTCTACATGTCATGTAGGTTTATATCATAATAATATGGAAAAATATCATAAGATGATAAATATATTATAAATTGAAAATGAAACTATGTAAGAACACGAAGCTTTGGTTTTAGGTACGGATCTCTTTTATGGGCTTTTTAAGGAATGAAGGACAATCTGGAATTTCTCAGAGTACACGCCATGTACTTTTTGTGTACACTCCATGTACTCCTCTGCCGCTCGATGATGTGTGTTGGCCGTGTTCGGGCCACGCACACAGTGTGTAGGTGTGACGTGGAGGCCGATTTTGGTGGAGTACTAAAAAACCCACTACACGCCGTGTACTTTAAAAGTACACGCAGTGTACGTTTTCTATTTCATTAATCGACCTGGGGTCATGTCTAATGATCATTAACGTCTTATTCTCTGCCTAATTCCATCCAGAGCGTCCGAGGAGGCCGATTCTTCTCCGAGCCACCGATCTGTCACCGGTTGTCCGAATCGAACTTCACCGATTGAATAAGAATTGCATCGGTGAGTTATTGGTTCTTCTTTGGCATCGTTTCCTCATTCTTTCTCTCATGTGAGTTATTTTAGGTCGAACGTTTTAGTCGTTTTTGTATATCTACTCTTTTCTAGTCCTATTCATAGGCCAAGGTTCAAGTATATGGATCTTCGAGGATCGAGGTAGGTGGTTTGTTTCCCTACATTGAAGTTCATTGATTTTTTGTTGCAAAAGTGAAGGATAACCATGTATCGTGTATCCCGGGTTTAGGATTTTGATCCTATTATTTTAATTTTCCCAGATTTCTTGTTATCTTATGATTAAGTGTTGCTAATATATGCTTGGTTTCATGTTGAGGATCACCCCATGGGTGTTTTCTCCCCCAGTTTGGATGTTTATCACAGTATGGCACTGTTGCCTATGAGGAAAACCCTATTGAAATTTTTCGTTTACTTGTTTTCACTGATTTCATGTGTTGCCTGCTATTTTATTGCTTTTGATGAATGGTAGCTATTATCCAAGTAGTTGTTTAACTTACTTAGGGATTCTAACATTCGATTACACAGGACTATACTGCTCATGGCTGGGAGAACCTAGTACGGGAGATCAAAGAGTGAATAGATGATTAAGTGATTACCTAGAGAGTCTGTTGGTTCTGGTTTCATATGCAGGACCTACGGTAATAGGACTTTGTGCTTCCCAAGAGTGTTCTTAGTTTACCCACTCATCGAGACCATAAGAGGAATTAGATGTAAGTGCTTCCTCAAAGAGTCTATAGATATCGTTTCAAGACCATATGGGAATTGACGTGATAGCTTCCCAAAGTGTCTGTGCCTTGTTTAATGACTGGACTGTAGGGGTCTTCTAGTTTAAACCACCAATAGAGTCATTGTGAATTTTGATGGTTGGTTGTGATGAGTCCACCAAGCCAAAGAACAAGCTTGGGTTTTGTACTACATGTGTTTAGGTAGTCTTTTTAGATACCTTCTGTGTTACTTGCTTACCTTGGAATAAGAAATGTTTATGGGTTTCCCTGGTTGTGTAATTAATGGAATGTGAATGGTAATTGGTAAAATTGTTATTGGTGTACTTATTATCCTTTACATTTTATATATTACTCACTGATAGTAGGGAAAAATCATGTGGTGGTTGCCTACTAGGATTAGTCTCACACCCCTTTTGGGTCCTGCTTTTGGGCCGAAATAGATTATATGGTTGCAGGTGTAGGTAGGGATTGTGGTCCTTCTACCTCGGGTACTTGATTTCTTGTTGGAGCTGGAGAGCATGAGACTGGGCATTGGCTCACGATGCTACTAGATTTGCTATTTACATTTAGCACCTTGTATTTAGTTGTATTTTAGCACATTGTTTTGTTTACTACTTTCCATAGAGACATGAACCAATCAACATCATTATTATACCAGACAATGCTTCTACTTTTAGTTCAGTTGTTGTATGCTATTTACTCCTTCCGCTATTGATTATCTTAATTCTTCTGCTGCATAATTTACCAAATGAGGGCATAGTTTCCCCACTAACTCACCAAGTCCCTCACTACTAGTCGGTAGCCACTGTAGTTTGGGGAAACACGATTGAGGTTATGTGGCGAACCGAGTATGGGGCACCAGCTATGTGACTCCGGATCCGGGTCGTTACAAATTGGTATCAGAGGGGTTTTCTCCTTTTTTATTGCCTTACTGTTTTGTGACAATAGATTGGTATAGGTAGAAATGGGTGGTTGGGACATAACTATGACCGGGAGTAATCAACCTGTGTATAGGGAAAAGCTATATTACCTCGTAATTGCAATTTTCAGTTTCTTAAGTGTTACAATTTATTATATTTCACCGTTAGGTGTTACACATGTTTTCTGCTGTTACTGTTTATATTATTGTGGTTCTATTTTGTTGCAACTCGATGAGATGAGGGTGTTCCATCTCATGCATCATACAATAAATTAGTTGAAAATCACATGTTATGCATTTTACCATGCCATCTACGGTGCATTAGAATTTCATGGTATTGTGTTGGATGTCATGATAAATTATGCATGTTGTTGTGATAGTTATTGTGACGGATATACTTGCTACACTTTTTTACTTGATATATGCATTGTTATGATGTCATGATTTGATTCTCGGGGAGTATGGGCCCCCACGGATCAAAATTTGGCACATAGATGTTTGTTTTTCAGTGTTTCTAGCATTCTCTGTTGTTTCTAAGATACTTCCCAGAAAAACCCAGAATACACGGTGCATACTTTATAAATACATGCCATGTAGTTTGTAAACCGTGTTACTGGCTGTGTGAATAAAAGCACGGGGTGTCGGAGAGTCTTTGGGGACACACTGTGTACCTTATGTACATGCCGTGTGGTATTCAACCATTTACATGTCTGTGTCACTGACAACATGGGTCAGGAAAACACGTGTAGTACATGTCGTGTGCTATAATAACACGCTGTGTAGTTTTCTCCTAGGTACCCGACCGTGTCATGAACAACACGGGTCGGTGTTATCTTCTCCTACACATGCCGTGTTTGTTTGAAACATGCCTTGAATGGGGTTAGCCGTGTGGCCGGCCATGTAACCTGATACACGGGTCGCCGAGCCTATCTAGTACACACGGTGTGTTATAAGAACACACCGTGTAGTTTTCTTTTGGATACCCGACCATGTCACGAACAACATGGGTCAATGTGATCTATCCTTATACACATCATTTTTGTTTTTGACACTCCGTGTAGAAGTCAGCCGTGTAGCCGGCTATGTAACTGCTACAGGGGACACCGAAACCTATCTAGTACACACAGTGTCTTTAGTGCACATACCGTGTAATTTAGGATTTGGAGGACGGTGTATGTTAGCCGTGTAAAGAGACTCGGGTAGGGGAGTAGAATTAAAGTACATGCCGTGTTTAGGGACAACACGCCATGTAGTCTGGGATGTTACACGACTAGTGGTGGCGGATGTACACACCCATGTAAATGGCTTTAACAAACATGCTGTGTAGTTTAAATAAACGCCATGTAGTCTTGTTTGGAAAACTAAAGTGTTTCTCTCTCATGATCCCATTTTGTACTCTTCTGTTTTTTTTCTTGTTAATCCTAAATATGGAGTGTGCTTTTGACCTTTCAGGGCTATTTCACCAAGACATCCTACCGTTACATGCCAGGAACCATGCAGCAACCATACGCCTGATACGGCAGACCAGGGACTACCATTAGTTCGGCCGATAGTTCCGGACAGGGCCCCTGGAGTGATTCTAGACACTGGTGCCGATGCTCATTTCAGAGAGGGTTTCACGAGGTTTATGCAGACCTTCCATGGAGCTCATCATCATGCCCTGTCTATGGAAGAGCTGACGTGAGTCTTCCAGCAGTAGCTTCCTCCTAATTTCATAGTATATGGAGGACCTCTGGCTCCAGAGTCATGGCTAGAAACCCTTCCTTCCATATTCGAGCATCTGGAGACACCTCGAGATAGATGGGTGAATCTTGTGACTTACATGCTGTGAGATTCTGCCAAGAGAGGGTGGGATGTAGTCTCGTAGGTAGGGAACCAGGAGAATAAGTCTTGGGACGATCTCCAGTTAATGTTCTATGACTACTTCTATCTGGTGTCGCTGAGGGCCGACAGGGCCAGGGAGTTTATGAACCTGTAGTAGGGTACTCTTTCGGTTATGGAGTAATCCTCCCGATTTTCTATGTTACAACATTTCACTCCCATTCTGGGAAATGACGAGCTGTTTTTTGAAAGGAAGTTTGAGGAAGGCCTCAAACCAAGGATCAGATCACAGGTGAACGTATTCCAGTTGACTTCTATTACACTGATAGTCAAAAAGGCGCTGATCACCGAAAGAAATATGAGGGAGACTAGAGGCGTTGACTATGTCGGTTCAGTATCCATGGACGATTAATTTCATACTGATAGCAAGATACTCCACAGAGAGTCTACTCGAGGTGAAATGAGGAAGCGTGGTATTACTACTGTTAGACGGGATCTTCCTTCTTGCAACTAGGTAGTGTGATATCAGTGTGAGAAGTGTGGGCATAAAAAGCCTCAGTGCCCGAGAGATCCAGTGGAGTTTTGAGCCCATGGCAAGATGGGTCATCTTCATCGTTTTTGCAGGGTTCTTCTTCGAGTAGCTAGTGAAGGAGAATCAGTTTCTACTCCTTGTGCAAGAGAAGGATTACTAGTTCTGCAGCAGATGGGGGGCTGGAGTCCTTCAGGTCGTTCAGGCAAGGGTAGAGATCGCAGACACAGTAGTCAGGCTCATTGAGGATCAGCTCAGGGATATCAGGCTGCTACACAGGGTCATGGTACTGGCCAGACGTTTTTAGTAGAGAAGATTCTTCGGGAGTAGGATCATGGACCTTCCACAGTTTGAGGAATGATCCTAGTAGCCTCAGTTTTATCTTCTGAAATTTTTGATACTATAGCTTCTCGTAGATTTATTTCTATGCAAAATGTGGAGAGCCTTAGACTTACTATCATTACATCTGAGGATACTTTGGCCCTAGACACTCCTTTGGGACATAGAACTGCAAGTGTGCGTCAGTGCAAGGAGTTCCCCCTTGAGGTTGGTGGGTGTCACTTCTTGTGGGATCTTTATGTTGTTGAGATGATGGGTTATGATGTCATTCTCAGAATAGACTCGCTAGTTCCTTTCCAGGAATTTATCTATTGTTATCCCCGCTGGGTGAGTTTCACGTCACTAGGTGTCATGTCCATTCTTTACAAAGGGTAATGGGATGTCAATGAAAGTAGAGCTAGACCAGAGCATCATGGGTTGGGAAGTGATATAGCCCATATTTCAAGTTTATATATGGATGATTCGAGGACTTCTCAGATGGACTTCCCTTCAGAATTTGATCATTTTCCATATGTATTTCCAGAAGTCTTTTTAGGATTTCCTCAGGAGATTGAGGTAGACTTCTCTATTTAATTTGTGCTAGGAGCAGCACTGTTTTCCATACCTCCTTATAAGAAGGCTACGCCTGAGTTGCAAGAGCTCAAGAAGTAGTTGGAGGAGTCGCACGTGAAGGGTTTTATCGGACCCAGTACTTCCCTGTGGGGTTCTCCTGTATTGTTTACGAAGAAGTTGGATGGTACCTTATAGATTTGTGTAGACTATCGAAAGTTGAACCAGTTGATCGTCATGAACCGATATCCTTTGTCGAGGATTGATGATATCTTTGATCAGCTTAGAGGATCCAGGGTATTTCTAAAGATCGACTTGAGATCCAGCTATCATCAGTTGCAGATCAGAACATCTGATGTACCTATCATAGATTTTAGGAGAAGGTATTGTCTCTACGAGTATACAGTCATGTCGTTCGGTCTTACGAACGCGGTTATAGTATTCATGGCACTGATGAACCGAGTGTTCCACCTATACTTGGACTCCATTTTCATGGTCTTCATGGACGATATGTGGGTGTTCTCTCACACTCAACACGACCATTCCACACATCATGAGATTGTTCTGAGTACACTGAGAGAGCCTTGGCTATATGCTAAACTCTCGAAGTGCCTCTTTTGGATGGATGAGATTCCCTTCCCGGGCCATGTCACCTCAGAGACAAGAGTATCAATAGACCCAGAGAAGGTGAAATCAGTAGTTACATGGGCGCATCCAAAGAATGTGTTTGAGGTACGGAGTTTCTTCGGACTGGATGGTTACTACAATAAGTTTATACAAGATTTTCACGCTTAGAATCACCATGGATGGGCTTCACTAAGAAGGGTGTGAAGTACGTTTGGTTAGAAGCTTGCAACTCATCCTTACAAGATCTGAAGGGGAGATTGACTTCAACACCGATTCTAGTTCTGTCAGAGCTGGGAAAGAGTTATACACTTTTCTTTGATGCATCTGGCACTGGGCTTGGAGTAGTGCTTATGCAGGAAGATCATGTTGTTGCATACGGATCTCGCCAGTTGAGTCCACATGAGAAGAACTATCCTACGCAGAACCTGGATTTGGCTGTTGTTGTTCATGATTTACGTTGTTGGAGGCACTATCTCATGGGAGATCATTTTGTGGTATATACTAACCACAAGAACCTCAAATACATATTCACGCAGTGTGACTTGAATTAGAGACAACGGAGGTGGGTCGAGTACCTATATCCTTTCGACTTCGAGCTTGCTTATACGGATGGGAAAGGCAATGTTGTGGAAGATGCACTGAGTAGGAGGACTCAGTTACAGGTAGTTCAAGAGTCTACCAGTGAGTTGCAGCTTATGGATTTGTTCTCTGAGATTCATTTGGTGGTGCACGACAAACAGGGTCAGACGGTTTTTTCTTTCTAGGTGTTACCTCTACAATTTTAGATCGAGTTTGTAAAAGGCATCTATCAATACCTGAGGGCCTAGTCCTATGGGAGGGTGTGTCAGATGGAGACTATACTCTAGGGTGGAAAATGGGTGATGATGAGGTGCTACGTTTTCATGGCCATGTATGGGTTTCAGAAGACATACATGAGGAGCTAATGTGAGAGTTTCATGCTTCATCTTGGGCAGTTCTTCCTAGTATCACCAAGATGTACCGAGACTTGCACCGTCATTATTGGTGGCCAGGTATGAAGAAGGTTGTGGCTGGTTTTGTTATGCGGTGTTCCACCTATAGTAGGTGAAGGCAGAGCATCAGTTACCAGTAGGGATTTTATAGAAGTTACCCATTCCTGAGTGTAAATGGAACGATGCCTCAATGGACTTCGTGATAGGTTTACCGAGATCTCCTCAAGGAAATGATGGGGTTTGGGGTTGTAATGGATAGGCTCATGAAGGTTGCACACTTCTTCCCAATCAAGGAAACCTTCAGTGCTGATGAGCTGGGATAGTTTTACATCTGATAGATTGTACATCTGCATGGATTTCCACACTCCATTGTTTGAGATTGGGATGCACGTTTTACTTCGTACTTCTGGCAGGGGCTGTAGAGGGCTTTGGGTACACAAGTACTTTTGAGTATAACATACTACCCCCAGACCGATGGCCAGTCTGATCTTACTATCCAGGTGCTTGAAGATATGCTCCGAGCATGCATTCTAAACTTTGGCCGTACTTGGGAGAAGCATATCCCTTTGATGGAGTTCTCCTAGAAAAACATTATTCATGAGACTATTCAGATGGCACCTTAAGAGGATTTTTACGGTAGGCCATGTCAATCACCCATATGTGGGATGGAGGCAGGAGAGGAAGGTTTTCGGTAACCTCGCCTTGTTCAGGAGACCTCAGAGCAGATAGAGTTGATTCGGAAGAGGATGGCTACAACACAGTCTCGTCAGAAATCTTATGATGATAAGCGGAGGCGACCATTGGAGTTCAAGGTCAGAGATCAGGTATTCCATTGCATTACCCCGAGTTTGGGACATAATAGGATTATGAGGTAGGGAAAGCTTTCAATGAGATACGTCGGGCCGTTTGAGGTTCTGGAGATAGTCAGGATGGTTGCTTACAGGTTGCAGTTACCTCAGAGGTACCAGGCAATGCACGATGTCTTTCACGTTTCTCAGCTTCGATGATATTTCTTAGACCCGTCTAATCTCTTTCAACCAGAGGAGGTTGAGTTGGAGATGGATGCATCTTTCAAGGAGTATCCTATCAAGATTTTTGATCTTAGTAAAAAAGTAATCTATGGCTAGTTTGTTCCTCTGGTACGGGTGCTATGGCAGCATAGGCGTATAAAGGACAAGACATGGGAGAGGGATGCTAATATGCTATCAAAGTGACGAGAGTTGTTCGAGGTTTCTTCATCTACGTCTTGTTAGGGAAATTCAAGAACAAATTTCTTTAATGGGGGGTGTTTCTAAGAACCCAGAGCATCAGTTTCAGGTACAGATCTGTTTTATGGGATTTTTAAAGAAAAATGGAGATTTGGGAAATTTTCTGAGTACACGTCGTGTACATTGTGAGTACACGCCGTGTATTCCTCGGTTGCTCGAACCCCTAATTTGGACGTGTCCGGGCCACACACACAATGTGTAGGGGTGACGTGGAGGCCAATTTTGGCGGAGTACGAAAAAACGCACTACATGGCATGTACTTTAAATGTACACGCCGTGTGCATTTTTTATTTCATTAATCGACCCGGGGACGCGCCTAATGATCATTAACGTCTTCTTCTCCACCTAGTTCCATCCAGAGAGTCCGAGGAGGCCGATTCTTCTCCGATCCACCAATCCGTCACTGGTTGTTCGAATCAATCTCCGTCGATTGTAGAAGAATCACAGCGGTGAGTTCTTGGTTCTTCTTTGGCATCGTTTCTTGATTCTTTCTCTCATGTGAGTTATCTGAGGTTGAACATTGTAGATTTTTTTGCATATCTACTCCATTCTAGGTGGATTCACGGGCCATGGTTTATGTATATCGATTTTCTAGGATCGAGGTAGGTGGTTTGTTTCCGTTCGTTGATGTTATTTGAGTTTTTGTAGCAAAAGTGCTGGATACCCACGTATCTGGTATCCCAGGTATAGGATTTTGATCCAATAATTTTATTTTCATGATATTTATTATTATCTTATGATTAATTGTTTCTAATATATGATTGGTTGCATGTTGAGGATCACCCCATAGATGTTTTATCCCCCGGTATGGCTGTTAATCCCAGTTTGGCACCGTTGCCTATGAGGCCAACCCTATTGAAATTGTTAGTTTACTTGTTATCAATGATTGTAGGTGTTGCCTACTATTTTATTGCTTTTGATGTATGGTAGCTATTATCCACGTAGTTTTTTATCTTAATAAGGGCTGCTAATAGTCGATTACGAACGACTGGACAACTCAGGGTTGTGATAACCTGGTGCAGGAGATCAAAGAGGGAATAGATGATTAAGTGATTCCCTAGATGGTCTGTTGGTTTTAGTTTTGTTTGTAGGACCTACGTGAGTAGGACTTTGTGCTTCCCAATAGTGTTCTTAGTTTACCCACGCATCAAGACCACAAGAGGAATTAGACGTATGTGCTTCCTTAGAGAGTTTGTAGCTATGGTTGCAAGACCATAGGGGAATTGACGTGGGAGATTACCAGAGTGTCTGTGCCTTGTTTGATTACATGACTATAGGGGTCTTCTAGTTTAAGCCACCCATAGAGTCAGTGTGAATTTTGATGGTTGGTTGTGACGAGTCCACCAAGCCAAAGAACAATCTTGGGGTTTGTACTGCTTGTGTTTAGGTAGTCTTTTTAGATACCTGTTGTGTTACTTGCTTACCCTGGAATAGAAAACTTTTCGGGTTTTTCCAGGTTGTGTAATTAAAGGAATGTGAATGGAAATAAGTAGATTTGTTATTTGTGTACTAGTTGTCCTTTACTTTTTCTATATTACTCACTAGCAGTAGGGAAAAAATCATGTGGTGGTTGCCTACTGGGATTAGTGTCACACCCTGTTTGGGTCATACTTTTCGGCCCAAACAGATTATATGGTTCATGTGTACGTAGGGATTGTGGTCCTTCTACCTCGGGTTCTTGATTGCTGGTTAGAGCTGGGGAGCATGGGACCGATCTTTGGATCGCGATGCTGCTGGAGTTGTTGTTTACATTTAGCACCTTGTTTTCAGTTGTATTCTAGCACGTTGTTTTGTTTACTACTTACCATAGATACATGAACCATTCAGCATCATTATTATATCAGACATTGCTTCTACTTTTAGTTCAGTTGTTGTATGATATTTAATGCTTCCGCTATTGATTAACTTTATCTTCCGCTGCATACTTTACCAAATGAGGGAATAGTTTCCCCACTGATTCACTAAGTCCCTCACTACTAGTGGTAGCCTCTGGCGTATGGGGAAATGCGGTTGAGGTTAAGTGGCGAACTGAGTACCGCGCACCAGCTGTGTGACTTCAGATCTGGGTCATTACAAACTATAAGACTTGTCAATAATTCTGAATAAAAGGTTATGTAAGGTCAAAAAAACAAACATATAAAATAGAAAAGACAATGTAATTATATGATAATAAAAATCAGACATAGGGAATAATCTTAGGAATATTTAGTGGAAAAGTAACATGACATTGAAATATATCAAACCCAATAACTTTGGAAAAATCATAATCATCAGGTTTCTTCGACATCACAAGTCACTATTGACATTTATACCATTGAGAGATACTTCTCACAATCAGTTTGAAAAATTTATATCACCTATGTATACTTTTCTTATGAGATAAAAAAATATAACCTATTCTCTATAGAGAGATATAATCCCCACTTAAAATTAATCCATGTTTATGAGTTCAATTTGAAATCAATCAGTAATTATATCATAATTAACCCATAGAATGAAAATTGGTTTTTTATCCTTCTCAAATGGAATCACATAAATTAATAATTTATAATCATATCACTAATCATCATGTATAAATCTAAGGAATATAAATGGGTATCAAAATATATTTAGAATCATTATAGTTTAATACCCTTCAATTATGATGATGTGGAATAAAAGGTATCTGATTTTGTGAAAAATTTAAACAATTAATTGATATATGTAATCTAGGTTAACACCCCAAAATCAAGGTTATAAAATATACAGTGTTCATAAACATAATTAATTAGATGTAATATCATCTTCATATATAGTAAATGACTATGAATGAAAAAATGAAAGGGAAATTTCATGAGTATAATCCTTCAAAAATGAGAATATAATTTAACTTTTAATTCATGAAAATTAATTTCCAATTGAATAAATCATTTTGAGATAAATAATAAAATTTAAGTGATTTCATAATAAAATATTTTAGAAATATTTTTATAACTTTGATACATGCAAATTAATGCATAATTTTAATAATGGTTAAGTGAAATAAATCAGAAACATTTAACTATAAAAATTAGTATCCTTAATATTTGATCAGCAAAAAAAATTCACGGAATCGTTGAGTGGATGATAATAAATGATCAAGGAAAAAATATATTTTATAATTTTGAATATATTTTTTGAAACCCAGCTCTTGAAAAGGATGACAAAGCTCACAATTTATTAGAAGAAAAATGGAAGGTGAATGTCACATGGGATAACACAATGTTGAGTTCCTAAATATATATAAGAACATTTTAGGTAGGGGAAATACATACATGGATGTGAAAGCATTTTTAAAGAAGAAAACA
This sequence comes from Viscum album, assembly GCA_963277665.1. Lineage (NCBI taxonomy): Eukaryota > Viridiplantae > Streptophyta > Magnoliopsida > Santalales > Viscaceae > Viscum > Viscum album. Next base: position 54,993,405 of record OY728126.1, read on the forward strand.
ATTATTCTTACTAATTGTTTACTCATTTGAGAAATATACTCATCTTTGTAAAATAATAAAATTAAAAAATTATTTTATCTTATAAAGGAAGAGAAATTAATAATGAAAAAGTATTGGGATATAAGGAACCAATAATAGAATAGATAATTTCATCAAGAGGCATGAAAAAACTATAAAGGATATTGGTGAAATCAAAATCCCTTATGACTTTTTAAGATAAGAATAAAATTAATATTAGTTTAAAATTATGAAATAAAAATAAAAACTTCATAAAATATATGATATGTAACATTGATGAAATTAGTAGGGTATATTTTATAGAATACATGTGAAAATTTTGTGTGTGTTATCAACCTTCTCTCATGGATTTGAAATGTGAGATAAGAAACCCCTTATATATTACTTATTATTAAAATTGGAATCCCATGTAAGGTATAAAATTATATGAATTTATAAATACCATAAATTACATAAATATTTTCCATTAAATATATCAATATAAAATTTATATACTAAAATTGAGAAAATTATTGAATACGCATTATATATAAATGAAGAAAAATTGAGATGCCAAACCCCATAAAATTATTCCAATAGAGGGAAAAAATGTTCTATCCTATTTTATAGAAAAATAATTGTATTTTTTATCAATTTTAAAATTATATTCATACCAATAAACATTTATATCATTAATATTTAATCATTGATTTCAAATATATTATTTATTTATATTTTACTTTCATCATCGAATGACATTAGCTTCCACTGCCTGTCTAGTACTAGTTTGGTAAATATAGTGAAAATAGTAAATTATATACTCAAATTTATACATTTTAAAAAAATTATAATTACAAAAATAGATATTTTATAAATATTTATAATGTTATAAATTCATATGAAATTTATTTCAGTTATCATTGATGAGGAAGATTCAAATGATGTTCTTGTTTTTGTAATTTTTATAAAATGAGAAGTTATATCTTAATAATAAGTTAAATATAAATATAAACCTTATAAAAGCATAGAAAAATTTATTTATAATTATTATAGATTAAAATATTAATATTATTTTCCATATTCATCCCTTATTGAAATTTATTGCATATTTATTATATGTTGTTAAATTGAAACAAATAGAAAGGGGTAATAATCTATGTGTGAGTATGGCTAAATAATTAATTACATTAGAATAATATCATTACAAAATAATGATGATATTATTTATATATTTATTTATGGTTTTGAAATTTATATTAAGAGATTCATATAAATAATAAAATACTAGAGTGAAAAATGAAATACACGACATTCATGGAGGTAGTAGTCAAGAAATACAAATTGGTGGTGCATTCATTTATATAGAACATAAAAATGGTAGGAATTTGTTTATATTTGAAGAATATTAATAATTTTTTAAATATCATATTTATTTATGGTATTACTTCTTTGAAATGTCCATGTATGATGGTTATGATAAATATATCACATCGCTTATCAAGGTTACAGTCCACACATAACACAATCAATGTTTTCAATTTCCGAACTGTTTTGAGGATGGTAAAAAAGTGATATTCCATTTTAATCATAAATTTTTAAAATATAATGAAAAAATATTATAATATATGGGATTATATATTGAGTGATACAAGAGAAAACCATTTTTCATGATAAGTCTTTGTAATGGGTTGATAAATGAGGTGGAGGTGATCTCCTTCTATACGTTAAAAAATAGAATTATCTTAACTTCCTATTGAATATTAAATGAATGGATGATAATTTTCAATTGTAAATGGATTAAAAATTGATAAATAATGACTTTTTGGATGATATAAGGTATATAAATACTCTACCATTTATTTTTAGAGATAATTTAAACATTTTTGAAGTCATTAGGGACTATTTTGTTTATGTCTTAACCAGGATTACATGTTTCTACCCAAATAAGGTATATATTTTAAAAAAATATAATACGATATTCTAAAAAATTACTATGAACCAAAATTTATGCACCATATATTCTAATTCAATTTTTAATTTAGATGAAATTAAAATTAAAATTAAATAATTTAATACATAATCCATTTTGTAAAAAAAACGTTGCTTTTAAAATTGAGTGTTCTGTATAATATTTAGTATTGATTTCAAATTGATTATATTTTATTATATTCATATATATGAATTTAAATTATAATATATTCAATTTTTATTTGAGATTATATTATTTTATTATCTATAAAATTTCACAACATTAATAAAACTAATTATATAAAAATAGAAATTTTACCATTATCAATATAATTATATTTAATCATAGTAATTATATTTATATGAATACATATTAAATTTAACATATTACATAATATGAAATCAGTTTTATTTTTAATTTATTTCTACATGTTTTGGAATTTAATTTTTTATATATGTGAAAAATGGGGTTTAGAGTAAAATATTATGTAAGAATATGAAATGCAATATAAGAGTTTTAAAAATTCAATATAGTGTTTTTAAATTATTTATTTTAGATTATAAATAAATATTTTTAAAGAAATTTCCATCTGAAAAAAAATATCTTTTTTATTATAATAATTAGATAAAAGATTTGATATTATCAAAATTGCTATTTTTTACTATTCAAGTAGAAATATTTTATGTTTGAAAAATATTATAAATTCGCCCATAGATAATTTTGACATGATATACTAAAAAAATTAATACAATTTTACAAATTCCTAATCTATAAGTTATAAATTTTTCATTCAAATGGAAATAGAATATATTAATAAAATAGATCTTTTAAATCAATTTTAAAATTTTATGTGTTCTTATTATTTTATTTTATGCATTAATAATTGATTAAAATATTTTTATTTATATTAGGTTTTATTATATAAGAATTTTATTAAATATATTTATAAAAAATTCCATGGATCATATTATTCTGGTGTAGTATGTGGAGTATAGATCAAATGAATTGGATATATTTAAAAGATAAATATAAATTAAAATTTTAAGGTGTTATAGTAAAGGAAAATAGAAATCATGAATAGATTGACAACATGTTAAAACTAACTACCTATAGAGATCATATATTAAGAATATGTAAAAAATCCATTTTTAAATCATTCACATTAACAAAATTCGTTTAATGGTGTTTTAGAATGATCTTCTAGATTTAGACAAAATCATCACGTCAAACAACAAACCTATATGTTTTTTAATTAATATTAGGTATTCCTTACACTACCCCCATTCAATCTCATTGACTTTTTAAAAATATAAAACATGTTTTATGTTTTATAATTCTATAATAATATACTAATCTAAAATCCGAAGAACAGAAATCATATTGAACACATCTATGTGTAGTATTCTTTAGGAATTAAAAACATGTCAACCCCATCCTCAACGAAACATTATAAAACTTTTTTTCTACACTAATTTCAGTATAACTGAATAGTATTACACAATGATGGACTTCTCTCAAGTCATGGTTATTCAAAACCTATAATCATATATCCAATTAACACTAGTTATAAAATCCCATTATGATAGTCCCTAGAAAAACCACCTACTATTACAAACTACTGGAGCTAGTATAAGAAGTCTTCTTTATACAATTTTTCATATTTTTATATGTAGTAAATAACATTTTATCAACTAATTATATGGTTTAGTTTATAACATATCAAATAAGACATTCCAAGGCTACCATGAGTTCTATCTTCCTTATGCAAATTTATGATATTTCCATTGTATTGAAAATGGAGTCAACATTAATCTAATTTACTCTTAGTTCAAGTAAAAACTCTAATTCTTGTATATGATAGATAAACATAACCAAAATAATAATAACAAATCTCCACAAAATTATAAAAATCATCCCCATGCAATGAGAGTTAAAAAATCTGATAGATGCACCGTCACAACCCAATGCCTATTCATCATTGAAACACTTATGTTGAAATGGTTAAAAGGAATGAATTATAATACAAAGGGATATATATATTCATTAATTAATTAACCATAGAATTATTGATGTTTATTTATCATTAAATTTAATTAAAAATAAATGAGTAATAAATGTTTAATTTTAATTAGATTTATAAAAAATTGATAGACATTCTCTTATCGGATCTCAAAGGAACTCCACTGACCACCCGATTGACGCCCAATGACCACTGTCCCTCTAGATTATTACCATGAAATGTAGTGTCCAGATAATATGTAGTCAGTATCTTAATATAACCACCACCCATGAAACACACATGAAAAAACATTAAAAATTTCAATTGTAGTATTTTAAAACCATATTTTCATCTTTAAAAACCAAACCTAAACATCGTAACACAGAAACAAAATTATCTTCGAAAAAATCAAAAAATCCTAAAAAATACATTTTTTATTTGTAATTAAAAAAATCATAATTTAATAAATAAATAAATACATGAATCATTAAAAATTCCCAAATAAAAATATTATCATCATTGAAAAGAAAAAATATATTCATGAAAACTATCTACCCCAGTTGATGACTGAGGCATAGCTAACCACAAAAATTGAATCTCATAATACTGTTCAAACATAAATATGAAATAAAAATAAAATAAATAATACAAAATACACATTTTTTTAATCCATCATTTAATTATCATGCACTTAAGGTTTCTATAACGTGAATGATCAGGATAACCCCAACCTCATTGTGCTACCCCACCCTGAGTATCATGATTTATTTACCTTTGTAATATCTGATGATATATATATACATGTTGAATATAAAAAAATACATAAATATGTTTTTATATGAATATAAAATATATTTCTAAATGAAATATAGAATTCTAATTTGAAAATTCTAATTAAAAAATTAAATCAATCAATTAATTACAAGAATACTAACCAAATACTTTTTAATATACATACAATTTCAAATAATAGTCTTACATAAGCAATGATTATTTTATAGTTATAGTTTATTATATCTTGTAAAAATATCAATTTAAAAATCAGGAAATTAATTTAAATACCATTTATTGGACTACAACTCAGATCATTTAAAGAAATTGGTACCACTAATGTTTACATAATTAACAAAAAACCCTTCAATTTAATGCAGTAAGTCAGAAATAAGTGCCATTTAAATTTAAAAAAAATTACTGATAATTTAAATATAAAATCAATAAAACAAAATTAGATATTTGTCATTAAATAAAGTGAAAATCATCAATATAAATATCAATAGATATTATAAGGGCCCATCAATAAACATTACTTATTCTTGAGATAAGTCAACAATTGACATTAAATCACTAAGAGGATATTTTCAGGTTTAGAGTTTTATAGAATTCATACATCACTCATACATATTAACATAAATATTTCAAGTAGTAACTTTTACTCACTATCCATTTTTTTGGTAAAACAAAATATTTTTATGAAGAAACAGGGCATCATTTGATGTTTTAACAGCATAACATGTCCTTGATATCATACATGACTATATTATTCTTTACATCCTATGGAAAAAATTTCAGAACATGGGATCAACATAAAAATCTCAGTAAGGGATACATAAAGAAGGAAAACTATTGGTCTTCGAGAAAAATGAAATGCATGAATACTTTATCATAAAGTAATAATTTTCACATGTAAGCGGTAGTAAATATACTTCACTAAATACATGCGCATTGATTACCTGTTTTGTAAACAAATTATTAACATAATGGTCATATAAATCAACATTTTACAAAGAAAGATGACTTGGGACATAAACATACATAATTAGAATAACCATATGATTGACTTCAACACATATCAGTAAAGGGAATATCTATATGGCCAAATTGTATTCCCAATGAATTAGAGTTTATAACATAACCACCCATCCATGGTTTATCATGGAAGAACCCATATGGGGTTTATTACAAAACCACCCATGTTTTTTTACCACATAACCACCCATCAAATGTATAAGTTCAATTATATAACCATACCAGTTATAAGATTGCGATTATCAACATTTCAGTCACAAAAAAACATTTTTAATCAAAAGAAATAATTTCAAGATATTGAAATAGTAAATCCACATTCAAAAAAATTTTCCAAACCAAAATAGCCAAAAACAGGAATAAGGTAATTCTTTTTTATTTTTAAAACATTAAGTCTTATATAGGATGCCAAATATCCAATTATAGTTTTGGCGGTGGAGGAGTCATTGTCGCTACATATGTTAAAAACATTCTCTTTCGGTTTAGTAAATTGCTTTGTAGAATAAAAATGATTCCATTGGAATGAAAATAAAATTAAATTGGTTGATTATACACCATATAAAATAAGGTCATGTTGAACACCAAAATATGCCTTAATGAAAGAAGATAGAGATGAAGTCCCTTACAATGATTGTATCATTACGTTATTGATAAATTAGTGACGTAATTATCTATGAACAAAATAAATACACTCAATATAATCGTATATTCATTGTAAAACAATCTTAGGTCAATCACACATATTCTTTAAAAAAAACCAGTGACATGTATACTAAACTCAGTGAATGGATAATTAGTTAATAATTCCCATATAATGTTTGTATAAATGATGTAAGAATTTATCAATGGGGTGATTATGTGTTGCAATAGTAAATCTACAAAATGATAAGTGTAAAATAATACATAAATAAATAAACAGTGATTCCATGCATAATATTGGCATTATGTTGTCACCGAAGTGTGCGTAAAACCCAATGAGTGGAAATTATTATTAAGAATCACCATACCATAAGCCTTAGTTGTCACATTGAATTATTATGTTCCTGAATAATTAATTTCAGTTAATTTATACTTTATTGAGAATGTTTTTCATTTTTAATATTCAATTTAAAACACTTATTACCCTGTTATTAAAATTGTTTAATTATATAAGTTCATATGGGTCGTTTTGTCGATATCTGGTACTTATGTCGAAAATGAACATGTTTTGATATAACTTTTCCATGTTGTCAAAAGTTCATAATCTATAGAATATTATTATAAATGATTTAAATATCATATATATTCTGTTTTTATGTATTCATTATGTATATAATATTAGGAGATATGAAATGAAATCCATCATTCATGGAGACCCTAGGTTGTACGTATGCATGAACACTACTTTCATAATATTTTCATTTTATCAGAATGGAAAATAAATGGTACCTTCGTATATTTTAATTCCATTATAATATATATGTTACATATTTTACATAGGATTATTTACTCCATCCATAATAAATTCTATTTATTGTATTAACGAGTCATATCACTATGATAGAGCGGTACTCCACACTTCCTAAAATTAAAGTTTCATATTAACACATTTTGGAACTATAATGGTATGTTTTTAAAATGAAATTACAGAATAATAAAGACAATGAAAATATAATATACATCATATATAAATAGATTTTTATCATAATCACCACCGTGAAAGGTGGTAGGTGAAAATTTAACAATATTCATTTCGTGAGGTAGCAGTTCACCGTACACAGAAATTACATGTTCATATCCTTTAGATATATGTGTTTGTAAGTGTATATATAATACATATAATAAAAATATACTAAAATATTTTGTATACTAGTTTTTTATGTAATATAAGAATACTAGGATCATTGGGACTGGATAAAGAAAATAATGGAAAGGATAATGAGAAAACATGTAACCTATAAATCATTTAACACCTATTGATTTTAGCCAAAAGTATTTCTAAAATTTACTTATGCCGATGTTAAGGGTACAAAGAGGAATGGTACACTTTTTGAGATTATTTGAGTATAATTTTGATGTTAAAAGGGTCTTCATAGGTGTGAGTAAGTGTGTCGAAGTGGTGGATTTTTATAAGGGGAAGGAGGGACACATTAGAAATGTCTCAAACTGTTATTTTTTTAATTTTTTGTGGATTATAATATCTCCAAAGTGATATAATTCTAGGATAAGATCATTATGGTTATAAATCCACTCAAATAATAGGTTTTAGGAATGTTTAGGTCTTAAAATAAACCTTATCTTTTCATATTTAACCATATGTTAAATATATTAACTCTTTCCACGTCTTCTCGTATTTAAAAAATATAATGTTACCATAGTTACTATAAAATTAAAATAGAACCACAAGTGGATAATTAATGGCATTTTAATATTATTTAAGTCAGTTTTCCTAATCCTATATTTTAAGGACTATTATATCATTTAATTAAATATTATTTGTTTTAAAAAGTCATTTATGAATATTTGGACACTAATTAGTAATTGATTTTTGTTAAAGTCATAAAAATGGTATCACTTCAAAAAAAATAATACACCCCTAAAATTTCAATTTCATCTAAAAAAATAATCTTATGGAATAAAAATGTTCAAATTACATTTATTTTAATATGTATGATATCATTTATTTTAATCTTACATTAATAAGGTAATAAGTACATCATCATTGTGTTATAAATAAATTTATATATATAATATTTAAAAATAATTTATAAAATATCATGATTAATAAATCATTTTATCTTTTTAATGACTATTTATTGTTAAAGTGATTAATTATATACCCCGCCTTATATTTTTTTTAGTCAAAAGACACATGTTTATGTTATATTTCAATTTAAATTAAATTTATCTTAATAACAACTTATTTTTATACCAAAGTTGAATCCAATTTCCAAATGTTATTAATAAATATTTTTTGGCCTCCCATGACTCATCGAATAAGATTATGATACATTTGTGGGATGTTTTAAATTATTATAATTTTATTTTTGCCCTTAACCATTTTAAATATAAATAATTAATGGAGTTATAATTCATAATGTCTAAAAATAAAAGTTACCTATTTAAATAATTTGTAACATCTTATTCCAAATTTGGAATCCATTTTTTCAAATTCAAAACTTGTGAATTTTAGTAATTAATTTAAAATTAATTCCACTTTCAAAAACCAGAAAGCATTTTTTTAGGTTGTACAAACTATCAAAAGATTGACAAAACTTTATATCCATTTTAAATGTGAAATTACTACCAATGACTGAAATTTGATTAAATGATAAGAAAACAATCTACATATAGTTTAATACAATGTAAAATAATAATATAACTATGTAATAATGCTAAACAAAAAGGTAGTTTTGAATTAAAATCTAGTATTTTTCAGTAGTCATTATAAATTAAATTTAAAATACAAATAAAAAAATTTGAACAAAGTAAATTTTAACTTGTTGATACTAAATAAGATGTTAATTTTTTAAAATAGAACATATAAAAGTAAAAAATAATCAATTTAATAAGGGTTCTCCATCTAAAGGTGGTAAAATAGTATTCTTTTGAAAAATACTTATTTTATTTGACAAGATTTGATTTGTTCTTATATCATATCATAAAAATATATAAGATAAATTTGATACCTTAAATTGAATATTTAACATATATTTTTCATTAAATAAAAATTCATAAAGAGTGATATTATCTTATAAATACAATAATTATCTTATAAATTTTTTTCATAAAATGAAATATTTTATATTTAATTGTGTTTTATTTCTATTTAAAATAAATTTGGTAACAAAATGATTCATTATTTAGACATGTGTAAACCATATATTCATAATTCAGTTGATACTAATAATGTTTCTATTCTAACAACTAGGTTAAAATATTAACTTTTAAATAATAATATTTAGTTGTTTTCATAAGCTCGATGTTGTGTATCATGTATGTTATTGAGAACAGTTTTTCTTCCTTAAAACTCAATATGTTACATCCACCACCCTTTTATAAATTTTTTCCTTAAAATTTGAATTTGGGGTCAGTAATTAGGATGAGAAATTTAAAAATACCATTATTTAAATCTCATAATGTAAAAAGAGTCAATAAAACTACCAATTTAAAAGAATGAAAGAGAAGTGTGAATGTCACCCTAGATAACTCATTTTCAGATTTGATGTATGAAAACATGGATATGGAATTAAAAAAAAACGATCTTGTTATAATAGAGAGTGATAGAAAACATGATCAAGAGAAAGCTAACATCAAAAAAACCACAAACATGAAATGGGTTAAACAGACATTGATTACATAGTAAGAAAAGTAAATATAAAACATTTTTTGTTTTAAGATCTTGTTCATAATTTTGATAAATTATTTTACTACATTGAATAAGAATTGAAGAAAATATACTTAATTGACAATTATATTTTCATCCGTTAAAAAATTTCTAACACAAAATCATCTTTTCCCCAAAAGATGGGTATTCCAGATGACTTGGTAACACCTAATGTACTACAATCAACTTCAAGAGAATAAAATATCTCAAAAAATGAATTATATATTTCACCCTTACTTTGAAAATAACCAAAACCAAATTGGTTAGTACAGGTTCAGTTAATTCCCCATAAAAAATAATCCTTTATAAGGATAGGAACTACTATTAATCTCCAAAATTCAATAGTAAAATTCAAATCATCATTTTACAACTATAAATAAATAGATTAATACAAAATAAAATTAATCCATTTCAACTAATATGAAATACCATAGTATTTTATTTTTATTAGGCATATTGTATTCCCAAAAGAGATAATGTCTTCCAAAATAATATTTATCAATTAACCACCAAATCAGTTTTCTCTACTAAGGATATCTATTTGATAAAATATAAGTTCATAAAATAAACATATTATTAATCCAAAAAATTATTTAACTAAATAGAATAATTTATACTAACCAAGTAATTTACATAAACTAGTGGTAGGTGATGTTCCCATGCCTCCCATTGGTTGTGGGTTCGATTCCCACGTTCGTGCATGACATGACGTGTTGTCCCCCATCCTGCAGGTTGTCCTTTTAAATAATCTATATAACTATTATAACATTCCTAAAATGAGATAACATCATCAAAAAACCATAAAATAAGTTAACCTCATGTTTATCTCATGCCTATCATTTTTTTATCTCAAAATGTAATAACCCATAATTCCCTCAAAATAAAAGATCATATAAACACTAATGGTTCTTTATAATTATATCCAAAAAAGAAAAGAAAATTATTATAAATTTTTATATAAAAAAATTTAGGTTTACACATACTATAATTCTTCCCATGTAATCCCATCATTAATACATTTAAACTATCAGCATCCATAGATCCAACATAACTCCTTAATTTATAATATGTAGACATCTCAATCATCGAACATTCTTAATTGTTCTTTATCCTTGTTTTTCCATCTTATTCATTAATTTTTTTTTTCCTAAAAAAATAAACTATAATGTACTAAGATTCAATAATATCAAAATATGATCTAAAAAATAATCCATACTATTCAATGTTCATTTATAGTTTCCTCTACATCAATTAGAATGTAATTAGGTATTGGTAAACATATATCTATATGGTATTACTGATCTCAATCCTGATCCTTCTTTTTATGATATCTATTTGCGTAATGTCCATGAAACCCACATTTAAAACATTCACTTTTTCCTTTTTATTGATGATGTTTCACTTTTCTGGTGTGAACTAAACACTTCCTCTATCTATGGTAGGTTATTGCTTTATGACCTTCATTACAACATTTATAACATCATTATGTCCCTTTGAAACATTTTCCTAGGTGTTTCTTTCAACATCATTTACACATAGGTTGTTGAATATTATTAACATTATTATTATTATTGAATATATCATAGGTATTTGTATCTCTCATATATAACGCCCTTGAAAAATCACCAAGGTTCAGGTGGTCCATCATGACTCTATATAGTCGTTTTAGAATGACAACACGAGTTCTAATGGAAACTCCCATTTCATTTGGTTTCTTATTTATATAACCATCATAATTTCTTTCACATCCATTTTATCATTGGTACCTACTAGATCCATCAATTTACTAAAACCAAAAATGGTTAGGGTGATTATTTCAATAAAATCATCATATAATATCATATAAGGAGAATAAAAACTATGTTTTACATATTCATGTTATCTCAATATAATTAAATTTACCTAAAACAACTATTACTCTTTCTAATATTCTAACCATTTTGGTTATATAAAACTTTTCCCTTGAGATTAAATTACACCCTAACTTATATAGTTATCTAAACCGACCTCTAATACCAAATATAATGCCCTATTATTAAACCTTACTTAATATTGACATAAGTTAACAATTGACATTAATTTACATCATGAATATTTTTAGTTCTATCTTTTAGATAATTAGGCCAATAATCATACACAAAAACAGAAATATTACAAGTATGCACTTCTACTCCCTATCATTTTTTATAATTAATGAACTATTGAAAAAGAAACATGGTATCCTTTCATATATTAATATCATATATTTTCATTGATCCCATCATTGAATCTATTCTTTATTATGTCATGTGACAAAATTTCAAAATATGGGATGAGCATAAAAAGTTCAGTAAGGGATATACATATAATGATAACTGTTAGTCACGACAAAAAATGAAAAAAATGAATATTCTATCATAATGTAATATTTTTCACCTTTAAGAAGTAGTAATTATACCTCAACAAATATAATCTCATTAAATACCCTTTTTTTAATAATAATTTACCATAATGTACATAGAATTCAACATATTACTTATAAAAATAACTTTGGTACATTAACATACTTAATTGGAATAACCATATGGTCAACTTCTGCAAATATCACTAAATGGAATGACCATATGTCTGACTTCCATATCCAATGCATTAGAGGTTATAACGTAACCACCTATACATTGTTTATCATGAAACCACATGTCATTGTATTATCATATAACCACCAATCTTTAGTTTATTACGTAACTACCCGTTAAATTTCCTAGTACCATTATATAATCGTAACACGTAAAAGATTTCATTTTTCAAGATTTCACTCATAAAATGTTATTTGAAATCACATGAAATTATTTAATGATATAGAAATATTAAATCAACATTAAAAACTATTTTCAATTCCAAAACACCCAAAAAAGGAAATATGATATTTCTTTTCCTTTTAAAACCCATTAAGGATTATATAGGATGCCAAATATGAAATAATGGTTACGGTGGAAAAGGAGTCATTGTCATGGAATATATTAAAAACAATATTTTTTATCATTTAGTAAAACTCTTAAAAGAAAAAAATATTCCCTTAAAAATATAGTAAATTTTATAATGGTGATTGAACACCATATAAAAGAAGAAGGTGTACAACATCAGAATATGTCTCAATGAATGGAGATTGAGGAAATTTCTTTTACATAGATCATATCAGTATATTAAGGATAAATCCTTGACATAAATATGTGTGACAAATATAAATACACTTAACATAACTATATATTTAGTATAAAACAATTACAGTTCATTCACACATATTATTGGAAAATGAAAACCAATTACATGGATATTTAACTTAATGAATGGAGATTGAGTTGAGATTTCTCATAAGAAAGATCATAGAAATGATGTGACAATTTATCAACGAAGTGATTATGCATATAAAATGTATATTTAAAAAAATGGAAGTGGAAACTAAAACATAAATAAATAAACAGTGATTCTACACATAATCATGGAATAATATAATCAACAGAGTATGTGTAAAACAAAATGAGTGAAAATTGAGTTCATATTTCCCTATTGCTTGATCTCAACTCATCACATTTAAGAGTTATGTTCCTGAAAAATAAACATAAGAAAATTTATAATTCCATGAGAACCATTTTCATTATTATTATTCCATTTATATCACTTATTAACATGTTATAAAAATTACTCAATTATTTATGTTCATACAGGTCATTTTGTCGATATTCGTTATTTCATTTGAAAATGACCTTGTATTGATGTAACCTCTCAACGTAGTCAATTTTACATAATATCCATACTATTTTTATCATGATTTAAAAATATTATATAAAAAAATATATATGTATTTATTGTTTCTTTAATATATGGGGATAATAAATGAAATTCACTAATCATGGATACGGTAGGATGTTCGTATGCATGAATTATCATTTCATTTCATTGTCTTATTAAAGGAATGAAAACTAAATCATACATATGTATATTTTAATTTCAATATAATAACTTTGTTATATATTTTACAAAAATTCATTAACTCCATCTTTTATATGTTACAGGTATGTCATGAATGTGTCAAATCACATTGATGGGGCGATAGTCTGCATTTCCTCAAAAGAAATTAACATATTTACACATTATGTAAATCCTAAAGTTTTGTCATAAATAAAAATTATAGAATATTATAGAAAATATAAAAATATTATAAATAATATACTAATTTAGTTCCATCATAATGTCCACCATGAGATGTATTAGTGAAAAATTGAACTATCATCATTTCATGAGGCAGTAGTTCACCGTACACAAAAACTGTATGTTCGTAACTATTACATGGAGTTAGTGTATGTGTAGATAGAATAATTATCATAAATAAATCCATGTATATTAATTATATTGGTGTTTTTATGTATAAATATAATAAAAAGATCCTAGGGAGTAGAGAATGAAAATAAAGGAAAGTATATTGATAGAAGACGCTGCCTCAAAATAAGGTAATTCGTTTTCATTTTAGAAAAATAGATTTCTTGAATATCCTTCATCCCATATAGATGATTCTATGTAGTAGGGAGGGATGTTTATAGATTATTTGGGTAGAATTTGGACAATATAAGGGGATTGGGATGTCTTAGTAAGTGGGTAGAGGTGGTTTCCATTTATTAGAAGGAGGAGGGGCACATTAAGGATTTCTGGAAATTTTATTTTATTAGAAACAGATTTAAAATTAATAAATAGTAAAAATTGATTTAATTATAATATTATATGATTTTGGTTTGAAATAGCTTCAAATTATAGGTTTTAGAAATGTTTGGGTCATAAAATTAACCTTATCTTTTTGTTTTAACCCTTTGTTAATAATATAAACTCTTACTATGCCTTCTTCTATTATCATAATATATTGTTTATATATTTTCTATAATATGAAAATAGAACCAAAATTGGATAATTGATGGATTTTTTTAAAATATATAATTTAGTTGAATGAATCGTAGATTTTTAGGACTATTATATCATTAAATAAAATAGTAGTTTTTTTTAAAATCATTTATGTCAATTTTGACACTATTTGGTAATTGATTTTCTTAAATCATAAAAATATTATTTCTTTGAGAAAAATATATTAACTCATATCTAACATGTAAATTTCGTCCAATTTTTTTTTATTCCCTAAAATTTTCCAAATAAATTTATTTTAACATTTTTATTATAATTTATTTGAATATTTCATTAATAGGGTAATCACTACATCATCATTGTGTCATAATTGAAGTTTTTTATTTAATGAATAAAATTTATAAATAAAACACCATGATATTCGATATATTATGAGCTTTCTAATTTCAATTTATAGTCAATGATATCAATTATATTACACTCCTTAATGTTATTTTATTAAAAATATACATGTTTGTGTTATATTTCAATTAACATTAAATTAATTATTATAACATGTCATTTTGATACCCAAGTGGCTTCCAAATACCAAATGTGCATCCTATAGATTTTTTTTTGGGATTCCCAAGACTCATCCAATAATATTGGGACATATGTTATGGTAGTTTTATATTATTATATTATTATTTTTATCCCGATTTAACTAATTTATCCTTTTTTCATGGTAAATAAAAATAATAACTACAGTTACTATTTAAAATGTCCCAAAAAAATAGCTAACTATTGACACAATTTAGAACATTGGATTCCAAATATTGAATACATTTTTCCAAAGTCAAAACAAATAAATTTTAGTAATTAATTTAAAATTTATCCCCATTTCTAAAACCAGAATCTCGATTTTTAAGAATTAAAGAACAACCTAAAGATTTACATTAGTTTATTTCTAATATAAATGTTAAATTACATCCAATGAACCAACATGGATTAAAAAATAGAAACATAACTCAATTAAACTTTAAAAAAGACTAAAAATATAATCTAACTATATAAAAAAGTTTGATGAAAATGTATCTTCGAATTAAACTCAAGTATTTTTCACTATTCATTAGAAAATGAATTTTATAAGAAAAATACCAAAATTCAACCAAAGTATTTTTTATTTCCCTTTTCAAGATAAGTATTTTATATATTCATATTAAACATATAAAAGTTAAAAAATCTCGATTTAAAAAGGGTTCTCCAGTAAAATGTGGAAATAGTAATTTTTTAAAATACTTGTTTTATACAAAAAAATTGGATTGGTTCTTATATCACATATATAATAAATATAAGATAAATTTTAATCATTACATTGAATATATACCATAAATTCTAAAAAGTTTACAAAACCGTAAACAGTGATATGATTTTATAAACACATTTAATCATTTTTAAATAGTTTTTTATATTAAAAAATTCTTTATATTCAACTGGGTGTTACTTCTATTTTTAATAAATTTGGTAATCAAAAGAATAATTATTTAAACATGTGTAAACCATATTTTCATAAATATGTTGATACTACACACTCTATAAATTCTAATTGATTGTTTATATTGTTAAGATTTAAATAATAATAGTTAGTTTTTCTGTTAATATCAATTTAGGGTTTTATATATGCTATTCAATATAATTATTCTTTCATAAAAATGAGATGTTACATATATGTGAGGTAAATAATAAACTTCATCACCCTAACTACATTTTCAGGAAACTAATTCATATTTTATAAGTTGTTCAAAGTTAATTTGATTCATTTACATATAAAAGAAACAATATATTAGATTAATATATTGTATCTACCAATATCATGGATTATAGACACATTAACTCCTCTTTACATGAAATTGATGAAATGTGTGTCCCATCAAGGATATATCTAATATATCATCAGTTTGAAACTAACACCAGGGGTATAAAATGGATATATGAGTGAGATTACCCATTTAAATTCATATAACATTCATGGAATCCAAAATTAAAAAAATACATTATATAATAAAAAATAATCTGTAAAATAAATTTTATTCCATATATAAATAATATGATTCATAATAAATTACCAATTTAAACTCATGCGAAAACCACTCCAACATAAACTTTGAACTCCATGAGTTAGTAACTTTCATATTGATCACCATATATATCCTAATATTATTTTCAAATGGCTATTATATATTGGTGTGATAAAAAAAGTATACATAATAATATCCTCTCAAAAAAGACTAATGAATAAAAATTAACATTTTATTTAATTGAGAAGACTATTTAGAATAATGATAAAAACTAAAAAAATCCACAAAACAAAACATCATACTAAAACATAATTCACCAGATAATTGAAATAAATATTGAGCCCATTAGATACCTTATATATAAATAAGTTTTATATAGGATAAGATACCTTTTCATCTGCTTTTTCGTTGATGTGTTCTGTAAAGTGATATGTTATCTAGTACCATTAATGAAAAAAACCATCCAATCTAAAAAACCAAATAAAAATTTGTATCAAGAAAATGAAAAATATAGATTGAGTTTTTCTCTATATTCCTTTTACATTGAGCAAGTGTCCCCCACACCCTCACTATATACATCCTAAAAATATCACACATTATTTAATGTTAATTGTAGATCTACATCATAACCACATCTACATAATAATAGTGAAATACAAAATCATAATCATATTCAGATATTAAATCCATCCAACATGAACCCAACCTTATATTTTCAATCAAATTATGAACAGTAATTTAAACATAGAGGGAATAAACCTCAACCCATCTTCTACATGTTGTCCTTAGTCAAAAATTCAATTAATTTCCTCAAAATAATCACATTGTTAACACATAAAAAATATCATTACCTAAACACAACACATTATATCATAATTTATAAAGATAGATCTTATAAGGGGCGCGGGTAGTTTATCATCTATATATACACTATTTCAAAATTTGGGGGAAGCACATAGACCTCAAAACCTCTTACTATTTGGACCACATTACCCGACTCAAGTAGTAGTGTGTTGATATCTTCATATCATGCATACATTTTAGGCAATTCAAAACAATTGTTTTTCTATATTTAAATGGGTATTAATTCAAAATGATGGATAGTTTAACTTGTTTTTTGTTTTATAAAAGGATAAAACATATCATTTAAAAATCAGTGAAGGTGGAAATTTTTTTATCTAAATGATGCTTCTGGGGAAATTATGGGGTATAAAACTGAGGAACCTGAGAGAAAAAAGTATTCATGAGAAAAAAAATGGAATTAATAATTGATTAAATAATTAAACATCATGTACCAGGGTAATTCTGTGGAAGAAAGATACATTTTCAATTTAAATAAATCATTATGTATATTTACACATGGTGTTATTATTTATACCATGTGTAAATTCACGGGATTGAATTTCGAATTTTTGATTATGTGTATCTTAAATATTTGAAAATATATTTGACTTGGGACATTCCCATGACCACTATTTTACCTTTACCTTTTGGAACTCATTAATTATAGGTTCCATCTAGAGCCCAATGAATGTTTTCTATGCTACTGTTCTTTAGAGATACAAATCTAGAGACCAAATCGTAGAGTTAGGAGACGTGATGTATAAGGCCCTCCAAAAGTTCATATAACTTTTCACTATGTATAGTTTTAAAATCCTCCTTCCTTATAATCAACTACTAACTCATATTAGGGGCTAAACCTACCTTGTTTTAGGTTTATATAGACATAATCAGCAAGGTTCATCAGATTTATTTCATTTTATTTTATTCATGAACGCGGTTTGTTGAAATTCATCATCCAATTTACAACCCATTTATTTTCATCTATCATGAACAATGATAATTTAATAAAAATTTTATATATAAATTCACAATTTAAAACCCTAAATAAGTCATTATCATTTTCATATTTAGGAATAATTAGGATTAAGTATTGTATCAAGGAAAAATCTATTCCGCGAAACCCCAAATTATGAGACCAAGGGAAATATGGTATTGTGATGTTGAGGAGGATATACCATGGCCATTTTATATTACTTGCGATTACTATTAAAACAATACTAACTCAATCAAAATATTTTAATAATCCCATTTCACCTAAACAATGAAATTTGAAAACCCTAGAACACTTTCAAAATATATTTTGAAACAGACCAATCAATCTACATCATTTTAATTTTATGTTTGTCAAAAACCATATTTTTTCACAAATTTTTTCAAATTAATAAAATTAAATATTTTTTAAGCAAAATAAAAATAATTTCTTATGTCTGTGGGTTAAACATCAAACTATCAAAATACTATGTTTTAATTAATTATGTATCATAGTTTGAGTTTTTATATATAAATTACATATACCCATATAAAATTTATGATACCCTCTACAATATATTGTGTAAAATATAATAGAAAATACAATGGATATATAATATCATACAACAAGAACATGAGGGTTAACTACAATATTTAATTTATCCCTTACTATGAACAACCTCTGCCACTTCTTCATCGATACTACCCCATTCCAAACATTATAACCTCTACCTATAACACATTCATTCACCATAAATTTCACATAACTAGCATGTAATATCTGCAAAACCTTTCGTGTAAAATTCATTACCATGTCACATATATTGAGTAAAAAATAATTACAATATATTATTCTACATTTAATTACATGCGCAAAATCATTATTTCCAAATCTTTTTGTTATATTAACATTAATTAATTGTTTAAAAATATAACCCTTAGAACTCATTTTCATTATTATTACCAGCCCCTTTTCATTTTTAATTGGGTTTTTTAAAAAATATTATATATTAAAAAGAATAATTCACCATATCTACATTAACCACTCCACAAATTTATATCAATATAGCCACCTAGCCACTTCAAAATCTCAACAATACTATATTATAATACCTATAGAACAATATCACCCTTATTTAACACAAAAATCCAATAAAACAAGTAATCCATTATATCATCCATGTAAATCATAAAAATAAATTAATTACATGATAGAAAAAAATGTATATAAACACCATATATAAATTAAAAAATAATAATTAATTTTATCCATTATCATTTTCATTAATATATTTATATTTATTATTAGTTTTTAACATGATTTAATTCAAAAAATATTGTGTAAAATATAGAGAAATAAAAATCTAAATTCAACTAAAAATAAGAAATTTAATATCAAAAATTATAAATAAACAATAGGTAAATAATTCCCAATGTTTTCACATCAATATTTTTATTATTATTATATTTTATTATCTATAATTGTTTCATATAAGATTAATAACAAAATTTATTAATATCCAGATAATTCCCATGTTAGATATAAAATAATTATTATGTTGATTGAATCCCTTGCAGAAACAGAGCATTAACAATCAATTCAAAAAAATAAAGAAAAGTGGTTATCATCAATCAAAATTCTCACATGATTCATCTATAAATATTATTCATGGAATTACAGAATCATACACAAAAAACATCACCAAATCGATACCACATGAACTATTATAACAAAGGTATTTTTATTAACCCTATTTACCTGTTGTAACATCCCAAATTTTTATGAGCTATTTTAGGAATAAATTAGTATTTATTGATGTCATTCATTAAATTAATTACGAAATTACATACCAATGGTATTAAATTTTATTTCAATATAAAAAATAATAACTTTTATTTAACTACAAATAGCATTGACTTGGTATGCATTACATGAAACAATGAGATTCTTCGAAAGATCATTTAGTTGATATAATTATATAAACATGATAATTAAATCCAATCCCTTAATAATAGTAAAATTAATAGTAAAAAACAATTCTCAAATATTATTTATAATTTTACAATATAAATATAAAACAGTTACAAAGAAAAATATAATATTCAGTAAAGTCATTATATATTTAAAAATAATATTTTCTCAAATGAACTACTTTTAATGTTATTATATAAAAAATAATAGAAAATATAGAATCTTTTTTAAATTTAATTTGATAAAATAATGTTCTACATTGAAATTATAATGTAAAAATGACCTTTGGAATAATGTTGGGTATTTTTATCGTAAACGTCATTTATGGATGAAAAGAGAAAAATTATTAATTTTTATTCAAAAATTCTTTTTCTTCTAATATATTTATAAAATTAAATTTTATTTAAATCTAGTTTTAAATTCAAATTATATACATTATTAATTAATTAATAAAATTTATACCATTTGAATCTTTTGATAAATTTTTTTTCCATATAAGCATGATGAACTTTTGATCATACTCATTTTAAAAACATGTATTCTAGCCATGACTAAGGGATTAGTATTCAACATAAATATTCACCTTCTAGTAATTTAATTTTAAAAAATTATTAGAATATTTTAATCAAAATGATATTTATTGTATAATAGGATCATCTTATTGTTTAGATGGTTTTAATAGTAACTTTAGTCATGTTTAATTACCATAGTTAAGGGTTTATTGGGTAAGTAATGGTAAAAATAATATTATAAATTTTATAAAATTACACTAAAACATCTCAGAAGTTCATTGTACGTGTGGGGTTATACCAAAATAACCTTTTTATAATAATATAATATTTTTATGCCCTTTTGAGGTGAGTAAGACATTTATTATATTTTTTGAAAATAATTGTTTAAAATGAAATATTCATATTTTTTATAACTATATCATTTTAATATAGGGTAAAAAAGAAGATAAATTAAACTATAAATATTAATTTAAAATAAAAAACTATTATCTTAAACATGTTAATTTATTTTCAATTTTTAAGAAATAAATATTTACCATTATGTATTATGGAATAATGATGCAATAATTGTATAATTAATGGAAATAAAATATATATGTTGTTAGAATTGTTAAAATAAATATAATTTTAAGTAATTAGTGTCATCCATGAATTTTTTAGAAGAATATGACAAGTTATTGATGGGTTAAAGGACTATTTTTGAATATATCCAATTGTTATGATATTTTTCAAAATTTAAATAATTAATAATTTCAAAATTGATATAAATTTTATTTTAAAATAGTAAATAATTTATAAGATGAAATAAAACTCATAAAAATAGAAAAATATTTGAAATTAATCTGTTAATGTTTAAAATTTCATAAATGTCCCAATTATGGTTATTTATGAATTTTATTTTAACTGTATTAATCCTTTATGAGTAAAAAACACATGTTATCATGCTAAGAGTTAAAAGGTTAAAATAAGGGACAAATAAAAACAATAAGGATAAAAAAAGAACATCTTATCTAATTTTAATTGATTAAGATGACTTTGACCAACCTGAATAATAGATTCGAACAAAAATACTTTTTTTTAATTTAAGTTGAAATTTTTTCCTAATGTGAACCTAACATCAATTATAAAAGTGTGCCTCCTGCCTCCATTCCTCACATCACATTGGTCCTAATAGATCGATAAAAAATATCCCAATAAAATAAAAAATTAAATCCTTTAATCCTTGAAGCCACTCTTTGGTCATAAATACATCCAAAAAAATCATTATAGTGCCAACCAATAGGAGTTACACAAAGAAGAGGTAACATTCTTCCTTAAGATCCTTTACTTTATTTTCTTTATCCGCTAACTCCATTATTATAATTCAATTGAAAAAAATATCCTAGGTATCATAAATATATTGATCTGTGTTTATGTTATGGTTTTCACATGCACACACACAGTTCCATCTAATGGGTAATGAACTTACAATTCATGTGTACGAGGAACTACCGCCTCATGAAAAAATGTTCTTCATTTTACATTTACCAAACCTATGCTTAGTAATTTTAATGTAAACTCTATTTTTTTTGATATATATAATTCCTTTAAAATTAATTATTTATTTTTTAAATCATAACTTCATGCTTTATATTACATGTAAATATGATAAATTCATTTGAGGAAGTATGAACTACCACCTCCTCAAGGTGATTTGATTCATTCATTAATTACATTGAATTTATTAAGGATGGGTTTAGTGAAATTATATGATATATATGACATAATAATTCTAATGAAATGATATTATATACATATATACCTATATGTCATTTACTTTCATTAATTCAATACGCCATGAAGACATGAAAAGTGTTTACATGTGCGTACGACCTACCGTCTCTATGAACGATGTATTCCATTTCATATATATATATATATATAATATAATATTAAAAAAATTAAAAAATTAATATATATTATATATAAGTCATTTTTTACATTTTTTAAATAATTAAATCATTATTTATGTAAAAATATTCAGAATAAATAGTCAAAACATGTAAGATAAAAAGGGGTTATTATCCAAAATGTTACATTAACAGGGTATTGTTAATAAATAAGTAATAGAAGGATATAATAAATGTTTATGTGGTATTATATATATGAATATGATTCTATGATAAATGTATAACAATATATAATTATTATATGAGAGGTATTTTTGTGTACAACAATAGTTAAGACACATGATAAGGGAATTTCATCTCACCTTTTATTTTGGTTAGATAAGTGACTTATTCACTGCTCATTTATTTTTTGGGGTGTATATAATAACCAATAAAGTAATATATGACTTTTATAGATTTTAAATATCCATTTTTCCATTATTGCAGATTTTTTATGCTTCAAAAGATCCCAAATCAATAATGTATTTTTTTCTCAATTTTTCTTCTATGAGACACATGTTTTGTTATGAACCTATATTCTTTTACAAGGTGTATATGCCTCCAATTTAAATACTATGACATTAATAACTATTTTTAATAATATTTTCGGATCCAATTATTTCACTTTTTTTACATGGGATAGTATGATATTATGTTTTTATGTGGTAAGAGTTTATTGAAATAGTCTCATCATTTATTGATATTGTTTGTGATAATGCATTAATTGATGATATATTAAGATAAATGACTAAGTACTACTCATTAATGGACATATATTATGGTTATTACTGATTTATTCATATATTTGTACCATTTTGTCACTATTTCATACTTAAGGTATTTATGAATTTTTATTAATAAAATTCGAACTAATTTAACTTTTCTGTTAATAAAATGATTTATTCAAACAAAACATGTTTTAAAATAATATTTTTAAGATGATATGTTAGAATCATTTTCAAGGTATTTTTTTAAAAAGTGTTATGGCTTTTATATATTTTATTATATTTTTTCAAATCTATTTAAATAGAAATGGTTTTCAAAAATGTATTATGTTGTAAAAATATTTTTTCAAATAAGATAGAATATTTTCATCAAAAAATATTTTTAAAAGGTCTTTCCATATTATTTACCATATAATATGAAATATTTTTGTTTTAGTCCTTCCTTATTGTAGATATACTCCAATATTCCATTCAGTTTTTTTCCCTAAATGTTTTAGGTTTTGATGACATAACATTTATGAAAAACATTTCTATTTCACACATTATATGTTTATGAAATATATTTCTATTTCATAGGACATATGTCTATGAAACAAACATCCTATAATAGGTTATAATTTTATAAATTATTATGAAACATTTCACTTTTCTATAGGCAAGGATACAATATTATTATGAGACCCAATTCATTTCAAGGGTTATGTTATGAATAATGGTTTTGATCTCATGGAACATTATGAATTGTTTAATTTTGAGATGGGTGGGATATATATCTCCCTATAATGCATTGGGTAAATATTTATATCTTATGAGAGAGTCATAAACTAAATTGTATGCTAATATGGTCTTGGGAGTGAACCTAGACTATTAATATGGTTATGGTAGTGAACTATGGATACCAATATGGTTATGGGGAGTACCGAGAAAACAAATACTATATGGAGAGTGAATCCATACTACTAACATGGCCTTGGAAGTGATTCCTAGAATACTATAGTAATTATTATTATATTCTTATGTGTTTGACAAAAATTCTATGTCTTATTCCTATGTTATTCTTTCATAGATTATGTTCTTTAGTTTATTACCATTCATGTATTATGATCTTCCAATATTTATCCTATCATTCATGTTTATGATGTTCCATATGAAGGTAATGATCTTATATTTTCATGATAATTATTATCATTATGATCATGATTATACACACATATCTCCCATGTTTACCCTTAATGAGCATTCTAGCTAACACATTTTTATTATTCCTACCGAGGTTATTAAGATATTTTTAAAATTTTAGGTGTCAAAGAAGGGTTATTGTCAAAAATAAAATAGGTTATAAAATGTATCTAACTTATGTACCCGTTTTTATGTTTCCATGTTACCAAATTCACTAGACAATTATATTCTATAGGGGACAGTTTTTGTAATTTATAAACTTTTCCTAAAAAATGATCTACTATCAATGTACATTAAGATAATATTTTTATTGTTGGTATTAGAGTGAATGTTTTTTCAACCATTAGAAAATAAGATGGGAAACATTCTTGTGATCACTAGGGATGTTTCTAAGTATGTGTTTAGGGGTTTCGCTATGGATAATTCTGAGGATGAGTTAACGATTTCGAAAGTATCCATGAATTTTGGTAAAGGATAGAGTGAGTTATTTATTAATGTTACATGAATGTATGGATTCAAAAAGGGGATTTGGATCCAGAAAACATATACCTATGGGTTAAAATTATGAAAAGTTGTGTCGGACCTGACTCGAGTGTAACATAGTACACAAAATTGGGCCTTACATCATATCTAGATTTGCAGTCTTGGGTGAAATTCGTTGGAAATTTAAAAAAAATTATTTTGAAACATCATGATAGATTAAAATTGTAATTGGCTATAAATAACCAATTATAAATATAATGAATCATTAATTAAGGAAGTGTTCATTACTTAGACATCCTATAAGTTGGTTTTCATGATAATGTGGGTCCTCGTTATGATAAAAGTTACTTACTTAGTGATTTATGGTATTATTAAATGGAGAGAACTATAAGTAAATTGGTTCACATTCAATGTAATAGAAAAAATATTTATGAGGAGTATAATTGGATGGTCACTAGAGTGAATGATGTTGGGAGCATTCATAGTCAGTATTCATGGAACATGATTAAAAATGTGTACCTCAACCAACTCTTGGACTCACTGAGGAAGATAATGAATAACTTCATTGGGAGTCTGAGTAATATAGCCCATAACAGAAATAATATTCAGTATCATTTTTGTAAATAATGTTGTAATAATATCCTATATGAATGTCTTATAGGAACAGAATGATATTTTGACTTTGGAAAAGATGGACGCAAAGAAAGTAACTACAATGAAAAAATTAGGGGCTCAAATAATAAAATGGATTGGGGTAATGGCTTCCATATGATGAAACAATGGTTAAATAATTTTAGTTAGGAATGGATGGTCTTTAAGAAAATCAATGTCCCGTGTGCAGAGGTCGAGAATTGAATCAACTAGGTGTTATTGATAATGGGTTTTTACGACGATGATGACACTATAGATGAAATGTGAAATGAAAGAGATATTATGTAAAAGGATAAGGAAGCCTTATTATGGATTATAAATGGAGTTAAAATAATTTATGTATTTATGTATTTGGATTCAAGAATTATGTTATAAGAATAGTGTAATATTCATGTATTTTTTATTTTATGTTTTTCTGTCAAGATTTCAATGTTTATGTCGAATGTTTTTGATGGAATGGAAAAGTGATTTCATGAAAATGTGACATTTTTAATATGGGAAGATAACCCTTAATATGACACTAATGTTATGATAATTTTTTTTGATAAATATTTGTTGGACCTGAATATGTGAATTGTATGGTACTTAATACTTGGGAACTAATTGAGGATTTGTGGAAAAGTGGTTTGTGCTATCATAAAATAAATTGTAAACATTTTTGACTTGATGAATATATCCAATAAACATTAGAATAAGGGAACATGAGTATTTTAAATAAGTATTAATGTTAATTCATGTTATTACCATAATTCAAGAGAATGCCTGATGAAGGTATTCACATGTTTGAAATGTGACTACAAAAAGATACCTTATGATATACGAGAGATAAATGAACACCTTATTTTGTGAAATTCTTTCTAATTTTTTTGATTTTAAAATTTCATAAGAATTATTTATTTATTTACGGAGTTTTAAAGTTGAAATTTCTATTATGGTTGGGATATTGAATTATAATCTCACCGTAGGTGGATTTATTCATATATTTTAACTCGTTCTAATATTTTTTTTGTGATAATTATAGATGGAATGACCTATCATTATATTTATGGATATCATGATCTATTAACACTTTAGGAATGAAAAATTCACCTTCATTACATATAATAAGTGACGAAGTAGAACATTATCATGGGATACTAAATCAATGAGATTATTCATAATAAATTATGTTTTTTGATTCATGAAATATTATTGAACTCTAGGGAAAGGATCTTGAAAAAATATATTATCCTAGTAAATTATTTTCTAATGAATTATATTGTAACTTTATATCCCTATATTTATTTCTTTATGATTGTAAAAATTCTCCTACCATGTTCTCTATCACTCTCTATCTTAACATGATATTTATATTTCTCCTATGTGTTTATGTTTACACTTCCCGGTAATGTTATCCTATGTAGAAACCATGATATGTGTTAATTGGGTAACGATTTGGTTTATAACCTTGTTTTAAATGTAATGTTTATTATTCATTTTTAAATTTTTTGATTATTTGAGAATAAATTTCTATAATTAAAACTTTGCTGACCCATTTAATTTTGGTAGATAAATTAATTTTATGGGGGTTGAATGTAACACCCCGGTTTTTATGATATTTTTTTCAAAATTAAATTGTTTTCCATGATGTATTTCATTGAACTATGTAAAATATTTCTTACACATTTAACTGATTTTTATTGCACTACATGCAACATTAACATGGATTACAATACAAACAACCTTCACTTGGAATGCATTATGCGCAACACTATATTTCTACGAAACAACAGTTTATTTTTATAATTATTCAAATGAGATCATTATAACATAGACATTAATCATAATGATATTAATAGTAGAAAATAATATTAAATATATTATTTATAATGGTTTTATATATAATTAACATATTTGAAATGAAAAGGATATTTTTTTACCAAATTATATATTTGTTTCAAAATAAAAATTTCTTAAATGGTTTTCTTTTTATTACTTTTTTGTAGAAAAAATTTTATTTAATAACGTTTTGACTTCATAATGTCGAAATTATCTAAGGGTTAATTTACAGCAGTTTTTGAGAAGAATCATTTTTTGATATTATGGAAAAATACTAAATTTGAATTCAAAATTTCATTTTTGTCAAATTTATATGTATAGATAAATTTTATTCAATGTTTTTTTAAAGTAAAATACGATAAAATATATATCTATTAATTTAATTTATCACATTGTAATCTTTTTATATTTACTTTACATATAAAATCATAATGAAAATTTGAACATTCTCCTTTTAAATAACTACTTTCTCTCCATATCTATAGTATGAACATTAAACATAATTTTCATACATCCATGAATTTAATTTTAGAAAAATAATATAAAATATTTTAATCAGTTTCATATTTATTTCTTAAATTTTAGAAAAAATTATACATTATGAATATTATCTTTAGTAATTTTTATGAACTACGGTTGAGGGTTAATCGGCTAAATAACTATGAAAATAATATTTTAAATTTTATACAATTAAACTAAAACATCTCAAAATTTCATTTTATGAGTGTTTTTTTTTCAAAATAATATTTTTAGAAAGATTATAACCTTATTAATCCTCTTTAATGAGAGGAATATATTTATTATATTTGATTTATAAAAACGTAAAAATGTTATTCTCATGTTTTTAATAACTATATCATTTTTTATATATGGTTTTATTGGATATAAATGTTACTATAAATTGTACATTTAAACATAATAATATTATATTCACATGGTAATTTATTTTATATTTTCAGGATGTAAATATTTACCATTGTGTCTTACAAAATG
The DNA here is from genome assembly GCA_963277665.1 of Viscum album. NCBI lineage: Eukaryota > Viridiplantae > Streptophyta > Magnoliopsida > Santalales > Viscaceae > Viscum > Viscum album. Next base: position 55,022,556 of record OY728126.1, read on the forward strand.
ATTGTAACACCCCGAACTTTTAAGAGAAATATTGTTTTTAATTTTATTTATCTTGTGTGTTGTAAGAAACACCAAGATTAGCATAAACTATATGGAACACCAGATTAGGTTTTATTATACGCAAACACAATTATTTTATTGTGTTGCACGCAAGAGCGACCTTCCTCAATAGCGTGTGCTGTACGCAATTCTGAGTTTCATTAAACAATTATATATTGTTATAATATTATTATGAACTAGCCGTTATGAATAGTATTAACCATGCTTTTAATTTTAAAACATTATCATTCATCTTATAGATTATCTAGAACATGGTATGAGAACAAAATAAAATTTTCAGCTAAAATAAGTATTTTTAAAAAAATGCAGTTTTGCCGCCTTTTGATGGCGCACCTACTGAAAATCTAGTTTTTGACACATTTATGAGTTCAATTTTGATAAAAAAAACTTTTTCATTGCAATAAGTATATAAACATTTACTTTGGATAATGTTTTATGATTTTCATGTTATTTTTCATATTTTGAGGAATAATAAAATTACCCAAATTTTCAATTAAAAAAACTTCTTTTATCAAGATAATTTATATTGTTAATTTTTAAAATTTAATGGTATTCGAGTATAAATAGATTAAATTTTTACCATTTAATATAATTTAAGTCGTTATCATTAATCTTACATTTAATTCATAGGTAAAAATAATTCAATCTTTTGAAATGTTTTAACTTTTAAAACTCATTTTCTCAATAGCTGGATTATTTTTTAATTAAATACTGAAACTTATTTATATTGAATTTGAAAAAATTTATTCCATATTTGGAATCAGTTGGTCAAAATTATTTTAATATGCTACTTTTTATTTTTAGGCATTATGAATAGTAACTATGGAAAATTTTATTTACCACAGTTAAAGGTCAATTAGGTAATTAAGGGTAAAAATAATATTATAAAATTACCCTACAACTTGTATTAATATAATTGGATGATTATATTACTTCTTAAAATATAATTGGGTCTAAATCATATCTTTTGAAAACCACTTGGATGTGATTAAGACAATTAATTTATTTTATTTCATTAAATTGAAATATGTCTCACTCAAACTTTAATAATTAAAATATTTTCAATATAAGGTTATACAGAATATAAATTCTATTATAAATACTCATTGGAAAGATAAAATTATTTTCTTCATCATGGTAATTTATTTATGATTTTTAAGAAATATATAATTACTTTAATATCTTATACATTAATGATGTAGAAATTATTTATTTATTGAATAATTAATAATTTAATTTTTATTAAAATAATAATACCTATCAAGACGACCATATGATTTACCAAAACATATTTATAGAGTATATATAGACCATAATAATCAAAGTGTCTAATTTTGGACCATTTGGAGCCTTTTAAAACATATTATTACATTTATATTATTTTATTAAAAATGTTGTCAAAGTTGTCAAATTCATACTTTAATAAAGATACCATTTTAAAAGATATTTTTTCAGAAGATAAATTAGAATAAAAGTATTATTATGTAATATATTATATTTATCTTCATTCTAAAATTTTATTTTAAATTTTTATGAAAAAAATAAGTATATTAAATAATTATACAAAAATGTTGTAGTAATTATTTTATTATGTGAAATATTAAATAAATGGATTTAAAAATACTAAAATAAATATTATATGAACAAATAAAGTGATCCTAAAATTTTATAGATGAATATGACATGTTATAAATCTATTAAATATTTTGGTTCTAATATATCTTATGTGTTGATTTTATTTAAATTCAAATAAATTAATGGAATAAAAATTGACACTATTGATATTTTATCAAAATAACATATTATTAAATTGTATAAAAAATCAAAAAAATATTTGAAAATTATAAATCGAAATTGATATGGTATAAAAATTCATAAATTATCCAATTACAGATAATTCACAACACAGAAGTTAGTATTTATAAGAATTTAAAATTTAGAATACTATTACCACAAATAAAATTAAATAGATTAAATTAGGATAAATAAAATTGATATGGTTTAAAATAAAGTACCAACATGTCTAAATATGATTTTATTATGAAATTACAACCCTATATCATTTAATATTCGTATTTGAGTCATTTTAGAGGTTTTTGGGTGGGGTTTGAGTTTTTAATAAATTAATATTTTAGAGGTTTCCAAAACTGCCCCTCTCCTCTATTATAAAAGGGAACCTCCTCCCTCATCTATTTACTCAATTTTAAGCCTTCATACTCGAGAAAACCCTGATAATTACTCTTCTCAAGAACTCTAGATATGTTATATAGGTTCTGGTCTTCTCAAAAGACCAACTGTAGTGCCATAATAGGAATTTTAAAAGAGGCACGTCGAGGAGGAGTTAATCTTTTCAACTGATTCTTTCATGGTTCTTTTTTCTTCTACATCTCCTTATGTAGTTGTTTCACTATAAAGTAATAACATAAGTATCACTAATATACATATATTTTATTATACATATGAAACAACCCAATATCACCTTATATACATCCTACGAAAAATGAAATCACCACGCGTGTATACGTACGACTTGCCGTCTCCACGTCCTGGTGTAATCCGTTTTTCCACCACCACCATACTTGGATTGTTATAATGAATGAAATAATAAATATATATGATTAATTTTATCATCATACTAATTCTGAGGTATTATATCATCACCATCAATTCCATTAAATAATTATGGGAACGATATCATCACGCGTGCGTACGTACAGATTACCGTCTCCACAACGCGATGAGATTCATTTTCCATGTTAACCTTTCTAGAATGATTATGAAGTATATATAATAAATAATAATTAAATATATGAAATAATAAGGATACTGGATTTATTTATATGTTATTTACATACTTCCATTAAATTTAATAAGGAAACAACAACAGAGTTCATGCGTACGTACGACCTACCGTCTCCAGGAATGCTGTGTTTCATTCCATTTAACGATCTATTATATTCTGAATATATATTATATATAAATTATGCTATACAATATGGAAGTAATTAATCATGATCTAAGTAATCGAATTAATAATTATAAGTCAAAACACCTATGATAAATGAAACGATTTTACCCAAAACACTGCTTTAACATGACATTGCCAAATGAACGGGTAATATAAAGTAATAAGTGAATCATATGTGATATCATAAAAATTATTATGGATCATTTAAAAGTTAATTATATGTTTGAACCCACTATACAGGAGTCTGGGACCCATATAGATGAAATTTGACTTAAGTTAATGGATAATTATTCCAATCTCATTCTTATCCGGGATTGTTTATTCGTAAGTATTTATTGGGGTTATGTTTATCATCCATGTCCATGTTTTCTCAAAATGTTTTCATAAAATGTATACTATTCTTCCATGTGTGTTTAAAGTCATTTTTACCCTTTTTTACTTTTACCACATGGTATGGAAGGAATCATTCTTTTGATTACCATATGAGGTACTTTTTGAGTTTTCCGTAAAAAATACGAGGACAATGTTTTTTTAACTTATACAGAATGAATGAATTTTTTAGGTTTCAAAAAGACTTATTTTCATGAAGATTCCTCTACAAGATTTCATAATTATTTTCAAAAAAATGATTTTTTTTTCAAATTACATGGAATTTGTTGAGAAGAAAATGTTTTTGAAGAAGAGATGATATTTTCCTCATGAATTCTCTTCAATGGTTTTATCAAAACTATTATCCATCTAAGATTACATTATCTAGTATGTGTATGTTTCAAGTATAATGTCTCTATTATATACATGTTTTGTTTTTCTTATGATGAAATTATATCCATTTGTTTTATATGGATTATGTTATGATGAGATGACGTTTATGTAACCCATTTTATTCATTGGGTTATGATGAATGATTTAAGTTTATTTTGTTTCAAATTAAAAATTGATAACATTATGAGATGGGTGGGACCTATATATCCCTCTAATTCACTGGGTAATTATTTATATCTCATGATATAGACATGGGTGTAACGACATGTAAATTGTGTTCAATAATATAGGGCTGGAACGACATGTAAACTTGGTTCAGTAATGGACTTTGTCCACTATGATGGTCTTTGCAGCAATTATTTGCCCACTATGGATATCATATCATGTGATTAATTGTTTTCCACAATTACATGTTTTATTCCCATGGTATTTTATCATTATTAATGTTCCTTTGTGATATATGCCTTATGTACTACCAAGATTTCTATCATTACTCATGTTTTATGCTCATGTTTTTATGTTCAAAGGTTTATGGATTGTTTTATGTTCTCCATGTTTACCCTTATTGAGCATTTGATTTCCCCATTTTTATGTATTCTTTTGCCCATTTTATAATGAATGGTTTTAGGTATGAAAAAAATAGGGAATATATTTATGGGAGATGTTGAAGATCTTTCACCATGATTAGAAGATTATTTTCCGAGTCTTCAAAGTCACTAAACTAAAACAGTCTTTGGCCGTCTGTTTTTGTCATGTATTAAGTATTCCGAAAAAGTAATGTAATGTCTATGTATGTAGAGCATTGGGTCTCTACAATGAGGATGTGATAAATATTTATTTAATGTAATAATAAAACAATGGTTTTTAAAAATGTTAAAATAAATATAATTTTAGATAATTAATGTCATCCATAAATTTTCTAGGATATTTTGCCAAGTTAATGATTTTGAAAAGGGGTGGGTACCAATATATCATTTTTTATGATATTTTTTAAAATCCAAATAATAAATAGGGTCTAAAATGAAATTAGTGATATTTTAAAATAATTAAAAAAATTTAAATTATATAAATTTCATGAAAATAAAAAAATCATACAAATAATTTGGATAATTTTGAAAATGATACAAAAGATCTGTTTTTGTTTTTTTTTATTTTATAGTAACTATATTACCAATTAAAAAAATACACATGTTATTAGGGGTATAGTTGAAGAGGTTAAATAAGGGTTAAATGAAAACGATAAGGATTATAAAATAGTATAAATACTTATATATTTTCTTTTTTATTATATGATTTAATCCCATACCCATATTATATTATTAATAAATATCATTACATCCTTTTGTGATTGAAAATTAATTTATTTAATTTTAATATTCTACGAGATTTATAAAGTTCCCTTCACCTCAATTATAAAAGGTCACATCCTACTTCATATTCTAAAACCACATTGAGCCTTATATATCGACCAAAAATGGTCCAAATAAGCTAAAAACATATCTAGATTATTCCTGTAGTCCAATATTTGGTTAAAAATCCATCCATGTAATCCCTTTGGTGAAACCATATAGGTTTTACCAAAGAAGAGGTAACATCCTTCCTCATGATCCTTTTATTAATTTCTTTCTCGACAACATAAAATATACTTATTACATATACACATAATTGAGTCATTATAATAAATATACCTATATTTCATTACATTAAGAGTACAATATTTACTTTCAAACACTTCCATCTAATGGGTAAAACACTGTCCATCCTTTTGTACGGTGAACTACCGCCTCACAAAATGATGTTATTCGTTTTACCGTTACCACCTCTTACGGTTGGAAATTATGATTTAAAAACTATTTTTATTATATATATGACATTTAGGATATATTTATACTCAATTATTTACTACATAAATCCTATCTAATCCATTTAAATTTTTTTATATACGATAACTTTGTTGTAGGATGTATAGACTACCACCTCCTCAAAGTGATTCTATTAGTTCTCAATTTACATATAATGTTATAAGAATGGGTTTTGTAAAATATTATGATATATATAACATAATAAATATAAAATAATGTTATTATATCTATAAATATATATCTTTTACTCTATTATTTTCTATAAGTGGTGAAAATAGAAATAATGTTCATGCATACATACGACCTACCGTATCTATGAATGATGTATTCCATTTCATATATGTTTCTAATTATTATTAATATAAATTATTATTTTATCAATATATAGGATATATAAGTGATGATTTATATTATTGAAAAAATAAAAATAAAATTCTTTATTTTTATCAAGAACGACAATTCAAAAAATGAATGGTAAACAAAGCAGTTATTATTTGAAACGTTACATTAATAAGGAATTATTAATAAAAGGTAATAGAAGTTAATAATAATACATTATATGATATTATATATATATATATATATATTAAAATGGTAATTTTATAAATTTATAATAAACATATACGTAATATACATCAGGCTTGTCTGTGTATGAATAGAGTCGAGACACAAGACAAGGGAATTTCATATCACTTTTAATTTTTGTGAGATACATTTATTATTTTTGACTAATTTAATTTGTGTGGTGTATATACCTCACAATAATGAATTATATTATTATTATAATTATATTTATGTCTATTAATATATCTATTTCATGACCTTTATTTCATGGTTTTTTGGGTTCAAAAGTAATCAAATCGGTATTTTAATTTTTCCCCATTTTGCCTTCATTGAGACACTTGTTTTGTTACGAACCTATGTTATTTTGGGAGGTGTATATGATTAAAAAAATATTACATCCTTAATCCACTTATTTTTCCTGATTTTTTATTCTCTATGTAATTTGATTTTCATTCATAGGGAGTATGACCCAAATTACCAATTGTGAACGGTTTATTGAAATAATCTCAACATTTCCAGATATAGTTTATGATTATGCTTTCGATGATGAAATATTAGGACACATATCACATTAATAATCATCAAATTTATTTTAAGATGGGTATTAATGATGAATTCATTATTTCAAACCTTTTTAGACAATATTTTTTCCATAAGGTAATTAATTAAATTCTTTTATGAAAGTTTGATATAGTTTATATTTTCAGTTGAAAACTGTAAATATTCAAAAATGATGTTTTAAAAAATTGATTCTAAATTTTTCATATGAAATAATTTTAAAAGAAAATAATTTTAATTTTTTTTATGGTATTTAATGATTCCTTTATATTTTTTCAAATTTGTTATCCACAAAGAAATTTAAAAGTGATTGATATTTTAAAAATCAATATTCAAAGAAGAAATGATATTTTCATGAAGATTTTTTTAATTGATATTTAAAATTTATTTTCCATATAGGATTATATAATTTGGTGTTACTAATTCCATTTTGGGAATATGAACTATGGTTTCATTCAATTTATTTCTCTAAGAAATTTATTTATTGATGACAAAAAATTCATGAAACTCGTTTCTATTTCAATGGTTATAAATTTAGGAAATATATTTCACTTAAATAAGTTTTATATCTATGAAAAATGATTCTTTTTTTAGGATATGATTTAATGAAATTATTATGAAACCCATCTCTCTTCCATAGGTTCGGATAATATTAAATGTTAATGGTAACTATTTAATTTCAGGGTTTATTTATAATGTCATAGAACATGTATGTTTTGTTTCATTATGTGATGGGTGGAGAATATATTTCTCTTTATAATTAATTGCGTAATGATTTATATCCCATGATAGATAAATAAAGTACCATGTCCAATATTATGGTATTAAGAGTTTATCCTTTCAACTAAGACAGTTAAGGGAGTAAACCATTACTACAAATACGGTAATGGAAGTGACCATGACATCTAAGATGACATGTCGTGTGAACCCATACATCTAATATAGCCTTAGAAGTGATTCCTTTACTACTATGGAAGTCATTTTTATATGCTTATGTGTCTTCCCGAATTCATTTTCTTATACCATTTTTATTCATTAATGGATTATTTTCTTTATTCTCTTATTATTCAACTCTTTTGAAATACAAATATGTATTCCATGACTCATGTTTATGATATTTGATATATGGGGTATGGTCTTTTTTATTAATAATCAAATTATAATTCCCTTATGATCATGGTAATGCTTATATATATCACTTGTTTACCCTTATTAGGCATCTGAGATCACCCCCATTTGTGTTTCCTTCCCCAACATATGAATATTGTTTTGTTTGATGTGTCTATAATGGGTACTAATCAAGAATAACCTCGTGTGAGATAATGTTACTCACTTGGGTACTAGTGGTAATGATTCCATGACTCAAAAGGTACCAGATAGGTATAGTCTTTGGTTGTTTGTTTTTTTAGTGCAAGGCATGTTATTCTTAAATGATGTAATGTCAATGTACGTTATTCCATTGTTTTCATATGAATATATGTTGGGTTAATTATTAAATTATAATCATATTACATGAGATTACATTCCTAAAATAATTTTTTAATATTACATATTAGACTACATTCAATTACCTTACTTTACGAAATGATATATTAAATAATATGAAAAAAATATATATTCCATGATGTAATCATTAAAATTGATCACATAATGTTTTCAACTTTACTACCTTGGAAAATGAGAAACAAAAGTAAAGAGTTAGTGGTAATTCTTATTAATGGATAATATATAACGTTAGCTAAAATTGAATAGTAATGAAATAAGATATATTGTTAGGATAGATAAAAATATGTTTTAATATAAATGAATACTGAAACATATTATAATACTTGGATTAAAATATGCATAAATAATTACATGGATAAAATTAATTAATCACATATCAATGGAAATAATAGATATTCATCATTATAGAAATCATCACCCTATTTTGAGGCATTATTGCTAGTCATCATACATAATGTTTTTGGATTCTCTAATAACCCTTTCTAATCTACCACACAAGACATTCTGATAAAATATGGCTAATATAATATTATTCCCCAACAATAATATTACCTAAAAGTGAACTACATAATATACTAAGGGTTTATAGAAAATACAATGAACAAAAAAAGATAGATCAACTAAAAAATGATCATTAAATTTTATATTAAAAGATAATCCTATATAGAATAATGTATTACAGATTTATATAATTATATTTCCCCATTAAATGAATTAATAAGGATGTTATAGTTAATTCACATGATTCATATAATTAATAATTAAGAAATTAAAATGATAAAATAAGAACCATTATAAAAAAAGGTTGTGGAATTGTATTTACCAAGTACTTTTATAGAATAATATTATCAAGGATTTTGGGTAGTGGAATAAATGAAATTTTAATGGAATGAGACTAATGAAATTACTAACACGTCCCCTCTAAATAATAATCTTCGACTCCTCATGTACTAATCATTTGTTAATGATCACAAATACTATTCAACCTGGTTAAATCCTCTAAATTATATCAAATCATGTGTATTATTGTTTAAGTATTCGCATTCTTTAAGATGATCCATTCCAGATCCTAATTACATTATACGATCATTGACATACTTTTATAATACCTTCCTTGAAAAATGATGAAGTCTAATTAATTATATGATCATCATTTCTTATGTCTAAATATAGTTATTTTGAAAAGTCGGAGACACCGTGAGTTTGCCACGGGTTATGTCTTTCTGGAAAAGTAAATCAGACGCCATGAAGGATCAGACACTGTGACATCCAGACACTATGACCATGAGACACAATGAACAGGACACCGTGAACAAGCAGACATTGTGACCATGAGACACCGTGGACAAGACACTATGAACAACACACCATTAATAAACAGACATCATGACCATGAGAAATCATGAACAAGACACTGTGAATAAAAAACTGTGAACAAGACAACTTGAACAAGAAGACACTATGGCCATGAGACACTGTGACCACGAGACACTGTGACCATGAGACACCGTGACTGCAAGACACCGTGACTAAGATAGACACCGTGTAAAGGAGACACCATTTCCATGACATACTGTGACATTATTTCCTAATGTATTTTTTCTTCATTTTATTAAATCTCTAATGGTCATATTTGATGAATTTAATGCACTGCCATAATTAATGTTTTTTAGACATTTCATCGGACAGTATGATGTACGAGGTGTAGAATACATGCAACCTGTCAGTCGTAAGACATGAACTCCATGATAAAAGTGTAATGCAGCCAAGAAATAAATAAGGGTGTAGAAAAATGCAAAAATATGGTAGAAAAAACACAATACAAAGAACAATATGGTGGGCGTGAGAGAGACAACAGAATATATTCTTGTGAATTGTCTCAAGAAACTCAAATCTTCTGAAGAACACACAATGCATACTGGAATCTCAATGAAACATTCACTCTATCCAAGCATCATGAAGAACAAATGTCAGATCAGTCTGACTTATGTCACTCTGTTTTCCAGAAAAGGACCCATGTTCTGCATCTGCTTCATCTCAAGAGTACAGAGCTACGATGATCAACACTCAGAGCACTTTTAATCCTATCTCAATATTTATACTATGTTTTGTATCCTTTTATTATCTTTCATGTAGTGTGTTATTCTGTATAATAACACACTCTTTCTCCTGTATTAAACTGAAGGTTACAAGATAGCATTACTGAAACATTCTTTTACTCTCGTGTATTCCCATAGATAACAGTGGAAGAGGTCCTTTTGTGGCCTGGTAGTTTGTACTCACAAAAAACTGTGGAAGGCATCCTTGTGCGACCCAGCCAGTCCTATGTACTATTGTTTAACCCCGATCCAGGGTGAGGGTAAAGTTTACTTATATAACTTGTTGGTGGTAGGTGATCTCTAAGTGGAGTGGATTTGGTCTCATCTTAAGAAAGAACCACTTCTTTCATATCCTCTGTACTACTTAATTTAGTTTTCTATGTCTTACTAATCTATTAGAAAATTCAGAAATCACTAAACATCCATTGATAGTTAATCTTTTAAAGAAGTTATAAATGTCTGGACTAAGTAGAATAACTTTAAACGTAATATTAATCCCTGATATTAGGATTATTGGGAAATCATCAATCTTCAAAGAAGTTATTAAAATAGTCAAACCATTATAACTGTATTACTTTGATTAACTAGGCTGTATTTAATCATTTGGGGAAACATTTTAGAAATACCTTTTAATCAGAAAATTTTATACATACTCAATTCAACTCTCCTCTTGAGTAATCTACTCTGACCATGTGTTGGTATTAGAGGCTATTTATTAGGAATTTGTTTAATATTATTCAACTGTGATGGTAGTTGTACATTAAAGATCTATAAATTTCTGTTAATAATAAATTTATATCTCTTTAAAACTATTCTGTTATTATAGAAAATAGATTGGAAGGTGCTGCAACCAAAAGACCACCATTCATTAATGGAACCAACTATGCTCATTGGAATATTAAAATGAAAATGCACTTAGATTGTATGTGCTTTAGGATTTGGTCATACATTATAGATGAATACTATATTACTTTTACTAATATAATTACTTGGGATGAACCTATCAAAACTACCAAAAATAACAAATTCAAAGCTCTGAATTCTTTATACTGCTCCTTAGGAGATGAGGAATTCAATAGTATTTCAGATTGCAAAATTTCCGATGAGATTTGGGATACCCTGTCTATCTCACATGAAGGAACATCAAGTGTAAAATAAATGACACTTAATAATTATAGTGTAAAATATGTTAATTTTAAAATGAAACTTGATGAGATTATTTCTGACATGAATCTTGGACTCAATGACATTTTCAACACAATGATCTCTCTTGGAAGAGAATTCACTGCCAAGGAACAAATCATGAGAATTATTATATGTCAACCTGAGGGATTGAGGGGAACCTCTATCTTTATTAGAGAACCAAGTGATATCAGCAAGCTTCCTATAAAATAACTCATTAGGAATGAAATGTTGTATTAAGAGGAACTTAAAGTCAACAAGGAATAAGAGGATGAACCAAAAAGGATATATATTTCATTTAATACCACCTCCTATAAACATAGTGATAATTGGAAATTGGAAGCTTCTTTAGAAAGTTCTAGTTGTGAAAAATCATCAACCGACAGTGATTAGGATATGGCTCAACTATCCAAAAGATTAAAATGATTTTACAAGAAGAAGAACTTTTTCCGAAAGCCTAACTTCAAGGGAAAATATTACCAAAAATTGAGTTGGAAGAAGGACTAGAAATGAAGTGAAAAGACTGATGAGATTGTCTGTTATGAATGTAGGTGGAATGGAAATATAAAGGATTATGGTCGAATTCTCAAGTACAAAAATAAATATAAGGACAAGGATAAGAAGTATAATAAGTCCATGAAGGCAACCTGGAGTGCTTCTGAGGATAGTTCAAGTGACACAAAAACTAACATGATGAACATGCTAACAACACCAATATGTGTTTTAGGACAAACACATCTGAGGTAACACTTAACTCTCATGTACATAATTTATACTATTCTGAAAATGAGTGTGACTCTCATAACATGACTAATGGAGAAATGTATGAATACTGTACCATGCTTTAAGAAACATGAAATGAACTAAAAGACAAATATAAATCATGGAAGAAACAATATGCACTCTCTGTGGCTATTAAATCTAAACTCACAACTAAAAAAGAGAAAAATTCTCAATTGCTTATTGAAAACAACAAATTAAAAATTTATACTGTGCAATTGATGAATTACCATGAAAATATTACCAATGGGAAGAATACCCTTACTCAAATTCTATAAAAACATATTTCCACTAAATACAAGACTGGAATTGGTTATCAACCTGGAAAAATAAATCTTGGTAGAACATATTTTTTTTCACGATCTAGGACATATAATTTTACTTCCAATTTTGGATACAATTTTGTATGAATGGTGCTTAAAGAGTTCATGTAAAAGTGTATGGTAATTAAATAGTGTATGTTCAAGGGACATGACAGGAGACTACTCATGGTCCAAGAACCTAATCAAAATAGATAGATAACATGTCACATTTTCTGACCATCCCAAATGAAATATCATTAGCCTCATCCAAATCACAAACTCTAACTCAGTTTTAATTTCTAAAGTACTGTTTATTGATGGATTAAAATATAATTTTATTAGTATCACACACTTATGTGATGATGGATTTCATGTTAGATTTGAAAATTATGCTTGCAATATCTTTAATTCTAAAGATAAATCAGTGTTTTCATCATTAATAAATGAAAATGTTTACTCTGTTAACATAGATTCCATAGCTTCTAAAAATGATTCTTATTTATGTGTATTTCATAAAGAGTATCTTCACTGGTATAGAAGACTAAGAAACCGAAATATTCACTCTCTTATAATGTTATCTATAAAAATATTAGTTAAAGACTTACCCAAACTTGAGTATCCAAATGACAAAGTGTGTAATCCATCTCAATAGGGAAAATATCACAAAGATTCTTTCAAACCAAAGAAAGAAGTGTCAATTTATCAACCTCTCAAACTGGTTCACATGGATTTATTTTGACCATCTTGAGTTTCTAGTTTAAATGGGAAGCATTATGTTTATATTCTTATATATGATATTTCTATATTTACATGGACCAAATTTATGACTCCCAAGAGTGATGCATGATCTTATTTTACAAAATATTCCAGGTCTGTCGAAAATCATAGTGGAATTAGATTTAAATCATTAATAATTGATCATGGCCATGAGTTTAAAAACCAATAATATTAATCCTTTTTCTCAAAAAATAGATATAATAAAAATCTATATTACCCTAGAAGACCTCAAATAAATGAAGTTGTAGAAAGAAGAAATATAACCCTGAAAGAGATTGCAAGAACAATTCTTAATGAATATGACCTACCTATTTATTTTTGGGCTAAAGCTGTCAATACAGTATGCTACATAATCAATAGAGTGTTGATCAGACCCATTCACAAGAGGACTCCTTACGAGTTATAGAACAATAGAAAACCCAAATTTAATTACTTAAATGTTTTAGGTTGTAAATTCTATATTACAAATACTAAGGAAAATCATGAAAAAATTTCAGCAAAGAGTGATGAAGGTATATTTTTAGGATATTCCATGTCTAGTAAGGCATATAGAGTGTTCAATAAAAGAACTAAATCGGTGGAATAATCATTCTGTGTAAAATTTGATGAAACAGATCCACATGATCCTAAACCCTCCTTAGAGAACCTGGAGGATGATTTATCAAATCTGAAAATCATTTCAAAATCCTCAAACACTTCTATAAATGAATCCGTGAAATCGTCTAGTTCTATGAATTATCTAGAATATAGTCTCAATAAACCTGGACCTATTAATGAACCTGAAATCACTACTCCCTCCTTTTCTAGAACTGTTAAAAACCTTAAGAACCATCTATTACATGATTTTGTAGGAGACCTATAAAAATTAACTCAGTCTATAGATTATCTTAGAAATCAAGTTGAAAATAAAGTCTTATTATAAGAGAATGAACCTAAAAACATTAATGATGTTATCAATGATGAATTTTGTGTGATTTATATGCAAGAAGAACATAATCTGTTTGAAAGGAACAATTTTTGGAAACATGATGGAAGAACTTTAGACACATTTACTATAGGCACTAAATGGGTGTTTAGAAATAAGGTCGATAAATATGGTAACATAGTTTGAAACAAGTCTAGATTGGTTGCTCAAGGCTACAGTCATGATGAAGAAATTGACAATGAAAAGACCATTTCACCAATAGCTAGATTCCTAGACATCATAATACTGTTTACTTATACTACTCATATGAATTTCAAACTATATCAAATGGATGTTAACTGTGCATACATAAATGGGTATATAGATGAGGTTGCTTTTCTTTGAACAAACCCCAGAATTTACAAACCCTAATTATCCAAATCATATTTTTAAATTATCAAAAGCTTTAACTGGTTTAAAACAATCTCCAAGAGCCTGGTATGATAGGACGAGTACTTTTCTTATTTCCAAAGGATTTATAAATGGAAATGTTGATCCTGCTCTTTTTATAAAACAAATTTCTAATGATGTTTTAGTTGTTCAAATCTATATAGATGACATTATTTTTGGATTTTCTAAATATCTTCTATGTGTTGATTTTTCTGAAATGATTCAAAAAGAATTTGAAATGAGTTTAATGGGTGTACTATAATTATTTCTCGAATTTAAAAAAATTCAAAATAATGATGGGATTATTTAAACTGAAGGTAAATATACTAGAGATATTATAAAATTTTTTGGATTGGATATCACTAAAATAATTAACACTCCCATGAGTACCACTTGTAAGTCGAATCTTGATGAAGATGGAAAATCTGTTGATCAAACTACTTATAGAGGAATGACTGGAAGTTTACTCTACTTGACTACTAGTCAACCCGACCTTATGCTTACTGTGTGTACGTGTGATCGTTTCCATGAAAATCCTAAAGAATATCATTTCAATGTTGTAATTAAAATTTTCAAATAACTCATGCATACACCCAATCAAGGAATGTTATATCCTAGAGGTCAATAATATGAATTAGTTAGTTATTCTAATGCTCAATTTAGTGGCTTTAAGATAGATAGAATAAAACCCCTAGAACGTGTCACTTTTTAGGCAAGCCACTAGTATCATGGTGTAGTATGAAACAAAATTCTGTTGCATTATCTACTGCAGAATCTGAATAAATAGAAGCTGGCTATTTTTGTACACAAATATTGTTGTTGAAACATACATTACTAGATTATGTATATCAATTAAAGCATGTATCTATAAGCTGTGACAACACAAGTGATATTAACATCTCAAAAAATCTTGTTTCACATTCTAGGACAAATCATATTGATGTAAGAAATCACTTTTTGAGAGACCATTTTCAAAAAGGTGATAACACTTTGGAATTCATTAGAACTGAGTATCAAATTGCAGATATAGTTACAAAATCACACTAGTGCAGAAAACGTTTTTTACGTCGGTTATTTTTCCCTTTTTACGTCGGTTTCTAGCTGACGTTAATACAGGCGACGTTATAAATAATGTTTTTGACGTCGGTTATTTAAAAACTGACATCAAAAACATAAAATCGCGATGTTTATGACGTCGGTTATTTTAGAACCGACGTGATAAATAAAATGGGAAGGGTTTATCACGTCGGCTATTTAACAACTGACGTGATAAAAGGCCTAGAAAATGGTTTATCACGTCGGTTATTAAAAAACCGACATGATAAAAGGACGGGGAAATGGTCTATCACGTCAGTTATTAAAGAACCAACGTGATAAACCGGGGGGAGGGGGGTTTATCACATCGGTTATTATTGAACTACTGTGATAAACCGGGGGGCAGGGGGTTTATGACGTCGGTTATTATATAACCACCGTGATAAACCAGGGTGAGGGGGGTTTATCACGTCGGTTATTATATAACCACCGTGATAAACCAGGGGGTGTTTATTACGTTGGTTATTAAATAACCGATGTGATAAACCGAGGGGAGGGGTTTATCAGGTCAGTTATTAAATAACCGATGTGATAAACCGGGGGAGGGCGTTTATCACGTTGGTTATTAAATAACCGACGTGATAAATCCATTTTTTTAAAAATTGAATGCTGCCATCTGCTCCCCACCAGAATCAACCAGAAAACAAATCAAGAAATCGTACCACAAAAACAGAAGTAGGTCAAAATTAAGCATGTACATTGATAACATATAAAACTTACCCCCTAGATAGCCCCCACCCTCATGTATACCCCATGGACAGCCCTCCCCCACCCCGTTGGAGCCCTCACCCTCATGTATACCCCCTGGATAGCCATCCCCCACCCCATTAGAGCTCCCACCCTCATGTATACCCCTTAGACAGCCCTCCCCCACCACATTGGAGCCCCCACTACACTCCTGGACTGCCCCCCAACCCCCGGACAGCCCCAAACACCCCACGACAACCCCCACCCGCCTGAACAGCACCCCCTCACCCCCTCACCCCACTTGACAGCCCCCACCACACCCCGGGACAACCCCCACCCTCATGTATAACCCCCACCCCTGGACATCACTCCCACACCCCTGGACTGCCTTCCCACACCCCTGGATAGCCCTGCCACCCCCCTGGACTGTCCCCCCACCCCACCGGACAGCCCTCCCAGACTGCTGGACCCCCCCAACCCCACTGAACACACCCCCACACCCTTGGAACCCCTCCCCCACAGACCCATATCCAAACCTGAAAAACCTTCATAAGTAAACCAAAACAAGATGCAGAGCAAAATTAAACAATCAATTATATAACATTAAAAACATACACTGTCAACTTCAAAAAAAACTAAATACAACCTAAAAAACTACATAATACACAATTACAAAGACAATATTCAAAATTATATTTTACATTACAAACAACTAAAAGTCAATCATACCTGTAAAATAATTTGACCACTCCACTTGTAAGTGTTTGATGTCTTCAGCAATATAGGGTTTAGGGTCATAAAAAAGATACAAATGAGAAAGAAAGTACATAACGTGTATAATCAATAAATCAAATTGAAATATTATGGAAAAGTTTAAGAGGAAATCATACTAGGTCAAAATTCACAACTGTCCCAATTGTTATTATTTCATACATAAATGTTAACATATAATATTCATATTCGATGAGGTCTTGTTGTTCATGACAATTTTGTTTGAATGAGTGTAAATTAAATATATTATTTTTATGTAATATATCAAAAATTACAAATTATATATGGATAATTACCTTCGAATTTACATATTTGATCTTTCCACTTCGTTTCTTTGTGTTTTTTCGAAAATAGGCCCATGCACTGTTAGAAAATAATACAAATGGGGTAAATTTAAAATTCATTATAATATATAAAACTATTGAGAAATTGAAACTTACGTTTCCAATATATTCTTATAACTTTCCCGCACATCACCATGGATAGAGAATATACAATAAAGTGCTTTCCCCCTTGGGAAAAAACCCCTAACATCCAATGATCCCTGATAAAAATAAATTTGACGTTAGTGGTTTTTTATGTTAGAAGATAATTAACTCTTTGAGGGAAATTTGTTTCATACATCTCAAAAAAATGCATCATCCAACATTGTGTGATTATATTCTTTTTCAAATCCTTCAGAAATATAAACCATTCTTTGTTCCTCATTCAATGCACATGCTTCAGGGGAAATCAATTGTGGGTCCATCAATCCATATACTTCTGTCAGCTCATTCAAATAAAATTTTTTATAAAGATACCTAATACAAAACATACATATGTATACATTTTTTATAAATATAATGCAGGGAAAAGGTGTTAAGACATACATGGAAAAAAATTTCACCACGTTGATACCCAACGTATCTCCATTAAGAAGCTCCATGATATCAGTTTTTATAATCCCCACTCTTTTTTCACGTCTACAAACATGAGCTTCCATTGGAAACTCATAATAACCCGACAACAAATGTGAATATCTTGACAATCTATCAAGACCATTTGAATATGTATATAATGTCATATCCATTTGTCTTTGTTGTTGTCTATATAGTATTTTTTTACCTTTGAAGTATTCCTGTAAAAAAATTGAAAAATATATTAGTTTTCATATGATAAAACAACTTTAATAAAAAAATAAAATAAAAGATATAACATTCATACCTCTATGGTAATGAGTCGAAGAAGTCTGGATGGCCAAATTAAAAAATACATGATACTCTGTCCAACAGTCGCCACCTCATCTGTAGGTATTGGTACCCTAGATGATCTATCTATATTATCATGTATAGTGACCCTCTTATTCTCTACCTCTAATTGTTGATGATGAACTGCATCTCCTATTCAATATACCAACCCATATTCCACTATATGATGTTGAGAATCATCAACATACAACTCGCAATAAGTAGAAAGCTGCGGCGGAGGCGTAGGATAAAAAATGTGGTCCACAGGCTGAGGTGGGGGAGTGGGAGCTACTGGATGAGGTGGTGGGGTGGGAGATGCAGTTTGAAATTTTCATTGTATTTCTGCAAACATAGACTGCACTGACTCTATAATCTTGTCCTCAATCATCGCATTAATATTATTAACTTCATCCTCCAAGGATTCTATTTTTTTTATAAACCCCCTCAATGTTAGATGTTGAAGAACGTGGCAACACTTTTCTTACCGATACACATGCCGGATATCCTCTTACACAACCAGGATGTTCGGGCCATCCCAATGCTGAAAATAAAACATATTCCCTCCCAATAGCTGTAAATGTCCCCTCTGAACTCTGCTCCTCAAGAGATTATTGTATTAATTAATTGAACATTTCTATAATGACTGAAATTATATGAAGAACATAGTTAACTTAAATAAATAAAATAGATATCTTACAATCCTCTCAGCTACAATTCTCAATTCTTCCGAAAGATATTTCCCTTTTTTTCCATTTCGAGCTCTCATCCATTTTTCATGTCTAGATAGAGGGGATGGAGGGGCCACCTCTTCAGAGCTTGAAGACTCAGCTCTTAGTTATTGAAATTTTTCCGCCATCATTTTTTCTTCCAATAATGCATATCCCCCCCGAGATAAACAATGAGGGTATACATTTTTATATTGGATCTCCTGATGATCATTCCTTGCTTTCTATAATTTAAGAATAAGAAATCATTAACAAAACATTAATAAAATCATTTATATAAGAATGTTTATAAACGTTTACATTACCCTTACCAGAAATCAATCTTTTCTTCTACTTTCAAAAAACTATCTCCATGTGTCTTCTTCTATAAAAGGATATATACTACATGGATTGTCATGACTCCTATGACCATAAATGAAATTAGATGAGAGGGGTGATTTGAAATCCCTCCGTCTCCCGGCAGCCAATGATAAGCATTTCTTCATGACTCTTCCAATGTCAGGAATATCAAATGTCATCTGATAAAGAATAGGTTAAGCATATTATATATACTAGAAACATTAAAATAATATTCAAACAATGACAAAAGATCTTACCAAAATCGTCTCCCACAACTGAGAGATAATCGATTTATCCACACTTCTCCAATCATCATACAGAATGCTTAATTTTCTCTTAGCCTGAGTTGCTACAAAACTCTTAAAATCTTTTTCATTCAGACCTCTACGAATATCATCATCATCAAACTCAATGACTACCCTCTGATCATGTGTACAGTCAAGTGATAATTTTGTTAAACGTGTGCACCCACGTTTACCAACCTTTGAACTCTTTGTCGTAATAGGAGAATGTGAATGTTTATCCCCAGAGGTACGACCAGCAATATGCTGCTCTCCAGAATCATGTGGCTGATCATCTGAATGATCTGTCATTATCCTCCAAATCAAAAAAACAAATGTCAGTTCACAAATATAAAAATTCAAATATTTTAATAATACTGTAATCAGAAAATACAAAAGTGTACTAAGTTACATAATAGTAAACATTGGTAATATGGTAAGCATGTTAAACAAAGGTAAAGATGGTAAGGATGGTCAAGATGGTCAAAATGGTAAACATGGTAAAAATGGTAAACCTGGTAAACATGGTAAACATGGTAAAGTAATTGTCAGTGAACAAAAATAATAGATGTATAATTCATGAAATGGTTATAAACATGATAACTGAATCTAAACAAACTTAAAACAAAAAAAAATACTTATTTTGTTTTAAAAAATGTTTTAATAAATAAAAAACATACAATATCTAACATTTATGGAAAAAAAATGTAAAAAAGGAATAAACATATGTTACCTGTAATTTTAGGAATGTAAAAATGGATTGTTTTCCCAAATTCCTTCGTCGTGATCGTTCCTTATGGCACAAACTATGTCTTCAACATGATCATCATTATGTTCTATTAATATTTCCATGGAAGTAGGGATATCACATAAATCAGCATATTCATCAACTTCATCCTCACCAACATATTGTTTTTTCCATTGTAAAACAATATCCCACTGCATATCTGATTGATCTACTACATAGAAATTTTGTTTTGCATGTTTTTCCATTATAAAATAATCAATTGTGTCTTCAAATCTATTCAGATTAACAAGTGTCATTCCAAATTCATCATGTCTGACACTGTTGTTACTGTTAAACCATTTACAGTTAAAAACGGGAACATTAATTTTAAAGTAATCAACCTCCCTTATTTCTTCAATCACACCATAATATGCACTTGATGAAGAAATTGGGTTTTTGTCCTTAGCACTCGAAAAAGGCATTGCTTCTACAAACACCAATACACCACTATTCTGAACTGTACTTCTGTTGTCCTGAGATTTCGTATGAAATGTATAACCATTAATGTCATAACTGGGCCATGTTATCACATTTAAACATGGACCACCCACTATCCATTTTAATGTCTCTGATATATCTGATCTACCAAGCAATATCTTTTTAATCCATGAAAAAAATGTTTTGTTGTGCTCATTCAAAATCCACATTTCATTCTTCTTTGGATGACATTGTTTCAACTCATTAATATGAAATGTGATATACGGTTGATCATTAGCTATGCAATTCAAGATGTATGATTCTAACTTCTTCATCTGTTCAGCTGAAAATGATATGACTTTCAATCCGTGAATCCCCTTTCCCTCATTATTAACTCGTTCATGGCGAGATGGAGGCAAACCTATGTGTTGTGCCGCAGCCATGTAGCTCGTACAAAACTCTTCTACCTCCTCATAAATATACTTTTCTATAATGGAGGATTCAGTTCGATATAGATTATTAACATACCCCTTTAATATTTTCATATACCTTTAAAAAGGATACATCCAACGAATATATATAGGTCCATAATGCATTATTTCTCGAACCAGATGAATCATTAAATGCACCATTATTTCAAAAAAAGTGAGAGGAAAATAAATTTCCAATTGACAAAGTTAAAAAATTGCATCCTTTTCCAAAATTTTCAATGCATTCACATCAATATCCTTGTTACAAATTGAATTGAAAAAATAACACGACTTTATTATAGTCTTTCTGACACGAATGGGAAGTATTCCACGCAATGCAACAGGTAGAATTTGTTGCATCATGATGTGACAATCATGTGATTTCATACCTATCATCTTCAAGTCCTTCAATGAGACAAAAATATTTACATTAGAAGAATAACCTTGAGGAACATTGGTATCATGAAGACACTGATAGAAGCTAATTTCCTCCCTCTTTGATAATGTATGACAAGCAGGGGAAAAATGTTCGTCTTTTTTAGGAGTGGGAGCTAAATCCAAACGTATTCCCATTGATACTAAGTCTAATATTGCATTCAACCCATATTTAGTCTTTTCTTTAATATCTAACAATGTTACAATCAAAGAATTACAAATATTCTTCTCCACTTGCATGACATCAAGATTATGTTTAACTTCATGATACCTCCAATATGGTAGCTCAAAAAAAATTGACCTTTTCATCCAAATATATCTATCAATACCAGATTTCTGTGTTTTTCCCAATGTCAAATAAAGGTTTTTCACCCTCTCAAAATACAGATCAGGGGATAAAGGTTTTGTAGCAATATCAAAATCGTGTTATCCATTGAATTCCCTTTTTAGTCTTCTATAAGGGTGTTCCATAGGAAAAAACTTATGATGACCCATGTACACTTTTTTCCTCCCATTATGCAATTGACAATATGACGTCTGTTGTTCACAATTTGGACATGCTTTATTCCCTTTAACACTGTATCCAGACAAATTTCCATACACTGCGAAGAAATTTATAATGAACAGGAGCACTGCATGTAGTTGAAAATATTCCATTTTATAAGAATCATACACCCTAATACCATCAGCCCATAACAGTTTCAAATCATCAATCAACGGTGACAAGTAAACATCAACATCATTACCGGGTTGCTTTGGACAAGAGATCATTATACTCAACATGACATATTTGCGCTTCATACAAACTTCAGGAGAGGTTGTAAATTACCAATAAAACAGGCCATGAACTATGTGTGCTACTGAGGGATTGGTATGGATTCATTCCATCTGTGGACAACCCTAGTCTGATATTTCTAATTTCATTTCCAAATATAGAATACTACGCATCAATTTTCTTCCATTTTGGACAATCAGCTGGATGACGTATTTTTCCATCACATACACGCTCTTCAACATGACATCATTACCTTTTTTCATCATGTGAATTAGAAAATAAACATTTAAAATGATTAATTATAGGAAGATACAAAAATACCTTTGAAGGGAGCTTTGTAATCTCTACACCAGCCTGTGATTTTTCTTTCACCTTATACCGTGATGTCCCACATTTAGGACACTATGATAGAAATTCATATTCATTCCTATATATAATATAGTCATTCGGACAAGAATTTATTTTCTTGTATCCCAATCCCATCGGGCATAATATTTTCTTGGCTTTGTAAAGTGAATCTGGAAGATCATTATCTTTTGGAAGAATGTATTTAATCAATTGTAGCAGCTCTATAAAAAATCTTTCACTCCATCCATGTTTTTCCTTCAGGTTAATCAATCTTAACACCACCGACAAAACCGTAAAATTGGTACAACCAGGATATAATGGTTTCTCAGCATCACCATATAGACATGCAACTGTCGGTTCTATCTCAATTTGTTCTGCTACAATATCGCAAATCGTTTCTTCAATTCCATCGGAGTTAACATCTTGCGAATCATCATCATCAGTGACATTCCATCCAGTTTCACCATGCCAAATCCAAGGGTTGTAACTCGGATTAAAACCATGACAAATCAGATGATCTTTTATCTCTATACTTTTCAACTTCTTCATATTCAAACATTTCAGTCATGGACAGAAAAAAATGTCTCTACTTGGACCATTTCGTTTTGCAAATTCCAAAAAGGCATCAACACCTTCCTAAAATTCATTTCTCATTTGATGTGCCGTAATCCAACTTCGACTCATTATTACCTATAACAAATACCAACAAAAAATATATATTTTCATGATAAGAAAAATATATGTTTATATAAAAAAATCATAATTTGAATGTAAAACAATTTAAAATATAAAACAAATCTATGGTAATTTAAGAAAATATGCTTGAAAATTATTTTCAAAACAAAATATAGTTATATATAACAGTTTTAAATTTCATTGAATCAAAGAAAACCATGCCGCCTACATAGTTGATAGAAAATTGGAGAAAGTGGAGTAAACCTGAGAATCACCCCCACCCCCGGATAACCCCCATAACCCTCTGGACAGCCCCCACCCCCTTGGATAGCCCCCCACACCCACCCACCCCCTTGGACCACCCATGGATACCCCCCAACCCTCCGGACAGCCCCCACACCCCTCTAGACAGCACCCCCACCCCTCCTGGACAGCACTCCCACCACTACCCACTGAACACCCCCGGGACACCCCCCGACCCTCTGGACAGCCCCCCCGGACAACCCCCAAAACCCATTGGACAGGCCCCCACCCCCATGGACAACCACTCACACCCACCCACCCCCTTGGACACCCCCCAGACACCACCCTTTTCCACATCTTTGATATAACATATTTTTTTTAAACATGACATTATTAAAAACGTTTCATGAAATATGATGAAGAGTCCAATCGTATTTCTTGTGAAAATTTTCTTACTAGAAAGGGTCTTAGTATTGGATAGAATAATACATAATGTGGCATAAAACAACAATATAATCCTAAAAAATGCATATAATCCAGCTTAAATATTTGAATAAATATGTTTGTAATCAACCATAAAATCCAAAAGGTGTATGAGAGAACAATTAGAGAAAAATTGGCAATGATAGATCATAGTCATTGAGGGGGGATGGTGTCAAAAGAAACACAAAATCAAATGAATCAAGACAACTTTATTAAGTAATCCATGAAAAAGAAAAACCTACATCAAATAAAATCGCGAAACATCAAAAAAAGATACCCATTTGAAATAGAATCTAGTATCATGATTCAGAGACTCTAAAAAATAAATAAATAACAATCTCATTGATTGAATCATGGATTTCTAAAATAGAACAATACACTGGTTTTACTTTGTTTGGTGGTGCAATTATTTGTTGTATTCGATCATCAATTAGTTTTGTGACACAAAATCAAAAAATCTTGTGAAATACATATATGTAACATTAATTATTAAAGTTCACATTCTTTTTGTAAAATTACCGATGTCTATATTATCATTAATAAAAAAATTTATCATTATTCTCAACTAAAATCATGAGAATTGTGATATTCCCATTTTTATAAACATATATTAATGATGTTATGATAGAGTTTATCATAACTATTAATATAAAAAATGGTATACTTATCTATAGTAGAGTCCTATAAGACAAAATGGATGCACGATATTTCTATGACATTTAGATTTTTTAGAGGGATATAATGACGTTTAATACTTCCTAGAAGAGTAAAATTATAAGGGAGTTTAGTGTATTCTAAAAATACAAAGTGGGTAAATGTGAATTTGTTTCCATTAAAGAAAACAAATGGTTTATCATGGATTTATTAGACACTATGAGGGTGAATGATAAATATTTATTTTATTATGATCCATTATAACTCATGTGTAAATATTTATTTTAGTTCAATTAATGAATGATAAATGGTTTACATTAATGGTTTTTTTTTCTAAAAAAATTACATCTTCAATATGGATTATTGATTCCTATTCTCTGATAAGACACTCAAAAAGGATGATTCACTATATATGATGATAATTTATTTTAATTCTCTAATCACATAAACATTATTTGTTATCCAACTACAAAATTCTTAGATGAACCTGAGCGTTAAATGAAATATACGATAAAAGAAATGGATGAATCAACCATACCTCAAATTTCTTTTTTATAATGAAATTCAAACCGGTCAAATCAAAAAATATTCCAAATCATTCATTAATCGCGTCATAGTCCTTCAATAAATAACCCCAAATATGTTTCCAAGATAGGAGGATTTTGAGTCAATAAATTCAAGGTAATATATAAAAAAAAATTATAATGAAATACAAAAACAATACACTCAAGATAAAAACGAATGTCCAGTGCCAAAGATATTCAAAGAGATATAATAGGGTTCGAAATGGATGAATCTAACCTTGTTTAAACAAAAAAATCGCAAAACATAAATATAGACTATCCGGAAAAAAACGAACGAAATAAATTCGTGGAATGCTTACTTGAGTGTTGCGAGTTGAGATGATAGATCCAAGGAGAGTAAAGATGATAAATGATGAAGCCAAAATGAGTTTAACGTAGGTCGATCGACGAGCTGATTGGGGTTTACCGCGCGAGAGAGATGAGTCGGCTGACTGTCGATCGAAAAATCATAAATGACAGTCCACGTGGCCTTAATTTTTTAAATGTTTTATAACTTCGGTTATTATATAACTGAAATTATAAACTATTTTTAAAATTTATAACGTCGGTTATTTGAAAACTGACGTAAAAAACCCCCCGCCCTTTGGTTTTTTACGTCAGTTATTTGAAAACTGACGTAAAAAACCCGTAGATAACTCGTTTTTTACGTCGGTTATTTTATAACGGTCGTAAAAAACCCCCCGTTCTTTGGTTTTTTATGTCGGTTATAAAATAACCGACATAAAAAATGCCAAGATATCTCGTCTTTTACGTCGGTTATCAAATAAACAACGTAAAATACCCCGCACTTTTGTTTTTTTAGGTCGGTTATAAAATAACCGACATAAAAACCGAACACGCGCGATTTGTAATGTCGGTTATTAAAATAACCGACATTAAAAAGCTACTCAACGCATTTGTTACGTCTGTCATTAAATAACAGACATAAAAAACTACGTTTCACAGATTCTCATGTCGGTTATATATATCTGACGTAAAAAATGGTGAAGTAAATAATGTTTTCTGCACTAGTGTCATTTAATTCTGAAAGAATACTCTACCTCATACCTGAATTAGGCATGATAAATATTAGTTAAAGTTATTACTATTTTATATCATACTATTTCATGATTATGGTCTCATAGTTATTGATTCATGTTTACTATCTCACCATGTTACTGCCTCACCGTAACGCTGAGTTACTGGATCACTATAACGCTCAATTACTATCTCAACGTAACACCCAGTTACTGTCTCACTATAAAATTCATTCTTTGTCTCACCCTAAAGACCCGATTTGATCTCATCATAAAGAATTTTTTTTATTTTAAACTGTAACACGGTAATTATTCATTTCCACATTTTTATTTTCCCCCACTTTTACTTTTGCGACATTCGGTATTACTAAATGATTAAATTAAAGAAGTATAATTTTTACATTACACGAGAATTATTATATTCACCCATTGTAACCTCTCCTCAATCCTACAACCCTTATCTCTCTCTTGAACCTTCCATGGATGCCCAGGATGAAACACCCTTCATCGTCCACTCCTGAGAAGCGAAGGTCCAAGAAAAAGAAAATATCACCCAAGCAGCACCTCAAGGTCCTATAAACCCAAATATGGTAAACCAAGTTGTCGTACCAGAGAAAGAGGTTTTCCCAAGGGGCATCATTCTAGTAAGTCTCTGGTTTTGATTTTTTTTAGAACAAAAAGCCTAGTTATAGTGGTTTTCAAAGAAATATAGACCAATCTACCATATGTTAGTTGTTAAGTTTTATCAATATGTACAATTTAATTTTGATTCTGAAGATGGCTATTCTGTGAGAAGCTAGATAAATGTCCAAAAATGCTCATTCTCTTCAAGGTTATGGGCTTCATGGATTAGGATACTTCAAGAAGGAATCTTTGAGGATTATTAGATAGGACCTCCCCCTTCAACTAAATTATTTGATCTGTATGATGCTTTGAAAGCCTTAACTGGAAATGCCACCAAGAAGAGAGCCATTACTGATGAACTAGATGGAGAAGCAAGGCATCTATTCAAGTTTATTCAGAATCTGGTTTTCCCTAGAAAAGGTGATTATTCTGTTTCAAAATATCAAGATGTGTTTATGATCTACCTTATGAAAAATGGGGATAAGATTAACCTTTTCAAGTATATTGTTTACCACATTTGTGATCTCACCAAAGCCACATCCAAGTCAAACTCTCTGTTTTAGTCTCGGTTTATCTCAACCATTCTTCATGCCAAAAGAATGGTACTACCAAATGAGGATGTTATAAAGGATTGTGAGTAATGCATTTCAAAAGTCACTATCCAGAGGATGAAGATAAATTGTAATCCTTGGAAAAGGCATGGGTGGAAGACAATGATAGACTTTATAAAAATTTCAATCCTGTGGAACATCCCTCAAGACCAAGAGATATTTCTGATCCTGGTTTGGAACTAGATGAGGATATTGAGTATTCTTCTTCTTCTGAAGAAGAAGAAGCTGTTGTGACTCCAATGGAAACTGTTTCTTTTGAGAAATATATAACTCCTATCCCTATTTTTGGATAATGAAAAAGGAGTCCCAACAACTATAGATGTTGATCTTCATGAAGAACTACCCGAGGTTGAAACAAAATCTGTTTCTAAATAAACTGAAAAGAATGCTATGGAAGAACCTATAGTTGAAGAGCTACCTATTATGCAAGAAGCTAAACCTGAAGAACTCCTAGTCCAATAATCTGTTCTTAAGATCGTCCCTCCATCTGAAGAAAGGATGGTTCTAGCTTTTCAGTTGGCTATATTAAAAATGGGTGATTAACTACGAGATGAGTTTGAGAAATTTGATCAAGATCATATGCCACATAGTCTTGTGAAGGATGAAACTATTGAGGGGGAGCAACCCCCAAATCTGGAATCTACTAATGAACCTAATAGAGAGGATCCAAGGCCTTTAGACACTGGATATATCTTCCTTAGTTTTTATGATGTGGATGACTCTCAGAAAATCTCAGCAAAAGGCCATGACTTTTCCTCTTTGTTGTAGTCGAAATTAGTCTATAATATTTCCCCTACAAAGGATCCTAAAACTATATTGATCCCTATTTCTGAACCTTCATCAGACCAACCATACTTGGTGATTAAGGATGATCTAATGGAATTTGGTTCTACCCTTTTGTCTGGTGTTGAAAATTTCCTGAATTCCCAATGTGCTCTTGTAACTCATCTATGTGAGAAAGATGCCCTTTATTTTTGGAGAACGTTATTCGGTAAATACAACCCAAAATGCTTCATGATATTCACGAAGTAAAAGTTGAGAACAGACTTCTTAGTGATGAAGTGAAGACCTAGAGAGGTATTATTGATGACATTCAGGAAGAAATGATTTCGAGATCACAGCTTATTTCTTATCCTATGGAACATGTTTTTCCTCAAACCCCATAGAATTTTGTCTCTAAGATTCATCAACAGTTAGGTACATTTTCTGAAAAGGTCAATGAAAGTAACAAAAAGATAGTAAAGGAGAAAAGAGAAATTTTTTAAATCTTAACAAACTCAGTGATGTGTATAAGGGGTGTCATCAGAAAGTGTTGAATCAACTGAAATCTATCACCACCACATTTAATCCTTCTAAAGACTCTGGTCAATCCTCTCAACCATCATTAGACAGTGATATACTTAGAATAGTGTTCAAAGAAGAGTTTCAGACTATGCTTAGTGGATTTAATAAAGATTATCTCTCTGCAATTATCAAGAATGATGACAATGTTCTTGACCTGGTCTAAATTCATTCTAAAATTGATAATGATGCTCAGCAAGGTATTTCCAAGAATTTGGATATCTACTTTAATAAAAACATCTCCAAGACTGAAATGAATAATCACTTCAGGTATCTTGTAGAAAATCTATGGATTCCACATATTACTCATGCTTTCAAGACCCACACCCAAAAGCTCAAAGAGATTACTTGTATGGTGGACAAGTTTTTGGGGAACAAGGATGATTTTTGAGAAAGCCATGTACTATCGTTGAGGGATCATTACGGATTTCATCAAACTCCTAAGGCCCTATCATCATGTCTAGAGTAAATCCATTGTTGCTCCTACGACTACACCGCTAAAATTAGATTTCCTACCTTCACCTCTGCTCTATCCTCCACTTCCACATCTATTAGTCAGGAACTGAGTCAGATCATACCTATGATCCTTGATCAAAATCAACCTCGATATTCTACTACTCTGATTCTGGCTCCATCAGTCTTTGAAGGCCTTCATTTACCTTCACTATCAACCACATCACTCCCTTCTTCTACCTAAACCTTTTCTCATATGGCTTCCTATTCTGCTACTGCTACTAAAGGCTAAGAGAAGGCCATCCCCTAAAGAAGAACAATGATTACTCATTTTTATAGGAATTATGTTGCTTTTGTTTTTCTCCCTTATGTTTATATTGGATCTTATTTTTTTAATGAAATGTGCACTTTTCACGACTTCTCTTATTCCATATTTTTGATAATCCAAAATGGGGGAGAAATCTATATGTTATACATTTATCTATATATCTATAGTTGAATCAAATATACACTTTAAATCTACTTGATTTGTGATCATAAAAAATGGGGATATTGTTGGACTCCTCATGTAGTAATCATGTTTTAATGATCACAAATCCTATTCAACGTGGTTAAATCCTTTAAATATCATCCAATCATGTGTATTATTTTATAAATATTCTCATTATTTAAAAAGATCAATTAAAGATCTTAATTTCTCTACATTCAGTTTTGTTATTTTATATGATCCATGACATACATTTATAATACCTTCTTTGAAAAATTATTATGTCTAATTTATTCTATGATAATCATTTCTTAGGTCTAAATACAGTTATTTTGAAAAGACTGGGACACCATGAGTCTACCACTGGTTATGTATTTTTGGCACTGTAAATCAGACAACATGAAGGATCAGACACTGTGACATCAAGACTCTGTGACCATGAGACACCGTGATAATGACACCGTGAAAAGGAAAACACCATGACTAAGAGACATCGTGAACAAGATACCATGAACAAGACACCGTGAACAAGACACCATGAACAAGCAGACACTGTGACCATGATACCCTGTGATCAAGAAACCATGAACAAAACACCATGAACAAGACATTGTGAACTATCAGGCACTGTAGACATGAGACACCTTGAATGCGAGATACCATGACCATGATACACTATGACTGTGAGACACCAAGACCAATCCAGACACCGTGTGAAAGAGATACCTTTTCCATGACATACTATGACAGAGTTTCCTAATATATTTTTTCATCTTTCAATTTATACTCTAATGGTCATATTTGATAATTTTAATTCATTGACATAATTAATGTTTCCTTGTAGACATATCATAGGACAGTATAAGGTACAAGGTGTAGAATACATGCCACATGTCGGCCCCAACACAGGCACTCCATGATAAATGAACAATGAGTCCTAGAAAAAAATTGGGGTGTGGACATATGAGAAATGCTAGAAAGAAAAACATGATCTAGAGAACAATCTGGAGGGCGTGAGTGAAACAAAATAATAAATTCATGCGAATTGGATCATGAAAATCGACTCTACTGAAGAACACACAAAGAATAATGTAATCATGAGAACATCATCAAATCGTCAAAACATCATGAAGAACACAATCCAGATCTATCATACTTACGACACTCTGTTTTCAATACAAGGAATCAATTTTTTCATCTGCTTCATCTCAGAAGTTTAGAGCTTACAAGATCAACACTCAGAGCACTTCTAAATGTATCTCAATCATTCTGCTCTGTTGTGCATCGTTTTATTATCTTTGGAGCTGTGTATGTTTCTGTATAATAACACACTCTGTCTCTTGCATTAAAAGGAAGGATACAAGATATCCTTACTCAAAAATTCTTTTACTCTTGTGTAAACCAACAGATAAGTGTGGAAGATGTCCTTGTGTTTCCAGGTAGTTTATACCCACAAAGAATTGTGGAAGAGGTCCTTGTGCGACTTGGACAGCCCTTTGTACTATTGTTTATCCCTGATCCAGGGTGTGGATCAGGTTTACTTATATAAACTTCTTGGTGACATGTGATCACCAAGTGGAGTGGATTAGGTCTCAGCTAGAGAAAGAACCACTTGTTTTATATCCATTGTGCTGCTAAATTTAGTTTTCTCTGTTTTACTAATCTACTGGATAATTCAAAAATCACTAAACATACATTGATAGTTAATCTTGGAAAGAAGTTATAATTGTTTTTCCTATGTAGAATAGCTTCAAAGGTAATATTTATAACTGATATTAATATTAATTTAAATAATCAATCTTCAAAGAAGATATCCATATAGTAAAACCATTATATCCATATTACTTTGACTAACTATACTATATTGAATATTTTGGGGAAACATTTTAGATATAAATTTTGTTCATAAATTTTTATATATACGCAATTCACCCCCTCTTGAGTATTATACTCCGACCAAAAAATAAGAAAATTCAGTCACAGAAATTTGATATTAATTAGGGATATATAAAATTTTCTTTAGTCAAGTAATCTAGGTAATCATATAGTGATGGAAAATGTGATCTTGTTTGAAAATTCATTTTAACTTACTTGGGACCAAATAGTGGATTCCAAAGCTACATAACTATTATTAATCCTTATAAGTGTCCATCACATAAGAAATAATACCTCTATATTACCACAAATATTTCTCATACTTATGGATTTTATAATAGAGTTTATTTATAAGGATATTTTTATTCATAGTAAAAAAAAGAATGAAGTATAATTTTTTTGAAATGGATTATCAATAAGAAATGATTTAATACTCAATCATTTATTATAGTAAGAAATTTTTTCTTTATAACAACTATAAAATAATGATCATAACATTCTATAAAAATGTTATTAAATAAATATTTAAAAAATAATATAAATATATTTAGATAGAATAACTTTAATTTTGGAATTCATAATGTCAAAATTAACATAGGGTTATGTTTATAGAACTTACATAAATACTCTATTTTATGTTTAATAGTGAAAATATTATTTTCCAAAGAAATGGTCACATTTATGAAATTTTAATGATATATGAATAACATGAAATGAATACATATTTTTATAGATCAACTATATATATATATATAATAAGTAATATTATGAATATGAAATTTTATGCTAGACAAAAAAAATACTATTATAATTTTCGTTATCTAAGAAATGTTGTAGTTCAAATAATGTTATTAGTAATTCAATATTAATAAATTATTTAAAAGGTTAAATTCCATTTTGTTTTTTTAAAATAATCATGAATTTATTCAAAATAAATTAATTAATTTCATTAGAAACATTATTTTACTTTCTTTTTCTATAAAATGATTTTTTTTCTCTAAAAACATATTTTTAAAAACACATTTCATTGCATTTTACAAACATATATTAAAAGTATTTTTTTACCAATTTTTAGAATTTGATTAATTAAAATGGATTCCATATTTTTAATCGTAAAATTTATTAATTTTTAATAAGGGTAAATTTATTTTTTCATGGTACAATATTAACAATGGTAAATAAGTATCACTTTGGTTAAGGGTAAAATGAGTTAAATAGTATACAATTAAGGGATATGGCTTCAAGATGACCCAAAAAATTATTAAATATCTTTTTTTGTGTTCTGTTTTCAACATCATATTTTTCAGATTCTATTTCATTATACTTTTGATCTAATTTTATTGAAAAAAGAGATATATTATATAGTAATGTTTCGGGTATTTACCATTTTTCTACCCACCTCACTTATAAAACAGAACACCATATCCTCTTATTTCTAAAGTTTATTAGGTACTTAGCACTACCCAGGGATACCAATATAAATTACAAACTTACCCATAATATCTCTATATGTATTGGTATCACAAAAATATTCTTTAAAAAGCATTAATTCATAATCCAAATGAGGTTACAAGAATATGAGGTATATGTTCTTAATGATATTTTTCAAGTTTCTTTCATATTAAACTTTCTCCAAATAATAATTAATATTTTTAACATAATTAAATCAATATAATCATTATACTAATATTTTTTTATATTAACTTCACATCCATATTATGTTTACATTCAATCATATAGAAAATGAAAACATTTATTCTTAGTGCTTACGACCTATCATCTCTTTGTAGATGTGTACTTTATTTTTCCTCATAAAATCACATAGATGGTTATAAATATGGAATTAATTAATATAAATGATAATTAAGACATAATTATTACTCATAAAATATAATATATTATCTACACTTTTTCTTTTAATCATTTGGGGAATGATAATGTTATCTGTGCGTACATGTTGACTACCACATCCATGATCCAATATGATTTTTTTCATTTATCACCATGAAGTTATAAAAATAAAACTGTATATAATTATATTATAATTATAATCAGGAAATTATTATATTCATTTTTATGATTGATCTATCTAATAAAACATTTCTATATGGTAAATATAAGGATGTAATTTTGAAGAAATTCATCAAACAAGCATAAGTGGTGAATAAAAACAAAAAATATTATATGATTGGATGATAATTGATTATAAAATGTCATTATAAATGGAAATATTGTTAAAGAGTTTCTTTATTAATTATATAATAAATTTTAATTTATTATTCATGAGGATATAGTGCATAATTGTAAATAAGTATAACATTATTCTACTATGTTTATATATGGACTTTATATTTTTTAATTTATTTTTCCTCACTTTGTTACATAATATAATTTTGATTTTCTTAAATGTCGATCTTAGTTCACCTTTTAATGATGACCTTTTTTATCCATCTCCATGTATCATGTAATTTTTCAAATATTTTTTTAATGGGATAAAAAAAATTAAAGTCATTTTCAATTATATTTTAATTTATTTATGATTTTTTTAAATTAAATTCATTTAGTTTTCTAAATATGGTACATTTCAATTTTTAACAAATGTTGTCATAAATTAATTTTTTAACAAATCAATATATTTTCCCTCCATCACTGCTATTATTTAATTTCAATATTTCTTAACAATTTTTCATGGTTATTTTTAATTAAATAAATTCTCTCAAATTTGTTTAAATTATTATTTTAAATATTATAAAAGTAAAATAATATTTTTATCAGAATTTCAAAGTTTGGATCAAATGTTCTTATAAAATTATTTTAATATATGTTAGTATATATTAAAGGGTTTTTATATTTCACTATCTCATGAAATTAATGACAAAATCAACTTTATTTCTCGAGATAGATTATGAACATGTTTTTCTATTTATTATATAGGGAAAATATTTACATTTGTTATGATTTTTTAAAATTAACATTAATATTGATTATGTATTGAATTTATATATCTATTTTAATGTGATGAATTCATTGAACATTGAATGTTATGGGCGTGGCCAATTATACCTGATTGATTGATTTTAGGTCTCATGAGACAAACTAAAGTGAGAATTTTGAATATGGAATACTTATTAATGAATTATTTTCTTGGAATGAGGCCCTAAAAGTATGATTATTATGTCTATAATTATGAAATATATATTTATAAAATTAGTTTTTTTTTTCATATTAGTTTTTATGTTTTTATTTCATTCATGTTGGACCCAACACCTTGAAATTTTTTATCATAGTGTCATACTCTATGAATACATTATCGAAATAGTAATAAAAAATTGTGAAAACATATAAGATATTAAACATATGATGATACGCCCCAAATCCCATATAGTGAAGTAATAATAAATTCTGGGATGATATCAATTTCATGTCCGAATATTATGATCAGGAGTTATGATTGAATATGAAGAAGGTGTCAGTTTAATATCTAAATGATTTTTTGAATAGAAAAAGTTTGGGTAAGTGGGTTTGTGATGTTCACTAATAAATATATTAGCATTGATAATTTTTGGATCAATTTAATATAGAATGATCAATAATGTAATATCTTTATTATGAATATAGAAGGTAACCAAAATAATTCCAGTGCATAAATATTCTCACATAGATGACGTTTTTATAGTTATTGTGTTTTTTGAAGAAATGGACTTAACCCACATATCACAACATTTTTCATATCTAGATTTTACATTAAATAAGTTAAACTTTAATAATTAATATATATTACATGAATTTAAATCCTAAATGTTGAAAATAAAGTTGTGTTGTTTCCTAAATTTTTCCTTTTTTTGAAAATTTTTTGAGGGGGGTCAAATATTTACATAATTTAGGATCATGAATATGGATAATTATTTTAGATAAAATTATTTATTTTCATTAAATATGGATTATTCATTAAATATCATGTTTCAATAATATGTATATATTTGTAAATCGATGGGGAAAGGTTTTACAGGTGTGGTGTTGTTATATAGACAATTATACATTGGTTAATTAAAGGCACTATAGAATATGGTAGTTTTGTGAAACAATAGAGTATGAAGAATTTGAGAAATAGAGGAGATATATTTTTTATGTTGGTGAGATTCTCATGAAAAAACACCAATAAAGTAAGAGTATTTTCTAGATATTTTATTGTTTATGAGTTTTCATTAATTTTATATAAATTTCTCAACCAGTGATGGACGAAACATATATAACGAAAATATTATTGAGAGTAAAACCCCCTGTGAATTTAAAAAATATAAAGTAATTGTATTGAGTTATTTGAGCCAGCATGTTATACGAGAAAACATCTTAACATTCCAAATATCTATTAACAAACTATCTATGAGAACCATTATTTTGGGGAAAGAGGTATCCTTCACAAAATAACATTCTCTAGAAAGGTTCATTAAAAATAAATTACAATATAATAGTATTAAAAATGTTGTATTTCAATGAATTTAAGAGTTTTTCAAAAGATGGAGTATCATGAAATGAGATGTTATAGGAACATAATGCTTTGAATATCAATTTTATATGAATAGTGTTTTAGAGAGCATCAAATAAAACTATGTTTCAATTAAATTCTTTTTATAATTAGGGAAAATAATTAGACTAAACATATATAATTGGATCTATATTTTTATAATAAATGGATGTAACTTCATTAACACAATGTGCATAAGTGAGGATAAGGCAATGTACCTTGGTTGGCGAGTGTCCAAACCCTAAATATTGTAGTGGAAATGTTCCTATAATAGAGTGAATATTGAAAAATAACTTATATCCAACAATATAGTAAATCTCATGGAATTTTGGTACATACTACACAAGATTAGTGTATTAATATTTTATTAGTTTTTTAAGTAAAATATGTAGAAGTACCAATATTCTATAGATGCTTTACTTCTCTACATATTTTATTATTATATGATGAGGTCAAAAGGGAGGAAAATTAATGATACATATTAAATAAAATTTCAACCAATGTGGCAACAATACCCAAAAATAAATTTTTCAAGACAATAAAAATTTGATTAAAATTTTCTTTTGCCAAAATTCACCCCCCATATGGTGTATCTGTTTCTAACATTGGGAATTTATTTTTATTATGTATTGATTTTTTTTATAATTTTTTCAAATAATTGATTAATTAAACATACTGGATAATGGGTGGTGTCTTCTATATCCCCTTGATGCGTTTTTTAGATTAATGTTGAATACTAGTTTGTGTATTTGGTTTGTTCCTAACCTATTTAGGTATGATTCCTTCAAATGAGGTCTTGGTGGTAAGATTATGATGTCTTGAATTTTGGATTCTATCATTATAGAAGTATTCATTTTTATCCATGTGAATATTTTGGTTTCTATATCATTTATCGATATATTCTCCTTATATAATATTATTTATAAGCCATATTTTATTATTTTTTATAACTAAAATATTTTCATGTTTTATTTATTCTATGATTGATTATATTATATTCCCTCCCATTCTAAGAATCTATGCTCACACTTTATTTTATTTTCCCTTCCCAAGAAAACGTAGAAAGGATCTATAAATGATTTTTTCTATATACTTAAAAAAATATTAATGTTCTCACATGAATTTTACGTTTTATTTCATGTATTCAGAGAATTAAATTATTCAATCCTTTAGGATGCGATCTCTTGTATCTTATTCCAATGTATTAAGGAACTCAACGACTAAATTTTACTATAGTCGAGGTGTTATTTGGATATAATAATTATTTTAATTATAATGGTATAATTGTAATACGAAAAATAACAAAATATAAATGGAAAATGATACAACAATTTAAATGTAAAATGGAATTGAAAATAGAGATAAAGTGGACCCATACATTGTCATATTAACGACATACAAAAGTGTACTATGAGAGGAATTTCTGTTTTTAAAAATTTATAATAGATCATAAGGGTTATCATTAGATGGATACATAGTCATATTATAATCATAATTGGAAGTTAAAATGAGATTACCACAACAATTACAAATAAGCAAATGAAGAGGGAGAAATAAGAACCCTTTCCCCACTATAGTTTTTATCGTAGATCGGACACACAGAACCAACCAAAC
This sequence comes from Viscum album, assembly GCA_963277665.1. Taxonomy (NCBI): domain Eukaryota; kingdom Viridiplantae; phylum Streptophyta; class Magnoliopsida; order Santalales; family Viscaceae; genus Viscum; species Viscum album. The sequence goes on from OY728126.1 coordinate 55,060,871, forward strand.
TCTTCAAAATTATAGATACATTAATTTTAAAGAGCAAATGAGAGATATAATAGATGAAAAATTAAAAATTTTCATATATAAATTTGATGACGGGGTAGAAGTTTATTTGTTTTGTGAGTGGAGTTTCAAGGAATAAAGTATGTATTATTTTCTTCTTTCATTATCATAAGTGCTCAATGACCCCTCGTAGTGCCATATAATTTCACATAATGATCTACTATAATATTTAGTTAATAAATTATAAAAATATCACAATCTTGGTTGATATTATTCAAACATACACATTTTTTATATTATATTTCAATGTATTTCATTATTTTTTATCATATTTTACAATTTTTTTGATAAATTAGACAACTTAACCCACTAACTAAATTAAAAATACTAATTAAATTTTTTTTAAAAATATATAACATTTATCTTCTCATTATTTAAATTTTAATTTTTATATAGGAGTAATAATTTTGATACAAATTTTGCTTCCAAATAAACACCATTACTTTGAAAAAATAAACTATATAACTACTTGAATAAATGATACATTACCCACTATAAAACTAGAATAATAAATAAGAATAATATATAAAATATAGGTATAATCATGATGTGGTATGGATAACATTGATTGGTTATTTATTTTCTATAATTCGAACTTCTCATATAGTTGATTTCTCTTAAACCACAATTTTTGAGGTCATTCTTGGGCTTGATCAATGGAAAACAGTAGTGATGTTACCTCATTCCAATTCAATAAAAAATAAACATTAAAAGGCTTTTTGTTATTACTATAGTAAATGGGTTTACCTTCTATATTAACTATATCTCTTAATTACCATTAATAATCACTAATTCTAGTGGTAAAATTATTACATTTATAATACCAAGGGTCATATTTACCAATGATCATAATTCCTAATGGTAATAATTTGAATGTTCATAATGATAAAGGATTACGTTATTTAATAATTTAATCCTTTTAAAACCTTTCAAATCAAACCTTTATATATTACTTATCATTTTTTCATTATGTCAATTACAAGGATTATAATATTCTTCTTCATTGATCTTCTTGTTATAGGAGTGATGTTAATTAGAGAATATGATTCTAGAGACATCTATATTGTATTTTAATTAATTAATTATTTATTTTAATTATTAGTTATAGTGATATTTATTAATTTATACCTTTTAGTTTACGAACAATTTTTTTAATTATAATTCAACTATTTATTATAAGAATATCTATGTTTTTAAAATATCTCCCATGATAATAATTTCATCCTCGTAATTTATATTTAATAATTGATAAAATATAGAAATCATTTTTCATTATATCCTTAGGTTCTGATGTTTTGTCTTATAGTTTTTGGTTCCCCCTAATAACAATCCCTAGTCGAGTTAACTGATTTCACAAAACATTATCTATCATATCATGAATTGGAATATTCAATTAATTATTTCAAAATTTATGATCCATATAAATATGAAAATCCATAATAATATTTTATTATTTTAGAATAAACTCGATTATATGTTATATATGTAAGAAATCATGACCCTAAAATACATTTCCTGGAAATGATAAATAATATTTTTGATCTTATATAACCTAATATATTAAATAGACCAATTTAATAAGATGAAAATTATACTTTTTTTAACTCTCCCAATACATTTTAAAAAAGATATGTTCATAAATACTTGGTCCCCCACTTGTAATTCAAGATCCATCTTTGAATTTTATATATAACATATTTTTATACTCAAAGTTAAAATCATGAAGTTTTTGATGGATCATACCTTCTCTAATGCCTCTTCCATAAGGTTTAAAACCAATAACATATTTTCCCAAACATTATCCCAATATGTAATAATTTGTCTTCTCATTTATTATAGCGATTTATAAGGTTCCATTTTAACACAAGAGTGAAAACTATTTTGTGTATGAAAATTAAACTATTTGAAAATACTCTTCTTAAATTACTTACAAGTGAAGTGGTCATGACTTTTGAAATTTCTCAAATGTTTAAATATTGTTTTAATATTATCCATCCATTTTATGGTTATCTATAAATATTATATGTATGATTTCTGGAGAATCAAAAAACAATTGATATAAACCATGGGTAATTATTAGAGTCTTTGGAAAATGGTATTCTATGAATTGTAAAAATATAATTCATATAAAGATAATATATATAAAATATAGAGGGAATTATTAACAAATTTAAATGAAAGAAGATTGTTTTGAAAAATCATATACCTTTAAACATATTTTTTTATTTCTATAGGATGTATTCTTTATCGATGTAATAAAATCCAAATAAATATTTCTGCATTTCAACCATGGTATTGGTAATGGTTTTATAACTCATATTGGATGTTTAAATTTACTCTTCACATAATTTCATACCAAGAATCATGCATTATATTTCACAATATCTTTTACTATATTTTCCCACAAGGAAATAATCAATGTAAATTCTAACCATGTTAGTGAATCCCATATATGTAGATAATAATGAGTTTAGAGCCTCATCTAAATGATCATTCATCATATTTGGTATTTGTGGAAATCAAAACCTAATACCAATCCTTATAAAATGATCACTAACAGTTTTTAAATCATGTAATTTCTTATTCCTCATATATTCCATCATTATTTTTTGGTCATTTTCATCATATTGAGCATTCATGATTATATTTAGTAAAAAGGAGAGGTTATTATATATAATAATATATATGATACCCATTATATTATAATATTCAAATCCATTCATAACAAATCCTTTAGAATTGGATCATTATTCACTCTTATCATGGATAAGATTCAATTGTCTTGTATAGTCTCTAAATTATCAAACTTTTTTACTTTTCCAAGATAATAGTTCATTTTAGAATCATAATCCATAAGTAGTAAAACTATCTTATTTTCCTCATATTAATATTTTTAGGTTGAAATATATATATCAAACTCTCTTCCTTGGTGTGTATGTCATATTTATCTCCATTTTGATATTGTATTAAAATATTTAGAGGAAATATAATTTCATCCAACTCTAAATCATGAGTTGTATAATTAATCTCACCGGAGTTATATTATTGAGATTATTATCCCATCACACAATATATTTTTATTAGAACACATCAATGAATTTTCCACAATTTATCATTGTGAATAATTTTTTTACTATATAAGTGATTAAATACATATAATTTAAAAACATATAATATATGATTGAAAATTTATCTTTATACTCCATTTTCCATCTAAATTTTATTCCCTTCTGTATTAATAGGGTTAATGGGCTAGCTGATCATGTGATGTTTTCAAGAAATTATCGATAGATGTGGGTGAAGGAAAAAATACTTAGTTTAGTGATGTTGGTGGGTTTTGGGAATACCTTGAGACTAGTATCTTAGAAGTTTTTATGGATATAATATCCATGGAAATTATATTTCCATCTAAACAGAAATTTTAAGAATAAAAATCATTTTTACTAAAAATTTTATATAACAACTCTTTCATATGAACCTGAAGAAATTTTTTCAAAAGTGATTCATGTATCGATGACCTGTAGAGTAAACAAGAATATCATAAAAAAATGAAACAAAATACATATCATAGTAATTCTTAAATATAATATTCATAACATTTATAATCACAAATGTATCATTTATCAAACTAAAATGGATGACTGTGAATACAAGGATACCATACCTTGGAGAAAATGTTTTCTTTGGTATATCCTCATTATGAATTTATCATTGATGGTGAAAAAAATCTAGATAAATCACAAATAATTATTGATCGAATTGAATTCGGTTAATATAGTCATCAATATAATGAAATTTATACTTGTTTATTAAAATAATTTGATTTAATTATTTCTGAAAAATTCAATCATCATTTAACCATTAGTCTTCTTCAAATGTAAAATAGATGCTCTCTATTGAGAAACATTTGGGTGAATTTTACCTTTATCACATATGTCTTCTAATTTATTATTTAATGCAAATAAATCTACTAAACCCATTATATATTATGTCATAGTTATGGCTTTATCATTAGGGAAAATATCAATAAGGAATTAATCCTCTTGGCCAGGATTAAGTTTGGGTAATTTATCATGAAATACCTCAATATATTTTTTAACAACGGGTTCATATACTACTCTAATAAACCTGTCTACTCTTCATACATAGAATTTCATCCATTTTTTTCCTTAGGATTCAATCAAGCTATGATACATATTCTGGTTCTTTACAAGAATCCAATAAGGAAATCCTCTCATATAAGCATTTAATTAAATACATGACTCCCTAATTCTAGCATATTATACCCCCAAAGGAATAATTATTCATAGTATTAAAATTAATACATCCACAATATTACATAAAAATAAATCCCTTGTATAATGATCTTATTTCCAAATAGGCAACACCCATGAAATATAATTTAAACTACCATGAATAACATGATTTCAATAAACTAAACAAATAGATGTTTGAACTCATAATTATATATCTAATGTATGTGGGGGTGGTGGTATATTTGTTTCAAAAAATCATGTTACTAAAGAGTTATGATATATATAATAAAATAATTTCTTTTATAACATTGAGTGTATAATCATTGTACCTAGTATCACATTATTAAAATATTAATCTGTGTCTACCATTATATAATTAGTATTAACTCGATCCATATGCCACTTTTGGTGTAGACTCTATTGGTTCATTTATTGTTTATTATATTATAGTCCTATATAATTTTAGTTGAAACATTCTCATTTTTTATACTATTTTTCCCTTTACACTCATGAGTTTGATAACCATTATCTTCATATGTATTGTATACACCCAATCCATTTAAGCAATCCCATGGGATTTTCAGTCCATGTTTAATGTATATAAGGATCTATAATCTTCTCCTCTTCTTCTTGTAGTTACAGTTTTTTCAACAATTGATAATTTATTCTTATTTTATCTTGTTTCGTATTTAAGAAGAATTACTTAGAAAAAAATTCCTAGTCCTGTATAACATGTCATTATCTCATTATATTTTTGAAAAGATCAGAATAATAATAGTCTTCATGGATATATGATTAAACCATCGAATAAAATTAAAACATTTACTTTGGGGTTTTATTGTCAATCTGCAACATACCTCAATAAAAATGTGAAATTAATCTCATACTATGCCATTATATCTTTTTAATTTTTTTCATAAATTTATGAATTTACTTCCATTATCAAAGTGTTTCTCCTGAGGAAAATATTGATCTTAAAAAATAACCTTAAATTATTTCAACTATTTGATTCCTATATCATATTCCTTCTTAGTATTTTGAATCAAATACCATTATTGGTATGTATCTACCCTTCAATGACACACATAGAAAACAAATTATTCATTCCATGTATGCCCCAATACTATAAATCTCTTCACTAGTGACTTTATTCATTTCTTTTACACCATTGGATCATTAGACACATTAATGGATTGATATTGTTTCCTTATAAATAATTATAGAGTGTTTGATACTTGCTCAAATTATATATATTATTATTTGAAGGCAAGGTAATTTTTTATAACCTAATTTGATTACCCTATACTAGTATTATTTGTTCAAAAAAAATTATACCAATCATCTATATTTTCTATAAAACCACCAATTGTCCAATATTATTACAATTATTTATATTTTTATTAGAATGAACCATTATATAACTAATAAAATAACTTAATTGGAAATATTATAGAATAAAATATGTAAAACATGACTTATATGTTCTATTTTCATAAAATATAGTTTTATCCATTGGATAACTATTAGAACAATTCAAGAATAATCAATAAAATTTATTGTAGTAAAATATTTCTTTTCCAAATATATTTTATTAATTATTTATTGTAAAGATTCCATAAAAACATTAAATAATACAAACAATTTAACACCTTGATATTTTTTGAAATATTGTTTTTATATGAATATATTGTCTTTGATATTTATCATTTCACACAACAATAAATATACATTCTTTTTACATGAAATTGCTTTGTTTTCTTGAATTATATACAACTCCAAGTTAATATTATACTAAAAATACATATATTAACATTATATATAAGAAATATAATGTTTGTATTCTATTACACAAAATGATGAGTTCCATACAAATCATCTGTAACACGCATGACTATGTTTTACTCACCTATAATAAACAATTAATATTGATTTTAAATTTTATTTTATTTACCACCTAAATGTTTTAATTTAATATATAAATAATACAAACTAAGTAATGAAAATATTATTTAAACATGTATAAAAAACTAATCATTTTGTTTTCAATTGTTTATAAATGAATGTAAGATCTTTTTTAAAGTAATGAAATATATATTATATAAAAACTATTTATCTATGTTCAAAATATATCAATAATTAAAAATATAAATTTTTATAAATGAATTCAATTTTTTCTTTATATAATGAATCAAATTTATTTACACTAATTCAATATATTTTATTTTTATAAGATAAGAATAAATCCAATTTTAGGAATTAAATTATTTATTTTTCTAAAAAGAAAAATTTCCAACCTTTTTATGAGGAACAAATTTAAAATATAAACATTGAAAAATTTATATTATTTATTTTAAAAATTAATCATCATTTTTAAATGAGGAATATGAACATTTACAATCGGTGAATTGTTTTTATTTTTTCCTGAAGTTTCATTTTTTGATGAATAGTAAAAAATAAAAAATTGAATTTCAAATTTTACATTTCATTTAATTTATTTATATAGTTAAATTATATATTAATTTGGTTTGAAAAATAAATATACTAATTATACATTAATTAATCAAATTTATTTAATTGTAACCAATTTCACATTGAAATTGGGTAAAAAAACTATTTAATCTTTTTGGTCTTTTAATCTTTAAAAACCGACATTCGTAACACGTCTTTGAGATTAAATTAAAATTAATTTATTCAACTTATGGGTCAATAATTTAAAAAAATGGATTCCTTATTAATTTTAAGAATAAATGTTTTATCTATTTTAATTTTAAATTAGTTTTTAAAATAAATTATTGAATGTAATCAAAATTAAATATTGTGATTAGGGTAAAATTTAGTTTATTTTGAGGATAAACATTAACTTATGAAAACAAATACCACAAAAACATGTCCAGAATACATTTTATGGAACTATTTATACCGTATAATCCATTTTCTCATATATGGACAATTATTGGGCTTATAATATGTAAGCGAGACCTCTCAATAGTGATTACCTTTTGGTATTTCTTAGAATTTTACTCCTCATCCAACATAAAAGGGCACTCACCCATTATCTTACACACCCCTTTCAAGAAAAATTTTATCTTATAAAACATCCCAAATAATATCTCAAAATCCCTTATATAAATATAATTTCCCCAGTTTTGGAATAAATAAAACCATGTTAGTCCTTTGGTGCAAACCAAAAAGTATTACCCAAAGATGAGGTAACATCCTTTTACAAGATATTTTGTTTTTATATTATCCACACCATAAAATATTCTAATAGTATGATTATTTAATGCCCCAAGTATAATAAATATAATGATATTTATTTATTATATGGGCTATAATTACATCTACACACACTCTCACCAAATGGGTAATGAACGTATTGTTCACGTATACGAAATACTACTAACATGCAAAAAAATTAACTATTCATTTTTTCTTCCACTAACTATCATGGTTGGGAATTATGATGGAAATTATGTTTTTTATATTATATAAATTATATAAGTAATTATTTATTTATATTTAATTATTACATAAAACATACCATCGTGCTTTTTGTTTTGTATAAATACGATAACATAGTCTATGGACGTGTCGACAACCACATCCTAAAAGTGATGTGTTTCATTCACACATTACATAAAATGTATTGAGAGTGAGTTTAGTAAAATTATATTATATATATATATATATATATTTGAAATAATAATTTTTATTGAATTAAAATACATATATATATATATATATAATTCATTTACTATATTTCATTAAATAAAAAAAAGAAAAAAGAAAAAATGTTCTTGTTTACAAACATCCTACCATCTACATGAATGGTATATTCTATTTATAGATTATTATAAATTTTTAAAAAATAGAATATATAATATATTTAAATTTTCATGAACCCCACCCCATAAATAGTACAACTACTGGGTCGGCTATGAATTAGGGAGATAGTGACCCCCCGAGTCTTGCATCTAATAGGACCCATTTTGGCAACTAGCACTAAGTGTTTGTTAAGCACACAAATGAGGGGCGTCAACCTCTAAGAGAACACATGAGAAATATATAAATTAAACATAAAAACAAACTCCAACTCAGAATGAAATATTTAATAAATCCCATGTACATGTATGTAATGTCATGCAAGAACTATTCAAACTGAAAAGGAAAATTGTAAGTAACAAAGGAAGGTAAAAATAGTAGAATCCACAAAGCCCGAACAACCCCTACAACCCCATGCTAGTAGTAAAAATATTGATCTTCAACCTACTCCATGTGACCTGAAAAAATAGTTTATATATACATAGGGTGAGTATAACAGTATATAGAGTAGGATCCTTTCCAGAGCCTCTCGTACAAAAGTAAAAAATGTCCGATAAAGCATAGTGAACAACAAGTGAAAAAAACTCATTACCTAAATAGGTATACTATGTTCCCTACCTCACAATAGCTACTCTCACCAAGTATCACATATAAGAATATAAAAATATAATAAATAATATCAAGGGTACCCCATTACTAATTCCTCACTGGTTTTCCGTATTACCCAAACGTCTCACATAACCAATGTAACTAGGCTGTTTCCAAGAGCCACTACATCTCACATAATGTGAATCATATGCCGGGAATCATACCTCAAGCCATTATATCACATACACTGAGTAAGGATCATCAGGATATCAAAGCCTATACACATTACACATATAGTTTTCCATTGGAAACTATTTCAATAAAATATATGTGTGAATAACAACAATACATTACATCCCTCTACCCACATTTATGGTAAAAACTAACTGTGGTGTCTACCAGCACATGTAGCTACCAAAAGAAGAGATTAGAACCAAAGTGGGCAGTCATCCATCAATTCCCCCATCGAAATATTATGGAAAACACCCCCAATGATCAGAATCTCTAGAGTGTTAGTTTCCCTAATTGACGGTGTGGAGTATCATTTTAAAAAACAAAAATATTAAAATATTCTATATCTCAAAACCACACAATGGTCATAACCAACTCTTAGACACAATTGTATCTAATGAATCTTGGACTCCCGGTTTCCAGTACTAAGACTAGGTATCCTATAAGCACACAACCATTTAAAGAGATTTATTATATTACTTTCATCCCATGTTTTAGTGTCACATTATGTTAATGAATTCATAAAAAATTAATTAACCACTAATTATTACAAAATATATTTCATTATTATCACACCATTGTTTCATACCCTATAGGCATAACCAAAACAAGTCCACAGGTTATTAGAAATATTACCTCAGCATCTCAACCCAGTAATCTCAAAGTACATGGGTTAACATCATTTATTCAATCATTTATTAATAGCATTATTACTTTCCCATATTCCTAACCATTCTAGAAAAACATTATACGCTACTAAACACAAGTGTACTCAACACAGTGTGTAGTGGAACTACTCATCATGTATTTTCCACATATATCTAGATAATAGACCCATCCTCCCTCAAGAAGGTAAACACAGAAATCATGTGGAATACCCCACGTGTATTCACCCCTTTTGGAAGTAAGTTAAGAAATATTTTTTCCCTTGAGTAGTGGGGAATGTAATGTAGATAAACCAACAACAAGATTATGAAAACATCCACTCATTCACATCTAACCAGTTTATTCATCTCGAGTTTCCTCCCTAACACCCACATCCATAAACTGATGCATTTCACCACCCTAAGCGTCAACTGTTGCCAGAACCATTGGGCCTCCCGACCCCCACATATCACAATAGCCAATAGGCCCTCATCACAACACATATATTAGGAAATATAAATTATATGAATAGGTCTCATGGACCTTAAACATGGAATTCTTTCTTCACATGAAATATACTCTCACAGGTCCATTAATAAGGCTCTTGGCCTTTACAAGCAAGAGGGTAACTCAGATACCTACATGGAATTATAATTTATAAATCAACAAGTTCTTTAATACATATTTAATTAAAAATTTCTTTAATAGTAGGTTCCAGCTATGGGATACCTAAAAAAGATATCATAGCTATGAGAAATAATTTTACATGCTTACTGCACCAATTTGATTAAAATAAAATTACAACAACAATAACCAGATACATTTCATGTTTTTTTATCTATGAAAAATAATTATAATTATTCCAACATTATTTTCAACAGAAATTTCTATCAGAAACAACATGTTAAACAAGGAAAACATAGATATCACACTATCTAGAAAAACCAGAGGCAATAACAGATTATCAATACCAATTTAATTATTTGATTCAAATATTTAGTATATAAATTCTATTGTGTTCCATAGGCTAAATCATTCTAACTCTATGATTTCTTGTAAAAGAATAGATAATAATTTAATCCCCTACCTCCAGTGTCTCATGATGTTCTTTATATGATAATAATCTACACAACGTATTATGATTGCCTTCCCCACGACAACTACATCCACCTAAGGATGCCACGAAATGGTCGCACCAGTAGTCATCCAAGAAAATTCGATTAGAAGCATAGAGATCACATTCCATAACAAGGAAAGGAAAAATCAAGGGAATACAGATTGATGAAAACACAATAAATGATGTAGATCATACATTCTATTGATGACGGATTGACACATGCTGCTTGCACCAAAACAGGAGGTGCACATGTAGCCATAAAAACACTCAAGGGGAAAAAATCAATGGTTTAAGGATTGATCACACCACTCCTATGGGATGAAAGAAATATATGAGATACTCACGCCATGGGAAATGAAGGTAAAAAATGGAGGATGATAACTTGTCCCATTAGAATATTTACGAAGAAATGGTTTAAGATACGTAATATTTTCCAATAAAATAAGATTACAATAAACCATGCGCTTTGACTATGTAAAGGAATATCGAGCCTTTGGAAAATTAATATAGGAGTTATGGGATTTGAATCTAACTTAAATCCCTTAAAACAGGGCATTGAATTCAATTTACATCAATTAAACATCAATGGTGTAAAACTGTAGGAAGATTGAAACATTGCACACCTACCAATGCTGGAAACACTATGTACCTACTAATCCTGAAAATAATGTTCACGAAATGACTCAAATATTCTGATGGGAATGTTCAAAAAATGACTCACTGATACCGATGACATTGTTCATGTCTGACACACCGATACTGATGGCACTGTTTTCAAAATGAATCACTAATATCGATGGAACTGTTCACAAAATGACTCACTGATACATATGTCATTGTTCACAAAAATAATCACTAATAATGATGGTTCATTTCACAAAATGACTCACTGATACTGATGATACTGTTCACATCAATCTCACTGATGACACTGTTCACACCTGACTCACCGATTATGAGGACATTGTTCAAAAAATGACTCACTGATACTGATGGCACTATTCCAAAAATGACTCATCGAGACTAATGTCCCTATTCACATATTGACTCACCAAATCTGATGGAACTTTTCACAAAATGACTCATCGATATCTATGGAAATGTTCACAAAATGACTCATAGATCCTGATGGCACTGTTCAAAAAATTTCACACAAATACCAATGGAAATGTTCACAAAATGACTAAACGATACTGATGGAACTGTTCACATAACTTTAAATTTGGAATAGTGTGGGGGATAAGACACCTTGACATCCCAAAGCACCATAGACAATAGATTATAGAAAAATAATGTACCCTAAAGGTCTAGGACATTATATTAGATTCCTCTCAAAACATTCTTGTCCAAAAAAAATTCAAATCCACCGTAAAATAAAACAAAAAAGGGGTCTTAATAACCGCCCATCGATATACTTATCAAAAGAGTTAAATCTAGAAGAATCCATAAGAGAAATCCATCTCATAAACACAAAAGGTATACAACCACAAAGCGAACATCGTTATATAAAAATAGTGAAACATCAATCAAATCTGGGTACTGAGCATGTATATGTGATTTACATTCCCATGTAATATCCTTAATGCCACCATGTTGCCCCACGTCACAAACCAAGGGAAGAGAATGGATGCCCAAGACCATCTTTTTTCGGTCATGAATCTCCACATGCCTCTCCTCCAAGGTTGCATCATCGTCAATATCAATCTCTCCCCAATAGATAACATGTGATTCATCTTAATGATAATGGTGTATTAGTGAAAATTAAAATACATAATTCATAGGGCTCATCTATGGGGGATGTGCTACCCGATATTTCGTGGCTCTAAAAGGATCCAACACCTTGAAAGACCAAAAAAACTAGGGAGAATGATTACTCCCATGATCAAACCATTGTTCTCAGCGATGGGGATCCACATTCATAAAAGTGTGATCCCCATCATCAATATCTAATGGTCTCCTCCTTTGATCGACATATGATTTCAGATGATCCTATGTTTTATACATCCTCTCATGAATCACCTAAACCATCTTTGTCATATTCTTCACTATTTCTAGTCCGAGAATTACTAACTCTTCAACCCTAGTCCTGTACAATGTAGAATGGAATGATCATCCATATAAGGCATCAAAATGTTCCAAATTTAAAATTCAGTGAAAAATATTGTTGTAACCAATCTCCAACAAGGGTTAGTTCCTCATCCACGAACCTCCAATATCTCAGATATAAGATCACAACATGTCTTCAAGAGTATGGATGTTCCTCTCTGTCTGACCATCCTTCTATAGATGAAGAGCTGTGTTAAGGCATATCAGATAACAAAACGAATGCCAGAGACCTATCCACACCCCATAGGTAAAATTAAGATCTCTATCGGAAATGATCATCCTTGGGAATCCATGGAGTCTCACCACCTCCTCCAGATTCTACCTCGAAAAAACATCCACTAAGCTCGATTCCTTGATTAATATAATATGGTATGATTTTTTAAATGACCCAATACCACAAAAATACTATCTTGTCCTACCTGATTTAGAGGTAAACCAGTAAAAATGTCTATAGAGATGTCCTCCCACTTCCACTGAGGAACATCTAATATCTTGAGAAAACTTCCAGGGACACTGTATTAGGTCAACACCTTCTAGAAGACCAAACATCGAGACACAAACTTTGCATCTAGATTGTTCTTCCCAGGACACCAAAACTAACTCCCCAAATTAGTAGACATGGCATGATGTAGGTTGTCATCATAGAATTAATGTCTGATTCAAGAATCACAACATAGTATCTCCTATTTTCACGGGTAAAATGAATTTTAGAATTTATATAAATAGATAATTCTTAAGTGATGAAGATTACACCATTTCTAAACCCTTATAAATCTAAAATGGTGATTCAAACGTTTTATATACATCATATATATAAAAAAGCCCAAAATCCCATACTATGAAACAAAAGGAACCACTATAGAGTAGTAATATCAAATGGAGTGTTATAAGGATTTCATGACCAATTAATCCATGGATAACTTCATTAATTCAAACAATAATCTAAAACTCTAGTGAATAACCGCCAACATTGTCTACATACAGACACGCAAAACATTCATTGATGAATTTATATTCCAAAACACTTCACTTCCTAAAAATAAAATCACTGTCTTTAGTAAAACCATGAAAAACCTTTACTATAACTCTACCATCCCACTAAATCATGTTATAACAACATTATTAATATAATGTGAATTTTTTGATGATGTAATCTCAGTAAAAAATCCCCCATTCCACTGATTGTTTTTTTAATCTTCCAATCAATATTTATAACACCTCATTAACATAATGTAGATTACTTGGTGAAATATGAGTATCTATATTAGATAACTCCCAAATGATTGTAATCATTTATAATCAAAACATATAATGTGAGGAGAATATAAATTTCCTAAAACCCAACACTCGAAAAGATTCCACTAAAATAGAAATATCATAATCTCTAGGATATATGTAGAACAAATTATAAATTTATGATTTAATTCAATCATTTCATCATGTAGAAAAAGGATTTTACATAATTAAAAATAATCGTAAATTTCACTTGATAATAATATTGCATCTATGAATAATTCTCCCATGTAAAATGTTTTGAGCCCTTATGCCTCCAAAAGATAAAAACATAAGGAATGAAATTCCCTCAAAATAGTTTCTATAGATGATCTAAATTCAAAACATGTCTCTACATTAATGTTTTATCTTCCCAAATGTATAAAAAAATTAATTAACAATTTAAAAATCATAATGATACTGATTTTTTTCAACAGAATAAAAATATAATAATTTTTATCCATATATAGTGGATAAGATTATGAATATGACACCATGTCAACATCCTCCAACAACTGGAATGGTCTTAAAATAAAGGAAAATGTTTACTCGCAAGACCAAAATTCCATTAACCATAATGAGGAGAAACTTCTAAGAATACATGATTTACGAACTCAAACATGGGATGTTTAATTCTATGATCCTCATTTCAATTATAATGTCTTTGAGTAGACATTATCTGCTAAAAAATAATATAAAATTTTTCTATAATTCTATACAAAAAATCATGTATATAAATAGTTTACTCTCTATCTATGTACTAGAAAAATAGATACCTACAAATATTTCCAGTGAACTCTTTAAAATATCCATTTAATTCGAATGAGTAATAGGTATTGTTGTACAAAACTAAATCAAGTGAAAATTATTTGACAATGTACCTTAAAAATCCAAAAAACAAATGTTTCTAACTTTTATTTTATTGAATTGATCATCTATTCAACCAAAACCTACATATAAGTATTAAAAGTCATATTAAGGAAAAGTTAATAGGGGAAAAAGTATATACACTTCTACACATATTTGGAAAAAATAAAATGATTTGAGATTATAATCCTAGATAAACTAAATATTTTTTACTACCTCTCTATAAATAGCCTCAATAATTAAATAACCACTCTTGACTCTATGATTTACAATAAATTAGTTAACATCATTAATGAATCCTTAATAACAATAACTATATCACATAATCCTTGATATTTATGAAAACCAATCATTAAATCCATATAAATTCCCCTACATTCACTACACATCATCTATTGGATATAATAGATATGTCAGAATAAGATGTTTAGGAATTATCAGCTAACACACCAAATATCGAGATAAAAAATAGGCCATTGATTGGTTCATCTCTCCCCACTGAATTTTACAAGTAAAAGCATGGAACATCGTATAAAATAGATGCACAATAAAATCAGATCTATAGAACTCAATGAAAACTACCACACTCATTATTATAGGAATAATGGTATTCCCATATAATAACACATGATGTCAATAATCCTCTAAATAACCCTAGGGATATCACTAAAGACAAAATGAAATACCTAAACCATCACCTCAGGGTCTCCCATCTAGGGATCCTTAACATGCAAAAAATAATTATTTTATTATGATCTAATACAAGAATATTTAATGGACATATTCTTCCATATCAATATTCAATGATGAAAACCATTCTATCCTCCCTTATGAGTCCCCTAAATCATGACCACCAACACATTAATACTTATTAATCAATGAATCAACATCCTTATTAATAATACCTTGGGTGTTGATTATATCAATTTGATAACCCTATTAGACATCAATCTTCATCGGATGGTGAAAATCCAAATTTACCTGAGAAAAAATATACCACAACATTTTATGATCTATGAGCACCATAATGTTACCACACTCTACTACATCACGAAACAATCCAAAATGAGATGTGAAGCTTCATAGAAAACGTTAAACAAGTTTCAAAATTCTAGAAAATTATGAACAATAGAATTCATCAATCTCACATTCATGTACTCAAATTCAACCAGACACAGATCTTTCCATAAAAATACATGGTCATTTCTGGTCAATGATGTTCTAGGTTGTGTTATCTTAAGTAATCAAACACGAACCCCTAGTAATAGAATATAACATCAAAAATATAAATATCCTCATTACAAAAATACCATAATAATGTACTCAATGTGATCATAACAGCACATAAAAGTAGCCTTTATGATATAATTATAATTCACCCTCATCTGATGATATTTTGAACATAGATCAATCTTTGATATCAAATTAGCTCCATTAAATTGATAAAATAAAATATCAATAATTTGAATAGGATAATAGTTATTCCCCTTCACCTTGTTCAATCACTAGTAATTTATATACAACATCATATTTCCATTCAATTTATTCATGTCATCTATTATATCTCTATAATTTGAAACAATGGGATGATTAATAATTTTCTAAAAATGATAATAGATCTAGATTTTTATCTCTGATAATACTGAATATTTCTTTTAATAATGAGACATCAAAATTGGAGAGAAATTGGGTTATAAGAATATTTTGAACCCAAAATCACATGAAATGTATATCATAAAAAATTCTCCAAAAAAATGTTTTAAAATTAATTCATAAACATATTAAAAACAACTTAATCATACAATAAAATCAACATCAAATCCACAAAATTTTGGTTAAGAGGATCCATAAATATACAATCCATCTGATGATCCCCCTCATCATTGAACATTGAGCACTACCCTTATATATTAATGAAAGAATCATTCTTCATGAATCATTCAATAATAGAATTTATTGAATACATATACTCCATTCTAATGATGATATTTTATTTCTATAGTTAAATCAATAATAAATACCCTAAATAATGATTTTTCCCAATACCCAAGGGACATCCCTAATACGGACCATGAATCTTTTACTAGGTTTTAACCGGAATAAACACCAAGGGAACTAAAATTCTCTCCACCTTATATAACAGATTTCAGACTAAGGTATATTTTATGAAGGAGTATGAGTGTCAAAAATCAAAAAATGTATCATAAAAGGTATAAGGTAAATAATTGGTAACTCATATTATCTCTCGAAATACTAGAATTCGAATCTCAATGAAATACAACTAAAATATTTCTTCTAATCTTCTTCTATGGCCCTAATGTAGACTACATAAATGACCATACATTTCTTAATATCCCTAAGGATTATAAATATAATGAATAATTTATTTTCTGAGTCCATATCTACTTTGAAACAAGCTAATATAAAATCCCTACTACTACTAATATTTCCAAAAGGTATACTACTATTATGGGTGCATACGAAACTAACTTATTGTCCCATTCTAACAACTAAGAATGGTATGCAACTATAAATATGTAATTTCATGACCTAAATAAGAAAAATAAACTATTTTATAGCTCAAGGTTGATTCCCCAAAACAACATGCTTCAAATAAATATGAATAGGAGGCCTAAGGTGGACTCCATACATGTTGAAACCTTATCAAATAATAAAATTAATATTATCCATCTACAACCCTACTCACCCAATATTTCTCTTAAAATCACCATTGAGAAGAAATAGTTTTTGAATAATATTACATATCATCCCATGTTTATATATAACCTCATGATGTGTTAGAAATTTAAATATGGTTAATCGTGTACTTGATAACTTGGTGTGATGCATCTTCGAAATGGAATACCATAGTCACAAGGTGATTATAAAAAAGATTAATAAAAAGATACATTAACTAAACTCCATGAATTTATAAAATCTTGTTCTTAGGAAAAAGAGAGAGTAACGACTACCACCATGGTTCCTTCAATGGTACAGAGAATAACATAATAAGAATAACTTCAAAAAATATTCAAAACATTTTATTGACACTTCACAAAAACTGTGAAACTCAATACACCATGGATGAGATACATTCCACAATGGACTAACATTTAATTGAATATAATGCTCTATAATTTCACATATTAGACAGAATATAATTTCAAACATCTCCAACCACTTATTTATTTTATTATCAATGATTTTTCTCTAATATATTTAAAATCAATGTTAGTGAAACTCAAATATTTTCTTCTACCATGAATCATTCTCATATGGTTTAAACCCCTTATATACGAATAGATAATCTGGTTACGACTACTTAATTTCAACCACACATATACATGTTTTTTAAGTTATCCCTTCAAAAATAAAAATATGAACCCCAAATCATTGGAATAAGTAGTTCTCTTAGGATCACATATTTAAATTAATTTTCTAATCCAAAACATTCCCCAATTATAACGTACAAAAAATAGGATTCAAGTACCACACCTCGAACTCTACCCTATAATAACAATTTTCTGATTTAGTATCTTTAGTAAGCTTTTGGTCTTTACATTTGATCACAAGGGGCCCTAAACACATGGGTCATAGTCGGTATCACTTTCCAATAATTAACCTAAAAAATACTAATATTTTTATACCGAAATCATGTCGTCATCATCAGTTCATAAATTTAATATATATGATTACACTCAACCATTTATAAGATACAAATCTATCATGAAATGTTTCCATTAAAACTTATCACGAGATTGTAATGAAGAAAAGTTTGACCCATCATCCCAACTCAAATATGTCATAGGTTTGATACAATATAAAAGGGTATAAAAACATATTTGGGATATATTCACATAATAAATCAAATGATCATGAATGGAAACCACCAATTCTCCCCATACAATATGATAAAAAAATATCATCATGTGAGTAATTTCATACAAAAAAATTTGTATCTAAAATAAGATACCAAATGAATCTACTATGGTAGTGTCTCTATAAATGACCATGAACCTAATGAGATAACAATGTCCAAAGAAATTATATATTATAGTAAGACTTTTTTTATGATATAGGGTATATATTGAAAGGGGTTAGCATATATGTATTTTTATTAGTATAAAAGACATTTACTAGAGATGTTTTGAGTAAATTGTGAAACCAACTCATTATAAAAACTAGGTTATCTACCACCTAACATGAACATGTTTTTCTCACAAAATTGATACACTGAATAGTAACATAATAATATGAAAATATAGAAGGAAAAGGGTATGTCATTCACTTCCCCACTGAACTGGTAACCCTCATGCCCCAATAGCAAATATAATAACCCTCTAATCCCTTAAATATTCACATAATACTATAAAATATAACCACAACCACATAACCACTACCACATATGACATCATAATCATATCCATATATCACATCTCTAACATATGACAAAAAACACATTCCACGTATCAAATGGAAACTAAGAATATAAACATGAAGATCATTATACATGGAACCTCCACCCATCTAGTCCCAACCTACCTAGATATATCACTACCACATCATCATTAAATTAATTACACATTATAATATATCATTGGAGAACCCTATACCCCCACCAATAATTACGGTTCTTAAAATATCATTTCACATAATATTTTATAAAAAATTGAGCTGTAAAAATAATAACATGTCTTTTTTGACCTAATTTCCCTAATTTAAGAATCAAAAATAAAAAATATTCACACAATCCCAAAACATAAACTATTAGTGTTCTTTTAGATTAGTTGTATAAAAACATTTTTTCCAACACATAGGACCATTCATTTATAGTTGTACCCCTCCAAAAAATTATATATTTCTCCAAAGTTAAAATCATCTACAAAATATAAGGAAAGTATTATAATAAATGAGTGATCTCAAATTAAATTTAAGTGTAAAAATAATAGTTAGAAATTAATGATCATAACCAGATATAAGGTAATCTTTTGGGCATAAAATAATAGTCAAGGTTGTTGAACATAATAATAAGAAATCATACCGAAATAAATACGGATTAACAAAAATAAATCAAGGAATAAGTATCTTAAAATAACACAAGATAAGAAATATTTTAAAATTATAACTTGAAAAACATATAAATATGGAAGAAACATAAACCTTTAAAATATAGATGTCTAGGAAATCACATTCCAATCTCCCATTACATAGTAGGTCAATAATTCATGCACCTATACCCATAACATTATTTTTTAAGAATTTACATCCATATATCTGAAAATATAGTGTTCCACGAATTCACATCCATATGTACAATAATTATCTAATTGGAAAACAAACATTACCTAACAAATTTGAGGGATACATATATCCCACCCATTAAATAAATATAAACAAAAAATATATGTTCCATGCGAAAATTAAAATACATCTTTAAAATATTACTTAATTAACCAATGGAAAATTGATCGGTTTAATGGATTATTAAATGATACAGTTAATAATCTATCTATAGAAAGAAGGATAAATATATCTTTTGAACACAGTCCCACAAAGTTAATAGAAACATTAAAGTATATTTGAATAAATAAAAAAACATCACTTAGATGTTTAAAATCAAATTAGTAAAATAATAAAAATAATATTACCGTTTTTTGAAATATTAATAGAAACTATTTTTAACATAATTGGATTTTTAATTCACTTATAAAAGTATGAATATTAGATAAGAATTTTCTTAAATATTTTATACAATGGTATCTTGAAAATATAATTATATCGAAAACATTTAAAAAATGATTATTTATTATTTTAAAAACATTAGAATTTAGTGTAAAACCCAAGAATAAAATATTAAAAGTGGGTTTTTTTAAAATAAAATAATTTAATTCTGACATAACATAAGAAAAAATATATTTAATATCGAAATATATTATGATATATTTTTGTTTAATTAAAATTTTTATACTAGTATTTTTACACATGAATAAGTTTAAATAAAAACTGAAAATATAATAATATAATATAATGTAAAAATTATGTAATTTTTGATTTAGAATTTAAATATTATATAGTTATATTTTTTTTATATTTTTTTATAAATATTGATTCAATTAAGGAATAGAAAAAATTCCAATTTCTTCCAAAATTTCATTTAAATTAATTTAAAAATTTACATAATTAATTGAATTTAATCCTAAATTAAATTCATCTGCTTCCATGTTTGTTTAATAATTAATTTTTTGTGTATGTCATATCTATCTTCTCAAAAGTATCAATATCGCAATTAAGAATTATTTCTGGAGAGGTATCATAATGGAAAAAAATTTCCACAGTTTCAAGGAATTAACACAGTTGACTTTAATATTTCTAATATTTATCCATTTGGATAAAAGGTTGTTGTTCTCAGTTTAATTAATTCTTTTAAATATATATTAAATTTTATTATGGTATTTTATTTTAAATTATTAGTGATTTAATAATTACCCTTAATTCTTACGCACCACCGTTATAGTATTTGTTTCAATTAATACAAAAATAAAATAAATGATATTAAAAATATAAGAAATAATAAAATTTGGATTAATTATTATGTTATATGAATTATATTTATTAATATAACAATTTAAGTATGTTTTAAAGTATTTTATTTGAATTACATCCTTTTATGTCTTTAATTCCAATTTAAATGAATAGTGTCCAAAATGACAATAATGATATTTAATGAAAATAATATTTTATTAAATTATGAAAAAACATAATAAAATAAAAAAAGAGAATGTGATAATATATGGTCTTCTATTTCATCTAATGGGGATTTATTATACAATTTATACCATATATGTATAATTAATAATGATTTAATACTTATAATTTCATTACAAAAGTTATGGTTAAAATTTGATAACTAAGGGGTTAATCTGAAGGATAATGATTAAAATGATTTCTAAACCAATATATATTTGATTGTATGATTATATTAAAACCAAATCCCTCATATCTTCTAATATATCTCATTTTGGAACAAATTTATATGATTTGGACCCAAATTATTTTATAATATTTCATGAATTTGTGAGAGTAACTCTCCCCACACTCATAATATAACACCCCTTATATATTTTATTTACAAAAAAATTATCCATATTTCTTGGATGCACCCTGAGAAACCATATTCATCACTTCCCTAGACAACAATTATGGTTTTCTTCTTCTTAATACAACATTTCAATAGTTAATTAACAAGGAATCTAAAGATAGAATACCAAAAAATAGGTAATCGTCCTTATTAACTCTTTATTGTCGATTCGATATTGTAATTGAGCTAAATATATTGTACCTGTACTAAAAAATAACATTACTATCGTCAAAATACTTATATTTTATTTTTATTATGGTATAATAATATTCCATTATTTTTTTATCCAGTTGAATGTGAAAATATTTTTCATGTGTATGTATGGTTACCATCTCCATGTAGTAGTGTAATTTATTTCATCACAAAATTTATAAAATAGTTATAAATATATTATTAATAAATATATATTGTGTTTCTGAAATAAATACTAATCATTAATTATAATATCATATATATATTCTGACCTTCAATCAACTGGAAAATAATAACGTCAGTCATGCGTACGTGTAGACTACCACCTCCAAAAAGTCATATGATTTATTTTAAATTTTAACATTACATGGATGGTGATATTGAATTTTATAATTAATAAATATGATACTATAGATTGTATATAATAGCGAATTATTATTTTCTTTTCTTTAATTCCATCATTCGAAAAGTGAAAAAATCATTCATTAGTATATATGACATATCTTCTAAATGAATGATTTAATTCATTTTTATATCTCCATTTTTATAAAGTAATATAAATATAAATATATATATATATTTAATATATTATTAATTTATGTCATAAATAAAAATTTTAAGATGATGGGGCCGTCATAAATATGCATGGACCCAAACTAACTAATCAATGCATACATATAAAAATGAAGCAGTTAACCCATAAAATAATTATAATAAAAATTCTTAACAAAATGGAGACAATGATTTAAATTGATCATATATGGTGTTATTGAAATTATTATGGATCGTTTTTATAATAATAATAAATCAATATTTATTATACAATTATTTTTAGAACATAAGACTCAAGGTGAGCTTGAGGTAAAGGATACCATTTCAATTTACACTCCATTTTGACATATTTTGTATTATGATCCTATTTTTTTATGTATAGTATATAGTAAATATTTTAGGTATTTAACATAAATATATATTTATTAATTTTGATTAATTATTTAATTCATCTAGAAGCATTCATGGTGTTTTAATGTAATATTTATCAAAGTATAAGAATTCATTTTACAATCACATTTTCGGGATTTCCATTATTTTATATGATTGAATATTATAATATATCTATCATAAAATAATTATATATTTTTATCCTAAAAATTTTATGTATGTAAAAATATTTTTTCTCACAATTCCCCTATTTGGATCATTAATCAATGAAAAAATGTTTTAATATAAATTCCAATCTTTTTTATATTTTTTATTGTGTATATTTTTATTCCATGTACATATTAAAAAAGTACAGAATTAATTTTTCTTTATTAACATGATTTATTAATGACATTTTATGTCATCCATTTCTTTTAAATAGGTTTTATATGAATCTTTATAAAATTTTTGGATAGTTTTAATTTTTATTATATTTATATGAAACTAAAGGGAATTTTTTTCAATATATAAGGTATTTCTAGATTTTCCTGTCCTAAAAATAGTGTTATTATCTTTCAGAGTCTAAAAAATTTATATTTCATTAAAAATAAAAAATATATTAAATGATATTTTATGTTACTATTTTAAATTCATATTCCTTTATTCATTTAAGGAAATTTTTTTACCAAACTTTTATTTTTGATGAATTAATGGTCAACTATTTTCACTTGAATAATTTTGATGCCATTAAATTTATCTAGATATAGTAACATTATGGAGGTCATTTTTTCTTATAATTTAAATTTATATTAAATATATCTATATATATTGTGTCATGGATATTATTATTTCTAAAATTATTTCATATATATGTAATTTTTTAGTATCAATATTTTTTCATTAACTGGGGAAATATTAAAATATTATAACCTTTTATGTATATATATATTAATTGATAATAAATATTATTTATAATTTAAAATGATTATAATATAAATGAGGAATGAATTATACATACGGGGATGGGTGGGGACCAATTATTTATAACCTTTTGGTGAATCAATTGGTCTAATGTGACAAACCAATTTGAAATCCTAATTATATGGGTTGGGGAAATTCATATCTATAGACTAAATTTTCCTATAATGAGAAAATGTGATAAATATTTCATGATTTCACAAATCATGACATATATTTTTAATAATTTTTTCTATTATAATTTTGTTATTATTATCCAAGTGATTACTAAATTGATATTATTAATGGATTCATTTCATGAATCGATTTTTAATTAAGTAGATTGTGTTTTTAGTTGTTTACATATTTATATTTATTTTACCTTATGTATTCATGATATTATCTATTTTGCCAAAATATTACATAAAATATTATCTCATCCTTTATTTTTTTCCTTTCCCAAGGATATAAAGAATAATATTATGAATAATATCATTAATGAAATAATGTTTTATATGATATGTATTTTATATTTTCTATGTAATATGTTAATTATATATGTATCTAGATATTCAAAACTATTAAACTAAATGGTTTATTAGGATGAAATATCCTATATCATTTTTAAAAGTAATAAATTATACACTGGCTCTGGGTTATTAGATTTTAGGTTTCTACAATTGATATCAGATGAAGTTTTGTATAAAAACTAGGAATTTTATTTTAAATAAACAAAGCTAAGAAGACAATTATGATAATCCATTATTACAGTTCATAACTTTTGTTATTATATAGATTTTTAATTTATGGATAAATATTTATATTGTTTATGAGAGAAAATAATCTATTCTATTTTAATAGAAGAGAGGTAATCCACAGTCATAGAAAATGTATGGATTTCCCTGCTGAGTAAGAAAATACAACTGGTGTTTGAATTGAAAAGATAAGGTACATATTAATAAATATTACCCTAGCTAAGATGAATAACAATGTTTGAAAGGAAAATAATGATGGCCCCTTATTTTATTCACTTATGTTAGATCACAGTATATGAAAAATGATTCTATATTTTAATAATAATACGTATATATTGGTTGTTGAATAGTGGATTACATCTTGTGATGAGATATTTCTTGATTTTGGATGTAGTGAAAGTTAACATGTTATGCTGGTAGTGTTTTTATTTAAGGGAGATAGATTCCAATTTTTGTCTTTTATAGATATCACCAATGATGTTGATTAATTATAAAAAATGGAATGAATAACTTTTAATTTTATTTTCTTTGATAAATAAATCCCCAAAGAACAACAAGAAATAATTGAGATGAAGTTTCTCACTTTAATGTATAAAAAAGTATAATTTTTGTTAGATTATGAGACTAAATTTACATGATTGTATGAGAAATATTTGAACTACATACGTAATTTGAAATTCAAGAATTAAAATTTTTTGATGTGTTTCAGCAGATTATCCCTAGGGAAGTATATTATCAATATATTTAATCATATGATGATAAAGTATGAAGCTCCATTAAAATATTGTGAATGATTATCTAAATCAATTTTTTAATGTAATTGTAGATAATAAGAGTTCTGTTAATAACCTATAAAAAAGGAAGACATCATTAAATCATAATGGAAAATGAAACTTCCTTTATGTTAAAATTGTAAAAATAAATATCCTAAAATTTACTTGAAGAGAATTTGCCTTTTTTACATATGCAGAGATAAGGGATATATGGGTATTAACAGTAAAGAAGTTAAAAAAACACCATTATTCGTTAAATAGAATTTAAATAGATGAATCATTATTTAATCCAATTCCCCGTGTTTCTAAGAATCATACCGTGGTTGAAGCATATGGGAAATGAAAAAACACATCGAACTACTATATATTATGGCGAATTTCTAAGTGATGTATTCAATGGTACGCTTATCATACAATCTATAAGTGAATTGATTTATTTGATTTAGGTTCTACCCATTCCTCTATATCTTATGAATTTTATAAGGTTATCACATCACAACATCAGTGATTATATATTGAGATAAAAGTTAAAACAATTAATGGATGGATGAGTGAAATTCATGTTTTAAGATCCTATTTGATAACATTTTGTGAGAATGTAACTCTTATAAATATTGTTATTCTTTTTCTAGTACAATATTATATAGTTTTTATTATGGATTGGCTCTCTCACTATAGATCATATATTAATTTTAAATAAAATTAACTTCCAATTGAAATCATAAATCACTCTATAACACTATTTTTAAAGTGGATTAACCTAAACACTTTTTATATATTTCATAAATCATATGTTTATTATTACATATTATTGAGTTATTTATATCTTAAATTTTTTGGGACAAACTCTACATTAAATATATTCCCACTATACATCAGTTTTTTATATATATTTCATGAATATTTCTATTGTATTCTGCTAAATTGTAAATTTGAGTATTAAATATAACTAATACATGGTACTAAAAATTTCTCAATGACTCCATATAGAATTCCACAAATTGAGATATAGGAATTACATAAGAAACTGTTGGACAATCTAGATAACGGATCCATCAGTCCTAGTGATTCCCCATAAGATGCAGCTATTCTCTTTTCTATGAAAAAAATATGCATCAATGAAACATTCAATAGATCATTGGGAATGTAAACAAATCTATATCGGGAATAAGTATTATCTACCATGAATGAATTTTCTATTTTATAAATTATATTGAGCACAATAATTATCCAATATTTATCATTGATATAGATATTATTATGTAAGTGTAAAGATGGAGTATATACCCATGAGATCATTTCGTGCACGGTATGGTCATTATGAATTTTAAAATTTGAAATTAGAGTTACCAATTCTCTTTTAATATTCAATAATTAAATGAATATATGCCTTATATATTACCATTATAATGTTTCATAATTGATTACATATAATTTTGTTGTATTTTCTATGATCAAGGATGAGGTGGAATAACAATTGATAATTATGCAGAATACCCCTAGGAAGGAGATTCTATATGATAAATTTACCTAGTGTGAATTTTGGATTTTGAAATACTCATTATTGTTTCATACAATCTCAATTGAGTGTAAATATAAGGTTCCCTCAAATATATGTTGTATTTAACAATGGTCTAATCTGTCCACTATAATGACGGTCATTTGTTTTCATGGTCTTTATTGAAACTATAAATTCAATATGAGAGATTTATCAAGACCATCTAGTCTAATCACTATGTTGTCTCAGAAGGTTGTTATGCTCTATAGGATAGATGAATGTGAAGTGAATTATAGAGAACTGAATAAAAGGATGGTTAGAATTCATGTGTTTATGATACCCCTCATTGGATAAGTCTTTGAGGTATATAGTGATTCACCTGTCAAGGGAATAGAATGTTTCATCATATAGAATGATATGGTGATAAAATAGGACTCAGTAAAATTTATAATTATGGAGAAAAATTACATAACTCTTGATTTGGTGTTGGTATTAATAATTTTTTCATTTAAGATATGTCATTATCTGTATCAGGAATTCTGTGATATAAATTTTTATAATTAAATCATGAATTGTCTATTTACATAGAAATAATTTAATATAAATAAAAGGAAATGGTTTGATCTGATCAAATATCATTACTTATCAATAAAATACCACCATGGAAAGGGGAACAATCTTCCTGATGCACTATGTTTGAAGAAACATTCTAGTTTATCAATAATGAGGATATAATGAGATCGACAAATATATGGATTTGTAGATTTTATCATTAAATAATAATGATAGGGTATGGATCCTATATATACTAGATAAATTCAAAACCAACCATTCATTAAAAGAGTAAGAAGGAACTTATGTATGATGTTAAGTTATAGATGAAGGCGATGAATGTTCCTAAGTTCAACCATGATCATGCTAGAATAATAATTTTTATGAACTAAGTATGTGTTTCATCAATAAAATATTTCAAGAAGGATATATTATATGAAGCTATCACATTGTCATTCTGTATTCATCCTAGATGTACACTATTTTATGGATATCTGAAAGAATATTTTTGGTTGGAGAAAACAAAAAGAGATATTACCTAGAATATATCTTGATACCCGGTGTGTAAGTAAGTTAATGATGACATTAAATATTATTATGGGATTTTACAACAATTACCCATAACCGAATATAAATGGGAAAACATTACAATGTATTTCATCATCTGAATCCATAAATCATCTAAAGGAAATAATGATAATTAATTTATATCCAATCATCTTATGAAATTTATGCATTTTATCACTATTATATAATATATCTTTTTGGATCATCATACTCCGTAAAATATTAATAATGTTCTGAGTTATTATAGAGTACCACTTTCAATTTTATACAATCAGGATATAATGGTGATTCCAATTTTATAGGGAATCCTTCAAAATGATCTAGATATAATACTTAGTTTTAGTAATGATTAAAATCCATAGAAAACTTGTCATTCTAAAAAGAAGTTTCAAACTATAGAAGAGTTTTTGAGAGATTTCCTTATAAATTTCAAATGTGTTTAGGATAAAAAACATTCATTGAAAGAATTTTCCTACAAAAATATCTATCAATTGAGTATTCTAAGGGATTATTATAAATCCATGCATGTTTTGATGTTCTGGAATCTGATTTTTCTTGATGAATTTGGATAAAGATAATATTGGGACCTGATATGGTTGAAGAAATGGTAGATAATTTTCAATACATTCAGTAAAACATAAGGGTGGACTGGATATTAAAAATTATTTTTTAATGAGAATCGTTTTTGATATCTAGAGTTAAAATAGATTATATGATATTTCTAAAAATATATATTTGGAATATGGTTATGATATTCCAAAATAAGAAAATCCCTAGCCATAGATATTTAATTCAAATAAAAATTCTTGATCACATTGTGATGGTATATAACCTCTTAGAGATTCCACTAATTCTCTCTTATGATTACTGATGTCTTTAACACACTTTGTTTCAATATTTATTAAATTAAATAAAATTAAGCATAATCAAGAGGATTGATAGGACTTGTTTATTTAAGATATTAGCTATGTATCCCATTAAATCAATATATGGATACAGTAAAAATATTTATAATGTCATTAGTATGCTTCCAAAATTCTATATCTTTTTAAACTATGCACGACATCCTGGGGACATACATTTGAAAGGGGTGAGCTATAAAGACCCAAAAGTGTATAAAATCAATAATATTATTAAATTGTTAGATTTTAGTCAATGAAAATTTGAATGGAACCTAAAATGGTCAAGAATCATAAATATGATCATCAAATGATGATATATGTTGATAATTTAAAGGCAACATGGGAATGTTACAACATCATTAAACATGAAATCATAAATATACATAACATGGTGGAGAAATTAACATCAGGAATTTTTTTTACTTAGTAATCCCATTCATGATATATCAGGGGACAAAAAATCACCAAATTCATTAGAGCACTATATACATCCAGGTGCTCCCATCACCTTCATATCATGTACATGTATAAGTATGCCAAATAGATCATTCATCATAAGATCATATTTCATCATATTTAATACCATGATTAATAAGGATTGCATACCTACATGAATTTTCCCAAAAAATAATTTATTTTTATATCTATGGGAATAACCACAAGTGTAAATGTCGAAGCTATTCACAATACAAAGGTTCATTACTGAAAATTTATTGGTTAATTTTGGAGGTATAATGTGAGTACATAATGTTTCATGGGAGGGATTAATGTGGTTCAACGGTGTCTCAAATCAATTATACACTATAAGGGATATAATAGGGATATTTGAGAACATAATCCAACATAATAATTTTGTAATTTAAAAAAAGAAGACAAATAGTATTATTTAACGAATTTTCAGCATGAAAAAATGGGGGATAATTTCAACAGCATAATAGTAGTGCATAATATATAATAGGAAGGATTAAAAAGATTTAAACGGGTATATAAAAACATTAAATTAATAATGAAAATAATATTGATGTGGTAAATCATATCCCATAAATAATAATTAGCATAATAAATTACAAAAATAAAGAATGTGCTTTAATAAAGAGGGGAAGGACAATATAATTTACCGTGAGAGGGTGTTTGGAAAATCATGGGAGGAGGTTCGTGATACATTTTTGAAAACATGGTATTGAACTGGAGAGGAAATATATGTGTATATTCCTGATCCAAAGGAATTTCGTTAAGAGTAATGGTAACTTGGGTGGATTTATATAAGAAAATAAAGTAGAGTTCTCCGTTATTCCCCAAACTTTTCTTCAGACTCTATAGAATAAGGTAATCAAAACCAAATAGCATTTACTTCATTTTTCTAATGGTTTATAACAAATAATACTGCATTTAATTATTTTATATATCAATGAATGATCAAATTAAAATATTACTCGTGGTTATGTCGAGGTGAGTCATGCTTACAAAGAATTTATTTTAAAACTGTAACATATAGTATAGGTTTTGGAGGATTGCTAAGATGATTTTAAAATTATTTAAATAAAACAAAAATCAGATTATTTTAAATCTAAAATATATATTTGGTTATATATACCATTTATGGTACCATTACATCACTATTGTGTCATTAATAATTCATAATACATACCATATATTTATAGAATATTTATATTTTACATGAAAATTTTACGGGCTAGAAAAATAATGAGAAAGTTACTATTTGACAATTTCAACATGATTATTAAAAAAATAATATTTATTTTATCAAAATAATTTTTTATTTATGATTATTTACTATATAAAATTACAATATACATTTACATTAAATAACTTGGTTTTTAATATAACAATTTTTAATCCTTACAAGAATTTCATTTTCTATTCATAAAATAATATTATAATGTATATTTAAATAAAACTGTCTAATAATAATATTTAATTTAATTATCAATTTTTCAAGTATTAATGAATATAATAAAATGAATTACTAAATTAAAATTTCATATTTCCCAAAAATAGTATTTTATTATTTTCCTATTAAAATCTATTTGTAACATAAATCATTTTCATAGTCATTCTTAAACAAGAGACAATAAGGAAAAATAATAATAAGTATTTTATTGAAAATAATATATATATATATATATATAAAGTAAGGTTCGATATGAAAAACCCCTTATTACACTCATGAACACCATAAGGACAAGGTGGGTGATGGTGAGATTTTCATGTAGTGTTTTGGCGAACAGATTTTGTATTTTGATCTTTATGAGTTAGAAGTTTTCATGTAAATGGGGTTTATCATGATTTAGTCATTAAATCATGGTATGGGATTGATCAAGGGAGAATCACAGTGATTCTATCTCCGATAGACAATCCGATAAATGGGCTTCAGAAAGCATAGTAACATAGTTTGTTGTTATCAAGACATTCATCTATGTCAACATGAATTTATCATAACTGATAATATATACTAATAATAATATAAAAATTAAATGGATATGTTATCAATGTTTACCATTATTAATGTGAATTTAAATCAAATAGGAAATAAAAAATGAATTTATTGTGTTTTCTATAACACATTATATAAATAATGTACTTATTTATTTTAAAATGTAATTTCATTTATAAAATATTGGGCCATTTCATTATTCCCCCTTCAGAAATTTATACATAGAAATATTCTTTTGATTAACTAAACTATGTCATGGTACTTATATTTCATTTCCTCCTCAATTTTCTATGCCACTTCATGACACCCGATGTTCTTCCACGAGACATTGACCTAGAGGGTTGACTTTTTTTGTATAACATTGTCTCTATAATCAAATATATATTTTTTGGTTTCTCCTCATATGAATGATAATTATCAATGGTGCCAGCAATATATTTATTATATTTGAGGGGTTTGGTGTGACATCTCAGTTGAATAAAAAATAATTCATTTTCATATTTATTAATATTTGTGAATGAAATATTAATTTTACTTTATAGAGGATTCTTTGTTGGAGGGATTACGTGATACGCAATAATAGGTTTCCTTGAAATCTTACATTTTCACACTAATAATATAATAATATTATTTTAAATGGCCGTAAATGGCTAGTAATTATATTGGTGGGAATGAATAAAACTAACTACAATATTATTATACATGTTTGTTAAATGTGTTTACATTTATCCAATAAAAGTTAAAGGCTTAAAATGAGAATGAGTCCAATTTTAAACACAAGTACTATAATATTCTCTAAAATGTTGATTTACTACATTTTAATGGAGAACCCTCTTTAAATATAGTTTTGGCCACCTTTATATATTCTATTTTACAAAATTAAATTCTTCTTTTGACACAGGGCTTCAAAATTTACTTTGTATGAAATTTTGTTGTTTCTCTGATAAATTTTAATTTAAATTAATCGTAAAAAATATATTTTAATTCAAAAATTCAATTTATTATAATTTATTTGGAAGGTTAGAGTATTTTTTTTATTTGGATTTATTGTGTAATTATATTATGTTATTACCATTTAATCCAATTTTGGTCATTTGATGTAATTTCATGTTGAAATTAGACATAAAGTAGTGTCATTCTTTTGATGGTTTGTATTTCTTGAAAATAAGATTTCTGTTTTGACAATGATAATTAATTTTAAATTATTTTGTTCGCATAGTTTTTATGAATTTTTAAAAATTTATTCCATATTTGTAATCATGTGGTCCAAATTTTATAAACATGTATCTTTTATTTTCATACATTATGAATATCTACATCAAAAAATATTTTATTTACCACCATTAAAAGATAAATCTGGAAAATAATAGTAAAACATATTATTATAATAATATAAAATTACACTAACATGTGTCCTAATATAATTGGTTGATATATCTCTGAACATGGACATCCTTGGGTTGATTTTGGGACCCTAGGGAGCCACTTGGGAGGGCTAATGGCACTTTATTTAAATTAACAAAAAGTAAATGAAAAATGACATCAAAAAATATATTTTAGTAAATCAATTTATACATGATGTTATATAATATATATCTTAGAATTTAAATTTTTTTTTAAAACTAAATGAATTTCCTACATCATGGTATTTTTTTATAATTTTTACACATAAAATAAATAAAAACATTTATTACACAATAATGTTAAAGTGTTTACCTCATTGATGAATGATTTTAATAAACAAGATTATAAATACTAAAACAATATCCAAAACCTGACCAATTTTTATTGGATGATTTTATTTCGAACATTAGTCATCTTATCTTAGACATTATTTATTTTGAACATTTTTAAACTGAATATATGTTTATAATAATATAATTGTTTCAAACATTCCTAAAGAGACCATCCTCCCCCTTATTAAAGGAAACAAATTCTAATCCTTTACTAACACCTATGAAACCCCTTGGATCATCCAAACTCTACCTAAAAAAACTCCCCACATCCCTATACTCATCATTGAAGCCTTACTTTAGGCCTAAGGCACTACAAGGAAACATTTTGTTTCAATCAAAATGGAGATACCTGATTTAA
Organism: Viscum album; assembly: GCA_963277665.1. Lineage (NCBI taxonomy): Eukaryota > Viridiplantae > Streptophyta > Magnoliopsida > Santalales > Viscaceae > Viscum > Viscum album. The sequence continues at coordinate 55,094,636 of OY728126.1, forward strand.
AGGTAACGTCTTCTTTTAAGTTCTTTTCATTTATTTTACTTATCCAACACCATAAACACTTTTTATTAATTTATTTTATAACAAAACTAGTATAATCAAAAAAAATATGTTGTTTTTATATGAATGATTCAATCTACAGTTACACACACCTACATCTAATGGGTAATGAACATACTATTTATGTGGATGGCAAACTACTGCCTCACGAAATGATGATTGTTTAATTATCTCCATCCGCCTATCATGGTGGCTATTATGGTGGAACTTTATTAATATGGGATATATATTATATTTATATTGTCTCAATTCTTCTTTATTTTTCATTTATATCATACCATTATGGTTTTCATTATGGGTAAATGCGGTAATTTCTGATGAGGAAATGCGGTCTACCGCCCCCTCAAAGTTATATGAATTGTTCATACCATATGTCGAATGTATAAAGGATATAATATCTAAAATTATATATGATATTATAATTTAATTATAATATAATGTTGTATCATTGATTTTTCATCACTTTAATGATTGACATAAAAATGAAAGTAGCGTTCATGCATACGAACCACTTATTGTCTCCATGAATGGTGCATTTCATTTCTTATCTCCAAATGTTATGTACTGTTATAAAAAAAATATATATATATATATATAATGGATATATAAGATATATATGATATCTAAATCATTAATATCATTCGGGAGATAATGTAATTGTGACCACATGAACAACTTGAAATTATAAGATGTTCATTTTTTATTCGAGTGCCAAATATCAACAAAACAACCATTATTAACTTAAATGATTAAATAATGTTTATAACATTGTAATAAGTGATACAAAATGAATAATAATCCCGAAAAATGTTCTTAAGAAAGTATAAATTAAATTTATTTTATTATTCAGGATATTAATGAAGGATCATGTCAAGTAAGACACGAGGTAAGGGACTTTGTCTCAAGCTATTTTCATCGAGGCATTTTTTGTTTTATACACAACATTCTTTTATATAGTATATAAACACCTTTGAATTTTCATTTCATTCAAAGGGAATAATTTTCTATGAGTTTTTTTATTAAATGAAAAAAATACAGTGTTTTATCATATGTGGTGACAAGGACATTTTCCACTACTGTGAGTATTATTTGATCATTATATTCCGTAACGATTCGTAATGTTTTTAAAATAAAATTAAATACCATATATTATTTTATGTAATTTGGTATTGAAAATGTTTTTGATAATGTATTCTTTTATGTTACTATATTTAAATGATATATAGTGATTGAAATGTGGAAATGTCATCTTTCTTTTATATTTTTTTAATGTGTTATTATTTTATATTGGTACTTGGACATTGGGTGGATGGTTACGTAGTAAACCAAATGACGGGTAGTACTGTGAGAAAATAGGTTGGGTGGTTTCGTTATAACCTCCAATGCATTAGGTATGTAAGTTGACCATATGGCTATTCCATTTTGTGATATTTGTTGAAGTCATCTGTATGGTTATTCCATCTAAGTATGTTTATGTACCGTGTTACATTTATATGTTATGTGGTCTTTATATGGGTTTTATGGTAATATTTTCGGTACAATATGGTATGATATGATCTTTCATTTAGTGAAGAGTATTTACTACTTCATAAAGGTGAAACATATTACTTATGATAGGGTATTCATGGTTTACATTTTGTTTTGAAAAACTAACAGTTTTCTATATTTCTGTATCGCATAATGAGATTTTTATGGTCATCCAATGTTTTTTGAAATGTTTTTCACAAGACATAAAGTGGATTTGGATCAAGGATGTGATCATGTAAAAGGCATTTTTTCAAAAACATGGAAATACAGATTACTCTTTTTTTCAAAGAGTTTTTATTTTATGAAAAAAATCAAAACTGAGTAGAAGGGTATAAATTGTAATTTTTGCGATGACATGTAATACTTATGTTATAACTCCCTAAAAATCTAACCCTGAAAATACCATCTATGTGAATTATCCATTTAATTCTAGATTATGTAATTTTTTAAGGCTGAGTCCTTATAGTTGGTATTAGAGGACATTTTAGACAACATTAGGTGATAGAATATTGTTAAATTAATGTATGGTAAGATTAAAATGATATAGCATTTATAGATTACCATGTTTCTTTGCCTAGTATATTTCTATGTTTAGAATGGTTTTCTCTAGAGAAAATTGGGCATCCATATTTGGAAGACATAAAAATGAAAATAATCTTCCAAATCAGCAACCTGAGATGGTCAGAATCAGAACTGAACAGTTTTTTACAATGATGGAACTGTTGACTTAGGCTATAAATTGTGGTGGTATCCATGAACGAGATCAGCCTGAACAACCATAGAGGTAATTTTCAGTAGTGGAGCATTTCTTGAGGAATCATCCCACATCATTCAGATGATCATCTTACCTTGTGCTAGGTGATTGGTGGATTAATGCACTGGAGAATAATTTTGATGTCATGGGGTGTTTAGAACAACAAAATGTTAGTCTCGTTATTTATTGTTCTGAAGGTGAAGATGGCCAGTGGTGGTCAATGGTGAATAATATCACGGATATTGAAGAGATTGAGTCACATAATTTGGATGAATACAAAGTTATGTTTATAGAGAAATATTTTCCTAAGGTGGTTCTTCTTAGGATGGAAAAATAATTCTTAGAATTGAGGTAGGAGGTTTACTCAGTGGTTGCTTATGAAGAAAAATTCACTCGACTGGCATTGTATGCTCTAAATTTGATCTGAGATATTGATAGTATGATAAATCCATTTTACTCAGGGATGAATCTATAATATCAATGAACATTATCATCTTGTGAATTCAAAAGATATTAAAACTTGTTTGATGATCTCAGAATGTAGAAATGGAGTTTTCATATGATTAGGTGTTCCAAGAGAGCAAACAAATGAAGTGGTCTAGTTGGTAGGAAAAGGGAATTAATTCTTCAATGAAGCATGGAGGTAATAAAATTAAACATCCATCTTGTGAGAAGTGTCGTAAAAAGCATCCCAGAGAATGTTTTTCAATGTATGGAAAGTGATTCGGGGGTTGTATGTTTGGTCATATTTCTCGAAACTGTAAGGAAGATGATCAAGCATGAAATGATAAACTAACTGTAAGATGTTTTAAGTGCAATGAAATGGTTCATTAAGAAAATTACTGTCCAATGAAGAACTTAACTAAGGTAAATGAGCCGTAATACAAGAATAAAGTGGTGGTGAAATACTTTTCTACTACTTTATTAGATGTTGGGGCATCAAATGAAGTAGTATTAGGTATACTATTTGTTTGTTCAGATTATACCAATGTTCTGTTTGACTTAGGGTCTACATATTCATTAATTTTTTAGAAGCATTCTTGTAAACCAGGAATTCCCTATCATGATATGAATCCAGAACATATGGTAAAAACAACTGGAGGAAATATTGAGAAAAAAACCATAAGAACCTTCTTTTCCTTGTATGCAGAAAGAATCTACCGGCAATCATTATTGTTTTGCCTCTAGTAGATATTGATGTTGTTTTGGGTATATAATGGATTTCTATTTATCATGCTAAGATTGACTGGAGACCTAAAATGGATTATTTTTTGAAATAATTTCAGTTTGTGTACAAGAATTAACCCTTACGTTTGATAATGTATCCATAAGAAAAGAAACTAGTAAAAGATGTAATTGAATGTTACCTTTCACATATTGTTGAAAACAAAGGAACTGTTGAGATTAATTATATTCCATTTGAAAATGAGAATCTTGATGTTTTTTCTGATGAGTTTCCTATTATTATACCTGATCAAGTAGTTCAATTTTCTATTGACTTACTTCATGATCCTAAGAAAATTTCAAAACCCCTTATCTAAGTGCTCAAATCGATCTTTTAGAATTAAAGAAGCAATCACAGGAGTTATTCAATGAAGTTTTCAATTGACCTAGCACATCACCATGGGGTACTCCTATTTTGTGTGTAAAAAATAACGATGATTCAATTAGACGTTGCATTGATTATAGTGTATTGAATAACATCACTGTTAAGAACAAGTATCCTTTTCATCATATAGATGATTTGTTTGATCATCTCCAGGGAGCTCAGTATTTTTTGAAGAATGACATGAGATCAGGGTACCATCAGTTGAATGTAATGGAAGAATACATTCTTAAGACCACATTTCATTCAAGATATAGACATTATGAATTTTTAGTTAATCCTTTTGGGTTCAAAAATTCAGTTTCTATATTAATTGATCTTATGAATAGAATTTTATGTGAGTTTTTGGATATGCTTGTGGTTGGGTTTATTGATGATATTTTTTTATTCCAAACATAAATAGGAACATTGTTGTAAATATTATCCATGCCTTGTGATTTATAGTAAATGAATGAGTTGTTATATAAAGCTCATAGTTCTCCAATTTCTGTTCATCCTGGCAGTACTAAGATGTACATATATCATTGGGGGTATTACTGGTGGGATAGGATGAAGGGAAATATTGCTGACTTTTCTGTGAAGTGTCTGACTTGTCAATAGGTTAATGAAAATTAGTAGTTACCAATACGAATGCTTCATTCTTTACTGGTGCCACTATAGAAATGGGAAAATATATTAATGGACATTGTTGTGGGGTTAGCAAAGACATCTCGAGGTAATAATGAAATCTATGTTATTCTTGATCAATTGACTAAATCTGCTAATTTCTATCCTATTCAAGATACTCTATATCTAGATCAACATTATCAGTTGTATTTTAATGGGATATAAATGTTTTATAGAGTTGACCTATCCATTTTATCTGATTGTGATCCCAGGTTTACATCTAACATTTGGAAAGGCTTTCAGAAGTCGTTTGGTACTGAGTTAAATATTAGAACAGATTTTTAGCTGCAATCAGATGGATTGTTAGAACGTAAAATTCAAATCTTAGAGGATATGCTACATGCCTGTTCACTGGATTACAAGGAATTTTAAGACCAACATCTTTCTTTGGTTGAATTTTATTATAATAACAGTTTTCATTCCAGTATACAAACGGCTCCATTTGTGTCATTATATGGGAAGCGATGCCAAACTCCAGCTTTGGGATAAAGTATGTGAATGGAAGATGATGGGACAAAATTGGTAGAAGAGATGGCAGAAAATGTTCAGTTGATTCAAAAGAACATGTGGACAGCTTAGAGAAGGTAGAAAAGTTATGAAGATAACTGGAGGAAGGATCATTCTTTTGAGGTAGGTGATAATGTCTTTCTCAAATATTCTCCATGGAAAGGTGTGACATGTTTTGGAAAGAAGGTAATGATGAGTCTAAGGTTCATTGTACCTTATGGAATCTTGGAGAAGGTAAGATCAATTTCTTATAGAGTGGATTTACCTCCAACTATATCTTAGTAATCTAATTTTTTTCATGTTTCAATGTCGAGAAAGTATATGCGTGATCTCTGTCATGTTTTATGCTCAGAGGTAGTTAATTTGAAAGAGAATCTCTCTTATGAGGAACAATCTATTCAGATTCCTGAAGGAAGAGAGAAAGTGTTTCATAATAAGGTAATTTATTTATTAATAGTTGTATAGAAAACCCATATGGTAGAAGTGGAAATGTGGGAATCTGATAATGCTATGAGGGATAAATAACCCAACTTATTTGACAAGTGAATAAAAATTGTGAGGACGTAATTTCAAAAGGAGGTGAAGGATGTAACATCCCAGGTAAATAATGAATAATATAATTTCATATTTATTAATATTTGTGAATTAAATATTAATTTTACTTAAAGGGGATACTATGTTCGATGGCTTACCTCATACACAACAACTGGTTTCTTTGAAATATTACATTTTCACACTAGTAATATAATAATATTATTTTAAATGGTAGTTAACTCCTTGTTGTTGTTTTGGTGGGAATGAGTATACATAACTACAGAATGATTATACATGTTTGTTAATTTTTTTTACATTTATCCAATAAGAGTTAGAGGCTTAAATGTGAATGAATCCAATTTTAAGCACAAATACTCTAATATTCATTAAAAGGTTGATTTGCCACATTTTAATGGAGAACCATCTTTAAATCTCGTATTGGTCACTATTATATTTTTTATTTTAAATAATAAAATTTTTATTTAGAATCAGTCCATCAAAATTTACATTGGATGAAATTTTGTAATTTTTCTAATAAAATTTATTTTTAATGAATAGTGAAAAATAATTTATTTTAATTCAAAAATTCTTTTTAATATAATTTATTTATAATATTATATTATCTTTTTAATTGTTTTAATGTGTAATTATATTACATTTTAACCATTTAATCCAATGTTTGTCATTGGAAGTAATGTCACTTTGAAATTGGATAAAAACAAGTGTCAATCATTAGATATTAATTATTTCTTAAAAAAAAATATTGTTTTGATAGCGGGAATTAATTTTAAATTAATTTCAACCACTTCATTGTTTTTAATTTGGAAGAATGGATTCCATACTTCTAATGAGGTGGTCCAATTTTTTTAAATATGTATCTTTTATTTTTAGACATTATGAATATTAACTTAATAAAAAAATTTCTTTACCATGGTTAATGGGAAAATATGGTAAATAAGGGTAAAACAATGTTATTATCATATTATAAATTTTCGCCAACATGTGTTCTAATACTGTTGGTTTATACATTTCTGACCATGGGCATCCATGGGTCGATTTTGGGACTCCATGGATCCACTTTTGATCGGTAATGACACTTTATTTACATTATCTTAAGGTAAAGGCAGAAATTACATAATCAAATATCATTTAATGAATAAATGTTTACATGGGGTAATATAAGTTATATCTTTGACTATAAATTTCAATTTTAGAGCTAAAAATAATTCATACATCATGGTATTTTTTGAATATATTTTATACATCATATAAATAAAATTATTTATGACACTATAATGATGCATTGTATACCTCATTAATTAATAATTTAAATACATAAGATTTGAAATACTACAAAATAATCCAAAACATGTCCAATAATATTGGATGATTTTATTTCTAACATGAGTCATCTTATCTTCAGCTTTAATGATTTTCGGTCCTTTTGAAACAAAATATAAGTTTATTATAAAACAATTGATTCAAAATTTCATAAAGAGCCTCTCCTCCCCCTTATAAAAGGAGACCACTTCAAACCCATTCCTCACACCACTAAATACCAATTTCTTAACCAAAATATGCCTAAATAGTTTCCCCACATTTCTCTATTCCACTTAGAGTCCATACATTAGACAAAAGGCACTTCATGTAATCCTTTTGGTTCAAACCAAATGGAGATACATGATTTAACGGTAATGTATTCTTTGAAGTTATTTTTTTCTCTGACTTCTCCAACCCCATAAACCTTTTTATATTGATTTTATTTATAAAAACACTAGTATCTTTAATATACTAAGTAGTTTTTATTAGAGTCATTTCAACTAAACTTACATAAACCTCCATCTAATGTGTAAATAACAAATTGTTTCTGTGGATAGCGAACTACTGCCTCACGAAACGCTGATTATTCAATTATCTCCAACTACCTCTCATGGTGTCCATTATAACGGCACTGTATTTATATGGGACATATATTATATTCATTTTGTATAAATTCCTACATATGTTTCATTTATATCATATATTTATGTTTTCCATTATGGGTAAACCTGATAATTTCATTTGAGAAAGTGCAGACTGCCGCCCCGTCAAAGTGATAGGACTCGTTAATACCATACATGGAACGTATAAAGGATGGGGTTAGTGAAATCATATATGATATTATATTTTAATTATAATATTTATATGTGTCATCATGTTTTCATCCAATCAAAATATGAAATAAAAATTAATGCAGCGTTCATGCGTACGTACGGCTTACCGTCTCCATGAACGATGCATTTCATTTATTATCCTCAAATGTTATGTACTATTATAAATTTATATATATATATATACTGTACATATATTATATATATGATATCTAAATCATGAATATCATTATGGAGATAATGGACATTTTACCAAATGAGCAACATGTAATTATAAGAACTTCAATTTTGACTCAAGTACTAACAATAAACAAAATGACCATTATTAACTTAAATGATTAAATAATGTTTATAACATGGTAATAAGTTATATTAAAGGAATAATAATGTTTAAGAAAGTTATTAAGATAGTAGAAATTAACTTTATTTTTTTATTCATTAGATTATTGAATGATCAAGTCAAGTCAGAAATGACGTAAGGGACATCATCTCAATCTCCTTTTATTGAAGAATATTTTGTTTTATACATGGAATTATTTTATACGATATTTAACCACCTTTGACTATTAATTTCATTAAAAGGGATTATTTTTTCACGAGGAATTTTACTGAATGACAAAAAAATATTGTTTTAACATAAGCGGTGCAACGACCTTTTCCTCCGTCACGAGTGTTATTTGATCTTTGGCTTCTTTAACATGTCATACTGTTTTTAAAATGAAAATAAATACCATATACTATTTTATTAATTTCGATATTGAAAATGGTTATGATATTAGATTTTTGTATGTAAATATATTTAAATGATATATTGTTATTTGAATGTGGAAATTTTATCTTTCCTTTATATTTGTTTTATGTGTTTTGATTGTATAATGGTACTAGGACATTTGATGAGTGGTTATAGGATAAACCAAATGGCGGGTGGTGATGTGATAAACTATGATGGGTGGTAACATTATAGCCTCAAATGCATTGGGTATGGAAGTCGGCCAAATAACTATTCCATTTAGTGATATGTGAGTAAGTTGACCATATGGTTAATCCATCTAAGTATGTTTATGTCCCAAGTTACCTTTATATGTTATGTGGTCTGTCTATGGATTTTAGGTTAATATTTTGGTTAAACGGTGGTAGGAAATTATCTTTTTTTAGTGAATAGTATTTACTACTTTGTAAAGGTGAAAAGTATTACTTATTATAGGGTATTCATGGTTTAATTATTAATTTGAAACATTAACAATTTTCATTCTTTCTGTATCTTTTACTGAGATTTTTATGCCAATCCCATGTTTTTGATAAAAAATTCAATGGACATAAAGTGGAATAGGGTCTAGGATGGGATCATGGAAAAATCATTCTATCTAAAATAAGTAACTAGACATGACTATTTTTTTCAAAGAGTTTTTATTGTTTGGAAAAAATGAAAATTGGGTCAAAGTGTATAATTTGTAATTTTTTAGATGAAATTTAATTATTATGGCCTAACTCTCTAAAACTCTAAACCTGAAAAGATCTTCAATGTGAATTATTCATTTAATTCATGATTATGTAATGTTTTAAGGTCGTGTCCTTATATTTGGAATTTATTTTAGAAAGATGGATACATGGATCACATCATATATTTGTCATTGGTCTAGTGGTAGTTCTAATTGATATGCCACTCTGATGAAATCAAGGATCACAAATGGGTCGATCTATCTTGGAATATTCATTCTCTTCTTCCATTCCTTAATAATTTCATACACTATGAGATAAAAAGGAACAATTTAACACTATCCTCAAACTCTAGGTATCATCAATGATTTAATTTATTTCATTTCAATCAAATTAGTATGGATTTCATGTGATACTAAATGGATCAAATATTTTATGCCATTAATAAGATATAATCAGGCCCCATCATCTTCTCCTCTCAAATTTAATTCCAATATATTAGATTCTGACACTTCTTCTATAATATATATGCATAAGGATCTATATGAATTCGATGATGGAAACTAGTTTTTTATAAGAACTACATTAAGAAAATGTGTTGACCCAAAAATACTTGGATATCTATTAAACATGATATCATTATATCTTCCAATATTTGAATATTCATTTTAAATTAACTATAAATTTGATGGTGATAAGTATTGTGGAAGCTTTGTTCTATATTCAGAACATATTGATGTATTATCCCAAAGAACGAGTTAAACCTATTATCGCGATATCATATTATAGAGATTGGAACACCATTCATTCATACCACTACTAATATATATATATCGATGATTTTTTCATGTGATAAATATTTCTTGATGGTGAATAAACGCAATAAATTTGTAAGGTGATTGACTACCACTAATATTATGTAATTTTATTTAGGGTTCTAGAGAATTACTACAATGAAATCCATGGTTATGTTTTCCCATTTCCATTATTGTATGGGAAATAGTAGAATCATAACCATAGTCTTCTTTCTTTCCACATTTACTTGATGGAATAAAATGCATTGTGAAATAAACTCTGCAATCTCTGACATCATGTCACCTGATTGTTATTTCCATTAAAATATAAATACATCTCAATTAATCGTAGATGAATATGAAATTATAAGGAATTAAAATTATACAGAAGATCCCTTTTTCAATTAGGGATTTTATGGGAGGCATGTACTAGTTACAAATAGAAAAAATCAATATCATGAAATGTTGAACTCCATAAAATTTTATACCTTATTCTGTAGTAACTCATCATCTTTCTTATCCTCTTTGATTCTCTAAAGAATGGATATTTTATAAGTTATTTTATTTTTTAGGATGATTATCCCTTTATTATCACATATATTTATCCTTTTCATGTTCAATAAGATTGGTTTCTTTATAATCTGCATCATGTATAGATTTACATAATCCTTTTAATTAAGATTATCTACCACATTTGATCCCATGTATGAAAATAGATTGAAGAATCACAATCATTGATAATATCTAACAGTCTCTATTGGTAAATAAAAAGCCTTTTCATTTGTGGATATATTGTTGATGATGTTATGATCTGTATATATGTTTCAATTCCCCTATAGTTATAATGCGGCCAAATTATCTACAAGAAGATTGATGAATCAAATTCAAGATCATCAATTATGTATTTTTCTTTGGGTTTATTACATAGGATGACTATGATATTACATTTTCATTTTTCATGAGTATAAAACCCAATAACGTTATAAATGCATCACTGTAGATCAATAATCCACCCACATTATGGTGTAGTGTTAGAAGAGGTTATGTTATTATCCTATTAACCAAGTATTTTGAAATATAATTTGTTAGTCCAGATAACTTCGACTACATTTCATGTTATCTTGGATAGGGGGATTCAAAGTCATGAAATTTTTCTCAAAAATCGATTATAATACCCAGCTAATCCAAGGAAATTACATATTTATATCATAGAGGATGGTCTTTTCCACCATTAAATCATATTTATTTTTGAGGGATCCATTGATATGATAATTTTTTTGTTGGAAAAACCTAGTAATGTTACTTTCTAAAACCAAAACACAAAATTTCTATTATTTTCACATATATTTTTTAGGGTTATAGTATACTATTCAAATACTCCTCATGTTAATTATAAATTTTTGAGTAGATAAGTGAGTCATAAATAAATACTGACACAAATTTTTAGAGGCAATTGATAAAAACTCTTTTAATCATGTCCATGAATATATATGGATAATTACTTAGTCCAAATTGAATCACCATTAATCCAAGATTTCTATACCTTGTACAAAAAATCGTCTTACGTATACCTTCCATTTCACAATTATGTTATAATATCCCTACTGCTATCTATCCTAGAGAATCATAGTGATCAACATATGTGATAAAACAAGTCACCAATATGCTGTACATCATAAATTCCATTATCAATAACTTTTTGATCTTAGGATAATCAATAAAAATGTGCATTGACCCATCCTTATTCACGATGAATAGGACCGATGCACCCCATGTAGAAGCATGTTGGAATATAAATTGTCACATACATAACTTATTTTAAAGTTATTTTTAATTTAATTTTCATTATTTCTTTGTTTTGGGGGCTTCCCATGTAATTTTTAAGGAATTGTTGAGTTTTCATGATTTGGGCCAAACTGTGAGCTCAATTCCAGATTTGAAAATAAATTTTGTTTTTTTAACTCCTTCATTTTTCGACGATTATCATCAATTCCAATTCCTACATGGAATACCCTGACCCATGAACACCACAATATTAATTTGGGTCATTTAGAAATTAATAATCATGGTGGATTGTAGTTTTTATATAGGGGATTGGGCCTGCCCGAAAGCCCATTTCCTGCATTAAAAATATTTTTTTTAATTATTTAATAACTCATCCAAATTTTAAGTTGTTTCTGTGATTCCAACTATCACCCATGAAAACTTATCTATGGCACGCCCCCATTATCTCATCTCAAAATTTGGAGCTCCATAAAATCGCGAAAATGGCATAACATTCTATAGATTTCAAAAATCACTCATTTTTTAAGAGGTAAATTTATCCTTTCATAACTACTTCTATTTTTCTCTTTTACCCCCATTCTAGTTTCTACATGATCTCCACATCCTTTTTCTAACCTAACTTTAATGTTAATATGTATTAAAACTCAGATACTGGTGGATTTTGGGTTGTTTTCTTCAAGATTTTTTTGGGAAAGTGTTTCCCTCTTCAATTTATACCTTCTCCTTAGGGTTTACACCCTCATTAATTAGTTTATAGAGTGTCCATAATTGAGGGTTCATACCTATGGATTTATTTGGTGTATTTTTAGTTAAATATTATGGTTTACGGTTCGTTTTCACATCCTTGTGGTGTGACGGAGGAGCGGTTGGCGTTTCACACCAAGATTCACGGGTTTTGACTCAAAAGTTAGGTGATTCCATGTATAACCATTTTATGATGACTTATATTTCTTGGATAATTAATTAAGTAGGTTTCAAATCTGTTTTGTGTGGTGTGAAAAATATTTTATTTGGATTTGGTTAAGTTTTTAATTTTGTAGTTGCATCTTTTCTTGGTATTGGGTGCTTTTCATGTGTGGCTCTTGGGGAAAAGTTTGGGTGTATTTTATAACATATGAAATTGATTTATTAGTGCTGAATAGCCCTCAAAATTCTTGTTTGTTAAAGCCTAAATGTCATATGGTCCTTTTAATGTGGTTTTTGAATGATTTTAATGTGTGAAACCTTGTTGTACTTCTTGAACGTGATTTGTGAAAACATGTGCTTTTCATGTTTACATTTTGTGGTTTTGTTTGAGATATTTGTATAAAACATAAGGTTGGTTTAATAAATGTTTATAGGGATTCCAATTCTTCTTTGGATTGTTATTGGTATGTTTTTGGTCTTGAATGAGAGTTTTTAAATGGGTTTTGTATGCAAACCATGGTTGCACCTCCTGGGTTGGTTTTATGAAAATTGTAAATGATTTAATGAGTTACAGAAAGTGTGAAATGGTGGCTTAAGTTCTATTTCAGTGATATAATGTTCATAAAATGATTTTTTTGAAACATAAAGTGGTTAGTTATGTTGTGAACCTTTTTCGTATGGTTTTTTAATTTGTCGAGGTGATTTATGAGATTGTGACATGGGTGGGAAACATGTGTTCGAGCTATTTTCTATGAGTGTGATGTGAAAAACGGACTTTGTTTATAAAAAGTTTATTATGGAGCAAGTGAGTGGGCTATTATTTGATTTTCAGAATCTTGGGAAATATTTAATAAAATTTTTAATGGATTTGTTGAATTGTGAAAGATGTGAAAAATGTGTTGTGGGATATTTTTGGTGTGAGTATGATTTCAAAATTCATTTGAAAGAAAAAGCGTATTTTTAGACTTGTGTGATATACATGTGGGCTCTTTGGTGAACTTGTGATGTGAAAATAATATTTTCATGTGGAAATTATAGTTATTGACTTGTTGAAATTGACTGAGCATAAGGGGCAAACCCATGTTTATAGGTGGGTGGACGTGTACTTCTATGCTAGTGAATTTGTGGGGTTTGGACTCATTTTCACATAGCAAGATTGACACTTACAAATCTAACTAAATAGTGATGATGATGATTTGGGACCTCTAGGTTAGGGGTATGTTCCCCACTAGTGGCTCAGGCACGAGAACGAATTTTGAGATGGTTGCTCTCACCGAGATATGAGGTAGCAGGGACCCACAACGAGCTAGTGCATATGGGTTATTTCCTATTGCTTGTGCTCATTAGTTACATTGTGCTTACTGTCTTTATACGGAATGGTAGGATGGAAAAATAAGTAGTGCTTCCATTATTTATTAAATTTTTTATTCTTATTGTGACCCACATGAAATATTTTTTAATTTTTTTAAATTTTCATCTTTTAGAAATTGTAACAAGCATTTTCTATTTATGAAAACATGAAAGATTTTATTATCATAATGTTTATCACATGGAATATCTTAGTGGCGGTATATTACTGGGCATTGTATCACACCCTAATTACACCCTTTCATGTATGTGAACGTGGTTATTTTGTTGTTGTAGGTTTAGGTACATCTTTTGTTCCAACGGTTCGGGTTTTTACCAGTCCTTCGGGATGCAGTCATGTGGAGATGGATTGAGGGTGGTTCCTCTTGCCAGGTGGAGGTTCCTGGGCTGTTCTGATTAGGTTTTGTACCTTTTTAGAAGACTTTGAAATATTTTTTAACTTATGTAATTCAGTTTTGAAATTTTTCAAAATACAGTTTTAGTTGACAAATCCAGATTTGTTTTATTGGGCTTCTTTGTTGTTTAATGTTTATAAAATCTGGTAAATCATTCCCAAACATCATTTTATGATACCCGTGAACTTGTGATAGCCTGTGGGGATCTGGAACACCCTTCGGGCCTTGAAGCGGACCAGATAAGGTGCCGGTTTCGATGGGGACCAGATTTGGTTCGTGACAAAATGGCATCAGAGGAGGTACAGGTTAACTCTTTGGGTCATGTTATTTGGGGAAGAGTCGGGATAGTATGGAGTTAGGATTTTTGGAACATGGTATTCTAGTTATGGGTAGTGTGCCTGATCACCACAACACATGATGAGATTCATGTTAACAGGAGATGTCGTGATTTTTCTATGTCCTTTTGATTTCTTGTTTGTTGATCATTAGGGAAAAAGAAAAGAGAGTTGGGTTAATGGTATTATTAAGCTTGCAGGGACTGAAAAGCCATGTAAAGCCGGGGATATTCTCTAGAACACTCTCTATTATGGTGAAGTGATTGGAATATGGCCACCAACAATATTTCAAGTCACCCATTGAAACTATTTTCCTCTCGCATTGTTTTGTGCTTTAATTTTGAAATATTTGCACATTTGTTTTAAAGTGACATGGTTTTACGTAGAGAAATGTTTTTGTGAAATTATTTTCAAATAAATAGGGAATGGTTTGGTTTATGAAATGGTGGAACTGATTTTTCAGAATTTTTTGGAAATGGAAAATGGTGTGCTTACACCGATTTTGAAAGTATGAACTATATTGAAGTTGGATTTGAAAAGTGTTTCCAATAGAGTTTTATAAAAAAAGAAAGGGTGTTTTAATGTGATGAGATATTTTCAAATTGATGTTAATATCTTAAAAGTGATATCTTTTATAAATTGTTGTGTCATTCTAAAATTCTTTGTTAGATTTGAGTTGGTATTTTGATATCATGGTTAACAGTTTTGAGAAAAAGGATGTGTTAGTTGATCGTTTTGGTTTTGAAATGTGGAAATAATATTTATTTTAAAAATTGGAATTTTCGCAAGAAACCACATGCATGATGTTATATGGGATAAAAAATGGTAGATGGAATGGATGGATGAGTTTCAGGAAGGATATGTGGAGGGTGACTGATGTAGCACATAAACATATACGTGTAAGGCCAATGTGGTACCATTGGTTGATGTGCAAACCATTGAACCGTTTGTTTTCAAAGAAATGTTTTTAAAGAAAAAATTGATTTCTTGATGAATTGTTTAGGATGGTTTATATTATTTTTTTTTTTGGAAAATGATGATGTTGGGGGATGTATTCTGTCAAAGAACCCCTCCTGTTCGAACTGTGTTTTGGGTTTGTGTTTGGTCGGTAAGTTGGGTTGAAGGACCGGTTAGTAGGCTCCTCAGAGATATGTTTTGGGATACCTTTATGGTAGTTCAATTCATGTGTCTAGATCTGGTATGTGTCACTTTTTGAGAAATGGACAAGCTTGGTTGGGTCCATGGGTTCTCTCGTTGGATATGGTACGCTCCTATTAATGGGTTAATGCGTAATTAAAGCACAACCCAGATTGTTTCTCAGTTGGAAAATCCTCTAGTTGATCAATATAAGGAATTTTCTATTCTTGATATTTTTATATTGATTCTATACCCATTTCTATCTTTGTTTTTTTATCCTCTTGAAGCGGGTGACTAGTGGAAGGTTGAAAGAGACCTTAGTTTCTTAAGTTTCCTAATTTGTGGAAGTTGGATGTGGTCTAGGATTGGTAGTGTGGATGAGTATCTCGATGGGGTCTAAGAGGGCCTTTGGGTTCTTCATAGCTTCTTTGAAGCTGGAGTTCATGTTAAACCCCAGTGTGGGAAATATGGTAAGAATAGAATATTGTGGCAACTTTCATGAATTTTGTATTGTTTGGGGAAGTTATATAAGGTCCCTCTCCATGCATTATTTATAACAGTTGTCATGGTCATGTTCGGTGATTCCATATTATGTCATGTGCTTGATTTACCGTAATGGTGAAATTGGGAAACCATATTAGAGTCTATGTTATGTTGGGAGAATTTATCCCTTGGAATGGATTGTTGTGTGTGCATCTTTTAAGACATTGTTTCAGTTAAATATTGGGATTGAGTAATGTGAGTTTGGAATGTTTTATGTCTTGGAAAACTTATCAGGAATTGCAGTGTAGTTCTTGGTTTCACCGAAAAAAGAATTCTTGTTTAGGGGGCTTTCAAAGAATAACTGGGAGGCTGAAGATTCTTCAATCATTGGAGCTCCAGCCATAGGTCTTTTAGAGATGCTTTCTCTTAGTCTAGGGAAATCTTAGCGTCGTTTAAACCCTTATAAAAAGTCATATCCTTAGTATGAAAAATAGAAAGATTTTAAACCTATGGTGTCATCATACCTATTCTATTGTTCCTGTTTGGTGGAAATTGGTGGAGGGAATTATACCCTTGTCATCACCTAATGGCATTCCC
The DNA here is from genome assembly GCA_963277665.1 of Viscum album. Taxonomy (NCBI): domain Eukaryota; kingdom Viridiplantae; phylum Streptophyta; class Magnoliopsida; order Santalales; family Viscaceae; genus Viscum; species Viscum album. The sequence goes on from OY728126.1 coordinate 55,111,674, forward strand.
TCTCCCCTTTAGTTTCCATAGAGTCATTAGAGAATGGTTGGAAATTTGGATAGACGTTTTGAGGACACAACTTGTGCATGATTAGTGGTGATTGTGTTCCAAGAATCCATGCAGAGAGAATAATCTACATAGTTAGTTAATAGTTTCCCAAACCGTGCAGACTAACCCTATGCCAATCCCAAATCATTAAATATTTTTGGGTCTTTCTATGTCAGCCCTTCCTGATTGGTTAATAAGGTTAGTTCTTATGGTGGGGAGACCCACTATGATTCTTATATACATTCTTTCATAAACATTGAATGGAATTATACCCTATGTACTAGGGATTCCATTCAGGCCTCCCCCTGTTATTGTCCTAATTCTGTCTCGCAAAAAATATAGGTTGTCTCTTATGGTGGGGAGCCTATTTTTGTTCGCCCGTACTAGTAACTCAGATTTAACCATGGTCCTGGATTTTCGGTAGGTAGTCTTGTTTGGAGCTATCAAGATACCTAAATCTTCCTTGGGTAAACATTGAAATTGGAGAGTTCCCAATTGTGTCGTTATAGAAAGGTATGTGAAACATTGTTCGATATTATTGTTTGTTTGGGTAAATTGCAAGAGTCTTTTTTCGATTTTGTTTGATGATTTTTCTTCTGCTATAAAGCATAAATGCGCATTATTATTTTAGGAATGTGGTGTATGATTTGATTGTGAGGGTATTACTTCCTTAATTGATCAATGAATCTGTTTGGGCCTTTGGGGGTGAAACCTTGCAAGGGAGTACCTCTTGGTTTCTCCATTGGGTTTGGCTGTTGCTTTGGCCTTAGTGTGAATATCTCGGGTGGAATGTTTTCATGGTGGGAAGAATAGTCACATACATAACTTATTTTGAATTTATTATTAATTTAACTACCATTATTTCATTTTAGGGGGGTTTCCCATGCATTTTTGGAGTAATGGGTGAGTTTTCATGATTTGGGCCAAACTGTGAGCCCAATTTCAGATTTTAAAATAAATTTTTATTCCTTTTTAACTAATTTATTTTTCATAATTTTTCATCCATTTCAATTACTAAGTTGAATCATCTGACCCATGAACACCACAATATTTTTTTCGACTATTTAGAAATTTATAATCATGCTGGAAATAAGTTTTTATATATGGAATTTGGCCTGCCCAAAATCCCATTTCCTACATAAAATATATTTTTTAATTATTTAATAACTCATCCAATTTGTATGTGTTTTCAGTGATTCCAACTCTCACCCGGGCCCACTTACCTAAGGCACTCCCCCAATTTCCCCTCCCCCAATTAGGAGCTCCATAGAATTGCAAAATTGGGCGAAATGTACCTGGATTTCAAAACTCTCCCAGATTTGAAGAGGTAAATTGGTATTTTCATAACTACTTATAATTTTACATTTTCCCCCATTCAAGTTCCTAAAAGATCTAATCATCCTTGTTATAACCTACATTAAATGTTCAACTATTTTAAAATTTAGATACTACTGAATTTTGGGTTGTTTTCTTCAGGATTGTTCTTAGTAAGGGTTTCTCTCTTCAATTTCTACCTTCTCCATAGGGTTTCGACCCTCTTTTATGAATTTATAGAGTGTAAAGAAGTATGGACACATACATTGGGTTTTATTTGGGGTATTTGTGGTTATATTTTATGGTTTAGGGTTCTTTTTCACTTCTTGTGGTGTGGAAGATGTGGCGTTGAGGTTTCACACCATGATTCAAGGGTTTTGACTCAAAAGTTAGGTGATTCCATATATAACCATTTTATGATGAGGTAGATTTCTTGGTTTATTAATTTATTATTTTTCAAATCTGTTGTGTGTGGTGAGAAAACTATTTTTTATGTATTTGGTTATGTGATTAATTTTGTAGTTGCATTTTTTCATGGAATTGGGTTCTTTTCATGCGTGGATCTTGGGGAAATGTTTGGGTGTATTTTATAACATAAAAATGTGATTTATTAGTTCTATAAGGCTCTAAAATTGTTTGGTTTGTTAATGCCTTAATGTCATTTGGTCCTTGTAATGGGTTTTTTGAATGGTTTTAATGTTTGAAACCATGTTGTACTTCTTGAAGGTGATTTGTGAAAACATGTGTTTTTCATATGTACCATTTGTGGTAATGTTTGAGGTATTTGTATAAAACATGGGGGTGGTTTAATATATTTTTATAAGGCTGAAAATTATACTTGCAATTGCTATTGCTATGGTTTTGGTCTTGAATGTGGGTTTTTAAATGGGGTTTGTATGCCAACCATGGTTTCACCTCTTGGGTTGGTTTTACGAATATTTTAATTGATTTAATGAGTTACAAAAAGTGTGAAATGGTTGTTTATGTACTGTTTTGGTGATATAATGTTCCTAAAATAATTTATTGAAACATAAAGTTTCATGTTATGTTGTAAAACTTTTTAGTAATGTTTTGTGGTTTGTCTGTGTGATTTATGAAATTGTGATGTTGGTGTGAAACGTGTTTTTAGGATGTTTTTCCAGAGTTTGATACACAAATTAGATGTTGTTTGTGAAAAGGGTATTATGTAACATTTGATTGGGGTATTTTGTGATGTTTTTAATCTTTGGAATGATTTTATAAATTTTTTAATAGATTTGTTTAATTGTGAAAGATGTGCAAAATGTGTTATGCGCTATTTTTGTTGTGACTATGATTTCAAAATTCACTTGAAAGAAAAAGGGGATTTGTAGATTTATGTGGTATACATGTGGGCTGTTTGGTGAACATGAGATGTGAAAATTAAATTTCCATGTGAAAAGTATATTTATTTACTTTTTGAACTTGTCTGAGCATAAGGTGAAAACCTGAGTATCAAGGTTGTTGGACTTGTACTAGAATTCTAGTGAATCCATGGGGTTTGGCCTGAGTTTCACTTAGCAAGATAGGAGCATAAAACTATAACTAAAAAATGATGATTATTTGGTACCACTAGGTTATAGGTATGTTCCCAAATAGAGGCTCGTGCACGAGAATGAATATTGTGATGGTTACTCACATTAAGATACATGGTGCTAGGGACCCTCAACAAGCAAGTGCCTATGGGTTATTTCCTATTGCATGTGATCATTAGTTACATTGTGCATACCATAGGAATATGGTATGATTGGATGGAAAATTTATTAGTGTTTCCATTATTTTTAGAAGTGTTGATTCTTAATGATAGCCAACTTTAAAATTGTATTTATTTTTTTCAAGTTGCATCATTTATAAATTGTAACTAGCATTTTCAGTTTATAAAAAATTGCATTATTTTGGTCTTTGAATGTTTATCATATGGAATATCATATTTGTGGTATCTTAATGGTCATTGTCTCACACCCTACATACACCCTTGGGTGTATGTAGTGTTGGTTATTTTGTTGTTGTATGTTTGGGTTCAACTTTTGAGCCAACGGTTCAGGTTTTTACCAGTCGTTCATGATGCGGTGTTGTGGAGATGGATTGAGGGTGGTGAATCTTTCCATGTGGAGGTTAATGGGATGTTCTTATTTGTTTTTGTACCTATTTAATGGTATTTATACATAGTTTTAACTTAGTTTATTTAGTTATGAAATTATTCAAAAGACTGTTTTAGTTGAAAAATACAGACTTATTTTATTGAGCTTGTTTGTTGTTTAATGTTTATAAACTCGGGTAAATAATTCCCAAACAAAATTTTAAGATTCCCGAGAACTTGTGATAGCACATGGGGATCTGGAATGACCTTGAGGCCTTGTCGCGGGCTGGGTTGGTTTCCGGTTTTGATGGCGACAAGATTCATTTCGTGACATAAACCATTGATCCAGAATCTCATTTAACAGTTTCCTAAGCTCCATGAGTTCGACAAAAACCATTATATATGGAGTCTTGGATACTAGAAAATAACAAAGAGTATTTGTGGTTTAGAATTAAACATCTCTTCTATAAGGAAGACCTGTAAATTTTTTGGGAAACATATTAATGTATTCTCTCAAAATGTGATGTCTTCAAAGATGATATTTTCCATAGAATCAATCACTTCTTCTAGATACACTTTATCAAGAAAAAATAATATCAATTATTTATGCATTGGTAAGAAATAAGATATATACACCTCCTGGTACTTGTATATAATTAGAGGATGATTCGAAATATGAAGGGTGATTTCATTATCACATAAATTTACGATATCTCTATATAAGAAAATCTAATCCATACTCAGAATAACATCACATTATGATAAATGAAATATCATAATGTTTTCTAGGATGTTTGTTCCACATATTTTGATGTGGGAGTTTTTATATGGTTAGGATGAAATATTTTCACAATTTTCCATTTTTTCCGATAACACTACTTGCATGATTTGTTTTGGTGTTTAAATAGTCTGAATAAATTTTCATGATATAATACAATATGTAGGACCATGGATGATAACCCTACCATTCACTTTTGTTTTCTAGTTCTAATAATTTGATTTATCAATAATAGAATCATGTATGATAGTTTTTAAACTACTAATCACATTATATGGAAAATTTTATGTACATAAATGATAAATCATTAGTGACATTTATTCCTTAATGTATGAATTTTTATGGTTAAATATATTTATTCCCTGAACTATTATCTAATATAAAATATAATAAGAATAATTATTCCATTAATAATGGTCCAAAAGGATCTTGTTAATTTACTAAATAATACCCCCCGTGAGTGTCAAACTTGGCTTGTAGAAAAGCTAGTTATTGTGAAATTGTTCACGATCGAGTCTATCTCAATATGTTGTTTTTGGGTTGTAACCCCAAGGTAAATCCCATTAATGGAATAAAAAAAATCACATGATAAATGTACTACATATCATATAATATAAATTGAAATGGGACATAAATGGATTAATATTCGTAAACATAAACATTGATTCATGTTATATGATGATAACATATAAACCTCATGGGATAAAGGAAAAAAACATAAACATAACATCTTCGTCATAGGTCAAGGGTAACCATGAAGAATTCATAAAATGGAGACTAAAGTCCCCTAAGTGATTTGTTTTACTCCATAATCCCATATATGATATCTCATTAGAATCAAAAATTAACCAATTCAATGGATATCTGTATAATATCAGGAACACTTTTTGTTTTCATATCATGCACATACATAAGTGTGCCGCATAAGTCATTTATAATTGGATAATATTTCATCACATTTAATCCCATTATTAAAGAGTGTGGGATAAAAACATGTACGTTACAAAAAAGGATTTGTTTTTCTAGTTGAATACCCTTGAGTGGAAATGGTTAGGGTATATACAATATGATGTTTTGTCATGGAAATATCATGGGATAATTTGTAATGAATCTTGGGAGAAATTAATGATAGTTAAAGGTGTATATCATCACTTGAAAATCATAATGGCAGTAATATGGTTATGTACCAACACAATCAAATATGTAACCTTGATAATTAAAATGCATATGACTAAAAGATTGCTTGAATAAAAATTTACATGTAAATATCATTGGATAATCTCGGCATCATAACCTGGTTATATAAAGAATCATAAAAATGAATAAAGGTAATGGAATTAGTATATTGTCTATTTTAAGTCATAGGGGATGTAATAATGATTTGGAAAATCATATCCCATAAACAGTATTTGGAAAATAATATGCATTACATAAAGAAGGTAGTTGAATAAATAGGAGAAGGAGAGAATCCCTTACCATAAGTGGGTGTTTCCAAAAGATTGGGAGGATATTTTTAAGATATTGGGGGACCTTAAAAGGGATATAAAGATTAAATGGAATATTATAGTCATGTTTTAATGGTTTTTAGTGAAGATTAATGTAATGTTTGGTGGGATTATATAGGTAAAGAGAGAACCGTTCTTTAGTATTATCTGAACATAGGTTTTGTACTCTATACAATAAAGTAATCATGAACAAAAACCATTACATTTATTTTACCAACGGTGTCTACCAATTGTGATATTTTTTCGTTATTTTATATGTCTATTAACCGTGAACATTTTAATTATACCCATTGTGATGTGGAGGTGATTCATGATTACAATGAATTTCTTAAAAAACATATAAATATAATATAATATTTTTAGGAGTCATAAATGATGTATAAAATTATTGAAATAAACTCAAAAAACATTTTTTAATGGGAAAATATATATTTTTTGTCTTGGAAACATTTTATAGAACATATTACATCACATTAAGTTCATTATGATGCCATAATACCTACCGTATATTTACAACATATTACATTTTAACCCATAAATATGGTTGTATTAGAAAATTATAAAAAATAACCATAGGATAACTTAGATGTGTTGATTAATGAAATATTTAATATATAAAAATTATTATCGAATTAAAATTAGTAAATATTTTATTTTAAAATCAGTTTTATTGAAAAATTATATGTTTCATTATCAACAACAATTTTCTGACCGTTATAAATTTACATTTTCGCTTTGTAAAATTATGTTATCATTTATATTTAATTTTAACTATTTAATAACAATATTTTATGAAAAAATATTTTATTTCATTGATTCATGAATTTATCGAAAATATTATCTTAATTTAAATTTCATAATACCTAAAATTACAATTTTTTAATATCAAAAAATAATTTTTATAAAAATCATTCATTTAAACATTTATAAAGTAGAAATGTTAAGGAATAAAAACAATAATTAATTTATTGAAAATAATATATATATATATATATATGTATGTATATACTAATAATATTTGAGTTGAAATACTTTACCCCTTATCACACAAACCAAAATCATAATCTTATGGTGTTCGATGATGATAATTTGGTAGGCTAGATCAGAAAACATGGTTTGGGTGGTGATGATGATTAGTTTGAAAATTTCTCATAAACAGTTTATCTCATGTTTTTGGAAATTAAATATCAGTTTTCAATTGATCAATGTAAAATTTTATAAATTAATTTCCCATTTGACATCTAATAGAATGGATTTATAAAGCAAGATAATAATGGTCAAGGATATCTACTCTTTAATATTTGTCAACAAGACATTATCACAACCCCTAATATAAACTAATTATTGGATAATTTTTCAATGTCTATATTATAAAATATTATGATGAAAATGGTATTTTTACTCCAATTGTATATAACCAAATCAGTTCATTGTTTCTTATGATCATAAAACATAAATTATTCCCCTATTTTTTTAAAAAGGGAATTTCATATAGAAATGTCTGGATTAGTACATATCTTGAGTTCATGATGTATTAAATGTATCACTCCTGATTAAGTACATACCTAATACATCAAATTTGAAATTCTAAATTTTCAAACCACTGGAGAAAAATCTATCTTCTTATGAATAACCTGGGCATCATCTTGATCATTGAGAGAAATTCCTATGAAAATAGACCACTCATTTGGGGAATGTTTTTTTGTGAAATAATTATATTGGGATAGCTATGTTGGAACCTGAGGATATAATATATAATAATTTTCGTAAATTATTTATATTAATGAGTTGTAAATTTTTGGGTCAAACTCTTATAAGGTGGTAGAATGTAATAGTCCGTGGTTTAATGATATATTTCTCTTTAAAAAATTCATGATAGCTTTCATTGCACGTGACACCAAGCAGAAACAAACTAAAACATCCAATTAAAATATTATTAGGTAAAAACTATATCATTTCTAAATTCATCAAGGAAATATTGTATTAGGGTCAAATTTTTATAATTATTTGAAGATTTTGATTTTTTTTGAATTGTAAAAATACCCATTTTTATAAAATCAACATTTTATTTGATTGTAAAATTACAATAATTTTTTTTTAATACCAAATTAAAATAATCCTCAAATATTTATAGACAATATTATTTATAACAGTTTAATCAAAATTATACCAAATAGTGGTATATGTACTATTTTGGGCATAAAAACACATTTCTCTAAAAAATTATTTGTCTTTTTTATTTTCATTTTAATGATCAGTTAATTTCTAAAAATTATACGAATTGAATTTGATAAAAAATAATCTATATTTTTAATTAGGAGGACAAGTTTTTTTAATTAATTCCCTTTTATAGTCACTAATTATGAATAATAACTTTGGTGAATATTTGTCAATTCAGAAAGTGTAACACTATCAAAAAAAGGATTTAAATTGGGATAATACATTTAGATTCCTAAAAAACTTGAATTTATCCGTTATGATAAATTTATTCAAGGAAATTCCTCCACATATTGAAAACATTCCCACTTGGTTACATTTTTAATTGATATTCACAATTATTTAACTAGAAGAAAAACTAAAAAAGAAATGTCACACTTTTACCTTTAATATCTCTAATATTTTTTTCATAATAACAGAACATTATTTTGTTTGATTTTAAGAGTTAATTGAAATATTAACTACTATTTTATCATGATAATTTTTTATAAATTTTTTTTGATTTAATAATTTCATTAAATGATTATGCAACACTGACACAATATTTATTCAATAAACCGAAAAATAATATTACTGATTTTACAAATATTAGAAGTAATAAAACTTGGATTATTTATTGTGTTATATGAATATTATTTATCAATAAATGATATTAAGTGATATTTATTGATTATATTAAAATTAAATATTTCCTTGATGTCATTAATGCCATATTTAATGAATAGTGTCAAAAATGAAATTATTAATATTTTATGAAAATAAAATTTTATTAAATTATTAAAAAATAATAAACATACTAAAATAAGAAAACAAGATAATATAAAGTCTCAAATATCATCCACCATCAAATTATTATCTAATTTTCACCTTCTAGGAAATATTATAAAACTTTTATACTTAAATATGTATTTCTAATATTATGGATAGTAGTTGTTCACCAATGGGTTAATCCACAGGATAATATTATGAATAATATCAAAAACTATGAAAATTTGTTTTTATTGTTATATTACGAACATTTACACCTTATAGGAGAATATATAAAATTTTTGATCCATTTTAATTGAGTTGGACACATACTATATTTTAATATTTCATTTATTTCCAAAGGTACTCGTCTCCTCTCTTGTAAAAGGACACTGATTATCTCTTATAATGACACAAAACTATGCAACATAGATTAATAATAAACTATATCATTATCTTCAAAATATCCTTATGAAAAATTTTGAGATCCTATTCCTCTTAAAAGATCATTTCTAATGGTCATTATAAAGATTTCTAAAGGATGTGTACCGTGTAAGAGGTAATCGTCATTAGGGAATCTTTCATTTATTTATTCATATAAATATAATAAATAAATTATAAATATACTATATAATAACTCTAGTATTATGTGAAAATAATTTTCCACCACATTTATATCCTTCAGAAAATGAAAATATTGTTCATGCATACATATAACTTACCCTCTCCATATAGTGGTGAATGTATTTTTTCATCACAACATTACTCAGATGGTAATAATAATTTAAACAATAAATATATTTTTCATTTATGATATAATAATGCTTATATAATTATAATATCACATATAACTTTTTATCTTTTAATCATTTTGAAAATTATAATGTCCGTCATGTGTACATGATCACAACCACCACTACAAACTAATTTGATATATTTTACATTTTTTAATGCATGGATGGTAATTGGGAAAGATTTTATGAATATATATGATATATATTACATGATAATTATTATAAATACGTGAATCATTATTTATATGTGCTTCATTCCATCCATCAAAATTTTAATGCAGTGCTCATATGTCTGTACGGCCTACCGACTCAATAAACAGTTAATTACATTTTTTTCACTATATCTTATAAATGGATCTAATTATCTATATATTTCATATATAATATATTTATATCATAAATAAAATTTTTAGATTATGTACCCATGAGAAATATTCATTTATTAAAACTACCAAATCTAAAAATACATGAAAAAAATGAAGTAGTTAACACCAGAAATTATGATAATAATAAAATGTTATTAAAAAACGGGTGAAAGAAGTTATAAATTGATATAATATTATATAATAAATATTTATATGGTCTATGAATGTTATTATAATAAATATAAATTTATTATATATGATTTTATATCTCTTATAATGAATGTAATCTTGTGGTATAATATTTTATCTAAATTTTCACTCCATTGATACATGTTTTGTATTATGAGTTTATTTATTTTTAGGTAGTTCATATAATACAAATTTTATTTATTTATCATTAATATATATTTATTCATTATTATTAATTATTCAATTCCCCTTTAATTTTTCAATGAGTGTCAATTCAAAATTTACCAAATATGTAAAAATTCATTTTAACAATTCATTTTTTGGATTCCATGCATTTTCATTGAATATTATAATATATCATTCCTAAAATCTATATTTTCAAGTATACTTGAAAAATTTTAGGATAAACCTTTATTATTCCAAATTTTCCCTTATATGTAACATTAATAAACAAAATATTCTTTTTATGATAGATTTCCTTGAATCTATTTTTGATCTTGTATATTTTTATTCCATGTACATATTATTTAAAAAATTATCCAATGTCCTTTATATTCAGTCAAATTATTTATTGATGAAATTATATATCATGCATTACATTTTAAAGGGTTTAAAATGAATCATTATTCTATTTTATGAATTTATTTTAATCAACATCCTTTACAAAAAGTTTAGAAGAATGTTTTTCACTATATATTGTGTTAAAATATTTTCCATCCAATAAATTGTATTATGATTTTTTATTTTAATATATAACATTTAAATGGTTTTCTAATTAAAAATAATAAATTAAATATTATTTTTATGCTTTCCTTCCATTTTAATTTAATCTCTAAATGACATCATTTTAATACAGAACCTATATTTTTCATGAATTTATGGTCATTATTCATATCCTAATAAATTTGGAGGTCCTTAAATTTCTACTAAAACAGTCTCTTTTTTTTGATAAATTTTCTTTAGAAATCACATTTATATTAAATATTATCACTAATTATATCTTGTATATGTTGAATTTATAAATTTTATACCATTCCTATATAAGGTGTTTTACTATGAATTTTTTTTCATTGACTGGGTAAATAATAATATTTTGTATCATTTAATCATTAAAATGTTTGTTGATAAGACATATTAAATTTTAATTAAATAGATCATTCATTATATGAGATATTTATTATACATAAATTTATGGTTGGGGATCAGTTATATATATCCTCTCAACATGTCTCATGAGATAACCCACTTATATAAATTTATTATATATATTTATTTATGTATGCTTGTCCATGATTATATGTCTAGGCATGAGGCATGATGGTAAAGTTCTCATGATGCTTGCGGTCAGGAATTCCAATACTAATCATCTATTTATTTTATAATTTATATATATTATTCAAGATATTATTTCATTTATATTATACATGGATATATTTCAATCTCATATAATTGGTTAAATGGCATGTGCTTTTAGTTATCTAACATTCTATATTTAATATTCCATATTTATTGATGATATATTATACAATATATAACTCTTAATTACTGTCTATGCTCACCCGTTATTTATGTTATTTTTTCCAAGAATTGAAAATAGATTTTGTGAAAAATATTAGGGATGAAATAATATTTCATTTTTCATGTATTTTATAATTTCTATGTACTATGGGAACCATTTATATATATTATTCTTCAAGACTACTTAATTGATTAGTTCTTGAAGATCAGATCCCTTATATCATATATAAATATAATTTTGTAGAAACTGGAATTGGGTAAATAGAGTTTCTGTTTCTAAAATATAAATATATATAATATAATTCATCAATAAAAATAAAAAACATGTAAATTTATAAATAATTTCTCAGCCATTATGAATATATAATGATTAGTTTTCATAAAAGAATAACATCGAGTAAATTTTGATCCAAATGGGAAGTTAGATTATAGGAGAAAAAGTAACACCCATGAAAAACCTATGATAATGAAATAAATATTATTTTATAGAGTAATATTAAATAATTCTCTATGTGTTAATCTAGTCATATCAATCTTAAATAAAAAATTATATTTGAAAGAAAAACATATATCATTTCCAACAGACTTCCATAAAAGCACTTTAATATAATTGATAAAAACGTTAATTATATTAATAAACTATTTGATAATAATATCAATATATTTCAAATTATTTATTATTTATTTAAAAATATTAATTTTATATTTATTGGAATGTTAATGTCAATTTTAACATCGTACATTAGTAATTTCGATCATTTAACATCTGTTTTGTAATAGTGATGTTGAACCCCATTATTTGATAAAAAATTCACTATTAATGTATAATAAAATATATTTGAATCATTTTCATTCAATGAATTATCCAACACCATGTTCATTTTTTTAAAACTATGGGCACGGTTCGTGATATCGGAATCCACGACGAGCTTGTTTTGGGTAATTTTCTTGATTTCAATGCATTAAACTATAAGGATAGTTAATTTTTGTTTCATAGATTTAGAACTATATTAATTATGTATGGAATATTTATATCACATATATTTATAAAATATATTTTATAATCATCCACATAATTAGGTGATAAAAAACACACCACACCATAGAGATGGTAGTCTATACATGCACACAAATAACATTTTCTTTTTCAGGGAGAAGAATGAAGGTATAAAATTGTTTAACATTTAAAAATATAAATTATTAATATAAAATTTATTTTTTAAATAAAATATTTTAATAAACAATATATTTCATTTATGAAAAGAAAAACAAGACAATCATAGAGATGCTTATCTGCACACAACATGACAGACGTAATCAATTTTTGAATGAATGGATGTGGAATAAATAATGGATGTTACATGAATATAATATCCCTAATGTATAATAATTATATTAATTTGATTATTTTATGATGCTGTATTAGATCTTGAGGTTGAAGTAGAATAATTAAGTTCATTTAAATAAAAGGGAGTGTTTCTAAAATTGAATCATACTATTTGGAATAAATCCATAAGAAATTTAATTAAGATTTTTAGGAATGATGTTTGGGGAGGCTAAGACCTATAGGGAGTTAAATTATTATTCGTAATTTATTTGAGAAGATTTTAATATTTAAATTTATATTATATATTCTGTGTTATGTGGTGGTGTATATTTCCTTTTACTTGTTAGGAGAGTGGCACCTTCCAAGATACCCATAACATTATATTACCATCATGTTACATTAAAAAATAATTTCTTATAAGTAGTAAAATAATGAATATGGTACTATTATTATTCATGAAATCCATTAAAACTCATTTATTATAATTTTTTTAACATTATTTATGCCTTTAACCTTTTGTTTTTACCTTTTACCATTGTGCCTTATGTTGAGATAACTAATTTTTACCTAATTAATTTATTTATATAACCAAAAATAAAATTATAATAAAAAAATATTAATAATGCATGATTTAAAATATAAAATCCATTTTATAAGAAACAATTTATAATAATGATAAATTTTTTATCGAAATTAATACATTTATAAATGCATTAAAACGATTTTAACAAATAAATACAACTGCAGTTGAAAAATATAAAATATTGGTTTTTAAATTAAATATCATATTTTTTAATATATAATTTTAATTATATCTTAATTATTTGTTAAAAAAATTATAAATTTAAGGGTATTCTAATATCTAAATGAAGTCATAAAATTCATGATATTTATAAAAAGAATATTTTTTATTTTTTAACTAATAAAAAATATTTTTCTAAAAAACAAAAACATTTTTAGTATGTTAATATTATATTATTTATTAAAAAATTATACTTTTATCAGATTAAAAATATAAAATTTATGCAATGAACTTTTAAATATAAAATTACAAAAAAATTGTTATGAGAAAATTGCGATATAAATATTAAAGCCCTTTGTATTACTTCATATCAATTACTTATTATTTTTAATATTTTACTCATATAATAAATATATATTTCAATTTTTTAAAAATATTAAATTTAGTTTATTTTGAGAAAAAATAATAATTCATAATGATAAAATTATTAGTAAAATATATTTATTTGAATAAAATAAATTTATCTTATTTTATGCCTAGTAATACCTATTTGATGGATGATAATATATTTTATTGAAAATATTAAATATAAATTTAATTAAAATACTTCCTTAGTCAATGATAATAAATAAATCACAACACTTTTATTAGAACGGTTATTTGAAAAATGATATTTTTATTTTTAATTATCTTCCCCAAATACCGTTAAAATTAAATTTTCATATTATCAAAATTTCAATTCAATATTATATTGATATTTAAATACATATATTATATTTATAAATACATCGTATAATTATAAAATATATAATTTAAATATTATCATTTTGAATCATTCTTGAATTATCATCATACTATAATTTTTATCTTCAATTATAAATTTTTTTCTCATTAAAATTTATTATGGAATTTTTTAGGTTAACCTTGTTTTTGAAATAATATATTGAAAATATAATTTAATTAATGGAAAATATATAATAAATTATTCTGATGTTAAATTCATAATGAAAAGTTGTCACAACCTATACCAGTTTTGTAAGAGAGAGTGGGGAATGGGGATTATTTTTCCATTTGCATCTCCTCCATCCTATATATTGAGGAAAACACATAATTAAAATAGCCTCATATGTTCATTGGTAACATTATCAAACCCAAGTGGTGTTTTTTAATAAATAATAAATAATAAAATGGATATATAGTAGTATACAAGATGATATTAAAGGTCAAATCTAGGATAGAACACTTTTTCAGAATTTATTATCATTTCACATTTTCAATTACTAGGATTATTAAATTAATTTTTCTATATTTATTTCAAATAATAACCACATTATTACTATATATTTATATTAAACAAATAATTCAATAATTGTCCATCACTCATTCTTTTACTCTACATTTCATTAATTTATACAACCAATTTTATATTTTCATTTTTCAACAACATTCAATATTACATGCATTTGACTCCCACAACAACAAAAACTACAAGGCCCCACCTTTAAATATTAATTAATCTTGAGTTTTTTCAAGAATACACATTGAGGATATTTTCAGCTTTAGAGTTTTATATAATTAGATCATAAATCATTCATTACATTCCACATTTAAACAAGTGGTTACATAAAAGACAGTATTCTTTTTTCCCATCAAAGGAGACATATTTAAAATTAAACATAGATTCTTTCATGACACTTCCTCGACACTATCAACACATCATGTACTTTTCCATTCACCTGTGATAAAAATTTCAAAAAAACATGGGATGAGCATAAAAAGCTCAGTAAGGGATATAAAAGTATGAGATGAAAACATTAGTCGAGGTATACATAAGAATTAATGAAATCATACTTTACTCATAAAACCTAATCACTTTAACATACCTCATCAAATCAAGAATAAATCATATAAATCATAAGACATAAAGGTAAAAAATGGCATTCATAACATTCTTACTTTGGGAGTAACCCTGAAGGTTACGTTTGGAATACCCATCACAATATATTCCATAAATATCTTCGGAGAAACCTTAGAGTTTAACACCATTGCATTACCCAATGCATTGGAGAGCTATACCCGGCTCACCTGCCCTTAGTTTCTCATGGAACCGTCCGTCTTCATAAATAATTCTCAAGAACCATATCATAATCGTATCACTTAAAACATGTATAAAAGATACATAACATTTCCACATTTCTATCACAAGATATCAATACCACATATTGATATAATAAAAACATTATCAAAACAATTTTCAATACAAAAATAAAATAAAATCAAAATATGGTATTTATTTTTCATTTTAAAAAAAGTCATGGCTTGTAGAGGAAGTCAAAACTCAAATAATGGTCACGGCGGTAGAGAAGTCGTTGGCACCGCATCCGTAAAACAAAAACATTCCTTTTGTCGTTTAGTAAAACTCTCTATACAAAAATATTCCTTTTGAATAAAAAAAAGTCAAAGGGGTTTGTACACTGTATAAAAGAAGGTTGTGTATAAAACAAAATATGCCTCAATGAAAGGAGATTGAGACGAAGTCCCACACCTCGTGGCCGACATGAATTGATCATTCTTTAATCTCATGAATAATAAAATTGAGTTAATTTCTGCTTGCTTATGATCCTTTTTCAAGTTCATTATTCCTTTTATATCACTTATTACCATTTTATGATCACTATATCATTATTAATTTAATAACGGTCGTTTTGTCGATCATTGGTACTTGAGTCAAAAATAAATTTCTTGTAATTACAAGTTGTTCATATGGTAAAATATCCATTATATCCAAAATTATAATCATGATGTAGATATCATATATATCATATATATCAAGTATATTCATGCATTTATAATATTACATAACATTTAGAGGTACGAAATGAAATGCACCATCCTTGGAGACGGTAATCCATACGTTCACATGAACACTACTTTCATTTATATTTCATATTTAGTGGAATGAATTAATAATGATATATAGGTATATTATAATTCCAGTATAATATCATATATACAATCGTTAACTCAATCCTTTATACGTCCCACATATGGCATTAACGGATCAAATCACTTTGAGGGGGCGGTAGTCCGCACTTCTTAAAATGGAGATATCACGTTTACCCATAATGAAAACCATAAAGGAATGACATAAATGAAAAATAAAGAAGAGTAATTAATACATAAAAATAATATATATCATATATAAATATAGTGACATCATAATGGCCACCATGAAATGTGTTTAATGAATATTGAACAATCATCTTTTTTTGAGGTAGAAATTCACCATCGACAGAAACAGTATGTTCTTTAACCATTAGACGAAGGTGTGTGTAAGTGTATCTCGACTACATATCATTAAAACATCCTATTATATTGAAGATACTGGTTTTGTTACAAATTAATGGAATAAAAAGTTTTTAGGGGGTTGGAGAAGCAAAATAAAACAAAAGAATACAAGTAAAGACATTACCTTTAAATCAGGTAACTCCTCTTGGTTTGAATCAAAAGGGTTTCTTGAAGATCTTTATGCCTAAGGAAATGCTTCTATGATAAATATAGGGATGTGAGGAGATAAAATGAGCATAATTTAGCCGAGCCAAAGGCTTGAGAGGAGTGTCTATGGAGGTATAGGTGGGGTCATTTTATAAGAGTGAGGAGGGGCACTCTTGGAATGTCAAGAAATGTTACTTTATTTCAAAATGAGTTTCAGATTTTAAAGGTCCCACATTGATATCATTACTGGATAATGTGATAATGGTTCAAAATATACTAATCCAAAATGTTTTTTACAAGTGTATGTCTTAGATTTTACATTATCTTTTCATTTAATTTAAATTTCTCATTAATGAGGTAATCGCACCATCATCATGGTGTCATAAAACATTTAATTTATTTAATGTCAAAAAATTAAAAAAAAATACTATGATGTATGAAATATTTTTATCTTTCCAATTACTATTTTTAGTCCAATATATCATTTATTTAGACAAAATTATTATTGTTTAACTTAGGTGTTACATACTTTTGTGATATTCTCCTTTCGTTAAAAATAAAATAATAAAGTGTCACTATCACCCAAAAGTGATTCCATGGAGTCCCTAAGTTTTGAACAAGGCATACCATGGTTGGACATGACATAACCAGTATAATTATGATACATGTTGGGGTCATTTGGTATTATTATGATATTATTTTATTACCCTTAACTACACGATTACTAGTTAATCAGGATAATTATAGATAATTACTGTCATTACTATTCATAATGACGAAAAAATGACTAAATTACATAATTTTGGACCTTAGGATTCCAAATATGGAATCAATTTTACCAAATTCCAAACAAATAAATTTCAATAACTGATTTAAAAATATTTCCCGTAGTCAAAACACATTGCGGGTTTTTTAGAAACAATTTCTATCGAAAGATTGACAATTGCTTATGTCCAATTTAAAAGTGAAATTAATCCCAATGACCACCATTGGACTAAATGGTAAAAATATATTCTATTTAAAAGTTAAAACCAATTTAAAATTTAATCTATCTATATAATTAAATTAGATGAAAATTCATTTTTGAAGTAAAATGCAGTATTTTTTACTATTCATTAAAAAATGAATATTTTCAGAAAAATACAAAAAAATTATCCAAAGTAAATTTCAATGTCCCAATTATAATGAATAAGATTATTTTGAAAAATAGAGCTTATAAAATTATCAAAAGATAGATTTAATAATGGTTCCCCATCAAAGGTGGTAAATCAATCTATTAAAAATATTAGAGAATTCTATGCTTAAGATTGTATTTATTCTCATTTTAGGTCTTTAAAACAGTATCGATTTCATACATAGACATAGATATTAAAATACATAATTCTTTACTTACATGGGATGTTACATTGTTCCCCCTTTAGAAAATTTCATCCCCGCAATTTATTTAGTAATCAAATAAGTGGGGGTATTTATCCCTCATTGCATTTTTAGATTCCCATGATGCATCTTCAATCACATGGTTTTTTCACAAAACCTTTACGTAATGAATCACCATATTCTGTAACACATGCTGCATGTGGTCAAGAATCTAGACTGGTTGTTCCTCATAATATAGATTCTCTTCCAGCTGAACTACCTCTAGACTCAAAACATGAGATGGATCTGGCATGTACTTCCTTAAAATTGAAACATGAAAAACGTGTACCTGAGGAAAACTCGGAGGTAAAGCCACTCATTATGCAACTGATCCAACTCTCTCCAAAATTTCATATGGTCCAATGAGCCTTGGACTCAGATTTCCTTTCTTACCAAATTGCATCACACTTTTCCATGGTAAAACATTGAGGAAGACATGATAACCTACCTCAAAAGAGATATCCTTCCTCCTATTGTCTGCATAACATTTATGCCTACTCTGAGCTATTATCATGTGTTTCTGTATCTTATGAACTTTTTCTACCAACTCTTTTACCATTTTTGGTCCCATCAACTTCCTTTCACACACATCATCCCAAAAAGCTGGAGTTCGATAGTGCTTCCCATAAAATGCCTCAAATGGTGCCATCTATATACTAGATTGAAAACTGTTATTATAAGGAAACTCAACCAATGAAATTAGTTGGTCCCAAATTCCCCGATAATCCATCAAACAAGAACGTACCAAATCCCCCAAAATCTAACTAGTTCGTTCTTACTGCCCATCTGATTGAGGATAAAAATTTGTACTAAAATTTAATTCAGTACCCAATGACTTCTGAAGGCCTTTCCAAAAGTTAGAAGTAATCCTGGGATCATGATTAGATACAATGGAGAGGGGAAACCCATGTAACCTGACTATATTTTCTAGATACAAATGAGAAATTTGATCTAGGGAAAAGTATTTCGTATAGAACGGAAATGAGAAGATTTAGTCAAATGATCAACAATAACCCAGATTTCATTATTACCTCGAGGTGTCTTCGACAATCCCACAATGATGTCCGTGGATATATTCTCCTATTTCGACTCTAGTACTGGTAAAGGCTGAAGTATCCCTTTCGGTAACCGCAACTCTAATTTAACCTATTGACAAGTCATGAACTTCACAGTAAAATTAGCAATATCTATTTTCATTCCATCCCACCAGTAATACTCATGAAGATCTCTATACATCTTAGTACTGCATGGATGGACTGAAAACGGAGAACTATGAGCTTTAGAAAACAACTCACTCTTCAACTGTGAATCACACAGCACACCCAATCTCTTCCCAAATCTCAAAACACAATCATTATCAATGTTGAATTCTGGAAACCTACCCTTCTGAACCAGCTTTACCTTTTTCTGAAACTCACTGTCTTGCTTTTGTACTTTCTTAATTCTGTGTGATAGATACGATTTCACTGAAAACTAAAATGAAACAGAATAATATCCTCCACCAACAACTTCTATGCTAGAGTTCATCAAATACATAACCAAAGTATCACGTTCCAAACATAACATGGTTAATGAAGCATTACTTTTTCAACTCAAAGCATCAGCAACATTATTTTCTTTTCCCGGTTGGTAATGAATTGTACAATCATTATACTTGATTAATTCTATCCATCTCCTATGTCTCATGTTCAATTATTTCTGAGTGAATATACACTTTAAACATTTGTTTTTAGTATATATTTCACACTTTACACCATACAAATGATGCCTCCCAATTTTTAAACCGAAAATAACAACAGCTAATTCCAAATCTTGTGTAGGGTAATTTACCACATGAGTTTTCAACTGATGTGAAGAATAATCAATTAACTGATCATTTTTCATTTAGATGCAATCAAGTCCGTTAAATGAAGCATCACTGTAGATAAAAAACTTACCATTCCTGGAAGGTAGTGCCAAAACTATAGCATTAACCAATCTTCTTTTCAATTCCTGAAAACAGTCATCACATTATTTTGTCTAGATAAACATAACACCGTTCCGAGTTAGCTTAGTCTTTGGACTAGATAACTGGGAAAAAATCATAAAAACCCTTCAGTAATAGCTTACCAAACCAAGAAAACTATGAATCTCAGTTACATTTGTGGGTCTTGGCCATTATTGAACAACCTTTGTTTTTGCAGGATCAATAGTTATCCCATATTTAGAAAAAATGTGACCACAGAAAGAAATTGTTGCAACCAATACTCACACATTCTGAATTTCCCATACAATTTCTTTTCTTTTATGGTTTTCAAAATAACCCTTAAATGACTTTCATACTCTTATTTACTTTTACAAAAACCAAAATATCATCAATAAAAACAACCCCAAACTTATCCAAGAACATATAGAAAATTATATTCATAAGGTCCATGAATATAGAAGGTGCATTGATTAACCCAAAAGGCATTAATACAAATTCATAATGGCCATATCTTGTACGAAACACGGTCTTCGGAATATCTTCTTCCTTTACCTTCAACAGATGGAACCCCGATCTCGGGTAAATCTTTGAAAAATACTAAGCTCCCTAGAGCTGATCAAACAACTCATCGATATGAGGAAAAGGATATTTGTTCTTAACAGTGATGTTGTTCAAGGCTCTATAATCAATGAAAAGTCTTATAAAACAATCTTTCTTTTTAACAAATAAGACAAGATCACCCCATGGTGACTTACTAGGTCGAATGAAACCTTTATCTAATTAATCTTGTCATTGCTCCTTCAACTCTAAAAGTTCAATTTGATCCATTCAATAAGGTGGTTTTGAAATTGGCTTAGCATCAAGAAATAAGTCAACAGTAAATTCAACTTCCCGGTCTGGTATTATTCCATGAAACTCATCAAGAAAAACATCAGGATACTCATTTACCACTGACACATCATTAATCAGAATGGTTCCTTTGTATTCAACAATATCTGAAAGGTGACATTCATTTCCATCTTTTACAAGTTTCTCAGCCTCTTGATATGTTATCAACAGTAAGGTTTTATTCTTGTACACAAACTGAAAGAATTTCTGAAATGAATCTTCTTTTCCTCTACAATTAATCTTAGCCCGATAAATAGAGAGTCAATCCATACCCAAGAAAACATCAATCTCTACTATTGAAAAAACAATAAGGTTTGCAAGTAGGTTCTTTCCACGGATAAGGATATGAAGACTCATATAAATTCTTTTTGCCTCAACATATCCCCCAGGTGGTTTTTCCACAAGTTTAGGAGTCATTTCTTGAGATGGAATTCCCAATTTACTAGAAAATTTTTCAAAGATGAAAGAATGTGTAGACCCTGAATCAAACAACACATTAGCATAATCTGAGAAAACAAAATAAGTACCTGATACCACTTCATTTGATGGACCAACATCTGAAGAAGTTGTTTCAAAGGATTTCACCACACCTTTCTGCCTATAGTTTGACTACTTCCCATCATTCGAGCTCTTTTTCTGACACTCGTTTGCATAATGACCCATCTCATTGCACTTGCAACATTTCAGTAAATGTTAATCAAATTTGGTCTTACCATCACCCTAATCTTTTTCAGTGCAACCACGAGCCTTATGTCCCATATTTCCACATCGGTAGAACTTCCAGAATTCAGAAGACATTCCCCAGCATTCCTTTTACAACATTTATCACAAACAAAAAACTTTGTTTTCTTACCATCAGACCTTTTTGAAGGATTCTTCCCTTTCTCCTGAAACCTCAGTCTCTTCTTCTGTTGGTTTTTATAGAACACATGATCATCAGAAAACTCAATTTCCACCTTCTCATCCCATCAAACAAGATTTTCATAACTGTTGAACTCTCCGGAAGATAAAGCCCTTCGATATTTTTGATTTAATCCTTAGTAAAAATGATTTATTTTATTATCAAAGTCTCAGATAAAATATTGAGCATACCTTTCCTATTGAGTGACATTTTCTTCATAAGCAGCCACTGAGTAGTTCTTTTGCCTCAATTCCAAGAATTTTTTTTCCATCCTATGTCGAACATCCTTTGGAAAATACTTCTCAAGAAACATACCTTTGAATTCATCTCAGTCTATAGCATCAATATCATCAGTGTCCCTAATATTTTAATCCATCAGCCACCAATGATCTGCTTCACCCTCCAAACAGTAAATTTGAAGAGTAACATTTTGATTGTTTGAACACCCCATGAAATCCAAAATCTTCTCAAGTTCTTTAATCCACCCTTCATCTATCACAGGGTCAGATGATCTTCTGAATGATGGGGGATGTTGCCTCATGAAATGTTCCACCACTGACATGTTCATCTGCGGTTGATCTGGATGATCTCATGCATGGATACCACCACCATTTATCGCTTGAGTCAACTGCTCCATTACTACAACAAACTGTTCAGTTAAAATTATGACCATCTCCGGATGCTGATTCGGAAGGTCATTTCTTTATGTATGCCGTCCTATCATTGTTTCCCTGTTTCCTCTACGAAAAATCATTCTGAAAAAACATGTCTTAGATGAAGCAACATAGTAATCTTCAAATGCTATATCATTTCAATTTGACCATAAAAAATATATTTTTGGAAAATCATTTAATAGAATTCTAACTCCTAATCTTATATAAACCTTTATTTGATACCAACTATAAGGCCCCAGTCTTAAACATTACTTAATATTCAGTTATTTCAAGAATACACATTGAGGATCTTTTTAGGTTTAGAGTTTTAGTGAATTAGATCATAAATCATGCATTACATTCCACATTTAAACAAGGTTGTTACATAAAATAGAGTATTCTTTTTCCCATAAAAGGATAAATATTTAAAATAAAACATATATTATTTTGTGACACTTCCTCGACACTATCAACCCACCATGTACGTTTCCCTTGACCTGTGAAAAACATTTCAAAAAAACTTGAGATAGGCATAAAAAGCTCAGTAAGGGATATATAATGATGAAATGAAAACATTAGTCCATGTATACATAAGAATTAATGAAATCACACTTTACTCATAAAACATAATCAATTTATCATACCTCATCAAATAATTATTAAATCATAGAAATCATAAGACATAAAGGTAACTTGAGGCATTCATAACATTCTTATGTAGGGATTAACCCTCATAGTTATGTTTGGAATACCCATCAAAATATATTACCTAAATCTCTTCAGAGAAACCTTAGTGTTTAACCCCTTTACATTACCCAATGCATTGAAGAGCTATATCAGGCTCACCCACTCTTAGTTTATCACGAAACCACCTGTCTTCATAAACAATTCCCAAGAACCATAACATAATCGTATCATATAAGAAATGCATAAAGGAAACATAACATTTCCACATTTCAATCACAAGATATAAATACAACACATTGATATAATATAAACATTATCAAAACCATTTTCAATACCAAAATAAATCAAAATTAAACCATGGTATTTATTTTTCATTTTAAAAAATCTATGGCTTGTAGAGGAAGTCGAAACTCAAATAATGGTCACGGCGGCGGAGAAGTCATTGTCAGCACATACGTAAGACAAAACAATTCCTTTTTTCATTTAGTAAAATGCTTTGTACAAAAATATTCCTTTTGAATAAATGTAAAAGTCAAAGGGGTTTATACACCGTATAAAATAAAGTTGTGTATAAAACAAAATATGCCTCAATGAAAGGAGATTGAGACGAAGTCCCATACCTCGTGTCTGACTTGACTCAATCGTTCTTTAATCTCCTGAATAATAAAATTGACTTAATTTCTACTTTTTTAAGATCCTTTTTCAGGTTCATTATTCATTTGATATTACTTATTACCATTTTATGAACACTATTTAAAGATTTAAGTTAATAACGGTCGTTTTGTAGATCATTGGTACTTGAGTCAAAAATAAACTTCTTGTAATTACAAGTTGTTCATGTTGTAAAATATCTATTATATCCAGAATTATATTAATGATGTAGATATCATATATATCATATATATCCAGTATATTCATGCATTTATAATATTACATAACAATTAGAGGAAAGAAATGAAATGCACCGTTCATGGAGACGGTAAGTTGTACTTATGCATGAACACTACTTTCATTTATATTTCATATTTAATGGAATTAATTCATAATGATATAAAGGTATATTATAATTCCAGTATAATATAATATATAATATCATTAACTCCATCCTTTATACATCATGCATATGGCATTAATGAATCAAATCACTTTGAGGGGCGGTAGTCCGCACTTCCTAAAATGAAGATATCGCATTTACCCATAATGGAAACCACAAAGTAATGACATAAATGAAAAATATAGAAGAATAATGAAAAAAAATAATATATATCATGTATAAATAGAGTGTAATATTAATGTAAACCATGAAAGGTGTTAAAAAAAATTGAACAATCATCGTTTCGTGAGGCAGAAATTTGCCATCCACAGAAACAGTATGTTCATTAACCATTAGACGAAGGTGTGTGTAATTGTACATTGAATACTTCTCATAACAACATCCTAGTATATTTAAGATACTGTTTTTGTTACAAAAGAAAGTAATAAAAAGAGTTTAGGGGGTTGGAGAAGAGAAATAAAACAAAAGAACAAAAGTGAATACATTTCCTTTAAATCAGGTAACTCCTCTTAGTTTGAACCAAAAGGGTTTCTTGAAAGAAATTTAATTCAAAGTTAAGTCTTCTATTATGAATGGATGGATGTGGAGAGATAAAATGAGCATATTTTGGCCGATCCTAGTCCATGAGAGGTGTGGGTAAGGAGGTAGAGGTGGGGGCCTTTTATAAGAGGGAGGATGGGCACTCTTGGAATGTCATGCAATGTTACTTTATTTTAAAATGGTTTTCGAATTTTAAAGGTCCCAAATTGATATTTTCTTAGTATAAAGTGATAAGGGTTCGAAATATAATCATCAAACAAGTTTTTGACAAGTGTAATTTTTATAATTTACATTATGTTTTTCATTTTATTTAAATTGTTATTAATGAGGTAATAGTTGCACCATCATTGTGTCATAAAAAATTTAATTTATTTAATGTCTAAAAATTATGAAACAAATACTATGATGTAGGAAATCTTTTTATCTTTCCAATTATTATTTATAGACCAAGATATCATTTATGTATACAAAATTAAAATTGTTTTACTTAGTTGTTACTTAGTTTTCTGATATTCTCCTTTCTTTAAAAATAAACTGATAAAGTGTCACTATCACCCAAAAGTGATTTCATGGGGTCCCTATGTTTGGAACAAGGAATATCATGGTCTTCCATGACACAAACAGTATAATTAGGACACATATTGGGGTCATTTGTTATTATTATGATATAATTTTGTTACCCTTAACTACCAGATTACTAATTAATCACGATAATTAAAGATAATTACCGCCTCTACTATTTATAATGCCCAAAAACAAAAGAGTCTTAATTACATAATTTGTACCTTATGATTAAAAATATGGAATAAATTTTACCAAACTAAAAACATATAAATTTCAATAATTAATTTACAAATAATTCTCGTTGTCAAAACAAAAAGCGGGTTTTTTAGAAACAATTTCTAACAAAAGTTTGACAATTGGTTATGTCCAATTTCAATGTGAAATTAATCCCAATGACCAGAATTGGATTAAATGGTAAAAATATATTCTATTTACACTTTAAAACCAATTAAAAATAATAATATATCCATATAATTAAATTAGATGAAAAAGTAGTTTTGAAGTAAAATGCAGTATTTTTCACTATTCATTAAAAAAGAATATTTTCATAAAAATACCTAAAATTTGTCCAAAGTAAATTTCAATGTCCCAATTATAATGAATAAGTTTATTTTGATAAATATAGCTTATAAAATTTTCAAACGATAGATTTAAAAATAGTTCGCCATCAAAAGGCGGTAAAACAATCTTTTAAAAATATTAGAGAATTCTTTGCTTAAGATTGGATTTATACTCATTTTAAGTCTTTAAAACACTTTATAATTCATAAAAAGACATAGATATGAAAATAAATAATTCATTACTTACATGGGATGTTACAAAAACCCCTCTAGATAACCATAAGAACAATTCTATGTAATCATATCCACAACTTCATATAACTTCTTATAGAAATAAAATTATATAGATGTTATAAAATAACAAACAATAACACAAAACTTTATGTTATTATATATCTTGGTTCTCACTCATCCTTTTAAATGAAGCCAATATGTGGTTTATTATTTTTTAACATGATTAAACACTCCAACATGAAAATAAATCATAGTTTATTTAAAATAAAAATTTATCCAAAAATAAGAAATAATTAACTTGAAAAAATAAATACAAAATAAGAAAATCATTCTCAATGACATTTCAAAAGAATTTATTTAATTTAAATATTCCTTATAATTAACTTCATTAAGTCAATATCTACTTTCTACCCATATAAAACAATTTATTGATAATTACAAAGTTACACTATAAAAATATGGTGAAATTTGAATCCCTATCCCCCAAATGGATAATTTTTGGTGACCCAAATGATTGAATGTGTGTTCTATAAGGGTTCTTCGTTTTGGCTGTAGGGGTGTCAAATTAAGTATAATATGTGAAATTCTATAAAATTTGTTTCCATAACCCACATAAAAGACTAGTGATGTTTCAGGAATAGTATATACTCCCCAATATTCCTATTCCCATCATAATACCTTTCTACATGGGGTCAACAGGGAGCCACCCCTAGTGGGGAGAGAGCATTGTAGATGATACAAACAATGATGTAGTGATCCAAATGAGACAATATTATGATGGAGGGTCTTGAAGGTCCAATATATTTCATTTAATTGGTAGAAAATTTGATATAAGGCCTCATATTAGTAGGGACATCACTAATGGGAAAAAATTTGGATTCCCAAATGAATGGAATTATATACCCTAGGGTTCATGGTTACGGGCTATCAGGGAGTCATGATGTGATATATGGGTGTCAAGTTGTGAAAAATGTTTCCATATACCATATCAGGTACCAGATGAGTGTTGGGAATGGTATATAAACCCAATCCATCCTCTCTCCCTGAGTGGTATGGTTTGTGATCCACCATGGTGGGTAGTGAGCCCTTTAGAAGACAAACTAATGATGTTGTGACCGAATGTAGACAATATTATAATAGAGGTCATAGAATCCTTGATGTAGATCCCACATAAATAATTTAATATAAAAGATACATTATGATTTTAAAGTAACACCATTATAATTTAATTATAAATAATTTATTTTATTACATAAGAATAAATATCATTCTAGATTTTTATATAAACTCATATAATGTCATAAAAACATATTTCTCTAAAAACTATTGTTATGCGTGAAATATATTTTAATATTTTTGAATTAAATTAATATATATTCAATTATATTTCTAATTAAATAGAGAGATTTTATATTCAATAAAATATTTTAATATTAATTTATTGGATTTACATGGAATGTAATGAATGTAAATTGAAATATACGGTTAAAAAAGAATATTTCTAAAACTAGATGTCTTTGTGATCACATGATTATTTATAATTAAATTCAAAAACATATGAGAATTGAATAAATTAAAATGTATTAAATGTTTTTAATCACCATGAATAATATAATTAAATATTTTCAACTTACTTTTTGGTAAAAATAAATAGTAGAAATAGAAAAATTTCATGACCACATTTATGATTAAAACTGATTTATCATGTGAAGGTTAAATGAATAGATAAGCATATGGATGACATCTAAACATGTACAAAAATTTATTTTTCAGTGAAATTTATAACTTATATTATACTAAAGTTTTTCTATATTATATTTTATCCCTTTTCACTTGATGGATACCCTATATTATTTAAATATTTTATGTAATTTGATGTGTGTCCCTCCCCTCTCATATAAAAGTTAACTTCTTCACCTCCCTTGTATAAATTTTTTGATAATTAATGATTGTTAAATAATTAAACCAAAACTATTTTAGATATCTTAACAACATCTTATATCTTAGGGTTATCCCATAAAACTAATATTTCATGGATTAAAGAGTAATCCATAGGGGGTCACACTAAAAAGAGATATAACTCTTAAGAGGGTTATTTTAATATTATTTGTTATTTTTTATTATATAAAACAATTATAACAATAAAAAATAATAAATATAGTATCATAAATATAATTTTTTCTTATTAAAATTATTTATCAACATATTCCAACCTCCTATATATCAATAGGGAAATGAATGTCTCACTCGTGCATATGTTTGGTCTACCACTTCCACGTAGTGATATGAATCATTTCCATAACCATAATTAATGAATGGTTATATTGTTGGATTATAGAAATATATATTATGTTTGTGATATTATTATTATTCTAAAAAAATGTTATTTATCTTTATCTCATTTTTTCATTAAAAACTGAAAGCAACATTTGTTTATACATTCGAATTACCATATACATAAATGGAGTAAATCATTTCTCCATTGATTAAATATATGGTTGTTTAAAAATATATAAATATATATTGAATATATATTATATTTATATTATTATTAAATTTATGGTGATGATTTATCAATGATCAAGATACAAGGACCATAACATCAGAATTGAAGCTATCAAGAAAAATAGAACAATTATCATCATGAACAATGGTTTTAATAAATAATTGTCAATAAATGTGTTTTTAAATGTTAAAGGTGGACCACATATGTTATTATAGGTATGAATACGTTTCTTATAGAGAGATATAATAAATTTTAATTTATTATATAGGAATATGTAGAACATAAAATGTATTAAAAACTTCTGGTAAGGGTTCTTGGATCACTTTTATTCTATGAGATACTTTTCTTATCAAACACTTGTTTCATTTATTTGGTGTATATAATTCACCTTTTATGTTCTATTTTATTATTATCATAATGTTAATTGTATTTAAATTATAATTTGAAAATTATTTTATTTATTGGGGCCCTAATTCAAAAGTAGCCATAATAGTAATGGTATTATATTACAATCAAATTTTCACTAAGGTGGTTTATGAGTAACTTTTTTATGATAAAGTAATAAAATATATAAATAATAGATAAAATATATTTTCATTTTCATAGAATTTTTTTGGAAATGATAAATTTCCATTTTCATTTTTTATCTTTAGGTTCTCAATTTCCTAATGAATGTTCTTCAAAAAATATCTTTTTCAGTTTAGTTCACAATCCACTTTTATTTGTCTATATTTTAATTATCATTATTTTAATTTTTTTTACTATTATCTAATTATTGATTAAAAAAATTTGTGATTTTTTTATATAAAAATAATTCACATTTATTTTATTATTAGATTCTTAATGAGCTATATACTACAAATGTTCTGAAAAAAAGCATTGTTTTAACATATACAACATGAATAACATTTAATTTTTTAATGACTAATATTTTTTTTAAATATTACTATAAAATTTTTCAGTATTGTTTTTGGAGAAAAATTTTTCATTAATAATTTGTATATTTTTTTTAATTTTAGATAATATTTTTCAAAATAAAAGAAAAAACAATTTCTCAAGAAATATTTCAATGATTTTATAAAAAAAAATCTATATATGGTAACATCCTTTTATGTTACAAATGATTAACTGGGGATATAAATATTTGACACAATTTATACAATTTATATGTATTTTTTATGAATATTATGATGAAATATTTTGGAACATAATTTTCATTTCTACAGTTTCTGTTATCATGAAAGGAAAATGTTTTCATAATTATATAGAACACTTACAAATGGATTATGATTATATTATAGGAGGGGCCATTATATCCCCCTAATTAATTATGTAAATAATAATGTTCTATGAGCATAAAGGGTACACCAATGATTATATGGATAAAAAAATATTTAACATTGTAGGTTATCTAAATCCTTTATTTGGGTGCATAAGAGGTTATCTCAAGACCCAAAAATGTAAATAAGAGTCTTTCCCAAGAATGATATTGGTACACTAGTGGTTAGCCCAATACAGACATGTGATGAAATTTATTTCTGGTATCTCTAATGAAATACTTGATTAATTATGATTAGACCACACAATATTCCACTCTCTTATGACATGATCGTATGACAACGTTCTGATCTCAGGGATGTAGATTGATTCTTTTATGGTTTATGAATTTATAAAATTACATGGTTTGGTCCATTTCATGTAATTTTGGCCTATGAACTGCAACCTAGTATTTTCAAATATTAATCTCATGATGTAATTTATTAATAATCACTTTATGGTTAAAAATTATCATTGATTGACATCTCCATTTCTTACCATTACGAATCATTTGATCTCACCATTTATTATGATTTTTAAATGTTGGGGCCAAAGCCTCATTTTATTATTAAATTAAAAACCACTTTTTTAATATGTTGATGGATATTGATTACATATCATAAATGTTATAGGGCCATGTTTCCTAAATACAAGGCCTCAAAGACCATTTTTTTCCAAATGGCACTTCGGTTAATAGTATTGATACTTTACCCATGCTACTATAATAACATTTATAGTAACACCATCGTTAAAATTCCTACTACATTTCAACCACCACTATAGTTTCTCCACTGCTACAGTCGGAAACTTCTATAGTACTACTAGAGTACATTGTTACATTGTTGATACAGTACCCCAAAATTCATCAATGCATGGATTTTATCCTGGGTCTTTTGGATGCCATGTTATAACATATACCAATTGCATACTAGCTCATTGTACATCATTTATTAGTTTTAATTTTCCCTAGTATATTAACAATGGTACTATGATTGATATGTCTAAGAAGGGTTATAGTTGTGATCTACATAGTCTGAGATGATGTATATACATGATGTACCTTTTTTTTATGAATCCATGTTTCCTAAGACCCTAAACCATTATTGTCCTATCATGAATCTCATTGATATGTAATTAATATCCATAAAATAAGATATAATATTTATATATGTAATGCTTGGGTTATATAATGGGTTTCATTAAAACCAAAATTGTATTTTGTTATAATAGTGGGGGACGCTCCTATTTTAATGCATGTGTGTAGGACCCCATAAAAGTCACATTTTTAGTGGAAATACATTTAATGTGGGCTACAATATAGCATAAAATTTCTACCATATTATGGATCCATTCCATTTTAGCTCAATATTGTGGGATATTACTATTTTATGTCATTTTACTATTAGTTACATATATCCTATTTGGATATTAGAAGGTGAATGAAATGAATTGTATTGGAATGTGGGGGAATAAATTTCATTTTTTTCTTCTATATTATTGTTGATAAATTGATAAAACATTCCACAAGAAATGAATAATTAAATTTTTTTTCTTGATATTGATCTCAAAAGGATGTATATATATTCTATAGTGTATTTTCATGAGCGTTATATGAATGCATAATGGTTGAAATAGTTTAATTTGAGGGAAATATAACTGTTAGACCTCCTATAAAAACAGTAATGGGAATCAATTCGTTCTCTTTGAAGGCATTATCATCAATGATTTTCTTGATCGATCACTATGAATCACCCTTATTGTGTAATAAGTTCACTGCATTTCTTATTTATATTTCCAAGAATATAATAAAGGTCGAATATTCCCCCTTGTTATTGGTATATTCCTTTGAGAGTAGGAAGATGTAATACATTATAGTATTGGAAAAAAAATAATTCCATTTCATAAGGATTTTTGTGAAATACTAAAGTATCTAGCATAGTTTGTTTCAAATAAAAATGTGATAATTAATTTTCCTTCATTACATTATGATACATGACTTCTATTTCAAAATTTTCTAGGATATATTTAACACATGATAACAAAGGATATATTTGAGTTGATTTATAGGAGAAACATAGTGGACATCTTATTAATGTAATTATTGACTCATCATTAGCACTGTGAAAAGAAATGAAATGTAGTTCTTTTTTACTACCAAATATTGGTTTTTAGTATCCATCATTGACTTATAGAGATATCTAAGAATATCTTGACATCATGTATAATTTCTCCAAGTAAAGAGGGAATCCCTCAATAGTTCTTTGGTTAATACATAAACGACTAAGGGATTTTGTTCAATGACTCCCATTTAGACTAAATAGTGTTGGAGTTGAAATTTGAATCATTTTAGTATCTCAATTTATCCACATTATAGTTATATATTCCCCATTTGGATAAATATTAAAAATGTAAGTACACACTATAAAGGATCTTTAAAAATAATCATATGGTGTTGAGGTAAAACTAGAATCATCTCAATTATACAAGGAGTTTAGCTTGTGAAGTATTATGTTTTTCCATCATAATTTCAAGGTATTATTAAATTTTATGATGATGTACCAAGAAAAATATTGATTTTCTTAATTTCAATGTGAAAATGTTATAAAATAGGATGACTTACAACCATCCAAATTAGTATTCTTTTGTTACCATACCATATATATTCGGGGTTATGGATGATGTATTACAACCATAATATTGTTAATAGTTATGTGTACATTATTTATATGGTAATATCATTAACTTATTTATCATTTCAAACTATAATAAAAAATCCTTCATATAATAAAGTCCTCAATATATAAGGAATTTAATCTAAAATAAAATATCCTATGGTCCAGATACATATTCCTAATGGAATATATATGGAATCTAAAAATTAAGTGATGGTGGATAATAATCATTGAGACTTATAGTCATAATTTTCAGATGTATTAATCTTTAGTATATGATATTATGAATAATCACTCGATAATATGGTCCCCACCTATTATAGTTTTTATTGAGTATTAATATTTATGATATTGTTTGTTGGTACCTCAAAATGAAAATATTATCATCAAACACCATTTTATTACATAGTTTGATGTAATATCCCGTGGATTTTTTTTCATATTGTAGATTACATTAGGTTTATTATTGGAGGGTTGATTTGATTGGAGGGTGAAGGCATTATTTTTATCTTTAAAAAAAGAAATACCTCCATCCATGTTTCAAAGGATAATAATACATTTTTAAAACAAAATTGATTGTAAAATAAGTAAAGTATATACGGTAATGTTATAAAATAACAATGAATTAAACGATAATGAAATATGTTGTGCACCATTCCATATGATATATCATCAGATAAAGTGGATATATGACATTGAATGTGTTCATTATATGTATTCATTTATTTGACAAAATTGTATCCACTTAGGGGCCATGATGTGTTTATGGATATCACTATTGGTATGTGGGTGTTACTTACTCCTATCAACAGAATTTCGTAGAGGGTCACAGAGAAAGAATATTCAAAATCCAAAACAATTACTGAAAATTGTATTTTAGGACATGTTGGGCCTCATATAAGGGGATAAGGATATTTCAGGTTTGGAAAATTCATAATTAATAAATAATTTCATTTATATTAGTATTTAAAATAATAGTATGTGAATTTATTTTCATAGTTTATTCATATGTTGGATGTGAGTTTTTGGAATAAAATTTTATGAATGAATATTTTTTATTCATGGGTCATTAAATATTTTCCAGGGTTATGTGTTAAGATAATGGATCATATTTTATCAGATAAAACCATATAGAAGTAATATTTATGTGATAATATATTTATGGAGGTAATTATAAGATCAATAAATCATATATATAGTGAATATTATTTTCATTGAAGGGTTACATTTACAGAAGTCCCAAAGAGAAATTTCCATATTTACAACACACCTATTTAGGGAAATAGAACACACTATTCATTGATACTATTCACTATGTGAATTTGTGAGATTATGTCTTTAATTCCATTATTTTAAGGGAAAGAAAAAAAATTGAAAACCCCAATCCTGGTTTATGTCCTTTATCAAATCTAGAGTTTACTATAATTTTCATAACATCAAGAGGCTTAAATAATATATATAACTTTAGTCAAAAAAAAATTATGATTAACACATCTACACATAGAAAGATCACATGATGCTAATTTACAGGATTCCTTTTTTAGAGAATTTGATCTATGAAACTCTGATAGCGAGAATATCATATTAGCATTGATGAAAGAAAGATATATTGTTTATTGTTTTTTTATTTTCTATTCTCCATAATTATATTAAATTATATGTGTTCTATGGAAAATTCATGCCGTAGATTTATAGACTAGATTCTACAGCACTTATCTGGTTCATTTTAAAAACAATAAAAGTATTTCATGATTCCCACATTCTTGGAATCCATAAATCTTTATTAGAGATTGAACAATGTCATTTAATTTTAGTTAAAGTTATTTGTTTTCATGAATTTGAGAGTATGTAATTGTAACAGTCCCAACACCACCAATAGTGGTTCGATTACAGTTATGATGGAAGAGGTATGGCCATCAAAAGATTGAATAATAAATTTTTAGGAATGAAAAAAATAAATTTAATCATATGTATATATATATATAAATAATTAGAGATGTTCTTTCCATGCCAGAAATAGTATGGAATTTAATACTTGTATGAGATTGGATAATCCATTAACGTGTGGGAATATTTCTTATTTATAAACATTGATGTGAAATTTGGTTAAAAAAATTTCTACCAAGAATTCAACATGTCCGTTTCAGAATAAGGTAAAAAATATTCTCATGTGGGTGATCCTTCATGGAGACATGGATAAAGAATGAATAAAATAATAATGAAACTAATTCTTACACTTTCATAGTGGAAGTTCCATTTGAAGGGGATGGAGAATTGATAATGCGAAGTTCTACATTTTGTTTTCTTTTCAATTAAGTTGTTGTTTATTAAGGTTCGTCCTCATTATTCCCTGTACTGTCATGTTGGATTTTTCATTACTCGTAACACATCATTTTGGTCAGGTTTCACTGATGAGAGATGGGTTGTGTCAAACCTTCCTGACCCTTCTGATCCTATCTATTCCCAATATATTCTCAAAAACATTCCACATGTTGAGGTAATATAATACCTGAGAGACAGATGATTCATAAAAAATTTCAAATTAGTTTAAAATAATTTAGAATAATGTTAAATTATTTTTTGTTTGTATGAATTGTATTAATTGGTTTATAAATAATATTATATATTTTAATTCATAAATTATATCCATTGGTTGAATTAATTTTATATTAATTTTTTTAAATTTAATTTCAATTTTGTTAATATGTATTTGTTGCCGAATAATGTATGTTTGATTTATTTATTTAGTAAATTATAATTAATGTAATGTTGGTGTTCTGTTCTATTTAATTCCTAAATACATTTTTAGATGATCAATGTATTTTTATTTTTCATTAAATGAATAGGGTCATACATGTCAATAAAAGGAGTGATACAAATATATTCCCACATTCTAAGTAACAATCACATATGCATGATAATATGTTGTAACATGTAAGAGTTATTGAAAATGTGTTTTGAGTTTAGAGACAACATAGAACCAAAACACATAAATTCGTGGGATTTTGATAAGTGATATAACTCAGTCTAGTTCATGACTCAAGGAATTCCCCTAGGGCCACAATGGATCTATTTTCCCCTTAATGGATTTACCGGTACAAATATATCATCATAATGTCGTTTTTTGTTTACTTTATTTTTTAATGGATAATTATATATTAATGTGTGGATGATTCTTGGTCCCATAATATAATTAATAATTTTGAAATGATAAAATAAAAGGGAGTGTATTATGAATTATTTATATTTATGCGTGGTTATAGTTTTTGTGTGAAATCACATAATAAAAATCATGATAAATGAGTCCCAATATAATGTGGTTTCAAAAAAAAACACCTTAAAAATATATTTGGTGAGGCTTACCAAGATAATAATAACTAGGAGAAGGATAAATATTTAGTCCATACAGTGAAAAATAAGACACAAAAGAAAGAAAGTATAACTATATATGTCATTTTAATGGAACCTTTATAATATCATTTTAAGAAAATGATATTTTTAGTGGTATAACATGGAATGTGAGGATATTTTATTTTCATGTTGAAATATATTTCATTGAAAAAGAATCTATAATGAATTGAAAAACAGTTAAACAAATGTTTTTAACTTTTGGTATATTGATATATGTATTTTTTATTTCTATTTCACCTCTTAGGTATTAAATTAAATATTTAACATTCATATTTGTATCTAACTATATATTTTATGGTTGTTTAGAAAACTCAAAATGGTAGAGTAGATCTTGATGTTTCGGTTGGATTTTAAATTTTATAGAAGCATGATAAGATCATTATTTATTGAATCATTGTGTATATATTCCGGTATTTTGAAACTATTTTTATGTAATGTGTGTTATATAAAACAATATGTCATGTATAGTTTATTCACATGAGATTTTATTTCATGTTTGATATATATTATTTTTTCATAAAATGATTAATTAATAGTTAAACAATAAAATAATTACAAATCTCATATATTCAAAATTTATGAGGAATATAAAATTATAGATAATACATAGTCCAGTAAATCCTAAAATAAAATTTTTGTAACAATAAAGATGTTTTATATAAATGTTATGTTCTAGAACTTTTTGGAATTATACACGATTTTTTATTTCACTTTATGTGGCTAAGACACATTTTTATATTAAATGTGATAGATTCACAAAACTTATATAACTAGTTCAATAAGATACATGTAAAATATATCAGTTCGAATCATGAGATAAATTCATTTTCTTCATGATATTAATTTATGAAATTTAAGTAATATAAATGTAAATAAATAATGTCACTTGGTAAAAGATATCAGATATAACAATTGTTCTTTCCATAGTATGTTCTTATCAATAATTTGTTGATTATTAAAATAAATAGTAGATCTATTTAAAATCACAAATTTCCTTTTTCAAATCAGATCCATATTGTTAATAATATGATATTCGATGATGATTCTTATAAGAAATCATTGAACATTAAAATTTATAGTGGACTAATTCTTAAACTCATATTTCATTATACACAATAAAACCATCAAGACAATGAATGGGTATCGATGATGAATCTTATAATAATTAAAAAGTCTACAAATATCATTCACGAAATGATTCCAGCATGGTCGAGTTCACCCATATCCTCAAGAAAAATATAATAAAATTTGATATTTGATGAGGTATAGTATGAGATAAATCAATTATTTCCCTATTTTTTTATATTACAATATTTTTTTAATTCTGTATTTATAAACAAAAACGAAACAAGGAAAAATGCACATTACATGTGAATATTTTATACTAATGGATTTAAAAATACTAAATATATTCGTTGGATATAAAATATATAGTTAGCTGATATACTAAATTTACATAAAGGGGTTCACATATCTTTTGGTAAAATATTATTAATATTAACATAGACAATGTCAACAATCAATATGTATGATTAATTATAATATAAAAAGGATCCATAAGTGTTTATAGAGAATAAATGTTTCATTTAAAAATTCAAAGTGAGAATGTTAAAATAGATTTGAGATGGTTTTTTATAACTATATTACTGGGATATAATAATCACTTAGAATATTAAATTTTTATACTATAAGTATGAAGTAAATACAAATGGTCTACAATGAAATGGGATTAAGAATTAAAAAATAACAGTTCCATGTACCAAAATTATGTCTTTATTTTTACAGATTCTATATGTTATGTAAATCCATTGGTGGGTATTAAATAAAAA
This sequence comes from Viscum album, assembly GCA_963277665.1. Lineage (NCBI taxonomy): Eukaryota > Viridiplantae > Streptophyta > Magnoliopsida > Santalales > Viscaceae > Viscum > Viscum album. Next base: position 55,150,000 of record OY728126.1, read on the forward strand.
ATATACATGGGTGTTATATTTAAGGTAATAATAAGTCTTGGTTGTTTAAAATATGTTTTAATGCTTATATACATTAAAAATAATAATTTTCATATAAGCATTCGTTGATAACTATATTATACATTGGATGAAAAGACCACTATCGATGAAGGAAACCATGTGGATGATATCAAAATGGGTTAAAACGAAAGGGTTTATTAAAACAAATAAATCCAATAAGGTATATAATTAACAAACGTAAAACTTTTGGGGTAAATTAAGGATTATGTTATTAGAATATTTATTTTATATGAATAGTTTCATGGTTTTTGTAAGTTGTTTGTGGTAGTGCTATCAGTTCCAAGTAAATTATACTACAAAATTATAGAAAAATATTTTTACTATTATATCCATTAAGTGTAAATATTATGGAACTGAATAAATATTTACATAAAGTATTATCCCAAGTTATATGGAACAATATATTAGAAGGTAGGTCTATATGATTCTTTTAAAAAGTCAATGTACACAAACTGAAAATGTAATAGAAAATAAATCTTGTTACAATTTGCGAAATAATTTTTATCACTGTTATATAAAATAATTCTCTCCAAAAAGACATGTATAAGACATTAGAGGTTATTAAATGGTCAGTATAACTCCATATACTAATAAAATGGACCTATAAAATATTCAATGATATTTACAAGAACTGATATTACAAAAAGATAAATATTGTATGAAAATATCAGATAAATACTTGATAAATGGACACATAGCTATTGGAATTGTCCAATAGTAATTGAGAATAATGAAGGTTTATGTACTCGATTCATGGAGAGAAATGAAGAATAGGATTATGGGGTTATATACATGTTTTACTATGGATTTTTCAACGTAATGTTGTAGTTAGTCTTAGGAAATGAGAATGTAAATATTTTTGAATCATGTGGTAGGCATATCATTGTATTCTGAGTTTTTTTTTGAATTTTGAAGTAGCTAAATTAATGATGTAGATATTGTAAATTTTTTTCATTCATTGATTTATATCTTGGTATTAATGTATTTTATAATATTAATAATTATAATATTATAAAATTGATACCGGAAAATATTCCAAGATTATAATAGAGAAAAAAAGGATATACTAAGGGATATGATCTCTTACACTAGTTTTACCCAATGAGATGATGTATCAAATATTTTAGTATCCTAGTAAATCATTTGGTTGTCGTGATAAATAAATTCATAACTCAATTATTGAATGATTTTACCATGTGAGAGGTAACACAATTATATTTATAAAGTCATCTCTAGTGAAATATTAATATTCGTAAAAGTAGGTTCCCAAGACCTAACATGGGTAGTACTGTGTCATTACTATATTATATAGAGAGATATTTAAGAATTTTTTATTATTACTATAATAATTTCAATATCTTTTCATACATTATTTATTTTTAAATTCCATATATTATTTATCATATTATACATTTATAATTAATCAAGACTATTTTAAGAACCTCAAAATTTAATTTTATTAATGTTAAAAAAATATTTCATATAGTCTAGATGCATCAGCAAAATGAGGTATAGATTACCAAAAACAATATGAAGATGAGGGATCCTAAGTATGTAAGCTTCCACTCATGATTTTTTTATTCAGTGATCTCATGTGTATGTGATCATGAGGTCTAACCATGAAATACTAATACCAATTTTTTTGGAAGCCATTGGTTATTTCTTTTTATGAGCTTTCGTATGTATCTCACATATTATTGTCAATATTAATATGTATATTTTTATTATGTATCATGATGTAATATAAGATCTCTGAAAATTTTGTTGTGGTGAGGAAGCTTGTAATGGGTGTTTCATTGGTGGTATGGAATTGATTGAATGGTTAAGAAAGGATTAATCAGTTCCAAAATGAAGAGATATCTCAAATATAGGTGATAATTATGGTAGTACCTTTATGAAATAATTTTAAAAGGTAAAAGATGGTAATTCATGTTTGATATGGCCAAGAAATAAAAAATCATATAATGAATATTATACCTACTGTCCGTCATGATTTATTATATATCATAATTTAAAGATCTTACATTATATGAAGTGTGGTAATTTGAGGGTTTCATTTTATGACTCAACCATATATCATTATTGTCCATGATGTGTTCTAGGACACCACATTTTTATATGGATATGTCTAACTGCTAATGATATAATTCCTTATAGGGTCACACATAATGAATATTCAAAAGCTTGACCGATTCTTTTAAAAAAAAATTTAGGGAATGGTCAGTCCAACATTATGGGGAGATATATTTCTATATAATAACTATCATAAGGGAAAAATAAATATTAATCTAGTCAAGACTAATGCGAAGTGATATTATTTTCTCTATGTATTCTCAAGTGTTATGTTAATAAAGTGAACAATATTTTACGAATGAATATATTTTATTCATTTCATTAACTATTTTTATTAATGAATGTTAAACGTAATGGATCATATTTTATGATGTATAATACTTTAGATTTTACATGTTTATGAACATAAATTTATGATTCTTGGGACATGTTAACTATGATATATAAAATGAATATTTATTTTTATATAGGAATTATTTTTTATAAGTTTCAAAGTGAATAATATATAAATGAAACATGCCTATTTAATGAAATCAAAGAGACTATTCATGCTAACTTTTCAGTGCACGAATTTGAGAGCTTCACTTCCTACTATACTAATTCTTAGATAGGGTAAATATAAATAAAATAACTCCAATCATTGTTCTCATAACATATCGATTGAACTGTGCTCTTATGATCATTAAAACGTAGATAGATTCATTGATTCTCTATGTTAACCCTTAAAAATAGACGATCTATGCATGAATTTTAATCATTTGAATGTTTGGATTATTTAGAGGACAACATTCTTGGGACATTGAGGTATAAAACACCAACAGTGGAAGGATCATATCATCATTGATGAATGAATAATGTACCATTTACAGTATCATTTGATTTTGTGTTATTCATAATTAAATTAAATAGAATCCCATACAATAGATATATTTTTTTTTTGAATTTTAAACATTTTAGATTCCACAATAATAATTATGTTTATTTTCATAGAAAATGTTTGTAATTCAAAAATCATTTATACCTCGGTTTATTAGAAATCAGAATTTAATGGGTTCATAATTAAATTTTCTTGATGAAATATACGAAACATTACCTTATAATCTATAGGGTGGTCATAATTTTTTTTGATTTTGGAATATCAAATTATCCATGAAAATTCATCTAAATGTCCTTAAATGGACATTAAATTATGGTTTATTACCCCTTAGTATCTAACAATTTCATTATTGAATCAGAGGGGAATTTATTTGTAATTCTATACCACTAAGGTACCCTAATTCTAGTGGTATTTTCATGTTTGATGTTAAATTCAATATGTTTATAATTTGAATGCATATTAATAAATCATATGTCCTATAACCCAATAATAACATCGAACAAAAGTAGTGTGATCGGTATTGGAATTCATCCTTCTAAAAATAATTGTTTAAATCCCAAAAAACAATATAGACAGTGATTATATATTATTTTCCTCATGTGGATGATATTATAAAACTTTTAGGTTATGAAACACTTGATTGAAAATATATATGATCCTTTTATCATCCCTATCCTAAAATATTGTCATAAGGATTGGATTCATCCTTTTTTTAGTTTCCCTTTTGCCGCTATAATTTTTTGGAAAACCAAACTGATGAATATATATCTAGTGATCCAACCAAGAAATTTATATGCAATTATATAGAAAAATATATTTGTTTTATTTAGGAAAATATATCTGTCTATATTAGTCATCAACAGTCTTGAAAAAAATGATTAATGTTGTAGAAATATCATATTCCATACCTGTATTTACATGTTTGGGATTAATAAAAATGGTTGTGACACAATCCTAGTATGCTTAAGGATCATAAATTTTTTCATCAAATTTTTTATTTATATTTTTAATATAATAAAATTTATTAGATCCTTTAGATCTACAAGATAAATCATTTCATAATTATTTCACTTTAGATAACATCATTCAATTAAATGGATGAGTTTATTATGGGAAACTGACAATATATAGACGTATGAAACAATGCCCAGGTGCTATATTTTTCTAACGGGGCACATAATTCAACAACCATTGTGTAGAATGTATTATCATTTCATAAAATTATATGGTTGTCATTAAAAAAATTTATAGAAAAATAATAATTATTATATAAGAAAATGAAATTAACATTATTATAAATCATTAATTACCAATGAAAAATGATATCCCAGAAGAATAGGCTAAATAAAATGGGAAAATACTAAAAAGTCTTAAAAAATAAAAAATATGTAATATGAATCATAAAATCACTAACAAAGTTAGATCCACCAAAATTTATTATAAATATAAGTAAAATAAGTTGAAACATATAATTTAATTATCAGATTAAAAGATATGGTAGGGTAAATAGTTAATTAAAAAGAAAAATTATGATTGTTTTTTGTTTTAATTTTATATATATGATAATTTATTAATAGAGGGTAGATATTATAAAATAACATAACAAAAGAGATAATATATAACTATTTATTTTCAATAAATTGATTTTATTTATACATTGCAATATAATTAATTTTCCATTTGATATAAGTTATATATTAGAAAATTATTATCTTTTTGAGATAAAATATTTTATGTTGATACCAACAAAACATACAATTTTTTATCAATTAATTCAGTTTAAGAATATTTTTTACATCTATATAGATATTAAGACTTCATAGATATTTTTGGAATAATTTTATCAAAGAATCCATGAGTTTTTATTTTATAAATTATTCTTTAAATTTAAGTATTGTTTTATTAAATGTATTAAATAAATGTACTTTATTTATTTAGAGTAAAGGTATTTATATTGTTAGTTTGACATTTTTAATTGCAAATAAGTTTTTAAAAATATTAGGTTTTTCAACATATTAGGTAATTACAAGTTATAAAATTTTACCAAAACTAATGTTAATATAATGTTTCATTCCACATAAAATGTAATAAAATTGAATCATTATTTTAATTATGTTATGTACTAAATTTTTATTAATCATCCAAATTAAAAAAGATATTTATAATAGATAAAAAAATTATATATTAATATTAAATGAAATAACTCAAGAAAAAAATATTAATCATCATTAAGAGGTAAAAAAATTATTATGTATAGATTTTTTGTGAATTAAAATATATTATATATCTTGAGAATATTAATAAAAATACATTACATATAATGGAAATGGAATTTCCATACTAATATAACATTATGTAACCCTTAAATATTTTTTCCATCATGATAATTTACAATAATCTAAATAACCATTGTATCCACATGAAGGATCATATATACAACTGGATCATCAGCCTTTCTGATTTGTTTCTTTGATCTTTACTCACAATATGACTCTCGAACTCCTGACGTGGTTTGATTTTTTAAACTCTATAATATTTTAAGACCATATTTATTGTAGATTCAACTTCCACATATATGTACTAAATATTTACCGTAGTTTTTGATGAATTTTACATATCTATATAACACATTTACATATCACACAATTATTTTGGACTTTTCCATATTCTAATAATCCATTTTCATGGTCGAAACCATATCATTCATTGTGAGGTTAATTTATCCATAATATTCTCTGATATGATATATAACACAATTTTTTGTATAGATGTGTTATAAATTTTATTTTATATTTGAAAATAAATGAATTTTTCAAATCATTTTTCCATATAGTTACTTTTTCCAATGATCCCAATAAAAACTCTGGCATTTTTTATGGTTATTATAATTTATCTTTTTGGATTGGGTTACCTTTATATATTCCAGTGATTTTAGAATTGATTCTTATATATATTTGGGGTTGTAAAATTTATAATCGAAATGATATTTATATATGAATTCAAGTCTAATTGATATTGATAATTTTACTATTGAAAATGTTGTTTGTTAGAAATTTCATAATGTTTTTTTATCTATAATAATAATAGTATATTTTTTATAATTCTCATTATGATTATATATTCTAGTTTGAATTAATACATGTTAGTAATTCTATAATATTCTAAACACTTAATTACTTATTATATTTTCCTATAATTTATTTTATGCATCATAGTGAGAGTATCAAGACTTTTTTAGAATTTACAATAAGTGTGATATTTCTATTTTTCATATACCATAATTCTTTTAAGGCTTATATTTCTTCAAGATAACATAGAAATCCATAATAATTCTTATTTCTCTAAATCTTTTCTAAATTTAACAAACTAATTTATTAATGGTTTTAGATTTGAAATATCCACAACCTCTTTTATTTCAAATACCTAAGACATCATCTTATTAATAACTAAATATCTACAACAAAATTTTTGAATATACATATATATTTAATCAATGATTATAAATGTAAATTCAAATATTATATTTTTGAAAACATTTTTCTCACCTTCAATATGAACAGCTTATTCAAATGTGATTATATAACATATCTTTAACCATATATATTCAATTCCATGTAAATTTTTTTTATGTATTATTAAATATTACAAAAATCCTATGATATTAGGAAATATGTAACAAAGTGTATTTAATTAGATTATAAGAGGGTGTATAGATAAGATCATAATTTTAAAATGAAATTAGGATATACTTTCATTATTTTTTAGATGAGTATTACTATTAAAAAAATTATATCAGAACTCATATTAAATTATTTTTTAATTCATATGTCATAATAGAAAAGAATGTCAGGAACCCTTTTCATATATTTTATTTATAATTGTATTTAAAATTATAAAATTTTATGAGGTATTATTAGGAAAAAAGAATCAAATTTAATCTAAATAAGTATAATGATAATTTTTTTATGTTTCAAAATTAGAGATTGGTTTTAGGTTACATTAATAAAGGAGTTATTCTAGATAAGGATAGAGTATTTAAATGAAATATATAATTATAACAATAAATAAGTTTATTTTCAAGATAAAGCTAAAATAATTTGACAATATTAGATAATGGACATAATAAAATTATTGTAGGAAACATTAAGTTTTTTTAATGTGATGTTGTACTTATTTATTGATTTACAGGCAAGTATTTCTCTAGAAAGGGGAACATTATTAATCCTGTTCAAATCATCTCTAGTTTGGTTGTATGTGTTTGTTTTCCTCTTATTTCTTCTCGTTGAACTATTTGAGCCATTCATTAGTTTTTAGTGTGGAAAAAGGAGTCATTGTGGTTTTTAAACCCACATGATAAAAAATAATTCTTTTTTTTTCTACACAACTCCAGGTATGATGATTGTTTCAAAGAAAAAGTAGACTACTATGTCTTAAATAATATCTTTTAAAGTGTTTTTTAAACACTAATTTATTTACCTTCAATGAATTATATTTTAGAAAATCTCAAATAATTCTTATTATATTTTTAAAATTATCAATATTATAAAGGAAGGTATAAAATATTATGCGTTCGGGTTGAAATTAATGTTTTACATGATTTATGAATAAAAATGTAAGCGTAGTTTATATTTATGTATTGGTATTTTCCATTTAAATTATTGTTTAAATATGGGAAATATATTTATATGGTCGTATAATAAATTAGGTAATGATATATTTTCATTAAAAATGATTTAGGAATTAGTTAGTAAATTTATTTTATTTAGGTTTGTTCAAATTAATGGGTTCTGTAATTCCATTGGTAAGGGTGATTTTTAAGGGTGGTGAATATGATTTCCAAAAAATCTGTTATGGTTATGATGATTTTAATGAGGTTTAATGTGAAACTATGAATTTAACATATAAAATGTTGATTTCATGATCCTAATGGTTATAGATATTGTAATATAAAAACATTTTTAAAAATTATCATGTTTTCCATGAATCTTTTATGAATTTATATTTAATTTATATAAGAAATTTAAAATTTAATATTTGAAAAAATATGTATATTTTATATTGGAATTCATGTTTTATATGAAAACTTTATAAAATACTTTAAAAATACACTTTTATGGGTATTTAAATATTTCAATTCCTAAAAAAGGTTTAAATTATTTTTATACTACTTATGTGCTTTGCATGCTCGTATCATGTTTTCAAATGATATTAAATGGATGAAATATTATCATGAGTTATTTTTAGAACCAATTTCAAAGTTATGATATTTTATCCTTGAGTAAAGAAAGTGAATTATTTTATGAAAAATTTATGGAAAAATTTAAATAGAGTGAATGTGTGTTTTTTTATTATATTGTGGTTTAATCCTCAATAACCCTTAATCTAAGAATCTAAATGATGTAGATTATGAATTGTTTTTTTATATTTAATTATTAGTTGGTTTTGTTTGGGCTTTTATAGTTAGCATAATAGTAGAGTTTAGATAACATTAATGGTTAAGATATTATCACATGAGAATAATTTAATAGTATTACAAACAAATATGGGTTAATATTTTTTAGGTTGATCATAACTTCCATGGCATGTATTCCCTTTTGACATCTTTTGTGATTTCATCATAGGGTATTTATTTATATTTTGGGAGACATTTCTTAAATTTTATGAATAGTACATTATTTACATATATATAACCTAATTAGGTGGTATTTGATATTAGTTTGACGTAAATGTTGTATTTTGGAAATAGGTTTTCATTTTTAATGAAACATATATTGGAATATATATATAATTTTATTGTTTAAACGTAATTTTGTTATGAGTTGGTTAAGTATATGTTAGAATAAGTTATCTATATTTTTGAAATTATAATATGATTAATTTTTATATATATAATATTATTTGTTGTTATGTGATTGTATGTCTATTTAATTAATATTATTTTTTAATAAATGTTCTATTATTTTTTTAAAGAATATATCTTTTTATTATTGTTTTAAAACACATTGGATTCAGTTATTTTGGGAAACATATTATCATATATTTTGGTTTATAGAATAACTAGGTTTATTATTAGTGATATTTTAGGCTAATTAATTATTTGGATTAATAGTTATGGTTATTTTTAGATTGAACTTGTGACCTAGGATTTCTGGATATTTTGTTTGTGAATTTACTAACTATAATTATAATAAAAGTTCTAGATTTTGTTGGGATTATACTATAAGGAATTAAAAATATGACCAAGGTTGAAAATTTAGCATAATTGTTTATATTGATGGTTTTAATGTTAAATTAAAAATTTTAAATTGGGAAATTTTTCATTATTTTTTAGGTGTTATACATTTTAGTTTTTAATTAATGGGGAGATAAAAGTAAATATAATTTATAAAATTTTATATAGTCTAATTCATAATTATGATTATTAAAATTTAGAAGTAATTTATTTGGATGTTGATTAACTCAAATAATAATATTGAATGAGGATATCAAATTATAGTAATAAATATGTAGGGGGATATATTAAATACCTTTCAATCACTTCTTGATGAATTTCTTCAAATTATTTTCATGATGTCACGATCAATTGATTTCAAATCCTTTTTTATGAATATAGTCACTTGAATGACGTTACATAAAAATAAAACACCTTTTATATATATCAAAATTTTCTTAGAAAATGGATCATTAATGATAATTTTTTTACATCTCAACCCTCTAATCACTCGAGATCTAGAAAATATCGTCATGTTATTCACAAATATTTTAAAATGTAAGGGTAATAAAAAGAACATAATGATTTCAAAATAAACATAGATTAAGGGATCATTGAGAATTATTTATGTATTGTATTTATATTATTATAATATTAAGAAAAAATTTAATATTTCAATGTAGCTATAGTTTAAAAATATTAAATTCGATTGTAAACGTTTATTTATTTAAAATCATGTTCGCTCAAATATTTTAAAATTGTATATCGAGCATCATAATTTCTAATAATTATACAAATATTTAGACAAATATAGATATATCTATGAAATATGTACATGGTAAAAATTAAAAGATTTTAAAAAAAACATTAAATCTTTCTTTCAAATCATAGACACTCCATATTTAGGAACAACACAACCATAGAAATATTAAAATCTCGTGAATTTAATAATATTTTCATAATGGTCGTATATATTACAGCTATTATTTGGTGAAATTTCAAAAAAATATAATTATTTATTATTAAATTAATGAATTAGTAAACACAAAATCATGTTAAATAGTTTCATAATCAGTTATATTATTGCATTGTAGAAAGTAGTTCTTTTTTTCCTTCATTAATTAAGGATGTTAAAATCACGAGGATGCAACTTCTTTAAGGAATGATAATGTATCAAAATATTTTGTATATGAATTATCATTTGATAAAATTATATTTATTAATTATAAATTATCCAAAATATAATACAAATTTGTGATAGAAAATAGAATGTGACTTATTAAAAAAATTACCTACAAATTCAAAATATCTTCTATACAAACATGAAAAGTACAATGACATTAAATTAATAAGTAAGAAAATGAACTGTAATGTTTTAAAAAAATATCCCAGATCACCCATGAGTATTTACATACCAAATATTATTATATAATGAAGGTACGTATGTGAAAATATTGTAAGCATTTTGAGGAAGAAATGAGAATGTAGAGGTTGTGGTTATCTAATTGGAAAGAATATGATCATTGTGGGAAATTTTTATATAGACGACAATTTAACCATTGAGATTAGCCATTAAATAATCCCTTATATAATGATATATGACCTGTTTATAAATAAATAAAAATTAATGATTTTTATTCAAATAAATAAATTCTTTTAAAAATTATTAAGGTGAATGATAATGATGAAGACTAAGGTAATTACCACATATGATGTTAATAAATTATAATGGAAGAGAACCACAATTTGAAAAAAAAACAATATTTACTAGCTAATAACCCTTATTTGATGGAAAATTCAGCCATTATATTGTCCTCCCTCCATGTGAAAATAATCTCTGCATCTATAGAAAGTATTCTATAAGTTATTCTGATAGTGTATATAATAATCTATAGATTATTGGTGGAACAAGAGAGTGATTGGACCACTATGGAAGAGTGAGACTCAACATCAAAAAATAAAATGTTTTCTGAAATACATTGGTTGATCACTGTATGCCATACCATTATTTCAACATGAATATTATTTCCCTTTGTTAATTGAGTTGTTAATGATAGAATGGTATAAATCGTAGAATCCTAGATAATACCACTATTGTTTATGAGTCCAAGAACACATGATCCACCAATTAAAAAAACAATGTTTTTGTACCTTCTAGTGAACATAAGAACTCATATCCCTTAATATGAAACCCTTCTAGAGGATACCATTTTTTCAAGATCTATACTGTTAGAATAATATGTAAGATTGAATCGTTAAATATTTAGATAAGATATTTATAAGGAATATTAATTTAAAATTTATATAATATAAATTTATCATTAATACCTGGTCATAAATGATATCCTATTCTTCCCATATAACCAAGAAGTCGGCAATGAAAATAATATACCTCCACTAGATATTAAAACTAGTTCCAACTTAAGGAACGAATAAGTATTAATGAAAATCATGCTCCACATTGTGCCTATCATTGATCCCCAATATCCATATAAGGGATAACTAAATATGTATAAATAAATCATTATCATTTGAAAAATCATATATTAATTCAATTATAAAATTTTCAAGAACTAACTACATTTCATTTATGATTTTGATACCTGAGAATAAAAAAGAATTTCCACTCATTTCACCGTATATAATAAGATTTTATCCCAACCTTTGATCTATCATGAGTTATCAGGAGTTGGATGGGAGTGTCATTGAAGTCTTTTCCACATATGGGATCTTATAGATCATTCAAAGCACCTTGATTATTTCAGACCATATTTCCTCCTTAAAAAGTTAAATAAAGTTATTTTCCCATGATTTCCCCATAACCCAACATCACATGAATACATCACATGATCTCATTTGTTAAATTTGGTCAAACACAACTTATTCAATTTTTTTGGTGTGTCTGGACTATCATTCCCAAATCCTAAAATCATCTTGCTGAGAATCCCAAAAGAATATATTAAACACTATTTCAATTTTTTTAATTAAATTTTAGGGTTTCCTACACAAAGAGAGTGTGTGCATATGGATAGAGGGTAGCACATTATTCACTAGAGTGATTATTTCTCAAAATAATATAAATTTAATCTTGTAATTGATAACACTTCTTTTTAATCTATTGAAAATATTTTCATATAGATGAAGGTGGATTCTTCTATATAAGTGGGTTCCCAAAAACACTATATAAAAAATATCCATGTATATTCTATTTATCATTGGGATATTCCTAAAACATTATGTACTAAATTTTTTAGAGATATATACATTGATCTTATTAAATTTAATTTTTTCCCACTTTTTCTCTATATTCATCCATGATTAACATAATGTTCTAAATAGAATTTATTAGACCATTAGAAAAGAAAGATAATGTCATTAGTGAAAATTATATGAGAGATGGAAGAAAAAACATTAATCTTTAATTTTTATAACTAAACCATCAATAATCCATTTGTTCATTACATTTTCATAAAACATATTTAGTAATGATAAATAGGACCAGGGAAAGAAGACCCACTTGGGGAGGATTTTTGACTGATTTGATGAAATCAAATAATTTCGCACGATGGTTATATTATAACAGGATTTTGAGAAATAATAATAGATAAAATCATATATTTATTTCAGGAATAAACACATTAAATATATATTGAGAATTATACTCAATTCTATTTTATGTTTGGTGTAACACCCCCGAGATTTTATGAAAAATATTCTTTTTAATTTCATTAATGTCTTGTGTTGTACGCTACAACAAAAGGATCTTGCACAACATGCATCCTTGACTTGACTTGCATTACACGCAATCACGACCTTCCTCGATAGCGTGTGTAGTACGCAATAACGAGTTTCACTAAACAACAATATGCTACTAAAATATTATTAAAACTAGCCAATATGAATAGTAATAACCACTTTTTGAAATTTTGTAAATTTTATTTTTCAAAATTTAATTCAATTTTGGATTTGGAATATCAAAATTAGCCTAGGGTGAAATTTTGGTATTTTTTTGAAAACTTTCAATTTTTGATGAATAGTGAAACCACTAAGTGGTAGTTAAAAAACTGAATTTTTCATAAAACATAATTTTACCACTTCTGTGAGTGGAATTTCGAAAATTCGAGAGACATGGTTAATAACAAGGACTAACATGTGGTTCAATGAGATGAAAATACTTTTTGGTGAATAGTAACTTTTTAATTTTTTGACCACGGTAAAAAGTAAATAGTGTAATTAAGGGTAGAAATGATATTATTATTACCCTAACACATGTCCTAATACTATTTGACAAGTGTAATTCGACCAAAAACAAACATAGGAATAAAATATGACCATTTAGGCCCACTTGTATTAGATTAGGACATTTATTATTAATTTATTTAAAGAAGGGTTAAAAGAGGTAAAATCAATGTTTATTTACTAAAACAATTTTAATATGGGGTTATACATAAGATAAATTCGACTGAAAATATTCATTAGAAAGATAAAAATATTTACTACATAATAGTATTTTATTTGTAATTTTTAGATATTATATAATGTAATTTATTTATGACACAACGATGATGCAGTAATTATCTTATTAATGAAATATTGACATAATTGATGTTATAAATACCCAAATAAATATAATTTGAGACTTTTTATGAATTAAACTAATTTTCTAGGTTAATATTACATGTTATTAGTGATTTAATTAACTTTTTTCGAACATATCATTCTGTTATGATTTTCACAAAAATCAATTACTAAATAGTGTCAAAATTGACATAAAATAGTTTTTAAAACAAATATTATATTATTAATTGTTAATTTATTCCTAAAAAACTAAGGTTCGGCCAAATGACTTAGATAAGGTTATATATATTAAAAATAAACAATTTGGGGTTCGTTTGGCTTCTTATAGTAAGTTTATTAACCTTATAGTGTAAGAACACAAGAAGACACGGTAAAAGTACAATTATTTAACTTAATGTTAAATCTAAATGATAAGGTTAAAATAGGAACCTAAACTTGTCTAAAATATATTGGATGCGAGGATTTCGATGCATCCCCACATTAGCTTCTAAATATATCAATTTGGAGCTATTTAAAACCGAACATGACTTTATAATAAAATAATATTTTTAGTTATTCCAAAGGTACCCCTCTCCTCCCTTATAAAAGGGCACCTCCTCCCTCTCTTCCTCACACAACTTTGAGCTTTAAAGCTCGGCCAAACCCTGCCCAATTCTCCTATCCACATCCCTATCAACATCCTAGAGGTTCTGGTCTTCCTAAAAGAGCAATTTTAGTGCCCTAAAAGAAGGTATCAAATAAGCACTTCAAAGAAGAGGCAATGAGCTTCGGACACGTACAAAGCTAATCCGACCTAAGGTAAGGGAAATATCACAATCTCATTTTTATCCGAGATTGTTTATACTTTGAAATTTACTGGGGTTTATTTTATCATCCACATCCATGTTTCTTCAATATGTAATATTATTTCCATCCACCTACAATTTTTTAAATCCAATTTTATCCTTCGGTGAGTTTTTAGTAAAAGATATTAAAGGAATCTTTTGTCATTTTTCATACGAGTTACTTTTGACTTTTCCGACAAAAGTACGAGAAGAATGTTTTTTTAACTTATACTACATGAATGGATTTTTAAAACATTATTTCAAAGAAGCTTCCTTTACAAGTTTTCATGTTTATTTTTAATCAACTCCTTTTAGTTTAAAGTTTTATGACATGTTAAGAAAGGAAAAATGTTTTTGAAGAAGAAAGGATATTTTCCTCAAGAATGGAGTTCAAGTGTTTTATCAAAATTATTTTCCATCTAAGATAATATAGGGTTCTGTTTTTATCCCTATTATTACATTTATTTGATTATGTTTTGAGGGAATTATTTTTATGAAGTCATTTACCTTATATGATTTGTTTTATGATGACATGAGGTTTCAAGAATCCCATTTTTGTTACATGTGTTATGCGATGATGTATGATTTATGATTATGTGGCACACATAAGAAAGGATTCATTATAAGATGGGTGGGACCTATATCTCCCTCCAATGCATTGGGTAAAGATTTTATATCTCATGAGATAGGCATGGCTGGAGCGGTAGGTTATACCGGTTCAGTGAAATAGGACTGAAATGAGGGTGACTCGGTTCAGAAAGGGAATTTGTCCACTAAGATAGTCTTGGCAATGATTCTTGACTAACAAGAAATGATTCTCTATGATTATGTGTGAATGCCACAAAGGTTCATGTTTTAAGTTATGATTATTGTGATTACATTTCACTGCCATGATTTACCCCATGTTATGAAATTATGATCTCTTTTGCAGGTTAAAATTTCCAAAAGTTATGTGCTTATGTGTATGATGTGATTGATATTTCTTTTGTTTACCCTTACAGAGCATTTGAGCTCACCCTTTTATGTTTTCTTTTCCCCAGGATATAAAGAATGGTTTTAGGTAAAAAAAGGAAGATCTTTAGGGGAGATTTTGAAGATCTTTCACCACGATTAGAAGATTATATTCCGAGTTTCCAAAGACACTAAACTATTATGGTCCCTGTGTGTGTGTTTTTGTTATGTACTAAGTATTCCGCAAATGTAATGTAATGTCAATGTACGTCAAGCTTTGGGTCTCTACAGTTGGTATCAGAGGAAAGGTTTAGTCAACCTATGGAACCTAGGATGCGAAAACGTTAGTGAGATCCCAAGAGATATTTCTAAGGTATGTCTAGGGATGTCCCTAAGGTTAAGTATATGTATAGGTTATAGTACTACAATTATTCTAACGATCATAGAATTAAACCTAAGATGTTAGATATTGAAGGTACTCCCCCTTTATTATGTTGTTTTCCCAAGCATGATTTTTTCCTCTCACACTATTCATTTTGGGTTTTAGACGATGGCTAGAACCCGAAGGAACCGTGTTGATCAATGCAATGGACAATGCAATGATTGCCCTATTGAACAAACAAATGTTATGGGAGATGGAGTGAAAAATCATATTTTAATACTTACACAAGCTATGAATCATTCTGGGCTTCCAAATGAGCAGAGAAGGGAACAATGTTCTATTGAGTCCTTCATGAGGCAACGTCCACCTTCTTTCAGTGGGTCTTCTGATCCACTTGTTGCTGAACAATGTGTCAGTACTACTGAAAAGTTATTTGTAGTTCTTCAATATTCTGAACATGATAAAGTTATATTAGCAGTATATCGTTTGGAAGGTGAAGCTGATCAATGGTGGAATCTTATCAAGAATACGAGGCCAAGAGATGAAATTGAGTCCATGGAATGGGATGAGTTCAAGAACTTGTTTTTCTGTAAGTACGTACCTCTTATTCTTCGAACAAAGATAGAAAAGGAGTTTCTTGAGCTGAAGCAGAAGGATGATGAATCTGTTGGTATATACGAAGAGAATTTTACAAGACTTGAAAGGTATGCATCTAGCATTATCATCCAACCTAAAAGTAAAGTGGATCGATTTTTCAGTGGCTTAAAACCAAGTCTTTGATGGTCATTAGCAATAAGAGACTTCAGTAGCTACGAAGAAATTGTGCGTTGTGCTATCAAGGTAGAAATGGAAGTTGGTGTTACTTATCCATCTCATAATTTTGACAAGAAACGAAAGATGGAGTTCAAGGAGAAATTTCAAAATAATGGTGAAAAGAAGATGAATGTTTCCTTATGCACAATGTGTGGAAAGAAGCATGGTGGAGATTTTCTTAAAGGGACTAGAAAATGTTTTAAGTGTGGAAAAGAAGGTCATCGAGCAGCTGAGTGTCGAAGTAATGGAAAAAGGGTTTCTAATGATGTGAATAAAGAAAACACTGCAGTGAACGCACCACCAACACTTCAATGCTTCATGTGCAATGAAATGGGGAATTATGCTAATAAATTCCCTAATCCAAGGGTTAATGATGATCAACATGAGCAACCACTTAAGGAAAAGGACAAAGGGAAGTCGCATGCGATCACTATTGGCGATGTTCAATATGACAACGATGTGGTGGAATGATTAAGTGTTTATGTAATGGGATTCCAAAATAATGTAGTATCATAAATTATTGGAATATTTATGTGTTGGTCTAATGTGGTATTTAAACTGATTGAGATATTTTTGGAAAAAAGATTATATGCACATAATGAAGGGAAAACGAGAAAACGAAATGTTTAACAGTATTCATGAGCTCATGATTGATATAAGGACTAAGTGATATCATGGTTTGAGTATATAGAATTTTGAGGATTTTGGTATGTAGAATGTGTTAACTTTTAACTACATTCATGTTTTTACTAAGGCTCAATGGGTATTCAAGAGAATACATGATTAATGACTTTGAATGATTGGAATGTGACCAACAAAACATATCTTATGATATATGGGGATCAACAATGGTATTAAATCCCTGGTAATTGTTTTCACTATATTATGAGAGTGGAATGAAGTATTATGGATAAGCCTAAAGATTGTAATGGATTATGTTGGACATAAGATAGTATTGTTTAAGGATAAAAGTTTTTTTTGATATTAGTGATGTGATGTTATAGTAATATAGTTTTAGAAAAAGGAGAACCTGCAGGACGGGCGAGAGCCCATCACGTCGGACAAGGCTGTGGAAATCGAACCCACAACCGAAGTGCGACTGGCCTTTATCGCCTACTACTGGCCTACAGAAAGTCAATGATTAGTAGAAACTAGTTTTATTATATAAAGCAGTATGATATATGAAGTATAAGTCCATTTTAGGAACCATATATTATTAATCTCACTATAGAATGACTTATGTATATTTAATAACTTTTGCTAACCTTTTGTTTGAGATAGATGGAATGACATGTCATTCTATCACATGATCTTCTAACACTTCATGAATAACAAATTCGACATCATTTATTTAAGAGATGAAGTGGAAATTGTTTAAGGCACGAACAACAGTGAGATTGTACCAAAATAAAGTAAGTATTTTTTCTAATTCAAATTCTTCAACTTTAGGGAAACGATCTTGAAAACCAAAAATGTTTTCCTAGTGCTCTTATATCTGATTAATCAGATGGTACCTTAGATCGTCACAAATTTATGGATTTGTGATTGTTGGATTTTCCATAGCCATGTTCTCTACCACTCTCAATCAGAACATGATGGTTAGATTTTTCTTCCATATCCATATTTTCACCTATGTGGAAAACCCGTGATTAATTAATTTGGGTAACCGTTACGTTTCATACTTTAGTTTTTAAAGATTGGTTTTGGTATTCCTTTTTACTAAGTGGGTTTCTATTAAAGAAACTTTCGAATAGCAAACCATTTATAACCCTGAAGAATTTCGAGGGCGAAATTCGTTTTAAGGGGGGTAGAATGTAACACCCCCGAGATTTTATGAAAAATATTCTTTTTAATTTCATTAATGTCTTGTGTTGTATGCTACAACAAAAGGAGCTTGCACAACACGTATCCTTGACTTGCCTTGCATTACACGCAGTCGCGACCTTCCTCGATAGCGTGTGTAGTACGCAATAACGAGTTTCACTAAACAACAATATGCTATTACAATATAATTAAAACTAGCCGTTATGAATAGTAATAACCAGTTTTTGAAATTTTGTAAATTTTATTTTTCAAAATGGAATTCATTTTTGGATTCGGAATATCGAAATTAGCCTAGGGTGAAATTTTGGTATTTTTTTGAAAACGTTCAATTTTTGATGAATAGTGAAACCACTAAGTGGTAGTTAAAAAACTGAATTTCTCATCAAACATAATTTTACCACTTCTGTGAGTGGAATTTAGAAAATCCGAGAGACATGGTTAATATCAAGGACTAACATGTGGTTCAATGAGATGAAAATAATTTTTGGTGAATAGTAACTTTTTACTTTTTTTAACCACGGTAAAAAGTAAATAGGGTAATTAAGGGTAGAAATAATATTATTATTACACTAACACAAGTCCTAATACTATTGGACAAGTGTAATTCGACCAAAAACAAACATAGGAATAAAATATGACCATTTAGGCCCACTTGTATTAGATTAGGACATTTATTATTAATTTATTTAATGAAGGGTTAAAAGTGGTAAAATCAATGTTTATTTACTAAAACAATTTTAATATGGGGTTATACATAATATTAATTCGACTATAAATATTCAATAGAAATCTAAAAAGATTTAATACTTAATGGTATTTTATTTGTAATTTTTAGACATTAAATAATTTAATTTATTTATGACACAATGATGATGCAGTAATTATCTTATTAATGAAATATTGACATAATTGATGTTATAAATACCCAAATAAATATAATTTGAGACTTTTTATGAATTCCACTAATTTTCTAGGATAATATGACATGTTAGTAGTGATTTAATTAACTTTTTTCGAACTTATCATTCTGTTATGATTTTCACAAAAATCAATTACTAAATAGTGTCAAAATTGACATAAAATAGTTTTTAAAACAAATATTATATTATTAATTGTTATTTTATTCCTAAAAATCTAAGGTTCGGCCAAATGACATAGATAAGGTTATATATATTAAAAATAAACAATTTGGGGTTCTTTTGGCTTCTTATAGTAAGTTTATTAACCTTATAGTGTAAGAACACAAGAAGACACGGTAAAAGTAGAATTATTTAACTTAATGTTAAATCTAAATGATAAGGTTAAAATAGGAACCTAAACTTGTCTAAATTCTATTGGATGAGAGGATTTCGACCCATCCCCACATTAGCTTCTAAATATATCAATTTGGAGCTATTTAAAACCGAACATGACTTTATAATAAAATAATATTTTTAGTTATTCCAAAGGTACCCCTCTCCTCCCTTATAAAAGGGCACCTCCTCCCTCTCTTCCTCACACAACTTTGAGCTTTCAAGCTCAGCCAAACCCTGCCCATTTCTCCTATCCACATCCCTATCAACATCCTAGAGGTTCTGGTATTCCTCAAAGACCAATTTTAGTGCCCTAAAAGAAGGTCTCAAAGAAGCACTTCAAAGAAGAGGTAATGAGCTTCGGACACGTACAAAGCTAATCGGACCTAAGGTAAGGGAAATATCACAATCTCATTTTTATCCGAGATTGTTTATACTTTGAAATTTACTGGGGTGTATTTTATCATCCACATCCATGTTTCTTCAATATGTAATATTATTTCCATCCACCTACAATTTTTTAAATCCAATTTTATCCTTCGGTGAGTTTTTAGTAAAAGATATTAAAGTAATCTTTTGTCATTTTTCATACGAGTTACTTTTGACTTTTCCGACAAAAGTACGAGAAGAATGTTTTTTTAACTTATACTACATGAATGGATTTTTAAAACATTATTTCAAAGAAGCTTCCTTTACAAGTTTTCATGTTTATTTTTAATCAACTCCTTTTAGTTTAAAGTTTTATGACAAGTTAAGAAAGGAAAAATGTTTTTGAAGAAGAAAGGATATTTTCCTCAAGAATGGAGTTCAAGTGTTTTATCAAAAAAAATTTCCATCCAAGATAATATAGGGTTCTGTTTTTATCCCTATTATTACATTTATTTGATTATGTTTTGAGGGAATTATTTTTATGAAGTCATTTACCTTATATGATTTGTTTTATGATGTCATGATGTTTCATGAATCCCATTTTTGTTACATGTGTTATGCGATGATGTATGATTTATGATTATGTGGAACACATAAGAAAGGATTCATTATATTATGGGTGGGACCTATATCTCCCTCCAATGCATTGGGTAAAGATTTTATATCTCATGAGATAGACATGGCTGGAACGGTAGGTTATACCGGTTCAGTGAAACAGGACTGAAACGAGGGTGACTCGTTTCAGAAAGGGACTTTTTCCAATAAGATAGTCTTGTCAATGAGTATTGACTAACAAGAAATGATTCTCTATGATTATGTGTGAATTCCACAAAGTTTCATGTTTTAAGTTATGATTATTGTGATTACATTTCACTGCCATGATTTACCCCATGTTATGAAATTTTGATCTCTTTTGCAGGTTAAAATTTCCAAAAGTTATGTGCTTATGTATATGATGTGATTGATATTTCTTTTGTTTACCCTTACTGAGCATTTGAGATCACCCTATTATGTTTTCTTTTCCCCTGGATATAAAGAATGGTTTTAGGTAAAAAAGGAAGATCTTTAGGGGAGATTTTGAGGATCTTTCACCACGATTAGAAGATTATATTCCGAGTTTCCAAAGACACTAAACTATTATGGTCCCTGTGTGTGTGTTTTTGTTATGTACTAAGTATTCCGCAAATGTAATGTAATGTCAATGTACGTCAAGCTTCGGGTCTCTACATTTTGTCTTTTATATATATGTTTTTTCATGATTTTTTATCTAAATATGATCATTCTAATGTAGGAAATTATATAGTAAACCAGACTAAAATATTCTAGAATATTTATCCCCTTTTTAGCCTTGTTTATTCTCAAATATTAGAATAGGTATGCAAAAAATTATTATTTAATAAAGGATATTTTCAAGTATATTTTACCAGAATTTAAAAATTCTTATGGGATGGAATTTTCTTAGTCCATTGGGTTCTATATCCCGGGGAATGAGAGAATGGATTGTGTTTTTGGTGACCATCAGTGGAGTTCCACCCCTTTAAATAGTATTAAACTAATTGAATATCCTCTCTATTGATGATCACCTAACTAGTATTATTAAATGACCCTGGGACACCATTAGGACATTGGGCACTATTTGTGTAAAGACCTTTAAATTTTTCATTGATTAATCCTTACTTTGCAATGATTGAATTATTTTACATATCCTATGAAATGATTAATGTTAGTAAAATCATTAAAGATATAGTAACTGTCGTCCTATTAATAGGTCCTTTCCAACAATACCTAACATTTTCTTATGGTATTTTTTTTAGAATAAAGACACCATACTAGGGATAATGATGTTAGTATCACTAATGTAAGATCTATCTTTTTATTTCACATTGAGTCTCATAGAAAAACATACTTTCTCTAATTCATAATTGAAAATAATATATGTTTAGTCTCCATACGTATGAAATTTTGGATATTGATGTCTCCCAATAATTCTATTTAATAAAAATTAATTTCTCTCCCATTTATTTTCACTTAGGTGTTAAGAAATAAAATTCCTAATATCACCTTGGATTTATATCTTCATACCCTAAAAAATTATTTCTTCATGGATGGAATAAATTTATAGTATTTAGATTTAATAATATCCTTTAATTTGATGATATCAGCTTTAAAACATAAGAGTTTGTTTAGATATCCACATAGGAAGGACCATGTATTGGATAATTCAATGGTATCCCAACTAAATCTATAAGGACATGAAAATACATCCATTGACTATATTTTAAGAAAATACATGTATATTCTTTAAACCTATTCCATTATATGAGAATAGAGATTAGATCGATGTGAATATTTCTAGATTAATCGCATAGTATCTTGAAAAAATTGAGATATCTTGAATGTTTCCCAAGTATCTATCAATCCTTTGAAATTTTTTGATACTTTAAAATTTATTATTACAGCATGTATTGTTTTCACCTATGATCCCCAAGTTTAATAGGTTATTTTGGGAATATAAATATTGAAAATATTTAAGGGAATTATTTTGTATAAGGATCCCTGTCACCCTTCTAAAATTTATCATGGTTGGTATTTAATTCTCCCTCTATAAAACCATAAATGCATTTGGGATTAAAAGCATATAGAGTATCCCAGTATTATCTTTTTTCAACTACCTCATGTTTAGCATTGCTGATCTTCATTAAAAAATATATATATTCCATAATAACACTGAAGGTATTATATTGATTAATTAGTTTATAAAATCTTCATTACTTTGAATTATCTAAAAAATCATGATGTAAGTGTTGGTTGGGTTCCCTAGTTTCATGTTTTAAAAATGCATCTTGGTGGAAATATCCATGATGGAAGAGACCATAATTTTGGTTTATAATGTTTCCACTAGAAATATTCGATATTTATAAATTAATTTGATAATTTATTCACATTTTTTTGGGTAACACATACTCCATGGTATTCGCTATGAAAGAGGTGTTCATTGAGAATGGATGGGACATTTTTTTAGGCCTATGATGTATTGGATCTGAAACAATGTTAAGAAATACCTGTCCATAGACCTCGATAGAGTTACAATATTTTTGAGAGGATCAGGTTTGACCATATTTTTTATACTTTTAGCCATAGTATATAATATAGTGTCTTTATTGAATTATACAAGTACACTAAATTCATTATGAATGGTAATTAACTATCCCATTTGTCATTGTTTCCCCTCACTAACTATAGAAATTAACACCTCAAATAAACCAACTTTTGGAATATGGGGAGTAAAATAGCATCATTTTATTGAGAATTAGATATTTATATGATTGAATATAAATGAACCATTCATGTTTGGGGTTATTAAAAACCACCCCAATTGGCTGATCAATATATGAATGCTCAATTCCAATCATATCAAAAAATATAGAAGACACTAGTGTGTTTTCTCACTCTTTTGATGGCATAAATGATCTATTTTATGTAGAATCCAACAACTCCTTAATTTAGGACTCCTCCATATTGGAACATACATAAAAATAATAGAATTCTGAATTAGGGAAATCGTCATTATGCAACCACCCTTCACTGAATCTAATACATTCAGAATCATGGGAAACACGCCCCCTTGATACAATGTAGTAGCCTCAATAGTGGGAATGTGATTTGAATTCTTCAAGGGGATACATGCGGATGGATGTGATAAGGTACTTATATAATTTTGGGAGATGTTATGAATTCTGTACCACAATAATGAGTTCCCTTAGATTTCACATAACGAGACAAAACATAGAGGCATTGAGTAAAAAAAAATTCCAGAAGGTGTTACCCTTCCCCGTGTAGAGGATGATTATTTTGGTAAAGGATATAATGGGTCCATTTATAAGTATATTAAACAAACCATGGTTTGTTTTATCCATATTTTGGAATCTATTTTTGTGATAATTCAGTAAAAATCATATCTAATGGTTTTATAATTGATGTATTATGGTAGTAAAGTGGGAGACTAGGATGTTAATGAAAAATCATTTCGTGGGGAGAATCATTGCATAAAAGTATATATAATAACCATAATATAAAAAGAGACACGTGATGAAGATATGAGTGAGCCTATATTATTCAACCTATAATAAATTTGACCTCTAAAAATGGATAAATGCAGAATGACCCTTGATTTAAGATAGATATATCCATAAAGCTTAATAAATCCAAAGATATGATGAACATAGAAGTGACAGTTAGGGTAGGGTGATCAGAACTAAATATTTCTATCAAATACCATTTTATGTAATGAGAGTTGTCTATAAGATCTCACATGGCATGATATTGATATAAATAAATATACAACTATTTTTGGATTAGTGTGATAAGTTTCATTGATGATCA
This sequence comes from Viscum album, assembly GCA_963277665.1. NCBI lineage: Eukaryota > Viridiplantae > Streptophyta > Magnoliopsida > Santalales > Viscaceae > Viscum > Viscum album. Next base: position 55,174,697 of record OY728126.1, read on the forward strand.
TAGGTGCATAGAATGATCTCATGAGATAACCTCTTTAATGGATACCGTAGGAGGATCAATTAAACTGAGAATTCCAAAACCCTAGGGGTGAGAAGTTTTGGAAGGAGATATATCCCCCAAAATATTCCTTGAATCCTACATCCATCTTTCAGAATATGGGAACGATGGGATATGTATAGAGGAAGATAATATCATGGCTACAGAAACACAAAAATGGGGATTTGAAGATGAAACCAACTCTTGTCCTCCCACCATCATTATTGGACCACATATAATAGGATAGGAATTTCAATCTCATGGAGGAGAACCAAACTAATTATAAAGAGGATTAGTGTCCATTCCACACTCTTCTAGGGTATGATTTCTCATTTTTTATAAATTGGTTTTATATATAACCTAATGTATTTAACTAATTATTAGTTAATAGTTCTATATTTAAAAGTTATTATACTTATTAAAAACATCATGTATCTTAAAATCAACATGTCGTATAATATGTATTTATTTATTTATTTATATTTTACTTTATAAATAAATATTTTTGATAATTATATATATATATTGGAATAATCACATCATAGTAGTTTTGAGTTTTTTGTAAAATTTATTATTTAAAAATTTGTATAGTTTTTTTATTTAATTAGTAGGAGTCCTTTAGTATATTAAATTTAAATTTATTTTTAAATTTGGTTTCTTAGATAGGGATATTTCATATTGATTAAATTTTAATTTTTCTCAATTAACATGTTTAATAAAAGAATTTTTAATTATATGGTGCTACTTGTGTAGATGGTAATCCATCAGTTTCATTTTGAATGCTAGTTAAAAAACATATACAATGATTCCTTTTTATTATGTATTTAATGATTCTAAATATAACCTTAATTAAAACCATTGATACAAAGTATGATTCCATTTAATTTAGTATATTATAGTAATTTTCTCATATAAAACACTTTATATATCATCAGAAGTGAAAAATATTTTATATACAGATTTTTTAATTTAAAATATATTAAACATAATAAGAATGTTTTCAAAAAACACATTATGTATCTTCTTAATGGTATTTCCTTCATTTTAGGTTATTTAAAATTTTATGAATATTTATCATTTTTTCATATTACAATAACATAAAAATATCTTAATGATTAGTTTGGTTTATATAATAAACACTATGAAAATTATTTCATTATTATTTTTTTGTGATCATCCCTCATTATGAGTCACTTTAACTTACACTATGGTTTTTTTGTAACTTTTGAAACCCTCTATAGAAATTGTTTTTGATAAATTCATCATAAATATGAAATATTTATCCTTTATATGTTTGTGGAATAATTTTTTTCATCCATTTCATAAATTTACGTATCATAGTGTAATTCAATGATTTTTTGTATATTAGAAATCCTCACTCCTGGTTGTCACTATCTGTTTCAAAACATTGTTGATTTATGAATTGTATTATATGATAAGATGCATAACATCATTTCATTGGTAGAAATGTTATAAAATATATTTTATGATTGATAAAGGATTTCCTTTATGTGATGGGATACAACTATTTAATATATAAATATTATAATCCATTAGTGTAATAGTCATCGCATATAATTTAAACCCTTCATGAACCATAAATTTTCTGTTTCTATGGTAACATATATACATAAATAACTAAAAAATAAATACCAAAATTATCTTACACTTTGTTATTAAAAACTATCACCCTTATTAGAAATGTCATACAGAAAACCAGTCATCATATTTGGAAGAAAATGAAACCAAATAATGGGTGAGTTCATTTTTGCAGAAAGGTTAAAAAATATACATTTTCACTAATAATAAATTTTCATAATAAAATGATTTTATAATAATGGGAACATGATTTTATCATTTTATAATCATTTCAAATAATTCATATATCATATTCATGAGTCATTTTAAAAATCATGGTAGTATATAAGACATGAATCAAAAATTTATGAAGAACATGAACCATGATGGTATAACACGGATCTAAACTTATTTCATTAATGAGTAGAATATATTTTTTAATAATAATAATCATATAAACTTATTTTTCTGATTCACATCAAGAGACTCATTGCATGTTGGGTTTGTACTAACCACTTGTATACCAACTTTGGGATTATGATAACCTATTGAGTGCCCTTTCCGGGAAAGGTATAACCTCTCATGTACCCATTGATCTTATAAAAAATTATTCTTCACCCAATAAATTATTGTATAATGGAAATCCTTCCCGTCACATAGTCTTTTGATATATATTGCACAAGATCATGAAAATATTTTCCATTTCATAATAGTTTACCCCTTGAGAATTAAAATAGATTTAACCAATACATCATCGTCATATTCAAAAACAATATATAAATAAAATGAGGTCAAAATAATATAATTATATCCTTAGTGATACATAACTAACATAAAATTATTTTACCAAATATGAAAAATTCCATTAAATAGAGAATATAAAATTTCTTGAGAAAATAACCTTTTCATTTTAGACTAACATATATAAAATTTATAAATATTTAACATATCATGGGAATATATTCATTAAAAATTAATCTAGAAACATATAAATGAATCTTCAAATAAAATATTATTCATGATTGTCGAAAAATAAATTCATGTATTGTATGAGAAAAAAATTCTTTATCAACTCATATAGTAAAAAGTACCAGTTGGGTAAATGAAAAGAAGATTCCTTTTGAATAATTAAATAGAAATTAAAACAAGGAATTAAATGAAATTAATATATCTAGGGTTGAAATTAAATAATATTAAAATATTTTAATTAAAATACATACATGGATGAAATGATTCCCAGTTGAATATAAAATCAAGGTAGTTTTTGTAAAAGAAAAATTCATTAATTTATGTACATAGATAGTGGAAAATAAAATTAATATATGAGAATTAAAGAAAAATAAATTTAAAATAAATTTCATTATAATTTTAGAGATATATTTTATAATCTCATTATAAAAAAGTTTAAGCATAAAAAATTCTGTTAAAAATGTAATTATAAGATAAAACCCTTACCTTAAGTCTATCTTCCTTTGTAGGAAATCTATCCCATTATATAATAATTTAGTATATATGAATAATATATAATAGGAATATAAACATAATTATTATATCATACATTATTTACTTATTAAATACCACTACCCATTTATTAACAATTCCTTATTAAATTCCCTATTTTGAGTGATAATTGTTTAATTTTTCATGTATGTTTTGATCAGATTTTATGTTTCTTAAATCTTGATCTTGGATTTATAAACATAATAAGTCAAAAGATGATATAAAAAACATAAATATTTATTAAATAAATGTCTAGAAGCATCCACAAAATTTATATCTAGAAAAGGAATTACACTATTTATATAGATTGTTGTCTGTATGTATAGATGGATACTTTTTAATTTTATAACAAATATAAATAAATAAACATAAATAATATTTTATTAATACATAAACCTAATTTTAAAATAAATAAAATATATATTTAAAAAATATATCATCATATAATTCAACTTGAGGTGATAAAGTAAATTTAATTATATTGCTCTATGGTGGGGGTTGTGCACACATGCTCACGATTGATACATTCATTTCCCATTTTATGAAAATGTAGAGGAAAATATATTTTTAACATCATAATAACATCTAAAAATATTTATTATAGTATATTAATCATTATAGTTTGTATAAAATATATTTATATGATTAATAATGAGAAATAAATTGAAATCATTTTGGTATGAAAATTATATTTCCTTCTGGAGCCCACCTTTGGTTTACTTCTTAATCCTTGAAAAGTTATTATTATGAGATAGAAAGGGATATATGATTAAAGGAAGTAATATTTTATGTTAGTGGGGAATAATTTTTTGATATATAGTTTGTAATGAATGTTTATAATAGAGGATAATATGTTCCCTTTTATAAGTGTGGGAGATTACACAAAGGGAATCACTTAATACTTTCAGATAATTTAATTTAATTTTCATTTAAAAATTGAGTAAATGATAACGAAATAAATCATAAGATAATATATGGACTATATATCTTCTAATAATAAATATTTTACATCGTATTATAGAATTTTTACCCTTATATCTTAGATTAAACCTTCAGTAATCCTTTTCTTAACATTAATTATTGTTACAAATTTATCTATTTTTACTATTCATTATTCAAAAATATGAAGTTCACATTTAACCAAATCATCAAATAGAGAATAAAAATATTTAATATAATTTATTTAATTATATTTCTATAGTGGTAAAAATTAATTTTAGAATACGTTTGAGAAATGCAATGAAAACTACTGTTAAAAAAATTATTTTAATCAAAATATATATTTTAATTTCATTCCATGTCAAATAAAAAAATAAAGAAAAATCTTAAAAAAATTAAATAAATATAATATATAAATTTAATTGAAATTATTAATCAATAATTATTAATTATATTTATTATTAAAAACACACTTGTTCTATATAACCAAATTTATACAAGACGACTCTTCTTAACAAAAAAATTGTGTTTTTTTGAATAACTAACATTTAGATTACTAAGTTAGGGATTATTCTTAAATATTTTACCATAAATTTAGTTAATATAATTTTTTAATATTTCTCTTTATTTTTTATCATATATTAATTCAAAAAACCTAGTATGGAACATTTCATCAGAAAAAAAGGACTTGTAAAATTTGAAATGATTTTAATTAAGAATTTAATGATTTCATGAGAATTATTCAATAAATTTAAATTTATTAAAGTATATATATATATACATGATAATGTGGTTAATTATATACATACCCTACAATCAACAAATATATTATAAAGTTATACTATATCACAGTTTCATTCAAACTCCGGATAGCATATGAAGCATTATATTGAATACCTCAGGTTTATTTCAAAGTCAATATATAAAAAATCATATAGTGTTAATTTCTACCCCCATTAAATGATGGTTCCCTATAAATACAATCAAAAGGATATGAAGTATTTTCATATATATATTTTTAATCACATCCTCATTTGAATATATAGATTCTTCAAAATTATTATAACCTAGAGAACTATAAAAATGGTAGTAGACTTGTTGTGTAAGTTTTTATCACTACAATCAAGTAATTATACTATTTTCTCATCATCTGAAAGGTCCTTCGCCAATGGTATGAACTCTGAGATTATTAAATATGGAGGATCATGTATTTAGTTCATAAATAGTGATACATGGAACCTATTATGAACATGATATTGATATGTTGGAAGAGAAAAGTGATAAAAACCATCCTTCTATGATCATGACTCTTGTAAGGGTCAATTCATGTAGGAATTGCCTTTTCCTTATGTCTAACTCTCATAACTATTATAAATGGAACAATTAAAATAAATAATATCTCACCGACATTAGTTTCTAAATCTTAGCTACCCTTTTCATCATATTTCATCATTTAAATCTAAACTACATACATGTGTTATTTATTTCTTATAACCTAACATATTAATTCATCATATTGCATAGTTATCAATAGATTTATTTGTAGACCATCATCCCCACACCTTGCAGTTATGAGCATTCATGCATGGGGGTTTTCATAAGGAACCGTCAATATTCTATATTAAAAGATATTAGTAAAAGATAATGTGAAATGATGTAGGATTTGATCCTAGAGATCCTTGAAATTTAGTAAAAAATATCATATCACTTTCTTTTAGGATTGAAGGGTTCTCTAAAATAGTTCATCTATCTAAAGATTATCATCAGTATTAAAACACAACTTTATATTTTGATATTATAGAGGACTTATCAAAATAATCAGGGTAATTCATAGATCTTGATAAAATATTGTATATGGAACCTCATGTCACCAGAATTCATACATAATGTATGAAAAATAATGATGACCATGGTAAATATCTACTATAATATTAATGAAGTATTTTTTCATCGAAATTATATCGACTCTCTAAAAATATAATTATAGAATTTATGATCTTTTGAAATCTATATGATGAAATCCATGGTGATTTTCCTGTTTAAATTCATGTATGGGTAATGGTTGTAACATCCTCTTAGTCTTCTATCTCTTTTCCATAACATTCTGACATACCATGAGCCACGATACATACTATACATTGTCTAATTTCATTTTTTCCAACTACAAATAGTTAATTGTATTTTAATATATCTTTATAATTCAATAACTAATATATCAAAATGAGATATAAGATTCTTCTAATATCTTTTTATTATGGTCTATTTTTTAGGGCACATAATTAGATCGTAAACCTTATCATTACATCAAAATCATGGTTTAACACTAAAATATTTATCTCCTAATTTTTTATGTCTATATATTTCTTATATGCATCATTAATCAATCAATGAATATCTGGTTGAACACTCGTTTATGAAAGATAATATTTCCCCTCTTACATAACAATTTCAAGTTATATCCATTATAAATGTATAAATATAAGGTATTTTTTGATTCTCATCATAGAAAAAGATAACATGATCAATTTGACTCAAGTAATTAGCCTCTTTAATCCCATCACTAGTGTAGCAATCTATTGGGAAGTTATAATCTATAAAAAACTATTACCATCATCATTGCACCATATTCAACTCTTTTTTGGGAGATATATACTTGAAACATTGATTATTAGTATAACTTGAACACTTTTCTCTCTATAGATAACACCTATTAGGTGTAAATGGATTTATTACCCATTTTCTTGAATATAAGGAATTCCTTCAAATTTATTTTATGAATAATATGGGAAAATTTAAATTCAAAAATTAAACATCAGTACACATCCCACTATATAGAACCCATTAGATCTAGTTTCCTTATGTTCTTGATATGATCCCCCCAATGATTTGCTTCACAATCCAAATGATAAACTACTAAAATAACATTTTCATTCTCCAAGAACATAATAATGAAAAATACATTTCCCATGGTGTCGATCCAATTCATAGAAATTAAAAGATCCATTGATCCACAAGAATAATGTAGTCGTTAACTCATAAAGGAATCAACAAAATATTATTCCCTCCATTTTTCCATTGGAAGCACGTTATGGTTTATGCCATGAGAAATTTTCAAAAGTATAATAATGATATTTTTCATTCTATATCCCATAAAATTATATTTCATTGGTGGAAAATCATTTAAATTTCCATCACAGTCAATATTATCAAGGTACCTTTTAGTCCCAACCATTTATAAAAACAAGAAATGTTAGTCTGTGTTATAATAATGATATTTAACAACCATGTAATCATAAAAATCATCTATCTAATGTTTATATCAAGAATTATTTTCAATATCTTATACTTAAGGATAAATATAGTTCATCCATGGTCATCATATATTCAAATAATTCATATGTTTCATAATGAGATTTTGTATTAACCTAAACATATATCCTTATAGTGTATATTCATGTTTATCATCTTAATCTAACTCATCAGGCATTGGTGATGGTCGAGTTTATATCCAATACCCTCCATTAATATTTTTTCCCCATGGTGCATCAATTCCATAGCCGCATCCACATTCTAGTACACATATAAGAATTTATTTTGTTAGATTGTCACAATTCATTATTTACCATAACATAGAATATTCCCTAATAAATAGTATTATCCAAATGGTTCTTAATTTTTTTTTAATAAAGTTAATTTCAAAAAATAACTAAAACATACTCTGATACTAAATGTGCAGACAAAAAAATATAAAACATAAATATTAATTCTTATTAAAAGAACATTCATTACATAATTCTGTGATCCATTCAATAACTCTAAAGCATTTATGTCTTTCGAAATTTAGAAACATATATTACTCGTATATAAATTCTACAAAATCACACATAAAATTCATCACATATAGAATCCTTTTTAGATATATTATACTTAAAACCATTCATCATATCAATTTGAATAATAATCATAAGAAATAGAGGGAATTGATCATAAAAATGATAAAAATTGGATATGTTAATCATATTTTTTTAGAATAATATTGGAATAATCGTTTGAGATCATGAGATTAAGATTTTAAAATCAGAACTAGTAATTCATAGATCATAATCATCAGTCATGGAATAGATCTTAGTCATTTATATCACATTATTTGTAATTTAGTAAATGAATATAACACATAAATTCATTAAATTGGGGTACGATCATGTCATAATTTAATGTCATAATGTGTAGAATAATAATAGTAATTGAAATAATATGTCTACGATAACCATAAGACATTATTTACAGTTATTTCATTGGCCAAAAACCTATAAACCAACTTGGGAATTTGGGTGTCCCCCCATATACCCTTTATGTGATTGGGATAACCTACAATATACCCTTTATGCTCATTAAACATTAATAATTTACCAATTAATTAAATTGATATAATATATCCACCCATTTATTAATAATTTCATATATATACCATATTATTATGAAAATATTTACAATTTAATCATAGCATAACCCTTGGAAATTAAAATTATTGTCAAAAATATTTTATGTGTATTATAAAAAAAATTCTTTATAAACAATAAGGATGGTCTCATTGGATCATAACCCTAGTGAAGAATTTGTAATCACAAATTATATTATAATGCAAGAAAACATTTTTTGAAGGTCACTCGAAGATTTCATAATGGAAACACAATTATCATTGTTATAGCACATTTAGAATTTAAATAACTAATAAAATATAAAGTAAATTTGTTAATTAAATAATCATGGAAATTTTTAATTAATTATTAAAATAAAATATTTTCATGATAGTAGGGAAATCTATTCATGTAATGTACATTAAAAAAGATATTTTTTCCAATAATTATAAAAAGAACCACACACAGAAAAAGATAACATGGTTCATTTTAAAAAAATTATCAAAAATAAAACATGTTTAAAAATTTATTTTTTCAATCTCATTACAATTGTATAAAAAATATTGATAGATATTTAATGAAAATATGGACATAGAATAAATGATTCTCATATGAATAAAAAACAAATTTGGTTTTCTATATTAATAAATCGTTGGGACCATTATGTTATCTGAGAGAGCAAAACGAAATAAATTTTTCTGATTTAATGAAATAATGATTGGATAAGAAACAAATTAACATTTTAGAGAGATATATCATATAATTTGATGGTCAAAAAATTAAAAAAAAAATAATGATAAAATATGAAACTGTATTATAAAAGACTTTCCTCATATATCAAATGATTTTAAAGGAATCTAAACTCAGTTATAATAAATTTAAATTTATTATAACTACATTCCATAAATATACACATACTTATGATATCGTATATCATATAAATTATATCATCATAGTACCTATGTATTTATATTTCTTTATTAAAATTTCTTTTCGATTTGAAAACTATATTTTTCATGAGTGTCATGATTCATCTATTACGGTCCTTTCATATTGATATTAGTTCCATAATATAGAAAATTTAAATTACGATATAAATATAATATATATTCATTATATACATGAAGATTCATGCATATTCATTATATATTCATTATATAGAGTTGTCTCCAAAAATTCATGAATATTGTTTTCATTTTCTATTCAAAATATGAAAATAATGAAGCATAATAAATTATCATTCCATAATCATAATTATATCCAATATATAGTATATATTTACTAAATTATTCATTATATTCATAAATTTTTTATGAGATGGAAAACATATCACATCACTACATGGAGGCCATAGTCTGAAAGTATGCATGAACAATACTTTCATTTTCCATTCAGTAGATATGAAGTAAAAAATTAATTTTCAATAATAATAATAATACATATTTATATTTATAATATATAATTAATAATTTTAGATTGGATACATTTTATTTAGAGGATGATGATGTAGAAATAAATGGAAATGAGTCAAGTAATACAATTATCTCTTCTTGGGGAGACATACATTCACTTACTCACTACGCCATGAAAATCTTTTCCTAAGAGAATACCAATGGATTTTTATTTAAGTAGAGGAATATTTGAAGGTTTTATGGTTGGTATTAAAATATGTAGTGTTCTATAAATATTGTGAATAAGGTATAATAAGAGGTTTCCTTTTATAGGAGAGGGTGAAAAAAAAATATGGAATTACATAAAATATGTAAATAATATATAGTAGTTTTTTATGACAGTGTCAATAAATGAAAAACTAATAGACAGTAAGATAAAAAGTGAATACAGATTTTAAAACAATAATAATTTGAAAATTTTATATGTCATTCATAGAATTATCCCCTTGTTTTACACATACTTAATCCTGGTTTAACATTAACCATGGTTAGGAATTTTTACTGTTTCACTATTTAGTATGACAAATAATTAAAGTTGAATTATTAAAAACATCATAAATTATGACATTAAATAGGAAATCCATTTATGTCAAATCTATTTTTATAAATTGAAAAAATTAGTTTTAAAATAATCCCCCAAAACACAATGAGAACACATTTTTTGAAAAATACATTTTAGAGATAACACCAAATTTCATTTCATTACATACCTTGTAAAAAATATCAAATAAATATTAAATTTTTTTATTTAATATAAAATATATAAATATAATTAATTCCATTAATAAATGATCTTTTATTTAAATTTCTCTTATCAAAACACAATTTTGCTAAAAATAATTTTTTGGAAAATCTAAATTATACATTCAAATTATTTTTTCCTCATGATTAACCATTAAATAATTAATTTATGGAACATTATTCATACATTGACAATAAATTTCAGTAAAAATATCTTCACTAATGATCAATATATTTTTCCAATAAAAATTCATAACACCAAGAAAAATACAGTACTTCATAAAAATATGTCAGTTAATCATGAAATGAATTTATAAAAAAATTATTTATTATTTTCTATGAATTAATAAATAACATTAAATTTACGAATAAATTTTTATTTTTTTATAATTTGGTTAATCATATTCATACACTCTAATCTAATAGTTAGTATATTATGGTATACTATATCACGTGTTCATTTAAACTTAGGGATGCATTAACATCATGTTATTAAAATGTATCATGTTTATTTCAATGGAATCCCATATAAAACCATGGGGTGATACTTTATGAATATATTTATTTATCGAGGTATTCTTATGTATTCTCCCATGAAAATTAATATTTTTTATTCTATATCTATTTTACATATAGACTTCAGTTACCTTTATTTATTCTAGTGATTCCCTACTTGATATTCTATGTATACTGATAGTTGGGAAAAATGTTATTAAAATGAACATTATATATTAATTCATGATTCTTATTTACTATGAATATTACAATAATATATGCTACCTATTGTAATTTTGAAAATGTTTGGTTACCTTATGAAACTACAGTATATTATGAATAACAATTTTTTCCATGAATTATTTGAGATCACATCAATAGTTTATGATTTTTGTTATATTTTCATACCAATGATTACTTTTATATATTATAATAAAATTATTTTTATGTATCGTGGTTGGTGGTGGAAATTTGAAAATTACCAGTGAGAATAACCTTTATGTTTTCCCCTTTACAACAATTCCCAAAATTACATTAATTAATTGATATTTCTTACATATTCCATGCATTTAAATCTATTCACATGCATCTTCTATCATGGTTGGTGGTGGAAATTTGAAAATTACCAGTGAGAATAACCTTTATGTTTTCCCCTTTATGTATTTGACTTACAAATATCATTAAATCTAGTCACATGCATCTTCTATCACTGGAATTCTTGTTTTTACTTAATAATTTATCTATATAACTTCCTATAAACATAAATATAATAACCACATATGCTACATCCTTAATCCATGATTAATTATATAACATCTAGATAGATTTTTTTAATACCACTAGGTTTATATTTAATATGAACCAATTTAATAGTGGTTATAGAACATATATTTACACTTTTAAATTCAACACACAATTATTATTTTTTATTTTTTGATAAATATATAAAAAACAAAATATCTTAGAAAATAAGTAGAAAATATAATGGTTTATGATTTTATGAGGCTGTGATAAAATGAAAATTATTTTAAAATACAATACAGATAGTTCTACATTAATGAATGAATTATTTATGATAATTAAAAATAATTATATTTGAAATAACATTTAATGATGTATATGTTTAGGGTTTTAAAAGATAAAGGGTTCTCAAGCCCTTTCCCAATAATTATTTATGATCATATTTACAATTATAATTTTTTCTATAATATTTAATTAAAAATACAATCAAAATATATATCATTTCAGGATTTTTATATTTGAAAACAAAATATTGGTTAAAAATTATACGAACGAAAATGAAACATATGATAAGGATGGAATGTTCTATAGGAAGCCTATGATAATCACATTAAATAAGATAATATTTTCAGTTAAAAAAATCAAACTAGGATAGTGGATGGTAGTAAGAATGCTACTTCTGCACTTACTTGTATATTTATTAAAAATGTATAATATTTATTTACACAAGTGATATTAAAAACATTTTTAAAAAAGTGAAATTACTTTATCAGGTTGTAATAAATTAATGTTTTTATATTCACTTTTTGTTTCTAATATTTCAACACATTTAAGGATTTCTATCATTCTTTAGTTATACATCCAAAAAGGAGTCCTTCGGGGGTTTACATTAAGGTTATAGAAAATAATATGTTTTTATAAATGAATATTTGAAAATATTTTTATATTTATAACATAAAATTTTATGTTTTTAATTGCATATTTTAATGTATTTCTCTAAAATATGAATTTTCCATTAAATTTATTAAGATCATTACCAATATTTGAATTATCTTTTTAAAATAATCATAATTTTATGGTATGGCTTAAAAGAACATGATTTTCACAAATGGAAATTGATTTATTCATGACTATTCAATTATGATGGTGTCCCATCGCAAATGGTCTATTACAATGGGGACCCATCCCAAATGCCTTGTTATAGAAAAGGGGATCGTAGATAGTTTTTTTTGTGATGGGATATTGATAAAAAAATTATTTGTTATAAGATGTAGTCTTGTCACAATGAGATTCCTCATGTTTAAAAAAGTCTATTGTGACTATCTATTGAAAATAGTATTTATAACAGCCTGTTTCAAATACAATTTTTGATGGGGAGTTGGCCCACAGAAAATAGTGTCCCCGACTTTTTAAAAAAACGCTTTTGCAACAGAACCACGAAAAATAACATAAAAAATTAAAAATATAATTATTGAATAAATTAATATTAATAATAATAAAATATTATTATAAAATAATAGTAGTAATATAACAAAATTAATATAATAATAGTAATAACCTCTTTTTATTATTATTTTTATAATAATATTAATTATTATAAATTATTAAAAAAACTCGATATTCCAAAAAATATAAACAATTAATAACAAACAAACAAAAAAAATAATCATATAATAATAGTAATAATAAGATAAATATTGTAATAAAATAATAAAAAAATAATTAAATAATTAAACAATATGAAATGAAATATTAACGTATATATGATAAAAACAATATATAGAAATGCATGTATTTTATATTATAGAAAAATATTTACATTCAAATGATTTATCATTAAAAAAATACATCATTGAGTGGGAGGGTCTTCTGGATGTTCTGGAGGAGCTGTAGGGGTTGGAGGAAATGGCGGATGTAAATACATCCCTTAACCATGGGTGAAAACGTGCATATAGTCCATCGTCTACTCATGTTGCTATTTTTCTACTGTCGACACATCTCCACATGTTCATACTTCTACCATTAGAGCTCATACTGCTCCCTATGAATACTCTCTATAAGATCACCTTGACCTCTTATCCTCTCTTGATACTGTGCATCAGATGATGATGATGAATCCCCATGAGCTCATGTCGTCTAAACATTGATATCTTAGTGGTTCTAAATAACCACCAAGCGTCTGTCGAGAGCTGATACTAACAACATATCAGTCACGAACCGACCATACCCAGGCTCGAGCCGCAACTACCCCAAGACCATCTCCAGAGGTCAGGGTCTAGCAACAAGCGCCGAAGGCTAAACAACATGAGGAAGCCTTTTTCTGAGAACCTGTGCACACACACACATTCCACTCAATGCAGAAGTGCATAGTAAAAAAGAAAAGTAAAGTACTAACTGCTATTAACTACCACAACAGTTCATGGACCTCTAAATAGTACAAAGTAAAATCTAAAGGTAAACTAAAAAGAAAAAGGGTAAAACACTCGCCTAACCAGAAATGTGCCACAACCCAGCAACAGGTAAAAAAAAAGTACATCAGCCGAGTGGGTCTCACACCTAGAACCCGACTACGACAACCATACGTGGTCTAAGGTCCCAAACTCTTGAGCTCCATTGAAGTCACGACGAACTTGTTCGTCGTCTTCAAGGGAACACCAAGTGCGGGATAGCCCAGGTAGGGGTGAGTGTAAAAATACTCATTTCGATTCCCCAAAGGCTTGAGGGAGCAACAAAGGAGGTACTGAAGAGGTGATAAGTATATTGAATATGGAAAAGTAATGGAGTAAAAATGAGAGTGCAGAAAAGTGTACAGCTCAACCCAATAATAGGAAGGAAGTAGGCTCATCCAAACACAAGGAGTTAGAAACGGTGAGAAGATGAACTTCTCGTCGAGTCTTCTCTACCTATATCAAGAGAGTAGACTCCTCCAACTATGAGAATCTTGACACAGAAAGCACGTGGCATTCCCCGCATGTCTTTGCCTCTCCAGGAAAGAGAGTAACCAAAACCCAAGAAGTGGGTACTATAACAAGGTATATATATATCCATATGCTCAAACATAAAACCCGAACATGATCGTAAGGGGATCTCCATCTCACAGATCAGTCAAAGAAGGTGAATTTCCAACAGTCCCAGAAGTAAACACCACCAATGCCTAGCATCTCGCACGTCTGTCCGGAACTGCATGTCAAGGGGCTCAAATCACTGCACCTTGACACTATCCACTTTGGGTGGGGCTGACTCGCTTGCATAGTTTTAGGTCGCATATCAAGGACACATCTGTGTGGGTAATGTGGTCCTCGTACATGAGAGTTCTGGGGAAATTCAAACCACAACTCGTCATTGTCACACAGTTGATAGGTCTTCTCAAAGTAAAATCTTTCACATCACAGACCCATAGAACCAAGGGTCCTTCTTAGGTAGTCATGGAGAAATTCCACATACTACACTAGTAGAAAGGAATGAGTCTGAAAGAAGTCATTGGGTAACTCATTGCCTATCCCCACTAGAGGGTAACCTTAAGAGATTTTCGGGTAACCCAGTGTTGAGTCCCTACTGGAGGGAAAACCCTGAGAGGTCATTGGGTGACCCACATCCCAGTCTGTACTAAAGGTTAAACCCTAAGAGGTCTACGGGTGACCCACATCCCAGTCTGTGCTGGAGGGTAAACCCTAAGAGGTCGTCAGGTGACCCACTGCCCAGTCTATTCTGGAGGGTAAACCCTAAGAGGTTTTTGGGTGACCCACTACCCAGTATGTGCGAGAGGGTATACCCTAAGAGGTCTACGGATGGCCCAATGCCTAGTCTGTGCAGTAGGGTAAACCCTAAGAGGTCGATGGGTGACCTACTGCCCAGTGTGTGGTGGAGGGTAAACCCTAAGTGGTCGACGGGTGACCCAGTACCATGTTTGTGCTGGAGGGTAAACCCTAAGAGGTCGATGGGTGACCCACTGCACAATCTGTGCTGGAGGGTAAACCCTAAGAGGGCGACGGGTGACCCACTGCCCAGTCTGTGCTGGAGGGTAAACCCTAAGAGGTCGTCGGGTGACCCACTGCCCAGTCTGTTCTTGAGGGAAAACCCTAAGAGGTCGATGGGTGACCAACTGCCCAATCTATGTTGTATGGTAAACCCTAAGAGGTCGACAGGTGACCCACTGCTAAGTTTGTGATGGATGGTAAACCCTAAGAGGTCGTCGAGTGACCCAGTACCCAGCCCAGTTGAAGGGTAGACCCGAAGAAGTCGATGAGAAACCCACTACCCAGCCCCGCTGGAGGGTAAACCCAGAACTCCTCAGGTCATCCCTGCTGGATAGATCCTCCTGGGTAGATTATCAGTACCCGCATGATTTAATTTTCACATTGAATCCTCATAATTCTACTAGGGAACATGAAGGGACGTGATAATGAAATCCCGCACGGCTAAAGGATAAAGGAGATCCCAAACAACTCCACCGATCAAACCGCCTCGAACAAAACTAAAGGAAACCAATCAACTATGTTGGTCTAAACAATCATGAACAGGAGGACCCTCTACGTCGTGAGAGGTCAAAGGTACGTAAAGAAGAACACGACACGCACAAGTTTCCCACACGACGTGTGGACCTATCTTATCTCCAAACCACGAACACAAACGTTCCTTGGTAGAACTGCAAAATGTACCTCCCAGCAGTCTCGTATACTCCCAGAATATATCACATCTCTAGCCCAAAGGCTATCGAACAGATGACACCAAAAGTCAGCGCGAAGGGTGAAAATGTAATTTCTCCATTATTTTTTCTCCATGGACCTAGAACGGCCAATAATACCTATTTAAACACTTACTTCACTCACACAGGAGTGAACGCGAACACACGCCAATGGTTCCCTACAAACAGCACAGGAATAAAAACCACTGGTACACCTTTCATGCTTCCACATTTAATGAGATCTGGATTGAGACTCCACATATCCAAATGGATCAAACCATTGTAATCCTCATGAAAAAAAACGCGAGATAGACTCTCTACTCACCTCCAATGGATATCTGATAAAAAATTTGTCTAACACTGCTTTACCCCCGAACGATGTCCAATGGTCCCGAGCCTCAGCCTAAAAAACAGTCGGGTGCATCGCACCATTGTATCTCCTCAGAAAGACACGTCAAATTGACTACTTACTTGTGCGGAACGGAAATCCAGAGAAGAAGATGTATTTCAATGTAATGCACACGAGGGAGATTTATGGGACCCACAATTTGATCCTGAAGCTAACGAACGGATCGCACCATTGCGATCCTCTCAAAAAAGTACACAATATTGACTATGCAGTTGTCTCAAAATGGACATCCGGTGATATATGGAAATCACTACAAACTACAAAAACGGTCATCGGGGGGCCCTCAACATCATGAAGAATTAAATCAGGTGGATCGTGCCATCATAATGCCCTCGGAAGAACACACAAAAACGACAGATTGCATGCCCGGAACATGCTTCTAGTGAGAAAGTTGCTAAACGCTGCTCGCAGCTTAAAAGACGGTCCGTGGGGACCATTCATCAACTCTGGAATCAACACATGAAACTACACTTGAATGCTTCGCCTCGACGCCAGGGTCCCAACACCACTGACGGTGCTCAAATCAGGCATTGGATGTGTCCACGCCATCGAAAAAAAATAATCTCGGCGTAGTTCTTAACTAGTGTGTCTCTCCACTGAGCACCCAACACAGAAATTAAAAATCCTTGAAACCATCTCAAAACCTTAGTCGTGATCCACAGATTACACTTCCAAAGACATCATGCAAAACAGACACATGTATCGTATGTTTGGGATGTCTAAATTCAGAAGCGACGAAGCCCCCATAGGCTCGACCGGCCTGGCCGGCCGGTCCACCCGGAATGGGCCGGCCCGGCACGCAGTGCCGGCCCACGGTTTGGCCACGCGGACCGGCCATGGACCCGCTATCCACCGCTCTGCAGTCCGTCCCTTGTGTCCTATCATTGGTCCACACAGAGACCCGCTGGAAGCGGGTCTCAGTTCCTCCTACGGGGTCGCGCGTCGTGACCCCGGTCCACCCGGTTGACCACCGTCGCATGGTCGACCCCCCGCGCCAGCCGCGTTAGGGCCGCACTACCGCCAGCTGGAGACCACGCCACCACCACTAGATCCCTCTGATGTCACTTTTGAGAGGATCCACCACCACTGACCTCGCCAGACCACCCATGCGCTCGCAGGAAACCTCCATACTTGCAAGAAAAACTCAGTTTTGGCCGGGAAACATTCATGGGTCTCCCCGGACTCCACGAGACTCGAATTTCCAATATGAAAGGTGCGTTGGGAATCTCGGATCAGCCTCTATGTGTCTACTACCCTTTCATGTCAAAAATTGATAGCATAACAATGCTAAAATTGGGATTCAAATATGGGTTCGGAATTTAAAGAAAACTGAAAACAATAACCGCCTACCATACAGGGCGTAGCTCGAAGCTTCACCCCTCGTTGAGCCTCGATGTCTCTGGAAGAACCTTGATTGTAGGAAGGAGGATGATGTGGGAGAGGATAGCATGATTAAGAGAGGAGGGTTCACCATGGGAGGAAATTAGGGGAGAGGTAGAAGGGTATGAACTTAAATAAAATTTGAGCATTAATTAAGAAACTCCTCCCAAAAAAAGCCTGCATCCGAAACAACCACTAGAGTTAGAGTTAGGCCACGCCTAGGGTAAACACCACCTCCCGAGCACAATGTTGGTCTCGATATTTTAATTTGATTCCCCATTCAAAATTTATGAAATTTAACGACTGATGCCGATAAATTACGAAAACGCCCTAGGTGCCATTTTCCACCCAAGGCTCACGCCCGCAAAACATACACCACTCCTAGGGTAAATGACATGCTCCAGACTCAACGGTGCCATTGGATTTCCATTCCAAGATACCATTTATGAGATACTTGAGTTATTCCATTAAAAGAATAAATATATTTATTTATTTATTTTTTTAATGGTTTGTTTATGGGTGAGGTGTCCAAACATCCCGCGACAACATATTTTATGTTGTTCCTAGTGTAAAAACCTCATTTTGGATCCATCTGTACACTCATATTTCTGTTTTGAAACACCTTTTAGGTGTCATCCCATTTATTTGGCATGCCTAGTATGAACACACTTAAAATTTAATTCCGGCCACACCAAGGCTCGGAATCACACGCAGTCTCATAGCGCTGCTCTGGAATAACATCAGTAATATTCCATAGTTTTTATTGAAAAAACAAGGTTCTAAAATAATTACCTGCTTCAGTCTTTTCGTACCTAAAAGAAAAACAAGGGAACAACTTAGGGTACTATGCCAACACCTGGCTCTTCCGTACCTAGAAGAACACTTGAATAGTCTTGTGTCACCGCATAGAGACCAATGGATTTGATCTGTTCATGCGAGGTCTGCCGTTGCTGAGGACGTGCACAGGTGCATCCACACATCTTCTTAGGTGAGTCACATGGGAGACGTCATGCACCCAAACCATCCTTTGGGATTAGGGTAAGATAATAGACAACCTCTCCATCCCTTCACACGGTCTCAAACGGCCCAAAGGCCCTCAGGGGTAACTCACCTCCCCGATCGAACCCCTACGTCGCATGTCGCGACTGGAATCACAGTTTGGACCTGGGAAAACGCCCGATGATTCCCTCCTTCAAGAATATCCATATAGTAAAACATATAATTATATCTGGTCACACAAGGTCTCACAGTCGATG
Source organism: Viscum album (assembly GCA_963277665.1). Classification (NCBI taxonomy): domain Eukaryota; kingdom Viridiplantae; phylum Streptophyta; class Magnoliopsida; order Santalales; family Viscaceae; genus Viscum; species Viscum album. Next base: position 55,194,325 of record OY728126.1, read on the forward strand.
TCCCATGATCCAGATACTCTTACATGCTCAGAGAGTGAATGATTCGACACCATCGACTATAGAGGAATGTTACACGCCTTCTATTCCACTACCACAAGGCTACACCAAAGCCCCATGTCACCTTGGTAACAAATCAAGCACGGAGCAGAGAGAAAAGCATTTCACACATAGATTCTAACAATTCTACTACAAAACGTAGAAGAGTCGTAAAGTGTACCTCTTATCGCTACATGCTATGCAGGACCATATAAATCCAAAGCATGCGGTTGTCCGTGGTACCAACTGTAATCTCCTAGAGCCTGACGTGGACCACCTGTTGGTGATGGGAAGACCTCATAGTGTTTTCCCCCAATTCCAGCTCCTCCCGCTCCTCTGTAAGCACCCCTCCTCTGGGTCCCCCTCCGATCACGGTGCTACCTCTGTCACGGTGTTGCACCTGCTACCTTCCCAGCATTTTCAGCATGCCTAGTTGGGTAGGCCTAGGCCAAGTGACCATGCCTGTCACCAGCATAGCATCGGTGATCTCCTGGCTGTCATGGTGCCCTCTGATTCCACTATGGTGTACGATAACGGCCCGAAGTCCACTCAAAAAAGGGTATCCTCGACCAAGGCCTTGCTCTTTTCCACCATAGTGGTGCAAAACCACGTCTCCAAAACTGGCAGTGGGAAGGCCACCTGCGTTGAGGTTCTGTTAGCCGATGCATGCTAGCTACGGCAGACATCTCAGCTCAGTCATGCCTACTGCCACCACCAACTATAAAGCATGACAGGGAGCTCTCTATCACCGGTTCCTGCTTCTGCACCTCAGAATTTGTGTGAATTCCCAGGGGTACTATGAGAGCATGAATCTCTATATAGAGACCCTTCTCGAACTTCCACGCTCGGAAGTTTTCGTCGTGGACCATGTCTGGGTAAAAACATGCAAGGTCTACGAAACTAGTCACGTAATCAGTCATTGACATCCCTCCCTGCTAAAACTACAAGAGCTCCTGGATCCGAAAAGAGTGTAAGAAGGAGGGGTAAAACTAATCATGAAACAACAACTGAAAGTCATCCCACGAATGTGATGACTCATCGAGTAACTGAGTCCCCAGACTCCACCGACGTCCCACTACTCCGCAGAAAACGATGGATGCCAAAGCCACTATCTGATCTGTCAGTGTCTGATCCAGCCTAAAAAGGAAAACCACTATCTTGAGCCAATCCTTTACTACCTGAGGGTCTAGCTCACAACTGAACCTCGGCAATCTCTATCACTGGAACTCATGAAGTGCTCTCAACATGCGCTAAAGATCCATCTACTCTACTGGAGTTATCTGCTACTCACCATGTGGGGGTTCTGCTACTGGACCAACATTAGAATGAGACTCTGATGATGTGTTCTAGACTGAGGCCTCATAGCTCACAGGGTCATCATCACAAACCAATGCTAATATCATGGTCGGCTATCTTTGCGGATACATCCTAAATGTTATCAAGGAGTTCTGCGGTCAGATGAGCATATATATATATATATATATAACAGTCACAACAATGGGGAAATGACTCAAGAAGGATAGTCATAGACTCAATCTTATGTGATCCACAAAATAATTTTCCCTGCAACGGGTGTCTTAGCATGACAAGTCGACAATCGGGTTATCAGGGTCCTGGTGAATGGATACGTCGGCCACCGCACCATCACTGGAATCCCTAGCCTAAGAGCCACTCTCAAGACACTTTGACACAGTTTCACTAGATCAAAACCAATTCCCTTTTAACGACGTCCAAACAACATCCCATTGAACTAACCACCTCTAATTCCACATTTTCATGACCCAACCCTACCCGGGCTCATGCCACAACTACCCAAGCCCGCCTCCATAGGCCAGGGGATGTCGACAAGAACCGAACGCTAAAAAACTCAGGGAGGAATTTTCATGAGTATCTTTACACACACACGCAGCCCACTCAATGCAAAAGTGAAGAGTAAAATAGAAAAGTAAAGTACTAACTGCTATAAACTACCACAAAAGTGAATCGACCTCTTAACAGTACAACATAAAAGGTGAAGGTAAACTGAACAGAAAAAGGAAAAAACATGCATCCAACCAGAAACGTGCCACAACCCGACAATAGGTAATAAACGTACAATAGATTGGTGGGTCCCACACATGGAACCTGACTACGACCACCGTACGTAGTCCAAGCTCCCAAACTCTAATGCTCCTTTGAATTCAAGACCTACCTGCCCATCGTCTGCAAGGGAACCACAAGTGTGGGCAAAGCCCAAGCAGGCGTGAGTATAAAAATACTCAATAGGATGCCCACGATGCCTCGAGGGAGAAACAAAGGAGGTATTGAAGTGGTGAGTAGTAGATCGAACAGGGAAACGTAAATGAGTTCAAGTGAGAGTACAGTAAAGAGTACAACTCAACAAAACAAGAGGAAGGAAGTAGACTCGTCCAAACACAAGGAGCTACAAACGGTGAGAATATGAACTTCTCGTCAAGTCCTCGATACCTATAGTAGGAGAGTAGACTCATCCAACTACGAGAAGCTAGACACGGTAACCACGTGGCATAACCCGCATGCATTCACCTCTCCTGGAAGGAGAGTTACCAAAACCCGAGAATTGGGTACTGGAACAAGGTATATACATATCCATATGGTCAAACAAGTATCCTGTACAAGATTATAAGGGGATCTCCATATCATTTCTCATCCAGAGAAAGTGATTTTCCAACACTCCCAGAAGTAAACAGCAATGATTCCCAACATCCTGCACATCTTACCCAAACATCATGTCATGGGGCTCAAATCACCGAACCTTGCCACTATCCGCATTGGGTAGCACTAACTTGCCCGCACGGGTTTACGTCACGTATCAAGGATGCGTCTCGGTGGGGAAAGTGCCCCTCGTACTTGAGAGTTCTGGGGAAAGTCGAACCACACCTCGTCACTGCCACATAGTCGACATGTCTTCTCAAAGTCAAAGTTGTCACATCACTGACCTGTACAACCTAGGGTCCCGCTCCAGTAGTCATAGATAAAAGCCTCACACTATCTTATTATATATGACTATGTTTGAAATAAGTCATCGGGTAACCCACTGCCCCACCCCACTGGAGGGTAACCCTATGAAGTCATCGGGTAACCCACTACTGAGTCCCTACTAGAGTGTAAACCATAAGAGGTAATCAAGTGACCCACTGCCCAGTCTGTGATGGAGGGTAAAACCTAAGAGGTCGAAGGGTGACCCAATGCCCAGTCTATGCTGGAGGGTAAACCCTAAGATGTCTTCAGGTGACCCTTTGCCCAGTCTATGCTTGAGGGTAAACCTGAAGCGGTCGATGGGTGACCCACTCCCCAGTCTGTGCTGGATGGTAAACCCTAAGAGGTCGTCGGGTGACCCACTGCTTAGTCTGTGCTGCAGGGTAAACCCTAAGAGGTTGACGAGTGAGCCACCGCCCAGTTTGTGCTAGAGGGTAAACCCTAAGTGGTTGATGGGTGACCCACTGCCCAGTCTGTGCTGGATGGTAAACCCTAAAATGTCGACGGGTGACCCACTCCCCAGTCTGTACTGGAGGGTAAATCCTAAGAGGACAATGGGTGACCCACATCCTAGTCTGTGCTAGAGGGTAAACACTGAGAGGTCATCAGGTGACCCATTGCCCAGTCTGTGCTGGAGGGTAAACCCTAAGAGGTCGATGGGTGACCCGCTCCCCAGTCTGTGCAGGAGGGTAACCCTAAGAGGTCACCCGGTGACCCATTGCCCAGTCTGTGCTGGATGGTAATCCCTATGAGGTCGTCGGGTGACCCACTGCCCAGCCCCACTGGAGGGTAGACCCAAAGAAGTCGATGAGAAACCCACCGCCCAGCCCCACTGGAGGGAAAACCCGGAACTGCTCTAGTCATCACTACTGGAAACAACCTCCTGGGTAGAAGATCGGTGCATGCGTGATGTATTATTCAAACCTAATCCTCAAAATTCTACTAGGGAACACGAATGGATGTGATATTGAAAGCCCACATTGCTAAAATGAGAAAGGGGAACCCAAAAAACTCTACCAATCAAACCGTCACGAAAAGAACCAGGGGAAAACAATCAACCCTTTGGTCTAATCCAACGTGAATCGGAGGACCATATATGTCGGGCATGGTCAAAGTTACGTAAATCAGAACACGACACACACAAGGGGCCCACACGTCGTGTCTCCCTATCTTATCTCCAAACCACAAACACAAATTTTCCTGGGTACAACTACAAAATGTACCTCCCATCATTCTCATATACTCCCAGAGTATATCAAATCTCTAGCCTGAAGGCTATCGAACGCAGGACACCCAATGTCAGCATGAAGAGATAAAATGTGATTTCTCCAAACTTCTCCATCCATGTACCTTGCACGGACAACCATTCCTCTTTAATCACTAACATCTCTCTCATAGGAGTGAACATGATCACACACCAAGGGTTCCCTACAAACACCACATGAAGAACTACCACCAGTACAGTTTTCAAGCTTCCACGTTTAATGAGATTTTGATTAAGACTCCAAACATCCAAATGGATCACACCATTTTAACCCTCACAGAAAAACACACGAGATAGACTATCTACTCACCTCCAACGGATATCGTAATTAAAAGACGTCTGACACCGCTTTACGCCCAAACGACATCCTGTGGTCCCGATCCTCAGCCCCGAAAACAGTGAGGTGCATCACACCACTGGGATCTCCTCGAAAAGACACATCAAATTGACTTCTTACTTGCGCGGAATGGATGTCCGGAGAAGACGATGTATTTCGTTGTACCACACATGGGCGGTGCTTAGTGGGACCCGTAATTCTGTCCTGAAGCGCAATAAACGGATCACACCATTGTGATCCCCTTGAAAAAGTACACAATATTGATTATCAACTTGTCCGAAATGGACATCTGGTGATAGATAGAAATAATTGCCAACCCCCAAAATGGCCCTCGTGGGGCTCACACCATCATGCGGAATTAAAGCAGACGGATTGTGCCATCGCAATGCCCTTAGAAAAACAACCAAAAATAGATGCTCGCATGCCCCGAACAAACATCTGATGAGAAAGTTGCTAAACGCTACTCCTTGCTTAAAATTAGGGCCATGGGGCCCATGGCTCAACTCCGACTTCAACACCTTAAACCACCCTAGAATGATCCTCATGGGAACAAGGGTCCCAAATCCGCTGATGGCACTCAAATCGAACATCAGATGTGTCTGCGTCGTCCAAAACAAGAATCCCATTGTAGTACATAACGAGCGTGTCGCTCCCCCGTGCTCATGTCCTAAGAATTAAAATTCCCCGAAACCATTTCATAACCTTCTTCTCAAGCCTTGGATTACACTGCCTTAGATAGAACACAAAACGGACACTTGTAGAGAATGTTATGGGTGTCCGAAGTCGGAGGGGACGAAGCCCCCTTGGGCGGGACAGGCCAGGCCGGCCGGTCCACACGGATTGGGCCGACCCGTTCCGGCCGGCCCGGCTCACAGCGCTGGCCCGCAGTTTGGCCGCGAGGGCCAGCCATGGACCAAAGGTCCACCGCTATTTGGACCGGCCATCGTGGCCAGTCTTTGGTCTACGTAGAGACCTACTTCCAGCGGGTCTCGTTTCCTCCCGTGGTGTCACGTGCCGCGACCCCGGTCCACCCGGCCGACCACAGCCGCCCGGTCGACCCACCACACCAACCACCTACGAGCCATGCCGCCACCGCTTGGAGACTGTGATACCACTGCTGGAGCCTGCCACCACCGCTTTCGAGAGGATCCGCCACCACTGACCTCACCGGACCGCCCTAGTACTCGCTAGAAACCTTCAAACACACCCGAAAAACTCAGTTTTGGCAATGAAACACACCTGGGTCACCCCAAACTCCCCAGAACATGAATTTCCAATCCAAAATGTGTGTTGGGAAGCTCAGATCATCCCCTTTTCATCTACTACCCTCGCTCAGCAAAAATTTATAGCATAAAAATGCAAAAATTGGGATTCTAAGAGGGGATCAGAATTTAAGGAAAATTGAAAACAACAATCACTTACCTTACATGGCATAGCCCGATCCTTCCACAGTTGTCGAGCCACACTGTCACTACAAGAACCTTGATTAGAGGAAGGATGATGAGGTGGGAGAGGAGAGCTTTAGGAAGAGAGTAGGTTTCTCTAGGGGGAGGAAATGAGGGTAGAGGGAGAAGGGTATTAACTTAAATAAAATTTAAGCATTAACTAAGAAAATCCTCCGAAAATAAGCCCGCGTAAGAATCCTCCAGCGCAGTTGGGGTTAGGACATGCCTAGGGTAAACACAACCTCCAGAAAACATCTGTGGACTCAAAATTAAAATCCGAGTCCCTGTTTAAAAGTTAAAAAATATAACGACTGATCCCTCTAAATTACAAAAATGCCCCTGGTGGTATTTTCCACAGAAGGCATACGGATGCGAAACTTACACCCCTCCTAGGGTAAACAACATGCTCCAGACTCAATGATTCCCTTAGTTTTCAAATTCGAGCTACCTTTTAAGAGATACTTGAGTTAAGACATTAAACGAATAAATTAATTAATTTATTTATCTGTTCAATGTTATATTAATGGGCGATGGGTCTAAACATCCCGCAACGACATATTTAATGTTATTACTAGGGTAAATCCTCATTTTAGATCCATTCGTACACTAAGATTTCTGATCCGAAACACCATTTATGAGTTATACCATTTATTTGGTGTGCCCATTGTGAACACACTTCAAATTTAATTCCGGCCACACCGGGGCTTGGAATCACACACCGTCTAAAAGCGCTGCACTGGAAAAACATCAAGAATATTCCAAAGAATTTTATGGAAAAAACCATGTTCTTATAGTGGCCTTTCTCAAAGGCACTATAGGTCACCAGAACCCATGTATCACATCCTATCTAGTTTCACTTTTTTGATCATTCGTCTCAGACTTACTCTTTTTCTGCCTCTGAGACGTCATGTTCTTATATCACCGCTTCAATAGAAACATAAAATTATAATAGCTATAATATGATGTGTAGTTAATATTATGACAAATAAGTATATATTGAACATAATAAGACATGGGTGATCAACTATAATCCTTCTAGTTAAAGGATCAATGTACACCCTCTTATAAATGACAATCTCCATAATATAAAGTTATTCGACTACCTATATGAATTTAAGATAAATAGTTTACATTTAAATTTATATAAATTAATTAAAAAGGTATATACCATATGGTCACAATACTTACTGAATATACGGCTACTAGATCAATGTTTCAACTCATGTATCCCCCGGTTTTGTCAATATACGGATGATCTACACTAAAAAATGATCTTCCATATAGTTTTCACATAATCCATCCCAAACCAGAGATAAAATGTAATCACATCTGTGGGAATAGTAGGAATGATCAGACTTTGTGACTCATTCTTTCTTCATTATCATCCTACTCAAATTATCTAAAAACTAATGGCCACTCTCATGCATAGAACACTACCATGCCCTCTAAATAAAGGCATGCATGATCTAATCAATGGGATACCATTAACCCCAAAAATAATTACTAATATCAGGTAATAAATTCAAACAATTTCAAAATAAATATTATTTATTTACACACCATCTAATGATCAAACATGCATTGATAACCATCTACGGGAATCTAATCCAATGTGACCCATGCCTTAAAAAATTAATTTAACAGTATAGAAATCTCATGTCCAATATTTATATGAGTAAAGCTATGATAAAAAAGAAAAAATAATCATATAAAATGTATAAAAATATATAAATATTGATTAATGAAAACTAACTAAAATACATAGGTAAAAACACCCCTGAATGCATGGATATAGTCCAAGATGTGAAGGATTCTCAAGGATAAGGTTTGGAATCAACAATCATAAAATACTAACCTCCCTATGAGTCCTCCCTAAACCCCTAGCATTATGAGAGTTAAGCGACCCAATATCAAGAACATTATCAGCTAGATCAGCCTCCTATAATGGATGAAATAGTTACTCATCCATCTCAATCTTGAAATGAATGTTGTTATGAAATAGTAAAAAACATTATTATATATAAATATTATATTATTATAAGAAGAATTTAGCTATGATAATATTCATCCTCATCCGCATCTTCATCTCTGATGGTGTTAATATCATCATATTCTTCCTTGATATCATCAATTTCTATTTGAGTTTCAGTTGTGTAATTTTTTATCATATCAAATTCATTTGTAACATAATTAACATCATGAAAACTATAGACCCTTAACTGTGGGTTTTCATTATCGATATTTATGTCTCTTCATGAAAAAGTTCAATTTGTATTGGTCTCTTGAAAAATTTTAATTCCTTTCACTTCATTCGAACCACATTCACATTGAGTAAACTAATTTTCCTGAGAATTGATTTATATTGTGCTCCACAAATCTCCCAGCTCCCTTGAAGTAGAAAAGTAAATTGAATAAATCTTTTTATTTTTTCAATGATTCTATAAAAACGGTTCATTTAAATGAAGAATGATTTTGTATTTAGTTTAAATTATTCTTTGGATTGAATAAAAACATTAGCCTTTATTAGTATCCAACAACTAACAATAAAACATCATTATGTAATGCTTCTCTAGATAATGCATATCAATAATATTTTCCAGCTTGCTGTAAAAGTCAACTTTAGTTTCTCTATAATGGTTCCATCTCAAAAAAACACCAATATTTACTTTTTTTTGATTCCCCATATGTGTGTGTATGAAATTGAAAACCATTGACCACATATATAGTATACCTTTTAACCATTTTTATGGTGTTTTAGTCAATACCTGCAATCGATTGTCAATTTTATCAGTATGATGAGATTGCAAAATTTTTTAAAATAATTAACAAAAAAAAAATTAATTGATTTATTTTTTATGTTATCGAATAAATTATTTATGATACCAATTTTTGAAACCAGTATGAAAAATAATATCTATTATATTCTACAAAAGCAGTAGCTGTAGTTTGGGGAAGTTGTTACGTAATATTATTTTGATATAACATACATCTAAATTAATATTTATTTACTATAATAAAGATTATATAATATGTGATATGATCACTAACATTACAAGTGGTGTCATTTCTTCATAGTTGAATAGAACATAGGTATGTTCCCTACGATTTTCATAATCTGAAATCCATCATTCATGGACACCATAGAAGCCATGTTCAGGCTCAGTAAAAACAAATAATTGATTTCTCATTTCATCTTCGACATTTTCCTCTTTATAACTTATGTAGTTTTATTTTTTTGGATATTCAGATTCAGAATAATGAGAGTAGATAAAAAAAGATATTTAATCGTGTAAATAAGGATTTTTCATTGAGTCTTCGAAGGTTTCTTTGCTACTGACTTTTTTATTCAGTTTCTGTGTGGGTCTCTCAAATGTGTAAACCAACTAGAACTATAGCAGACATCCAAATTTTTCCTCATGTTGAAAATGTAATAGAAAATGATTCATTGATTCAATAAAATATGAAGAGATTTTTTTTTTCTTTTTTACAAAAAATTAAAAAAATATCCTCAGAGAGTATAAATAGTGCATCATTGTCTTTTTTCAACAAAACAATGTCTCTGAACAAATATAACATGTTTGTCAGCACATCCCAAATAATATAATTCAAAAAAAAATCATGATTCAATAGGCATATTTATTTTCGTTATAATAAGAATGTATTGAATTTTAAATCTGGTAATATGACCATTTCTGACACATGTCAACATATTGGATAAATAACTATCTTTTAAGTCTCAAATCATCAATCCATTGAAAAATTTATATTTGATTTTTTTGGAGAGTTTATAATATGAATTTGTATCCATTAACTTTTGTGATTTGACATTTTGAAACAATTCATGTTCTGGTCGTTTGTAAATATTTGCAAGATCTAGTCGTGGCTTCAAATTATCTTTGGTCTTACATTGTGTATCCAAAACTATATAACATATAATATCAAAATTATTCATCTTAATATGCATGAAATCCCACATGTGGTAGACCAACAAATTAGACCTATATGGAAGATCCCAAAAAATGCAATGTTTTATCCAATTTTGTTCATTCCCAAATCCAATAATTTTTTTTGGTTTTTAATGAGTCCAAATGTAATATAAGGTAATGAAGAGAAATTTGATTTTAACACTGTAACTGAGACCATTATTGGTGGTTCATCTCTTTTAATTGTTCCTTTTCTAAACCGTTATTTGATCCTTTGAAAAGGATGATCCTTAGGAAGTAATATTTGAGGATAGTTGAAAAAAAGGATTCTACCACTAATGTGCATAATGCTTTTCTATCTATCATACAGTATGGAAATGATGGTGTTCCGCATTTACTTCAAGTAGATAAAATAACATATTCTTGGAAGTCACTAATTTTTCGAAATCAACGCAGATTTTAGTAGGAAATGTTTTTACTGAAACATTATATGTGTTGGCACCATTACACTAAAATGAATTTATCACTTCAAAAATGATTTCATATAAACATAAATATTCTTTTTCAGATGTCCTAGAATTAATAAGTTCTAAAAGATATATGGTTAATTCATCAAAATCTTATGTGGTATGTTTTATGGAGTTATAAATATATGTCAATATGTATACTGACTACTGAAAAGACCAAAGGGACAAAATCCTTTATTATACTGACATAATGATATGTTTCAAGATTTTAATGAAAAAGACAGATGTACATGGTTAAAATTATTCCATGAACCACAATTAGAGGGATAATTTAAGATTCTACTATTTAGAATATTGATTTTGTGTCATGACATAAATTCCACTATAATCTAAGACATAAATAAACAATGTAATCATGGTTTTAGATAGAAATTCCTCTACAATTTTATCGGAATCAATCACGACATCCTTAATTGAGCTTCTTTATACCTCGATTTTCCACGTGTGGGACAACTATCCAACGACTCATTTTCACTATAATATAAGATGCAATCATTTGAATATTAATGAATATTTTGATAAAAAAGAACCATATTATGAACCATCCTCTTTATACTTTGATTATCCACATGTGGGACAACTATCCAAAACTCATTTTCGATAATATATAAGATGAAATCACTTGACCATGTAAGAATATTCTGATAAGGAATACCTAGATTACGAATCAGACTCTTATAGGGACACATAATTGTCCCTTCTGAAACAAATTAATGTTTTTATAATACACAATATTAGAAAGTTTCAACACCCTCAATATATATGGGATTTATACCAGAACCGTTTGGACTTATGAACAGATTTATTGAACCACAATCATATAATGATGACTTCTGTTGACCTCCTTATTCTATATATCTATAAAAATATAACATATTTTTTTAATATTAATTTGATATCACATAAACAAGATTCACAAAATGGAAAATTTGTTAATTATTCCTAATTTTACTTAATTAATGATCTTTTTGGCAATTTATTTTTAATTACACAAAATTATTCCTTATTATAGCTATCTATTGCTAATAAATTTTGAATTATTAATATTTACAACTAATTATTAATAATTATTATTAATTACAATTATTAATCAGTAATTATTACTGATTATTAATAATTATTACAATTTAACAGTATTTTTTACTAATTAATATTAATTAGTGATGATTAATGCTAATTATTAATAATTATTATAGATTATTTATAATTTTTAATTTATATTCATAATTATTACTAATTATTCCAAATTACTCATAATTATCCCTAATTATTCCTAATTATTCTTAATTTTTACCAATTTAGATTAATTAATTCTAATTATTCCTAATTGTTTCTAATAATTCATAATTATTACTATTTATCATTAATTATTACAAATTATTACTAATTGTGATGAATTATTTGTAATTATTTCAATTTATTCTTAATTATTACATATTACCACTAATTATTATCAATCGCCACGAATTAATACTAATTACAGCTAATTATTTGTAATTACTCATAATTATTGTGAAATATTACAAATAATTTCTAATAGGTATAAACTCTAACTAATTACTACAAACCATTAAAATTATTCCCAATTATTCAAATTTATTTTTAATTATTTTTAATTATTTCTATTTATTCCTAATTATTCTTAGTTATTCCAATTATTACTAATTATTACTAATTATTTCTAATTATTATTAATTATTTCTAATTATTAAAAATTATTGTAATTGATTAGAAATTATTACAATAATTTATTACGAATTATGACTATTAATTCTTAATTATTCCTAATTATTTATAATTAATGGTGATTATTACAAATTATGCCAAATCATTATGAATTATTCCTTATTACACCTAAATATAACTAATTATTATTATGCGTTCCTTTGTATTCCTTTTTATTAATAGTTAATCCTGATCATTCCTAAATATTCATAAAGATTCTTATTTATTCTTAATTATTCATATTTATTAATATTTATTCAAATTTATTCCTAAATAATATTAATTATTCCTATTTATAAGAAATTATAATAATTTATTCATAATTATTATTATTTGTTACTAATTATTCCAATTTATTTGAATTTATTACTCTCTATTCCAAATTTATTTCTAATTATTATTAATTATTACCAATTATTTCAAATTATACATATTTATTACTAATTATTTATGATTATACAAATTTTTTTATAAATTTTACCAATTTATTATGAATTATTAATAATTATACCTATATATTACTAATTAGTACTAATTATATCTTTTTATTTCTAATTTCTAATAATTAAAAATATTATTACTAATTACTAATAATTATTAATATTTACTCCTAATTATTACTAATTATTTCTAATTATTTCATTTTATTTCTATCTATTTTTAATTATTCTCATTTGATACTAATTATTTCTCTTTATTACCAATTACTACTTTTTATTTCTAATTTTTACTAATTATTAATAACTAACACTAATTATTCCTACGTATTTTTATTTATTGTATATTATTTGTAATTATTCCTAATTGTTAATATTTATTCCTAGTTATTACTATTTATTCACAATTAATACAATTTATTCCCAATTATTATTATTTATTCCAATTTATTACTATTTATTACTAATTATTTCTAATTATTTCTAAATATTAATTTTTATTCATAATTATCAATAATTATTCATATTTACAGTTGTAGGTTACTAATTTCCTCTAATTACTACTAATTACAATTAATTATTAATAATTAGTGCTATTATTATTAATATTTATTACTATTTATTCATAATTATTTTTAATTAATACTAATTATAATACTAAATAAGAATTCCCCAAGCCTCCTCCATCTTCTATTTGCAACAGACGACAGAATTTCCAGCGAATTGGCATCAATTTTTTTTCTCAATAACTCATCTCCTTGCAAATTTCTTCGACTGAAATCACTAAAAAATATCTGTTGTGATGTATGAATATACATTTTTGTATGCACGAGATTGGAGAGAAGAAAGGCCACGCCACACTGCTCCCCATTCTAGTGCTTCTTAAAATTGACATCCATACGTTGGAGCATATTTTTCATAGTATTCCACTGTGAGAAAGATACAAGGAGATGAGCTATCAGGAAAAAGTGGCATCACCAATCCTCTCGAAATTATGTTTCCATCACAAGTAGAAGGTGAAGCGGACTTTTTGTAGACCAATTTATTTTTATTTATTTCTATTTATTCCTATTTATCCGTAGTTACAACTAACTATTACTAATTAAAGTCAGTTATTTCTATTTACCACTATTTATTATTAATTTCTACTTATTAATACTAATTACAATTAATTATAATTAATTATTCCTAATTATGCCAATTCATAATTAATTATTACTATTCATCCACTAATTTTTATTAATTACTACTAAATATTTATAATTATTATTGATTATTATTAATTATTTGGATAATTATTATTAATTATTCCTAATTTTATCTATTAATTCATATAGATTTTTATTTATTCATATTAATTCCTATTTATATCTATTCATTGTAATTTATTTCCACTCAAAACCATTCAATTCTCATTAATACAATTTTTACTGATTATTACGATTTATTTCTAATTATTGCAATTTATTTCTAATTATTTCCATTTATTTCTAATTATTTCCATTAATTACTAATTATTACCATTTGTTACAAATTATTACCATTTTTTACTAATTATTATTTCCTATTACTCATTATTCCCATTTATTTACAGTTATTGCCATTTATTCCTAATTATTACCATTTATTACTAATTATTACAATTTAAAGATAATTAATAACTATTTTTCCTAATTAATATAAATAACTACTAATTACTAGTAATTCACAATAATTAATATTATTTACTACTAATTCATAATAATTAATATTAGTTACCGCTAATTGATAATAATTAGTACTAATAACAAAAAATTAATAATTAACTATAAAAATAAATATTGAAAAATAAAACTATCTAATTTTAATATAATTTAACTCCTACAAATTAACATTAATTATAATATATATTAAATAAAAAAACTACCTAAAAAATAAAAGAAATAGATTAATACCTCATAATTAAATCATTCAAAGGGTGTAAGTCTTCAAAACTCCTCTCAAGTAAAATTGTCAACATAAACAAATTCAAAAAAATAGGAGAATAGAAAGAGAGAGATATATGATGAGAAAAATTTGAAATGAAAAAAAACATACAGGGAATATATTGGTTATATTAGTTGTAACACATATTTTTGCAATGGGATGCTCGTCACCAATTCTATACCCTCTATTAATTAAGGGTTGTGGTTACAAAAGTATTTGCGATGGAACCCATCACAAATACGTACATTCTCATATACTATTTACAACAGGACACAAATCTCGTCAAATACACTAAAATTTATAGCTCTGTATTTGCGACGGGATTACTATTCTTTCCACAAATAGTTCTTCTGAATTGACTTTTTGCAGTGAGACCCTTCATCATCACAAATATCCATTATTTTCTATACTGTTTATGATAAAAATATTTATTTATGTGCATTATAATGAAAAAATGTAGGAACCATATGTGTTTTATTCATGTTATGGTTCTTTATAATTATAAATGAAGGATTATTTGCCCCTTGATATATACCTTAAATGAATTTTTAATTGATATATTCTCTATTGAAAATGTTGTCAAATTTAGCTGGTAATGTTATTGCATTTGGAATTATTGAAAATTATTTGTTCATTTGATCCATTTTTATTGATGATTTTTGAGGGTGGTGAATGTGATATCCCAAGTTGACATCATTGTTTTTTATAACTCAAATTATTTATAATTGAACACATTAAACTCAAGGAATCAAAAGGTTGATTTTATGATCCTTAATTTCTTAAACATTTAGATTTTATGAGAGAACAATTTCAAATATTCCGTTATCTTCTAGGAAACCATAATGATATCATATTTATTTTATATCTGATAGTTTTATGCAAACTTTTTAGTGAATAATTTTATTTCATGTTTGAATACATGTTTTATATGATATCAATATACATTATTTAAATGGAAATATATTTTCAATGGTTTTCATGTATTTCAATGGAAAAACATGTTAAATTTTTTTTATACCCCTCACTCATCTTTACATGTTCATCCCTTATTTTCAAATGATTTTTATTGGGTTTAATGAATAAATAAAAGGATTATTAAAATAATTTCTGGTTTATGAGGTTTTAGACTCGATTGAAGAATGTGTATCATTTTAAGAACTTATTTATATAGAAAAATGTACAGTACAAGAAATTATATTTTTTTCAAAGTGTTTCCTAATCATATAAAACACTAAAATAAATGATATTGAATGTTTTTTGGATGATTGGATACTATAAAACATGTAATTATGAGGCGGTTTTGTATGTTATTATGCCTTTGATGATTTACTATTCCTTTTTTAAAGAACTTTTTTTAAGATGGATGTGAAATGCTTCCATGGAGTAAGAATGGTATCAAGAGAGAACCAATGGTTGAAGTCCTAGAAAATATGGAAAAATGGATTTTACAGGGTATGGTGCTTGGTTTGTTATAACCATGCACCAATACCGCAAGGCACATCCCATGGGAATGCTTGGATGTAAAAACTATGTGAAGTTACATGGAAACCTAGTGGGGTCAGTCCAATGTCGTTCCCTTAGATTTTACACAATATTCAAAACTGTGTGGTAGGCATAGGAGATTAAGAAACATGAGTTACCCATTGACAGATGAGGTCACACAGTTGGCACATTGTTTATCAATACATGCATCCTTACCACGTAGATTATTAAAAGACGAAATTTAACCCTTTTCATATCAAGATTATATTTACATACCTTAATTTCCCCCCATATTTCACTCCATCAAATATATTTTATGAACCAATGCTTCCTTCCTCTTTCAAGGAGGATTTCCTTTGATTCAAGGGTGTTTGAAGTGCCATTTTGTGTTATTGAAAAAACATTTTTTGTATAAAATTATAATTTTTTATATTTCCATGAGATTGTAATTCTTATTCATTACTCCTAGAGAACTTATAATGGTCCACATTTATATGGAGTTCTCCACTTTTAATTTTGAGTTTTGTTTATGCATGAATCAAATAATATGGTTGGATGAGTAGTTTTTTACAAGCATACAATAGGTGGTCTATAAGATCTATCACATAGTCCTAACAATATTCATGTATATGGGTTATATGAAAAATTTTTTGATGTTGGAGAGTCGATTCATTTTGTTTCTGAAAAAGAGAATGCACATCTAATTGATGTTTTAGACCATTCATGAATCTCTAAGGGTCCATTTATGACTCAGAGATGTGGCATATGGCCACCAACAGGGTATGTAAATGACCTAAGAATGGAAAACGTTCAATAATTTATGAAATAAATTTTTTATGAGTTTAAATCGATTATAATTGTTTATATACATTTTATCTTGGAAAATGGGGCTATTTGGTCAACATGGGGATATAATAGTTTATCATTTTGTAAAGGAAAAAACAGTAAACAGATAAAAGGTTCATGTTTAAATTTTTAAATGCCTTTATATATTATTTAATCGATGTAGTATATGGATATAGAATGAAATGGTTGGACCATGTAATTAAGTTAGAAGGTGTTGATTTTGTTAGAACATGTTGAGAAATGAATGTTTAAATAGATTACCTTTGTATATAGTAATGTGTTTAATTTTCAATGATAAATGACCATTGTAAATGTGGATAACGGTATGGTTTGGGTTTTTGGATAGAGGATTCTCACCATTACAATAGTTGGGGAAGATTCTCTACACACCATTGACGTTATTTATATTTTCATTACTGAACTGATACTTTTGAAACTAATGGCTTCACATGATGTATGTACTTGGACCAATTATCCTCAATTCTTATAATTGAATTGAAATCATAAAGGAATTATCCTGAATGAATTAATGTGATTAAAACATAAATTATATTATTTATATAATTGTGGTGGGATGAAGCAGGTCTTATTGGATATGGTGTCACTTGGAGAATGATAGAAAATGAGGGTAATTGAATAATGTATATTAAAAAAACATGTTTCCATAATTATCAATCTTATTACTTCTTTATAAATATTCATACCTACCTGAATGGCCCGAAGGCCTTCATTTTTTATTCATTTTTTATAATCCCCCTTTTAAGGGTAGAAGGGGAACCAGTACATGACCAGTAGGCTTTGTGACATTATAATGCCTGAAGGTCTTAAAGGAGTTCATCCCAAACAATGACTACTTAAAACTACCCTCCCAAGAATCTACATCATGATTAGCACTACACCTTCACATGACTGGTTATCTAGCTTTCCTATGCAGGGATGCACGAGCCTGGTACTTATGAAAAATCCTTACGCTATCATTCTTCCAAGTCTGATTAGATATATTATGGTGAAAGTGCCTTCTCTGAATCCCCATGTAGAGCCTTTTTCATTGTAATTCATTATGGTATGTCTCTAATTCATGTGGAAAGACGACCTTGATAAGGGTTAAAGACCTTGAGGTGGCCAGAAGGCCTTAAGGTGGCAGAAATCCTTATTGGACAAAATGCATTAGGTGGTCTGATGTTCTTAAAGGTCCCAAGGACCTTACGACTGACCCAAAATCCCAAACGGGTGAATAGTTTTAGCTAATACAGTATCCAGCAGTTCATGCTACAGTTCCTAAAACAGTAACTATTATAGTTCATCCTATAGTACCCAGAAAAATCTCTAATCCTGGATTTGATCTCGGGTCTCTTGGATTCACACAAGGAGTCCTCCCCTACCTGGATGAGCCTCATGTGAAAATAAATTTTCATACACATTATTTTTTATGAATATTATATTTATTATCAATTTTAGAGGCAAATTGAGTTGTACTAACACCAAGATTGTGCAATCATTGAAACAGGAGAATATTCCATGGTGACTGGTCGAGATAGGGAAAATTTATATTTATTAGCTAACTAATTTAAAATATGGGATAGGGCAAGGATTAGAGGACCAAACATGAAATTGTGAACCATTATTGGAATTTTTAAGGTGTATTTATTTTTTGTTTCCATCGAAAAATGGTACTATTATGACATGAAATGATTACTATGTTGGTTTTGGGGCACATACTATGTTTTTGGAATTTTTATATAATATATGATTTTTATTATATTTTCTTTTATCACCATTATTATGATTTTTTGTATTATGTTACTCTGATAAAGTGTTTATAGTATCCCCATGATCCACATTATCCCATGTATACTACTCATCAGCCTATAACATACGATGAGTCACATTTAAGGACATCTGGTTAACCAGTTCAACAAATAGTTGGTGTGAGTTAGGTCGGGATGTTACAATGTGGTATCCAAGGAGTTCAATTTTTGTTTCTTTACAATTTGAAAAATGTATATAGGATACTAGGATGTGTTATCCCATGGTAATTTTCTTATTATTGGGATTATCTAACCCATTTGTGGGTAAAAACCTTTGTTCCAAGGGTGTGATAAGTGTTCTTGATTTTGGATTGTTATAATAGATGTTATATTTAACCATGGTTGATTCAATTTTTGTCTGAAGCTAATATTTTAGTAGATCAATATGGATATTTAAAATGACTTGAGAGTGCTTATATATGCATTATATTAGTCACTCTGAAATTTCTATGACATGTTTCATGTTTTTCACTAATAGAAAAGAATGTTTCGGTTGGTTTCTTTGATAAAATAGAAATTGGGTGGTTGGAAATGAAATTTTTTATATTTATTTTCTTTTCATAAAAAATTATAATAAAGATGATATCAATATTTTAAATGTAATATATTAATTTAAATGGTTATATGGGTTCAAATTTGTATCTTGTAATGCGAAAGTTAACTATAAGTAGAGTTAGCCAGTGGTCCTCAAAAAAGATGATTGGGAGTTAAGATAGTATTGGTCATATTAATATTTTGAATGTGTTGGTGGATTATGTTGATATGGCTATAAGTAATTCCTTATGGGTAACTAAAAAAATGTTAGGTTTTTTCTGAATTCAAGCGTTTTTATTATAAAGGGGTACCTATAAAATGATTTATTCATAAAGGTTGACATGATGAAAATGATGAGAATGCACCTCTATTAGTGGATCCACATCACCCATTAGTCATTTATGAAATGGTTGAAGAGAATTAAAATGATAATTTTATCTTTTTGTGAATTATTTGGAGAGAGATCCATTAGTGGATGTGCCATGTATTATTTTACCACACTAGGGAGTTCTAGAAGGTTTATCTTCTTCAGTTCTCTAAAGAGGGTGGAAATTAGGGTATTATGTTCTGGATTTACGATATCCATATAATTATAGATCACATGGATACACCTAAAGATAATAAATTTATGTCAGTAGGTTATATGGTGTGAGGACTAGTGATGCATTGGGGGGGGGTATGTAGGGCCAAGATGATTGCATAGAGGGAATGGATTGGAAGGAATTCAGGGAGAATTTCTTAGAGAATTCCCAACAAGATTCTATGAGATTGGATAAAGTGGTAGTGTTTATGCATTTGACCAAGGGTAATATGTTTGTTTTAAATTATGAAGGTCACTTAATTTACCAACAAAATTTTATTGATGTTTATAGAAAATTGGGAGACTAAAGTAAAATTATTTCCGGATGGACATAGATTCAAGATCATTTCATTAGTGAATATATATTGTTTGAATAAGTTCATTGATGTTGTAAAGAAGTCTCTCATTTAAAGGGTAATATGAAGTATGATTATAATGAAAGATAAGTTTTGTCATTTTGGTGATATGGACATGTATCCTAAAAAATGAGGAATAATTTTAATTATAACCATCACCAAAGTAGTAGTTGAATGAGTGGACTAGGAGATGATTATCTTCTTAGGGTAACGATTGAGTGTTTTACTTTCAGTGAGGTAGACCTGGTCTAAATAATGGTAGCTTTTCTTGAATACATGTTCGGTATTGTGATGGAACTAGGATGGGAAAAATAAAAATGTTTGGTGGGAACCCTCAATTGATGGGAGTGATGATGGACCAAGTATGATGCAAGTAACTTGAAGGGGATATTCCAAGCCATATCAGTCTGACAATTTGATTTCTAATAGAGGTACTTTATGGGGGGATAATGAAGAATTGTAGGATATTAATGACCATATTAAAATATTAGTGTAGTTTCTTGGACTCATATTGGATCCCAAGGAATATGAACATGTGTGCAATATACATTTTAGCCTGCATTGAATTATGTTGTGCCAAGACTATCAACTATCTTTGGTACAATTATAATTCCCTCTTTGCTTTACTGTTCTTTTTTTTGATATAGGATCATGACATTATTTTATTTCTCTTCTACTTGTGAAATTTTTCAATTTTCATGGGGAGTTCTATTGTGGGGTTATATTTATCAACATACCATTGGGGTGAGATCAATGGCCATCTATCATTGTATGATATGTGTCCTCAAGGATGTTGAGTACCATCTTATATAAGATTTATTAAAATTTTAGATGTTTGATTTTGACTTTATAATAGATATGGATTGGTTTTTATCATCTCATATTCACATTGAATATTATCATAGGATAAAGATCTTCACATATCTTGGGAGGAACATTAGTTTTCTTTGCAAGGAATGTCATATTAAAAATGGAAATTCATAGATAGGTAATCTATAACTAGGTGAGATCATATCTCTTGTTGTGAGTCTTAAACTATTTGATATGGTAGAATATAGGGATAAATTCATTCATATTGTGGATTTTTTCTAAAAAGTTTTTCCCAAGTAGTTTCCATGGTTTTCACCTAAGGGGGAAATTAATTTTTCTTTTGATTTGATTCATAGTGATGATCCAGTTTCAATATTATAATAATGAAAAGAAAATTTTGATATTAAATAGTCTAAGACACCTTTTTAGCAGTTTGAGACGAAAGAGTGCATCCGGATGAGGCTTTCACCTTAGACATATCCATTACAATTTTCAAAAAATGATAGATTGAAATTTTTTAATGGGTTTAATACTGTAATTTTAACTAGATTCTGATTAAGAATCAGTACCCTATTCCTCACATAAATGGTCTTTATAACTAAATGAGGGGTGTATGTGTATTCTTCATGATCAATATTATATCAAGGTACCATCTGATTGGATTGATACATTATTATATAACACAAAATACATTCAATATTAGGCATGAATTGTAGAGTTTAATGTGATATAGTCAGTGATAATGGATTTTTATACTATTTTAATGGACATGATGAAAAAATTATTTTATATGTAATTGAATCTGTTGTTGGTTGACTTTGTTTATGACATTTGTTTGTTCCATCATATTATAGAATATCATTCCAAACATCATAACACCATCCCACATATATTGAGTGATAATAGACTACAAGTAAATACATATCTATTATTTATGGATTTAAATGGTGAATTTAAGGGGCACATCATCTTATAATAAGGATTCATTAGACCCCAAGATGGTTCATGTCCATGTATATTTGGAGAAGCCCAAGATATTTTTTTGATTTTGAAATACTTTTTGGTGTATCAGGTTATTACTGAACGTTCATTAGGGACATTTATCCCTTTGTAGTGTCTCTATTAGGCCTGAATATGAAGGGAATATTTTTCGAGTTCTTCAAATTATGTAATTACTTTTGGAAATGATAATGTGTTTGGCAACAAAAAAAATTCAAATATTATTTAAATCAGTAAAGGCGTATTAAATCTTCATTTCAATGCTTCCATGATCGAACATGGGGATGTTTTTACATAGTAATATCGAGGTGTTTCATATAGATAATGATATTGAATTTCACACAAATATTACTATTCTATGCATGATCCTATTTTGGTAGTTCACACATTAGAATAATTGCAACATTATCTGCTAGATAAGCGTATTACTATTTATACTGACCAATAGATCCATAAATATATCTTTTTGAGTGGGATATAAATCATTAATTGTGTAGAATGGTTTTCTGTATGATATATTTATAATTTGTGATAGCCTATATTATGGGAAAATAAAATATTTTTGTTGATTGTTTTTGTTGAATTAAATTGAATAAGTTAGTTTAGGAGTCAAACTATGAGTGGAGGATTATGGCCATATTAACCGAGTAATAAATAAGTTATTATGATGAGAAATATTTGATTTACATCTTGTATTTATATATTACGACTTATATTTAGAACTAGGTAAATAAGAAGTAGTATGAGGATCCAGAGTACATGGCTTATAGGGACAACATTAATGGTGGTGAGCTACCTCCTTACAAGAACGCCGATGGTAATGATAATATTTAGGTTCATTTATATATATGAATACATAATTTTTTATGATAGGATCTTATCAGAGTGTTTCTTTCTTTGGAGTGGGAATTTTACCATCAAGTGACCAAAATGTATCATGATCTTGATAGATAGTATTAGTGCATTTGATCCTAGGGATCTACTATGGATTATAAGTAAATATTTCAACTCCATCATGGAACGCGCTAGGAAGAAGGGAATAAAATCATTCCCATATAAGGATATTATGTATTTATTTTAGATCATGGACATAAAACCACTATTTTAGGTGGGGTACTCTAGTTATCACTATACATGGTGTAACAATGAAAGGGGTAGCATATGATGTTGGAGAAATCAAGATTGATTCCTCCCAAACATGCATGCCATGAACATGTTTTCCAATTCCAAGGTAAATAATCTGGTATGAGGTATTTCACATTATTAACCATTGATCGTCAATTTGTCTCCTAGTTAGGGAACGTATGAAAGATTCAGGTTCTTGGATTATTGGATTCGCATCATTGGATATATGTAGTTGGGTAGTGACTAATGGAGAGAGTCAAAAAAGGGCCACCCATGGGTGGGGGTTCACAACAAGCTTAGGATGATCAAATAGAGGCTACAAGAGTGGGAGAAGGACCTCCCTCCTATCACCCAGAACATGGATTCTCTAAAAAATTATATTGAATGTCTCGATCCCAACCAATATGAGGATAGGAATGACATGGATTTTATGGACCTCCTGGGGAAAAATAATAGCATAGCAGAAATCCATCTCATTAAAGAATGCAAGGATAGAGAGATCTCAAAGATACAATGCCTACATGAGGGTTATAGGAACATATCCTTTTTCAATGCATGCATATGGTTTAAAAGATGAAAAATAATTCCCATCATCTTTATTGATAATGGGTCCTTTATAGAGGACAAATATGTCATTGGGGGTGTAGCACATACGTTTTTTAATGGCCTCCTAAGAGGCCTGAATATGAAAATGGATAACAGCTACTCAGGTGGGAGTATAGACAATTGAGAAGTGACTGCTAAACTAGTCTCTCCTCAGGAAAATGAATTCCTCGAAGTAATCCCATAAAAGGGACAAATTTGTGCACCAATTTATAACTTCATCTATGAATGTAAACCTATTTTAGACATCTTTCTTGGCTCGTTTTACAAGGGTCTTGGGAGTTTGTTAACTGATATTTAATTTATTCCATCTAGGATTTATTATATAGAGGAATCTTCCTAATAGATTGTAGTACTACAACTCTTATTCTTATTTCAAAGATCAAGGATCCATCCACCCTCCTTCATTACAAACTTGTGAGTATACAATATTTTATCTATAATATCCTTGATACCATCATCATCTTGAGGTTTTCCGTTAACCTCCCTAGGTGGATATCCATGGAACAACATGGATTTATGAAGGGTCACTCAGTCCATGGCACCATCGCCCTATTATAGGAAATGCTGAGAGACATCAACACCAAAACCTGTGGATCTAATATAGAAATCAAGCATGACATGATTAATAACATGATAGAATTGAATCAGGTTTCATCAAAAGAGTGCTAATGAGTATGGGACATTTTCCCCCAGCCTTCAACATCATATTTAGTTGTTTTAATTCTTTATGGGTATCAGTTTCCATTATAGGAAGAAATCATAACTTCTTCATGGAAACTCAAAGATTATAGAAAGGCAAACCTATCTTCAAAACCATTTTAGTCTTATATAAGATTGTCTCCCACACCCTATCAGCAAAGTAAATTATGTTGGAGTTATTATTCCTTATCAATGAAAATTTATCATTCCATCCATCTCTAATTATTAGTTTTCATATGATACTATTATTTTCATCAATGTTGGAATGTGATCTGTGTGTAGTATAAATTTGATTCTAGTGGATTATTTCTATAGGACTTGCCACATCATCAATAATTCATACAAAAACCACTTCATTAAAAACAAATGTACTTCAAGTCACACTACATATCAATACAGTAGGTTGGATATATAGCTTGACACCTTCCCAATGGAATACCTTTAAACCCATATATCCTCAACCATAATTTGAATCCAAGACTTAGATTAGGTGGTGAGAGAGATAATGGATCATTTCTTTAATTAAAAAATTATTAACCTCTCCTTTGGAGGATGCATAACCATAGTTAATAGAATTCTATATTCCATCCTGGTGCATGCCTTAGCCTCCAATTCAGTACAAACGGGTTTCATCAATTCCATTGTCAAGGCCTTGGATTCTTTCATCTAGGATGACCTTTCAGAAGTTAAGAATCTTTTGGTCTCATGGGACAGAATGGAATACCCATCCATGATATATATATTATCATTAGGAGCCTAAGTGACACTATCCACTGCATTCATGGTAAAATATCATGTGAAATTATAGAAGAACACCACTCTTTGGGGCAAGTTTATGTCCTATTAAACTGGTGAAAATACAGAGTATATCATTACATATTTCTCTCCTTTATGTCATATAATATATCCTCTCATCCTAAACCTATAGAAACACTCATTATAGATTGTCGGAGAAGGAAACATCCTTTTCGAGCATCATAATTAGACTGGATCTATGTTTTGATTCTTAGGGTGTCCATCCCCAACTATTTACATTAGAGAGGCAAGCCAATATTCATAATTTATGAGGGTAGTTCTTGAAATGAAACAAAATGAAACTTATGAGTTTATTTCCATCAAAATAGAGAAAAAATTCATATTCACCCCTTGCAACATAGGAATATTTACTACAAGAGACTTTTATAGGATCTCCACATCTCCATATCATCAAGATACATGTTATGGGGTGATTTGGTGCACCATGTTCCCAACTAAATTAAATTTTTTTACATGGAGGATAAGGAAACATAAAATACCCTTAGATAAAAAAATATAAAAATTGGGCATTAGCGTGGATTTTAGTTTCAATTGCTTTACAAATAAGTGGGAAGAAAGATTGAACAAATTATTTTTGATGGAGACTGGGATCGATATGTGTATAATTTCATCAGCGAGTTCACTACTCATAACTCTCACTCCCTTTATGATAACTCATTCTTGGATCTATGATACCAAATCACGAATTATATGGGCTAAGATATGATGTCCTACTCTAATATTCTTATTATTGGTGTTTGGTGCCTATGGAAAGATCATAATCATTCTAGATTGAGGTGAATTCTCTTGTAGGGGGTATATCATTGTGTGAACAAGGAGTATCCTGATTGACTTTGTAACTCGTTTTAGTAACTGGTGGAAAGCTCATTCTCGAAGTTTGAGTTAGGATTTCTCGTAACCAGTCCAACCCCCATCTCTTTGTTGTCGGGACAATGGTTACTCTGGCTTCTTACAAAAAATGGATTGAAACTTAATAAATATTTATCATGAATGTTGGGTAACATGCTAGGGGGTGGGGTAGTTCATTACCCTTAGGTATGTCCTGTCCTCACTATAATGGCCCATTATGGCAGTTGATATTCACTTCAAAAGAAAGCCAATGTAGTTCTCACCAGGATCACCATTTACAACCAAGGGAATGTTAACCTATCTCAAGGGGATGCAGACAACATGATCATCTATAATTCCTTTCATATTAACATCATTGTACCTTGATTAATATCATACATTATCAATAAATTCAGATCTCTCCTTAAAAACAATATGCATCTAACCAGTGCATGTTGAGAGGGGTTCAAATTTGAAGATCATCTGGGATATTTTTCCATTCATGGTTCCAATGTCACCTTCCATACCAATATCACATTATTTATACCCGAGGGAGAGAACCGGATATGAGGGGATGACCTCATATTCTACTAATTTGGATACCCAAGGCCTCAATGTGGTTTGTCCTTTTCATTCTAGTACTTCTCTTCCTTCAATAAATGTATAATGATGATGATGATGCTCAAAAAGTTAACATGTGAAGGAAGAGAATTAGTGGGACACTTGTATTTTAAACCCATTGAATATTATATAATAAAATTGGGATGAATTTACAATTGAATTAATGGTGGGTATACCATGAAGTCCTCAAAATAATGTTTTGATACGAGTGATTGCGGATTTTTTGAAAATGGTTGCCCATTTCTTATCGATTTTCGAGAATATCAACATCGATCAGTTTGGAAACATGTATGTTTAGGAGATTTAAAAATTTTCATGGGGTTCCTCATTATATTGTTCAAAATAATTATTAATATTTTAATTCCTACATCTAAAAATGGTTGAAAAAATAAAAATGGTATATAGGAGTTTTTGATAACATCCTACCACTCTCAAATGGATGGGAAATTATAATATCCTATTCATGTGTTACATGACATAATGAGGGGATTTGTACAAGATTTTGGTGGATCTTCAGATAAGTAATGATTAGTTATTGAGTTAAACTATAATAATATTTAGTAGGTGACTATTCATATATGACCATATGAGGCACTCTATGGTCATACATTTAGATGACATCAATGTTGGATAGAAGTCAGACATTCATAGTTGTTGGGGTTAAATTCTAATGTTGGATATGTCATAGTAGGTCTTGTTAATCCATAAGAAAATGGATTGATCCCAAAGTAGACAGAATACATACACTATATTATTTTCTCATAGACATAAGATTACAATGGATGAATATATTTTCCATTGAGTGTCACCCTCATATTTGGAAGTATGTTATGTTATAAACCTGGTATATCGGGACATTTGAGAATTCATAGAGGATGGGTCTAACAGCTTATCAATTGGAAATTGCATTGAATTATTGTTTTATAAATGTCAGGTTACATGTGTCATTGATTCTAATTTATAACCATGAAACCTCGAAAATGATTTACGGTTATGATGTTATGTTTTTGGCTAATGCAACAATCAAGGAAAATATGATTATTATTGAGGATCATAGTGAGAAAACTATATGGGTTAATATAGTGTGGTTTTTCAGAATTCTAAAGAGGTATGGTTGTGTTTATGAGGAATAATGGGTGATGGAATATGATATTTTCGCATGATGGCCTATTCATTTAATCATGGGGTCATGTTAATGTCTGAGAGTGTATCTTGATGATGGTTTTCTTTATGATGAGTGAATTTTATGTTCCAAACCCTCTCATGAGGTACATTTCTTTGTTGATTTATGTTAAAATCAATTTAAATGTTGTGTAAAATGATTCCCATGGGTAGGATAGTACTCATATGAATCCTTGGGAAACTGAATGGTAAGAGATAGAAAATAGATATTACTATGAATGGATGATATTTTAAACATGGTGAGTGATAACTATGAACCATGAACTTATTGTATAGGTCATAGGAAATTAAGGTTATAAAAACAATGTGATGTGGAATGGAAACTATGTAGTGTTGGATTAGAGAAACTCGCATGGATTATGAATGGATTAAAAACAATGCAGGTGGCCTGGGAGTTTTTGTGGCTCAGGTTATCCATGGGTGGTGAAGCTGTCCTGGTTGGGATGTAGTTTTTTGAATTAGGCTTCCAAAACTGCATAAATCTGGCCAGTTCCAATAATGATTACAATACCAGGCCTATGGCCACACATGGGGTGTGAAAATCCTATGAGAATGGAAAAATGGGAAGTAAATAATTAAATAAATTGTTTATTATAATAAAATTATTAGTCTTTTTCATGTATTGATATCATGGAATAATGTATAGTTTTTTTATCATAGGATTTTAATGGTGGATGCATTGAAAAAGAAAGATATTGAAAATGGTTAAAAGGGGAATGTCCACATAGTTAAATGGTTTTTAATAACATTTAATGAATGTGATATATCTATAAATGATTAAATAGTATAAAATTATAACTACGTTAAAATGTGTTGAGTATGTTAGACCATAGTGAATATTGATTTATGAAATGGAAAACCAATGTTAGTTGTAATGTGTTAAAAGATCAATTCTGTTAAACCTTGGTAAATGTGAATAATATTATGGTTTGGGATATAGTAATGAGGCAACACATCATTGGGATGGGGTTAAATGATTCTCTATAAACCTATGAGGTATCTATGTGTTGGTTTCTTGAGTGATTTTATACACACTAATGTTTTGACATGATGTTGGTACTTAAACAGACGATACTGAATACATTCAATTTAATTTAATATTTTATTAATTTCCACCAATGATTAAAAGAGAATATACAATAGGGTATATTGTTTTGATGATTGATGTAGGGCCAAGATTATTTGACTTAATTGGGTGACACTTGGAACCCATGAGCGATGAGGGTAATTGAATAATTTTTATTTACAAAAACTATTTTCATTATTTTCATATAAATAAATTCCATGTACATATTCATAAAATTTTGTTAGAATATATATTTCATTAGACACAATTAGTGGTTCCCTATTTAATTTTAATCATACCCAACATAGGTAGTCATTAGATACTATGTAAATATAGTGGATGAATATTTGGATATGGTAAAAGGAAATGTGTTAGGTATATGATTTAGTACATGGAATGCTACATGGTTGAGGGAAGTAGACATGTTTTTTAAACTAATTTTTGAAATAATTTCAATGTATTTATTTTGGGTTTCCTTTTAATCATGACACAATTAGGTCATGTTATGTTCATAAAATTAGTTTGTGGGGACGTACCTAATTTTTTGAATTTTTTCATTTGATTAATGGTTGTTACTTTATTTTTTTTGTAATCATTAACTACGATTTCAAATATTTATTACTCTGATAAAGATGGTATTTTATCCACAAATTCCTCATTAGACCGAGTCTACTAGTCGGAATACTATACTATATGAGGAGTTGTTCCTGAGGTCAAGTGATTAAACAGTTGGATACTAGTTTTAGTAAGCTAAGATAGTTCAATACATGTTTTTTTCAAGATAAAATACACCCCCAACTGGTCAAAGATTCTGGGAATGTTAACCCAATATCTGTTAAACCCACAATGGGATTGAGACATGTGGGGGTGAGATTGATCCATATGGGATACATAGGGATCCCCTTATCAATCAATGGTGGTTCTTCAGTTTATATGACAATGATGGATTTATAGAAGAGTAATGTGATATGAGGATATGTTTCATTATCTTGAACAACATGCTGACTATCCTAAGCATGATACATCACAACAATGTGATTATAGTAAAACATAACATTTTTATTGTGTTTTCTCAATTGTTTTATATAATAGATTTCCAATACATTCCAGGAAACAATTGTATAAGACTTATTTACCTATAATTTATTCCCCTACCTTTTAATGTATTTTTTTCAATCAACCAAGATTAATAGGGTTCAAAAGTGTATATTTCAATATAGAGTCCCCTAAATTTCCCTTCAATGTGTTATTTTTAGTACTACTAATTTGAATTAATAAAACTTTTTTTTCATAAATAGACAAGGCCTTTCGGGAAATATGTTTAAAAATACTTCATGGAGAACCCTGAAAAAAAATTGAATCCAAAATGAGATCGCAAAATTTAATTACAATATTAATCTATATATACTGTCTCTACTCACTCGTTTCATACTATAAATATTTTATTATGGATTAAGAATATTTAAATTATTTTTTGAATAGACTTAAAAGCGCTTTTCTTATTGCACATTTGATTCTTATATTGTTTCCCTTATAAAAAACTCAATTATCATTTTAGTCATTTAATTTATGTAATATTTTGTTACTTTTGAATACATCATTATATATTCATTTTAAGAATCGTGAAATATAATAAAAAATTTATTATTTTATGCTTAGATCCTTAGAATAAGGCCTGAATAACATTATAGGATCATTCATGAATGTGGAGACGTATATTTTGATGTTTTATGCAATTTCTCTAAAATAGATAGTTCTAGGTCATGGTGGACTATTACCAGGGTGCGTTGGACCTTCAAAACTTCATGATTAACTATATATTTATGGTCATGAAGGACAAATTAGGATGTTTTTATTATGTAATGTTGAAATTTATTTCATCCTATAGTAGACTCAAGCATTATTTACTGATGTTCAATACTTTATTAAATCCAGTCCTAAATCTGTTAATTTTATATGGTGAAACCTATAATAATTATGATGTGTCTTAAGACTATAAATATTGTCCATGGATGGATATTTCATAAAGAAAATATTGGGAAATTATTGCTTTTTCTAAATTAGAGATGAATTTCTAGATTTCTCAATTATCCAAGAGAGGTAACATCAATTTATAAATACCTTCAAAGGATCACACATTCCAAAAAAAATCATCCTCCAATATTTCTCATCTATTAATTATATTTGTGAGCATCTTGTAATGTTTTTCTGTATTGAAATCCTCTCTCTCATAGACCACTATTCTCCAATGGTTTGTACTCGAATAATAGTGTGAGCTTTTATACCTGGATACTATTGAATCTCATGAGGATAGTCAGAAGTCACAATATTGAGGAACATTGTATTAGATATTTTAAGACTCTGGGATTTATACAAAAACCTCTAAAGTTATGGTTTGTAGACACATGGGGTCACATGGTTCTTTAGATTAACATTTTACCAATTATGTTTTCCTCAATTTAATTTAACACATTTTATTGTTTAATATCTACTAACAAACTATATTAAATTTAGTTTGGTTTTCCCATGAATAATTACCCTTCATATTGTCTTTATTAACAAAAATTTAATTTACCAACTATCAACTATTCTATTTATAGGTTTATTATTCTAAAGTAATTAAATTTTAAAATTATTTTCTTGTTACGACATTCATTTTCATAATGGGATATTAACCCCATGTTACAATAATATCCTACCAACAATTGATATTAATGTTCAAATTTTCATTCATCATTAAAAAATTATTTAAAAAAAAAGTTAATTTCAGTTTTATTTAACATATGTAATTCATTACAATGTTTATTCATATTTTAGAATGCAATCACGATTCTCATGGGATAAATATGATTAAATAATTTAATTATATTATAATAATTGGATGTCAACAATTCATAATAGTATTTCATATCATATTTGGAAAATGGTAATGCATAAGTATATTCCACGAATGAATCTATAAAAAAATTGACTCTAAAAGATGTTATTAATTTTGAAATGATTAAAAAAAATACAAATTCCAAGAATTTTAGTCTTGATATAAATTTAATTAATCATGTTTTAGACCGAAAACTACATATAATATTTGTAAATTATTAGTAGTCACACAAGAAAGAATAATTAATGTAATATATATATGATCAGATGTGTTTCTTTAATATTTTTAATTTTTTATCATTCTTGATAATTTATCTATTCCATATATTTTTATGAAATTTACTAAAAATTACAATTTTAGAAAGTCCCTGAGTAATGAATTTTCTATAAAAAATTTTACAAATAAATATTTTTGGTTGTTACCAACCTATAGTGGTGTTAATGTTATGGATATTCAAGAAGAAAATGATGTAAAAATACAGCATTCAAGGAACTCATTTTCTCCTCAATGACATTATAATTCGCAATGAAATCCCATGTGATGTAGGAATCCAATAAAGCTAAATAATAACATAAAATAATTTCCATCAAAGATACTAGTGTTGAAAAATATATTGGTGAAGTTATTGAATATTCAGTTCTTACCACGAACATTTTTTATCACATCCCAAATAAGAACATCCAAAATTGAATGAAAAATTCAAATAAAAATGTAGAACTACATGTGACATGAAACGAATATAAAATGAATGGTAAAATAAAATTATTTTAAACTACCTATAAA
Organism: Viscum album; assembly: GCA_963277665.1. Classification (NCBI taxonomy): domain Eukaryota; kingdom Viridiplantae; phylum Streptophyta; class Magnoliopsida; order Santalales; family Viscaceae; genus Viscum; species Viscum album. Next base: position 55,227,000 of record OY728126.1, read on the forward strand.
AAATAAAATAAGAATTGTTAAAATGATATTAATGTAACTTTTTGAAATGTTAATAATGATTCCATGGACTCAACTTCATCGTCCCTATCATGTTACTTAGACTATAATTTCATCAAAGATGTAATTGATGAGCACATCATGGGTAGTAATCAAAATCCTATTTCATATACTTCTCTTTATTGTTGTTATTATTATAATTATCACACCTTTATCCCCATTATTAAAATATGATCTCTTAAATTCAACTAAATTTATAATATTTGAACTATATCAACCCAAAAAAGGATCCAATAAAATAGTTCCCCATGTCTGGTTCCCATATAGACTCAAGCTAACATCCTTGTATTCCAGAGGATACCAACTGGAAACAAGGATATCTTAATGGTACGATGGGGATACTATACCCATATGACCATAGTAGCATTAAAGATTAAGATTTAATAAAACAAAAAAATTGTAAATAATATAAATCAAATAAACACAATAATATGATAAAAATATCTGATAAAATGGAAAAAACTAAATAAAAAACCATGAATGCAGGCCTAGATGATTCTGTAATCACTAAAGAAGTAAAAATATAGTAGGATGTACAAGCTAATATAATACATGTATAATAAAATTAAAAAAAAATCCAAATGCTTAACTCCATGAGCATCCAGATCTTTTGTGTAAATCTTGTTCACAGAACTCCAATATCAAATAATAATTACAAGAAATATGAAACGTGAACGTGGTCCATCAACTATAAAGTTTGGTAAGGTACCCCGATGTAGTGTCGGCTTGAACAGGGTGTGCGGTACACTCATTTGGATGCAACCAATGGTTTCTAATGTTATTCATCCATTGATTGTAAAATAAAATAATATATATATATATATACATATTTAACAAACAAATAATCATCAACACCTTGTACATAGGTTCCTCAATGACACCTAGATGACTGTAACTTTATAATCCTAAGAAAAAATATCTTTGTTGTGGAATAACCATGTATATATAATCAATTATATATGTAGGTATATAGATGAACTATATTTTAGTACCATATATATCAATATATAACAAATATTTAATGATACCTAGGACCTGAGGCATAACATAGGCATCCAAGAATTGTAAAGACTGATTCAATGAATAATGAAGGATTCCATGCCTATGTGTGAGAATCTATAAGGGATGTCATTCCAAATGGATTCCATTATCAAGTATCATAATATTTAAGGAACAAAATTCCCATGTATCATAATATGAAAGGGAATACATACACATGTATCACAATATATAAGGGACACCATAACCAATGGGAACCATTACCATGTACCAAAAAATATAAGTGACACCATGCCTATGTATCAGAATATATAAGGGAAGCCATTTCAATGTAATATCAATATAATTATGGCACGTAAATTTTTTTAGTTATGCATATTCCTTTGCAATAAGAATTCAAGATTATAAATCATTTCATGAATTTAATTAAAATGGGACACCATGAGAGGTAGAGGGATAAGGTGTATGAAACATCATGTCCTACCCACCCAAAAAAGTCATAAATTTCAATTTAAAATTTTACATTTTACTAAGGAAGATCCATGAATTCAGATTTAGTATCTTGTATAAATATAGGTTTTGTTCCACACTAATTAACACATTATTAAATTTTTTTATCCACTTCATTCAACATTATATAAAGAAGTTAATGTGTAATTTTGTTACCCATTTCTCTGTAATGCCCTGACCCCAGAATCCCAGATTCGGTGCGTTATTATGTATCATTGGAATGATCATAAAAGATCCAGTATCGTAAGACAGATTAGATTAGTAGCCTTGGAAGTACTTGATACATTCTTAAGTTTTACATTACATCATAAAATGGAAATCAACATCAACATTGTCTCTAAAGACAACACTGAGATCCCATATACTATCCCTGAAGGTCAGTCATAATATACTTCTTTGCATCCTAGGAAAATAAAACATAGAAAGGGGTGAGATCAGACGCACAGTAAGGATAACACAATAGCGGGAACATTCATTAATAAGCATAAAAATTTAAGGTAGTGTATAAGAATAGAAAAAATTCCTTTTAAACAATAACTTCAGCATAATATGGAAAAGATAAAATCATATAATGCCATTCACTTATTCACATTGATATTCTATGAGTTGAATGATCCCATGAAATATCAATAACCACTTTCATAATGATGGAATGCATAATACCATACAATCATAACCACGTAGTCAACGCCTTGTCCCAATACTACAAATAATATTTGGTCAAGGCCATGTGCCAAGACACTAGATTTACTCATCAGAGCTACCGACACATCGAAGAGCAATATCAGGCTCCACCCGCCACATACTAAGTCCAATGTGTTCCTCATATGAAATGTTTGAAACATAACATATATATTCTTATTAAAACTAGCATATGAAATCTCAATACTTTATCCTCAAACCATGAATTGAATAAAATAGCACATCCATAGTCTAACATAACTCATTTAGTACAATATGAAGATTGTATTGTAACTGATTAACCTCAATATAGAATAATTAAGGGTATTTAGATAGATGAAAATAATCATCAAAACTATTTGAGAGAAATGTCCTCCTTTTTCTTGAAAACATTTTAAAGTCACAATAACTATCATGAAGCCACTTAAAAATAGATTTTGGAATCAAAGTGTCCTATACCACTTTGAAACTTTTAAAAAGAATTTTTATTTTAACACATTAATTCCCATGCAAATAAATCCTTAAAACCAATTTTAAAACATGGAAATTAATGGGAATGATTTAGAATAATAAGTCTTTAAAATATTTTAAAATGATAATTCAGTTAGAGTTCCTAACCAAAAGAGAGACACATGAATACAAATAATTGAGGTAATAAAAACATTGTAATAAAATGAGAATAAAGTGATTTATGATATACTATGTCAGAGTACATTACATACACAATATAAATGTGATTTGGTGTATAACAACAAAGAAGTTTTAATGGAATTTAAATTGAGATGAAATATCTAATAAAGACTTTATCCTTAGGATAAAGATAAATCAATGAAATAATTATGTGTGAAAAATATAAATACACTCAATATGATTGGATATTCAGTTTAAATTAATCAGATGACATTCACACATGTTATTGTAAAACGAACACCATTGAATTGGATATTTAACTCAACAAATAGAGATTGAGTTAGAATTACTCTCATCAAGTTCATATCGATGACTTGGGAGTTTATAAATGGGTTGATTATGTGTATCAAAATTATATCCACATAAAGGGGAGTGGAAATTATGACATAAGAAAATGAATAGTTATTCCACACATAATCTTGGAGTAAAATAATAAATGAAGTATGCTTAAAGACGAATGAGTGGAAGTTGAAATTTCAAATTAACTTATTGATTTGGTATCTTACGAAACATACACCCATGAAAGAAGGATAATACAATTACGATGTAAATATCCATAAATTATAGTATATTTCACAATGAATACAATCAAGGGTAGTACATAGACCACATGTAATAAATAAGGGGTGAACAATGGAAATCTCACGAAATTAATAGTGAGATAAGAAACCCATTACATTGTACTTTTTCAATGGTAAAGGGTAGTTTAACCTTCTGTAAAATGGTAAAATCATTTTTATTGAATTATTCAAGAATTATATTCATTAATATGATATCATATATGATCTTTTAACATTGATTTGGTAATAATATCTTAGTATTATCGTCGTTTTGGGTGTTAACAGATTCATTTTCCATTATATTATTTGTTATGTGAGCCATATTTGTTATGGATGGGATGTATATTAATCATATCTAGAATTATATGATGTCTCTAAACATTATTTTTAATCATAAAATTAATTTTAGTCTTGAATGGATACGATGGGGAATGAATCTTATCGCGTTCGTGGAGACTGTAATCCGGACGTATGCACGAGCGACAATATCACCTTTTTTTATTAAAATAATATATAATTAGCTGTTATATAATATATAAATAATTATTATCATTTTATAGTTATTATTTACATTAATTACACATCATTATTATACCCATTCTAATAATAAAGTATTGAATAACAATTACACCACGACGTGGAGACGGTAATCCGTACGTACACACGTATGGTGACATGCCATTCAAAGGATGGATAAAATAATGAAGATGAATGTACCATATTTATAATAACTTCACAGTAAATTGATGATACTGGAGTAATTTTTTTAGAATGGAAATAACAAAAAATAAGAAGTAAAAGAAGAAAAGAACTTGAAAGAGGCTGGTGAAATTATTACCTCTTCTTTGGGTTCTTCCATTTGATTTTATCAAAATGGTTCATTACGATGGGTTTCTGACCAAATGTGGGCCTCTAGGATGAATTTTGGGAAGTTCAAGGATATTTGGGTAGTGGTTGGCCGATCCCAAAGGCTTTTAATGTGTTAATTAATGATTATGGGGAGTTCCCTTTTATAAGAGGGGTGAGGGGAACCTTAGGAAAAACTATAAAAATTATTTTATAATAAACTAATATTATGATTCTAATGGCTCCAAAGTGGATTATTTAAAGACTAAGGTTGGTATATGTCTAAAAACACTTACAAAATATGTCTTAGACAGGTTTGGGTCACTATATTAACTTTTTCGTTGTTATTTAACTCAAAGTGAAATAGTTCGACATTTAGCATGTCTCTTTGTATTTTTATATTATATAGTTAGTAAACATACTATATACATCAAGTGACCCCCATGTGGTCCACTAATGATACAAATATCATTAATAAGTCTTCTAGATGGTCATTAGATTTATAGAAATATAATATCAATTAATAATATAATATTTGTTTTAAAAACTCATTTTTGTCAATTTTGACACTATTTAATAATTGGTTTTTGTTAAATACATATAAACATTATTAATTAGAATATAATTCATTTAAGAAGTCCTATCATGTCATATTAACCAATAAAATTCGTGGATGTCATCATAACTTTCAAATTATATTTATTTTAACATTTTTAATATAAATTATTTGATTCTATCATTATTAATGAAAATACTGCATCATTATTGTGTCATAAATAAATATAATTATTAAAGGGATAAAAATTATAAGCCATAAATAAATATAATTATTAAAGGGATAAAAATTATAAGTAAAATACCATTATGTAGGAAATATTTTTATCTTTTTAATTAATATCTTTAGTTGAAAATATAACATATATAAACCTATGTAAAAAAAATTTTACTAAAAGATATACGCTTATGTCATTTTTGTATTTAGTTTAACTTAATAAATATAAAGTGTCATTATCACCTTCAAGTGGCTCCATGGGGTCCCAAAATCGACCCAATGATTCCCATGGTCGGACATGTATCAAAAAATAGTGATAAGACACGTTTTAGGGCAATATAATATTATTATAATATTATTGTTTTTACCCTTATTTTCTGGATTTACCGTTTAACTATGGTAAATAAAATATTTACCGAAGTAATTATTCAAAATGTCTAAAAATAAAAGATAACAATTTACAAAGTTTGCACCTCCTGATTCTAAATATGGAATCAATTTTTCTAAATTCAAAACACATTAGTGACAGAAAGTAATTTAAAATTAATTTCCATTGTCAAAACAAATAGCGTGTTTTTATGAAATAATAACTATCAAAAGTTTGGCACTTGATTATTTCCATTTTAAATGTGAAATTATGTCCAATGACCAACATTAGATTAAATGGTAAAAATATAATCTAATTATACTTTAAAATCACTCAAAGTGATAGTGTATCACCCTTAATTATTTCGACTAAAAAATTTGTTTTTAATTAAAATTTAGTAATTTTCACTATTCATCAAAATATGATAGTTTTCAGAAAAGTTCCAAAAATTCACCCTATGATAATTGAGATATTTCGAACCCAATAATTAATTTTATATTGAAAGATAAGATTTATAAAATTTCAAAAAGTATGTATTACTATTCATAATGGCTACTTTGATTGGTTGTGGTGTGTTAGAACTCGAAGTTGGGCACAAAACACGATACTATATTATTAAAAGAGAATAATACCGTGGAAGCTTGGGTTGTTACATTATCCCCTCCTTCAATAAATTTCATTCTAACAATTTTTAAAATTTGGCTTGGGAATATAACGGAAAGTCCCACATCAGAAAAAAAGTCAATAAAACTATCACTTTAAAAGAATCAAAGAGAAGTACAAAGGTCACCGAAAATAACTCGTAATAGGATTACATGTTAAAAAACATAGATATGTATTATAAACTAAGTGTCATGTTTTGATAGAGTGGGATAGAAAACATGATCAATAGAATGTTAACAAAAAGAAATCACAAACTTGTGATGGGACAAACGGTCATTAGTCTCCGAGTAGGAAAAGTAAACGGACAACATTTTTTTGTTTTAAGTTACCTTACTTAAAGATGAGGAATTCATTTTTGAGATAGACTAAGAAAATAAAGAGATATACATACTTTTTATATAGAGTTTAATTATTTAATAAATTTATACCACTAACTCATTTTCCTTAAACGATGAGTAATCAAGAAGACGTGGTCACACAAGAAGAGATAGAAGAAACATTTATTGAATCACATAATTCATGAAGGATAAACTATATATTTAACTTGTCTTTAGAGATTAATCAAAACCAAAATTTTTCTTATAAGATCAGATGAGCCCCAAAAAGGATTTTCTATTAGATAAAGAAAAACTAATGTAAATTTCTAAAACTAAACCAACAAAACCCCAAAGTTTAATAAATACCATTCAATAAAAAATTGTCCTTAAAATCCTTCAATATAATCCAAACTAATATTGAAACCCAAAACATAGAAGAATTTGGTAATTTAGTCTTCCACGTTGAATTGTATCTACAAATGACATTAACTACTCTTAAAGTCACATACTTAAAAGTAATTAACTGAATAACATATTCTCTTTTATTGGTTAGTCATTTCCATAAATAACCCAAATCACTACAAATCAACAATAAAAACATAGATAAAATCCACCTTTACTCCTCAAATGAAATCCCATAGTATCCAATTTTCCATTGGCATATAGTGTTCCCAACAAAGTGAACATCATCCAATATAACATTTATCACGTAATCAGAAAATCATTTTCATATACTAAGGGTATTCATTTGATAAGAAATAAGATCCCAAATCAACTTATTATTGATCAATAAAATCATTTTACTAAAAACAATTAGTCACACTAACCAGGGACATCATGTAGTCCAGTGGTAGGCGATAAATCTCAATTGCACTTTGGTTGTGGGTTCGATTCACATAGCTTTGTATGACGCGACGAGTTGTCCCGTGATCTACGTGTTGTCCTTTTTCGTAAAATATATTTTATAAAATTAGAAAAATGAGATAAATTCCTCAAAATAACCATAACATAATTTAACCACAAATTTTATCTCATACCTAAAATTTTGACCACAAAATATAATAACTTGTAATTTCCTTAATCCCAATGACCATATAAAACCAAATGGTTATTTATAACTATATCCACAAGAGAAAAGATAAGTCTTCCTCAAATATAATTTTCACATTACAACTGCAGGGCTACAAATACAAGAGAAAATTATTCCAATGTAATCCCATCATCAAGTAGTACTAGTAATTTTAAAAATTTCTCCAACCATTTATTTCCACATAGCTTATTCTTTGAAAAAAAAATATCCTATAGAATATGGAATTCACTAAGGTAATGGCTAGGTCACCTAAATTTACTAAAAATGACTGAAAATGGATTCTTGGGACCATTTTTATTTTCATCCATAGTACTCTTCACTTTTCTTCGGCAATTCATCACATTATGTCCTTCTTTCCCACATGTAAATCATTTTTTGTTCCATTTAGACACTTTCTTATGTGTCTCCTTCCACATTTCTTACATGATGTAAATTGAAGATTATTTTCTCCATGGTCTCCACTACTGGAGCTCTTATCATTCATCACATTTCTCTTCTTTGTTGAGTCTGGGAGTTGGTTAATATATATGTTACTGATCATATTTTTGGAAAACTGATTTGGCATGAACACTATATCATTTACGCCTATCCAAATTAAATTTTTTTCTCATTTCCAACACTGTTCCCACCTTGTACATAATTTTCAATGTTACAATGACTTCCTTGGAATCCACCCACTAACTAAAAAGAGAAATCATTATGTGAGTAACAGTAGTCAAAAATCATTTAGAGAATATCCTGACACCATATTCTCAATTTGAAACACCATAGTATTAACCAAGGTCAATTATTCTCATATTATATTAAAATACTTCAAATCGGTTTGTAAAGAAAATGTAAATTATCCTAATAATATCCCTCGGGAGTGTCATATCCAAGAGTGTAGAAAGACCCGTTGTCGTGCACCAGTTCTCGTTCGATTCTAGCTCAAAGCAGTATTTTTGGGGTTTACCCCTAGGTACATCAGTGTCAGAGCCACCTCTACCTGCTCGTATCCAGACAGGGATGTATTTCTCAGAAAACATATAAAATCTGTAGAATACAAAAATTCTAGGAAGGTATTATATAATAATCTTCAAATTCCATCTTAGGTCTATGTGCTGTAATCAGAGTTTATCTAAATCTAATTTCCACGGTTTGTATTGAACATCCTCTGATACCAACTGTAACGCCCTGACCCCATAATCACATATTCTGTTCATTATTATGTATCATGGGCATGATCATAAAATATCATGTGTCGAAAGACTGATTAGTTTAGTATCCTTGAAAGTACTAGATACATTAATAAGGTTTACATTACTTCATAAAATTGAAAATTACAACAACATTGTATCTATGGACAACACTGAGATCCCATAGACTATCCCTAGAGGTCAGTCATAATATTTTTCTTTTCATCCTGGGAAAATAAAACATAGAAAGGGGTGAGCTCCGATGCTCAGTACGGATAACAGTATAGTGGAAGAATTCATAAATAATCATAAACTTTTAAGGCAGTGTATAAGACTAAAAAAATCCGTTTAAACATGAACATCTTCATAATATGGAAAAGAAAAAAAATCAAATAATGCCATTTACTTATTCACATGGATATTATACTAGTATAATGATCACATGCAACATCAATAACCACTTTCTTAATGATGGAACATATAATTCTAGACTATCATAACCATGTAATCAAGGACTTGTTCCAAGACTACAAATAAGATTTTGTCAAGCCCTTGTACAAAGACACTATTTTTTCTCACGAGACCTAATGATGAATCAAGGAGCTATAGCGGGCTCCCCCCATCAAGTACTATGTCCAATGCATTTCTAATATGAAAATTTTAAAACATAACATAATCATTCATATGAAATCCTTCATACGAAATGTCAATACTTTAACCACAAACCATGAATGGTATAAAAAAAGTACATCCACAATCAAATATAACTCATTCAATACACTATGGATGATTTTATTGTAACTGATTAACCTCAATCTAGAATAATGAAGGATATTTACATAGATAAAAATAATCATCAAAACTATTTGAGAGAAATGTCCCCAATTTTCATGAAAATATTTAAAAGTCACACTATTTATCAAGAAGTCGTTTAGAATAGATTTTTGAATCATAGTGTCCCATACCACATTGAATCTTTTAAAAGGAATTTTAATTCAATAACATTAATGTCAATATAACCAAATCCTTAAAACCATTTTTAAAACATAGACATTAATGAGAAATATTTAGAATAATAAGTGTTTAAAATATTTTTAAATGATATTTTAGTTAGAGTTACTAACCAAAAGAGAGAAACTTGAATACAAATAATTGAGGTAATAATAAATTGTAATATCATGAGAATAAATGGATTCATTATATACTATGTCAAAGTACATTACAAACACCATATAAATGTGATTTTGTGTATAACAACAAAGAAGTCTCAATGGAATGTAAATTAAGTTGAAATCTCCCATAAAGACTGTATCCTTAGGTTAAGGATAAATCAATGAAATAATTATGTGTGACATATATAAATACACTCAATATGATTGGATATTTAGTGTAAATAAATCATAGTTTATTCACACATATTCTTGTAAAAACAACACCAATTAATTAGATATTTAACTCAACAAATGGATATTGAGTTAAAATTACTCTCATAAAGTTCATATCGACGACTTGAGAGTTTATCAATGGAGTTATTATGTGTATCAAATGTATATCCTCAGAAAGGGGAGTTGAAATTATGACATAAGAAAATGAATAGTGATTCCACACATAACCTTGGACTAAAATAATCAATGAAGTATGCGTGAAGCCAAATGAGTGGAAATTGAAATTTCAAATTCCCTTGTCGATTTGGTAATTTACGAAAAATACACCCATGAAATAAGGATCATACAATGATGATTTAAATATCCATGAATTAATGTATATTACACAATTAATACAATAATGTGAAGTACACACCCCACATGCAATAAATAAGTCGTTAAAATAGAAATCTCAAAGAATTAAAAGTGAGATAAGAACCCCTTACTTTGTACTTTTTCCTTGGATGAGGGATGGTTATCCTCTTATATAATGGTGAAATAATTTTTATTGAATAATAAATGAATTATATTCATTAATATGATATCATATATGATATGTTAACATTTATTTGTTAATAATATCATAGTATTATCGTCGTTTTGGGTGTTACTGGATTCATTTTCCATTATATTAATTGTTATGTGAGCCATATTTGTTATGGATGGGATATATATTATTAATATCCATATTTATATCATGTCTATAAAAATTATTTTTTATCATCAAATGAAATATAGTCTTGAATGGATATGATGGGGAATGAATCTCATCACGTTCGTGGAGACGGTAATCCGTACATACGCACGAGTGACTATATGTCTCTTTTGGTAGTAAAATAATATATAATTGTATGGTATATCATATATAAAGAAACATTATATTGTTATATTTATTATTTACATTAATTAAACATGATTATTATACCCATTCAAATAATAATGTATTGAATAAAAATTACACCACGACGTGGAGACGATAATCCGTACGTACACACGTATGGTGACATGTCATTCAAAGGAGGGATAAAATAATGAAGATTGTTGTACCATATTTATAATAATGTCACAGTATATATATGATACTAGAGTTATTATTTAGAATATAAATAACAAAAAAATAAGAAGTGAAAGTAGAAAATAACTTGAATGATGGTGGGGAAATTATTACATCTTCTTCGGGTTCTTCATTTTGATTTGATCAAAAGGGCTCCATATGCCGGCTTTCTGACCAAAGGAGGGCCTTTATGATTAATTGAGGTATGTTGAGAGGATATTTGGTCAGGGGTTGGATGTTCCAAAAGGCTTTTATGGTGTTAATTAATGAGTAGGGGGAGTTCCCTTTTATAAGAGGGTTGAGGGGCACCTTAGGAAAAGTTAGAAAGATTATTTTTTAATAAATTAATATTCCATTTATAATAGCTAGAATGTAGATTAAATAGAGGTTTAGGTGGGGATAGGTCTCAAACCACTCAACCAAAAGGTTTTAGACAAGTATGGGTCACTATATTACCTTTATTGTTTTTATTTAACTCTTATACAAATAGTTTGACATTTACCATGTCACTTTGTATTTTTATATTATATTGATAATAAACATACTATATAATTTCAAGAGACACTGAATTTTTCCATTAAAGACACAAATATAATTATATAAGTCCTTTGGACAAGCCATAGATTTTTAAGAATAGAATATCAATTAATAATAGAATATTTGTTTTCAAAACTCATTTATGTCAATTTTGACAATATTTAATAATTGATTTTTGTTAAAGTATTAAACACATTATTAAATAAGAAAAAAATTAATTTATAAAATCCTAACATGTCATAATAACCAATAATATTCGTGTATGTCTTCAAAACTTTCAAAATATATTTATTTTAACAATTATAGTACAAATAATTTGATTCTTTCATTAATAATGAAAATACTTTATCATTATTGTGTCATCAATAAATTTAATTATTCAACGTCAAAAAATTATAAATAAAATACCATTATGTAGAAAATTATTTTATATTTTTAATTAATATTTTTAGTCGAAAAATATAACATATATAACCCTATGTGAAAATTGTTTTACTAAAAGATATATTCTTATTTCATTTTTGTATTTACTTTAACTTAATTAATATTAATTTTCATTATCACTTATAAGTGGATCTATGGGGTCCCAAAATCGACCCAATGATTCCCATTGTCGGAAATTTATTAACCAATAGGGTTAGAACTAATTTTAGGTTAATTTAATGTTATTATAATATTATTTTTTACCCTTATTTACCAGATATACCTTTTAACCATGGTACATAAAATATTTACCGAAGTAATTATTCAAAATGACTAAAAATAAACGTTTCCTATTTACAAAATTTAGACCTCCAGATTCTAAATATGGAATAAATTTTTCTAAATACAAGACACATACATGGCAATAATTAATTTAAAATTATTTCCCATTGTCAATACAAAAAGAGTGTTTTTAAGAAATAATAACTATCAAAGGTTTCGCACATGCTTATGTCCAGTTTAAATGTCAAATTTTGTCTGATGACCAAAATTGGATTAACTGGTAAAAATATAATCTAATTATACGTTAAAATCAATCATATTCATAATTTATCACTATTAATTATTTTTATTTAAAAAGTTGTTTTTAATTAAAATTTCGTAATTTTCCCTATTCATCAAAATATGAATGTTATCAGAAAAGTACCTAAAAATTCACCCTAAGATAATTTTGATATTATGAATCGAAAAATTAAGTCCATTTTAAAAGATAATATTTATAAAATTTCAAAAAGTAGTTATTACTATTCATAATGGATAATTTGATTGGTTGTGGTGTGTTAGAACTCGAAGTTGCATACAACACACACTACTGTATTATTTAAAGAGAAGTGAACTGTGGAATCTTGGGGTGTTACATTATCAATTAGGTTAATTAACTCACTAATAACATCATTTCCAAAAACCTAAGGTCATCTATGTAATCTAAACACTTAAATATCATTTAATTAATCAGAAAAATGATTCATAAGGGGAATTCTCAACACACCCTCATTGTGGGTTGGTAAAGTGGGAAACCATGTTCAAATTTAGTATTTAATTAAAACACACCTTATGTGGTGCGTATTGTTAAATTCATATACATATAGCCTTGATAGGGGTATCATAAATGGTCTAGTTAAAAGTATAGATAATTAATTTAATGTGTTACAAATTTTAGGAGTATTGAAGAAAAAGTAATGCGTGTAACAGAATAGTGTATTTTATAAATGATGTAACATTATAAGAAAAAAAATAAAAAATAACTTATATCAAGGGATTTTTAATCATCCACATTTGGCCAAAAAATCATACCATATCATGAGAAATTATAAGAATGAACAACACCTTCAAAATAGGGAAACTGGTCTCACATTGACATAATGTTCCATGGGTGAAGATAAATGAAGGAAATTAGTAATAGGAATAGAGAAATTACTAAGAGACACCTGAAATGAAAAATGGTGCATTAATTGGATCTTATATATAAAATATCCTACAATACCTAGAAGAGGGAGGGGATCTATTTTTAAGATCTCCTAGGCACCCTCCAATCACATAATGAATAAATAAGTGGATGACCTCCTATTATTTTTTTAAAAAAATGTACCAGCATGATTAAAAACATGTACCCGATTCATGTTGTGAATTCCTTGGGTTAAATACCATGGCTTTGAAATCATGAATCCTATATATACATGCCTCGTGATTCAAATTCACAGCATTAATGTTATACACAACATAAACGGATCACTACAGTAGTTTATTGGATACCAAGCCATCTGCCTTCTTCCAATGTTCCCTCAAACAATTAGGCATCCATCAAATCATAAACCTCATCCAACAACTTAATTGATGGATTTTAAACCACCAAAACCTGTAGAAAATTTCTAAATTATAAAATTACCCATCCACTAATGGAGAAAAATCATGCTTCCATGGAAACATCATCCAATTCGAAACACAAGATCTTACAGTCCCCCACCTTAGAACATATAATCTATTGGATGTTTTTTGGAACAATAAAAATATTCACAGGAACGAAACAGGTTATAAATAAGTGTCTAGTGGTTTCATTTTGTTTTTAAACACCCAATACACCTCAGGAATCATATTTAACATATGATATGTTAGCCATTAAAACTCGAACCAATGTTCGAATTACCATACCAAAACAACAAGGAAATTCATATCCAATCCCATAAACAAGAGAAATTATCAAGTAGTTATCTCATAAATCATCCATATTATGGATCTCACCATCATAGGTTTTACCTTTTAATGGAGACCTCTAAAACATGGTACCACAATCATCATAAATACCTATTTATGCATTCCCTTATCTCACTAATTATTCTCTAGGCATGATCCTCAATTTTATCAAATAGTTGGTTCCAAATTATCCTCATTTTTCCTGGTCGAGGATGATTTTAATGAAATGAATCATTCTATTGTTAGTGTATATTCCTCATCCCAGTAATTGTATAGAATTATTCCCTCACCAACCTCATGCAACAACAAAAAATGACCACATGTTGAACTATTTATAGATGAATTCACTCAACAATTCTTGACATAAATGGACGAGGCATTTCAAAAAATACTTCTTAATTCCTCGAAGTAAAGGTACCTAGATAAATTTCTATTCACATTCCCCAAGGCATATATCATGTTTCTATATGTGTCTATATCAAAATTTCATTTATGTTGTCATTCAGCTACATGAACAAGGGTGTATACCTGATCCAAGAACATTGGATGATCACCCATAAAACATCTCATTCGAGCCCAACTGAAGTCTAAGGAAAATCTCAAAATTGTCAACTTTAATCTCAAGAGCTCATCCAAGGACGTCCATACATTAGTGTTTACAATTGGGTCGTTAGCAAAAAATAAAAATTTCCATATATAAAAACATTTATTAAGACCAACGATTGTTAAGAGTAGTGTTGCTTAGTGTCCATGTGTCCATCAATGGAATTACTACATAGGAACCCAAGTATCACTTAGTACTAACCATTCCCCTATGAACCTCCTCACTTTTGGAGTCCAGTTCAAACGGAGTTTATTTATAGAAACTGAACGTAATTATTGTTTAGCTCTGCATATAAATGATGTTATGTTAGTACACCCTAGATGGTGTTAGGATGAGGGGTTTGATCATCACAATTCCAAGAGGACAATAATAAGTTTTCAAATATTTTTAAGAATACCCAAGACACTATCTTTATATTTAAGATGAAGTTTCTAGCATGGTTCCAAACCAATCATTATACAAGGAATCTTAAAAATAACTATAGAACCATATCTCAAAAAATCATTTTATGAAGATAATGGTTGATCCAAGCGACAAGTCAACTTTAACTATCCACGATGCCTTTATCACCAAGGCATCCTATGATCACTCAAGCATAGTCACCAAGGATGGAACTGATTAATGGTGTTTTCCAGGGTTGCATACAAAACCAACAATATCATCCTTGTACTACCATTGAACCATAAACACAATTCAATAATCACAATCCTAGTTGTAATTTAATGAAATTTTGACCATTTCTACAAGGTCTTACCAGTTTTTGTCCCTATAAATTGAATGATACACTTGTACATGATCGACGTGAAGCTCTACACCATATGAGTGTCCAAGTCATTGTCTTACTGAAAATGTGAAGTCATACTATAACACATACTAACTCAACTGATGATCACGTGTCAAGGAGATGGATAAAACACAATTATGATGTGAATACTCAATAGAGAGAACAATTTGACACTTACAAGAACTCAATGTAAGTTTCAATTTAGAAATATGTGTGACACTACCATGATTAGTGCTCAAATCCATCCTTATTAAAAGTTATAAAAGCTAAACCAAGATTACCAAAATTAAAAAAACCCCAATACTATCTAGAATGTAATATCATGTATTGGGAAGTGTTATATTTCATTTAATTCATAGGTCACTCTACTTAATAGATGACCTGTTATTGAATCATATCAACACAAGGCTTTAACGATTGCCACTTAACTCATATCGTTTGTTCTTCCATTTTATAAACATCATTGGAACCATGTCTATATACACATACTACCCCTTGATTTTATTAAAATTATGAAATATTATTACATAATATCCATATTCTTATTGTGCATATTCATTCTAGTATTTGATTGTATAGAATAGATTCAACCCAGAGTTGTCCTATTCTTGACATCTATTAATTCAACAGAGGATATCCCAAATCATCCAATATTAAAGAAGAATAATGTTCACATGACAAAATTTCCGAAATATTATACACTAGCAATCTCTAACACATTTAAACATATCATTAAATGATTCTCATTTCCTTTAACATTGAAATAATTAACACCTGACCCCCCACGAAACATAGGTGTCATTTCAGATACAAATAGTCCATATCGAGACTAATAACTTCCTGACGAAACCAAAAATATGAAAACCAATCAATTTTTTAAAAAAATCCTAGAGATTTAATGGATTAACCTAAACAATGGTATCCCATTACAGTTATATAATGTGTTTCTGATATAAAAATTTCATGAATAAAAGGTCACTAGGCATTTAAGCCTAATATTTAGAATCATGAGATATAAGATAAAGTCTACATGCCACTCTCACATTCCCATTATAAGGAAACTAAAAAAGAAACATTATTAGTAAAACATACATGATGTTTGATACTAATAACACCATTTCATGGTATCATTTATGACCTTACATTAATTAACAATGAATTTTGATTATGCCACATGGCACACATGCATGTTATACCAACATTCTTTTTAAACATTAATTATTTTATAGAAATATTATCATATTTTAGAAAATTTATCCCATAAATTCCTTTTATAAATTTTATTCATCCATAAAATTTTAATATCTCACTTAGTTAAAGAAAAATTCAATTTCATGCTATATTGGAAACCACCATTTCTGTTGGAATTTCATTTTAATTAATCCAAGTCTCATAATAATACAAATCAAAATAGTTTATTGGTATTTTATTAATTTTAATGAACTAGATCGGTAATATTCCACCATAAGTTTATATGTAACATCATATAAGTGGTTGTTGGCCATTTAAATAAACATCCCTACAAGGCTTAAAAATGAATCTATGGGGTTAAGTACAAAGGAATATCAAAATAAATCCATCCAATGAGGGTCCCATAATATCCTACCTGACTACATCTAAATTCCACCAAATTGTTTATTATTTAATTTTTTCATTTTAAAACACATAAATGGGTTAATTAATGGGAAAAATCCTCAGAGAATCCCTCTTGGGTCCATTTTTTCATTTACTTATTTAATAACAAGGGATGTCATGTCCAAATTATGTTAGTACAACCATTCTAGATGGAAACAATTATTTTTAATAATTATATATCACCATATAATATGCTTTAGTTACATGAATATACATTCAAAAATAATATAATTTCATTCCTTTACAAGTCACAATTTCATTTAATTTAGTTTCCAATATTTTTACATATATGAATTCAGAATGAAGAAATCTCATTTATAGTGGCCTGATTATATTTGTTATCATTCCCAATTTATAAGGGTACATACAATTTATTTGTTGTTATTATCACCCATTTAATCACATTCATAAATTATTCATCACATGTAACCAATTGTTCATGGATAAACCATTCATATATTGGATAGTTATGGATCCACTAGAATGATATATGGGGAACCAATACCTAGGTTGATGAAGATACTGTAATAACCAATATTATATAAGCATTATAATAGGTCATGCGATTACATGGAAATAAATAATATAGACATATAAATGGGAAACCACTGAAGTAAGGTATATATTTAAATCATGGCCCTAAAACACACATGGCACATGAAACATGTTATCTGGAAGTCAAGGAATGAAATATAAAAGGAATTTCATATACTAGAATGTTTATCTCTATGCGACCGTAATGATTCATGTGAAAATATTCCATTTCTATACAATGCTAAGGGAAAAAATACAGCAGTATCATAAATAATAAAATATAAAAAGTAAATATGTCACACAAGGTGAAATAATAATTAGTTGTAATAATGATTAATGGCTTCACCACTCCCAGATATCTTTATTTACTAATCATTCAGATGTTCATTGTTTAATGTTTAACCACCCAAAATAATAATATAAACTACATAAGTCCTCTGATGCTTGTAACGTCCCAAAGGGGAAACTCCCTGATAATTTGGAGATCATTAATAGAAAATTCCTCTAAAAATACATATATAAGAATAAAAATAAGAATGTTGAATCTAGAACCTAATCCTATAATCATTAGGTTTATTTGGGTACCTCGGTGCAATGGGTCCTCGTATAGGGTTTGAGATAAACTCATTAGTTAACATATTATGGTGTCTAATTATAAATAGTACATGAATGTAAAATACATCAGTGTGCTGGAATATTAATAAAAAAGTAAAAAATCCGAAAATATATAAAAGTCAAACTTAGGTTCCTCAAGAAGACCAGGCCGACCATAATTACATCAGCATAAGCTGAAATATCATTCATGTGTTTTCAACACATATTTTTTAGAATATATTTATATATGTAAATATATGATCTTTTTATAAAATAATATATATATCCATATATATTGATACATTATTCTAGTGAGGACCAGAGGTGTGACTCAGGCATCCAAGCGTAGTCAAAATTGTATCAAGGAATAATGAGGGACACCATGCACATGAATCAAAATTTATAAGTGATTCAATTCCTGAGGTATTCCATTCCTAGTTATCATAATTTAGAAGGTACTCCATCACTATGTATCAAAATATAGAATGGATTTCATTCCCACATATCACAATATATAAGGGATTTCTTTTTATGAAGATTCCCTGCCCATGTGTCACAATATATACGGGGCACCATTCTAGAATATCACAATATAGAAGGGATTCCATGTCCATGTAATAAAAATGTTACGAAAGATCATTAATTTATTATTTTTAAAGAATCAATGTTAATAAAAATTCCATATTATAGTTCAATGTTACAATTTATTTATAATGGTTTACCATGAAATGTTCAGAGATCATGGGGGTATGACACATTATTTCCAACCCACCTAAATATTAATTTAATTTTATTTAAAAACATAAATACTAATAAGTAAGAGCCATGAATTCACATTTCATATAGTGTAAACAATCAAATGTGGATCCATGTTTTTTAACACATCAATAAATTTAATTAGCCATTTTATTCAACAATTTTTAAATATTGTTGAGTGTCATTTTTTCACGATTTATATATTCTTTTAACACACACACTAATCTAATATAATTCATTTCACAAGGTTCATGTGTATAAACCCAACACATATATATCTTTTAATTTATTTTGATATGCCACACTTTAGGGGAAATACCAACCCACCCATGTGGTGTTTTTTTATGGGGAATGTGGTTCAATTTTAGTATTTAATATTAGCACAATATATTTAGAGATTCGGGTTAAAATTTTAGACCACAATGATAGATATAGGTCTCATAAATGGTCATTTTCAATGTCTAAAAAACTAATTATATGCATGAACCATTTTAGGAGTATTTCATGGAATGTGGATTGTGCGGCATAACTATGCATTTTATAATGACGTGTCGTTATGGGAAAATCATATTGACCACTTGCCGTATACAAAGAGATTTCAACTATTCCATTGTCATCCTTTAGATCATATAGAATTTAGAGAAATAAAAAAAATCCTAAACACCATGAAAAAATGAAGAATTTCTCTCATGGGTTTATTGTTTCATAAAGTAACATAAATGAAGGAAAGAATCAAGTGGAATCAAGGGATTACCCGGTGATATCCAATGTGATGAAACGTGCTTTAATTGGATCTGGGAAGGAGAAGATCTATGGTTCCTTATAATCAGGATAAGAGCTATTATCGAGACTTCATGGATTCCATCACATCCCCTAAAGAAAAAACATAGGTTCGAGACCCTATAATAACAGAATAACCCAATCATGTATGATTCCTCACCTGCACCAAATTCAAAACATTGATTGATAAGGCTAAACTCTCAGTAATTCACAACTTGGATCCTACTTATCCACACCCCATGAAACACATTCGAATTATCAATGTAATTCATGATGTGAATGGCTACTCGTAATAGTCTTCAACAACCTCTTATACCTTCCCTTCCTATGGTGTTTTATCAAACACATGGGATTCCAATGAATCATAAAAATCATTTGAAAACATCACTGATGGATATTAAATCTCTATAAACCTCACTCAAATTCCATCATTCCAAAATGGCACATACACTATCAGAGTGATATAAATTATCTTTGAAATATAATCTATTTCAAAACATGGCATAATTCTTAAAATATTCATAACATAAACTCTTTCAGATTGAATTCAAAATCTATTTATTAAATTATTTTTTTATAAAAATGTTTTCTAAAAATAATATTGATTTTTACTCCCAACCCACCATTCCGAATTCTATTTTCAATCATATTAATGCTCTTTATGATTTAAAATATTCCCCTTGTACCTTATATAAATGAATTTATATCTTAATTAAAATGGTATTAAAATGAGAAAAACTGTTCCAAATCTCTTTTCAGAGCACATATCAAAGGAATTCTTACACATTCAAATTTACATTGAATATGTGATTTTCAAAACTACCAATGAAAACCATTGTTTTGTATTTTTTGATATAATCAAAATGAAATTTGAGATGAGTATTACAGGAAAAAATAAATGGATTTGTATTTTTTGGATTTCTCATAATTATAACTGAATATTTTTATACCTAAGAAGATAAAAAATGTATTCACACAATGATTCAAAATTATTCATGTAATGGAAATTACGACCCTAATTATTACGAATTATATAATTACATTGTACGAATCTAATAAATTGATCACAAACAAGCTATATAAATGTTTGGTGTGTAGTCTAATTTACCTTACTACAACTCATCCTAATATATTGTTCAATTTTTGTATTTCTACTGAATTTTAATATAATAAAAATTATTCTATTCATAAATCCCTCAAAATGACTTTTTGTTATTTAAAAGGATATAAAATCTCAATTTTTTTACCTACAATGAACAACTTTTTAATTAAATTAATTTTCTATAACTAATTTCATTGGTTGAAAACATGGTTGGAATTGTACATTTAGAACATTATATATAAAATGAAAATATCTTTTTTGACGGAGTAGTAATAAAAATTATATTTTCATACTGTATATTAATAGGAATACATAGTCAATGGGAGTTATTATGCTCAAATTCTATAAATGAAACACATTATCTTAAATTTTTTAAAAACATTTAACCATATCGATATCATGTGTCACAATATATCTTCCATCAATTTCAATAGAAATACTATTCGTTACTCTCTCCCAAAACACATTGACTTGAGACACCATTTCATAACATTCCACATATAAAAAAATAATATTTTAATGGATTTTATCCAAAAGAAATATTAACATGTCAATATTTTCAACCTATAATCCTTGAACATTTTGAATTCATTATTGATGAATTTGGAATGATTAACTTGTGAAATGTTCATTTTGATTTATCTTTATCTTAAGTTAACATTAAAAAAATTAAAAACATTTTTAGAATCATATTTTTATATCCTGAAGTTATATCCATATTTATCTTTCCACCTTGGATATAATCCCATAACTCAAATTGGTTATCATTTGAGGAGGATACCTTTATCTCTATAATTCCATAATATTATTTAAGAGATATATTATTTTTCACTAATTTTTTCTTTACATTTTAATCTATTTTCTATTATTTTTTAGAATATCAAATTGATATTTACAAAATATTGGAAATTTCAGGTATTTAATTTTTTTTAAACAATCATTAATACCTTAGATTTATCATTGGTTCCATTTATTTTCAATCAGTTTTAAACATTTTTTATTCAAATAAATATAAAATTATTCATTAAAATAATTGTTCTTAACTCGCATAAAGAATAATATTGTTGAGTAAAAATAAATCTTATATAAATGTTTTTATCCTTTCAATTGAATTGTCATTTGATGAAATTTGATATCAAAGAAATCATTCTGATGAATTATTTCTGTAACATCCCATTACCTTGATCAGGTTTTTTCCTCTCTTTATTTTCCCTTTTGGTTTAATGTACAGAGAAGTGGTATTATGGATTTTCTACAAGCTGCAGAGTAGGTAAACCTCGTGTACTAGATACTATGTTCATGTCCTGAAAGTGGATATCACAAAGTGAATTGGTACAAATTGTGAATTTTGGTTAAAAATCATATAGGGTTTAAATGACAATTTTTTTATTTGAGTTGATGGGTTTTTCGGAATAGATGAACATTGTTTCCTTCATGGTGTGACTAGGGGTTACACATCATGACCTAACATATTCCCATATGTAAGTCAGGTGTTCATAAAAAAATTGATCCTTTACATCAAGACTCAATTTCTCTGAAATCTTGAATCTTTTTTAGAGATTTTTAAAGGTGGCACTCCATCCGGATCGATCCGATCAGCTATGAATCCTTATCGTGTACGTGGTACATCTATTCAGTTACGTGTTCATTTCAGTATTTCATCAAGATTGATTGTGGTAGCACCCTGTATTTTTGTTATTAGATATGTTTATCAATGTTGGATTTTTCATCATATTTTATTCAATATCCATTGTGAGGTCCCATTCTAGAAGCATTTTACATTGTTGGTCGTGGTGCAGTGGGAATTCATCCTCAAGGTATGTGGGATTCCTCTATCCTCTTGACCACTTATGGTTATATATTCATCAATAAAAAGGTTAGGGGAATTGAATCCAAGGAATTCATTGACTTTTTTGGGTTTCATTACTTTTGGATTAAGTTACAGGTGTGTTAAACCTATGTTTTTATGTAGGTGGTTATGTCTCAATCCTATGCTAATAAACCAGATTATTTTTATTTGTAAACTTATTTATAAAATCATAATTATTGTTTGTGTATGTAGAAAATGGGTTTTAAAAGAATAATAGGGTTTCCCTTTGTTTTGAAAATTCTATTGGGAAATGTTTTTAATGGTTTTTGAAGTATTGATATTGGTTTATGAAATAGAGCACAAGGGTTACCTTGGGTACATAGTTGGACGGATTATCTTGTGTTCATCATCTAATTTTTTGATAATTATAGGGGTTTTTCTTGCATATTACATTGCTTTCCTTCGATTATTGTTCTAGGGGACTGATATTGACATTTTGTGGGGGTTTTCCCACAGGGTATTAATCGGATACCTGGGCTCGTTGTTCTAGTATAATTTATTGTGCAGTTTATTATTATGGTACGTGTAATTTGGTGCCTAGACCAATAGTATTCCATGGTTTTGTGACACCTGTTATTTTTCTATATATTTTAGCTTTATGAGTTATCCATGATATAGATGTTTATCCTGGTGGAAAATGATATGGAAAATGTTATTTAAATGGATAAACTTTCATTTGATTAGACATTTATAAAAAGGGGGAATTGTTTACCATATTTTATATAATAAATATTTCCGAACTATCATGCCATGATTTAAATTAAAATGATAATAAATATATTTTAAAATATAGACATGTTATGGAACACATTTGTGGGATATTACTAACATTTTCTCCTTAGAACCTTCACAACTCATCTGTGGTTCATAGACCATTGTTTGTATTTCGACGTTGGGAAAGGTATGGTACCATAGTGAGGAAGTAAGGTTAATGTCAGTTGGTTGGGTACCTACTGGTGTTATAGTTGGATTTTTTCCAAGCCACTGTTTGGTGTAGCTGTTTGGTTTTTGGTCTTTTTCCGTTGGACTTGTCCTTGATTTTTAGAAAAAAATTCAGTTGTATTTTCCTACTAATTTTCCTATAGATTTGGCATATATATCTTCACTATCATCTATTATTAATTATTTTAGTACATATATGTATTATTTTATTATTTTGGGTTAAATAATTCCATCGATTTTCTTGTATGATTCCCATGTGATTGTCACCAAACTGCGGTGAACAGGAATTCCCTTAGGGTATGAGATGGATCAGTTCAAATGCTTGGAATTTGGGAAAACCATGTCAGTTCATTAAATATTCACATCAAAGTAGTTCTATCTTCTAGAGTACATTTCATGGGAAATCTTTTAGACTATAGATAAGATTTTCATGACTTAATAGGTATGCTGCGATAAGTGACTAGCCACCTGTTGTCGTAACAGGACTCAAGTTTCTATTGGATGTTAGGTTGTGTGTCTCCAGTATTGGTTTTTGTTTTAAAAATCACAGATTTTTCTTATGTGTTTTCTAATTTGGACTGATATTTTTTTTATTGTCTGATCATTCATATGTTTCAGTGTGAAACAGTTTTCCTCAGAGGCATCTTCCATGAGTTCATCCAGAAGGTTCTATATATGATCCTAAAGGGAACCAAATTATAGAACAAAGCATAATTTATATGATCATAAGGGAATTCTGTGTTGTCGATCAGGATTTTCCATGAGTTTAGAATGCAGTTCTTGAGGTACAACCAAGAGTTGGTGGAGAGAAAGATCGACACCATGAGTTATTGCATGATAAGTCACCATCCTTTAAAAGAATTACTGATCCTAAAGAGGAAGATGATTGGATATATGGGATAAATAAAAACATTATCTTCCTAGATACACCTATGAATATCTGGTTGGAGTGTTCATTGTTCACACTTAAGGGTTCTGTCAAGAATTTGTGGGATTATATGGTCCATCCAGACATACAATGATGGATTGTATTGGAAGCGTTTCAAAACAGTGTTCTTTATGTTGTTTTTACCAGAGTCTCTGATGTTGGAAAAGTATCTATAGATAATGTTTTTATAGTAGTGAGAGCGTATGGTGTTGGTGTACACAAACTGTTTTGCTGACCTTGTCCATTTTTTTCAATACATGGTATATAATTTCATGGTGATGGCACAGAAATACCTGTATGATTTGTGACTGCATATCAGATAACATGGGTTCATGTTGAAGCATTACACGAATTCGTAGATAGTGGACATAGATATGATGACATACATGAACATGGTAATAATTGTCTAAGTTACCACATCTTCTCTTCCATCTAGAGACAACTTCAATGATGTGCATGGGAGGAAGTGGATGTGGAAGGATCGTCTCAGAAGTGGTGGAGTTGGGTCTCAGTAGTGAGCCACATATACACTCTCTGTTGCAGCTAACAGTGTTCCTATGGAATTCCATCCGTGGAGAAATGTAGGGCACACCAAACATTAATTTCTTATGCCCACAAAGTCAATAAATATATTTAGACTTGTGTGATATTTATATAAATTTGATCAGGCTATGAATTTTCCTCATTATTGTATTGGTTCATTGGATCTAAAAGATACTTTTGTGCAGTATGAATATTTTAATGCTTTAGGACTCCATCTGAAATCCAAATGAGGGAAGCATTAACACATGGTAGATGAGTGTACAATGGAAGTTAATATAGGTCTGGAAACATTGAGAGGGACTCTTCTTATTAAATCCTTAGTAGCAATTGATTTTTTAATACCAGTTCCTTCCACTCATTTATATGTTAACTCTTTGTTGATGTTCTTAAACATCCAATTGAACTCATTCCCTTTACAATGGATTTAGTGACACATCATGGAAATAGGAATGAATAGGGGTTTCAATTTCGTTCTTGTTTGTTAATGATAGAAGCTATAGAGTCAGTCTGGGATTTTCTTTTTTTATATTTTGATCTATTTTATGTCATCAAAGGTATGGATTGACATGTCTTTAATTATGTTTATGTTGATTATTACCATTGTAATTTTTCATTTCGTGTTTTTTATGGGACCTCTATTGTGTTTTAGGGGTAGTGGGATCTGAGGTCTGGTCTTGAAGAACATTTCGGCCCTGAGATTTGGTGATTGCTGGTTTCAATTAAATTTTATCCCTATGTTGTTTCTTCTATTGTTGACCTTAATATATTCGTGATTTCCCCAAAGATTCCCTGGAATAATTGTCCAATCTTTATCCCTTGAGATAGGTATATTTAATTGTTAACCAGGTTCCAAGTATGAAGCTGATATTGATGCCTTCTTACCGTATGTCAGTAGCCGAGCTGAATGATCTAAAAATTTAGTTGGATGGCCTATTAGAAAAAGGTTTCTTTCTTCATAGTGATTCAACTTTTTTATCCCCTATTATCATTTACAATCAATAATATTGTTCAATTTGGATGTGTTTACACTATCAAGAGTTGATCCAGGTTATTGTTAAGAATAAATATCCTTTTTCTCATGTGGGTGATATTTTTGATCAGTTGAAATGAGAAAAGGTGTTATTTAATATTGATATTCGGTCGGCTTATCATAATCTCTGAGTTCTAGAGTCTAATATTGTAACATCCCAGGTAAATGAAGAATAAGTCATATTTCACATTTATTAATATTTTTTAATAAATATTAATTTTACTTTAAATGGATTGTTGTGTTTGATAGCGTACCCGATACGCAACAACGAGTTTCTTTGGAATCTTAGGTTGCACACTAATAATATAATAATGTTATTTTAAATGAAAGTTCACTCCTAGAAGTTGTATTGGCAGGAATGAACAAAAACTAAATGAAATATGATTATACATGTTTTTTAAATTTATTTACCTTTATCCAATAAAAGTTAGAGGCTTAAAATGTGAATGAATATAATTTTAAGCATAGTTTACATTAAAATGTAGATTTATCACCTTTTAATGGAGAACAATATTTAAATCTAGTTTTAGTCACATTAATACATTCTATGTGACCAAATAAAATCCTTCTTTATAATGAGGATATCAAAATTTACTTTGTTCAATTATTTTGATTTTTTCTTATAATGTTCATCTTTTTAATGAATAGTGAGAAATAATGTATTTTAATTGAAAAGTGCCTTTCAATATAATTTATTTATATGGTGAGATTATCTTTTTAATTGGTTTTAATGATAAATTAAAATATATTTTTTCCATTTAATTCAATGTTGGTCATTGGAATGAATTTCACTTTGACATTTGACATAAACAATTATCAATCTTTTGATAGTTATTGATTCTTAAAAACACGCGATTTGTTTTGATAATGGGAATTTATTTTAAAATTAATTAATTCCACTTATATGTTTTGAATTTGGAAAAATAGACATCATTTTTTAATTCTGAATATTAAATATATCCTAGGATGAATTTTTGGTATTTTTCTGAAAAACATAAATTTTTGAATAAAAGTGAAACCACATAGTGGTAGTTAAAAAAACTAACCTTTTCATTTAAATGAAAATTTACCACTAATTTGTATTGAATTTAAAAAATACTACATACATTGTTGTTATCAAGAAGTAAAATTTGGTTTAATTAGATGAAAATAATTTTGGTGAATAGTAACTTTTGACTTTTAATTACCGCGGTTAAAGGTAATTAGGGCAATTCAAGGTTAAAACGATTACTATACTAATTTAAAATTTCCTTAACACATGTCCTAACCTTATCTGCTGAGTCATGTCCAACCTTGTGCATCATTGGGTTAATTTTAGGACCCCATAGAGCCACTTATAAAAGATAATGACACTTTAGATTAATTAATTTAATGTATAGACAACATTGACATTAAGAAAAATACTTTAGTAATTAATTTTTATATGGTGTTATATAAGTTATATTTTCAAATATCAATATTATTTAGAAAGATAAAATGATTTCCTACATCATTTTATTTTTTTATAATTTTTAGACATCAAATAAATTAAAATATTTATGACACAATAATGATGTAGTATTTACCTCATTAATTAATGATTTAAAAAAACATGATAATAATGATTCAAATATTATCCAAAACATGTTCAATTCTGATTGTATGATTTTATTACAATAATTAGTTATCTTATATTAGACTATAATGATTTTTGGACCTTTAGAAACTGAATATCATTATATTATAAAATAATATTTTCACACTTTTTTAAAGATCCCCTCCCCCTTATAAAAGTTGACAATTTATAACCAATTCCTCACACCTCTGAAGCCAATTGGCAAGTCCAAACTCTTCCCAATTAAGCTCTATACATCCCTATCCTTCTCATATAACCCTTACCTTAGGCAGAAGGCCCATCAAGAAGTCCTTTTAGTTCAAACCAATGGGAGTTACCCAAATTAAAGGTAATAGTTTTTCTTTATTTGTTTTCATTTATTTTACTTCTCCAAGCCCTAAACTCTTTTTATTACTTTATTTTGTTACAAAACGTGTGTCCTGAATATACTAGGATTTCGTTATAAGAATTATTTGAACTACACTTACACACACCTCCATCTAATGGATGAAGAAGATAATGTTTCTCTGGATGACAAACTAAGGTCTCACGAAACGATGATTGTTCAATTACATATTACCTCCTCTCAGGGTGTACATTATGATGGAAATGTATTTATATATGATATATATTATGTTTATGATTTCGTTATGCTTCTGTACTTCAAATTTATAGCACGTCATTATGGTTTCCATTGTGGGTAAATACGATAATCTCATTTGAGGAAGTGCGGACTACAGCCCCCTCAAAGTGATGTGACTTGTTCATGACATATATGGGATGTATAATGGATGGATTTAATGAATTTATATATGATATTATACTTGAAATATAATATATCTATATATCATTATGATTTAAATCCATTAAAATAATAAATAGAAATGAAAGTAGCGTTCATGCGTACGTACGACTTCCCGTCTCCAAGTACGGTGCATTTCATTTCTTACCTCTAAATGTTGCGTACTTCTATAAATACATGTATATGATGGATATATATTATATATATGATACCCAAATCATGAATATCATTTTGGATATAATGAACTTTTGACCACATGAACAACATGTTATTATAAGAATTCTATTTTTGACTCAAGTACCAAATATCGACAAAATGAACGTTATTAACTTAAATGATTGAATAATCTTTATAACATGGTAATAAGTGATATATAATTAATAATAAACTTCAAAAAGTTTCTTAATGAAGTAGAAAATAACTTTAGTTAATTATTCAGTTGATTAAATAATGATCGACTCAAGTCGTACATGAGGTAAGGGACTTCATCTCAATCTCCTTTCATTGAGGCATATTTTGATTTAATACACGACTTTCTTTTATATGTTGTATAAACACCATTGAATTTTCAAAGGGAGTCTTTTTCTACAAAGCGTTTTTCTAAAATACAAAAAGGAATGATTTTTTACTTAAGCAGTGACAATGACCTTTCCACCGCCAGGAGTATTATTTGATCTTTGGCTTCCTTAACAATCCAGAATGTTTCTAAAAGGAAAAATAAATACCATATACTCTTTTAATATATTTTGGTATTCGAAATAAGTTTGAGAATGGATTTATTATTTCAATATCTTTAAATTATATTTTATTATTTCAATGTGGAAATATTATTTTCCCTTTATGCTTTTGTTATGTGTTATGATCATGTTATGGATCTTGGGCATTATTTATGTATTTGGGTGGTTCTGTGGTAAACCTAGGGCAGGTTATCTAGATATAGCTCTCCAATGCATTAGGTAACATGATATAGGTAAACTTGAATGTTTCTCCTAATAGATTTAGGGAATATACTGTGATGGGTATTCAAAAGTAACTCCCTATGTAGCTGTGATAGCTACAATGCAATTATGATATGGATGACACAAGTTACCTTTATGATTTGTGATTTATATGTGTCTTTCATAAATATTATTATTTCCTTAGGTAAGTAAAATATTTCATGTTTTAAATGTATTTATTAAAAAATGTTTTTATTCTTTGTTTTATAACCCTTACTGAGCTTTTTATGCTCATCCCATGTTTTGAAATGTTTTCACAGGACGTAAAGATGAATATGGTCAAGGATGGGGTCATGGAAAAGTCATGATGTCTAAAACATGGAACTAGACATGACTCTTTTTTTCAAGAGTTTTTATTTTATGAAAAAATGGAAACTATGTAGAAGTTTCTACCTTGTAATCTTTTGAGATGTATTAGTTATGTCCTAATTCTCTAAAACTCTAAACCTGAAAAGATCCTTAATGTGAATTATTCATTTAATTCAATAATATGTAAATGTTTAAGGTCGAGTCCTTATTTTTGGTATCAAAGGTCGGTTTATATAACATTTAGAGTTAGGGTATTGTTAAATTAATAACTATAAAGTAATTTATGTTAATATTGACATCATATAGCATTTCCAGAATACCATGTTGCTTCGCCTAAGATATTTTTGTGTTCAGAATTTTTTTACACAGAGGAAATAGGGTAGCTGTGTTGGGACGGCATCAGGAGAAAGACAACTTTCCAAATCAGCAACCTGGGATGGTCGGAATCGGAACTGAACAGTTTGTTGCCGGGATGGCACAGTTGACTCGAGCAATAAATTGTGGCGATATCCATGTATGAGATCATCCTGATCAACCATAGAGGAACATGTCAGTAGTGGGGAATTTCATGAGGCAACATCCCCCATCATTCATAGGATCAGCTGACCATGTGCTAGTTGAAGGGTGGATTAAAGCACTGGAAAATATTTTTGATGTCATGGGTTGTTCAGAACATCAAAAGGGTAGTCTCTCTCTTTACCGTTTTGAAGGTGAATCTGATCAGTGGTGGTTGATGGTGAAAAATATCTGGGATAGTTAATAGATTGATGCTCTTGATTGGGATGAATTTAAAAGAATTTTTCTTGAGAAATATTTTCTTAAGGTGGTTCATCTTATAATGGGAAAAAAATTCCTATAATTGAGGCAGGAGGGTGACTCAGTGGCGCTTATGAAGAAAAATTCACTCTACTGGCAAGGTACGATCCAAATTTCATACGAGATATTGATAGTAAAATCAACAATTTTTACTCAGGATTAAATATAAAGTATTGAAGGGATTTAGATTATCATGAGCTCAAAAGTTATGAAAATCATGTTTGTTGTGCAGAGAAGGTGGAAATGGAGTTTTCTGATGATCATGTATTCTTTGAAAAACAACATAATACAAGGTCGAGGTGGTAGGAGAAAGGGAAGAACTCTTCAAAAAAGTCTGATGGTAAGAAACTTATGTTTATAGTTTGTGAAAATTGTGATAAAAAGAAAGATGGTGAATGCCTTTTGAATTCTGGTAAGTGCTACTGATGTGGTAAAATGGGGAATAAGGCTCGATATTGCACTAAAAAAAGATCAGGGTAATGGTAAGATAAAATCCGATTTACCGTAAGTAAAATGTTTTACATGTAATGAATTAGGTGATTATGGAAATGAGTGTCCAACAAAGATCTCAATCGAAGGAAATATGCCATACTACAAGCAGAAAGTGGTGGTGAAATCCATTGCAACTACTTCCGCAGATGTTGGGCCATCAAATGAAGTTGTGTCAGGTACACTATTTGTTTGTTCAGATTATGCCAATGTGTTGTTTGATTCAGGGTCTACACACTCTTTCATTTTTGAAACTTTTTATAGTAAATTGGGAATTCCATCTCATGATATGAATACAGAAATTATGGTAAAATCACCTGGAGAAAATGTTGAGACAAAAATAAAAAATAAGAACATTCATTTCCTTGTGTGCGGAATGAATCTACCTGCAAACCATAATGTTTTGCCTCTAGTAGATTTTGATGTTATTTTGGACAGGGATTGGCTTTCTGTTTATGAGGCTAAGATTGACTGCAGAGCTAAAGAGTTTTCTTTTCATAATGATTTTCAGTTCGTATATAAAGATGAACCCTGGCTATTATTAACACATCAGGAAGCTGAGAAACTTGTAAAATATGGAAATGAATGTTACCTTGCACATATTATTGAAAATATAGGAACTGTTTAGATTAATTATGTTCCAGTGGTAAATGAGTACCTTGATGTTTTTCCTGATGTGTTTCTTGGTATTATACATGATCAAGAAGTTGAATTTACTATTGACTTAGCTCCTAATGCTAATCCAATTTCCAAACCCCCTTATCGAATTGCTCAAATTGAAATTTTAGTGTTAAAGAAGCAATTGCAGGAGTTATTCGATAAAGGTTTCATTCGACCTAGCACATCACCATGGGTGCTCCTGTCTTGTTTGTTAAAAAGAAAGATAGTTTAATGAGACACCACCATTATTATAGAGTGTTGAATAACATCACTGTTAAGAATAACTATCCTTTTACTCATATCGATGATTTTTTTGATCAGCTCCAGGGAGCACAGTATTTTTCAAATATTGAATTGAGGTCGGGGTAACATCAATTGAAAGTAAAAGAAGCAGTCTTTCCGAAGACCATGTTTCGTACTAGATATGGCCATTATGAATTTTTAGTTATGCATTTTGGGTTAACAAAGGCACCTTCTGTATTCATGGATCTTATGAATAGAATTTTCTGTGAGTTCTAGGGTATGTTTTTGGTTGTGTTCATCGATGATATTTTAGTTTATTCCAAAAGTAAAGAGGAACGTGCATATCATTTAAGGTTTTTATTGCAAACATTAAAAGAAATTTTTTTTTGGAAAATTCATCAAGTGTGAGTTTTGGTTACAACAAATTTCTTTCCATGGTCACATTGTTTCAAAAAATGGAATAACTGTTGATCCTGCTAAAACAAAAGTTGTTGAATAATGGAAAAGACCTACAAATATAATTGAGATTTTTTGTTTTCTTGGTTTTGCAAGTTATTATCGATGGTTTGATGAATATTTTACACGGTTATCTAGTCCAATGACTATGTTAACTCGAAATGGTGTTAAGTTCATCTATACATAAGATTGTGATGATTGCTTTCAGGAATTGAAAAGAAGATTGGTGAATGCTCCAGTTTTGGCACTGCCTTCCAGAAATGTTGAGTTTGTTATCTACAATGATTCTTTATTGATAGGACTAGGTTATGTTCTAATGGAAAATGATCAGGTAGTTGCTTATGGTTCACGGAAATTGAAACCACATGGGTTAAATTAACGAACACATGATTTAGAATTAGCTCCTGTTGTTTTTGATTTAAAAATTTGGAGGCATCATTTGTATGGAGTGAATTGGGAAATACATACTCATCACAAAATTTTGAAGTATATATTCACTCAGAAAGAATTGAACATGAGACAAGGGAGATGGTTCGAATTAATCAAGGATTATGATTGAATGATCCTTTATCATCTGGGGAAAGAAAATAAAGTGGCAGATGCTTTGAGTTCAAAAAGTAATACATCATTATCCATGTTACGTTTGGAATGTGATCATTTGGATTTTTATTTGATGAACTTTGACATAGAAGTTGTTGTTTCAGGAAATTATTCTTTTTTGTTTCAAGTGTCAGTGAAATCATCTCTATCTGATAAGGTTAAGCAAGTGTAGAAGGAAGACAGTGAGTTTCAGAAAAAGGTTTTGTTGGTTAAGAAGGGTATGTTTCCTGATTTCAACGTTGATAATGATTGTTTTTTGAGATTTGGAAAGATATTATGTGTTCCATGTGATTCATAGTTGAAGAATGACTTGTTATGTGAATCTCATAGTTCTCCGTTTTCAGTTCATCTTTGTAGTACTAAGATGTACAAAGATCCTCAGGAGTATTACTTGTGGGATGGAATGAAAAGAGATATTGCATATTTTACGGTGAAGTGTTTGACTTGTCAGCTAGTTAACGAAGAGCGGGAGTTACCGAATGGGATGCTTCATCCTCTACCTGTGACAGAGTGGAAATGGGAAAATATATCTTTGGACATCACTGTGGGATTAACAAAGACATCTCGAGGTAATAATGCAATCTAGGTTATAATTGATCGATTGACTAAATTTGCTCATTTCCTTCCAATTAGGGAGATACTATGTCTCTATATCAACTTTCTCGGTTGTATATTAAAGAGATAGTCAGGTTTCATGTATTTCCCCTCTCCATTATATCTGATCGTTATACCATGTTGACTTCTAACTTTTGGAAAGGCCTTCAGAAGTCCTTGGGTACTGAAATAAATTTTAGTACAGCTATTCACCCTCAATCAGATTGGCAGTCGGAACGAACAATTCAAACATTGGAGGATATGCTACTTGCTTTCTCGATGGATTACTAGGGACGTTGGGACCAACATCTTTCTTTGGTTGAATTTTCTTATAATAACAGTTTTCATTCTTGTATATAGATGGCACCATTTGAGGCATTATAATGAAAGCATTGTCGTAATACATCTTTTTTAGGATAAAGTAGGTGGAAGGAAGCTGATGGGACCAAAATTGGTAGAAGAGATGGTAGGGAAAGTTCAGTTGATTCAGAAGCACATGAGAACAACTCAGAGCAGACAGAAAAGTTATGCAGATAACTGGAGGTAGGATCTTTCTTTTGAGGTAGGTGATCATGTCTTTCTCAACGTTTCTCCATGGAAAACTTTGATGTGTTTTTGGAATAAGGGAAAGTTGAGTCCGAGGTTCATTGGACATTATGAAATTCTAGAGAAATTTGGATAAGTTGGGTATAGAGTGGCTTTACCTCCATATTTATCTCTGGTACACAATGTTTTTCATGTTTTGTTGTTGAGAAAGAATATTCTAGATCCATCTCATGTTTTGAGCCCAGAGGTAGTTCAGTTGAAAGAGAATCTCTCTTATGAAAAACAAACAGTCCAAATTCTTGACCTCAGAGAGCAAGTGTTGTGGAATAAGGTAATTCACCGGGTAATGGTTTGTGGAAAAACCATATGGTTGAAGATGCAACGTGGTAATCTGATAATGCTATAAGGGATAACTACCACCACTTATTTTGATAAGTGAATAAAAATTGAGAGGACACAATTCCTAAAAGGGGGGAAGGACGTAACATCCCAGGTAAATGAAGAATAAGAAATATTTCTCATTTATTAATTTTTGTGAATTAAATATTAATTTTACTTTAAAGGGGTTGCTATGTTCGATAGCATACCTGATACACAACAACGGGTTTCTTTGGAATCATACATTGCACACTAATAAAATAATATTATTATTTTAAATGGCAGTAAACTCCTAGCCGTTTTATTGGTGGGAATGAACACAAACTAAAAAAAATATGATTATACATGTTTGTTAAATGTATTTACATTTATCCAATAAAAGTTAGAGGCTTAAAATGTGAATGAATATAATTTTAAGCATATTTTACATTAACATGTTGATGTATCTCATCTTAATGGAGAACCCTATTTAAATCCTGTTTTGGTCACTTTAATATATTCTATATGACCAAATAAAATCCTTCTTTAGAATTAGGACATCAAAATTTACTTTGTTCAATTTTTTGGATTTTTTCGGATAAAGTTCATTTGTAATGAATAGTGAGAAATATGGTATTTAAATCCAAAAGTTCCTTTTAATCTTATTTATTTATAGGGTTAGATTATCTTTTTAATTGGGTTTAAAGTGAAATTAAAATATATTTTTACCGTTTTATCCAATATTGGTTATTGGAATTAATTTCACTTTGAAATTTGACATAAACAAGTATCAATCTTTTGATAGTTATTGATTTTTAAAAACACGCTATTTGTTTTCATAATGGGAATTAATTTTAAAATTAATTAATTCCAATTCTATGTTTTGAAGTTTGAAAAATATACATCATTTTTGAATTCGGAATATTGAATATAGCTTAGGTGGAATTTTTGGTATTTTTATGAAAAACATCAATTTTTGATGAGTAGTGAAACCACTTTGTGGTAGTTAAAAAAACTGCCTTTTTCATTTAAATGAAATTTAACCACTTATGTGTATTGAATTTAAAAAATCTGACATACATGGTAGTTATCAAGAAGTAAAATGTGGTTCATTAAGAAGAAAATAATTTTTGGTGAATAGTAACTTTTGACTTTTATTTACCGCAGTTAAAGGTAAATAGGGTAATTCAAGGTTAAAAAGAATATTATAATAATTCAAAATTACCTTAACACTTATCCAACCATATTTGTTGAGTCATGTCCGACCTTGGCCATCTTTGGGTAGATTTTGGGACCCCATGTAGACACTTGTAAAGGATAATGACACTTTAGATTAATTAATTTAATGTTAATACAAAATTGACATTAACAAAAATCTTTTAGTAATTAATTTTTATATGGTGTTATATAAGACCTATCTTCGACTATAAAAATTTATCAGAGAGACTAAATTATTTTCTACATCATGGTATTTTTTTTATAATTTTTAGGCATCAAATAAATTAAATTATTTATGACAGAATAATGATGAAGTATTTACCTCATTAATAAATGATTTAAATAAATAAGATTATAGTGATTAAAATATTATCCAAAACATGTCCAATTCGGATTGGATGATTTTTTTCGACCATAATTAATCTTATATTCGATGATAATTATTTTTGGACCTTTAAAAACTGAATATCATTATATTATAAAATAATATTTTCACACTATCCTAAAGAGCCCTTCCCCCCCCCATATAAAAGGAGACCATTTTTGTCGAATTCCTTAAACCTCTAAAGCCATTTGGCTCGTCCAAACACTACCCAATTAATCTCTATACATACCTCTAGACCTACTAGAAGTCTTAACATAGGTATAAGGCACTTCAAGTTGTCTTTTTAGTTCAAACCAAAGGGAGTTAACCAAATTAAAGTTAACGATTTCTTTTAATTTTTTTGGTTTATTTTATTTCTCCAACCCCTAAAATCATGTTATTCCTTTATTTTGTTACAAAACTAGTATCATAAATATACTAGGATGTTGTTATAAGATATATTAGAACTACACTTACAAACACCTCCATCTAATGGATGAAGAACATAATGTTTCTGTTGGATGGAAAACTAAGGCCTTACGAAACGATGATTGTTCAATTACATCGTATCGCCTCTCATGGTGGACATTATGATGGAACTGTATTTATATATGATATTTATTATTTTTAGTATTTCCTTATTATTAAATACATCCCTTTAATAGACAACCTTTTTGGTTTCCATAGTGGGTAAATATGATAATCTCATTTGAGGAAGTGCGAACTACAACCCCCTCTAAGTGATGTGATTCATTAATGCCTTATGTGAGATGTATAAAGGATGGAGTTAATAATATTATATATGATATTATACTGGAATTATAATATACATATATATCATTATAATTTAATTCCATTAAAATAAGAAATTGAAATGAAAGTAGCGTTCATGCATACATACGGCTTACCATCTCCATGAACGGTGCATTTTGTTTCTTACCTATAAATGATAT
Organism: Viscum album; assembly: GCA_963277665.1. Taxonomy (NCBI): domain Eukaryota; kingdom Viridiplantae; phylum Streptophyta; class Magnoliopsida; order Santalales; family Viscaceae; genus Viscum; species Viscum album. Next base: position 55,264,516 of record OY728126.1, read on the forward strand.
GTAATATTATAAATACATGTATATTCTAGATATATATGATATATATGATACCCAAATCATGAATATAATTTTGGATATAATGAAACTTTGACCACATGAACAACATGTTATTATAAGAATTCCATTTTTGACTCACGTACCAAATATCGACAAAACGAATATTATTAACATAAATGATTTAATAATATTTAAAACATGGTAATAAGTGATATAAAATGAATAATAAACTTTAAAAAGTTTATTAAGAAAGTATATATTGAATCTCATCTTCTTATAACATAACTTTCATTCCATTACACGAAACTGAGGATCTTTAAGGTTTATTGACTTGGAAACAAAGAACATAAAACATGAAACAAAAAAAACATTATTCTTAAACACTTGAAAGGATTATCCTCATGTTCACCCTAGGCTCATTACTGCATCTCATAACCTGGGGATATACATCAAAATAAAGGGTGAGCAGAAGGCCCAGCAAGGGAAACAAGTGAAACATTTTACATATGAACTTGAGATACATCAATAAAGTAATGAAAAGAACTTTAAGGAATGAAAATGAAATCATGAGGCATATCATAATAAAAATAAAACTTTTTCATAACTTGGATATGAGGTTGCAACATTTAATATTTAAAATCATGAACATATCACCAAGGTCCATCCCCAAGGTGTCATTTGAAAATTACCAAGGTTATTCACCAAGGTATCGTGAAAATTGTAATCTCTTGTGGTTACATCATTACCCAATGCATTGGAGCGCTATCATGGCGCACCTTTAAATTTTCCTTTATTATCATGTGAGCCACATATATCATCATCAAATATTTCATAAAGAACCCATATAGCACAAAATAAATGGGTTTCATTTCGTAATCATAACATTTTAAAAACTGCTTTAAGGACATGATTTTTCTGTCACCTTAAAACCCACAGAAAAGGAAGGTGGGTCTCATGTATGTAAATCCCATAATTTAAAATAGAAAATTTTGGTATATATTTGAATACCACTTTAGAAGATAGAGCTTTGAGTATTAACTTAATAATATAAAAGAACTTTAGAAAAAGAGAGAGACATTTTTAGACGGAAATTCCGCAGCATAACGGCTATGTTACGAGGTTTTAGAAAACATTAAAAAGAGAGGGAAAATGGGTCAAACATTCATAAATGACCCATAAAACAGTAGATGGACAGAATAAGAAGTATAAATGATCATGGTATTGAAATTTCAAGTACATACCATTTGAAATAAAAAACATGGAAGGAAGACAAAAATTAGATTTCTCTTATAAAAGTTCGGCAGCCTAACGGCGTTACTTAAACTTCAAAAAAAAAATGATTTGAAAAGAACAAATAGGGTCTCTCATCATGTGAACATAAGAGTTAAGTATGATAGATATAGAGATAATGCCCCAACATAATTAAAAAGTAACTTGAAAGACTTGACATGAAAGTAGAACTTTGAAACGAATGAGAAGGGTGAAAGAATCCCCTAAAGAATTCGGCAGCCTAACGGCGCCACTTAAAACATCAAAATACTGAATTGAAGAGATCAAATGGGGTTTCTCATCATTTTAACATAAGAGTCCAGTATGATAGATATAGAGATCAAACCCCAACATAAAAAAAGTAACTTGAAAGAATTGACATGAAAGTAGAACTTCAAAACGAGAAGTGTGAAGAACCTCTTGAAAATTCGGCAGCCTAACGGCGCCTCTAAAAACTTCAAAATATTAAATTTAAGAGATCAAATAGGGTCTATTATCATATTATCATAAAATATCAGTATGATAAATTTAGAGATCATACCCCAACATAATAAAAAGGAACTTGAAATACTTTACATGAAAATAGATCTTGAAAAATGAGAAGCGAGAAAGAATCCGTTACAAAAATTTCAGCAGCCTAACGACGCCACTTAAAACTTCATAAAACGTAATAATGAGAGTAAGAGGGGATCTCTCATTATATGAACATGAAAATGGAAGTAAGAGGAGTATATAAGAACATCCTCTAACATAAGAACATGGAGCATAAAAGAAATGACATAAAAGAGAATTCTTGAAAAGAAAGAGAGAGATCAGATCCCTTACCTTAAAACGTAACTCTTAAAACTCAATGGTTTGGACCCTGTGGGCTTGGGGGCTCCTTGGGAGGACTCCTTTGGAGGTAAGGAGACCAGAAAATCGTTTGGGGGGAGTGGCGAGTCGAATGGATGAGAGGATGGCTTGATATTTATAGGGAATGTGAGGGGACAAGGCATTAATGGCCAAGGGACACCTCATTAGTGGTTTTGGCAAAACCATGGGTTTGCCCATGGTATTTGCCCATGGTATTAGCCACTTGGGACACCTCATACCTTATCTTACTATTTATAATTCTAAAATATTGATTACATACTTAATACATAATTTAATGATGTCATTAAACACCTGTAACTTAAAAACTGTATTTTCACTATTCGTCCAAAATTCAACTTTCTCAGAATAATCCCAAAATTTCACCTTAACCAAAAATCAATGCTCTGATTTCAAAAATGAAATCAATTTTATAAAAATAATTTTCTAAATATTTTTAATTAAATTTTTAATTAAAAACACTATTCATCGAAAATTTATTTTTTTCAGAAAAATCCCTAAAAATTACTTTAACATAATATCGATGCACTGAGTTCAAAAATGAAGTCCATTTTATAAAAATATTTTTCTGAATATTTTTAATTAAAATATTAATTAAAAAACACTATTCATCCGAAAAAACTAATACTTGAATAATAATTTATGAAACCCTTATTTAACCATTTTATTGAATCACATTACTTAATCAAAGTACCTAGCTTATTTTAATACTTTCTTTAAGTGAGATTACTAATCTATTTGGACACATTATTAATCCTAATCATAAAATCACTATTCATAATTTACTATTCATCCAAAATCATGATGATCTTATTACACTCTAAATTTCGTAATGAACATAATTGTAGAAGACCATTTTTTGAAAATCATTACACATTTTTAATTATTTAAGGTTTACATAAACATTTTTAAAATATCCTTCTTCTAAAATTAATCAAAAATATGAATACTATATTTATCTGGTCATTTGAAAATTCATAAAAGGAATCAAAATTTTTATTTAAAACAAAGGATTACACAAGACAGTTACGGTCTCCTTACATAGCCCCTTATCACACCAGCATAGAACCTAAGTGTAAGGTGTGCTATGGTGAGAGAATCCGAGGGAGGCTCAGCCAACATCGCACAAGTAGTAATTTCTATCAGTTTGAACTTCTCGCGAAGGCGATCCCGTTCTAGCTTTATACGACGAAGTTCAGCTTGGGTTTGGTCCAGAGCAAAGCCCAGTGGTGCTACCTCCTTCCCAAGTTCTGTTAGATGGGCTTCGATCGGTCCAAGACTACTGGGTGAGGCCATCAAATCTTTTTTCTATATTAATTAACCATGACTGCTTGTATTTAGAGACAATAGTCAAAACGTTTAGTTTCCAGCGGTCATATTGACCAATGGTCAAATAACAGTCAAAACCCAACAGTCTCATTTTAAGTATACTCATGTTATCCAATGAAACATTTATGTTGAGTATAAAAATAAAATAAAATAACACATAAAATTAGGAAACAATATTTATTTAAAAATTTCGGGTCGTTACAATCTTCCCCCCCTAAGAAATTGCGTCCTCAAAATTTTTAAAATTGGGTATTGAAATTTCATTGAAAGTCCCACATCGAAAAAAGAGTCAGTAAAACTATTACTTTAAATGAATGAAAGGGAAGTACAAAGGTCACCAGAGTTCACCCACTCAAGGATTCCATGTAGGAAAATACGAACATGGAGGAGAAAACAAAGGGTCAAGTTCTGAGGGAGAGTGATAGAGAACATGATTAGGAGAAAGTTAACCATAATAAAATCCCAAACTTATGATGGGTGTAAACGGTCTTTGATTACCTAGTAGGAAACGTAAACCAACAACATTTTTGTTTTACGTTTCTTTTCATAATTTTGAGGAATTCATTTACTACATAGAACAAAAACAAAAAAATATACCTACCTTCAAGTAGAGTTTCATCCTTTAATAAGTCCCTACCAACACTAATCTTTTCTCCAAATGATGAGAATCCAAAAACCCTTGGTCTCATAAAAGCACAAGGATCATCTTCTAGAGAATCACATAATCTATAAAAGATTAACTATCTATTTCTTCTATCTTTTAACATTATCCCAAAAACAGAAATGTTAATGTAAAACAACTCTTCAAAAAGAAAGAATCCAATAGGAATGGAAACTACTTTTAAATCTTCAAAGTTCCATGGTACTACCCAAAGTTCATCATATACCATTCCATAAATAACGGTCCTTAAAATTCCTCAAAATAAATCAACTAAGATTAAAACCCAAATACAAGAAGGATTTGATAACATAGTCTTCCAAAACAACTTCATTGTTCATCTCCAGACAACATCAACCACTCCTAACATCTTATAACAAAAGTAGCAAACCTAAACATATTTTACCCAAGATAGGTTAGTCATTCCCATAATAAACCAAAATTACTATAAGTCCACCTTAAATTCATCAATTATTCAAAATATAAGTCAACCTTACTCCTCAATGAAAATACTATAGTAATCTATTTACCTCAATCATATAGGGTCCCCAAAATAGTGAACGTATTCCAAAATAATAATCATCTTTTAATCCCCTAATCATCTCTGTCATATTAATACAGAAATCGTCGCATTTCATATCACATTGGTTGTTGGGACACGTTATTCCATTTCCCACCATTAACTAAGAATAGAAAGTATAATTATGGGCTTAAATACTTAACCAATAATCATGAAAAGGAACTTAAAGCATATAAGGATAACTTGTAGAAGAAAATTATACCCTAACTTGTGATCCCCTAGGTTACCATCTAGGTTATCCATGATCATATATTCTTATGTAAATCTTTATTTTATTTTATCTTTGTTCCTTTAACAATTGTTCATACCAAGCTTATGAATTTACCAAAGCATATCCCCCGGGAGTATCGTAACCAAGAGTGAAACAAGGCCCGTTGTCGTGTACCAGTTCCCGTTCGAGTCATGCTCAAAGCGGTGTTTTTGGGTTTTACCCCTATGTACATATGTGCCAGAGACACCTCTACCTACTCGTATCTAGACAGGGATGTATTTTCTTGGCAACCCCTTACTCAATACTCACCAAAATACCAGGAAGATTTCCTATATTTAAAATTTTTTATAGGGTTCTTACTAGAGTTTTCATATCCTAATTTCCAAAAATAACTAAACCATCCTTTGATACGAACTATAGCATCCCGTCTTCTTGTAACATAACATTCATTCCATTACACGGAACTGGGGATCTTTAAGGTTTAGTGTCTTGGAAACAAGGAACATAAAACATGAAACAAAAAAAACATTCTTCTTAAACACTTGAAAGGATTCTCCTCATGTTCACCCTAGGCTCATTACTGCATATCATAACCCGGGGATATACATCAAAAGAAACGGTGAGCAGAAGGCCCAGCAAGGGAAACAAGTGGAACATTTTACATATGAACTTGAGATACATCAATAAAGTCATGAAAAGAACTTTAAGGAATGAAAATGAAATCATGAGGCATATCATAATAAAATTAAAACTTTTTCATTACTTGAAGATGTGGCTGCAAAATTTAATATTGACTGTCATGAACATATCACCAAGGTCCATCCCCAAGGTGTAATTTGAAAATTACCAAGGTTATTCACCAAGGTATCGTGAAAATTGTAATCTCTAGTGGTTACATCATTACCCAATGCATTGGAGCGCTATCAGGGCGCACCCTTAAATTTGCCTTTATTATCATGTGAGCCACATATATCATCATCAAAAATTTCATAAAGAACCCATATAGCACAAAATAAATGGGTTTCATTTCGTAATCATATCATTTTAAAAACTGTTTTAAGGACATGATCTTTACGTCACCTTAAAACCCACAGAAAAGAAAGGTGGGTATCATGTATGTAAATACCATAATTTAAAATAGAAAATTTTGGTATATATGTGAATACCCCTTTAGAAGAAAGAGCTTTGAGTATTAACTTAATAATATAAAAGTACTTTAGAAAAAGAGAGAGACATTTTGAGACGGAAATTCTGCAGCATAACGGCTATGTTACAAGGTTTTAGAAAATATTAATAAGAGAGGGAAATGGGTCAAACATTCATAAATGACCCATAAAATAGTAGATGGACAGAATAAAAAGGATAAATGATCATGGTAATGAAATTTCAAGGAAATACCATTTGAAATGAAAAACATGGAAGGAAGACAAAAATTAGATTTCTCTTATGAATGTTTGGCAACCTAACGGCGTTACTTAAACATCAAACAAAATGATTTGAAAAGATCAAATAGGTTCTCTCATCTTGTTAAAATAATAGTTAAGTATGATAGATATTGAGATAATGCCCCAACATATTTAAAAAGTAACTTGAAAGACTTGACATGAAAGTAGAACTTTGAAAAGAATGAGAATGGTGAAAGAATCCCCTAAAAAATTCGGCAGCCTAATAGCGCCACTTAAAACTTCAAAATAATGAATTGAAGAGATCAAATGGGGTTTCTCATAATTTTAACATAAGAGTCCTGTATGATAGATATAGAGATCATACCCCAACCTAACAAAAAGGAACTTGAAAGAATTGACATGAATGTAGAACTTCAAAACGAGAAGGGTGAAGAACCACTAAAAAATTCGGCAGCCTAACGGCGCCACTTAAAACATCAAAATACTGAATTGAAGAGATGAAATGGGGTCTCTCATCATATGATCATAAAATATCAGTATGATAAATTTATAGATCATACCCCAACATAATAAAAAGTTACTTGAAATACTTTACATGAAAATAGATCTTGAAAAATGATAAGGGAGAACGAATCCGTTACAAAAATTGCGGCAGCCTAACGGCGCCACTTAAAACTCCATAAAACGAAATAATGAGAGTAAGAGGGGATATCTAATTATATGAACATGAAAAGGGAAATAAGAGGAGTATAAAAGAACATCCTCTAACATAAGAACATGGAGCATAAAAGAAATGACATAAAAGAGAATTTTTGAAAAGAAAGAGAGAGATCAGATCCCTTACCTTAAAACGTAACTCTTAAAACTCAAAGGTTTGGACCTTGAGGGCTTGGGGGAACCTTGGGAGGACTCCTTGGGAGGTAAGGAGACCAGATCTTCGTTGGAGGAGAGTGGGTAGTCGAATGGATGAGAGGATGGCTTGATATTTATAGGGAAAGTGAGGGGACAAGGCATTAATGGCCAAGGGACACCTCGTTAGTGGTTTTGGCAAAACCATGGGCTTGCCCATGGTATTTTCCCATTGAATTGGCCACTTGGGACACCTCATACCTTATCTTACTATTCATAATTCGAACGCATTGATTACATACTTAATACATCATTTAATGATGTCATTAAACACCCAAAACTTAACAACTGTATTTTCACTATTCATCGAAATTTCAACTTTCTCAGAATAATCCCAAAATTTCACCTTAACCAAAAATCAATTCTCTTATTTCAAAAATGAAATCCATTTTATAAAAATAATTTTATAATTATTTTTAATTAAATTTTTAATTAAAAACACTATTCATCGAAAATTTATTTTTTTCAGAAAAATCCCCAAAAATTTCCTTAACATAATATCGATGCTCTGATTTCAAAAATGAAGTCCATTTTATAAAAATAATTTTCTAAATATTTTTAATTAAAATATTAATTAAAAAAACACTATTCATCCGAAAAAACTAATACGTGAATAATAATTTATGAAACCCTTATTTAACCATTTTATTGAATCACATTACTTAATCAAAGTGCCTAGCTTATTTTAATACTTTCTTTAAGTGAGATTAATAATCTATTTGGACACATTATTAATCCTAATCATAAAATCACTATTCATAATTTACTATTCATCAAAAATCAAGTTGATATTATTAGACTCTAAATTTCATACTGAACATAATTGTAGAAGACCATTTTTTGAAAATCATTACACATTTTTAATTATTTTGGGTTTACATAAACATTTTTAAAATATCCTTTTTCTAAAATTCATCAAAAATATGCATACTATATTTATCCGGTCATTTGAAAATTCATAAAAGGAATCGAAATTTTTATTTAAAACAAAGGATTACACAAGACAGTTACAGTCTCCTTACATAGCCCCTTATCACACCAGCATAGGACCTAAGTGTAAGGTGTGCTAAGGTGAGAGAATCCGAGGGAGGCTCGGCCAACATCGTACGAGTAGTAATTTCTATCAGTTTGAACTTCTTGTGAAGGCGATCCCGTTCTAGCTTTATACGATAAAGTTCATCTTGGGTTTGGTCCAGAGCGAAGCCCAGTGGTGCTACCTCCTTCCCAAGTTCTATTATATGGGCTTCGATCAGTCCAAGACTACTGGGTGAGGCCATCGAATCTTCTTTCTATATTAATTAACCAAGACTGCTTGTATTTAGAGACAATAGTCAAAACGTTTAGTTTACAGCGGTCATATTGACCAATGGTCAAATAACAGGCAAAACCCAACTGTCTAATTTTAATTATACTCATGTTATCAAATGAAACATTTTTGTTGAGTATAAAAATAAAATAAAATAACACATAAAATTAGGAAACAATATTTATTTAAAAATTTTGGGTCGTTATAGTATAAATTAACTTTAAATTATTATTCAGGAGATTAAAGAATGATCGAGTCAAGTCAGACACGAGGTAAGGGACTTCGTATCAATCTCCTTTCATTGAGGCATATTTTCTTTTAATACACGACTTTCTTTTATACGCTGTATAAACACCAATATATTTTCACAGGGAATATTTTTCTATAAAGCGTTTTACTATCCAAAAAAAAGGAATTTTTTTACGTAAGTGGTGAAAATGACCTTTTTGCAGCCGCGAGTATTATTTGATCTTTTTCTTCCTTAACAAGCCAAAATGTTTTTAAAAGAAAAAATAAATACCATATACACTTTTTACGTATTTTGGTATTGGAAATGATTTCAACCATGGATTTATTATTCCAATATCTTGAAATGATATTTTATTATTGAAATGTGGAAATATTATCTTTTCATTTTTCTTTTGTTCTGTGTTATGATCATATTATGGGTCATGGGCATTATTTATGTATATGGGTTGTTCCGTGATAAAACTAGGGCGGGTGAGCCTGAGATAGCTCGCTAATGAATGATGTAACGTGACCGAGGTAAACGTGAATGTTTCTCCTGAGAGATTTATGGAATATATTGTGATGTGTATTCCAAATTAACTCCCTATGTAGCTGTGATAGGTACAATGTAAGAATGATATGGATGCCACAATTTACCGTTATGATTTATGATTTCTATGTGTCTTTCATAAATCTTATAATTTCATGAGGTAAGTAAAATATTTCATATTTTTTATGTATTTATGATCAAAAGTTTTCATTCTTTGTTTTATAACCCTTACTGATCTTTTTATGCTAATCCTAATTTTTTAAATGTTTTGAGAAGACATAATGATGAATATGGTCAAGGATGAGATCAAGGAAAAGTCATGCTGTATAAAACATGAAACTAGACATGAGTCTTTTTTTCCAAGAGTTTTTATTTTATAAAAAAAATGGAAACTATGTAGAAGTGTCTACCTTGTAATATTTTAAGATGTAATAGTTATTACCTAATTCTAGAAAAATCTATACTTGAAAATATCCTCAATGTTAATTAGTAGTTTAATTAAATATTATGTAAAAGTTTATGGACGGTTCCCTATAAATATACTGAAGATGGCCTTCTAGAGAATGTATTTACATTGTATATACCTTATGATTCCGTTCAGTATAACTAATTCTCCTATTGTTTTTAAGGCTATGATGAATCAAATATTCTTTCAATATATTGAAAAATTTGTTGTTGAGATCATGGATGATATTTTAGTATATTTAAAATATTAGTGTGAGCATGAGAACCGTCTGAGTTTGGTTTTTAAATTATAAAAAATCACCATCTGTATGGAATGATAGATAAATGTAGATTATGGATTTATGAATTGATGTTCTTGGGGACTATAATTTATAATCATGTCTTTTCAGTAGATCCAGATAAGGTAAAGGATGTTATGTCCTAAACGGAACACTATAATTTCTTTGAAATTCAATGCTTTGTTGGTCTTGGGGATCCGAATTTCTTACCATTTTGTAGCATATTGTTCTCAAAAGATTTTACTGAATGTGAAAAATTACCCAACTCATGATTTAGATTATATAGAGGTCAAGAATTTTTTTACGTGTTTGTGGCACTATCACTTTGGGGAGAATTTCATGGTCTATATTTACCATAAGAGAACAAGATATATATTTTCTCAAAAGGACTTAATTATCAATTAGAGATGATGCATAGAATCCCTTAAGATGATTGACTTAGACATTTTATACACACTAGGGATAGGAACTGTTATGGAAGATGCTTTAAACAGGATGGTACCATTAATGGCTATTTTAGAATAGAAGGAGGAGTGTAATATTATAGAGAGTTTCGATCAATTTCACTTAGATTCCCAGGTGGGTGTTTCGAGTAAATTTCTAACTATTGTTTGGCTATCATAAACTATCCAGGAGTATTTCTACAATGTAATTAGCCGAATGATGAATTCAGTAAATATTATGAAATCCTTTATAGAGGGGAGACAATTTATGGTTTTCCTCTTTCTTCTGATGGTATACATCACTTCAGAATGTGAGTTATCATCCCAGCACCTGTAAGAAGTTCAATCATTATTGAATTTCATAGATCTTTGTGGTCCATACATAAAGGAACTATGAATATGTATTATTTCATGAGAATAAGATTTTCTTTGCTAGGTATGAAGCATGATAGAGCAATGTTTGTGAATCCATGTAACATCTATCAATAGATAAAGGCAGAGCACATGAAACCTGATCATTTTCTTTGGCATCTTTTGGTGTCTGTATGGAAATTCTATGAGGAAACAATGGATTTTCCATTATATTTCCATATAATCTATGAGTGAAAATTTCATAAGAGTGGTTTTTGAATGGATAACAAAGTATTCTAATTATTTTATCAACGAAACCACTAAGGTTGATGATCTGGGTAAGCTATATGTGTATGAGATTCTGAGGTTACAAGGGAGTCTTTCTACGATTTTTTCAAACTGGGATCATAGGTTTACCTCGATATTCTGTAGGAGTCTCCAATAGGCTATGGAAAATATGATTAACTTTAGCCCATCTAAACATTCATAGACTAACGGTCAAATAGAGGGATTAATTTAGATCCTAGAAGGTATGCTTAATGCATGTGTCTTGGATTTCAGTGGATCACAGGACATCAATCATGGACTAGTTGAGTTCATTTATGTTAATAGTTATCATTATTCGGTCAGAATGGATCCATTTGAAGTATTTTATCGTCTTCCTTGAAAATCACCTCTTTTTTCTAATGATTTTTGGAAATTAGCTATTCATTTAAAAAGTTTGGTTTGGGAGATGTTTAAAAAAATTCCAGACGTGTGATGAGTTTTTTTATAACATAGAGTCTAAATAAATCACATGTTGTTCAACAGTGTCATCCTTTGGAGTTTTCCATTATTGGCTATGTTTTGTTTAAAGTTTCTCCTTATTTGGGTCACCATCATCTTGGAAAAAAGGGAACTTGACTCCATGATATGTTGGACCATTTGAGAACATTTAATAGCTCATAAAGGTTGCTTATCTTTTAGCATTGATGTCTCTATTGACAGTTTTTCATGAAGTTTTATGCATATCTCATCTCAAGATATATCACTATGATCCCACTAACGTTCTGAGTTGGGAAGAAATTAAGCTGGAGTTAGATTCTTTTATTCTGGAGAAAAAAGTTTAGATCATTTACTCTTAAGTATATGACTTGTGTGGGAAGTTGATTTTGTTAGTTATAGTTCTATGGAAAAAATGTTCATATTCATATGAAACATCGGAACGTGATTCGTTAACAAGGGATAAATGGCATCATCTATTTCCAGTGGTTACATTCTCCACATGAATCACTAGGGATGAAAATTATTTCTGGTGGGGTGTTTGTAACATCATATTACCTTGATTGGGTATGGTTTCCCCTCTCCCTATGTTTCCATTTGGTTAAATTCCCTTAAAGGTGGTTTTTTGATTTTCTGAAGGCTACAGAGCAAGTACACATTGTGAAACAGAGGTACACATCATGTACAGGCTACTGTGTATAATTTATTAAAATTGGAGATCACACTATAAATCAGTACAAATCATGAATGGTGGTTACAAATTTTTTTGTGTTTAAATGATTGATATTCAATCTGAGGTGATGAGTTTTTTGTGTACTTATCTTTTGTAGCCTTCACGACATGATCAGGGGTAACACGTCATAACTCGTCCTGTGCCCATATTAAAACAATGCATTCGACATTTTTTCCAGGGTCATTCATTCTAAACTACATACCTCTAGAACCTATAATATTCATAATATATTTTCCAAGGTTCGTATCCTTTTGGATCAATCATGTCTACGTTGGATCATTGTTGCGTCTGTGGTGTGTCTCTCCAGGCGTATGTTATTTCCGTTTTATCACCCTGATTGATCACGGAAGCACCATAGATTTGTGTTATCGGATCTGTTGATATAGGTTTGATTTTTCTTATTGATTTTATTCTAGATATGTTGTGGGATATAATTTTAATGGACATTTACTTCATTGTTCATTGTGTTGTGGGAAATCATCCACAAGGTATGTGTTTTTACTCTCCTTTTCTAACCACTTGTGTTTAGTTTTGGATAAATATTATTATTTGGGGAATTTATTCTAGGGATTTCATTGTTGTTGTTGGGTTTTGTTTCTTTTGGATTCTGTTGCGTCCATGAAAAACCCAAGTTTTTAGGGTGTTTATTATGTATATAGCCTATGATAATAATCCTTCTTGTATTTCATTATAAACAGATTTATTATATCAACCTGATTATGTGTGTGTGTTGAAAAATGGTTTTAAAAGTGAAAAGGGTTTTCTCTGGTTCTTGATAAATGGATAGTGACATGGTTTGGATAGTATTCAAATCATTGAAATTGGTTATTCAAATTGAGCACATGGATTACCTAAGATAATTTAGGAGGAAATTTTATCTTGATGTCATCGTCCATTATTTGTGATTATCAATTGGGTTTCTCTTGGTGATTTCCTACATTCCAAAGGATTGTTGTTCTAGTTGATTGATATTGACATTTTCATAAGTTTACTCATGGGGTATTCCTCTACATACTAGGATTATTATTCTGGGATCAATTTTTGTGAAATTGATTATTGTGGTACAAGTAGTCTGTTTCGTAGACCTATAATATTACTTGGTGTTTTAATTTCCAATTGCGTGTTTTATATTGCTTGGATTTTTGAGTTAGACATGATATGACCTTTTATGCTTGGGAAAAATGATGTCAAAAATTTGATATGATATTAATATACCTGATTATTTTAACTGTGTAAAAAATGGATGATCTTTACCATGTTGTCAATGAAAACATCTTTACTACATATCAGGACATATTTTAAATTAAAAATGAGAGTACATGGATATTTATACTGAGGCTGGTTATGGAACACCACGGTGGGATTGTACTGAGCCTATTGTCTCATACCCTATACAACTCTTCAGTGGTGTGTAGACCTTTTTATGTCTTTAAATGTAGGGAAAGGCAAGGCATCATAGTGAGGTGGTGAGGTTCATGTCAGCTGGTTGGGTAGCTACGGGTGATATTGTGGGTGTTCACATATTCCATCATTTGATGTAGCTATTTGGTTTTTAGTCCATTTTTAGAGTTGTCTTGGAGTTTTAACTAGATGTTCAGTTGTTTATTTCTTTTATTTTTCTAAATATTTAGGAATATATAAATTCTCAATCTTCTATTTTTTCTTTTATATTAAATATTTTACTTGTGTTTGATTTTATTGGGTGAATTAGATCACTATGTTTGTCTTGTTTGATGCCCATGTGATTTTCGTCAGCCTATTGGGATTGGTAATACCCTTCATGAATATGAAAATCGAGCCAGGTGCCAATTTTGAGGGAAACTGGGGTTAGTTCATTATAGTTTAATATTATAGGAATACCCCTACAACCTATTCCATGATGAAATCTATCAATGTTGTAGAATATATTCTTTGAAAAAAACTGTGTAATGGAAAAGGAATATAACTATTTTATTTTTATGATTTTCTTCACTTTTATGATTCTGTCCATTCACTATTTCCTTCTTTTCTTTTCTCCCCTTTTTTACTTTATAAATTTCATTTCCGTTCTTATTTATCCTCTCTCCCATATAATAATCAAATTAATTGTTGATTTTGGTACATGAGAATGTGTTTTCTCTTCCAATTTATATTATTTATTTTAACTAATTATTTTATTTATTTTCATTCTCTCCAATTTTTGTCATCCTTTTCAATTTTACACTTATACATTTCCACTCTCACTATATAATCCCATCAATTTAGTGTTTCAATAATTTAGGATGTGTTTTCTATTTCTATTATTTCCGTTTTTTATTTTCCCTTTTCTTCCATTACATTCCCATACCACTCTCTCCCTCTATATAATAAAAATATTATTTGGGGAGTTATGGAAATAAATATGTGTATTCAAATACATATCTAAATATATTTATCATATTTATTCTTAATCTATTTATTATTTACAACATATTTTTATCTCTTAAGATTTATTTTTTGGAATTCATTTTTCTTTAAAATTATCCCTTAAAATATTTTCCTCTATTTTTTATCTTCCTCCCTATTTTAGATAATCTAAAATGGTTTTATATTTTCTAAAAAATATGTTTTATCATCAAAAATTAATTAGTTTCCTTTTAATTTTTGTTCTTTCAAGATTTTTATTTATAATTTTAAAAATCATTTTTTATATGAGTATGTCATGATCTCAATAAATAAATATTTAAATCAAGAATTTATTTTCAATCACATTTATTCATTATCTATGTTTAATTTATATTTTAATATTGAGTATTTTTAACAAAAATGTGGATTTATTATTATTCACATCTCTCTCTCTTTATGTTTTAATGACAAAAAACATTCTCCAATCTTAATAACAATATAATTTAAATAAATTTCAGTTTTTCTTGATGACCTCTTGTTATATTTCATTACTAACCTTTAATGATACTTAAATATGTCTTAAATTATGGCTTAATTCCTTCTAAGAAGGCTAAAATAACTTTAAATGAAAATCCATGCAAGTAGATAAGCCATTTTTTAATGTTTCATGTCATATCGGAAAAAAGAAAAAGTTCTAGGTTGTGATGCACTATTACCAGGGAGTGGTGCACTGCCAAAGGGTAAGGTGTTTTGTGTTTTGATGGGTTTGAAGGATAAATGGACCTGATATTTTATTAGGGAAGGGTTCAACCCATTTTGACCTATGGAGGACTCAAGATTCTTTTAGTGATTGTCAAACATCTATCAAATATTTTCCCCTTGGTGTTAATTTATCTAGAAGAATTATAGAATATTTTAGGATGGGTTTAATGCTAAAAATCCAAGCATTTGTTTATTGTATCATAACAACAAAATTGTACAATTATATCTTTATTTGAATCAGTTATTATGTTCTTGAATTACCAATTTTCTAAATTAGTCGTCTTCATGTCCTCAATTCATTCAAAGGCTCTCACCAACCTTTCAAATATATCATCCTTCATTATAATTCATCTGTGAATACTATTTTGTAGTGGATTGTAATGGGGTTTCCTAATGTAAACCCCTCTCTCCTCAAACACCATCCTCCAATAGAAAATTATCCACTAAAAGGATGGGATAAGTTATATTCCTACCAATAAAGATCAATAGGGGACTCACATGCCAAAAATATGCAGTATGGGTCGTTTTCAACCATTGAGACAAACAAATGTATATATTAAACCACTTTAGTCGATGGGTGATGAGGTAGGGTCTTAGATCATGATTTTATAATACTCATTATTAATTATGTATTTCCCTTATTTTTTTCATTTCATAATTGTGAATCAACCCACAAAGTTGAATAAATTCAATTTTATCATTTCTATATGTAAATAATAATTACATTATCTCTATAAATATAAATTTAATTTTTTAACTATCATTTATTCAATATCACACTTCACTATTGAAAAATCAATTAATTTTGAAATTAAACATTTATTTCAATAATAATTTATCAAAGGGGAAATTCACCCACCCACAATTTATTTAATATTCTACCTAGATTAATCTTTGAAAGATTAAATCTTCATCTTTTATGTACTTGGGATTTTTTTCAAATGTTAATATCATGAAGCAATTCACATAGGTACAAGGTACAGATGTGATCATGTTTTATTTTTATCAATCCAATTTTGTGAAATAAATGAATTCCTAATAATCATTTGATCTAATATTTAATTGGTATTTCTTAGTTTTTGAAACACTAGGCTGAACTTAATGGGGAATCGAAAAATCATTAATGAAGGATTACCTTAGTTCTTTTCAATGGTCATGTTAATGTAAGATTTAATGTTGAGACAATATGATATATTTATGCTTCAAATTACCATATTTTTGGACCAAGTGTCTTTGTTTTTCATTTTTTAGCTTATTCCCAACATAAGGCTTGTTGGTTGAAGAGTACAATACTAATGTATCATTATATTGATTGTAATTGGGTGGTGTCTTTGTTGTCTATTTGTTGAGTAAAATTAACAACCCTATACCATGGACATTACAAGGTAATAATCTACCTGTTAATAATTTTACCCGTATAATTAGATCAGATTTATCCATAAAGGGTACATGATAATGATATTGTTCCAATAAATTAAATTAATTTCCTTGCCTTTTAGTCTTAACTAGATTTATAGTTTTAGTGGAAATAATCTATTAATATCTAGATATAGTATGAATTTTTCTTCCAAAACCTCTATGACCCCCAACCTAATTACTTATAACAAAATCAAGATCATATGGTACATCCACATTAGATAAGTTATCTTTCATTGATATAACATTGACATAGGAATATAATGAATCATAATTTGAATAAAATCATATTTTGTTAGATAGTTCCAATCATCCTGATGATGGGATATTAACATTAGGAGAGTATAGTTATGGATGGGTTTTCATCTTCTAATACACTATTCTTTTAGTGATAATAATATTGAATCTTGGTAACATGTACAGATGGAGATATCATGTCATGTATTACATATTTTATTGTAATTATACATGGATAATTAAATCATTCTTTATTAATATCATGTGTTTAGTTGATAAATTTTATTAATATGTAGTCATAAATTTATTCATATACATGTTATGAACCTATTTCCCACTCACCATCTTGATATGGAAGAATGGTAGATATAAATTTCACCTAATTCAAGGGTTACCATAATTTATCTTCATGGTGTCAACTATATTCTAGATCACGTATTTAAATATGTGACATTCTTGGATATTGTTCCCAAACATATGACATGGGTAACAACAATTGGGGTTTCCATTAAAAATTAATCCCTTGAGTATTTTAATAAATAAAAATTTAAACATATATTTATACATGGTAGTGATGAATAAACAATGGAACCTTGTATTTCTAGAAATAAAAAATTATACTCTTCATTTTGTATGGTTTTGGTGATTTTATACCTTTTCCCATCTTAATGGAGGCTAATTTATGAACATATTATTCAAGATGAAACATTATATAATGGTGAGTGAGATCTAGTGATGGAGAAGGAATTATTTCAATTTAGATTAAAATAATTATATTACATACTTTACGAGTTTTCTGCCTTCATGTCCATTTTGTTTGTTATGATTTTTCTTCACAAAATCTAATGAAATAAACTTATCACTATGATACTATGTAAAATTCATAGAATAAACTAGGGAATTTCAATGGAATGAGAAGATTATATAACTCATCTTTTAGATTCAATATACAAATATAAAATAACTAATCTTTTTTAATTTACATATTTAGGGGATAATTAAAACCATTACACCTAAAAATTAAGTTTTAAACCTTCTCATTTTCATGATTTTTTTTAATTTTAAATTTAATGTTTAATTTTACTTCATAAAATGTTGAAATTTTATTAGAGAACAAATATCTGCATATTTTCCTAGTTTAGGATAAAACAATATTTTATATTTCTATACTAAATAAATTAAGTTCCCTTAAAAGTTTACATGAAACAATTATGTTTAATCTCTTGATGTTGTGCTAATGTTCTTATCATATGGTTGAATTGAGATACATAATGGATGGTGTGATACTCTGGATATCCTATACCATTAATTTTATTAGATGTGAGATGATGGTCGGAGGTGGATCCATGTCCATCCACTCTAGATGGTATTTTATCTCATGTTATACATGAAAATATATTCCCTATATTGTATAAATATGAAAAATAAAGGACTGAATGGATCCATGGTTTTCTGTGGTCCCTATAAACTAAGATGACTCCCAAGTGGAAGTAGTGGAAAAAACTAATATAGTTGGCTAATTTATCTCTTGTATTGATAACTATATATAGTCATCATGGGTTAAATTTCATAATTCCCCATTATTAATTAGATAAGTAGACTCTAATCTTACTAGTGAACATTTTTTTTTCTTTTTGAAGGGGATTCTCTATAGGAAATATTTTGTAATTTCCCTTGAAGTTTCACTGAGTGGGTATATTACATCTGATAAATTTGACATCATGTCAACTAAACATCTCAAATTAAACTATTTTAATAATGGGTTCCCTATTCCAAACATTAATAGTTATTTTCAATTTCAATACCATATATATAGTGACCTATGACGATTTATTATTCCTATTATTGGGTTTATATTTCTTCATCCATTATTTATGGCCATTTCCTTAAATTACATATTGTATCAAAACATTATAGATGTTTCAAAGCCATAATGAGAACCTGATGATATTGAGAAATTATTCTTAAATATATTTCCTAAGATATTAATACAAAATACTAACCCGACATAGAAGATATTTAACTATGAGGTTTTGGGGGCTCTTAAGTATTGAGGCTTCTTCTCATGAAGATTACAGTTTTTGATCTCGATAAAATTGGATCATGAGTATGGGTCAGCATATAGGAACACCATATGTTTCAGGGGACATTGGTAATTTCTATATGTGAACATGTTTAATGATCTATTGACATGAGATTATTATTATTATGTATAATTTAATCATATTCCATTACGAAATTAAATAATTATGGCATAAAATTGTTTGGGGTGTATATTTATTTGAGTTTATCATTGGCCATATGACATTGATCAAATAATCAAGATAGATTTTTTTATCTTTTGAAAGAATGTGATATCCTTGGCCGGGATGAAAGGAAAATTTTTATCTTAAATAAATCCTGGTTCGTGGTAGAAAATGATATGTTTATCCAGTTATATCAAAAAAAAATCTGGAAGGATGTTAACCTAAAGTGACTCTCTATATTTACGAGTAATTAATTGAAAAAGATAATGTATTACACAATGTGTGTTTCTCTAATGTTTTTTGTTTTTATGAATACTTTTTACCTTTTTAGTGTACTTGATGGGTTTCTAGATCCTCCTCATAGTCTTTGAAAAATATTCACTTCTATTGAAAAAATGTCCTAGAGGGTTCAATGCAAAGAATATTCAAAATTCGTCTCTATTATTTATAACAAGGGTATATGAATTGTTGGGCTCCACAATGAGGTCTGAGTGATGTCCAAATATTAAAAATCTTTAACAAATAAATAAATTTATATTATTCAATTCTAGAATAATTGGAATTGAATTTATTTATTAATTTTTTAATAAGTATTAAAAGAAATACATTGGAGAATATTATTCAAAAAATAATAATTTTAATATTCAAGGTTCATTTAATATGTGTGGGAATGATGAGTTGAGTTAATGACTCAGTTTTATCACATAATATATTTACTATATTATATATAATTGAATATATTCAAATGACATTTATGACCCAATTAGTTAGTCAAAAGGTGTTGTTTATGACTTCTGTATATTGTAATAAATATATAGACATCATGGAGCCTTTTCCTAGAAATTTTACTATCTCACTATATAAGTGAGGAGAGGATCCATTGAAATTAACTATTTACCTCTTAATCTAAGAGATCCACTTTTTCTTACATACTACTTTTTATAGAGAGGATCTCTCTTTATAGGTGATCGATCATGCTTCCTCTTCATGGATTGAAGGAATGACATACCTATGATCATCATGAATTTTAAAGTTACATCATATTTCCATTATAGAGCCCTTATTAGAGAAAAAACATTACTAGTTGAAATAACACCTCCTTCTGTTTAGCCACCACCGTATTCCACCTTTAGAGTTTACATCCCAAAAACTACAACACACTACTTCCCCCGACCAACACTATCAGATATATCACAAACTCCTCAAATGACGATCTCCAACTCTTTAATAGTCTTATATTCCCTTTCGTCCTCCCATGGGATGAATCCAATCTACTCATGCCTCTTTTGGCCGCCACCATTGGAGCCTCCACCAATGGCAGGTCCCCCCATGCATCTAGTTGTTTTCCCACTAGATCACACAAAACATTGCACTGACACTGTGACTAGATACTCTCGTACATCTCCCTAGCATTGTCAGAGTCCCCTACCCCTGAATGCATCTTCTACTGGTAAAACCCCAATGAACCTTTGACTTTCCCATAATTAATGGTCTCCTTCTATGTTAGTGATTTATGATCCCGATCTAGGATCCCATCAACAAGGCACGTCCCTATACCGAACCTACTAGACTGTATCATATGTTCCAGGATAGTGATTGAAAATTTTCCCACATCCCAATGGCTTTGTAAGTATAGGGAGGACTTGTGGTGGGGAGGGACTAAATATTTTGAGCATTAAGAGTGCAATCCAATGAGGGTTGATACCACGTGGGTGCATGCCAGGGTGGGTTGATCCCGCATTAGTAGGGGACTAACTACACTTCCAATTTTTTTTAAAAAAACAATATTATTTTACAATATATTTCTCTTAAATAGATTTGTTTTATGATAAAAATACTTATTAAATCATGAAATTTTATTTATCACTGTAATAATAATAATAATTCATGTTTCATTCAATTATTAATTTTAAGTAGGTCCATATTTATTTTTTGATTGATATAATATAATATTAATGTGGCAATTATTCACCATATTTACATGATTTGTCATCCCACCTCTCAAAAAAAGAAACTCCACTTTCTTGCACATGGTTTCAATTATTAAATAGTTGGAACAATCTTAATATTTTTCGGATAGATATAATTTTGAAATTATTTAATTTTATTGTTTCATTATGAAAATGAGAATGGACCAAATCTCTAATTGAATCATCTAAAACTATATATTTCTTAGAGAGTCGTCATTTATTCAAATGTTCAGTCATTCATATCACTATACAACCAATATCATTATTCACACTCCTCAATGATCAATCAAAACATTGTCTTACCAATGTTCTCCACCACATTAGCATCACCAAATTCCACCATTAACCAATAGACTAATGTTCCATCACATCCCTCAAGACTATAGTTATCATCGTTTAATAATCCTCAACAAAACTATTATTAAGAATGAGAATAAAATAAAATATATAAATGATTTTAAATAGTAAATTTCTTTTTAAATAAGGGAAACTTGTGGTCTTATGTGAGGCTAAATGGGATTGAATGTTTTTTCTACTTATATGTGGGTTTTTTTGGTAACAAACACTGGTCTCAAAACCGGATGGTATTGGTCTACCCTGGCTTGACCAACCCATTATACCATACTATACCAGGCTCAAAACATTTGTTGAAAAAAAAGGAATGGGTTAGCCTGGGTTTGGCACACAAAAAAATTGCATTTGACTATCCTACAAAATCCTAAATGGTATGAGGAATTTATAGAACAACCTATATGACCATACTCAACATGAAAAAAGCTGAAAAAAACTCTTAGTCACATAGGGTATAAAAAAAGAAAGAAGAAATTAACTAACTTAAATTTATTATTTTAAAATTAATTTAAATTTATTAAAATTTTTAAATTAAATAATAGGAAAATAAAATATATTTTTTTGAATTAAAAATAAAAATGAATTAATATAATTAAATAAAGTCACCCCTGAAATAAATTTATTTAAAGTATAATATTATTTATAAATTTATGATTTCTTATGCGAGTTAATGTGTACAGACTAGTCATAATTCATAGACCTATAAGATCTTGTCGTTTTCCAAGTACCTCTATCATTGTGTTATTCATTTTAACCATGGTGGTTGGTTCTTATTTAGAGACAGATAACCTTTTTTAGTGAAATGACCAAAACTTTTGATGATATATGAATATCTAAATTAATGGTGTCTAGAAAAGTGTGTTAAATTGGATTAAGAGGGGTTTCCATGCATGGGAAGGCAATATAGGTGTCAGGGGTCCTTATGTTGAATATGAGATTGAAACCCCATATTGGGTGATTACACATCATGTACATGTTACACAAAATATAACTATAAATGGACATTTATTGAAATAGTACTAGGAATGAAATAGTTACAGATTAGGAAAACATTACATGGCATTTTATATTCAATCATGGTTAAATAATAATCCAATGTGATTGGATTTTTGGTGCATCCCATTAAAGGGAACCATATGATGTATAAATAGATTTCATGTCATGTATTTATCATGATAAGCAGTTTTGAATATTTCATGAATTTTATATTTTCTCATTCTCAGATGTAGATTTCCTCTCTCATCCCTATGATGGATTCCCAATCATTTTGGAGTGCCTCTCTAGATTCAGGATGTCCTAGATGCACAAAATATTCCTGGGAAGTGGTTTTGGTTGGAATTTCAATTATATCCCTTTAATGTCGCTACTAAAAAAGGACGTTGATACTTCTATAATAGTCTTAAATTATCACTAAATTATTTTGACTCCTACATCATAGTGAAAAGACCATGGGTTTTATCAGTACTGGAAAAGTGATGATAAATCAAACTTTTTTTAGTATTTTTAGAATCCCTGATAAATGTAATTTTTTATCTATGAATATTTTTAGAACTAATAAAGCGAGTATTTATCATCATTGTTAAAATAGATCATAAAAGACACATTTATCTACACTTCTAAATTTACTTATAAAGGTGTTGTTTATCAGCACTAATAAATACACTGATAAAGTGACCCTTTATCAATACGTTTAAAAGAACCCATGATGAAAAGATTTATTGGTACTTTTGGAAGCACTGATAAAGGCCTCCATTATCATTGCATTTATTAGCACTGGTAAATGGTAATTCAAGAGTGTGATGCTACAATACAACACACCATGAGAAATAGGGAATGTAGTGTGTTGTAACAACACACCAAATCCAAAAAACTGCAACAAAAATTGGAAAATTCAGAAAAAAATACATAATTTAAATGAAATAAAATTTTCTTACATGAATACAAGAAATACATTGAACTATAGAGTATGTTAGTTTATTCCACTAAAATTAATGTCAATTTTGAATAAAAACGTTCACTTGGATTCATACAAGTCACACCATGAGTTGTATTGAAGTGTGGTCAATTCCTATATATCAAAAATTTCAGATGGATCATTTTCCTAAAGTACCAAAACAATCTGAATGTGTTTTCTCAGTTTTTAGTATTTATGTTTATTTAAAACTATTGTTAATTTTTAATAAAAAAAGGATCCTATGGTCATATCAGTCACACAATGGTTCAGATGGGTGTGAAGTTGATTCGTACAAATCCCAAATTCCTTTCATATAAATTTTAAAAATTATAAAATAAATATATGAATATGTTTCCTTAGTTTTGAGTATGCTACTTCAATTTTGTATTAAAATTTCATTTGAAACTAAAAACTCGTTCTCAGATTCATGATGTTCACATTGTGTATTGAATTGAGGTTTGAATTATTCATATTTTTTAAAATTACATATGAATTATCATCATAATGTACCATAATAATTCTAATGTGTTATCTCAGTTTTTAGTATGTCTGTTATTTTTTTCAATAAAATTATGTTCAATTTTGAATAAAAAGAAACTCATTAAGTCATATCAGTGACAATTTGCATTTTCTTGAGTTGTGTATGATTCTTACATGTATCCAATAAATTATGTATCATTTTACAAAAGTATCATAACAATTCAAATGTGTTTCCTCTGTTTTGAGACCGCCATTTATGTTTTTACTAAAAGGTCTTCTTAAACTAGAAAAATACACATTGAGTCATATAGGTTCATCATGTATTTGTTGGACATGTAATTTATTCATAAACATCCCAAATTAATTATGAATAGACCTCTTAGTTTATCTTAACAATATGACTAGGTTTACTCAGTCGTCAGGGAGTGACGTGTTTTTGAATTAAAATGTAAATTTTAAACTGATAATTGACACTTTTAGTCATACTAGGAACATTTTTTATCATATTGAGGGGAAGATTATTCTTATACATAAAAAATGACATAAGGATTGTTTTCCTAAATTATAAAAACAATCCAAATGTGTTTTTTAGTATGTTTGTTTGTTTAACAAAAATTATTGTCAATTTTGTACAAAAAGAAAAACATGGTGTAATATCAGTCCCACCATGAATTGGATTGATGTGTAGATGTTTTCTATATATCTCAAATGAATTATAGATTTTTTTATAATGTATAAATACAATCTTAACATGTTTCCTCAATTTTGAGTACACAAATTTTTTTCACTAAAAATATTCTTAAAATGGAAACATGCAATTTGATTCATACAAGCTACACCATGTTTGGGATTAACATGATATTGATTCATACATGTCAAATATTTATTATGAATCATTTTCCAAAATTATAAATACAATATGAGTGTGTTTGTTCAGTTTTTAGTGAGTAAAAAATATTTTGTACTAAAATGTGAATTTTAAACTGTTAACAGACACATTGAGTAATTCTGAGCACATCCGGTAATTGATTGAGGCGCTGATGATTCCTACGCATAAAAAAATTATAGAATATTATCCTAATGTAAAAAATTAATTAAATTTTTTTTTTTGGTTTTGAGTATGTCAATATGATTTTCACCAAAATTATTGTCATATTTGATGACAGAGACACACTGTGAGTGATACCAGTCATACCATGCGTTAAATTAAGATGAGGTTAATTACTATATATTTCGAACATATTATGGAAAATTCCCAAAAAATTTAAAAATATACATATAAATTTCCTCAGTTTTGAGTGTGCCACATTTTTTTTATTAAAATGTCATTTTAAACATGATGCAATCAGTTTTTGTCATATAAGTTTCATATTGTGGGTGTTTAACAAGAGATGGAATCCTAAATGTCCCAAATTAATTATGAATCATTTCTATTAATTATCAAGACAATAATTGGTATTTTTCTATGTCTTCAGTTAGTGACACATTTTTTATTAAAATATGTATTTTAAATTTATAATGGACACATTTTCTTGGTTTTTGACTATGTTAGTTGTTTTCCAACTGAAATTATTTTCCATTTTGAAAAAAAAGTCATGTTGGGGGTCATACCGATCTCAACATGTGTCACATTGAGATGAGTATAATTTCTACACATCTCAAATTAATTATGGATAATTTCCCTAAAGTATCAAATCAATACAAATGCATTTCATCCATTTTCGGTATTCCACTTGTTTTTTTATTAAATTTCATTTTAAACTGTACTCATATGCTTTTAGTTTTTCATGTTGCATCATGTGTGGGTTAAAAATGATAAATATTTATATATTTAATTAATGAATTATGAATTTTTTTCCTTAATTACCAACATAATATGAGGGTGTTTTATTTTTTCAGTGAGTCAATGTTTTTGGAATAAATATTTACTTTTAAACTGAAAATAAACACATTTATAATAGCTCACATTGATGACCATGATATATCAATGATAGAGTTCTTCCAATAGTTCTATCAAACACCTAATGACATCAGTGGTTGATTACACACATAATTATTAAAATATTAATGTTTTATTGTATATCATTTTTATGATTGGGAGTTGTACAAATGTTTCTTAAAAACCAGTAGTGGAAAATTTGAAGAATCCAACAGATAATGATCTTATTGGTGGATTACAAACATGTATAAAATCACATAAAAAAGTGGTGAAATTAATTATTTCAATAAGTCAATAGAAAAAATTTCAAAATAGCTATTATATCATGTAAAAAGTATTGTGTTCTCTTTTCATCAATTTTTCTCAAAAACAATCTTGCTATGATCCTCATAATACTCCATTTCCCAATAATTTTAGTATTTTTAAACAAGTGCTATGTATCCTCCTCCACCTCAGTCTATTCCTATGAATCCTCCTCTATATAAGTATTTGACTTCAAATATACCTTTTCCTAATCCAATTCCACCACCTCTACCCAATCCCCCACCTTTATCATTTCCCAACGATTTTATTATTTGTAGGTCATCGCTTGTAAAAAAATTGATTTCATCTATAATATTTATCTTTGAGGAAGAGATAAAAAATTATATATAAGCATTTAGAAACAAATTCTTCACACCCCAAATATATATCAAATGTCATAAATTGTACTAGATCACAATCATAGTTGGTAATAACCTAAATTTCTATTTGGCATATGTTTTCAAATAAATTTTACATCCCACTCGCCTCTTAACAAATTTATTTCTTCTTTTGAGTATCTAGGTTTCTGAAAATAATAATAGTATTGAGAAAATATATATATATATATAAATTATTATGGTTAAATTATAATGAAATTGAAATTACATTCCGAAATTACTATTTGGGGGATTCTGTTCTTTTAATTTTTCGTGATATATCTCATAAATTTTCATACATAATATCCCCAATCGAAGTTATTATCCTATTTCAACCATTGTAGAAGCACTGCAAAAAATTAATGAAATAGTTTTGTATAGTTTTTTTGTTAAATATTTATATATATACCATAACTTCTTTCTATTTTTACTAATGCATATGATTTATCCCATCAGACACCATCTTAATTCCATGATTTAGCCTCTATTTTGCGACCACCCTAACATGACAGAATAATTGTTAAAACATAAACTGAAACAAATAATTGCAATGTTATCTATAAAATAATGATTACATTGTATTACATATGCATAATACCCATCATGTGTGTTCATTTTATGGTATATTAATGCATTTTGTCCAAAAAATAAATATTCACGTTGTGCATATTTGCATTGATAAACTTCCAGTTCTCCCTAAAAAACAATTTAATGAAAAAATATATTATATGAGATCAGAAAAAAGAGTTTTATTTTTTTAATTATAGGATAAAAAGAGTTAGTATTTGGATACTTTTTGTTTATATGCTTCATGTAGGTCATCTTTTTTCTTCAAAAATTCTCCATCATCTAATATAAGTTCTCTTATAGAAATGATATAGGGATTAATGAGTCCATGTGGTTATTCGCATGATCTTACCTTTATATAATTGTAATATAAATTTCTAAAGAAAATATTAATAGTTTTTAAATTTAAAAACTATATTATCTCACTATTTGGATAGATTTTTTATAAAAATGTACATTATATATGTATTCACAACTAGGACTCCACAAGTTTTATGCTTTAGAATCTAACATAGCGTTTTGAGTCATATTTATTATGTCATAGAATTTCAATATTTTTATTTTTCAATGTCAAGGTAATTCAAATATTTACCTATAAATGTGGTCTTCGAATTAATTTGCAATGATAATAAAGGATTATATATATCTAAAGGAGAAAATATACTCATAAAATGACATTTTAGTTTGATGGTCGATTTACTAGATTTTATTGATTCGACCTTCCATTCCCCAATTCCTTATCCACATGTAATATCATACCTCACATTATAAATGTTTCCATCAATCATTATAGGTTTTTATTCGACCTTTTTTTAAATAATTACCTCATCACTCATTTTAAGATTAGATTCCAATGTTATGAAAGATATAACAGCATCATTATCTATTATAATATATGGACCATCAAGTGGACTATGAAACTCATCAGTCTTATAGATAGATAACTTAATCCTCACCCTAATGTGATATTTTGGGAGGTCTTGATGGTGCATATTGTCTGATGACATATTATAAACATAACCAATTACAACACGTCGGTGCGTGGTTGTAAACAAATACAAATCACATACAAATATAAACTATAAAATTTATTAATATAATTTTATCTAATGTTTCTTCATTATTATTTAGTAGAATGAGTAATGAAAAAAATTTATTATATGTGGTAAGGTATGTTGTTTGGGGAATTAATATCCTCAATGCTATTATGATCATTTACATTTTTTGTGGATCATTACTCCATTGTCAGTTGTCTTTTATTTGAGTCTCTAATCATCTCACCATATTATATGTATGTCCATGTGGTGTTATCATCTCAAAATATTTTTGAGGTAAAACTAAAAAACCTAATCCTCTTACTTGACCATATTTTCCATACCGCTTAATGTCTATTGAATGTTGATTTTCATCGGCAATGGACATTTCTAGTCTTGTTTCTAAACCATATAAAAAATAAAAACATAGACAGATATTTTTAAATCAAATTTTTATAAATATAAAATTATTACTATTATTTCATAGTTACACATGTTTTAAATAACGTTTTATTGTTTTCATCATCTAAATAACCCTCATTATTTACCTGAGGCAAAATCCATATAAAATGATGTTGGATGGAAGTGGCTTTATATTTGGAATAATAAATCTTCCTATAAATAAGGAATCAAATGTTGTTCCACATCATTAAATTTATATTTCATTTTTTATTTAAAATTCATACCAATTTCATCTCTACTAACATTTACCCAATCATCTCATTGGGATTGGGGTATATTGGTTTTGATACCTGATATGTATTTGAATAACACAATAAATATTTCATAAAATAACAATTTTAAATCTTGTTGGATAAAATAAATAATTTCATATAATATATTATCAACTAAAATAAAATTTTAATTATTTCTCATTACGATGATTGATTAAATTAGTCATTATTTCATTCTTTGTATTGTGTTCATAACTAATTGGTGGGTAGGGCTTTACTTTCCCCACAACATCCCTAATATTTATATTCATAATAAGATTTTGAAAGCCTTTATGGTATTTTCCAGTGGCCATTAAAAAATATTATTGTGTAAATATTATAAAATATATCAACATTACAATGTTCAATGAAAATTAAATCCAAAATTCATTGTATAATTTCTTAGTTAAATATAGAAAGCATATCATAACAATATAGTAATAAAATTATAATGTATTTTAATTGTTAGAGGATTGACATGTAATTGTGAATCAATATCAATTGGATCATTCATCATCATTGTTACCCCATGATAAAAAATTAGCATTGAGTTTTTGTGGTCAATATATTGGCCTAGTCGATTCCAATAACCACAAATTTTAAAGCTTGAATTATTTTCATGATAATTTTATTAAATACTATGATGATTATTCCTTTTTGTTTTATTCATCAACATGTTGTTGATATCCTAATAATTCAATAGTGTCCTCATTAACATCATGTTAATCCTCATGATTTGTAATATCATCATGCTTAGTAAACATTGTCTATATCAGTAGTAAAACATTTAATTTGTCTTTAAAAAAAATACAATATGCGTCATGCATAAGATTCCACATTTTCATGCATCATGCATCGAAATTGATACTTTAATGAAAAATCATATAATACTTCAATACTTTTAAACAACTTACCTTCCCTTTCTTTATACAATACTCCCTTATATTATTTTTTCTGTCAATATCTTGATAATGGATTTACTCCCTCTTTCTATGTATCCGTCCTCCAATCATAATGGCTCCAAAGATCCTTGATTGAACAACTGAAGAATAGTTATTATGGAAATTATTTTCTTAATACCCATCCCCCATATTTTGTGGACATCTACTTATGTTTCATGATCTAATAAATCCAAAATACACCCAATACCGGGTATTGGTGATTATTTTGGATGACTATTTCTCAGAGTAGTTCAAACAACATAGATGATATGGGGTTGAGTATCAAGAAAAAATATTCAATAATAACTATTTAGGTGATAAACTATCCTTGAAAATACCTTGAGAACTTCAACTCAACACCTAAATTTATTATCAGCACACATTCTAACAAAAAATTATTTTTCCCACTAATCTCCAATCAAATTTATTTCTTCTTTTGTGTATCTATGTTTTCAACAAATCATAATAGTAATAAGAAAATATAAGAAAAATTTGACTATGAAACAAAGTTATTGAAATTGTAATATCCTTTATAAATTACATATTAGGGGATATATGTCTTCTAAATCTTTATGATCTCTCTCATTAATTTGTAAAAATAATACCAACAATTGATTCCATTATCTTATTTCAGACACTGTATAAACATTGAACATAATAAATACAATATTTTGGAAATTATTTAATCATTAAATATTTATATAAACATTTTAATGTGATTCAATTTTTAGTAATTCATAGGCTTTATCAACATATACACTGTCATCATGCCATGATTTATCCTATATTTTGATACTTCCCTATTATAATAAAATTATTCATAAAATATAAACAGAAACTTATAGTTATATGTTTATCTACAACATTTTGATTCGAGTTTATTAAATATTCAAAATACAAATCATTTGTGGTTGGTTGGTTGGTAATCCATGCATTGGATACAAAAAATAATTATTCAAGGTGTCCAAATTTACTTCGATCCACATTCAGTGCTCCGTAAAAAAAATTGTTTTATAATGCAGAACAATATATTTTATATGATTGGATTTTTGACCTTTACTTTTTCATTATGGGAATAAAAAATTGTATGTATTATGATAATTTTTTTAAATTCATCAGGTAACTCATATTTTTTCTTCTTAATATATTTATTATCCAATCTATGTTCTTCTGTAGAAATGATATAAGGATTAATGAATCCAATTCATTATTTTAATGATATACTATTTATATAGTTTTAATATAAACTCATTTAGAAAATATTAATAGCTATTAACATCAAGAAATATATTTGATCACTATTTTTGCATACTTATTTTGAAAATGAACCTTATTAATTTATTCACAACTGAGATTCCCATCCATTCATGCATGAGAATCTCACTTAGTGTCCTGAGAACAATTTCTTTGGTTAAGTAATTTCTTTATATTTATTTTTTATATTCAATGTTGTCATAGATTTATCTTTAAATTAATTTTTAACATGATGTTCCAATGATAATAAATGATTATTTGGAACAGATGGGAAGAAGCACTCTAGGAAGGTTGTTTAGTTTTCATAGTCGATTCACTGGATTTTTTTATTAAACCTTCATTTTCCCCACATCTTTATTCAAATCTAATATCAAACATAACTTTAGTCAAATTATCAACAATTTATATTGTTTTTTAATATTAATTTAATCTAAATAATTACCTCATGAATCTCAATTAATTTGATGGAAATACTATGAAATATCTAATACCATCATTGAACATTTTAATATACTGACAATCAAGTTGAATATGAAAATCAATAGATGGATCCTGAGAAACAATAATCCCCACACCCAGGCAATATCTTGGGAGGTCACGATGGTTTAGCTTTTCTCAAAAGATATTATTCATTACTCTAACCACAACACAGTAGTTCATGGAAGTTGATAGATACATATCACATACAAATGTACTGTGAAAAAATTTATTTATATAAAGTTATGAAAAGTTGTTTTGTTCCCTTTTAGAAGAAACTATAAAGAAAAAATAAATTACTAGGGGTACAGTATATGGTTGGTGGGAATGAATTTCCTCAAATCGAGTGGTATCATTTTGTTCATGTGCGAATCATTGCTCCACTGTTGGTTCCCATTAATCTTCTCTCATACATTGGTATACTGATCCAGATTAAAAAATAATTTATTTCATTGAGTATATTTTTGTCTACAATCATGTCACCGTGTTATATTCATCTTCATGTTGTTTAATCTTTACAAATTATATTCACGGATATACTATAAAAACTAATTCTCTTACATAACCTTGTTATTCATGCCACTTAAATCCACTAAATGTAGCATATCTTATGCTATGGTCATCACAAATTCATGTGTCTAAACCATATTAAAATAATGAAAAAAATTGATATTTTAAGGTAACATTGTAATATATAATAACAAATTACAAATATGTCATTCTTGCACAATTATACCATACTATTATTATTTTTTAATCTACTAAATTTCCCTCTTCATTAAATAATTTTAAATTCATATAACATGTTGTGGGTTAGAAGTGGATTCAGATTTCGATTCATCTTTTTGAATTAAAAATGGCACATATGTCAATTCATATCACATAATTTTAATATTATTTTTTTATTTAAAATAGTAACCAATTTCTTTTATAATGAAACGTACCCCATCCATTCATTGTGATAGGGATACATTGGTTTTAATTCCCATTCATTATTTTCATCAGTCTTTTTCTATTTCAGAAATTACGTTTTTTGAATCAAGTTGGATAAAATAAAAAATTTCAAATAATATATAATAAAAATCAATGCACCCAAAACGATTTCTCATTACATAAATTAATGAATGCTATCTATGTTTCCTTCTTTATAATTTGTTAATATGTAAATGGTTGATGGGGATTTACATTCCCCTCATCATCTCTAAGATGTAACATCTTATAAAGTGCTTCTAAGCCTCTCTGATCTCCCCTAGTGGGCATTAAAAAAATTTTATCAAGGGAATATTATAACATAAAACAAAAATTCTTGGTATAATTAAATGTAAATAAAAACTACATTATATAATATTTCAGTAAAATAAAGAATGCATATCGTAACATTAACCTTATATCATTCCAATGAATTTCCTTTATTTTAGGTCAGATAAGCCACCGTGAATAAATATTAATAAATACATTTTTCCATATAGTGACACCCAGACAACAAATCAACATTTAATTTTTGAGGATAAAAGGTTGGACACATTTTTTCCAACAATATAAAATAACATACCTCAGCTGATTACCTAGATAATCTTATTCAACAATTTGATACTACATCATTGTTTTTTATTCAACAAGCTATTGATCCCAAATTAATTCAATAGATTTATCATTAATTGCATATCTTTACTTAGGAGTGGTGAAATCATCATGTGTAGAATACATTATTTACATGAGTAGTAAAACATTTAATTTTTCATTAATAACAACAATATAATACACTTCATGCATATTTCATAAAAATTGTTACTATCTTGAAAATATATTAAATATTTCAATACCTCAGTACAAATAACCTTCACTCCTTTTATTTAATCTATCCATAGATGCTGGATTGCCTTATATATCTCGATGATGGATAGGAATACCTATTTAAAAATAGACTTCCTCCAATCACTTCTGTTCCCAATATTCTTGATGACAATGTTTCTGAATAGTTATTAACAAATTTTTATACTTGATACCCATCCCCCAGCTTTAAAGGATATCAACCAATGTTTTTGGCAATTATCCAACAATAAGTCATCCTAGACTGGGTGTTTCTACTAATTATTGAAGACTATTTCATAGAGTAGTTCAAACAACATAAAATATATGTGGGATGAGTATCAAGAAAAAAAGGCAATAATAACTATTTTGGAGATGAATGACCCCTGAATCTACCATATTAACATCAACTCATCCCCACTAAGCTATGAATGTTCCCAGTCAAGATGATTATATCACAAAGTGGAGGAGGGGTGAATCATTACTACATTAACATTTTTGTTTCCATTGAACAACCTTCACCTCATGTAAAATATTGAATTCCCTAGTAAAAATATAAACCACACATCCAAAGGAGCAAAAATATCAACAAGCTTCAATATTCAATATGAATAATTATATCATTTTTATGGTTCGTGAATAATCATATACTACACAATCCACTAAAAATCAACATTTGGATTAAATATTTTTGGATATACCCTTATAGTCATGTATAATTATGTTAGAAATCCAATATTGTGTGTTCACCCTCTGAGCAGAAATAGGGTAAAAAATGAATGTGTAACAACTTGAGATAAATGTGATTCCTTTCAATTCTGTAAATATATTCAATTGAAAACAATTCATAAATTTCATACATTGATGATGAAAATAACATCAAGGACATGATGTAGAATTCAATTAATTTCTATGTTTGATATTAAATTCTGATTCTCGAATCCAATCACCCAATACGATCTACCCACTCGGATCTTTAATTCCAATTTCCCAATATGATATAAATAATTATGTCACAATCTGGTTGAATCAATTTAGATTACCTTCCTCACTCTAGAAATCCTAGATCTGATTATTCATCCTGGTCCATTGACCAGCTGAATATGATGGAAGGATGAAAATGCTAATCTGCTAAATATGAATAATAGTTAATATGATATAGAACTAAATACAATGTTGTGATCTTGTATCATCTCAATCACTTCAATTTTCCTAAAATTCTAAAAAAAGTGAATATGAAAAGTTCATATCTCTAACACTTTGATCTTATCTTGCATAATGAGTTTTTAGTGTATTTTTTCTTTATCAATTCATCTAGAATTTTATCGAGTCTTCTATATTCATTATCTCTATTTAAGACTTCCACTGAAATTTCCATTCATATATAAATTCATGGGTTTAATTTTTGGAATTTTATTTCTTCAAAACAATGCTCTATACCAATTATAAGAATGTGTATGAAGAAAATGATACCACTATGATTGGTGAATACAATCCTACTTTTGAATTCTAATCTACCACATGACAATTCATTCAAAAATATTCACTTTCAATACACTTTTACTTCTTCACTTATTCTCATGACGCATTTGTTCATATAAAACAATTTAACTCTCATATAAAAGCATACTAAGTTTGATCATTGTATTCATTAGTTTTTTTATATGATACCACATAAAACTCCATTTTCTTTTCCAATCAACGCCATTTTCATTCCTATGAATACATTTTACGGTTGGATTCAACAGTTCTTGACAATGATCATTATGGGATAATCATTCTAATTACGATTTTAGCATTATCTTTCATTCCTTCTCAACATGAAGATTATTTCCATGAGTACGATCTTTCTGAGTATGAATGGAAATGATATGATTATCATAATCATTTTGTGTATGATTACTCAGGATATGATAATTTGAGTTAAATTCCTAAAAGCCTCTTCTTTTTTGAATGCAATCACCCTGAATCTTTTTGAATCCCCCTTTAATTCACCAAGCTTACATCAACTGTTCTCCATTTAACATATGATTTATGTAATATGAATCATAAAACCGCTGTCACATTTGATTACTCAAATTCATTCACACTCTGATCATGTGGACCCTGATTTTTTCTCAACCGGATTCATAGTGAATCTGTTGGCCACTTACTTACAGCCAGACACAAACCCCATGTGACTGGTTCAATCATTCAATATAATGATCAATTCATCAAATAAATCTTTTAAAATACCAGAATTAATGTGAGGATTATAAAATTATTTTCATAAAAATAACATATTCTCAATAATGTTTTCAACTAATAAAAAGTGAGGTGATTTTATTTCTGGGAAAAAAAATTTTGACAACAAAATACAATATTTTAAAATGAACACATTCCACTTTAGATTGGTCCTAATAGTCATCACTTTTGGATATTGTTATCAACAATCTTTTATAAATCATGGTGCATTGTATCATCTAGAAATGTATTACTTATGAAAAATTCTAATCATATCATGACCTGTCCCCCAGGGCCCATGCCATTACTACCCCAAGACTGCCATCCATAGGCCAGGGGCTGGAGACTAGCACCAAAGGCGTAAATCCCTAAATGAGGAAGGAATTGCCTTTATAATTTGAAAACACACACAACAGAGTACATAGCAAGATACGAAACACTAGAAAAACTATATAATGAAAAGAGAGTGCTGAATGTGATGGGGGCCAGAATACAAACCCAATGAGAAAGTACCAGTACAAGTGGAAGACAAGTACAACGGATAAAAGGAAAAACAACTACTTGGTTTTCCTATGAGATTCCTACTTTAAGTATAGGTGCATATTGCCTCTTCCATACTCTATATCCATTAGTCTCCTCCCTGTACCAACTCATCGTAAGGTCCCCTTCCATGTACCGTTCAGTCCTGCTAGTCTCAGCCTTAGTCAGCATTGTTCGTCATCTGCATCCTACACAACGTGGTGTGGGAATAGCCTATATGGGGGGTGCGTATTATGATACTCAGTAAGGACCCTGAGACCCTCAAGGTCTCACAAAATCCAACAAGGATAAACCAAAAAGTATAAAATCAATAGATAACCCCACATAGGTATATGCCCATACATATACCTAAGTTATCAAGTATTCCATCTCAATCGTGAGGTAAAAACAAAAGTTATTGAATTATATGAAACCATGATTTTTTTTCTAGGGGTAGTATCAAGTAACATTCCCAGTCACATTGTTGAAACCTCATATTCGGGAGAATTCCTCCTCTATCGAGTATAGTGGCCCCGCCAAGTCACACTGAGGCACTTCCCACTAATCGTGGACTGCTGTGGTGCACCTCCTGTCGAATATCGTGGGTCTGCTGGGACACCAAGGTGCTCCCCAATGTGGGTCTTCTACGACCCTGAGGATCTTCCCACTAGGCTAGTCGAATCACTATGAGTCGAATCATTCAGCAGTTGTCAGGTCTCATCCATCTACTAGGTCTCCGCATGTAAAGGATGTCTTATCATTGAACCATACCACCATGGTTCCCGATCTAGTAATCATAGAGAAAAGTCACTGATTAGCCTCATAGAAAGGGCTGAATCTGAAAGAAGTCATCTGGTAATCCATTGACCAGCCCAAATGGAGGGTAAACCCTAAGAGGTCATAAGGTAACCCACTGCCCAGCCCAGCTAGAGGGTAAACCCTAAGGTCAATGGGTAACGCACCGACCAACCCAGCTGGAGGGTAAACACTATGGTCAATGGGTTTCCCACTACACAGCCTAGCTAGAGGGTAAACCATAAGGTCAATGAGTAACCCACCTCCTAGCCCAGCTGGAGGGTAAACCCTAAGAGGTCATCGGGTAACCCTCTGCCCAGCCCAGATTGAGGGAAAACCCGAAACGGGTCTGATAACTCTTCACTATGCTCACTCGTCTCTGGGAGGATACACTCCACAGGCTACAAGACGATACTAAAAATTTCATGAAGTCCCACATAGATGTATCTAAAAGTTCCTCCTAATCATAGGGGTATTATCGTAATAGGCGCGACGTCAAACAGACACCCGGTCTGTGAGTTAATTGCCTTTTATTACCAGGGGCCCGGTTGGATTCGTGCATGATCCAACTTGACTGTATCTCAACTATACACTATATTAAAGTGTGTTATAATCAATTGTACCATCGCTCACGTAGATAACTAGTGTCATTGACGGTTCTTCAAATGGTCGTCTGATGCCAAAGATATGACCAAAAAAAGTAAAGGGTCAGTAGTGGACCCGAGTCTGGTCCAACATGGTCAGACCGACTCATCCCAATACTTTCTGGGCTGACCCAGTCTGGTTCGACCCAGATAGACCTGTTGGGTCTCGCCCAGCCCATTGGGTGGGCCAACCGGTTAGGTTCGGCCCGACCCTCTGCGCCACGCCTAGCCGGCCATGAGGGCAGTTAAGCCCGGCACGGCTCGGCCCTGTTGGTACGTCTGGGCTGGTTTGTCCAGGGTGTTGTGAGGGTGGTTGTGGGCTGTTTCAGGAGGCTGGGCAGTTGGGAGGTGGCTGAGAAGGGCGTGGCCCGGCAGGCACGTGGCCAGCAAGGTGTCAGGTGGGCAGGTCGGCGGTCGGGTTGGGCGCGGCCGGGGTGAGAGGCGGCCGAGCAGGGTGCGACTAGGCCGAGAGGCGGCCGGGCGGGGCGCCAGGTGGGCCAGCGGGTGGCCGTGCTGGGTGCGGCCGAGCCAGTAGGAGGTCTTAATGCCAGATGTTCTGGCAGGCGGAGGTCGGGGCGACGTGGTTCGGTGTGGCGCGGGCTGGTTGGGATCGGCTGGTGCCCGCGGGAGGCTCACGACGGTGCGACTGAGTACACGGGAGGCCAGTTGCGGTGCGACTGGGTTTACACGGCCGGAGGGCCGTGGTTTGGCCCAAAGAACCATGGGGGCAGCACATTTTTTGGAGGCCGCGGGTAGCGTGGCCTTGTTCATCGCCTCATTCGTCATTCCGTCCCCTCATCACCATGATGATGATCATCACAAACAAGAAAAACGAAGGGGTTGTGCCATGTTGGTTTGGCTCGCACCCTCTGCATTTAGGGTGGTATCAATTGGATCATCAAGAAGTAAAAAAGATGGAAAACAACTCACCCGCAAAAAAAAACATTTCCAACCATTGATGAAGATTCAAGGAAAGAATCAACATGTAATAAACCCCCTACCTTTGATCATTGTTTGACTATGATGTCGTAGAAATTAGATGAAGATGAATGTCATTCGTCGCGTCCAGCACATAATTCAAATCCCTTGTTGTGTCAGCTGTGGAAGAAACTCCACGTCGGTAGGTGTCCGGTGAAGAAGTTTAAAGAGGATCGTTGTCGGCGTTCTACGTTGGAAGAACACATTCTTCATTTTTTGTTGTTCCTTCTTCATTGGGAGATTCATAATCCTCCTAAGCTTTCTCCCAAATTTTCCACCAAATGAGCAATGCAAACCTAAATAATAACAGATTGAGTTAAATATTATTTCATTAGCACAGAATTCAAAATGGTGAATTAATTAACTTGGATCCCCCCTCAATTAATTCATGAGTGTTGGCACAAATTAATTTAATGAGGTGGATTGGAACAATTTAATTAGGGGAGTTGCCACCAATAAAGGAGGGTGAGTGTGGAGAGACTCTCCCTCATTAATGAGGGGACCTGAGTGGTTTTCTTCTCCTTCCATTAATAGGGGAGTTTAGTCTCATGTGGTCTCCACATCATAACCTCTCATGGGAGGATACATTCAGGTGGGCCCCACCATAATAACATCTCATGTGAGGTTAAGGTGTGGTGGTCCAACATCAATCCTCCAACCTACACAAGTAGGTTATAGTTCCAGTGGGACCCACCTCCAAACACCTGCATGGCTTCTCAAATAATATTAAAGTGAAGCTCACTTTATTTTATTATTCTCCACGATAACCCAAAAACTAACTTATCTTCTCGACTCACTGCTATTAATGTGAAAGTATCCTTAAGCAAATATCGGCACTGTGAGTTCATCTGTACCCTAATATTTCAATCCATACCAATGGTTCATAAGTTAAATAAACACTCTCGTATGTTTACTTAACGTACCCAAACAAAACATCAGAAAATCATTCTGGCCACTCCGGGACTCGAAATCATGCATCGTCAGTTTTCACGAACTCAAACACTTCCCTTGTATTTAAGAAAAACAAATTCCATGGAATTTCTAGGTCATTAGAGTGACCCATCCTAATGGCTTTACATCCATGTAAGATATAACTTGAATTAAGTGAACAAGTGGGGGTACTAAGCATGCATCTGAGCCTCCCTCTCCCATGTTCTCTCCTAGATGTTCTCATTTTGCCTGTAAACGCGCACCAGATGTGTCGACCATCCATGTAGGACCTGCTCTTTTTGATCCTCAATCTCCATTGGGACCTTTGTAAAAGTTTCCGCATCATCGACATCCAGCTCTCCATGGTCAATACTCTAAGAAGGTTCGTGCACGTATCTCCACTGCTGAGATATGTGGAACATGTCGTGCACCTGTTGCAACTGAGGTGGAAGATCCAGGTGGTAACCCACCTCTCCTACTCTGTTGAGGACCATTAAAGGTATGATGAAATATAGAGATAACATACCGCCTTGGCCAAATCTCAGTAGACCCCATCGAGGTGAGACCCGTAGGAAGACATGGTCGCTATCCTCTAACTCATGAGGTCTCCATCTCATGTCAGCATATGACTTCTATATGCTCTGTGCAGTCATTATCCGCTCTTGGATTATTTACCCCTTTTCCTGGTATCATGTAGCATCTCTGGTCCGACAAGTGCTGACTCCCAAGGGTCAGTCCAACACAAAGGTGATCTTCAAGGTCGCCCGTATAACACCTTGAAAGGTGTCATCCCGATGCTTGAGTGATAGTTGTTGTTCTAGGAAAACTCCACCAAAGTTAAGTGATCATCCCAACTGCGATCGAAGATGATGAAACATGCACGTATCATGTCCTCGAGGGTATGTATGGTGTTCTTAGTCTGACCATCTTTATAAGGATGAATGGTGCTGCATAGACGAAGCTACATCCCGAAAGCCTCATGAAACCCCTTCCACATCCGGTAAATAAACTGTTTGTCATGATCAGATACAAAAGATGAAGGTACACCATGTATCCACAGAATATATTGCACATAGAGGTGTCCCAAGATCTCTTCCGAACCCTTCTCTTTGATCGGTAGGAAGTGGGCCGACTTGATGAGTCGGTTGACGATCGCCTAGATATAGTCATGATCTCTAGATGTATGTGGTTGACCCGTCATGAAGTCCAAGGATATCCCATCCCACATCCACTCTAGAACCTCTAAAGGTTGTACCAAGCCTGCTCGTACCTGTTGCTCTGCCCTCACTTGCAGAAAAGTGAGGCACCGAGAGACAAACACTGCAACTACCTTTATCAAATCTGTCCACCAATGTTGTCATCGAAGATCTTGGTAAAACTTCTCCACTCCTGGATGTACCGCTAGAGGGTATGTGTGGAACTCTCTCAACACATCCTCCTGATGTAGCACTTGTTCTATAGTACATCGTCTAATGAGGATGAAGTGCTCCCCACCTTCAGAAAATCTATCAGGTTCATACCCTGTGGATATATGAGCACATCATGTCTCGCACTCAGCGTCCCCATGTCATGCCTCCCAGACTTGCTGAAGTAGTGGGGGAGTGACTGTAAGAGAATTTATAATGGTTGCACTATCTCTATCCACAAAGGATATCTATAAGGAATCCAGCTTTTCTGACACCTCTCCTAGAAGCTCTATACTAGATCTCTTGTTGAGTGCATCTGCCACAACATTCCTCTTTCCATGAGTATACACTATCTCCAAATCATAGTCTTGGAGGAACTCAATCCATTGCCATTGTCTTGGGATTGAACCGTGCCTGCCCAAACCATGCCAACCTAGCCTCCTGGTCTTCTAGCTACCTACCGTCCCACATGGAACCCTGCCTGGCCACCCACTGGCCCACCTGGCGCCCTGCCCGGCCACCTCCTGGCCCGGCGGTGCCTTGTGCGGCTTCCTGCCGGCCTTCCTGGTCGTGTAACCACCTAGCCGCCCCATGCCCGGGTGCCTCACGGCCGCCTGGCCTCCCGAACTAGCCCACAACCCCCCTCGCAGTGCCCTGGCTAAATCAGCCCGGTCGCGCCCTCTAGGATGATCCGAGTCGGGCCGCGCCCTTGCAACGCTCCAGGCTGACCGGCCCTAGCAGCCTACTGGGCGGGGCCCAGTTGGCCAGGCCGAACCTAACAGGCTGGCCCACCAAATGGGTCGGGCCAGACCCAACAAGTCTGAACGGGATGACCTAGACTGGGTTGGTCTAGGCAGGGTTAGGGCAATTCAGTCCGACAGGGTTGGACCAGACCCATGACCACTACTGACCCTTTACATTATTTGGCCATTACATTGGAACCGGACGACCATTTGACAAACTTTTAGCAGTGATGGTTTTCTAAGATTGAGAAGGTCCCTTTGACTATAACCCACTAGAGTTTGGGATAGAGTTGAGAAACAGTCCGGTTAGATTGTGCATGAATCCAACCGGGCCCCTGGACAAAAAGGCTAATAACTCACAGACTGAGTGTCTGATTGACGCGTCCTCATTTGTATTGAGACAACTATGATATGGCGGACCATTTAGATAATTCTACGTGGAACTATGTGACAGTTGAAGTATTGACCTATAGCCCGTGGAGGGATCCTCCCATATATGAGCGAGCATAGTTTGGAGTTATCAAACCAATTCAAGGTTTACCCTCCAGTTGCGTGGGGCAGCGGGTTACCCGCTGACCACATAGGGTTTACCCTCCAGCTGGGATGGGCAGTGGGTTACCCATTGAACTTTTGATTTACCCTCCAGCTGAGCATGGAAACTGGTCACCCGTTGACCATAGGGTTTACCCTCAAGATCGGCTAGGCAGTGGATTACCTGTTGACCTTAGAGTTTACCCACCAACTTGGATGGGTAGTGGGTTTCCCATTGACCTTAGGGTTTACCCTCCAACTGGGCTGGGAAGTGGGTTATCTGATGAACTATTAGGGTTTAACCTCCAGCTAGACTGTATAGTGGGTTACCTAAAGAATTATCTCAGACTAAGCCCTTTCTATGAGGCTAGTCAGTATCTTTTCACTATGATTTCAAGAGAGGGACCCGTTAGTGGTACAATTTAGTGATAAGACAGCCTTGACGTGCGGAGACCTAGTAGCTTGCTGAGACCTGATGACTGCTAAACGATTTGACTCAGAGTGAGTCGACTAGCTGAATGGGAAGCGCCTTTGTGTCACGGTAGACCCACAGTGGCGAGCACCTTAGTGTCATAGCAGACCCATGTTACTCAATAAGTGGAGAACCTCAGCATTCCAAGGTTAGTGGGAAGCACCTATCTGTAATGCGT
Source organism: Viscum album (assembly GCA_963277665.1). NCBI lineage: Eukaryota > Viridiplantae > Streptophyta > Magnoliopsida > Santalales > Viscaceae > Viscum > Viscum album. The sequence goes on from OY728126.1 coordinate 55,307,474, forward strand.
CAGGCCCCCTGTACTCGATAGAGGAGGATTTGTCCTGTAGCCGAGGTTTTGACAATGTAACTAAGGATGTTACTTGATACTACCCTAGAATAAAATTATTGTTTGAGATGAGCGAGTTACTTTTGTGTTTACCTCATTATTGAGATAGATTACTTGATAACTTAAGTATATGAATGGGCATATACCTAAATGGGTTTATCTAATAATTTTATACTTTGTGGTTTATCTTTGTTGGATTTTGTATGACCTTGAGGGTCTCAGGGTCCCAACTATGTATCATTATACTCACCCCTGTACAAGATATTCCCGCACCACGTTGTGTTGGATGCAGACTACAGATAACGTTGATAGAGGTTGAGACTAGTAGGACTGGACGATACTCGGAGGTGGATCTTATGACGATTCGATACACGGAGGAGACTGAAGGACATGGAGTACAGAAGAGGCTATCTGTACCCACCCTTCATGTAGGAATCCCGGAAGAAAACCCATAAACTGTATTACCTTTCTTCTATTGTACTTTTTTTCATTTGTAATTTTAATTTCACGTTGGTCTTGTATTCTGACCCCATTTACTTTCAGCACTCTCATTTCATTATACAGTTTTCTTAGTGTTTCATATCCAGTTCTGTGCTCTATAGGGTGTGTTTTCAATTTATAAAGGCAATGCCTTCCCAGTTTAGGGATTTACTCTTTTGGTGCTAATTGCTAGCACCTGGCTTATGGAAGGCGGGCTTGGGGTAGTCACAGCACGGGCCCTAGGGGACGGGTCGTGACAAATCATGTGTGAGCTAAATCATGGTAAAAACAGAAACATTGATAGAAAAACTATATTTTCCAAAATTATTAATTATGAAAACATTTTTAATTTTTTTATCCTTAGATCATCTTCAATCTCACATTATCATCATATTCCCTAAAAATAAAAACCATATCCTTTCCTAAAAGCACTCCAAATAATAGTTATAATTGTCCACTCAAAAAAATGATGAATTCCAAATATACCCACAACTCTATATTCGTAATTTCATCATAGGGATTGATTTATGAAATAATTCATTTTCTATGTTGACTACACAATTGAAAAGTAATATTAGAGAGTTGAAGGACACTCATAAATCATCCTTAAATAGAAGTATGTTAGAAACCAATGTTCCGCCTCAATTTTGAAAAATATTCATCTGGTAACTATTTTGTAAATAGGTCAGCAACATGTTTCGATGTTGGAACATATTCTAAGATCAATTTATTAATCTCCACATTCTCTTTGATGAAATGATATTTGATATCAATATTTTATTAATGAGAATGTTGTAATGAATTCATGGTGAGATTGATTTTACTTTGATAATCACAACACAAGAGTAAGGGTAACATTAATTCAATAATAAATATTCAGATTGAGATTTCACCCACATAATTTGAGTAGTGTCTTGAGTGCCAGAAAAATACATATATTCATCCATACTGAGAGTTACTAAATTCTATTTCATTGAATACCAACTAACATAATTCTTTCCCAGAATGAATACTCAACCAGGTGTGGATATTATACCATCGACATTTCCTACCCAATCAGCATCTGAATTCACAAATAATTCAATTCTATTTGATCATCCATTCCAAATTCCAAATTCTTTTATTTGTTTGATGTATCAAAAAATTATTTTTCCAGTAATTATATGTGATTCTTTTTAAACGTGTTGTAATCTAGCATATAAGGTAACAACATTAACCTTGTTGGGTCTTGAGGCATTCAAATATAAAAAACATTCATTCAAAGTTCTAATCTCTTTCTGATCAACACCATTCCTTCTCCAACATTTTTCAATTTTGATCCCACTACTATCGGTGTGGATGAAGGTTTTGAGTTTTCCATGCCAAACCTTTTAAAAAATTTACCTAGCATAATTTTTTTGAGAAATAAAAATGTATTCCTTCCATTGAGGCATTTTTAACATAATAATGAATTACATTTTTTCCCAACATGGAAATTTCAAATACCTTTTTAATTTCATCATCAAACCTCTCGCAACTTCTTAAATCATTCCCAGAAAAGATAATGTCCTCAACTTAAAAAATCACAATGTGGGAATAATCATGAAATTCTCTGATGTAGTTATTTCTATCCACTCTTCCTTTCATGAAATTCATCATCCTTAAGCATGTATCAAATTTGGAATACCATGAACTCAGAGCCTTTTTTTGGCCGTATATATTCTCTATTGATATGTATACAGAAATTGGAACTTTCCCATCAACAATGACATAAAATTATTAAATATAAACTTCCACCTCAAGATCACCATTCATGAATACAAATTTAACATACATTTGAAAGATCTTGTAACCTTACTGTGCATAAATAGAAATAATGATCCTTATTATTTCAATTCTTACCACTGGGGAATAGAATTCATCAAAATTAATAACTTCAATTTTTGAATACCCATTACACAAAAATATTTCTTTTTTATTACCACAACACCTTTATCCATAATCTTGTTCCCAAAAACTGAAAATATGATAATAATGTTTTTTATTTTATTATGGGTACAAGTTACCATGTATCAATCTTTTAAATTTGATTCAAATCATCATTCATGGCCTGAAACAATTCCGGATGCTCAAAATCAACTTTCACGTCATCTGACTCCGCCATTGTATATATAGAAGTATATGTAATTTTATGTGTAGTTATTCTTGTTTTAACATATTGATTTTAATTACCAATTATAGTCTGAGCTTATACTAATTTATCCATCATTGTATGATGTGTTCATGTATCTTCCTCATCAATGGAAATAAATGAGTCTATTTCTTCTTCTTTATTATTAACATAATTGTTTGTATCCTAAGAAAAATTGTATTCAAATCAATATTTCTCATATTTCTCATATTACTGACTATATTTATCTTCCACTTCCATGTGAATCGCATTCTCATAAATAGAATAAACAATGATTATAGTTTTTTTCTTTAAATATATATATCATCTTCATTCCAGAGCATATCTAATAAATATTCATTCTTCACCTTTATGCTCATTCTTTCCATAGTTTCCACTTGTCTTATTTAAAATACATTCACTCGCGAAAAATCTTAAGTGATTCAAACATAGTGTTTTTCCATAAAACAAATCACATCGAGTCATATCTTATTGATAATGTAGGAAAAGAAATTCCAGATATAAAAATATGCACTCATGGATTACCTCCTAATGTAATGAGAAATACCATGTTCAAGTAACATAGTTCTTCCCATTTCCACCATCCATATACTCATTCATTCAAAAACTCTATATGTTTTAAGAGTGAATTGGAAAATATACTAATTTTGAATTCCATTTTTCATAATATAACATTAAAAGTAATCACTTCTATAATCATCACCATTTTCTATTCTCAAAATTTTCAATAAATACTCACATTCGCTCCCACATTTCCTTACAAAACATTTAAAAATAACAAAGAGTATAATTTATGTTCCACAGATATAACAAAATTAATGTGAGTAATATCATCAATTAAAGGGATGAAGTGCTAATCAACATTTTTTGAATATTTTCTCATCATCCCAGAAATACCAGATTGAATCCTCTCAAAGGGATGTTTTGACCAAATATCAACACTCTAATGCACAAAATTATTCATCGTTACATTCTAAAAAATAGTGAAAACCCATTACATTGTTCATAGAAAAATACGAATGACTTAGAAACTATTTGTCTTTGATAACATTCTTATGTTTATTTGACACATCAATCCCAACCTTTCCTTTCTGAATTTATTATATTCCACAAAACTCTTGTGACAAGGGATTTTTTTTCATAAAAAAGTAATAAATTTTATTTTATGAAATTGCCTCTTATAATAATCATTCCTTCATCTTCAATTTCACAAAAAAAACCCAACTTTTCTAAAGATGGTTGTGTTACCGTCTTCAAAAAAATTTGAAACACATAGAACATTTTGTTTCAAAACATAAACATACCATGCTTTCTTGGATATCATCATTTCTTTACCAATGATGGATAATCCAAAACCATTGAATTTAAAGGATTCACCTTTTTAAAACATCACTATCCCATCATTGATCTCTCCCACAATATTAAAAAAGTTTAAAATCTCATATCATATGAAATGAACGCCCACTATCAGTGATCCATGTTAATTGTCATTTTATAGATATGAAAGTATATTTAATAACAATTACATTTTCAACATCATTTTTTTGTTTATCTTTAGATTATGAGTATTTTTAAGAATTTTCTGTTGTACCAATAACAATAAAAAACATTCTTTCCACAATTTCAAGATTTTCCCATCATTAACAAATAGATTCTAGAGTTTGGAAACTATTTTAGAACAATACACTATCCATTTTAGGTTTCTTATTTTGAGGGAATTTTCTCTCCCTTAAAACAATATTTTCATGACTTATAGAATAATATTAATATTTGTGGTTAAACCACCAACTATTTTATGGTATGTTTGAATCCACTACAATACATTTAATATTAATAAAATGAGTATTTTCCTTTAAATATTCTATGCTATTTAAAATTGTGAATTCATTTTTTAGCCAGCATATTCTCTTTAATTTCAAATCCACCATCCATTCCACTATCAATCATGTAATTCCTTTTCATTTCAACATTTTAAAAAAAATTATTTGAAACATTTCTAGATTCAGATTGATTCAAAGAAATTATACTCTGGTAGTATGAGACTTATAAATTCCCCACACTGTTGGTTTCTTCCACATACATAACATTCCATGATTTCTTTTTTTTTTCAGAACAATTTGCATCAGTTTTTTCAACATTTAAATATCTAATTTGTTGATTATTCTCAGGTTTATAATTTTGAGAACTTTCCCCAACATTAGATATAGTGTTTTTGAAACATTTATTAGTTTGGTTTAGATTTTAAATTTTTTGGTGGGACAGATTCCAACATATGACAACCTGGATTTTTATTAGAAATTAAACATGATTTATTACATAAAACATCACTCGATACAACAAAGAAGATCAAGAGGTTTAGTTTCTTTGGGTCTTAGGATCATTAAATCAAAACATAGAACATGAAATACAACATCATTATTGAAAACTTTCATTACATGACCACTACATTCCTTCATACATAGCATTGCATGGGATAACCTGAGGAAATTCATAAGAAAAGGGTGAGCTATAAAGCCCAATAAGGGAGTGCACATGGAATAACGTGAGGAGTACAATACATTTTATACAATGGGAATATCAATAGATCATAAAAGAGACATGAACATAAATTCATGATAAATCGTGATAATCATAACATTGAAATGTGGTGACAACACTAAACATGGAACTAGCACGATCCAAGGCTCGTTGCACATGGAGCATGAGTAAATCCTCATTGAACATAAAGAACGAGTAAAACCTCATTGCAATTGAATTAGAATGAGTCAACGCTCATTGCACATGATGTATCATGATACTATACTTTAACCAATGCATTGGAGCGCTATAAGGGCGCATCCTTCTTAAACATTTCTTTTCATGCATAAGTGTGCCACATGGATCATAAAACATGGAGTCATAAAACATAATCATTTATTCCATGGTAAAGAAATGAGGAGTTCATACATGAAACTTTACAATCAATAAGTAAATGTGCATAAAGATGAATACCCTTGATGGAGAAATGGGCATGGTATTCACTACACAATGACATTGGCTTAGAAAATCGGTGCGATTTCGGCAGCGTAACGGCGTGACATAAGAATTCATAGAAAAGTTTGATGAGAGATAAAGGGGATACTCATCATATTTACATGTAATGTGAAATAAGGAGGTCATATAGATTCATGTCCCAACAATTGTAATGGAATTTAGATTCATGATACAAATGTATTGTTTGAATGTGCAAGAGGAGAGAGAAGTTCCTTTCAGAATTTCGGCATGATAACGGGTGTACATGGGAGGCATTTAATGAGAGAGAAATGGGTCTCTCATCATTCAAACATAAATATGGAAGTATGAGGGAGGTTATAATCCATACCCAAACATTCATAATTTAAATTAAAAGGGCAATACAACTTAAAGAAAATTGGACAAAAATGAGAAAGGAAGAAAAAACCCTTACTTGGACGTGTGCTTCCAAAGGCTAGAGAGAGGCTTGTGAGAGGCTTATTGGGAGGTTGGGGAACCTTGGGAGGATTCTAGACAGATTTGGTCAGATGTTGGAAGAACTACAAGGGCTTTTAGTGAGGAGGAAGTGGGATCTTGTGTGTATTTATATAGGAAATGTGAGGGAATTCTTTATTATTTAGGTTTGGGACCCCTTATATTAAATTAATCCAAACCACAAACCATCAAAGGGTTTTTATCCATGGTTTTTGGAAAAGGGAAGAGGAAAAATATATTTTATAGGGCCAAAGTCCTAACGTCTTAAAAAAATAAGGTTTCTTATGTGGAGGTGAGTCACACTCCCATGGAAATTAATTTAAAAAGGTAAAGTGTTGAATATGTCTTGAGGGGTCCATTAATGCTTTAAAAAGTAAGTCAAACAAACCCAAAATCACATTATTTTAATGCTAAAACATATATTGGCATATCCTAAAGATTATAGTATTTTTTTACATCACTATTGGGTCATTATGATGTCATAAAACACATTATATATTTAAACGGTATTTAATTTTTACCCAAACATTTGACTATCTTAGAAAATTATGAAAAATTCACAATTGGATAATTTCAATGTCATGATTCCAAATATGACATTTATTTTATCTAAATAATTTTCTAAATATGTTAATTTTCACTTTTAAAATAAAAACTGACATTTCTCAAAAATTCACGGGTTTTGACAGAAATGGCTTTCAAACCTTAATGAAAAATTTTAATTGAATTCATAAAATTATAATATCATTTATATTTAATAAAAATTTATTCACTAATAATATAATTATTTTATTAAAATATTATTTATTTCAAAAATCCATTAATTTAATAAAATAGATTTCTTAATTAAATAATAACTAAAAACACCATTTGTACATTAAAAACTATTTACAATTTATAAAAAATGAATAGAAATTATATTCATTATTATATAAAAAAATGATTTACATGAACATAGTACTACATATTTGTTACATAACCCCTTAAAACATCAGCATATGACCTTAGGGTAAGGTGTGCGATAGTGATAGACTCTTGGGTTGGCTCAGAAAACATCTCTCGAGTGGTAATCTCTATCAACTTCCACTTTTCCCGTAGACGGTCTCATTCGAGCTTGACATGGTGAAGCTCAGCTTGGTCTTGGTCAAGAGCAAATCCCAAGGATGCCACCTCTTTTTCGAGTTCCTAAAAATGGGCTTCTTGTGGGGAAATTCTATTGGATGAGGCCATCGCTTCTTTTTTCGGAGTAAAATTAGATTTGTTAAAGTCCTTTATTTATACTAATCATGTGATCAATGTTCAATGGATATTTTAACACTGGTCAAAATTATTTACATAAAACCAAAGAAGTCGATAAAATATTTTGCATAAAGAGACATTTAACTAGATCAGGAGGGATTTTCCATTAATGAAATTTTGGGTCGTTACAATATTCCCCCTTTAAGAAATTTTTCCCTCAAAAATTTCCTTTTCCCACACTAAAACAGATGTGGGTAACTCAGATTCATATTTTCCTCCGATTCCCAAGTCACTTCTTCAAACTTGTGGTTTCTCCACAACACCTTGATGAGGGGAATTGTCTTATTTCGAAGAAATTTTTCTGTATGATCTAAAATCTTCACTGGTTGCTCCTCATAAGAAAGATCATCTTCCAATTGTACCACCTCAGAAGAGAGTACATGTAAAGGGTCCAGTATGTACTTTCTTAAGAGGGATACATGAAAGACATCATTTACTTTGGCCATAGTAGGTGGAAGTGCTAGTCGATAGGCCACAGCCCCAACACGATCAAGAATCTCGAAGCGGCCGATGTACCTTGGACTTAAATTACCTTTCTTTCCAAACCTCAATACCTTCTTCCATGGAGATATGCATAGAAAAATCATGTCTCCAACTTTATACTCAATGTTTCGTTGATGATTCTCTGCATAACTCTTCTGTCGACTCTGGGCTACCTTGATATGCTGCTTAATGGTTTTCACATTCTCCACCATTTCTTCGAGCATTTCTGGTCCAAGCAGCTTACGTTCACCGACCCCATCCCAACATGCCGGTGTTCTGCACCTTTTCCCATATAGGGCTTCATACGGTGCCATTTGGGTGCTCAAGTGGAAACTTTTATTATAAGAGAACTCAACCAGAGGATGATGTTGATCCCATCCTCTTTTAAAGTCCATTGAGCATGCTCTCAACATGTCCTCTAGTGTTTGGATAGTCCGCTCGTATTGGACATTATTTTGAGGATGATAGGTCGTACAGAAGTTCAGTTCAGTATTCAGATCATGTTGAAGACTCTTCCAAAACATAGAGGTGAATCTTGGATCTCTGTCAGACACAATAGATAATGGTACGCCATGCAACCTTACCACTTCACTGATATATATCCTTGCCAGTTGATCCACAGAGAAGTCCTCCCGAATATCAATGAAGTGTGCAGTCTTTGAAGACGATCCACAACAACCCAGATTGCATTGTTGCCTTTTAATGTCCTTGTAATTCCGGTGAAAAAGTCCATGGTGATGTTATCACATTTCCGTACGGGTATGGGCAATGGTTGCATCATCCCCTTAGACTTCTGCGTCTCTGCCTTCACTTGTTGTCACACTAGGTAGTTTGATTTATATTCAGTGATCTCCTTCTTCATATTATCCCACCAAAAGTTTTCTCGGAGATCTCGATACATCTTTGTGCTCCCTGGGTGAATAGAGAAATTTGAACTATGTGAAACATCCATAAGTTCCTTCTTCAGCTCCGGACTTGATGGAACACATAGTATTTTCCCAAAACGCAAAATTCCTTCTTCATTAACATTAAACTCTGAGGATTTCCCTTTTTTGATAGCTTACACTTTTTCTTGAATTCCAACATGATCCTTTTGAGCATCCTTTAACCATTCCAAAAGAGATGGTTGAGAAATCATTTGTGAAAGGATTGATGATGTTCCCTTCATTATGATTCCCACGTCCATCTTTATCAAGTCTAAGAAGATTGGATCCTTCTCAATTCTCATCATTGATAGAATTTCTGGGTCCTTTCTATTTAGGGAATCTGCCACCTTGTTCACTTTGCCAGGGTGGTAATGTATTGAACAGTCATAATCCTTGATGAGCGTTCTCCATCTTCTCTAGTGTATATTAATCTATTTCTGTGGGAATATATATTTATGATTCTTGTGGTCAGTATATATCTCACATTTCTCTCCATATAGATAATGCCGCCATATTTTCAAGGAAAAGATCACTGCCGCCAACTCCGGATCATGCATTGGATAGTTTCACTCATGGATTTTCAACTTACTTGAGACATAGGATATCACATTATCATTATGCATCAACACACAGCCTAATCCCTTCTTTGAAGCATCACTGAATACCACAAATTCCCCACTTGTGGGTAATGTGACCACATGCGCAGTGATAAGCCTCCTTTTCAACTCCTTGAATCTTTCTTCGCATTCATCACTCCAAGAAAACTTTACTCCCATTCGATTTAGCTTGGTAAGAGGGTTGGACAATCATGAGAAATTCCTCACAAATCGTCGATAATATTCAGCCAACCCCAAGAAGCTACGGATATCCGTTACCGATGTTGGCCTTAGCCATCCCTCAATTGCATCTGTTTTGGAGGGGTCCATAGATATTCCATTACTTGTGATGATATGGCCCAAGAATGAGACCTCCTTCAACCAGAAGTCACACTTTCTGTACTTTTCTTAGATCTTCTCCTTACGCAAAGTCTCTAGTACAGTTTTTAAATGCTCCTCATGATCCTCGTTGGTTTTGGAGTATATTAGAATATCATCATTAAAGACTACCAAAAATTTGTTAAGGTAATCTCTAAAGACTCTATTCATCAAGTCCATGAATATTTTCTGGAGCATTAGTGAAACCTAAAGGAATTACTATGAATTCATAGTGCCCGTACCTTGTACGAAAAGCAGTCTTGGGGACATCTTCCTTCAGCACCCTTACTTGATAATATCCCGACCACAAATCCACCTTGGAGAAGTATTGTGCTCCACGCAGCTGATCAAACAAGTCATCGATTCTAGGGAGAGGATACTTGTTCTTTATAGTGATTTTGTTATGTTCACAATAATCGATGCAAACCGCATTGACCCATAATTCTTCATGACGAAGAGGACAGGTGCACCCCATGGTGAAGCACTTGGGTGTATAAACCCTTTATCCAGATTCTCCTGTAGTTGTTTCTACAGCTCTTCAAGCTCTACAACATCCATTCTATAAGGATTCTTCGATATTGGTAGCGCCCAGCTATAAGTTCAATTGAGAACTCAACATCTCTTATAGGAGAAAGACCAGGCAGTTCCTCGGGAAACACTTCAGCGAATTCCCTCACAATAGGCATTTATTCAAGGATGGTTTCTTCCTTTGACCCAATCATCTAAGCCAGATACGCATGCTCAAAATGTAGTAATATCCACACTTGAGATAATGGAGCTAAAGGAGATTCATCTTCCTCCTGACACTTATAAAGAATTGGGGGTCGATTCTCGATATGGAGTGTGATTTCCCTCTCCCGAAAATTTATGTTGGCTCTATATAAATAAATCCAATTCGTGCCAAGAATTGCATCAAATTCCACCAGAGGGAGTGTGACGAGGTTCGCTGGGAAATTCAATCCACAGACTATAACAAGGGAGGAATTATATTCATGGGACGCAATGACTTCCCCATTTTCCGTACTCACCGACATCTCTACTTCCATGATTTGTGGTGGTGATGGGATTGTTCTACTAAACTTTAGAGATATAAAAGAATGTGTAGAACATGAATCCAAAAGTATGTTCTCTATTTGTGAATGAATAACTAGCGTACCTTTTTCCACTTCGTTGTTGGGGATCACTTAGCCAGAAGTGATGGAAAAGGCTCTTCCATTTTGTCTTGGAGGTTGTTGGTAGCCTCCGATAACCATTGGATTAGGGAACTGATTTGCAAAATGACCCGATTATTTGCATTTGTAGCATTGAACAATGTTTTGAGGTTCGAACAGGGCGTTCCTCTCCTCTGTCGCAGCTACGGGTCCTTCTTTCTGATAGTTAACAGCTAGGTTCCCTTCTCTTCCTCACCTGAAGAATTTTCTCGTCCCCTTAAGTCAATTTCTAGGGTGCTTCTTTCCGCACTTTTGTCAAGTGGGGTGCTGGATCTTCTTAGCACCATTGGATTTATCCCTCAGAAGCATTGAAGTCCACCTTAATCTTCTTTTCCCCATGATACCCCTGTGATTCCCCGATCTCCATTTCGACCATGAGGGCACATCAGACAATCTCCTCATAGCTGTCAAAGTCACGGATCACTAATGCTTTTTGTATGCTAGGCTTCTGCCCAGAAAAGAAGCAGTAAACCATACATTCAGGGGTAACAACAAAGGTGGAATTGTATCGTGCAAGCCTTGTGAATTTTGCCTCATATGCTTCAATAGATTCATCATCTTTTTGCTTGAGGTAAAGGAAGTCCCTTTCCATATTAAGCCGGAGGGTGCGCAGAAAATATTTATTGAAAAACATCTTCCAGAAATCCTTCCATTCAAACACCTCGATCTCCTCCTCAGGCTTCGTATATTTGATCTACTTCCACCATTTATCAGCATCACCCTCCATACGATAGGTAGCCAGGAGAACCTTATCTTGTTTAGAACATTGAAGGATGGAGATGATCTTTTAAATAGAGTTGATCCATTGTTCAGCGATCGTGGGATCAGATGATCCACTAAAAGTAGGAGGCCTTTGTCTCATGAAGCTCTCGATAGCGACTTGTTCTTTCTTGGGGGGGGGGGGGTTTAATGATCTTCTTGACTCATGCTTCTATTCAAAACTTGAGTTAGCTGAGCGAGAAGTTTGACAAATTTTGAGATTCGCACTCCCATTGGATTGGGCATCTCATTAGTACAGTCATCACACTGATCATCAAAACGGTTGTTAGCCCGAGTCCACCTATTACCAGCCATTGGCTGGAATAAAAGGAATGTTAGGGGTAACACATAAAGAGTAGTCCAAAGACAAAAGTTTACGACCTATAAATAAACTTTTATTTTCTTAACTCATGAATATATAGGCTTCAATCTAGGATTTTCATGATCTACTTTCTAACATATATTCTTAGGGGAATTTTTTTAATTCCCTTAATAAGGGTTCATAATAAGCTTGTAAATTGATCAAAACATATCCCTCGGTAGTGTCGTAACAAAGAGTGCAGCAAGGCCCGTTGTCGTGCACCAGTTCCCGTTCGAGTCTAGCTCAAAGCTGTGTTTTCGGGTTTTACCCCTAGGATACATCTCTGCCAGATCCGCCTCAACCTTCTCGTATCCAGACAGGGATTTATTTGTTCGATAACCCACGTACGTAGTACTTACCAATACAAAGGGATGTTTTTATTATACTTAGTCTTGTATCTAAGGCTTTACTAGGGATTCCTAATCCCATAAACAACTAAACCTATCCTCTGATACCAACTATGATAACCCTGCTTTTTATTACAACTTAAACATGATTTATTACATAAAACATCACTTGATACAACAAATAATATTGAGAGGTTTAGTGTCATTGGGGATTAGGATCATTAAATAAAAATTAAAACATGAAATACAAAATCTTTATTTAAAACATCTTTTACATGACCACTAAATTCCTTCGTAATTAGCATTGCATTGGATAACCTGAGGACATGCATAAGAAAAGGGTGAGCTATAAAGCCCAGTAAGGGAGTACACATGGAATAAAATGAAGAGTACAATACATGTTAGACAATGGGAATATCAATAGAGCATAAAAGATACATGAACATAAAGTCATGATAAAGAATGATAATCATAACATTGAAATGTGGCAACAACACTTAACATGGAATTAGCATGAGCCAAGGCTCATTGCACATGGAGCATGAGTAAATCCTCATTGCACATAAAGCATGAGTAAACCCTAATTGCACTTGAATTACCCTGAGTCAACACTCATTGCACATGACGTATCATGATACTATACTTTACACAATGCATTGGAGTGCTATAAGGGTGCACCCTTCTTGAACATTTCATTTCAAGCATAAGTGTGCCACATGGATCATAAAACATGGAGTCATAAAACATAATAATTTATTCCATGATAATGGAATGTGTAGTTCATACATGAAACATTACAATCAATAAGTAAATGTACATAAATGTGAATACCCTTGATGGAGAAATGGGCATGGTATTCACTACAAAAACACATTGGCTTAAAAAATCGGTGTGATTTCGGGAGTGTAACAACATGACATAATAATTCATAGAAAAGGTTGATGAGAGAGAAAGGGGATCCTCATCATATTTACATGTAATGGACAGTAAGGAGGTAATATAGTTACATTTCCCAACAATTGTAATGGAAATTAGATTCATGATACAAAAGTATTGCTTGAATGTAAAAGAGGAGAGAGAAGTTCCATGCGGAATTTCAGCATGGTAACGGGTGTACATGGGAGGAATTAAATGAGAGATAAATGGTTCTCCCATCATTCAAACATAAATAGTGAAGTATTAATGAGTTGTGAAACCATACCCCAACATTCATAATTGAAATTAAAAGGGAAATACAACTTAACGAAAATTGGACAAAAATGAGAAAGGAAGAAAAAACCCTTACTTGGATGTGTGCTTCCAAAGGATAGAGAGAGGCTTGTGAGAGGATTCTTGGGAGCTTGGGGCACCTTGGGAGGATTATAGAGAGAGTAGGGCAGAGGTTGGACGAACTACAAGGGCTTTGAGTGAGGAGGAAGTGGGAGCATGGGTGGGCTTATATAGGAATGGTGACGGAATTCTTTATTATTTAGATTTTGGACCCCTTATATTAAATTAATCCAAACCAGAAACCATCCCATGGTTTTTGGACATGGTTTTTGGAAAAGGGAAGAGAAAAAAAATATTTTATAAGTCCAAATTCAGAAATTCTTAAAATAGTAAGGTTGCTTATGTGGAGGTGAGTCACACTCCCATGGAAATTAATTTAAAATGGAAAAGTGTTGAATATGTCATGAGGGGTCCATTAATGTTTTGAAAAGTAAGTCAAAAGACCCCAAAATCACATTATTTTAATGTAAAACATATATTGCCCTAAAATAAAGATTATAGTGTTTTATTACATCACTATTTGGTCATTATGATGTCATAAAACACATTATATATTTAAACAGTATTTAATTTTTACCCAAAAATTTGACAGTCTCAGAAAATTATGAAAAATGCACCGTTGGATAATTACGACGTCCTGATTCCAAAAATGACATTTATTTTATCTAAATAATTTTTAAAATTTGTTAATTTTCAATTTTAAAATAAAAACTATCATTTATCGAAAATTCACGGGTTTTGACAGAATAGGCATTCAAACATTAATGAAAACTTTTAATCGCATTCAAAAATTTATAAGATCATTTTTATTTAATAAAAATTAATTTAATAATAATATTATTATTTTATTAAAATATTATTTAATTCGAAAATCCCATAATTTAATCAAATAGATTTCCTAATTAAATAATAACTAAAAAAATCATTTGTACTTTAAAAACTATTTACAATGTTTCAAAAATGACTAGAAATTATATTCATTACTATATACAAAAATAATGTACATGAACATAGTACTACTTATTTGTTACATAACCCCTTAAAATAGCAGCATAAGACTTAAGGGTGAGGTGTGAGATGGTGACAGACTCTTGGGGTGGCTGGGATAACATCGATCGAGTGGTAATCTCTATCAACTTCCACTTTCCCCGTAGACGGTCCCGTTCGAGCATGACATGGTGAAGCTCAGCTTGGTCTTGGTCAAGATCGAAGCCCAATGATGCCACCTATTTTTCGAGCTCCAACAAATGGCATTCGTATGGGGAAATTCTACTGGTTGGGGCCATCGCATCTTTTGTCTGAGTAAAATTGGATTTTTTAAAGTCCTATATTTACACTAATCATGTGATCACTATTCAACGACTATTTTAACAATGGTAAAAATTCATAACATAAAACCAAAGATGTTGAAAAAATATTTTTCATAAAGATACATTTAACTAGATCTAGAGGGATTTTCTATTAATGAAACTTTGGGTCGTTACACAACTATTCATTTTTCCCTTCATCTTCACCTCCAGAAACTCATTACGACTCTTTTCCAATTCAAGATATTTCTTCAAATCATAGATCTCTTTTATCATCCTTACATTATCATTAGTAAAAAATTCTTGATTTCTTTTTGTGGAAAATTTATCTTCTATCATTATGTTTATATTTTAAATCCTAATGATAATTCTCAAACATTCATTCAATTCTTTTTTCAAATGCATTCCATGTTTAGTTTCATCTTCTATAGACCTACTATATCTGAATTCATCATCATTTACTATTGAAATTAAATTATTCTCAATAATATAATCAATTTATTTTTCAAATTAAGAATCACTACATTTATCTTCATCATCATCACATAAGAAGATTCTTCTTTTGGAATTGAATTATTTTATATCTTTCTCTTTGGAATATATTTTTCATCTATCACCCAGTTTCATCCATGATAATATAACATCTCTTTCATCTTCTTCTTCACTATTATCCTCTTTCATTATTTGAGGACTACTTCTAGCAATGTTCCTGATTAATCCACATTAAAAAAATTTCAAGGTACATTTCACTTTGTATTTTCCTATACCTATTTTCACATTTTTAGAAAATAAGTATAAAATATTATCATGACTTTTACATACCCAATCTTCATAATCATATTCACCAGATTCGTCTTCAATATGAATGTTCTTTGGACTATTTATTTATTTATATCCTTGAATTTAATTTCTCTTTCATCTTTTGTTTATTCATATCTTTCTCTCTTCTCATTCCATAAATGATGATAGTGGTATGAAAATTATAAAGATATAATGTTTCTAGACCTATGTCTTCTAATGAACAAAATGTTGCATCAAACTTATCGGGGTTGATTCTAAAAAAATTAACAATTTTAGCGTAATATACATTTTCACTAATATGTATTATTGTACAGACAAGTCCATTTATCGTTGTGAATAAGTAAATAATTGATTCACGCTCACTCATCTTCCAACCATAATATTTCAATCTCTCGATTTTTAACATTTCCTTTATCACTTTTTTACTACATTAAAATATGATTTTCAATTTATCCTATATTACTTTTACTGTGGAAACAAATTTCACCATTAAGAATTAAATTTCATAAATTGATGGAAATATATAATTCTTATCCCACCCATAGTTCTCTAAACTCTTTTTATCAAAAAATGTAAGAGGTTCATTAAAATAGTTAAGAGGAAACCCATATGTTGTATCCTTAAGAACATAATATCAAAAAGAAATAAGATAATGAAATTTTCAATATATATATATATGATAATTTATTCCATCTAATACATGAATACCATTACTTTTCACACAATTCAAATTCTCTATCATTAAAGAATGAGTGGAAGATACCCATTAAAATTGCATAGTCATGATGATTGTATCAACGAGAGGGGGTGTGGTGAAACTGGGATAATGTTTATTTTATGTTTCTTTGAAAAAAAATCACCTCCTATTAAATATTTAATTACGTACTGAAAAAAAATTCAACCACACACCCAAAAAAACACATGTATTTACAAGGTTTAGTATTCTATAAAAATAGCTACATCTTTTGTATAGTTTGAAAATAATTTAATAACACAAAATGCACTATAAAACAATCCTTGTATTACAATGTGTAGGATATAGCCTTAAAATCATGTAATAGTGTGTAAAAAATAAATATTCTCTTTGTACCCTCTTAAAAATTTTGTTAAAGAAATGATTGTGTAACAACTCTTGTTAACTATTCTTTTTTTTAAATTCTACAAATGTATTAAATTGAAAAAAATTCTTCAATTTCCTACTGAGATGATTTCAAGAATATTAAGTATTTTTATAGAATTCAATTCAATTATCAGTTTAATCCAAAATTCAGATTCTCAAATCCAATTTCCCAATCCGATCTTCCCACTTTGATCTTCAATTCTGATTTTCCAATCTGATAGAAATAATTCTATTAATAATTGATTAATAGAATCCATAATACCATCTTCTATCCATAAATCTCAATACCAAAATCCCATTTATGATTATTCTACAAAATCCTACAATTATCCAATTATGATGAAAATATAAATATTTTAATCTGTTGAATATGACGAATACTAAAAATGATAGATAGATAAATACAGAATTGTGTATAATAACCATGCTCTTTTTTACACAATTAAGGTGATTTATTACCAAAACATTCACTTAATAAAAATTCAAGGATCAAGAGGTCTAGTGTCATTGGGGATTACGAACATTACATGAAAAAATAATACATAAAATACAACATCTTTTTTGAATGATTATTTTTACATGACCACAACATTCTTTCGTACTTATCATTTAATGGGATAACTTTAAGATATACACAAGAAAAGTATGATCTATAAATTCTAGTAATGGAGTGAGCAAGGCATAAAATGAGGAATACAGTACATGTATGGAAATTGGTAAATCAACATAGAACAAAAGAAAAATAAAAATAAAGGCATGATATAGCATGATTATCGTGACATGGAAATGTGGAAACAACATAAGACATGATATTAGCATGTGTAAAGGCTCATTGCACATCTATAAACAAGATTAAACCCTCGTTGCACATGAATTAGCATGAGTAAACCCTCATTCCACATAAATTAGCATGAGACAACCATCATTGAACAAGGATTAAAATGATTAGAAAACAATTGCCTATGAATTAGCTAATTAGACATGGTTTTTCCTGACACTAAACATTACCCAATGCATTAGAGCAGTATTATGGAGCACCCATTATAAACAATTCATTTCATGCATAAGTGTGCAACATGGATCATATAATAATGAATCATTCAACATTATAATTTATTAGAATATAAAGGAATGTGGAATATATACATGTAAGTAACAATAAATAAGTTTTTTCACATAATGGTGAAAATCATTGATAGAGAAATGGGTATGGTATTCAGAACCCGGTGTTTTTTTCTTGGAAGGTCATGGTCCAATTTCTACAGCATAACGTCCTGAAATGGAAATTCATTAGTTGGGTTTATGATGGAGAAATTGGTATCTCATCATTTTTATATGAAATATACAGTAATGGGATCATGGAACATAAGATCCAAACTTATGAAATGTTATTTAAATTTATTATATTGTAGAAATACTTGAATGTAAATAAGAAAACCAAAATCCCTTATGGAATTTTTGCATGATAATAGGTGCACACAGAAGGCATTGATGAGAGATAAAGTGGTAAAACATCATTAAAACGTAAGGATGACTATATTGGGGAGGTGAAAGATCATACACAAATAATTTTAATTGAAATAAATATGGAATTACAACATAAAAGCTAGGATAAAAATGAGAAATAAAGGTACCCCTTATGAAAATCTGGCTTCGTAATGGGTGCACATAAGGGATCATAAGTGGAATAAATGAGGGTGAAAGGGTATATCATCATTTATTATTCAAATGGGAAGTAAGTAGGATATTTAATAACATACTCCAACATATGAATAAAATAAATTAAAATACATAAAATGAAATGACTGCGGGATAAAAGAGGAGGGTGGAATATCCCTTACGGAATTTTGGCATAGTAAATGATGTTCTTAATGGACTATATGGGTTCTTTATGGGATTAAAAGAAAGATCTCATCATCTATAAATAAAATGTAGAGTATTTGGGTCATGAAACATCATATTATAAAATTTTAATATGGGACATAGGAAGCATAATGTAAAAGTGTATCTTAAATGGAAATGAAAATTGTGAAATTCCTTACATGGATGTGTGATACCAAAGGATTGGGAGACATTTGAGAGAGGATTATTTAGAGATTGGTGATCCTTGGGATGAATCATGAGAGTATGGAGTAGATATTTTCTCATGTTCCAAATTGTTTGAGTGGAGATGAATACGAGGTTGGTTGGGTTTATATATGAAATGAGAGGAAATTATTTATTATTTAGGTTTTGGACACTACACATCAAACTAATCAAAACCAAAAATCATCCCATGTTTTTTCCATGGTATCATCCAAAGGGCAGTTGTATACAATATTTTACATGGACATGTCCCAAACATATTAAAATATTCATATTTCATATGGGGAGGTGAGTCACACTCTCAATGAAATCATTTTTAATGTTAAAATATTTTATATGTCTTGGAGGGTCCACTAATGAAATATAAAAATCCATAATAAGAATATAAAATCCCAATATTTTAATGGTAAAACATATATTGGACGAATACCCATTTTATAGTATTTTATTACACACTATTTGGTCATTATGATGTCATAAAACACATTATATATTTATATAGTATTTTATTTTTACAAAAACACTTTTTTGTCACATAAAATTATTAAAAAATCACTGTTGCATAATTTAAATTCCCAAATTAGAAAAATAATATTCATTGTCTATAAATAATTTTCTAAAAATGATATTTTATTGTTTTAAAATAAAAACCACCATTTATTAAAAATTGACGTGTTTTGAAAAAAATGCAAAACTTAATAAAAAATTCAATTATATTCTTATAAATTATAGGATATTTTTTATTTTTTTAAAAAATAATGTTGTAATAATAATTTTTAAAATATTATTAAATTAAAAAATCCATTAATTCATCAAATTATATTACATAATTGATTTTGGATATTAATTATAAAATACTATGTTGACTTTAAAAACCATTTACAAATTAACAATAATTAAATAAATGTATATTTCTTGTTTTATGCAAAAAATAATGCAAAAAATAATAATTCTAGGTTCTTATTACATTTCCTATTATTACACCATCGTATTCCCTAAATGTATGGTGTGAGATGGTTGGCCTTTCTTAGGGTCCTTTAGTGAACATGGTTTGGGTTGTCATAACATTCCCCCCATAAGAAAAGTTTCCCACGAAATTTCTTTTCCCACACTTAAAAGAATGGTGGTAACATTACCTCATCACATCTTATGGTTCCACACATTTCTTATTCAAACTTTTTGGTTTCTCCATAACACTTAGAAAAGAGGGATTTGTATTATTTTGTATACCTTTTTCCTTATGATCTATGTTCTTCACTAACTTCTCTTTATAGGAGAGGTCATTCCCTAATGGTACCACCACTAGATTGAGTAAATGTATTGGGTCATGTTTTTACATCATCAAGAATGATACATGGAATAAATAATCTACTTGAGATGGGTTTGGTGGGTGTGTTAGTCAATATTCTACTACTCTGATGTAATCAAGGATATCCAAAGGGGCGATATACCTTGGATTAAGCTTTCCCTTATTCCCAAATATTATAACAATTTTCCATGTAGATATGTGGGGGAAAATATATGATCAACAACAATTTCTATGTCTCATCAATGGTTATCAGCATTCCTCTTTTTTAGACACTGATCATCTTTGATGAGCTGTTTGATGGGTTTTACATCGTCCGCAATTTCATTTATCATTTTTGGACCTAGAAACATTCGCTACCCAACATCATACCAATATACCCATTTTCTACATCTATTCCCATAAAGGGATTCATAATGATCCATTTGGATGCGTGAGTGGAAACTTTTGTTGTAAGAGGACACAACCAGAGGAATTTGTTAATCACATCCTTCATTGATGTCAATTTAGAATGCTCTCAACATTTCCTCAATTTTTTGGGTAGTATTCTCATATTGGACATCAGTTTGAGGATGATATGATGAACTGAAGTCATGTCAGTATTTAGAGCATGTTTGATACTCTAACAAAATATTGATGTGAATCTTCGATCATGATTGGATACAATAGATATGGGTACTCCATGTAGCCTTACCACTTCTCTGATGTATATCTATAAAATATTGATCCAATGAGAAATAATCTTGAATTTAAATGAAGTGTGTAGTCTTTATAAAATGATCCACAACAACCCAGATAGCATTGTTTCCTTTGGATGTTTTTTGAAGTCCAGTGATAAATTCCATGGTGATGTTATCCCATTTCCTTGATGGTGTGGGTAATGGTTGTATCATCCCCTTATACTTCTTCCTCTCATCCTTCACTTTGTTACATACAAGGAACCATGATGTATACTCTCTGATACCCTACTTTATTTTATTACACCAATAATTCTCTAGGATATCTTGATACATCTTTGTGTTTACTAGGGGATAATGAAATTAGAACTACGGGAATCATCCAAAAGTTCATTATATAACATCAGATTTTATGGTACACATGGTATTGACCCATATATCACAATTCCTTCTTCATTAACAGTGAAATATTAGGATTCCCATTTTATGATAGTTTTGACTTTCTTTTGGATTCCCACGTCATAAATTATAGAATCCTACAATATTTCCAAAATTGGTTGTTGTATAATCATTTATGAACGAATTGATGATGTTCGCTTCTTTATGATTCTCTTGTCCATTATCATCAAATCTAAAAATATTTGATCCTTTTCCATTATCATCGATCATATAATTGTTTGGACATTTTTACATAGAGAATCCACCATCATGTTCACATTCCAATGGTTGTAATGGATTGAACAGTGATAATCCTTGACGTGATCTATCCATATTCTTTGGAACATATTCAACTCTTTCTATGCGAATATGAACATGAAGAATTTTTGATCTGTATATATTTCATTCTTCTCCCCAATGAGATAATTCTGCCTGGTTTTTTAAGGCAAAGATCACTACTTATAACTCTAGATCATGTGTGGGATAGTTTTTCTCATGAATTATAATATTTTTTTAGGTATAAGAAATGATTTTTTTCATAAAACTCTATCAAAGGGAGACTTATAATATTTTCAAGAAAAACATTCACACAAAGTTCCACATGTGATAAAACACTTGTAGTTGTTTTCCCATAATAATTTAATATCACTTATACTGGGGACTCCATGTTCTTATAATAATTAAAGATATAATAATTGAACATGAATTCAAATACATGATGACATACACAACTTTGAATTAGTGGTTACATGTAATTCATTCATCATTATCCATATTATCATGGGACTGCTCATGCTCCCTTGATCATGGAGATTATTGATGTTCACCATGCTTCTCAACCCCTGTAATAGATCACCGTCTTGGGTAATTCTAGAATTATCCACATTTATAGCATAGAACTATTTATTATACCTTAAATGTAACTTCGTTTAAATTCAACAAATTATCCATTCATTAATGAAAATTGGATTCTTTGTGCCCTTCATTTCCACTCTTAAAACATCTCATAGTCACTTTTTGACATTTCCCTTGCTGCCTTATAACACATTTGTTGTGTAATGGAAATTGGGTCTCCCTTCCCTTATAACGTTTATCATATGTACTTTCATGAGATGACATCATCCTCTTCCTTGATGTCCTTGGACATTTAAGAACGTACCGGTTGTTAATCGTGGTTTTTGATAGCAGGTTTGGCATAATCAAGATATGTCCTAATTGAGCTACCATTTTATTGATAATCTCATTGGGACATTGATCACATGGATTTTGTAATGGATTTTAGCTAGATTCCTCATATTACCCTCTATCGGGGAGAATAAATGAAAATTTAGGGATGATTATATTAAAAAAATTAAATCATAAAGTGGACAACAACGACATTAAATGAAAATCATATAAAATGACATTTATTTTCTAACATATGAATTTAAAGGCTTCAATATATGCTATCAATGATCTTCTTTTCGACATATATTCATGGGGGAATTTTCCGTTTCCTCAAAGATGGTTTTACTGAGCTTTGAATTTACCAAAGAATATACCCTATGAGTGTCGAACCAATAATGTAGAAAGGACCACTATCATGCACCAGTTCCCATTCGAGTCTAGATTGGATCAGTGTTTTTGGGGTTTATAGCTAGATACATTTGTGCCAGATCAACCTCTACTTGTTTGTATCTAGATAAGGATTTATTTTCATGAAACACCACATACTCTATAGTAACCCAAGTTTACGGCTGTGTTTATTATACATAGTCTTATCCCTGAGGAATTCACTAGAGTTTTATAACGCTAATCCCAAAAATAACTTAACCTATCCTCTAATACCAATAATAACAACCTTGATCTTTATTACACACATAAACATGATTTATTACAAAATTATTCACTTAAGTCATCCTTGAGGATCGAGGGGTCTAGTGTCGCTGTGGATTAGGAACATTCCATGACAACTTAATACATAAAATAGAACATCTTTACTGAATATTCCATTTTGCATGACCTAAAAATTAATTCATACATATCTTTTAAAGGGATAGCCTGATGATATACTTAAAATGGTGTGATCTATAATGCCCAGTAAGGGAGTGAACAAGGCATAATGTGAAGAATACAGTACTTGTTAAGCAATAGGCATATCAATCGGAACAAGAGAAACATGGACAAAAATTCCTAATATAGCATGATTATCAAAACAAGAAAATGTTAAAAAAATATGATGTTTTCATGAGCCAAGTCACATTGCATAGGTATTTACATGAGTAAACCCTTATTGAACATGAATAAGTTAGAGTGAACCCTCATTGAAAATGAATTTAAATTATTAAACCCTCATTGCATAGGGATTATCATATGTAAACCCTCACTGAACATGAATTAGCAAGATAATACCCTCATTTCACATGGAGTATAATGATACCAAACATTACCCAATGTATTGGAGCTCTAACGTAGTGCACCCTTTATAAACATTTCATTTCATGAATAAGCTTTCGACGTGGATCAAATAAAATGGAATCATTAAACATCATATGATATTATGAGATTAAGTAATGTGGAATACATACATGTATGTACCATTCAATATTTATATTATAATAATGGTGAATACACTTTATAGATAAATGGATATGGTAATCACTACATTATGATTTTGTCTTGGAATGTTGCAGTGCAATTTCATCGACATAAGGTCGTCATATGGAAGTTCATTATATTGGATTATGAGAGAGAAAAGGGTATTTCATCATTTATACGTGAAATATACAATAAGGGGGTCATGGAACATAAAATATTGTCACATGAAATTTAATTTAGATGAATAATATGGGAGGAATACTGGAATAGAAATAAGAAGAGACAAATCCCTTACAGAATTTACGCATTGTAACAAGTGTACATGGAAGGCATTAATGGGAGAGAAAGTGGTATCTCATCATTAAAAAATAAGGTGGAATGTATGGGGTAGGTTTGAAATCATACCCCAAATTTTTTAATTGAAATTAAAATGGTATTACAACAAATAGAAATTTGGGTAGAAATGAGAAATGAAAGAATCCCTTATGAAAATTTTTCATGGTAATAGGTGCACATAAGTGTTCATAAGAGGAATAAATTAGAGTGAAATAGTCCCTAATAATTTATACATAAGTTGATAAGTATGCAGTATATTTTAGAATATATCCCATCATAGTAAGAAAAGATATTAAAATACATAATATGAAAAATTTCTTGAAAAATGAAGTGTGTAGAATATCCCTTATGAAATTTCAGCACTGTAACATGTGTGATTAATGTATCATATAGGGAATGATGAGAGTTAAAGAAATAAATCATCATATATTCCTAAAAAGAAAATTATGCGGGTCATGGAACGTAATCACACAACATATAAATATGGAATGTAAGAAGCATAATGTAAATGAGTAGCTTGAATGGAAATGAGAAGAGTGAATTCCCTTAGTTAGATGTGTGATTCCAAAGGCTTGGGAGAGGTTTGAGAGAGGCTTCTTGAGTGATTTGGGAACCTTGGTATGTCTCTTGAGATTATGGGGAATAGTTAGGACATGTTCTAAATGGATTGTGTTAAGAGGAATGAGAGGGTGGTTGGGTTTATATAAGAAATGAGAGGGAATTTTTTATTTTTTAGGTTTTGGGCACTACAAATTAAACTATTCAAATCAAGAAATCATAAAATTGATGTTTTGCATGGTTTCTTCAAAAGGGGATTGGAATAAAATATTTTATTTGGCCAGGAGAGAAACATTTTTAAAAAAACAGGCTTTCTTTTGTGTATTTGAGTCACACTCTCAAGGAAATCATTTAAAAATAATAAAATATTTTATAAGTCCTGGACGGTCCACTAAGGCATTATAAAATCAATTAAAAAATAAAAAATCATATTATTTAAATTTTATAACATATTTCGGATGAATATAACTTTTATATTACTTTATTACATCACTATTTGTTCATTATGATGTCATAAAACACATTATATATTTATATGGCCATTAATTTTTACCCACAAATTCGATTATCAATTATAATTATGACAAATTCATCATTGAATAATTTTGATGACTGGATTCCAAAAAAAATATTAATTTTATCAAAATAATTTTATAATTATGTGAATTTATCATCTAAAATAAAATCCATCATTTATTGAAAATTAATGGGTTTTGGAAAATATAGTTTTAAGACATTAATAAAAATTTCAATTGTATTCATAAAAATTATACAATCATTTATATTTAATAAAAAGTAATTTCGTAAAAATATTTTATGAAAATAATATTTAATTAAAAAAATCCATTAATTCCTCAAAATATATTTCTTAATTGAATTTCAATATTAACTAAAAAATACTATGTGTCCTTTTAAAACCATTTACAAGGTAACAATAATAAAATGAATTTATATTATATATTCTATAAAAAAATAATTAATATAATAACAATGTTAGGGTCTTGTTACTTATCCCTTTATTATACCAGAATATTTCCTAAGAGTATGGTGTGTGATAGTGGGTCTTTTTGGTGGTCGTTAAGTGAACATGGTTTGGGTCATTACGTTGTGATCTTTTCAACTCTATTTCACTTCAAACTATCAAAATTTCTACAAAAAAATGAATACCAATACTTTTTCTCTCTAAAAGAAGGACCTCCTCTCTCTTATTGAATTTATGGTGTATTATGACATTGTCAAATATTTTTAAAGCTTCTAAATTCTTCTATAATATTCACTTCTCTTGTATACATCCATTACAATTTCCATTGTGATTTCAATTCAAGGGTTCAATTTCCTAAATATGAATTATTTAAGATAGGCCACTGTAAATTTTTTGAGAAATTGTTTGTAGAAATGAAAAAATATAGATTTCTATATAAAATCAATGTTTTGAATTATTAACCTCCTTGATAATTCATTCAAAAATCAATGCTTTTAATAAAATTTAACTTATTTACTTACTCTCTTGACCCATTTAGAAATATTAAATTTTTTAACTCTGATACAATAGAATACCGAGTCCAATCTATAAAATCTTTTTTTTGGAATATGATACCACCTAAAACTCAATTCTATTTTCCCATAAACTTCATTTCCAGGATTCTAAATATGTTTTAGGTTCGTATGTTAGAGTTATTAAAAATGATCATTCTGGTAATGATAATTCTGATTATAGTCTTATACACATTTTTTTTCTTTTCGGATGAGCCTAAATCAGATTTCCATGAGTATGACCTTACTGAGTACAGTTGGACTATATACCATCATCCTAATCAATTATGATATGATAATTATGTATACAATCTTTTATGTAAGACTCCTAGAAACCTATTTTTCTCAGAATACAATTTGATTTAATTTTTTTCACTCCAACTTTCTTTTACCAATATAACATCATAAGATATCCATTTATTATACGATTTATGAAATATGAATCACAGAATCATCATCACATTTTATTTATCATATTCATGTAGAATCCGATAATTAACACTCCAATTCTTTATAAACCAAATTCAAAGTGAATCTACTGACCATTTACTTCTATCATGATACATTCTCCATGTGACCAAATTTCTCATTTCAGATAATGATAAAGTCCACATTAAAATATTTTCACATACTGGACCCAAGGTGATTCCCATCAAAATATTTTCTTAATAACCACAACTTCTCAATACAATTTTCACCAAATACAATGTTTTGTGATTTTCTTTCTTCAAAAACATTTCTTGAAAAAAAATAGTCCAATTGAAAACAAACACCTTTTTCTTTATCTTGGTCCTAACAAGATACACTAACTATAACCTACGTTACAAGACCATTTACCTCACATGTATATGAAGTATAATATATTTATATCCAATGATGTTAAAAAACAACATAAATGAAATTTTAATTCTATATTTTAACATGTTACTTTTCAAAAATAAAGGAATAAACATTCAATTCCACATGACATCCACTCGGAGAGATTTAATTCCACTCGAAAAAATTACTATATTCCTCTTCCTGTAAAATGTTTGTTTTATTATATGTTCAAAGAGGAGATACAATCTTGTGGTGGTAGTTTTTTGAGTAATATGAGTGATATTGACAATTGGTCGTTTCTCGATGATGCTAAGAGAATGTATCATGAAGATAAAGCCAAATGTGGGGTCAAATAGATCAACTCATTGTGGGATTAATAAGTTGAAGATTTAGAATGGAAAACTTATATATTTATCATGGATTAAGAGGAAGAGAAAAAAATGTTTATTTTACGTGTTTTTTTCACGAAAAATGTGAAACATGATTATTTTCATGAGGTCAACCATTTGAGTAGTATTATCATCCATGCATTCTTAACTATGAAGTACTTATAAGATCTAAGGTGATGCACCAAAAGTACAAGTAATTTTATAAAAGGTGTTTTCAAAAGTGACTGATTGAGTCATATTAGAAAATTAATATCCAGAGAACAAAAAAATCATTCTTTATTTTTTGATTAATTTTTAGGTGTAATTTTTTTTGTGTTAATTGGACAGAGTAAATGAGGAGCATGAAAGGATAAAAGAGTTAAAGAATTAGTTTTGAGATATAGTATTCAATGTTGTGGAAGCTGATTGGACAATGATTAATGCCTATAATCCAAGAGAGGTATGTTATCAACGATCTTTTCCACCACAATGTTGGGAGGAATACTAGTTTGAAAGAGGGATTCAAATATATTATTAAGATGTGGATGAAAATCCAGGTTGATGGGATGGATTATGTAAATTTAGTGAAGATTTGTTGTACTGGAGTATTGAATTGTTATATCTCATTTCAAGACAGTAACATTTTTCTTGAAAGATGTATGAAAATATGGACTTTTATGCATGAAATATATTGTATTGTATATCTATATTACAAAAATGAATCATTATTAAGAATACCTTATTTGTGAAACCAATGATACAATTATTGAAAATTTATTTATATTTATTATAATATTTATATGTTGTATGGTGAATTAAATTATAATACATTATTAATATTTTCTTTAAAAAAAAATTAGATTAATCATTTTCATGTGATTCAGTGGTACGTAAAATCATCAGAGAAAACCTACCTAGTTACGTTTCTTATCCATCATTTATTGATCCTGATGAACATGTAATTGATTCTTCTGTGGGTTGATGATTTATAGGTTTGATTATTTACAAGATAGGATAGAGTATCAAAAGACTTCTAGTGTAGAATTGTAGAGTTTTTGTCATCAATGGTAGGTTAGTTATTAAAATAGGGTATTATTTTTACATAGTATATATCAATTTTTTTTTCTTTTTATGCCTGTAAGAATTTATATTCATTGTATTCTATTGCATACTACATTTCATTGATTCAATTTTCATGTGAATTAGTTTTTTAGTCCTTTTATCTTCAAGCTTGTTTAAAAATACATATTTATTATCAATGCTTTAGAATTTGTTTAATGCTTCTAAAAGATGATTAAGATTTAGATTCAACATAGGTTAGGTTATGAATAGTCGGACTATATTGTGTTGTTATATTTTTATACAAGAAAACTTTATTTACAATATAACGTACACACACACAAATAAAAAATAATATTTTTTCATAAATCTGGTCACATCATCAAAAATCAATTTATTCATGGAGATGAATTTATTTAATATTTTATGTGAATGAAATGTTTACTCATATATATCATATTTTATAGAATAAGATACATAAGTAATTAATTATTCTGTAATCTTATCTAGTGTAGTGTGTTGTGATATGTTTTCATTTATATATGTAATATAATGGAAATTATAAAATCTAATAATTATAAGTTTCTAAAAATTATAACATTATTTAATCTTGTAATTAATTTAAAGGGCATGAGGAATTTTTGGACACCAATAATTAATTATGGAAATAAATGGCATCTCTTATAATGATTTCCCTAACCAGTTCAATATCGTCTTCTCTCATAACTATAATTTATTAAGTGAATATATTTTCAATAAATTTACTAATATTTGTAACCTATAAGTCAATTATAAACACACCACTTTTCAATAATACACCATAAATTTTGTGTTTTGATCGAATAAAAAAACTAAAAAATATGCTTATTTAGATTTCAATGAAAATTTAAATAATTTTTTCCTTATTAAATTATATCTATATAAAATATTGAAAATTAAAAAAAATTAAACTTAAATTTAATTACCCGAATTACATGAAAACTCTCTCATTAAAATAATATGTATATTAACCCACATTATATTATTCAAATCAAATATCATTACCTAAAAATTAATCCATTATAATGTTAATCATTTTTCATCTTCATGTGCATTTGATACTGTGGGAATAAGATTAAAACCATAAAAAACAATAATATCTAAATGGAGATGAGAAATAATATAACAAAAACATAAAAAATTCACCATCAATTGTAATAATGAATAGATATTTAGTTTTTAGTGGTCTCATATGAAGATGGAATGAGTTTACATAGTATGGGAGGCATTGTGTAGGTATAGGTAATTGAATGATAGAGAGACATGAGATATAGGGTTCACCATGGTTATGAATAGTGAAAAAATGTAAACCTTGGAACCCCAAAAATTAAATAGTGAGAGAGGAAAATGATAAAATAACATACATTGGATTCTTGCCTTTATTCATCTAAGCGAATGTGGAGGAGTATCTCTAGTATTAGGGGAGTTCAGTGATAGCATTAGAATCGCGACTGAATGAGACACAGTAACAGTTATTTTAAATAGATCCGAGACACTTTTTTTATCTCTTTCAAAAAAGAACATATAGATTTCCCTTTATCAGCACAAAATAGATAAGTGTTGATAATTATTGAGCTTTATTAGGGCAATAAAAGCACTGATAAAAAAAAATTTCCATGCTAATTTTTTTCACAGATAATGGTTTCTTTTATCAATGTGTTTTTAGGTATAATAAATCTCAATATTTATCAATGCAACAAAAATGTTGATTAAATCCTTTATCAGTGTTAAAATTTAAGTTCTCTCAAAATATTTTTAATTCTAATTAGAAAAAATTTGTAAAAAACTTTATATGATTATATATATTTTTATTATAATTTTATAATTATTTAAATATATTATTATTTATTTATACTACATAAACATTTTTTTAATAAATTTATTATTTAATTTTTAATTTCAAATATTTTTTTTAATATGGTAAATTTACATTTATAAATATATTTATAATTATCTACATTTAATTAAAATTTATTTATATCAATATATATATATTTAAAATTATATTTATATTAAATTTAGATATATGTGGTAAATATATTAATTATTTAAATATAATGATTATAATTTTATGATAATAAAAATATTTATATAATTATATATGTAATAAATATATATAAATATAAAACATATAAATTATTCAAATATATTTATTACAACTTTATAATAATATTTTAATTATTTTTTTATTTATAAATATATGAAAAATACATAAAAATATTTATATATTTATGACATAATATATATAGCCCCCAGGGTGCAACTCTTTGGTTGCTTCCCTTATGGGTCTCATCGAGGTCTTGACTTCATGTCTTACTGTGTACATTTTTTAAATAAATTTATTATTATTATTTTTATTATGTAAATATATATATTTATTTATATTTATATTTATATAATAAATTTTAATGAATCATGTTTATTTATTTACGTTAATTTTGTATATATATATATATATATATATATATTAATTTAAAAATATTTATTTATAAATATATTTTTATCATTATTAATGGAAATATAATATTAAATACACGCATTTTAAAAATGTGTGAAATTGAATAATTCAAAATGAGTAAATAATAAATAAATTTCAAAAATAGATAATTTTTATTAATTAAATATAAATTATTAAAAAATATATATATTTTTTACATAAATATTGATATATATATTGAAACTAGTAAAACATAGTAAGTACATATTTATAAATAAATAATAAATGATCAAAATTCAAAAAATGTATGAAAAATAAAAAAAAAATATATTAAAAATGAGTAAATAATACCCAACTGTAATAAGATAAAATATAAATTAATAAAATTGACTAATTAAAAACACAATATATTGAATGTATCATGTTATAATGGAATTCCAACAAATACTCAAATTTTAAAAAATTACCAAAATATTAGGTGATTATGTCTCTATGTATAATATTAATTTCATAAATATTTTTTTGTATGATTTGAATATAAAAATTCATTAAATATATATATGTATTTGTTATCAATGTAGACGATATTTGATATTTGTTAAATTGAGAAACCAAAGAATATCAAAATGGAAAAAAATAATATGTTTTAATTATAAAAAATTATTCATTTTCTATATATTTATATTTAATATATATTATTTATTATTATTTTTAATTAATATATAAATATTTATTTTTCTTATACATTTTTATTAATATTGTTTTTATGAAAAAACTTTCAATAATTTTTGTAATTTATCCATTTTTTATTGTTTGTTTATTTAAAAAAATATATTTATTTTATGTATCTATATTTAATATATACTATTTGTAAATATCTATAATGTATAAAAAGAAATATTAAATTTATTCATTTTTAAAAATAAATATTTATAAAATAATATGATTAATATTTTTATTAATTTACTCATTTTTAATTTTAAATTGTCTATTTATTTCATTTTTATATTTTTACATATCTATATATTTAATATATACTCTTTATTAATGTATATAATACATATATTTGTATATTCAATTTATTCATTTTTTTAAAAATATTTATTTATTTAATAAAATTGTTAATATTTTTTAAATTTTAATTGTTTAATTATTTAGTTTTATTTTGTAAATTTTACATTACTAAAAGAGTTCTAATAAAGGATACCATTTATCATTGCTAAAAATAATTCTCTGATAAAGGGTACCCTTAATTAGAGCTAAAAATAAAATAGTGATAATGGTTACCTTTCTCAGTACTAAAAGACAGTGCTGATAAAGTTAAACCTATGTGAGCGCTAAAAATTGTGCCTATAAAGGGTAAACATTATCCAATTTTTTTTAAAGAAGATAAAAGGATCCTATTATTAGAATTTATTTTTTCAATTATAAATATGTCCTTTATTAGTGCTTTTTCTGAGCACCGATAAATACCAGTGATATTAAAGGCTTCTCTTGTAATAGTGTCTCAAGCTGCTTTGGTGAAATCCCTTTTATGTGGTCATTGTTTTTTTAATAATGATCCATTTTGATCAAGGATTCTTCATGCAATCATCTACCCCATTTTTCTTCGTGTCACATTCATTGGGTGAAAAATTTTGACCATTAGTTAATGTTAGGTGTCAGAACCGTAACCCTATTGGTTGATAATTGTCTCATATGTGCAATATTTCAATTATTCCCACATAACAAGCACCTGAATAAATTAAAAGATGAATTTAAATACAAATTAGAGTCCATTTGGATATAATTGGTTTACTTGGCTTGTGGACACTATTTAGGTTAGTGAACCCCTAGTTAAAAATGAATAGAATAATGTATTAATATGTGTTATGCATGATATGGATTTGGGGGTTTTCTTGATATAGACTCACCATGGCTTGGATGGATTATTTAAATAGTAGGATTGTTTTTGGTTGATGAAAAAAAAATTAAATGTGTAAATGAAATATAAATTGTAATTTTCATAATTTACTATTGAGCGTTGTGATGTGATATTCTGATATCATTGTATCTATAACATGTGTTATGTTTTCTACACTGTAATACTTATATAGGGCATTAGAAAAGTTAGATTGGTGAAAATTTTGATTGTTGAATTTTTTATATGGTATGTTGGGATAGTTTACATTCTAAAAATATTATATACTGTGTTCTTTCCAAAGACATGTTGAAATTCTTATATAGCAGTGTATTCCTAGTGACACATTGTGAAATGCTTATATACCTGTCTTGGTAGTGAGACATGATGAAATTAATATATACTATTCTTGACCAAGATACATGATACAATCATTATATACCAAGATAATCCTAGATTAAATGTCTAAATGCTTATATATTGGTGTTTGACACAGATTTTTCATATTCATACATTTTTAATAAGGATATGATTGGCATAAATATGAGACATTCTTTGAGACCTTCCAACATGGTACTGAGTAATGTTATATTTTACCATGGTTATATATTTTGGGATGACTTGGTTGTGAGATATTAGCATAGATATTCGAAAATGGTGTCGAAGTACGTCAATGTGGTTTTAATCTTAATATTTATTTAATAAATACACATGTTTATTTCATTTTTTCATGGACATTAAATTGGACTAGTTTTGTTTCAACATGGATTTTTCATCAAAATAAGGTAAAATCACACCCTATTTCATTTTTCATATGATTCTAGAGAAGATTAAATTGATGAAGCATTAGATATGTGTAATGGAAATTGTTGTTCATTGTTACTAGATGGAAGGTTTGGAGTCTGGAGATGAGACTGACCTATGCATCATGGCTATGGATATTTGAGTCTTCTTATATGAATTTGTTAAAAATTATTTCATTACATTTAGTTAAATTTCAGAATTAGAATACATTATTATTTTTAATATTTATTGGATTATCATTTTGAATTTATTTTTGATTTTCTGTTGAATTGTATTGATTCCATTATTTTTTTCACACTCAAAAATTCAATTTTTATTGTAATTTTATTATTCCATTGTAAAGTAACTCAATAACCAAATGGTATAGTCTCCCAACCATACGTAAAACAAGCCCACTACTAGTCAGCAGCCTCTGGAGTATGGCGTAGTTTTTTTGAGGTATTGTAATTAACGTGTTACAATTGTGTGATAGAGTATTAGATTGGTGGATATTACATAGTGGTATTAGAGAATCGTGTATCTTTTTGATTTATTTATTATTTGATAAAGGTAGAAAATAGACTAAGATATTTTGGGACATGGTAATGATCTTGTTCATTTGAGTATTCATCCCATGTAGGGGGAAACTGAGTTCCCTAGGGAATATTGATGTTAATATTTCAGTCTTCTTACAATTAATATTATTTCACCTTTAGTTATTCACATTTTGTTGGAGGTAATTTTTTTAATGATGTTTTTTTCTTATTATTTTATAATTGTTCCTTAGTATGGCGCTGAATTAGTATGAATGCATCATGATAGGCAGATTCAGATATATATCATCCTGAATAGTTCATGACATGGACATATTTATTTCATGTGATATATACTTTCTTTTCTGAATTTTGATATATTATAATGACCCATTCGTGATGTACATAGACCTTAAATTCTTTTCAAGGAATAATTAACACATGATACAAACATATTCCTAAAGACCATATTATTTTAGGGTCTTTGGAAAGGATGAAGATAATATTTGAACTTGGTGAATGATCTTCAACATTTCCCACAAATATCATCCTCTTTATTCCTACCTAAAACCATTCTTTATAACCCGGGGAAAGATAACATAAAAAGGGTTACATCAAATGATAGTAAGGGTAAACATGGAGAACATATAACGAAACGTATACCTAATAATGTGAAAAAAGAACCATATATTTTGAATATAAAAACCATTAGTCAATATATAAATCTTGGAAGTACGTAAAGCATCGATCATAATGTTACGTTAACCATGATAAAATAAAAGTGGAATAAAACATTGGATTGTGGAAAATAAATAAGAATATAATATTAATTATATAGTATAAAATGCATTTCTTCTAAGACCATCATTGGGGAAAAATTACATTACTGAACTGAGTTGACATTCCTTTGCATCCATGTATTACTAAATCTGATTTACTTGTCATTCTAGCCATGCATTACTGAACCAAATTCACTTTTCATTCCAGTCATGTATATATCACTAGATATAAATTTGTACCAAATGATTTGGAGGGAGATATAGTTCACATCCATCTCATAATGAAACCATTTTAGGTGTGCTAAAAAACAAAAAAACAGTCACCATATGATAACCCACGAAATAAAATGGGTTTCATAAACAACATTCAATCATATAAGAATCCATGTAAAATAAATAGATATCATAAAACTAATTCCACCATAAACAAAATCAAATTAATGTAATAATAGGGATAGAAAATTAACCCTTTTCATCTTAGATAGAAATCAATTATGATAAAACACATGCGCTTAATTTATGAGGAAATTGTCATTTATTCTTTAGAAAAATGTTTTCTATTCTCAAAATGCCTTGTAATTTTAAAAGAAAATAATTTAATTGTAAATAAACATGATATATTGTAAAGGATGATTGATGGAAATAATTAATCAATAAAAATCCGTTCATTCCATATATGTTAAAAAACATTATCATCATATTTTTTCTAGAAAAGTCAAAAAGTACATTGTATGGTAAATAAAAGAATGATTCCTTCCATACCCTGTACTAAATGTAAAAAAATGGGTAAAATTGACATTAATGATATATAAGAATAGTAAAAAATTTATGAATTTTTTTTTTAAATAATGGACATGGATGATGAATATATCCATAGAAAATACACAGGTATAAACAATCTTGGATGAAAATGAGATTGTTAAATTATCTGTTACCATAGGTCCAATTTCATCTGTATGCATCAAAAGAAAAACTATAGTGGGTTTAAAATTATTATTAACTTGAAACAGAACCATAATAATATCTATTATATCATATATGATTAACTTATGACGTTAAATGACTCGTTCATTTGTCAACTCCATGTTAAAGCAATAATTTAGGTAATAATAGTTTATTTAACAGATATGTTTTGACTAGTTATTATGGAAATTATTACATAGATAATGATTCAATTCCATACATAATGTAAAACATGATCTATATATCATATATATTTAGTATATAAATATATACTATAGATAGATAAATAAAATGGAATACACCATTCATGGAGACGGTAGGTCATGTGTATGCATGAACGTTGTTTCTATTTCCTGATTGAATTGAATGGAATTACGTAAATGGAATAAAAAAATCCAATTTAACTATTATGTCATAGATTTTATTCTTATTTATTATATGTACATTGTAATCATTCTTGAATGTTTAACGTGGAGAATGAATCTCATCGCATTGTGGAGACCATAAATCGTACGTGCACACGAGTGATTATATAATTCACATAATTCATGAATGTTATTGAATTAAATATTATACAATATTTAATAATCATACATAGTTTATTCATCCCTTTTTATACCCATCTAAGTAAATTGGTTGGGAAAAACACATTACACCACCGCATGGTCACGATAAGTCATACGTACGAACGAGTGGTGGTTTCTTCTAACATAGCATGGATAGAAATTTGAATATGTCTGTCTTATATTTATAAAAAAATATAAGTATATTACGTATACAAGAGTTATAATAATATAATTAAAAATTTCATGAATTAGATGTATAAGTATAAATTAATATGAAAGAATCGGTAGATGAGATTTCTCTTTCTTTGATGTGCTCTCTTTAGATAACCTCTTAATGGAACTATAGATGGCATGATAGGGATACATGCACCTATAGAATGTGACTAGGTAATTTTAGAATCTAAATGTATATGGTATGGTTGATCTGGAATGCTCAAAATTAAGTGATGAGTTGAGGGAGTATGATCTCTTTTATAGTTGTGGTGAGGGCACTTTTGGAAACCTCAAAAATATTAATTTATAATAATTTTAAACTCAATAAAAATACCAAAAAATTAAATATATTCTACATTGATATATTACAATGTGAAAACCTCATCAAACAATACAATGTATATGTGTTTTGATGTACATTTAAACAGTATAATTTTAATTGAAAATTATTTATTCTATTTAATTTTAATTAAGATAAAAAATGTTTCAATATTAAAGGGGTGAAATATTTTCATATTTCAATTAAATAATAATATAAACTAATAAATTAGAAAATTTTATACCATATCATAAATATATTATATTTTTTTAATTTTTTTATGATTTTGAATTAATTTTATATTAAATTAATTAAATAAAATATCCACTGTCAATTTTGACACTATTCATTTAATAGATTTTTTGAAATTTCAAGATAAGGTGTAATTCCAGAACCATATATTTTGTTATATCCCTAGAGAGTTAAGGTAATCTATAACATTCATTGTAAATTTTAATTACTGAAGTTATATTTATTTTAAAATTTTTAATAACATTTATTTGATATCTCCATTATTAAAATAATCACTACATCAATATTGTAAAATTATCTAAAATAATTATTTTTAGAATAAAAATTTGAAATAAAATTCTCTTATGAATATATATTTACTATATTTCTTAATAGTAAATATAGTTAAATTTATCTTCTAGAAAATCCAACATTAAAAAGATTATACGTATTTAAGTATGAAAGTGACATCTTTAACATTACTTTAATTAAAATAATATCAATATCACAATATAACCTATAAGGCTCCAAAAGGTCACTATCGTGACCCATGGATTATTATTGTTGATATATAATTGAAAAATAAATTTTTTTCAGGTTTTGGGGACTTTTTATGTTTATTAAAATTTTAATAATAATTTTTTTGGATTTCTCATCAATTAATTTATTTTTACATCATCAAAGAATAAGACATTAAGGTAATTATTAATTTCCTAAAAATTTAAAAGTAAATTACCATAATACAATAAATTATTTTATCTTTCCATGAACCATTTTTTTTCAATGATATTATCTACTTATCCATATATTAATATTATTTTACTTATATGAAATGTGAGATTGACATTTTGTCTCTTTCATTAGTTTAATTAATATCTATGACATTTTCATTATAAAGATCCCATTAAATGACTATGTTTCAAACCAAATATGTTAACGGTATATTTTTTTCACCCAATTGTATTTTGGAAGGTTTTGGGATACATTTATTTTCCTTATCATATTATTTGTTACATTAATTTACCTGATTTACATTTAACATTGGTAAATGAAAGTTACCGTAGTTAGTATTCCTATTATAAAAAAAGGAAAATATTAACATAATTTGGACCCACTTATTCCACATTGGGAATCTTGTTTTCATAAATAAAAACAAATGATTTTTATAAATTAACTTAAAATAAATTATCGTTGTCCAAAACCAAAATGTGGGGTTTTAATAAGTAAAAATGTATCAAAATATTGCCATGTGTTTATGTCCAATATAAATGTTAAATTACCTAAAATTAACATTATTGTATTAAATGATAAAAACGTAATCCAACTACACTTTAAAACTTATTAAATGATAATATAACTATATAAATAAATTTGATGAAAAGACAGTTTTGAAATAAAATGCAGAAATTTTCACTATTCATTAAACTATGAATTTTATCAAAGAAATACAAAAAATTCAAAGAAAGTAAATTTTTATGTTATTATTATAAATAATAAATTTATTTTTTCAAATATAATATATAAAAGTGTTAAAAAATAGATTTAAAATAGGTGTTCTATCAAAAGGATGAAAACCCAAATTTTTCCCAAAAGACTTATTTTATCTAAAAAATTGTATTTGTTCCTTAATTACATTATAAAAAATACATAAGAAGAATTTTAATGTTATATAAAATTCATAATGTGGTCAATACTATTTATAACTGCAATTTTTTATCCGATTAAATAATAATATTTGAATAATATATCATTTTTTAGTGAAACTCAGTATTGCATACAATGCTAGCTATCATTGATGGTCCCTCTTGTGGGTAATGAAAGTCAAATAAGTTTTACGTTTAGTGGATGCTTCATTTTTTGTTATATATAAGATAATAAAAAAATTGTTCTTCTATACATTGAAAAAATATATACTCAGTGTTGCTTGAAATGAATTCTATCAAAAGAACCTGAAATTTTGTGTAACACATGCCAAGATTAGTGTTGTGTATACTACTAGATAATACATTGTTGTGTACAGTGAAAGATAATCTTGGTGTAACATAAAATACAACACCTCAATAAATTTAAAATAATCTATGTCATAAAATCTTTGAGTGTTACATTTTACCCCCTTTAAAATTAATTTCACCCTCAAAATTCCTCAGGGTTATAAATGATTTACTACTTCATAGTCTCATTAATAGAAACCCTCATTATAAATAGGAATACTAAAAATTATTTTGATGAAGGAAATTTAGAAACATTAATGTCACCAAATTTAACTCATAAATGGGTTACTGCAAAGTATAACATAGGTGGGAAGTGAAAACATGGATATGGAAGAGAAATATAATCATCACGTTCTGATGGATAGTGATAGAGAATATGGTTAGGAGAATGTTAAATACTAGAAATCCATAAATCTGTGATAATTTAAGGGAGAAACTGATTCAATGGATAAGAAGTTACTAGGATAACAATTTTGGTTTTCATGATCCTTTTCTTATAGTTTAATTATTTTTCATGAGAATTAGTACTTACTTGATTTTGGTATAATCTCACCATTGTTTGTGCTTTGAACAATTTCCACTTTATCTCATATTTATAGAAATGAAAATGAATTTCTCATTCATAAAGTGTTGTAAGATCATGATATGGAATGATAGGTCATTCCATATGTCTCAAAAAAATGTTAGCATAGACAATCGAATAAGTATAAGG
This sequence comes from Viscum album, assembly GCA_963277665.1. Classification (NCBI taxonomy): domain Eukaryota; kingdom Viridiplantae; phylum Streptophyta; class Magnoliopsida; order Santalales; family Viscaceae; genus Viscum; species Viscum album. Next base: position 55,347,728 of record OY728126.1, read on the forward strand.
CCACCTATAGTTAGATAACACATTAATATAACAAACATCAACCAGAATATGACTTATAATATCCAAAAATGTATAACATTACAATCTTTCCAAAAACTAAAAATATAAAACTATATAAATTGTTAAACTAAAAATAAAAACCATTTATCTACCATATATCATAAGTTAGTTAATGGTTGTTAAATTCCAAACATGTTAATACCTTAATCATGTATTCTATTGAAATAGGATCATAACATGAATTACCATAGTAATTTCGTGAAAACATGTATTATTTCAACATTAACTATTTCAACACTCAAAAAATTCCAAAAAATCAATATAATAAAACAATGAAATCCCATTATCATTATATCAATCAATAGGTCATTAACATGATTAAACATCTACTTATCTCCTTATCCCTTCCTTAGGTGCATATCACGTTCTTTCCAAAAATATTTGAATCAATTTTCATAGTTAGAATTATCATTCAACATGTACTTTCAAATAATAAAGGAAAAAACAATAGTGTTACAATCCATATATGTTTCCTTATTTCATAATATCATAAAATAACATATTCAACATAATTCATGAAAATCATTTCATCATTATACTATCATTTTAAACCATTGACCGTTCTTTATCATTTTATTCCTCAACACTTCTTTTTTCTTATGTAACATTTTTATTATCTTATTCACCATCATAATATATATTACCCACATGACCATTTTTATTCTCTTAATAATATTTTACATAAAGGAATTGATTTTCATTATGCTTATACATTCCACATTTAAAACATTTAACTATTGTTGATGTCTTCAAAATACCATTATCCTTATCCATTGTGATAACAGAACCTTTCCTTTTGCAATTACTGGATTTGTGTCTTTATTTTCCACACCCAATGCATGTTTCTGTTCCTTTGAAACATTCTCCTTGATTCCTCTTCCCACGTGATTTACATGAAGAAAATTGAACTTTATTTCTCTAGGATCACCATGAATCTCCATTTTTCTCATATTTTTTGGGTTACGAAACTCAACAAAGGTGTCGTTGTTGAACATATTATGAGATAACTGATTTAGATTAGTGATGATGTTTCATATTACAACCCTATATTTTATTTCTTTTCTCATGAATAATATCATTTTATTGTCCAAAATATTATCCATTAACATGAATCCTATGGCTTCCATCCACATTATAAAACCCAAAAAGATTCATGAGGCAAACATCATTCTAGTAAAACAACACAATAAAGCGGGAGTACATTTAATTTCTAACAAGATAGGTTTAATCCTAGGTTATTCATGATCATTAATATAATTCTTGTATTATAACCTATAGTTTTAATTACCCTTTAGGACATCCATGTACATACCATTGAAATATCTAAAGGGATTTCACTATAGTTTTCACATCCTAGTTTCTAATGGTTTTGTGAATCTTTTCTTTAATACCATCAATAGAAACCAAATCTTGATGTACATAGAAATTAAATTTATTTTTTGTAATTCTTATTTAATGAAAATAATAGAATCCCAATGATTTTATTAGTTTTGTGTCTATGAAAACATGGAACATAACCTTTTAATGTTGTTAAAGATATTCAACATCTCCTATAAAGATCACCCCCTTCTTTCCTACCTAATACCATTATTTATATCTTGGGCAACATAAAACATAAAATGGGTGAGCTAAAATGCTCAGTAAAGGTAAACATGAAGAACAACTAAGAGAACAAAAACATAAGAATATGAAAACATAAACATAAATTTTGAATATCAAAATCCTGAGTAATGTAATAAATCAGGGAAGTACGTAAAGAATATATCATAATGTAACTTTAACCATGATAAAATATCATTAGAATAAATAATGGTATTGTGAAAAATAAATGGGCACATAATATGATTTCCATAGTTTCCAAATAATTTCTTTCAATACCATCACATTGGACAAATCCCAATACTGAAATGTGTTACATTCCATTCCAATAAAGTATTACTGGCCGAGATTAACTTGCCATTATAGACCTATTTTACTGAACCATATTTACATACAATTATAATATTGTCTATCTGATGAGATCTAAATTGTTACCCAATGCATTGGGGGAGATCTAGGTCCCAGCCATCTTAAAAAAACACCATTATTATGTGTGCCACAAAAACATAAAACCATTCACCATTGCATCACCCATGAAATAAAAGGGGTTTCTTTATTATCATTCCATCATAACAAAATCCACATAAAAAATGTATTTCATCAAAATAATTCCATCACAAACATAATCAAGTAAAATTAATAATAGGTATAGAAACATAACCATAGGTCATATTAGATGGAAAATAATTTTAATAAAACACTTGAGCTTAATTCATGAGGAAAATAGATTTTATTGTTCAAAATATGTTTTATATTTTCAAAATTCCATGAAATTTTAAATGAAAATAATTAAATTTAAAGTACACTTCACCTCAAGTAATGGACGATTCATTTAAATAAAGCTCCATGAAACCATAAAAATCTATTCATGTCGTATAAGTTAAAAAAACATTCTCTTTGTACTTTTTACGGGAAAAGTCAAAAAGTATGTCGTCTAGTAAAGAAAGGAAATATTACTTTATAACCATAGATTAAAAGTATAAAAATTGTTAAATTGACGTTAAACATAAATGTAATAATATTAACCATTTTATGAAAACATTTTTAGAAAACATGGACATTGATGATAAATATATCCCCAGTAAATAACTACATATAAAAAATCTCAGATAAAAATGAGATATAAAATCATCCCTTACCATGGGTACGATTCGGTTTGAATGTGTTTGAAAAACCATTATATTGGGAATAAACATATTATTAACTTGTTATAGAACCCCAATAATATCCATGATATCATATATGATTCATTTATGACTTTATATTACTAGTTCATTTGTCAAATCCACGTTAAATCAACATTTTTTGTAATAATTATTTTATTTATTGTACGTGTTTTCATAATTTATTCTTTATATAATTACATATAATGTTATTTACACACTTCAAGAATATAAAACATGATTTATATGTCATATATATTCATTATAAAAATATAAATAATAGATAGATAAATGAAATTGAATACACAATTCATCAAGATGGTAGGTCGTACGTATTCCTGAACGATGTTTCCATTTCTTTATTGAATTGATTAAAAGTAAGTAAATGAAATATATACATAAATCCTGTATCATTATTATATCATATATTTCATTCTTATATATTATATATATACTTTATAATCAGTCTTGAATGGTTAATGGGGAGAATAAATTTCATCGCGTCATAGAGACGGTAGGTCGTATGTACGGCGAGCAACGATATCATTCCCATCATTCTTGAATGATATTTAATTGGTTGATATATGATATTTATTAATTATATATAATTATTATATCCATTTTTATACCCATAAATCTATGTTGGTGGGAATAATATATTACACAATGACGTGGAGACGGTAAATTGTACGTACGCACGCGTGGTGATTTCAACTTTTTTGAGAATGACATAAACATGAATATGGTTGTTTCATAATTATAATAACATCTCAGACTATAATTTATAGTGTTATTATTATTATATAATGAAAAAACACATTAATTAGAAGTAAAAGTAAAAAAATATATATTAATGAATATGTATAGGAGATTACCTATTCTTTGATGTGCTCACTTTAGATATCCTCTTAATGGAACTAGAGATGGTCTAATGAGAAGACCCGAACATCTACAATCTAACTAGAGAAGTTGATTTAAGAAATGGTTAGGTTATGTTAGAGCTTCAAGGCTGAAAATTAAGTGAATATTTGATAGAGGAAGTTCCCTTTAATAATTGAGGTGTGGGGCACTTTTGGAAACCTATAAAATATTAATTTATAATAATTTGAAAATCAATCCCATATACCTTCAAAATGAGATATACTCAAATCTAAGATATAATAATATTTATATATCATCAACTGATATTATTTATATAGGTTTTGATGTGAATTTAAGAATTATCATTTTAATAGAAAATTAGTGATTATATTTAATTTTAATTAGGATAAAAAATGATTCAATATTAAAATGGTGCAATATTTATATAACTTATTTGTATTATACCATAAATGAATAATTTAAATCATTTTTTATGATATCAAAATTTATATATATTTTTAAAATTTATATATGATATTTAAATAATTTTCTAAAACATCATTTTAACAAAATATAAATTTTGTCAAATTTTTACACTATTCATTTCATTGATTTTTAAAAATATCATGATAAGGTGTTATCACAGAAAAAATATTTTATTATATCCATACTGAGTCAATAACATTTTTTTAATTGACTGGAAAAATTTATTATCCCAAATGATAATTATTTTCATATTTTCAAAAATATTTTTTTGGAATCTCCATTATTAAAAAAATCACTACAACAATATTCTGTAATTGTTTAATACGAATATTTTTAGAATATAAATTTTAAATAAAATAAAATTATGAACAAAAATTTACTAGATATTTTCATAATATATGTAGTAAAATTTATATTCGTGAAAAGAAAACATTAAAAATGTTATTCTTATTAACATTTGAATATGACAACTTTAAGATTACATTAAATAAAATAATATAAATGTCATAATATATGATTTAAGGATAAAAATGGTTACTATATTTACCCTTGGATGAATATGGTCAATATATTCTATACCAGTAATATTTGTATATGGGTTTCAGAATTTTTTTGTTTATTATGATTTTAATAGAAATTGTTTTGTGGATTTCATATCAATTAATTAATTTTTTACATCATCAATGTATAAGAATAAAATGTAATTATTAATTTCATATAAATTAAAAATAAATTACCACAATGTATGAAATTTTATTGTCTTTTCATGGATTATTTATGTGGGAAGATATCATCTCATTATCCCTAAATTAAAATTATTATATTTATAGGAAATGTGAGTTTGACATTTTCCCACTTTAATTGGTTTTATTAATATCTATGTCATTTTATCTATGAAGTGGAAATTAAATGACTATGTTTCAATCCGAATATGTGATGGGTATAATTTTATACATCCAATAATATTTTTTTTATGGTTTTGAAAAATTATTTTTCCCTTATCAAATTATTTTTTATAATAATTTCCCTTACATTTAACTATGGTAAATAAAAATTTTTGTAGTCACTATTCATACTATACAAAAAAATTAATGTAATGTATTAATATTATTTTGGCCTACTGATTCCAAATATGGAATCTAGTTTTTAAAATTCAAATACATAATTTGAAGAAATTACTTTAAAATTAATTTTTTTTGTCTAAAACCAAAAAGAGGATTTTTAAGAAGTAAAAACATATCAAAATATTTTCATTTATTTATGTCCAATATAAATGTGAAATTAAATAAAATGAAAAAATTTTATTAAATGATAAAAACATAATCTATTTACACATTAAAAAAATATAAAAGATAGTATATCTATATAAAAAAATTAGACGCAAAGGTAGTTTTGAATAATAGTGCAGTAATTGTCACTATTAATTAAAATATAAATTTCATAAGAAAATTACCAAAAAATCATAAAAAAAGTAAATCTTTATGTTCCAATTCAATATAAGAAATTTATTATTTCATTTGGAAGAAATAATGGTATAAAAAAACTAGATTTATAATGGGTGTCCCATCAAAAGGACGCAAAACTGCATTTTTTTAATAAAACATCTTTTATCCGAAAATATGTATTGGATCTTATATCATGTTTTAGAAAATACATAAGATAAATGTTAATGTTACAAAAAAATTTAAATGTGGAAGATACTATTCATAATGGAATGTTTTTATCCCATTAAATAAATATATTTTAATAATATATTGTTTTTTAGTGAAACTCGGTAATGCGTACAATGCAAGGTATCGAGGAAGGCCACTCTTGCTTGTAATGCATGCCAAATCATATTTACATTTTGATAAATATGCCTATGGTGTTTAATATAAAATAATCTAAATATAGTTCTTTTAAACATTGATGAAAATAAATACTCAGTAGTTCAAGAAATGGATTATATCAAAATAAATTGAAATTCTTTGAAACACAAACCAAGAATAGTGTTGCGTATACTAGAGGCTGATATGGTGTTACATATAACACAATATAATCTTGGTGTAGCTTAAATCACAATACATTAATGAAATTTAAGATAATCCATCTCATAAAATCTTGGGGTGTTACATATATGATATATATAATATCTAAAATTGAAATAAATGAACTCTTTTGTCCTGATAAAACCCTTTTAGCTAACGTTAAGAGAGAACATGAGTTAGTGTCTTTCTGTTGTTGTCACCTTATGAGGTAGAATTCAATATAAAAAATTATCAATGGAGTGTGTTAATCTTTTATAGAAAATACAGCCTCATCGTCTTCTAGTTTATCACCAGGAGAGTGGTAATCGACATGCTTCTAACATTGGTAAACATGAGATTCGTATAGCTCATTAAGATCAAATGGATGTTCCGCTTCATGATAGATTTTCGAGGATCATGAAATCCATAGAAAGAGAGACTAATCTCCCCATAACATTGATGTCTAAGATGATGAGAGTGTTTCAACTAAAAAATCTGCCTACGGTCACTAGGGATGGAGGTCTTTAGGATTCCATGTTTTCATTCATGTCATTTTATGAAATCTCTACCCATATTGAGACACCCATAGATTGGAGGGGAATCTTGTTTCATATATGCTTCAAGGATGAGATATCAATTTGTCACACATTTTAGATAATGTAGAGAAGAAGGTGGTGTTATATTATTAGGATATCTAGATTATGTTCTTGAGCCATTTATTTCATTATATTTTGAGGGAATAGAAGGTTCATGAGTTCATTCACCTGACATAGGAAGGCATGTCAGTAAAGGATTAAAATAAACATTTCACTAACCTATATTACTTTTCACCATATTTTGAAGATGTTGAGATATAAAGTGAATGGATTTTTCAAGATAGTATTCTCTAATAGACCAGGTCTTTGGTGACCATGTTCAATCTGTGAAATTTTTTAGTTGTGTTGAAATAAGCTCTTATCAAGTTAGGGAATCTTAGAAAGGACATGATATTTATGAATATGAAACTATGAACTATTATTATGGTAGAAATAATCATCACTATGATAGTTTTCTCCATGATAATAGTGGTTCGATAAAATAGGGAAATTCACAGTCATCTTAGGACCATGTTCTGATATAGTGTTATTAGTGTGGAATGATTTGAAAAAATTGACTCATATTCCATACCCCGCATTGGAGTTTCATGCATGAGGAATATTGGGACACCTATCGGGATTTTTTAGGGGAATGTAGTAATAGAGCAATGAAAAGTGATCATAATAGGAACCAATGTCTGGGATGGATTAAGCTTCTCCAATGTAGGTAAGTATCTATAGTTCCTTAGGGTTTTCTATTCAAGGAAGAGGATGTGGTACCCTAGTGTAAGAACAAATGTACTAGGAAGTGGTTGTATCTCAAGGGAATAAGGATATAGTCTAGGGAAGTGTGGATTCTTAGTTACATATTTTTTATACTAATTTAACTAGTGTGGAATCATGGAAATCTACTTTAATATGTAAAATTCTTGTACCTACTACCCTTACTTGTGAATTTTTTGACACAGGATCATCACATTTATTTTTATGAGTTCCTTTTTAAACGGTTTGTATTTAGATGTGAAATTATTTGGGGATGTTTGGAAAATAAACACCTAATTGTGAGTGAGGATAGTGAATACCCAAAGTTGTAAGGTGTGTTCCTAAGAAATGGGGGTAACTAATTATTTCGGAAACCATTCAGGTTGTCCATGATATGATTCAATTTGATTCTTGTTATGTATTGGTTTGTCATATACAATGATCATATAATACATTATTATAGTAAATGTTAATTGATATCTCTAGAATAATGCAAAAAATATAACCAAGGTGAGTGGGATCTTTAGGGTTCTCACACACGACCAATTTAGCGAATATTGGATTTTCACACAACTCAGATAACACAAATTATTGTAGATGAAGGTGGAACGGAGAAGGCTTCCATTCCAACATTGATAGACCATTTTCAAGACGTTTTTTCAAAATGATTTCTTAGTCATAATATCTGTGGGAGTGATCATTTCTATGATTTATTTGGTGCCAGGAGTAGAGGATATTTCAATCCCATATTATATAATTCCACCATCATCGAGGAGTTATTTAAATTATTAATTTATTCAATATGAAAAAAAATGATTCATAAAACATAGTACATCTCTTTTAGGTTCTCCAGTACTCCTCATAACGAAATAAGATGTAAATTTTGGCTTCTGTGTGGATTATCATTGATTGAACTAGATAACTACCAACCAAAGATATCCTCTTATGTTCATCATGGATATATTCAATAATTTTAGAGATAATAAGATATTATATAAGATTTACTTGATAATTAGATAACACATGTTTTTGGAGAGACCATCAGACATACATATGACAACTTTTAAGAGAAGGTATAGATTTTATGAATTCATATTGATATTTTTTGGGTTGGAAAATGAACCAACAGTTTTGATAAACATAATGAGAATGATCTTACATTATTTTATGGATAGTTTTGTGGTGGTATTTTTTGAAAAAAATATTAATGTACTCAAAATTATTAGATGATCATGCCCAACAGTTTGACAATGTACTATGCATATTGAAATAGCATTAGTTTTATGCCATGTTATCCAAATGTATATTCTCGTTATATAATATGAACATCTTGGTCCATTACATATTAGAGGTAAGATTCCCAGTTGATCCAAATAAAGCTACATCCATGATATCGTTGGATCATCCTAATAGTTTCTTTAAAATTTGGGGCCTTCTTCATTCATTATGTTATTATTGGTACATTACCTAGGATATATCCCATTTGGAAGAACCAATGTCTTGGGATACCAAGAAAAAGGGGAGATTTTTTAGTTATTTGATTGTGAGTGTTCTTTTTAGGAGATTAAATGTAGGATGACCTCTACACATATCCTCGCATATCCCAACATTACCTATTTTAGGGAAATCATATACTATGTATTCTGATGCATCTAGAGTTAGACATAGAGAATTCATATTGTTAGAGGATCAAGTGGTCGCTTATGGATACAGAGAGTTGAGACCACTTGAGATTAATTATCGTACACATGATTTAGAATTACCAGCAATGGTTAATTCATTTAGATGCTGAAGAAAAATATCTTGGGAGATAGATTTTTGGAGTATAGAGAACACAAAATCCTTAGGTACATATTTTCCCAGTAGGACCTAAGCATCTATTTGAGGAGGTAGGTCTAGTATCGACATTATTTCGACATCGATTTGGATTATCCATTGGTAATGGGAAACATCATTTCACATGATTGGAGCTTAATGATGTATAAAGTGAATTTATAAGAGTCATGCGATTATTGTAGGGTAATGACCCTCTTTACATTCAAGGATCTAGATGTTTACAAGTCATATAGGTGAGTAGCTCTGACTTTGACATATATTTATCTCCTTATTTTGGAACATATCAATACTGATTAGTTATCTAATATGGAGGAATTATTTCTGAGATACAACTTATAAGGGGGGAAACACCATCAGGAGGGTCTCCTATTAGTTGAATTTATATTATTTTCCCAAACCAGTTATAGTTTTCTATGGGATTATACAATGAGATAATGAGAGAGTTTTTGGCCTCATGATGGGTGGTGCATCCTTGTTTGAAAAATATGTATCATGTTCTCTATATAAAATACTACTTGTTATGAATGATCAATACAATTGAAATATTTATTGATATATGACTAAATTTTAAATATGTTAATGTAGAAAATATAAATCCATCTAGGATTATCTAGCCTTTTCCCTTTCAAAATATGAAATGGGATGATATCACTATAGATTTAGTGACAGAATTACCTAAGAAACCCTATAAGAATAATTTTATATGGATAATAATTTATTTACTGGAAAAGGTAGAACAATTCATTCCTATTATAGGGGACTTCATATTTGATGATCTGGGTAGTGATTATATTTTTTCAAAGGTATGGAAGCAAGTCCCCATTTATTGAAAAAAAACAGAAATTCTGTTTTAGTTGAAAAAATTGTAACCCTAAGTAGAGAAAGATACAGAAATCGAGAAAAAAATGGCAAGAAGCCATATATGATGCCAAAATTCAATTTTGATTACTTCCCAAATGTATCTTTTTATACTTAAATCCTAATTTCAAAACATGGTTCTATAAGTGAATTCATAATGATCTGCGATATAAAATTATTTTGAGTATAGCCTATCATCCTCAGACTGATGGCCAATTTGAGAAGACTATTCATATTTTTAACGATATGTTATGATACTATTCATGGATTTTTGGTTGTTCATGGGAGAATCATATGAAAGTATTTTAGTTTTCATATAATAATATCTATCAGAAATCCATCCAAATGATGTTTTTTAAGGCCATGTGTAACACCCCGATATTTTATAAGATATATTCCTTTTAATTTCATTCATATCTTCTGTTGTATGATACAAAAAGATTATCTTCCATTATACGCAAAACCATATTAGCTTGAAATCTACACAATGCTAATCTTGTATTGTGTTTCCCATAATTTCAAGTTCATCTTATAGATGTAATTTTACGCAATATTGAGAGTATATATATATATATATATTCAATGTATAAATGAAATATGGTTGTATTCTATTATACGAAACAATAAATGAATTTTACACTATACACAACCCGGACGTGGCTTTCATTACACTCAATCGTTACCTTCCACAACAGCGTGTGTTGTACGCAATACTGAGTTTCACTAAACAACGATATGTTATTAAAATATTATATAAACTAGCTGTTATGAATAGTAATACCCGTTTTTTGAAATTTTTTAAATTTTATCATTCAAAATGGACTTCATTTTTGGATTAAGAATATCGAAATTAGCCTAGGGTGATTTTTTTGTATTTTTCTGAAAACTATCAATTTTTAATGAAAAGTGAAAACACTCGGTTACTATTTAAAAACCTAATTTTTATTTAAATAAGAATTTATTTTATTTAAATTTATTTTAGGTAAAAATTGATACATAATACCTATATAAGTTCAATGTAATTCATCTGAGTCATTTTATAATAAATTTAGATATATAAAAATTTTATAGATCCTTTTCACCATCTTTTTCCCACCTCCTAGGAGAATTTGAAAATTTACATAAAACTTAATTTTTCCGCTACTGTGATTGAAATTTTGAAAATCCGAGAGACACGGTTAATATTAAGGAGTAAAATGTGGTTTAATAGGATCAAAATAATTTTTTTGAATAGTAACTATTTTCTTTTATTTACAACGGTTAAAAGTAAATAGGGTAATTAAGTGTAAAAAATGATATTATTATTACCATAAAAATGTTCTAATTATATTATATAAGTTTAATTCAACCAAAATAAACCTTAGGAATAGAATATGACCATTTAGGTCCACTTGGATTAGATTAATACATTTAATATTATTTTATTTAAAGAAGAGTTAAAATAGTTAAAATCTATTTTTAATAACTAAATTTTTTTTAATATATGGTTATAAATAATATCAATTCGACTATAAATATTCATTAGAAATAAAAAAATATTTCCTACCATATAATATTTTATTTATAATTTTTAGACATTAAATAATTTATGTTATTTATGACACAGTGGTGATGCAGTAACTACATAAATAATGAAATATTAAAATAATTTATATTATAAATACACAAATAAATGTAATTTGAGACTTTTTAGAAATTCAACCAATTTTCTAGGTTACTATGAGATGTTAGTATTGATTTAATTAACATTGTTCTAACTAATCATGATGTTATGATTTTCAAAAAAAATCAATTACCAAATAGTGGCAAAATTGACATAAAATAGTTCTTAAAACAAATATTATATTATTAATTGTTATTATATTCCTGAAAAATCTAAGTTTCAGAAAACATTACATTGATAAGGATATATATATATATATAAACAATTATCCACATGGGGTTCTTTTGGCATGGTATAGTTAGTTTATTAACCATATAGTGTAAGAAAACAAAAAGAGATGGTAAAAGTTAAATTATTTAACTTAGAGATAAATCTAAATGATAAGCATAAAATATTAAACTAAACATCTCTAAAACATATTGGTAGAGAGTATTTGGATCCATAAACACCTTAACTTAGAAATCAATCAATTTTGAGATATTAATAACCGAATATGACTTAATATTTTAAGTTTTTCCTAAGGTGCCCCTCTCCTCCCTTATAAAAAGGGAACCCCTTCCCTATTCTCTTCACACCCTTTTGAGCCTTGAAGATTGTCCAATCCCTGAAAATTCCTCTTCTCAACCTCTCTAGATATATCATAGAGATTCTGGTCTTCTCAAAATTCCATCTCTAGTGCCCTAAGAAGAAGTTTAAAGGAGGTGCGTCGAAGAAGAGGTAATCTCTTCTATCGATTCTTTCAAGTTTTCTTTCTTCTTCCACTTCTACTTATTTAGTTGTATCATTATAATGTAATAACATCAGTATCACTACTATACTGATATGTTATTATAAATATTAAACAACCCCATTTCACCTTCTATCCATCCTACAGAAAATGAAATCACTGCGCGTGAGTACGTACTGAATACCATCTCCACGCCGTGGTGTAATTAGTTTTTCCACCACCACCTTACTTTGATGGGTATAATGCTGTAAATAATAACTATATATTGTTATTATAACATCATAATGATTCTTTGGTATTATATAAACCACTCTAATTCCATTAAATAATTATGGGAACGATATCATCGCTCGTGCGTACGTACGGATTACCGTCTCCACGACACGATGAGATTCATTCTCCATGTTTACCATCAAGAATGATTATAAAGTATATATAATGAATAATAATGAAATATACAGCATAATGAATCTAATGAATTTATGTATATATATATATCATCTACTTACTTCCATTCAAGTCAATAAGGAAAGGAAAACATCATTCATGCGTACGTACGGCCTACCGTCTCCATGAACGGTGTATTTAATTTCATTTATTGCTCTATTATATATATATATATATACTAAAAATATATGATATATAAATCATCAGTTAAAATATTTAAGTAAGTAAATCATGATATAATTAATAATAATATCAAGATCAACTTTTCCAAACAAGTACGATAAATAAAATGATTTTACCAAAATCACTACTTTAACATGGAATTTACAAAAGAATGGGTAATAAAAAGTCACAAGTGAACCATATATGATATAATAACAATTAATATGATTCTGTAATAAGTAAATGACATTATTTAAATCATTATACATGAGGTTCAGATACATACGAAGCATATCAGACCTATGTTAAGGGATAACTTTTCCAATATCGTTTTTATCCGAGATTGTTTATACGAAAGTATTTACTGGGGTTATATTTATCATCCATGTCCGTGATTTATAAAAATATTTTCATAAAGTATTTACTATTATTCCATGTATTTTTAAAGTAATTTTTACCCCTATTTGACTTTTACATTGTGTAATGGAAGGAATCTTTCTATTGTTTACAATAAATGGTACTTTTTTACTTTTCCGACAAATGTATAAGAAAAATGTTTTTCTTAACTTATACGGCATGATCGGATTTTTACGGTTTCATATTTACTAATTTTAAAGAATCATCGACTAAAATAATTCTTTTCTATTTTCAATAAATTCATTTCTTTTAAAATTGTGTGGAATTTTGTGAAAAGAAAATTATTTTTAAGAAGAAAGGATATTTTCCTCAAAAATTCATTTCAAGTGTTTTGTCAAAACTATTTTCCATCTAAGATGAAATTATTTAGTATGATTATGTTTCAAGTATAATTATTCTATGATTTAAATGGTTTCACTTTTCTTATGATGAAAGGATATCCATTTTTTTGGATTATGTTATGATGGGAAGATGTTAATGAAACCCATTTTGTTCTTTCGGTTATGATGGATGATTTATGTTTATATTGTTGAACATGTATGAATGATTTAATTATGAGATGGGTGGGACCTATAACTCCCTCCAATGCATTGGGTAATGATTTATATCTCATGTGATAGACATGGCTGGAATAGTAAGTTAATCTGGTTCAGTGTTACAGTACTGAAACGTGGAGTGAACTTGATTTAGAAAGGGACTTTGTCCACTAAAATGGTCTTGGACGCAATGCCTTGGGTACTATGGAAATCATATCATGTGATTAATGGTTTTCCACAATTACATGTTTTATTCCCATAATGTGTTATCACGATTAATGTTCCAATATGACTAATTTCTTACGTACTGTCAAGATTTATTTCACAGCTCAAGATTTTGAGGTTTAAGCATTATGTTCATGTTTTTAAGTTCAAATGTATATGTTTTGTTTTATATTCTCTATGTTTACCTTTACTGAGAATTTAAGCTCACCATTTTTATGTTTTCTTTTCCCTGGGATATAAAGAATTGTTTTAGGTAAGAAAAAAGGGGTGATCTTTATGGGAGATGTTGAAGATCTTTCACCACGATTAGAAGATTATGTTCCAAATTTCCAAAGACACTAAACTATTATAGTCCTTTGATGTCTATTTTTTTATGTATTAGATATTCCACAAAATTAATTTGATATCTATGTATGTCAAGCTTATGGTCTCTACAGTTGTTATTAGAGGAAAGGTTTAGTCAACCTTTAGAAACTAGGATGCGAGAACTTTAGTGAGATCCCTATATATATTTCTAAGGTATGTTTAGGGATGTCCCTAATGCTAAGTATAAGTATAGGTTATACTCCTATAATTATGGTAATAATATTAGATTAAACCTAATATTATAGATAATGAATTTACTTCCCCTTGATTATGATTTTTTCCTCTAACACTATTTTTTTGGGTTTTAGAAAATGGCTGGAAACAGGATGATTCACGATAATGGAGGATATGATGGACAATGGAATGATATTCTTTATGAGAAACAAAATGAAATTGGATATAGAAGTCCACATATCGTTATTATTCTTAATCAGAAATCTCATAATATGATCAATAATCTCAACTTTGGTTAGTTTCTTGACTCAGATAATAAGAGAAGGATGGAGTTTCAGGATGATCATAGAGGAATGAAAGTTCAATTTTTATCATGTAAAAAATGCGTTAAGAGGCATCAGGGAGAATGTTTCAAAAGACTGGAAGACACTATGGGTGTGGAAAATAATGACACAATGCAAGTAAGTGCAAAAGAAAAGGATCAGTAAACACCATGGACATGGATAATGGTATTGCAAGGACATCAACAATGGTTAAATGTTCGAAATGTGGAATGTATGGGAATTATGCAAACAAATGCCCTAAGGGAATGTCTCATGAAGAGAATCAGAATGGTCTTATGGGTAGTATTTATGTTGATGATGATGAAGAGACTACAAATGATATGTGAGATGAAATAATTGTTCATGCTTGGCCAATGGTTTAAGAAGGTAGTGGAATGATTTGTGTTTATCAAGAGTTATGTTGTATAAGTAATGGTACTATGGAATAAAGACAAATATAAGGATTGTCACACTATTGTTTTTCCTAAAGTATTTGAATGTATATGTGGAATGGTACATGTAAACATGAAATGTTATTCAAATATTTTTGGAAGGTAGATGAAATGTTCATAAAGAAGGGATAAGGAGATAAAGAAATGTTTGATAGTATTAATGAGCTCCTAACTGATATACGGTCAAAGTGATATCATGGTTTGAGTATGTAGAATTTTTGGGATTTGGTATGTGGAAAGAGTTAACTTTTGATAGTGTTCATGTATTCACTAAGATTAAATGGGTTTTCATTTTTCAAATGAATACCTGACTAAGGCATTCACATGTTTGGAATGTGACTAACAAGATATTTCTTATGATATATGGGAGATAAATGATGGTATTCGCATGCTTGGTAGATGACCTTTCAAGTAATCATTTTCTTTATACTATGAGTTTGGAAATAAGAATTTTTGATAAGCCTAAATATTAAAATGGATTATGTTGCACATAAATTAGTATTATTTAAAGCTAGAATTTTTTTCGATATTATTGATGGAATGTTATAATCGTGTAGTTTATGAAAAGAGATAACCTGCAGAACGAGCGACAACCCATCACGTCAGACAAGGTTACAGGAATCGAACCCACAACCGAAGTGTGACAGGCCTTTATCGCCTATCACTGGCATACAGGAAGTCCCTGGTTAGTAGAGACTAGTTTTTTTTATTATGCAGGATGATTAATGAAGTATAAGTCCATTTTGGAACCATATCTTATTAATCACTCAATAGATGGACTTATGTATATAACTTTAGCTAAATTATGTTTGAGACAGGTGGAATGACCTATCATTCTATCACATGATCTGCTAAAACTTCGTAAAAGACAAATTCAACTTCATTTCCTTAAGAGATGAAGTGGAAATTGTTCAAGGCACGAACAACGGTGAGATTATACCGAAATAAAGTAAGTATTTATTCTAATTCAAATTCTTCAACTTTAGGGAAATGATCTCGAAAACCAAAAATGTTGTCCTAGTGCCCTTATATCCGACGAATCAGATGGTACCTTTGATCATCACAAATTTATGGCTTTGTGATTGTTGGATTTTTCATAGCCATGTTCTCTACCACTCTCCATCATAACATGACGGATAGTGTTTCTCTTCCATATCCATATTTTCACATATTCTCGCCTATGTGGAAACCCAGTAATTAGTCAATTTGGGTAACCGTTATGTTTCATACTTCACTTTTTATAATTAATTTTTATTGTTACTTTTTACGATGTGGGTTTCTATGAATGAATCTTTGATGTAGTAAACGATTTATAACCCAGTCAAATTTTGAGGTAGAAATTCATTTTAAGGGGGGAAGAATGTAACACCCTGAGATTTTATAAGATATATATTTTTTAATTTCATTCATATCTTCAGTTGTTTGCTAAACCAATATTATCTTGCGTTATACGCAACACCGTATTAGCTTTCAGCATACACAACACTAATCAAGGATTGTGTTTCACACAGTTTCAATTTCGTTTTATAGAAGTTATTTTATGACAACATTGAGTGTATATATATATATATTCAATGTAAAAATGAAATATGTTTGGATTCTATTGTACACAACAACAAATTAATCTTTCACTACACACAACCCTAACTTGGCTTTCATTAAATGCAATCGTGACCTTCCATGATAGCGTGTGTTGTACGCAATACCGAGTTTCACTAAACAATGATATGTTATTAAAATATTATATAAACTAGCCATTATGAATAGTAATACCCACTTTTTGAAATTTTATAAATTTTATCATTAAAAATGGAATTCATTTTTGGATTCAGAATATCGAAATTAGCCTAGGGTGATTTTTTTGAATTTTTTTTGAAAACTTTCTATCTTTGATGAAGAGTGAAAACACTGGGTTACTATTTAAAAACCGACTTTTTATTTAAATAATTATTTATTTTATTTACAATTATTTTTGGTAAAAATTGATACATAATACCTATATATTTTTAATGTAATTCATTTCAGTCAATTTATAATAATTTTAGATATATAAAAATTTTATAGAACCTTTCATCATCTTTTACCCACCTCCTAGGATAATTTCAAAATTTACATAAAGCCTAATTTTACCACTTCTATGAGTGGAATTTCAAAAATATGAGAGAAACAATTAATATCAAGTAGTAAAATGCGGTTCAATTAGAAAAAATACATTTTTGTGAATAGTAACTTTTTACTTTTATTTACCACGGATAAAAGTAAATAGGGTAATTAAGGGTAAAAAGGATATTATTATTACCCTAAAACATATCCTAATTCTATTATATAAGTTTAATTAACCCAAAAACAACCTTAGGAATAAAATATGACCATTTAGGTCCACTTGGATAAGATTAGGACATTTAATTTTTTTTATTTAAAGAAGAGTTAAAAATAGTTAAAATAAAAGTTTAATAACTAAAAAATTTTAATATAGGGTTATAAATATTATAAATTCGACTATAAGTATTCATAGAAAGCTAAGAATATTTAATACCTAATGGTATTTTATTTATAATTTTTAGACATTAAATAATGTGTGTTATTTATGACACAATGGTGATGCAGTAATTACCTAAATAATGAAATATTAAAATAATTGATAATATAAATTCCCAAATAAATGTAATTTGAGAATTCATAGGAATTAAACTAATTTTCTAGGCTAATATGACATGTTAGTATGAATTTAATTAACCTTTTTTCTAACTAATCCTACTGTTATGAGTTTCACAGAAAATCAATTACCAAATATTGTGAAAATTGACATAAAATAGTATTTAAAACCAATATTATATTATTAATTGTTATTATATTCCATAAAATATGAGGTTCGAAAAAATATCTTAGATAACGATCTATATATTAAAAATGATCCACATGGTTTTTTTGGAATGTTATACTATGTTTATTAACCATATAGTATAAGAAAACTAAAAGACACTGTAAAAGTTAAATAATTTAACTTAGAGTTAATTATAAATGATAATCATAAAATAGTAAAATAAACTCGTCTAAAACCTATTGGTTGAGAGGATTTCGACCTATACCAACCTTAACTTCAAAATAAATCAATTTTGAGCTATTAAAAACCAAATATGACTTTATTATAAAATAATATTTTATGTTTTTCTTAAGGTTCCCCTTTCCTCCCTTATAAAAAGGGAACCCATTCCCTCTTCTCTTCACACCATTTTGAGATTTGAAGCACGGGAAACCCTACCAATTCCTCATATCATTCTCTATAGTTATATCATAGAGGTTCTGGTATTCTCAAAAGACTAACTCTAGTGCCCTAAGAAGAATTTTAAAGGAGGTGCGTCGAGGATGAGGTAATCTCTTCTACCGATTCGTTCAAGTTTTCATTCTTCTTAAAATTCTTCTTATTTAGTGGTTTCATTATAAAGTAATAACATCAGTATCACTAATATACTGATATTGTATTATAAATATTAAACAACCACATTTAACCTTCTATCCATCCTATGGAAATCGAAATCACGGTGCGTGCGTACGTACGAAATACCATCTCCACGCCGTCCTGTAATCAGTTTTTCCACCACCACCTTACTTTGATAGGTATAATGGTGTAAAGAATAACTATATATGGTTATTATAAAATCATAATGATAATGCAGTATTATATCATCCAGTTCAATTCCATTCAATAATTATGGGAATGATATCATCGCTCGTGCGTACGTACGGATTACTGTCTCCACGACAAGATGGGTTCATTCTCCATGTTAACCATTCAAGAATGATTATAATGTACATATAATGAATAATTATGAAATATATGACATAATGAAGCTATTTAATATATATATATATATTTCATCTACTTACTGCCATTCAAGTCTATAAGTAAAGGAAAACAACGTTCATGCATACGTACGACCTACCATCTCCATGAACGGTGTATTTCATTTTATTTATCTATCTATTGTATATATATTGAATATATATGATATATAAATAATTATTTAAATTATTTATGTATGTAAATCCTTGTATAAGTATTAATAATATCAAGAACAAAAAGTCCAAACAAGTACGATAAATAAAACGATTTTACCCAAAACGCTGCTTTAACTAGGAATTTACAAAAGAACGGGTAATATAAAGTCATTAGTGAACTATATATGATATAATAACAATGAATATTATTCTATAATAAGTAAATGACATTATTTAAATCATTATATAGTAGGTTCAGATACGTACGAAGCATATCAGGCCCAAGGTAAGGGATAACTTTTCCAATGTTTTTTTATCCGAGATTGTTTATACGTAAGTATTTACTGGGGTTATATTTATCATCCATGTCCGTGTTTTATAAAAAATATTTTCATAAAGTATTTCCTAGTATTCCATGTATGTTTAAACTCATGTCTACCCATATTTTAATTTTACATTGTATTATGGAAGGAATCTTTCTTTTGTTTACCATATGAGGTACTTTTTGACTTTTCAGGCAAAATTACAAAAAGAATGTTTTTTTAACTTATACGGAATGAAAAGAATTTTACAGTTTCAAATCACCAAATTTTAAAGAAGCATCCTCTTCATGTTTTCATGGTTATATTCAATAAAATCGTTTTCTTCTAAAATTGTGTGGCATTTTGTGAAAATAAAATGATTTTTAAGAAGAAAAGATATTTTCCTCAAGAATTAATTTCAAGTGTTTTGTCAAAACTATTTTCCATCTAAGATTACAATATTTAGTATGATTATGTTTCAAGTATAATGTCTCTATGATTTAAATGGTTTCACTTTTCTTATGATGAAATGATATCAATTTTTTTGTATTATGTTATTATGGGATGATGATTATAAAACCCATTTTATTCATTGGGTTATGATAAATGATTTATGTTTATATTGTGGCACACGTAATAATGATTTCATTATGAGATGGGTTGTAACGCCCCGACCCCAGCTACCCAGAGTCGGTGCATTACTTCGTAACATTGGCATGGTCACAAAAGATCAAGTCTCGAAATACCGATTAGTTTAGTAGCTTTGGAAACACTAGATACATTCGTAAACATTAAATTACATCATAAAGTGAAAAACTACAATAACAAAGTCTCCATAGTCCACACTCATATCCTCTTCTGACAATCCCTGCAGGTCATTCATAAAATACTTCTCCACATCCTGGAAAATATTTAAACATTGAAAGGGGTGAGCTCAGATGCTCAGTAAGGATAACAATATTGCGGAAGCTTTCATAAATAAATATAAACATTTAAGGCAATGTATAACTAAAACAAAAGCCTTTTAAACATGAACATCAACATAATATGGAAAAAGTAAAATGAGATAATTCCATTCACTTCTTCACATGGATATTCTACTGGTCGAATAATCACATGCAATATCAATAACCACTTTCATAATGATGGAATGCATAATGCCAGACTATCATAACCACGTAGCCAAGGCCTCGTTCCAAGACCACAAATAAGATTTTGTCAAGGTCTCGTGCCAAGACACTAGTTTGTCTCATGAGACCTGCCGATGCATCGAGGAGCTATAGCGGGCTCCACCCGTCACTAAATAAGTCCAATGCATTCCTCATATGAATAGGTTTAAACATATCATAAACCATAACATAATCGTATCACATGAAAAATGCATAAATGAAACATAACATTTCCACGTTTCAATCACAAAATTTCAATACAACACATTGATATAATAAAAACACTTTCAAAACCATTTTCAATACCAAAATAAAAGAAAGTTAAAACTTTGTATTTATTTTTCATTAAAAAAAAGTGATGGCTTGTAGAGGAAGCCAAAACTCAAATAATGGTCACGGCGGCGGAGAAGTCGTTGTCGCCGCATAAGTACGGAAAGAAAACATTCCCTTTTGTCGTTTAGCAAAACGCTTCGTATAAAAAGATTCCTTTTGAATAAATGTTAAAGTCAAAGGAATTTATACACCGTATAAAAGAAATTTGTGTATAAAACGAAATATGCCTCAATGAAAGGAGATTGAGATGAAGTCCTTAAAAGATCATTTTTAAAATAAAATAGATCTATTATGTGTATTCACTATAGGTACACAAAAAGAATGTAAAAATACAAAATAGGACATAATAATATCATGACATAATTTGAAAGTAAAAGATTAACCCAAAGAATGGAAGTTGGGTTAAGAAATTACCTTACAAATAAAATAGATCTATTAGGTGTATTCACTATACATACACATAAAGAAAGTACAAATACAATATAGGACATAATAATATCATGAAGTAATTTGAAAGTAAGAGATTAACCCAAAGAATTGAAGTTGGGTTAAGAAGTTCCCTTACCTCGTGTCTGACTTGACTCAACCGTTCTTTAACCTCCTGAATAATAAACTAGAGTTAATATATACCTTATTAAGAACCATTTTCAATTTCATTATCCTTATTATATCACTTATTACAATGATATGAACATTATGTAATTATTTAAGTTAATAACAGTCGTTTTGTCGATCTTTGGTACTTGAGTCAACAATAAACTTCTTATAATTACAAGTTGATTATGTGGTAGAATATCCATTATCTCCAGAATTATATTCATGATTTGGATGTCATATATCTTATATATCCAGTATATACATTCATTTATAATATTACGTAACATTTAGAGGTAAGAAATGAAATGCACCGTTCATGGAGACGGTAAGCCGTACGTACGCATGAACGCTACTTTCATTTCAATTTCATATTTAATGGAAAGAAATCATAATGATATAAATGTATAATATAATTACAGTATAATATATTGTATAATACCATTTACTCCATCCTTTATACATCCCACATATGGCATTAACGATTCAAATCACTTTGAGGGGGCGGTAGTCCGCACTTCCTAAAATGAAATTATCGCGTTTTACCCATAATGGAAATCATAAAGTATGCCATAAATGAGAAATACAGAAGCATAAGTAAAACATAAACATATTATATATAATATATAAAAATAGTGACGTCTTAATGGCCACCTTTGAAGGTGTTATATGAGTGTTGAACAATCATCGTTTCGTGAGGCAGAAATTTGCCATCCACGGAAACCGTATGTTATTTAACCATTAGATGTAGGTGTGTGTAAGTGTAGCTCGAATCCTTCTTATAACAAAATCCTAGTATATTGAGGATACTTTTTTTGTTACAAAAGAAATGAATAAAAATAGTTTAGGGGGTTGGAGAAGAAAAATATAACAAAACAACATTAGAGAAGACATTACCTCAAAATCGGGTAACTCTTTTTGATTTGAGCCAAAGGCTTCCTTGGGAAGAGTTCTGCCCAAAGTGAGGCTTCTAGGAGTAATAGAGTGATGTTGGGAGAGTAATTGGGCAGAGGTTGGCCGAGCCAAATGGCTTGAAGGTGTGAATAAGGTGGGAGAGGTGGGGGGCTTTTATAAGTGGAGAGGAGGGGCTCTTTTGGAAATATTGAAATGTTACAATATTTCACAATGCTTTTCGGATTCTAAAGGTCCCACACTTATATAATTCGTGGATTAGGTGATAAGGGTCCGAAATCTCTTCATCCAATAGGCTTTGGACAAGTGTAAGCCTTGGAGTTTTCATTATCTTCTCATTTTATTTAAATTGTTAAATAATGAGGTCATCGCCGCATCATAATGATGTCATAAATAATTTAATTTATTTAATGTCTAAAAATTATAAAAAAAATACTATGATGTAGGAAATCTTTTTAGATTTCTAATTAATATTTATAATCAAAATTTGGACTTCTGTAATCCCACTTAAAAACTATTTTAGTAAAACAACTCATGTTTGTGTCAATTTAATTTTAACATTAAATAAATATATATTAATGTCATTTTCCAACTAAAGTGGATCCATGGGGTCCCCAAGTTGACCCATGGGTTGTCTCGGTCGGCCATGACTCATCCAATAGGAGTAGGACAAGTGTCAAGCTCATCTCATATTATTAAAACATTATTTTTACATTAAACTACACTAATTACCTCTAATCGCGATTAAGAACTTAAAAGTTACTATTCACCAAAAATTTATTTTAATCTCATTGAACCACATTTTACTTCTTAATGACAACCATGTATGTAGGATTTTTGAAAATCAAATCACATAAGTGGTAATATTTCATTTAAACGAAAAATCAGTTATTTAACTACCACTTAGTGGTTTCACTATTCATCAAAAATTGATGTTTTTCAGAACAATGCCAAAATTTCACCCTAAGCTATAATTGATATTCCAAATTCAAAAATGATGTCTATTTTACAAAATTAAAAACATATAAGTTGCATTAATTAATTTTATAATTAATTCCCGCTGTCACAACAAATAGCGTGTTTTTAAGAAACAATTTATATCAAAAGATTGGCAATTGTTTATGTCCAATTTCAATGTTAAATTAATTCTAATGACCACATTTGGATAAAATGGTAAAAATATATTCTAATTATACTTTAAAACCACTAAATAGTATAAATTATCACTATAAATTATTTTGATTAAAAAAGTTGTTTTTAAGTAATTTTCACTATTCATAAAAAAATAGATGTTCTCAGAAAAATACCAAAAATTCAACATAGGCTATTTTCGATATTCCGAATCCAAAAATGAAGTCCATTTTGATAAATAAAATTTATAAAATTTCAAAAAGTAGCTATTACTATTCACAACGGCTAGTTTAATTCGTTGTGGTGTGTGTTAGAGCTCGAGGTTGCGTACAACACACGCTATTGCATTATTCGAAGTGAAACGTACCGTGGAAGCTTGGGGTGTTACATTCTCCCCTCCTTCAATAAATTGCGTCCTCGCAATTTGAAATTTTTCTTTGAAAATAAAAGGTTGAAAAGATAAAATACCTTTGAGGAAAACCCACATCGGAAATAAGGTTAATAATTATATAACATTAAAAGAAAGCAAGATAAGTACAAAGGTCACCCGATATAGCCCATTCTAGGATTCTATGAAAATATGGATATGGAGGAGAAACAAACCATCAAGGTCTGATGGAGAGTTATAGAAAACCGGATTAGGAGAAAGTTTAACCACAAGAAAATCACAAACTTGTGATTGGTTAAACGGTCATTGAATCCCCAGTCGGAAAAGTTAACAGACAACATTTTTGTTTTAAGTTACATTTTATAATGTTGAGGAATTTATTTTGGAGATTTACTAAGAATGTAAGGGAATATACATACTTGTTATGTATACTTTCATTCGTTAATAAATTTTTACCACAACCCAACTTTTACTCCAAATGGTAACGGAACTCAAAAATATTCTATTTATCCCAATTGTATAAAGTTCCAAATGTTAACACATACAATTTAGAATAGTAAAATTATTTTCTAACAACCAGGGACTTCCTGTAGGCTAGTGGTAGGAAATAAAGGCTTGTTGCACTATGGTTGTGGGTTCGATTCCTGCAGCTTTGTCCGACGCGACGGGTTATGCCCCACCCTGCAGGTTGTCCTTTTCCGAAAAATATAGTACTATACTATTCCAAAAATAATCTTCATAAATGTTTTAACCTTAAACAATACTATCCAAAGATCAACTTAATCCACTCCAACCTTTATAGTTATCCAAAACACCTCTGTCCAGACTTTCTCTAAAAGGTCTCTTAATTCCAAAATCACTTTCTCCGTATCAGAACCATATTATGGTTTATCTTTCTCTCAACCATATATTTTCCAAAAATTTAACCTACTATGGAGTCACTTTTCTTGGTTCCACACAATCTCAAGTCCTAGATGAAATAGTACTGCAGTACAATCCTTATATATATCACATTATTCTTATAACCAGAATATAATCCTTGATTCCAAAATCACCAATACATTAATTATTCCGCTTCAACTGTAGTCACAGCATAAGATTGGCCTTGATCCCTTGGCCTTTTCTAAGGTAAGTTTCCTTGATGCTTAGGACATTAATTTGCATAATGCCCCATTTCCCTACAATTGTAGCATTCAACTTTGACAGCCTCATTCTTTCCCTTGCAATCACGAGCCTGGTGACCCTTTTCTCCACATTTATAACAAACTCCCATTCCTTTTAGGCACGTACCAGGGTGATTCTTCCCACAATTATCACATAATGGAAAATCCTTCTTTCCCTTTTTCCCTTTATCTGTCTCTTGTTCTCCCGTTCTCTTCTTCTCTTTCTTTACTTTGTTGTCATAAGACTTAGAGAATTCCTTTTCTGTCTAGATAGCACATGAGACAATATCTTCGTATGATGAGAAGGATTGTGATACTAAAGCACGACGGAGAAATGGTTTTAACCCATCAAAGAAACGATCAATCTTACTCCTTGGGATACGTATATAATCGGCAGCATGCCTCGCTAACCTTGTAAAGTTAGCCTCATACTTTTCGACATTCTCATCCTCCTTCTGCCTCAGACTCAGAAATTGCCTTTCCATATATGCTCGATGGTCACGAGGAATGTATTTTTCTAAGAAAAGCTCTTTGAACTCCCTCCATTCCATATTCGATACGTCATCATCTTCCTTTGTGTTTTGAATCAGTGACCACCACTGATCGTCATCTCCAGTGAGGCGGTAAACTGCCATGACAACCTTCTCCCTTTCACTACTCCCCAAGGCCTGGAATATTTTCTCTAAGAAATTTATCCATTGCTCAGCTACTATAGTATTTGTACTCCCATTGAAGGTTGGTGGTTGTTGCCTCATGAAACGATCTAGCATTGATCCTCCACGTTGCGGATCAGGGTGCTCCATACGAGTAAGGTTATTATTCATAACCTGAGTGAGTTGACCTAGTATGGTAATAAGTTGTTCAGCACCGATTGTATCTCCCGATCCACAATAATTATCTTGAGCAGGAGGGCAATCCCTACACAGAGTGCGTGCATTGATACGGTTTACATTCCTTCTACTAGGCGCCATTTCTAAACAATGGCATAAACTAGATTAGTTTATGAATCAAAATACATAATTCCATACTTGTTAAACACTTTACATAAATTGAACTATTTATGGATATAATCCATAATCATAAAAAGAAATGTTTTCTTTGATAAAGTATATACTCATAACCCTTCATAGTGGTTTGTAACGAAAATGAGAATTATCCTAAGCATATCCCCCGGGAGTGTCGTAACCAAGAGTGCAACAAGGCCCGTTGTCGTGCACCAGTTCCCGTTTGAGTCTAGCTCAAAGCGGTGTTTTCGGGTTTTACCCCTAGGTACATCTGTGCCAGAGCCGCCTCTACCTGCTTGTATCCAGACATGGATGTATTGCTCGGAAAACTCACAACATCTCTATAATACCAAAATTCTAGGAAGTTCTTATATACTAATCCTCAAAGTCTATCGTCGGGCTATGTGCTCTAATCAGAGTTTATCTAAATCTAGCTTCCAAGGTTAGTACTAAACTGCCTCTGATACCAACTGTAACGCCCCGACCCCAGTTACCCAGAGTCGGTGCATTACTTCGTAACATTGGCATGATCACAAAAGATCAAGTCTCGAAAGACCGATTAGTTTAGTAGCCTTGGAAACACTAGATACATTCGTAAACGATACATTACATCATAAAGTGAAAAACTACAATAACAAAGTCTCCATAGTCCACACTCATATCCTCTTCTGACAATCCCTGCAGGTCATTCATAAAATACTTCTTCACATCCTAGAAAATATTTAAACATTGAAAGGGGTGAGCTCAGATGCTCAGTAAGGATAACAATATTGCGAAAGCTTTCATAAATAAACATAAACATTTAAGGCAATGTATAACTAAAACAAAAGCCTTTTAAACTTGAACATAAACATAATATGGAAAATGTAAAATGAGATAATTCCATTCACTTCTTCACATGGATATTCTACTGGTCGAATAATCACATGCAATATCAATAACCACTTTCATAATTATGGAATGCATAATGTCAGACTATCATAACCACGTAGCCAAGGCCTCGTGCCAAGACCACAAATAAGATTTTGTCAAGGCCTCGTGCCAAGACACTAGTTTGTATCATGAGACCTGCCGATGCATCGAGGAGCTATAGTGGGCTCCACCCGTCACTTAATAAGTCCAATGCATTCCTCATATTAATAGGTTTAAACATATCATAAACCATAACATAATCGTTTCACATGAAACATGCATAAATGAAACATAACATTTCCGCGTTTTAATCACAAAATTTCAATACAACACATTGATATAATAAAAACGCTTTCATAACCAATTTCAATACCAAAATAAAAGAAAGTTAAAACTTTGTATTTATTTTTCATTAAAAAAAGTGATGGCTTGTAGAGGAAGCCAAAACTCAAATAATGGTCACGGCGGCAGAGAAGTCGTTGTCGCTGCATAAGTACGGAAAGAAAACATTCCCTTTTGTCGTTTAGCAAAACGCTTCGTATAAAAAGATTCCTTTTGAATAAATGTAAAAGTCAAAGGAGTTTATACACCGTATAAAAGAAAGTTGTGTATAAAACGAAATATGCCTCAATGAAAGGAGATTGAGACGAAGTCCTTAAAAGATCATTTTTAAAATAAAATAGATCTATTATGTGTATTCACTATAGGTACACATAAAGAATGTAAAAATACAAAATAGGACATAATAATATCATGACATAATTTGAAAGTAAAAGATTAACCCAAAGAATGGAAGATGGGTTAAGAAATTCCCTTACAAATAAAATAGATCTATTAGGTGTATTCACTATAGATACACATAAAGAATGTACAAATACAAGATAGGACATAATAATATCATGAAGTAATTTGAAAGTAGGAGATTAACCCAAAGAATTGAAGTTGGGTTAAGAAGTTCCCTTACCTCATGTCTGACTTGACTCAACCATTCTTTAACCTCCTGAATAATAAACTAGAGTTAATATATACCTTATTAAGAACCATTTTCAATTTCATTATCCTTATTATATCACTTATTACAATGATATGAACATTATGTAATTATTTAAGTTAATAACGGTCGTTTTGTCGATCTTTGGTACTTGAGTCAACAATAAACTTCTTATAATTACAAGTTGTTTATGTGGTAGAATATCCATTATCTCCAGAATTATATTCATGATTTGGATGTCATATATATTATATATCTAGTATATACCTTCATTTATAATATTACGTAACATTTAGAGGTAAGAAATGAAATGCACCGTTCATGGAGACGGTAAGCCGTACGTACGCATGAACGCTACTTTCATTTCAATTTCATATTTAATGGAAATAAATAATAATGATATAAATGTATAATATAATTAAAGTATAATATAGTTTATAATACCATTTACTCCATCCTTTATACATCCCACATATGGCATTAACGATTCAAATCACTTTGAGGGGGCGGTAGTCCGCACTTCCTAAAATGAAATTATCGCATTTTACCCATAATGGAAATCATAAAGTATGCCATAAATGAAAAATACAGAAGCATAAGTAAAACATAAACATATTATATATCATATATAAAAATAGTGACATCTTAATGGCCACCTTTGAAGGTGTTATATGAGTGTTGAACAATCATCGTTTCGTGAGGCAGAAATTCGCCATCCACAGAAACCGTATGTTCTTTAACCATTATATGTAGGTGTGTGTAAGTGTAGCTCGAATCCTTTTTATAACAACATCCTAGTATATTTAGGATACTGGTGTTGTTACAAAAGAAATTAATAAAAAGAGTTTAGGGGGTTGGAGAAGAAAAATAAAACAAAACAACATTAGAGAAGACATTACCTCAAAACCGGGTAACTCTTTTTGATTTGAGCCAAAGGCTTCCTTGGGAAGAGTTCTGCCCAAAGTGAGGCTTCTAGGAGTAAGAGAGTGATTTTGGGAGAGTATTTGGGCAGATTTTGGCCGATCCAAATGGCTTGATGGTGTGAATAAGGTGGGAGAGGTGGGGGCCTTTTATAAGTGGAGAGGAGGAGCTCTTTTGGAAAGATTGAAATGTTACATTATTTCACAATGATTTTCGGATTATAAAGGTCCAACACTTATATAATTCGTGTCTAAGGTGATAAGGGTTCGAAATATCTTCATCCAATAGGCTTTGTACAAGTTTAAGCATTGGATTTTTCATTATCTTCTCATTTTATTTAAATCATTAAATAATGAGGTCATCGCCGCATCATAATGATGTCATAAATAATTTAATTTATTTAATGTCTAAAAATTATAAAAAAAATTCTATGATGTAGGAAATCTTTTTATATTTCTAATGAATATTTATAATCAAAATTTGGACTTGTGTAACACCACTTAATAACTGTTTTAGTAAAACAACTCATGTTTGTGTCAATTTAATTTTAAAATTAAATAAATATATATTAATGTCATTTTCCAACTAAAGTGGATCCATGGGGTACCCAAGTTGAACCATGGGTTGTCTTGGTCTGCCATGACTAATCCAATAGGAGTAGGACAAGTTTCAAGCTCATCTCATATTATTAAAACATTATTTTTACCTTAAACTACACTAATTACCTCTAATCGCGATTAAGAACTTAAAAGTTACTATTCACCAAAAATTTATTTTAATCTCATTGAACCACATTTTACTTCTTAATGACAACCATGTATGTCGGATTTTTGAAAATAAAATCACAGAAGTGGTAATATTTCATTTAAACGAAAAATCAGTTATTTAACTACCACTTAGTGGTTTCACTATTCATCAAAAATTGAAGTTTTTCAGAACAATGCCAAAATTTCACCCTAAGCTATAATTGATATTACAAATTCAAAAATGATATCTATTTTACAAAATTCAAAAAATATAAGTTGCATTAATTAATTTAATAATTAATTCCCGTTGTCACAAAAAATAGCGTGTTTTTAAGAAACAATTTATATCAAAAGATTGGCAATTGTTTATGTCCAATTTCAATGTTAAATTAATTCTAATGACCACCTTTGGAAAAAATGGTAAAAATATATTATAATTATACTTTAAAACCACTAAATAGTATAATTTATCACTATAAATTATTTTTATTAAAAAAGTTGTTGTTAAGTAATTTTCACTATTCATAAAAAAATAGAAGTTCTCAGAAAAATACCAAAAATTCAACATAGGCTAATTTCGATATTCCGAATCCAAAAATGAAGTCCATTTTGATAAATAAAATTTATAAAATTTCAAAAAGTAGGTATTACTATTCACAATAGCTAGTTTAATTCGTTGTGGTGTGTGTTAGAGCTCGAGGTTGCGTACAACACACGCTATTGCATTATTCGAAGTGAAACGTACCGTGGAAGCTTGGGGTGTTACATGGGTGGGACCTATATCTATCTCCAATTCATTGGGGAAATATTTATATCTCATGAGATAGACATAGCTAGAATGGTAAGTTAATCTGGTTCAGTGTTACAGGACTGAAACGAGGAGTGAACTCGATTCGGAAAGGGACTTTGTCCACTAAGATGGTCTTGGCAACAATGTGTTGGCTACTGTGGATATCAAATAATGTGCTTAATGATTTTCCAAAATTACATTTTTTATTCCCATGCTATTTTAACATTATTAATGTTTATTTATGGCCTACGCCTTACGTACTGCGATGATTTATTTCACAGCTCATGATTTTGATATTTAAAATTTATGTTCATGTTTTGAAGTTCAATTGTGTATGGTTTGTTTTATGTTCTATATGTTTACCCTTACTGAGCATTTGAGCTCACCCTTTTTATGTTTTATTATCCCCAGGATATATAAAAAGGTTTTTGGTTAGAAAAAAAGGGGAGATATTTATGGGAGAGGTTGAAGATCTTTCACCATGAATAGACGATTATGTTCCATGTTTCCAAAGACACTAAACAATTATGGTCTTTGGTGTCTGTTTTTGTTATTTATTAGTTATTACGCAAAAGTAATGTAATGTCTATGTACGTCAAGCTTTGGGTCTCTACACCATGGATGGAAGGATGTTCTATTTGCCTCTTTGTTTCCTGAGGGTAGGGGATTCAATGCATATTGTGACAAACCTTGTGCAGGAGATAACTGATCATGATTATCATGTTAGGTAGTGGTCGGGGACAAGACACATAAGGAATAAATCATATACCGAATATTATAGATGAAATTTGGAGATTGATAATGACCGTATTTTTTTTCTTTAGCTGTAACCTTTTTTGGGGAAATACCATATAAGAAAATTGGGTAACATAAAACCCATGTTTGTCGATCCATTTTATATAGTAGATAGGATTGGTCCAATGGTGTTTCGATTATCCCTTCGATAGTGCTACAGTTCCTTTCATGACATGTTTCACATGATGTATATTTTAATAAACTATTCAAACACTTTTCATGTTATATATTTAATAAATATCCTTCATAGTCCTGAGGCATACTTTTAGGATCATTTGATTCAGATTGTGTATACTTGTGGGAAGTATATCCTTGGTAGGACTATACATTTGGATCGAGTACAATAACAACATGGGAGATTTTATGTAGGTACTTGGAAGAGGGAGTCTATTATGTATGAATGGTGGCTATACATGGTCATTGAGTCCCCACAATGATCCCAAGTGCTTATTTTGGATGTACTATTATTTGGTGGTGAGGTTTTAAGATACCATATTTTTTCATGTAGAAATATCTTTTTGTTGTTCATCTAATCATTGTTGTCCAAGTCTTATCCATAGATGGAGAACTTTTATTAGAAAATAACCTAGTAATTTGGGATATGTTTTTATTTGAATTAATGGAATCTGGGTAAATCTGTTAAACTGGTTTATAAGGTGTTTTTATGAACTAAAATGGTTAGGAGGTGTCCCAGATCCCTATGGATAATTCCATCTCAAAACAATCAATTTGGGGTTTACAAGATGTGTACACATTAGATGATGTGTTTCTATAATAGTACATGTCATGAAATTGTAAATGGTTTCAAACTATTACAATCCATGTTAAACACACTTACTGTGTAAAAGTTAGGCATGGTAAAAAAATAACCCAAGGTGACATGTTTTACAGTGTATCCCTTCAAAAATAAATACACAAAATTTAAATTTATCTCATGCCAGTTATTTTCCTTGACCATTGGTTTTATGTGTTTCATGCATTTTATTTTTTGCGATTATGATGTTCAGATTTCCACTCTCAAACCTAGGGTGTATTGCTGGAGATTTTTGAGTGCCTCTATTGATTTTTGATGTCCCGACAATGCATATGATCCCTAATAAACTATTTTTAATTTTTTTCCCTTCCTCCCCTTTATTATCTATCTATTTCATTGTAATCTCATTAATGTGGTCATTTTTTGTTTACATATTGAGTGTTTTTTATCTTGGATACTTCTTTCAATCATCTACAACATCTTTTCTTTGATGATGTCTTCCATTGAAAGTGGTTTTTGATCATCAATTAACGGTATGGGGTCTAAACTTATACCATATTGTTTGATAACTTTCAAGTTTTTGCAACATTGAAATTTCTCAAACAGAACTTGCACCTGAATAAAATAAAGGAAGAATTGTATTATTACATGGATATCCTTTAGAACCAATATGACAACTTGTCTTGTGGATACACTTTGGGTGAGATAACTACAAGTTATAAATGAATTGAATGATGGCTTAATGTGTGTTTAGAATGACATGGATTTGGCAGATTTCTTGATATAGATTCACCTTTTCATGGAATGATTATTTAAATTTCAGCATTTTATAGGTCTATGACCAAAGGATAAATGGAATGTGTTAGTTAAATATAGATAGTAATTTTTATTATTAACCATTCATCCTTAGATGTGATATTGTGATATCTTTGTTTTTATGACATGTGTTTTTTTAACTACCTTTTAATGCTTATATGGTTCATTGGACAAGTTTAAAAGTTGAAATGTTTATAAGTGCCATTAGACCAATTTACATGATGAAATTATTATATAAATGTTTATACCTTCAGACATGCAAATATTCGTATACATTGTGATATGATTAGCGAGACATTCAAAAATACATATATACTGGGATTCACAATGGGAAATGTTAAAATGAATATATAATATGCTGAGCCTTGACACATGCTAAAATGATTATATACTTTGTTTTACCCTGCATAAATGATGGAATTTTTATATTTTGGGTTTTTACCAAGACTTGTGTGATTTATAGATTTGTTATAAGATTATATTTGGAATGGTTGTGATACATGCTCAATGGCAATACTTAATCAAAAATGGTAGGATATTTTTTACCATAGTAATATGGTTTTGGATTGAATGGTTATCATACATGATCATTTACATTCCAACATGGTGTTGAAGTAGGTTTATGTGGTATTAATTTATTTGTTTAATTAATTAATACACCTATTTATTTCATTTTATAATGACCTTTTTATTAGTTTGGTTTTATTTAGACTTAGTGGTGTTATCCTATTGAGTCATACTCACTCCCTATTTGGGAATTCATTTGATTTCTAGGATGATTACATGGATATAAAATTGGACAGGGTAAAATAACTATGTTTTTGATTGTTGCTTTTTGGATGGGATGATGTTTGGATATGGGACCAGATTGGGGTTTAGGACTAGTATCTTATGATTTTTCCTTCCTTTAATTGTAATTACTTATAGAACCACATTTAGTAACATTCATGTATGAAAATTCTGTATTCCTTGTATTATTTATCAGATTATTATTCAGAATTTATTTCTGGGTTTTTATTATATTTTATTATATTTTATTATTTTTCTACTCTCTACTATTTATTAATTATGGTAATTTGTTTCTTAAATTATTTTTTACTCTATAAAAAATGGTTATAGCCTCCCCACTATTCAAATCACACCCTCACAACTATTCAGAAGCCTCTGGTGTATGTGGTGGTGCACATTAGGTCTCATAATAAATACATTATTATCATGTGAGGGAGTGTTAGATTGGGGGATGTTATAATTACATAAAATTCATGTCTCATATTTCACTATTAATTTAATTAATTATCATATCATATGACTTTTAATCATTATTTTTATATATAATGTACTTTTTATCATATTTATTTTCATTATATGTATAAGGGAATATGCCCCAATTAAATTTTTTCCCCTATATTCTATACCCTTGAGAAACCCTATACTACATGTTAGTGATGTTTTTTTTTCAATGATTTGGTGACATACCATAAAAAAGTTATACACATTGTATGGGTGCACACTAAAAATCATGTCTCGTATGAATCAACACAGGGAGTTTCCCCTACGACATCGGTTGATATATACCCCACTCAATAGATCACTCATTTTAAAGTAATATTGAGCATGACATTTAATTTAATTTACTCATGGTTTATTTTTTTCTGTATATGTAGTTTTTTCATGTGATCACAAATAATAATAAGTAGGCATGCATGGATAAAATGAACATGTCATGAAATGAATGTTCCTTGTTACTAAGTAGTCATGATACGAGTGAGATCACACAATACATGCATATAATATAATAATTTATTTCCTTCATTGAGAAAAATGAAGAACCCTAAATTAAATTTTAAGCTGAAATTCCTTATTTGATTTGAATTTGATCAATATCAGGTGAAAGAGGTGCTCATCAGACAATTTTGTGTGTGTCTCCTACTTCTAGGGAGTTCATAGGAATGTTATGGGTTGACATAAGTAATCATAGAATAAAACATGTATCCACAACTATCTGGATTCATATAATGAGTAATAACATTTAGAAAATGAAATTTATTATTTTAGAAGACAATGTTTCAGACAATTGATCAATGAGATACGAGTTAATGTGGTTTTCCATTCAAAAACCTACCTTGAAACACTTTAATTAGTGGTGTATCCTTGCATTGAAGTATAAAGAGAGGTTTTAGGATTCCTTTCCACTAGAATACTATATTCAATTATATTCATTTATATATTCTTAATGAATATTATGTTTCAATAAAATAGTGGGATGCATTAATGATATAATAATTATTTTCTAATAGGTAATCAAGATGATGGTAATAATCTTCTAGATTTTTTTGTCATTGAAAATTTCATGTAATATGATTAAAAAAATATGATTAATTCTAGATAAATAAAATATAAAACCAACACTATTTTTCAATGTGTGGTATAGGTTCTTTCACTTATTATTATTGTTTTAAAGGAAATTATATGTGTCAGAGTCCCCACTATATATTAAGACACCATTGAAAGTGAGAGTGTGATGGATACTTATAGAAAAATCATGTATAATTAATTTTAAGTCTACATAAAAATTTAACAACTAATTTATTATGTGAGTTATGGATAAAACATCAAGACTTGGATGGTTACACATGTTTTCTCATTTCTAATAATCTTGTGATGAGAAACAGAAGAAAGATATATAAATAATGTTATGTGTACAATGTATTTGTCTACATATAAATATGTATAGTAATCTTCTAATGCAACCATTTCAAATATTATTTTAATATTATTACACTAGGGTTACAAAATATAAAAAGATAATTTATAAATCGTTTTATATTATTTTTGGTATTTTTCTTAAGGAAAAAAATAACTTAAGGAAAGTATAATTGTAAATTCATATGGTGAAAAAGATGAATGAGAATGGAAAATGAGAAATGGAAAGTGTAATGTCAAAGGAACCATAAAAATATCCTTCACGGAAAAGAGTTATTAAATATGAGGTTAAGTGTTTCTCATGTCATGAGATAATTCTATGGAAGATAAATGCAATAAACTGAATTGATAAACCAATAAGTTGCTTCTTCTCCAAGTATATTAATCATTGAATGTGGTGTTTCTATCATACTTATTTTTTATTGAATAAAAAATTATTATAGAATATTTGTAATAAAATAAAAAAACCCTTTATTTATGGAAACATTTCAGTAATTAAGGTCAGTTATCCATGCTGTAGAGAACAAGTGTTTCCTAAGTAAGTCATGAGAAGTAAATTACTTCTAGTTTACATGTATGTGGTTCTAGATAATATTTTTTGAGTATAATCAATGAAATAATAACCTTCTATACATCAGAATCAAGGATATATTTGATTATATTATTTTTTATTGTTTTTGGTGTATTATACTCCACTAAAGGTTTTGTAATTCATAAATTATTTTCAGTAAATGATGAATATAAAATTTAATATATAATTTTACCCCTCTATGGGAGGATAATTAATTTTCAAGAAAAACTATTTTTTTCAATGATATTCCATTTAAGGATTTACAATCCTTCGATTAAAAGGTTATAAAATTATTTCATTCTTTATTTTGGTATAAAGAAACCTTTAGATGTAGAGGTCGTCCACAAATATTTGAAAATATGTTCAACTAGAGAGAATAAATTGTTCTAAGGTTAAGATAATGGTAAATATACATCATATTATCTATCAATATTTTATTTTGAAATTTCAATTTTAAGTATAAAATATTAATGATCTGATGATATGAGTTACTTGGGGACTATGTGCAGAAGAAAATCATTACCGAGGTTTCGTCAATCTATATAATATAGCATGGAGATAATAATAAATTTACGTTACTGTATACGGATAAATGTCATAATGATTTAAACGAGTATAAATGATTATATTACATGAAAACATTCATCATTGAAATATATCATGGATTAAATTCTAAATTAATATTTCATTATGCACATAAATGTCATTATATAAGGAAAAGTAGCATCAATGTGCAGATTCTTATTAATTGTGTGAACTACTATTATTGTTAGAGATAGGATTTGAAAATAATAATGTTATCCAATAACCATATTCCAATTATAATGATACTTGGATATAATATGAGTTATATTATGACATAAATCATTTATGTCATCAAACATGTGTTTATATGCAATGTATTTGATAAAGATATGTTCAAATATGCATCAAGAGAATAAAATGTGCAGCTAAAGTAATTATCCTAATGGTTTTAGGTATATCATTGAACCCCACATGAATGAAAAATTATAGTAACATGATGGAATACAGTTACCTTAAAATGAATGCACATATCTATTGGATATAGTGTGACCAACATTTAATTGGATCTAGTCATCATCTAAGTTCTACAATAGTTGGAATAGAATCAAATTCCACAAAAAACTGTGGAAAATTATTTTTTTCAAGGCACATACTATGTCGGATGGGTAAAATCATGGTAGTGGTTTTTTATTCACCATGGATTGTGGAAAATAATTAATTGATAATAACAGGTCCCATAAGTAGGTGGTAAAAATAACAATGTTAAGGTTTAAAATATTAATTAAAATTAATCAACTTACTCTATTAATAAATTTTTATAGGATTATTATTTTAAATAATTTGGTGGGTATTTATGTGTTCATATAGATGGGTGGTATAATCATAGACAAAATGGCTTTATTGGTAAAAATTATTCATTATGCATATATCCATTAGAAATTTACTTGCTAATGAAATATTATGTACTCATTTAATTTATAATTGGATGTCAAGACCAACAATCATGGATTGAATCTGTATATATCAACCAGAATGGGATGGTGACCACATATAATTCTAGTAGAGGTTGAAAATTACTAAAATATAGTTTTCAATTTATGTAATATAAAATATCAAATAATATTCATTTTGAATTTTTTTTGATGTTTCTATAAGAGGATAATAGGAGTGACATTTTTTTACAATGTAAAATATGTTTTATAATATATGGAAAATAATATTTGGTCTTCCAATAAATCAAAACTAGAATAAATGAAACCATCCAATTATTTAGTTTATGTAGAAACCAAACTTTTAGGGAACAATGTCCACTATGGTAGATCTAACGAGTTTTACGGACCAATGTAAAAGTGCATATACTAATAAGGTTTTGAATAAAACAATTTTGAATTATTTGAAAGAAAATAATTACCAATGCCACATGGAATAAACCTCTTCCAGAAGAATTGTATCACGCATAGTGAGAGATAAATCTGGTCGGAATAATTTAATACACTATAGTAAATGATCAATCACATATTCTATATTATGTACTAGGTATTATATTGTGAGATATATTTTATGGAAGGAAAATATCATGAATATATAGGGAAACTGCATGGGAAGATGTTATTACTGTCCAGTTATACGTGAGAAAGTATAAAATATATGTATATGGTAGTTGGAGAGGATGAGATACAAGTTATTAGGGGACACAAACATTTATTTCATTAGATTAATGTGATCTAATAACAAAGTCATGTTATGTTAATGATAAATAAAATCTTATTCAAGCATTTCATAACCATATCATAACAGACTAACTGTATTCATACATATCATGAATATTAACATGCAATGCAAAATACAAAACAATTTCTTTGATTTTTTCAAATCACAATTATAAGTAATGTTTTACCATCATATTAATTTTGATAATTATGCTACTGGTATTATCCATAATTTCATGTTTTGATAGTGGGAAAAAGGAATATTCTCGATGATATCATATATTCATGAGTGAAACTCACAGATTTGAAGTCACAAATTAATGAATATCCATGAAGTGGAAAAATGGTAGGCCCATTACTCTGAAATAACTGGAAAAGAAACATTATATTATCAGTTGAGATATAATAATGATATTTAGGATGTTTTATCTTGTAGAGGTGGGAATGTTGTAAATGGGGCTTCTAGAGACCCAACATCAACATTTTTTTTCGATTTCCAAACCATGTTTATAGTGATGTATGAATGATGTAGTATTACCGTAATAGTATTCATATTTCGTCATACTCTTTTTTAGTGTACTTAGAGTAAATGTAATATAAAAAGGTTTTAGTAGTTCCCAATATATAAAAAGAACATTGATAGACTTTTAAATTAATCTTAAACATATATCCTATGAAATAGATACATAATACTTATTGGACATAGAAGATTCTTAACTATTAGTTGTCTGAGATCATAAAAATCGAGACATATTCTTTTGAAGTTCTCACATGGTGATCTCAAGAAAATTATATCTTTAGGACTATCCAACCATGTAAAACCAGATGTTTTAGGTTTCATTGGTAATTCCAATCCACGAAAAAAGTAATGTCCTCCCTAAATAATATTATTATATGTGAATAATTTTTTATAGTATAATTTGATTAATGAAAAAATATGGCATCTAGGTCATAGTTATGTTGTTTTCATTGACGTGACATGAGTAGTATGAAATTGATGGAATAATAAAAATTATATTTATCACTTCTAAAAAGAATTTATATCTCATTCCTAGTCAACCTGATGGTTGCAACTTTACAAAGTCAATGTCTATGGAAGGAGAATGTTTTTCCATCCATAAGAATGAAAGGATGATAAAATGAAGTGTTCATCAAACAATGTGCAATATCAAAATATAAATATATTATATTACATGAAGTCTGTTTGTGGGAATCTTGGTGTTTCAATTATTATAACTCTTCTATTTCAAGATCATGATGAGTTATGAGATCCCTCTACATGTATCTAAACAGTATTCACTTTTGTGAAGATAATATCTAAGAGGGTCACATAATAAGTGTATTCATAATCCTTCCATATTCCTATGAATATGAGAACTGAAAAAGTGGGCTACAACACATGGTCCTAGTGATATCCAAGTATATACGAGCACAAAATAAAAAATAAAATCACATTATTTCATTTTATAATAATATGAATTATATTTTCATATTAAATATATTTACAATTATTAATGTAAATACTTGGTAGAAGTTTATTTGAACAAATATTATTTTAATATTCATGTTTTCCTAATTTTTATTGGAACAGAGTGTTGTTAATGATTATGTTTTAGAAAATAATATACTTATTATATATAGCTATATGATAAAGATATATAAATAGACATTATTACTGAGATAGTTTTTCATAAGATTTATATTTATATTGGTAGTGGGTAATAAATAATTGGGGGTCATAGAGCATTTTCAAGGTAATTTTTTTACTCATTATATAAGTGAGTAGTCAAATCCTTGTGATTAACTATTCTCATATAAATTAATGAGAGACTCTCTCACCATCCTTATGCTTCTTAATATCATGGACTCTCCGTGGTAGTGATCAATTTAAGTTCTAATTATTGGATCAATAAAATGGAATAAGAGTGATCATCAGGATGTCAAAGGCATTATCAGTTTTTCTGTGCTAGGATTTTAAAGTTAATGACAGTTTCTCTCACATACATTCAAATAACGTATTGAAAATCATGAGGGATTTGTAATAAAATACATAAATTAAAGTTATTTTTCGATTATTAGATGTCTAATTTGACATAAAATATAACGTGGTTAATAAAAATTTAATTTTTGACCGTAAAATTAATAATAATAATATAAATAGAATTTTAACAGGGTTCCTCTTTGTTAGTGATAATGTAGACATGTTGAACGCCAATGAAACTTTTTAAGTCCTCGGCCCACGATCTGCGATAATTTTTTATGTTACCTTCATAAACAACATAATTTTAAATCAAATATTTATTTGAAAGATGACCATCATGTCCAATTGGTGGGTGAGCTATAAATACAAACCACAACATTACCTTTATCATTTTTAATGTTTTATTAGTAGGTAGTGTCAAAGTGTTTGAAAAAGATCCCAAATCATGTGAATACCTCA
Source organism: Viscum album (assembly GCA_963277665.1). Classification (NCBI taxonomy): domain Eukaryota; kingdom Viridiplantae; phylum Streptophyta; class Magnoliopsida; order Santalales; family Viscaceae; genus Viscum; species Viscum album. Next base: position 55,389,094 of record OY728126.1, read on the forward strand.
TGCGGTTAGGTTAACATGAACTCTTTGGGGATTTTGGTGTCCACTACAGTTTATATGAATGTATACCCCTTGTTTACATTTACATTATTATCATTATCCACATGATCTATTGGATTCATTTCCATAATTTACATTAATGTGAATTGTGAAATATGACTTAATTCTATTACATTGTTATTGTTTGTGGGAGATTACCAATCATCTAAAAAAACTTTTTAGGATAGGTTATAATCCAAAATGATATTTATTTTTATGATGTACTATTTTGAATTATAAACCTTATGAGTTTTCTCTCACTTCCCTTGATACTCCACTTGAATGTGATTTTTGGATGGTAATATTGACCTTGTTAAAAAAGATTTTCTCTAAATTTCCTCCTAATAATGGAGATGAATCATGAAATTCTAAAGGTATAGAACAAAAAGGTAGATCTTGTGATGTTTTTTTATATTCTGAAAAGAAACATTTTTAGTGGATTCAGAGGATAAATTTATATACCCTAGTTGCTGGGTGGGGGGGTTATCTATTATTATAAAATATATCCCCCACTATAGATGTGACATTTCCAAGGTAAATGTTGATTTTGTTGAACACTCTAGGAATGATATTGTTTTTATTGTCAATACTCTTAATGTGACCATTACAATTGATGAGTTTGTTATAATGTTTGAATATTTTAATTAGTTTCTTGAAAATATTTCTATAGATACCTTTAATCATGAGAAATACCCGTTATTACTTATGGATGATTTATTTTTAAGTAGTCAAATTAGAATAATTTTTTTTAATTTTATAATTTATGTTTTGATCCCCAAGTAAATAATAAGAACTAATGGGGAGAGTGGTATCTGAAAAATATAATGGAAAATAGTGGTTTCTAGTCATTAGAAGAGGTTTAAAGGAAAATTTTAGAATATATTAGTAATGATTATTCTAGTAAGGGATAATATGGCATTGGAAGTCAATAAAAGTGAAAATGTTAAATATTTAAGGAATTCCCTTTAGATGAGGTTAAAAATTCATTAGAGTTGGTAATAGAATAATGGGTGTGGATTCATTGGGATGTGGTTCAAATCATGTTAGATCTAGAATTTCTATATAGATGTAAAATTTTCTGATGTTTTTCAGATGTTTTTATGATTTATATCTATTTATTCGGTCAATACTGTAAATGAAAAAGAATATGTTTGAATCATTTTTTATTATAATGTGAATCATTAGGGTATATTTTAATGTCATTGTAGACATATGTATGATTCATGTAACTATATTTACTTGTAATATATGTTTCTATATAAATTATTTCATGCTTAGTATGCTTTACCTTTATATGTTAGAACAAAATATATATATGATTCATTTAGAATGATAATACATGTCACTATTGTATCTAACACTATATGTCATGCACTTTATAAATTTATGATAATATTGAAACATTTATATACTACATTTTCTAATTTAATATTAAAATGAAAAGGTAGAATCGAATCCATTATTTTTCTATTAATAAAATATCTATGAATAAAAATTATGTATACAATTATGGTTCTATAAATTTTATGGAAAGAGTTACAAAATTTTTTGTGACACATATGCTGAACAGGAAACTAATGTCATGAATTATTAAAAGGAAAAAATCATTACAAAGAGTTCTAGTGTATTTTTAATATATTTATTTTTTGAAGAGTGTGACATATAAAAGTGAGTTATGGAAGGAGGATGTTATAGAGTATTTTACACTAAACCATGTGGCACAATACACGAAGCATGATCAATTCATGTCTTTTATAGATTTTGGTTATTTAAATTCTTTTATATTTTTTTGTTTCAAATAAATTATAATAATGGACCATGATTGATATTATTTAAATGTTATGAGATCAATCATGTGTGTTGATACTTAGATGATTTAACATGATTGGAAACGAGGAAATAATGTTCACATTGATTCTAAATTTTAATGAATAATGTGAAGATGGAAAATAGTGAATGAATATTGAGGTATTTGGAAGTGAATTATTTTTTATGGATTGAAATCATTTATAGATGCTCACTATAAGAAGAATAGGAATACCCCAATCTATAAAGGTCATATGAAGCTAATGATTTTCAATATGGAATTATGTACAGAGGTTCTATATTATTTCTATTCGATAAGAATGAATTTGATCTTTGAAGGTTTATTAAAGTAACTTATAGAATGACAATGTTCATACAATTTCTTATAGATATAACTTTATAAAAAATTATAATCTTCAATGACTAGGATAATAATTACTATACAGTGGGGTATATTCATTCTAAAATATTGAAATCTCATTAACAATAATTCTATAATATTTATTTAAATATTCATTTTTTTAATGAATAGATTATTAATAAATTAGTGGAAATTAAATAAATGTTTTTGAAGAAGATTATGAACACCAATTCAACCATGAAATTATATTTTCAATACCATTTTAAACATTTTTCAATGGAACATATTCAATCTTTTAATATCTGTTATGTAAAAAACTTGTTTAATAATTATATGGTTAGAGTAATTAATTTAGAATCTCTTCACTGATATAATGATATAATGATGAATTATCATTTACTACTAGTATATGAGGTCACTGAATCTATTGTTCAAGGTTTTATTGTTCTCAAGATTAATTTGTGATGGTTTTCAATAGTAAGGATAATGTTGAATATGAAAAAAACATAAATTCTATTCTCACATTATTATGGTGAAAGGATTTAACTAACATTATGGAATTTATAAAATACCAACCCCTCTATGATGTATATCTCTAATTAAATTATTCAATAACATTTGTAATTAATCTTTTTTTATCGTTTAGTGGTTCATGTGTTTCCTAAGGCCATCATAGGAAAGAGAGAGAAGTCGTTAAAGTGAAAAACAGTATGTCGTAGCTAATCATGACTTGATAGACTGTGTCTCATAGTTAAAATTCTCAAAATTGATTCATTTTGTTATTTATTTTTTATGTTAGGGTAGTATTTTCAAATAATACTGGGTTCCCCTTCTCAATAAGGATAACTTTATGATGCCCTCACTCTTTTTTCTTCTCCCCATAAGGAATATTAAGAAATGATTTGTCAGCAAAATCATCCATCATCTACAACAAAAGAGACTAGCAGTGGGTTAATCATTCCTCCATATTCTATTGTTATATCCATCTATTATTATGTAGTATTTCATGTTTTATATGATTTTATAAACACATCCAATATTTTTTTTTTTAAAAACTACCAATTTAGATCAAATCAAAGGCTGATGTGGGATATATTGGCATCTATGGTTATGAGGTAGGTGGTATATTTTAATTTACCCATAGTTTCTCCATGTTTACAAGTGCTTGTATAGTTCGTTCTTTTCTTCTTCGATAATATTTTATTTACATAAAAATAACTATTGGAGTTTTGTTTTATCTTAAATAGAAGTCCCTATTTATATGCCTCAAATCATAAGAATGGGTAATTACAAGGGGAATGTTTTTTCGGTGGAGTAATATAGGAAAGATTGTTTGTGTAATTTAATTCCCAATTCTGTTTAAATTAGTTAAATATGGAATTTTATTTTTATAATTGATTTTCAAATGGGTAATTACATGTCCTTGAATGTAAGTAATGTGGGATATTTCAATAAAACAATATGTTTGAATAAAATGATGTTTTTCAATATTTAATAGGAAATGTAAACACCCCTTGTTTATGGTATTAATTTTAAGGGTGATGAAAATTCTCTATAGGGGTGGTATTTTATAAAATTAATAATATTTTCCATTAATGGGGACTTCTTTTAATTGAAAAAAACACCAATAGGGGTGTTTTTGTTTTAAAGATATGAAAAAAACCCATTAGGGTGGTTTTGTTTTATTATATTATTATTAGTGTATAAAAAACTCAAAGGATATCATATATGTTACATAATATCCTATAAACTGGATGAAATTCAATTAATATGGGAGGTCTATAATGTTGTAATTAATAATACATCATAATTTTGGTTTATGATAACATACAAACCCTATAAGGGTTATTTCTGATAACTAAGAAAACATTATAAGGGTGGATTGTGATGAATAATAAAACATCATAATTTTTTCAATTGTAAGTAATGGAAACACCCTAAGTGGAGCACTATAAAGTCTAAGGAAACATACTTAGTGGAGGTATGTGATACAATAATATGAAAAAAATACTTAAAGGGTTGTTTTGATGTTATGGTGGACATAGTCACCATGACATGCCGGTCGATACCTCACTATTGGCCTGTGTAGGTAATGCACAGGGATTTCACAGTCATTTTTCCTAAATATTAACATAGTTATAATTAATTAATTTCAACATTTAGTGTATTTAGTTTGTTTTATGGTATTTTTTATTTTTATCAAATTATTAGTAATTTATATTTAAATATTATTATTGTTATTATTATTATATATTAATTAAATGTATTATGTACATTTTATTTATAACAATATTATTTTATAGAATAATTAATCTTGGTTTTATTATTAGTTTATTAATACTAGGAGTAATTATATTCAGGTGATATTTTAGTTTTATAAATATTTGTATTACATTATATATTTTTAACTATTAATAATAGAATTACTAATATTGTTACTTTTTATTATTGTTATAGTAGATTAACATTTAAAAGTAGTGTAATTAATTGTGTGATATATTATCATTTTATACATCTACCTTTTAATTTTTATTTATTTTTTTGTAGATGTAGCCTTAGGTGCATAGGCACGCGTACACCCACATTCATGTATATTTATTTCTCATAATTATTTGTATATATTATTATTTTTATTATGTTTATCTCATATATATATATATATATATATATATGTTTACAAGAATATTTAGCATTGAATGTTGGTTTACTCGTAACCTATAAGGGGATCCATCCATCATTTGTGCCTGGCCAGGTAGGGCAGCCTCCCTCTCTCTATAACCAAGGTATCATCTCCCTCTCATATTTCACCATCATCCACCAAGAGCCACCTCTTATTTGGTGTAGGAAATCAACAGGAATTCCATCCTCCTATATCTCCTTCATCACCAGTCCTCCCTCATCCATCCTCTGAATTTCTATAGATGAAGAAATCATCAAATATATTAGCTAATTCTCCTTATTTTTCTCATGTACCACTATCATTTCCAGATGTGAAACTACTAACCACACTAAGAGATACCTCCTATTCCCTAGATGATGGCCTCCTCCTCACATGGATGTTTTTGTTGATTTTCATGTTGCGCACAACTCCATCACATGAAAAGGGTTATCATTTCTTTTAGATGATCAGTGCTGCGTGATGAGAGTGAACAAAAATAAAATCATTATTTCCAATTTATGAATGTTCTCAGTGGATACCATTGAAATTTCAAGGATCTATGGGCCATTATTATTATTTTAAGATCATCATAGTTTCCTTATGGTGATCACCACGTCAACACGTACACAGTGATCACTATTTATTACATTATGATTCATGTTTTAGTTATTGGTAGAAAATATTTCTAGTGTTGAGTTGTGATGAATGTGATTGTGCATGCATGCCTTAAATTATAAAGCACTTTTTACTTCCAATAACTTACAATTAATTAAATAATTATTTAATTAATTATAGCTCTGTTTCAATTACGTTTCCATTTGAATCTACAAATATTCTTTTATTCTCATTCTTGTGATAACTCATATTTAATCACAGGAGGGAAATCATTTGAAAATTAATTTTTCTATATGTCGGTCATACATGGGAAGGATTAATAAATATCATGTGCACGAATTTCAAATAAAAATTATATTAATTGGAAAACTAACAAGTTGTTTGCATTCTACCTCAATCATTCATTAGTGATACCTAATATATTTTCTCATTTGAGAAAACACATCATAGATAAATACTTCAACTTTTTGAGAAACAAATTTTTTCATTACACCAACAGTTTCAATGATAAAATAACATGAAATTTATACAACAAAAATGAAAAATAAGGGACGAATGATTTTTTTTGAAAATTAGAATACTATAAAAAATCCTTGAATGAGACCTAATAATATTTTTTTTAAATTTTGAATGAGTGATAATTTAATGATTAAATATATATATGAAAAAATTAAAAAATTGGAATTTAAATCCCAATAATGGAAAACATAACTCCATCAATTCTATTTATTCCTATTTTCTAGAATGATTAAATTACTTCACATAGATAGTATTAATTAATATAAATAATCATATTCCAATAGTTATTTTGTGTTTAGAATTTTTTGTTTTTAATCAAATTAATACGTAATATTATAGATAATTTTATTAAAAATATATATTCCTAAAGTCATCTCACAATCTCTTTATGGTGTACCCTATCCACCACTTATATTTTAGTTATTGGGTTAATATATTTTTCGACTGGATGAGTCATGATGAAATTTTTTTAGTGTTTCGACCATCATAAAAAATAATACATTAGTTATTAGAATGATAAATTTTCAAATTGTCCATGTCACTATGAACGTGCCAAATTTATGGTGCCTTTTTCAGGGAGGATATTACCATTGGGATTTTCATAAAATAGTTATATTGGTAAAAAATGATAAAAAAAATATATATAATATACTCTTGATGTTTTGTTTATCATTTCAATAAATATTAAATTACATAAGAAGTTTATAATTGTGTTCCCCACAACAAAAAGTTACAACCAATTCCCACCCTACGAACAAAAATATCATTGTATTGAATAAATCCCTACATTACACATGGGTGCTCCAATTTTTTTAGTGATTATTTTTCTGCTCAGTGTTAGGATCCATGTTATAATACTTCACCATTTTCTACTGCTAGTTCCCACTAACAATTTTCTCATTTTTGAGGTCAATGATTTTATAAAAATTTAGAAATTATTAATTTATTTCAAAAAAATGATTTAATAATTAAACATGTGTTTCTTTATACTATAACTTGTTCATATAAAATTGCCGATCTTCACAATGAACATAAATAAAAAAATTCCACAACTAAAGATCTTGAAAATAAAATAAATCTTATAGTCTATGTTTTCTCTTCAATATGGCAGGGTGATCCATTTCAGAATAAATATGGTTATTGAAGTGTATATATTGTCCCATTTAAACAACTTGAATTATCAGATTATGAAAATGTGACTAATTTTATTGATCCTTCTTCTTATTGTACCACTGATGAATATTATACTTCAAAATTTTATTATTTAAATCTATTCACATTTCAAAAATATGAGAGATCTGTTTTCCACCATGTTGAAAATAATACCACATTAAATAATTTTACTTCATGTATTTATTTTATTTGATTACAAACCTTCCATACAAAAGTGATTAAAGATTACATTGACTTATTTCAAATTAGAACTTTTGATCAGGAATATGAAATTGAATTGCAACCCTTCATTACTATTATATAGTCATAATTCAGCCAATTCATAATGAATTACAACACATAACAAGATGTAACTTCAAATTAAATTGAATAACCTATTTAAAAAAATATTTACATGTCTAAAACATATTCTAAAATGAATTCATCTAAAATATTATAGGGGTCAGATAACCAGTCTCTGTTGGTGGTACAGATCAATCAAAATTTTATATAAATAATGGAAGAATGGGTTTTCCTAAAGGATATTGTGTTTTTCTTGCAGCAATTTCCAATGGAGAAATATGATCAAGGCGGTATAGAAGAAATAATTGAAAAATAGTTCACTCTTTACAAAATGAATTCACATACTCCTATTGAGCCCACCCACATACTCCATGCATTGAAGTTAAAATTTCTTCACATGAAATTTCAATTGATTCTAGTAATACAATTTAACTTGGAAGAATTCATGATTATGTGGTGCATGAATTGATATCTAAACCACTATAATTTACCATGACAGTGGTTGATGGTGAATCAATTCAGAAAAACAATCAATAAAAATAAAATATTAATAGATATGATGGATATAATACAAATATTGAACAAGTATAGTATCATAATTTCTTATCTTATGAAAATTTAGATATGTAATGTTCACTATATTATTGATGATTTCATTTTAAAAAACTTCATTTATATGGTGGAAAATTCCTTATACATGGTATATTCATTCCCTTGTGAATTGTTCTATTATCATTTCATTACATACATCCATTTGACTAATAGGTTTCCATTATGTTATTGTATAACATGTATATTATTTCCTTTTCAATAAATAGATTACAAACTTCAACCGATAAAAATGTAGATGAATGATGTAATTTTTTATTCAATCTTAGAGGAGTGTTATAATCATCTAGATGAATCTAAAGTAAATTTGTTGCACAATGGGAGGAAACCCATCATTAGTTCTTTTTTCAATTCACTGCATGTAGTTTTATTTTATGTAGTTTCTATTGAATATAAAAGTAATAAATTTGTTTAAAAATATGTTATCTTGTAAAAATAATTATTTTATTTAATAATATTATTTTATTCACTTGTTATTATTATTTTGTAGATATCTATTTGATATTATGTGGGTATGTGCTTTCCATGTGTATATTTTTCACTTACATCATTTGTGGGGACTCCTCAGATATAGGAATCATTTCTGAATCTATGTACACTTACTAAGGAAGTGTTTTATATTATGTCTTATTATATGCTACTAAAAACACCATGTATTACCACTTACTAAAAAATCAAAATAATAAACAAATGGAAGATGAAAAAAAATCTAACATTCCAATCATTGTTGAACTGACAAGAAATTTGTTCAATTTTTTTGTAATATAGTTGTAGGAATATAACTTGATTCCATCATAATTAGGATCATATTATTCATATTTTTTATACATGATCTCTTGACATAGATTATTATTGATATTATTTTAAGCATTAAATTTTATAGAAACATATATATTGTTGAGAAACTTATTTTCCCACATGATCATATGTCATGTCCAATATTATATTTACATAACCATGGGGTTTAAAACACATTTTTATATCATATTCTATTTCACTTGTTCTTGAGATAATCTCAACCATGTTGTCTTTCTAGAACATTCCATGTTTGTCCATAAAAGTTATCTGAATTATGGACGTTTCACTAAAATGGCTGAGGTGTTTGTTTGATTTATATATCCCCAATAACCTATTTAGCCACCGAAAAATTTTCCCTATTAGGTTTCCTTATAATACATGAATAATAAATATTTTAGGATGAGCCTACATCTTATACCCTAACCTATACAATTTTTGAATGTTTTCATGATGATTTTCAACATATGTGTGGGGAAGATATTTATTTAGAGAGAGTGTTGTTTTACAGGTAGTATTAATTTGGTAAACATGGATCAATATTATTTCATCATGAATATATGTATTTTTTTCACAGAATCAACTTTAATTACATGAATTTTGATATAGGAATGACTTTTTTTCTTGAATCCAACAATGACTATTTTTTTCTATTAGAATGTAACACAAACTTTTGGGATACCTATAAAAGTGATGATTTATTCCTCCAAGATCTATAGACTTTTCTATATAAACTACATTCATTAAGATAATATACAGTACATGATACTTGTGTAACTTTTGTTGGGAATTTTTCTGACTTTTATTTCATGGGATTTAGGAGTAGATCTGACTAGTTTTTTCTCTGTATCATTTTTATTCAGTGATGTCCTCAAAAAAAGTGAATTGGAAAGAGGAAATAAAAAAACTCAAAAAATAGAAACATTATATTATCATATTATTGCTCAAGAAATGATTCATGTTTGGTGGAGTGATATTTTGAGGGATAGATATGTATTGATAGTTGTCATGAATTTATTCCAAGATTCATCCATTTTTACCAAAAATATTTTTGAATAAATTTATGACCCACCACTCCACATCCTCAAGGACATTTGAACACAATGTTATGTCCTTGAAATTGGTGAATTATTATGAATTCCACTAGTATATTTTGGATATTAATTTCAAGACCATGGTAAGAATAGATGTGTGTGAGATTTGAAAATAGAAATGACCAAATTTTTTGACCGATGAGTGTTATGGTGACATAGGTTATATGGTGCACATGGGAAGTTGATTGTTTTGGAAAGACTATGAGTGGAAGTGAAATTATTTTTGAAAATTGGGATATTAAATGAAGAATTATTTTCTATTTCTAAAAATGTATTAAAAAATCATTATTTTGTACTTTTTATGTTTGGCTTATTTAAATATCTAGTTATGTACAATTTTTTATTATTTTCATAGTGAGTGGAAAATTTAAAATCATGGGGATTTTATTTTAATGGATTTATCAACATTTATATGAATTGTTTTCTCAATATTTAATTAAATTATTTTACTATTTTACTTTTAAACATTATTTCCTTAGTTTTCTGAATTTTTTTGTCATTTTTTAAAATATTATTTAATTGTATTTTATTATTAGTTATTTATTGTCATTACTATTAGTTTATATTAATTTTATATATTATTAACATTTTATTTCAAACACTATTTTTAAATTTTTGTTAGTTTAATTAATATTAGTTTTTTATAAGTTTATTGATAGTATTTGTAAATATATTCACTTGTTATACTAGTATTATATATTTTGGGTATTTTATTATAAATATTTGAAGTTTTAATAAATATGTTATTAATATTATTAGTAATAATTATAATTAAATAAAATAAAAGTTTAATAATAGTAATATTATTTTTTTATTTATTATAATTTTATATGACTACTAAATTTGTTTTATGTAATTATCAGTATATCTAATCTTAGATTCATGCAGAGGAAAACATTTATATAAATATTTATATCTAATAATTAATTTATTTTCTATTGTTTTTATTATTCTCTTAATCTTATTGGTTTGTATACATTTTTTAGGAATATTCTACATGTAGGGGGTCCATTAGAAACCCAAGAAGGGGGGTCCTTCACATCATCCTAGCCAATATGGCATGTATCCCTCTCCCTATCAACAAGAAAGAATATTTATCTCTTATTTCACCATTTTCCAACTCGAACTAAATCCACTATGGTGAAACACGCCCACATGAATGATATCATCCAATAGTAACTCCTTCACCAAGCCTCTCTCCTGTATTCAGTGGCTGACTGCATAAAAGAAATAACCCACAATGACGACCACTTCTATAAATTCTTCTCATGCACCACGATCCATACTAGGCACACAATATCAACCAACACCATGTGGATCCTCCTATGCCACTTATAGTGACCACATCTTTTCCTGATAGTTGTTTTTGATTTTCATTTTTCACACAAAGTTATCTCATGTCATGTATTTTCATTTATTTCAAATAATCTGAGTTATTTGGTGACTGAAAAGACTTATTTGATCATTTCATTCATGAGGAAAATTGTTCTTGATGGTTCACATTAGTGTATGAACATGGATCTTATTTTCAGGTATGTTTATTATTTCCATTCGTTTGCGAGAAATATTGGAAATTATAGAATTTTTCTAAATACATGTTGTGTACTTTATGAGTACATGCCATGTACTTATTTGCTGCAGGAGTCCATGTACTGGTCATGTAGTAGCCACACACATGGCTGTGTGGGAGTGACTTGGATTCCACTTAAAGCGAAGTATAAAAAAGGAGAGCAAACACTCTGTACTTCAAAAGTACACACTGTGTACTTTATATTTTTCATTAAATGCACTGGGGTCATGTCAAATCGTCACAACTCTCTTATTTTAGGTCTCGTTAGACCGAGAGCTCTGTATAGATGCAAATCTTCAATGAGCCACTGATCATGCTTCTGTACTCTAAATTGAACACTGTCAGTTCCATTGGAATCACATCGCTGAGTTCTCTCCTCTCTTTGAGCCTCCTGTCATGATTCCAATTCATTCTAAAATTATAGTAGGTTGAACGTTTTGGAAATTTTTATATATCATCGGAATTCTAAGGTGAATCAAGCTTAGAGGTTCACATATAATGATCTCTAAATGCCAAGGTAGGAGGTTTGTGCCTTTCTCTTCAATGTCTTTGAGTATTATGTAAAAATTCCACCAATACCCTTAAATAGGTTATTGTGTGTCTACTGTTTTACCCCTATTGTTTACCTACCATGATTGTATGACTTTGTAAAGTTTATTTCGATATGATTAGGGTCTTTTTCCATGATTTGGATGTATTTTTCTCACACAAGTTCTGTTTACGAACATTTGGTCCTGCTTATATTTAGGCTGCCTTGCATTTTTTCCATCCCTGTTGCTGTTGGATGGAGAGTTTTTATTCTGACATGCTTGATATGTTGTACACTATTTAGCCAAGTAGTTCTGTAGGTTTAATTTGTCCATGTGTTATTTCAATGCTCGTTGATCTACATAGGGTCATGAAAACCTACTGTAGTAGACTATAAGGGGAATTGACCGAGTGAGCTTACTCAGAGAGTCTTTGAATTATTTTGAACTGCTTTAGAATATAAGTGGAGTAGACGGTGAGTGCTTCCCCAGAGAGTCTATGAATGACCTGGGCTATAAAGGGAATTTAGCGAGTGAGCTTCCCTAGAGAGTCTGTGACCTAGGGGATATAAGGGGAATTGATTGTGAGTGCTCCCTCAGAGAGTTCCTCACTACCTTAGACTATAAGGGGAATTGATTGTGACTGCTTCCTCAGAGACTTTTTATATAATGAACCATAGGGGTTATGCCGAGTGTACTACCTAGTGGGTGTCTTGTACTTATTTGGTAGGACCAAAGTGGATTTTCTGAGTACTTCTTAGAGGGTTACCTATTAGTGCTTATCTGTTTGATTAGATGTGGCTTGATGTTGAAACTGTGGATTGTTTACTATTGAGTACTTTCCTGCATACTACTTTAAGAACTATACCTTCCATATATTCACTGACTGTTAGGAATATATCATTGGGTGGTTTCCTACTAGATTTAGTCTCGCAGCCTTTTTGGACCATTCCTTTGGGCCCAAATATATTATATTGTTCTAGGTATATCTAATGGAAAGTGCTCTTCTACTTATGGTAGATGAATTGCTATGGATCTTGAGAGCAAGGGACCAAGCCTATGCTTGCGATTTTAGGGAGATGATTATCTGTTTCATTTTTTAAATTGGTTTAGTAATGTTTTTATTCCATCATTGTGACTTTATTAGCTATTTTCCTAGACATATGTATCATGCATCATCTATCTATTTTCTCCAGTTCTTTATACATTCAATCTTCTTCTATTTACTCTTGTATGGATTTTTATTTCTTCCACTATTGTATGTATTATTTTACATCCATTTTGTACTCCGCCAATGAGGTCATAGTTTCCCCACTATCACACCCAAGGCCCTAACTACTAGTCGGAAGCCTCTGGCATTCGGGGAAATTTGCTTGAGGACATGCGACCAACCAGGTACGGGGCACCTCTGAGTGGCTTTTGGAACCGAGAATTACAATTAGTATTTTTATGGTTGATGAGAGAAAGCTATTATTTTTCCTTCTTCGATGACATATTATAGTGATAATTTTGTTGACATGTACACAATGAAATCTATTTTTTATTTAAGTGTTTTGTTTTTATGATGGGTTATTTATTTTCATAGTGTCAGGTTTTGATGAATGTCAAAGTGTATGTAATCCTTTAATTTTCATCCATAATTTATATTAAATAATTTAATAGTAATTTTATTATTTATTTATTTATTTATATGTAAGTTTGATTTAATGGCCATTTTTACACTACACACATTCGTTGATGCTCATAAATGTGATACTGAATAAGTAATCGATGGCCTGTGATCATTTTAGAATTTCAATTACCAGAAGTGAATCATGAGTGTGGGAGAAATTAAAATTTCACAAGAGTGAATTAAAAATAAATAATTATATTAGTTGGAAACCTAATATTTTAATGAGTTATCCTTTAAACATTCATGACTGATAACTAATAAGTGATATCAAGTGAAAAAACCCATCATTGATAGATTCTTTATGTTTGTGGGAAACATGAATTTTCATTTCACTAAGTAATATATATTAAAAAGATGTATAAATTATTCGTCAAATTAGAGAACAAAATAATAGATGATATGTTTGAAAATTAGAATAATTTATTTCATTATTTAATGATATTGGATATTATATTTAGTTTTTTTGAGTTAGTTATAATTTGACTTATAAATATAAATATTTAGAAATTAAATAATTTTCATGGAATGCAATCGAACAAGCATCACAACTATGACATTTTCATCTCTTAAACTTTTCACCATTGATAAAATTAGTTAATTTAACTAGTTTTAGTTAATTTGAATACTATTTTATAAATATTTAACTTTAGTTTATAATTTTTTTGTTAATCACATTAAAACATCATATTAAATAACATTTATCTTACAAAACAGATATTCGTTGGGTGTACACACATTATCTATGTTATTAAACCTTTCTACATAGTTCTAAAGTATTTTTTATGTTAATAAAAAATATAATTCGACATGTCGTTACTCACATTCTCTATGCGGTTCATCCCATATCACCAATTCTATAGTAGTTAGTAGTTTAATAGTTTTAAAAATTGGAAATGTCACGTCACATATGCTAGTATGATTGGTCAATTATGGTTACATAAATAATGGAATATAGTGGAATTGATAAATATTGTAGGTCATTTTGGAGATTTGGATTTGAAGGTTATTTACAACATTTAAATTAATTTGTAAAATTCTTTATTTATAAAACATGAACATGTATTGTTTATCGATCTAGTTAATTTTAGGGACACATTTTGAAGTTTCATGGTAAGTGTTATTCACACCCTTATCATTCATCCATGGTACATGCATACTAATCAGATACTATTAGTTTTTTAGGTGTATTTATTGGGAATATAATTATGTTGATAATTGTTCACTTAATATGATGTGAAATGGTATTTATAATGGGATTAGGTAGGCCTTATGAGTAGTTGGGGATAGGAGGTTTGACTTAGTTCGACTTTATTCCGTTTGAGTATTAATTTAGTATGGTACTCTGTGGGTGATAATGTATTCTTGTGTTACATTCATTATAATCATATATATTGATTATATTATTTCATCATTTCCCTCTAAGGTTGTTATGTTTATCAACGATGTTATATATTTTTTTTATTTATTTAGTTTTATGTTTAAAAATATAACATGATTGAATAGTATATTAATGGTAAACATATCGGTAATTTTTTCTAGATTGATGCCTCTTACATAATGAGATGTGGACTTGAGGCATACTAGTGACTACTGGTCCAGGCCCTGATATGTAGTGTAATGTGGTGGGATATTACAGTTTTTTAATTGATCACATTTAGTTTACCATTTTATTTGGGCATGGAAAAAATGATTTTAGGGTATTCGTAGATCATGGTAATGGGAAAATGATTAGAATCTTCAAACCCATGTATGTTGTAAAATCCATGATTCTAGGGATTAGATTTTTCCCTTTCTTTTCACTTTTAGAATAGGTTTATTTCAACCACAACAGGTGCACTTGGGTGTGATGTTATTTATTAATGGGATTTTTTTCATTAATAATAAGTTAATAGGGGTTTTATGTAAATGCGACATGCAAGAAACATATGATTTTTATGTCATCCATATGTTTCTTATGATTGATATCTACCTAGGTTTCGTATTTGATTTTTTATTCACTATATATAGTTTATGAATCATTGAAACTTATATATAACTAATGGTTTAAAAAATTGAGATTTAATGATCATATAAAGTTTCCCCAAAAAATTTATATGGTATATATATCATATAAATGAATAGTTTCATTATACATGTACAAAAACCTAAGGAGACATCTAATTAACAGGTAGGTTTAAATGATATATTTCAATGGTTTTTTTGTTAAAATAATTACAACAATGAGACATACATTAGGGCAAAAAAAATTCATGTCAATTATTTCTTTTTCATGTTATATATTAGGAAAAAATATTGATGTAGATGTAGTAAATTATTTTTTAATGTAGGTAAATTTAAACAGACAATTCCAATAAATCAGCGTTGGGGGTTTTCACATTTTTTTGGATATAAACGATGTAAAAACCCCTTTTCACTTTATTTACAGTGTAAAAAATGCGAAAAATGAACTACATTTTTTTTTATAATGTTAGGTATTGAAGAACAAATGTGAAAAATAGTTTATCGCATCAATTCATTAAAATAAATGATGGGATAAAAACAATTTCACATCTGTGATTTCATAACCAACCAGAAAGACGTAGGGTATTTTGTTCTTCACATCGATTATCAAAAAAGGGATTTAAAAAAATATTTTCTTATAATTTTTAAAATTGATAAATCCTATAAAAAATAGAAAAAAGAATAACACCAGCCGAAAATGGAGAAGATATGCTAGAAAAGCATCCAATAAATGGCATTTACAATGAAACATTCAAATTTAAAATATATTTTACAAAAAAATTAAAAAGAAATAAATCTTTAAAAATAAATAACCCACATAATTTATATATTTATAAAATCATGTGATCAATATGGATTTGTTTCCCCAAACGTCAAAAATACTAAAAAAATCTATTAACATGTATTTAAAATAAAAATATGAAATTTCAAGTAAGACATTGTAAAAAAATAATACTTTATAGAACATCATACTTTTCCCAGTTGAAATTATTTCACACATAAATCATAAAACATATATTGACATTATTTTACACCTTATTATTGAGGAAAATTATATTATTAATAAATTTTAATTTAAAATAACATTTTTAAATAACATTTCCAAAATTTTGTGATTGAAAATTGAAATTCACCATAGATTGTAAAAGATTAATCTTTGTGGTATTTTTTCTTATAACATATATAAAGAAATTATATACCCTATTTATAAATAAAATTAATTAAATTAACTTTATATATTATAATATAAAATTGTATTAAAATAATTAAACTTACATTTCCATTACATTCTTAATGTTTTCTCTCACTTCCCCATGGAAAGAGCATAGCACGTAAAATGACTTCTCCCCTGAAAAAAAACACCCAACATTTAATGGACAAAAATATATAAGAAAATTTAATGAAAAAAGTTATTATGTTAAAATAAATATAACACATTATGATATTTATTTTTCAAAATATTCAATATATAGAATCATATAACACTAAAGAGTTTTATTCTTCAGAAATATGTCACCAATATAAATATTAATTTCTACAACATTCATTGTCCTAACTGTAGGTGAAATAATACGTTGGACCATAAATCCATTTAAATCTGTCTTCTCATGATATGTAAACATTTTATAATTACAAAAAACAAAAACAAATATAATTAGAAATTTTCAACAAATAGACCATTTTTTTCAATTGCCATACATGGAAAAAATTAGCAATGTTATGTTTCCATATTGATCTCTAGAAACAAGAACATTGATATAAATTCTCAAAACAAAAAATTAATTTTATTACCACAAATATAATCTTCAATTGGGATCTTTTATACATTCATGAAAAAAATTGGAATATTTAGATTATTTATCAAGATTAAAAAGAATATTTTTTTAATGGTTGCAGCCAAAGAATCATTTATTATTTAATGAAAAGTCCTCTTTAAAACTGAGTAAAGGGAGACCCATTAAATAGCTAAAAGGCCCAAGTCCATGTGGTCTGAATACAAGGCCTAGAGTCCATTTTTGGCCCAAAGGTCCCTTCAGTGAATAGTAATACTATAATACCATAGCTGCTATATTATCTGCTATAGCTCCACCACAACAACAGTTCCTGCTATAGTGCCTCCGCTACTACAGTACTACCTCCCCTAGAGTCCTCCGCTGGTACAGTACTTCTACAGTGCCGCTACAGTACCCAAAGTTTCATCCTTTCTTGGATTTGATCTTGGGTCTTGTGGATGTTATGCAGGAGCCTTTACCACTAGGGTAAAGTCTTTTTGGCATCAAGATGAGAAGAATATATATCTAAATATATATATAAATTCATAAAACCTTATATTTTATGTTGTCTATAAAGTAATTATTTACCTATAAAATATTCCTAAAATTTATTTAATATATATACTTTAAAATGATAAAATAAATTTAATAGTGAAATTAAATAAATGATAAATTATATACATACCACTATGGTAATATGTTAAATTATTCTAGATGACCAAATAAAAAAAGGACCTAAACATTGTCCAACTAGACACACTTAATCTATAATGTATGTTATTTTTAGGATCTATTTATAATCACTTGTACAATGACTGAATAATTATCTATCTCTATATGTCGATGATGAATTGTATCGCCAATATCAAATATTATCCTATATGAAACAATATGATAGTGATCATCAAAATATTACTCATAGTAAGTGGGAAGATGTGGAGGAGGGGGTATAGGGGTAGGATGTGAATCTGTGGGGGTATATGAGTTGATGTATGGGTATGATCTATAGGAGGAGTGGGATATGTAGGTGAAGGTTGAGGAGATAGATCAGCAATCCAAAATTATCTTTGAATATCTGTAAAAATCAATTATACTGAATCTTTGATCTTATCATCCATCGGCACACAAATATCGTGAACTTCCACATCCAATGATTATATTTTCATATAAGAATCCTCTGTTGTAAAATATTTTGAACATGGAAACACGTTGTTTATCAAAACAACTGTTTGTTAACCTCTTACACGACCTGGGTTTTTCATATTCCCCACTGTTTTAGCTAAACTATCATTTCTACCCTCAATAATAAATACCTCATATGTGCTTTTCTCCTCAAGTGAATCCAATATGGAATATATGAAAAAATATGTAATGAAACGCAATATATATTGAGTTGATTTAGGTAAAATTAAAAAACTATGTAAACATCTTACAATGCCCCCAACTACAACCCTTTACTATTCTATAAGATATTAACCTTTATTGATCATCTGAGCCCTCTTCCATTTTTCATGTATAGTGGGGGTGGAGGGGAAACCACTATAGACCCTACAGAATCAATTCCCAGATTTTAAATTTTCTCTTCTTTAACTAGTTCTTCAATTAAAATATACCCTCCAAGAGATTATATATTAGGTTATAAACCAATATATATTGGATCTCCTAAAAATATCTCATCAATAACTATAAATTGAGAATTAAGAATAATGAAATCATTAATATGGTCAAAATATAAAAAAATATAAATATCACCATTAAAATTACCAAAAATTCTTTTCATTATCTATTAATGATTAATTTCATCTATGTATCTTTATCTATAAATGTATATTTATGTCATGGATTTTGTTTTTTATCCCCAAAAACAAACTGTGATGTGTGGTATTTTTTAAAATCACTCCATCCCTTAGAATCCAATGATAAACAATTCTTCATGACTACTCCATTATAATGTATATCATTAGTCATCTAATAAAGAGGAAAAAATAATAATAATAATAATAATAATAATAAATATAAGTAAAATAGTATTAATCAACATTACCAAAATGGTCTCCAATATGAGTGATAATTTAACATAGTCAACACATTTCCAATCAGCAAACAAAATAACTATCATTCCATTTAAACTTCACTACTACAAAAGTATTTTTTTTAATTTAGAATCCATGGAATATCCCTATTATCAATGTCTACTAGTGTCCACTGGTCCTAGATATGGAGAACGACTATTTCTATAAATTATTGTTTCATTGATAACTATCCATCAAACTCTTTCTTTCCCCATAGAAGTACATGTCTCATGTAAATCAGGATAAAGAAACTCTTCCCGATATGCACGTGTATATTCCTCCCATAGGTATGAATATGATCATCTCCAGAAGTATGTGTTGGATCATCTAATTGAACTATTGTTATCATAAAAATAAATTTAACAATAATTAGTATAAAAATATACAAGTCCAAATATTACATAAAAATATAAATAAAAATTGAACATTTATCAAACATAAAGTAAATTTAACTAAACTAGAGTCATTTTTATTCATTTTTCTTATAGTTAAATAAAATTTTACATTAATAAATAGAGTTGAAATGAAATAAATTAATGGACAAAAATTCAAAAATATTTTCTAAATTGTAAAAATTAGCCATCCTAATAAATCATTTTTAGAACAAAAAGATTTTTTGAGTAATATACCATTATAAAATGTTTTTATTTTTATTTAACATATAAAAAATTAAATAATTTGTTTTTAAATAAAATAAATTCATAATTTTACATAATTGTAAGGATGGAAAACATAAAATAAACAAAAATAATATAATAAACAATCTAACTTATTAGTTATAATACGTTTTTTTAAAAATAAAATATAAATAAAATATCAAATAATTTCTGAAATTGAAAATCGTAAACTAGAAGAAAACATATATTGCCTCGAATATTAGGAATCCAATAAAGGATTTTTTTACCAAATTCATTCTCCTTGATCATTCTGTATGGCCTAAACCATGTCTATGATGCTATCAATAGTTTTAATTTTTAATCATTCCATGCACAACTAAAAACTCGAAATTTAACAACTTAGATATTTATCAGCACTATAAAATTGCTAATAATGGCATCTTTATCAGTGCTAAAGATAGTGTCATTAAATTAAGTAAATTCTCATTGGTTTTTTCACCACTGATAAATGGTACCCTTTACTGATAATTTATTCTTAGTAGTGATAATGATATATTGTTTCAACACATTTTCATCACTGATAAAGGTGAGACTATATAAAATAAAATATTTAAATAAACTAAAAATAATAATAATTTTTTTTTTAAAAAAAATTTAAATATTTTATCAATTAAATATTTATTTATTGAAATGAATAATTTTTTACATTATTAAATATTCATTAGTTGTTAAGTAGATAAATATAAAAATGAATGTTATTAAACAGTTTATATTAAATATAAAGACAGATATTAATGTTTATAAATGTGGTTTATATATTATAATATATTTATATTCTTTACATTAAATAGTCCTATATATAGAAAATAATGGTCTATAATTAAACATTATTATTAATTAAAAATACTAACTAATTGCATAGTGTAATAGACATATAACTGAGGTTGTCATTTGATTTTTTTTAATTTAACATATATCAAATGTGTGTTATATTAATTTCATATATACATAATTAATACATTTTTATATATAATTAACACACACAAAACTTATCCATTTTTACAATATTTATAAAGTGTACTTATTTTTTATTTTAATCAATTTTAGTCATTTTTTAGCATTTATACATATGCACGCACTTAAAATTATATATAAATATTATGTTTACAATAATAATCCTATAATTATAAATAAATAAATTTAATATTATAAGAAATATATTTTAAAAGGAATATATTTACTATATTAATATTTCTATATCATTACTAAGTTGATATATATATATATATATATATATATACATGTTTTTTGTAATTTATAATTATAATTATAAATCATTTATCAGCGCTTAAGTTATAAGCAATGATACAGACATAAAATTACTTTTTTTTATTATAAAACACTTTTAAGGAAAAGTGAGAAACTGAATACAACCAAAGAAAGCTATCGGACTGTCCCACCCCATCAAATGAGCCAACAACAAGTCTTCTCTGACACAGAACCCCTCGGCAGGCAGTCCCGTGTAGAAGCACGGGTACAGAACCGATGGCCAAGCCATACCCTCTCAAGCATTCAAATCCAATGGACCTACAACAAGAAGACTTGTTGCTCGAATCCCATTCCTGATCAAGACCAAGTAGCATTCTTAAAAAAGAAAAAACAAAACTACAAAGAAAATACAAGTTGGCCCGTAGAGACCAAACTCAAACATCCAATTCAACCCCGCCTGCCAACCAAATCCACCTACTTACATTAAGTCACTAACAAAGAATTTAATATTACTAGAGTCCATCCCACGAAATAGATTCCACATAAAGGATGTTAACTTAAATTCTACTTCTTCTATACGTCACTTCACAAAAACGGACACAAGTTGGTCCCAAGTCGGAATGTACTCCCCAACAATGATCTTCTCATGGTTGAAACCCCCTTCCAGAATTGAGTCCTTTCTTTCAATCCAAGAGTATTGATCCTCACTACGAGACACCTCTAGAGGCCTCCCCATCATTTTAGCTGCCTCTTCCTCAGAAGTGTTGAGCAATAGAACCTGTTCTATTACGTCTTTTTTCGGAGCTTAAAAGCAGAACCAGCGACTAACAATGCTGCTCCCCTATCCTCAGATGTCTCAGAGGCTTCATTTCCATCATCTTGTCACTCATCTTATTTGGTGATCGAGTCCACAGAGGAGGAGGAAGCGATGAATATTCTTTACTCCCCTTCCTTCTCCTAGGCCCCCTAGAACTCTTCGGGCTTAGAGCCTCATCAGCAGAATGGCCATGTACACTCCCTTTGGAAATTGTCACACTGAATCTATCTCCCTCATCTGGAATAACTAAATCCCAACTCAAAACATCCTATAGAAGGCCTCTAAACCTGTTACTCAAAGCAATTGGTCTCAATCCCCCTTCCTTCCCACCTCTGCTTAAACCAGTCTTAACCATATCTTGTCCCTACCTCCCCTTCCTCATGTCCATGCTACCCACCCATGTCCTCTCGGCCACCAAACTATAATGATTAACCTTCCCTTCATCGAGTGTCGGATCCATTATTGATTTACCCACCTTACTCCAGACTTCCACATAAAAATCGTCAAACTGGTAATCTCCACCTTCATCCTGTGCACACCGGCTGGAAGAACACGTCAGATCCCTTTTTTGACTGTTGAACACAACCACCACCATCGGGTTAACATGGACTGCTACCACACCAGTGCCTGGAGTCTCCACACACTCTACAGTGCTGCCCCTTCCTCAATTACTTCTCGCACCTCCTCCACTGGTTACTACATGTTTCCTTTATCTCTAATCTCTTCACCCACTGCATAAATACCCAAGCCCGATGTCTCACAAACCGGAGGAATTTTATCATTTCCACTGACCCCCGTCTGAGCCGTGTACTGCCCACCTCTAAGGACATCCTTCATCGACTGAGGTCTGAAGCCCCTGCCTGCCAACAGAGCGCGATTTTATAAAGCCATACCACTATATCTGTCTTCCATCCTCGGCTTAACTAGAGGTCCCCATTGGCAGGCCTCCGTCGAATGACCCTTACGCTTTCACACAGAATAGAAACTGTTGTCGATTTCCTTGTCCAGCAGCGTTACAGGTCCCCAATTACAACCATCTGATGCATGCCCTAGCCTCATGTAGGAGGAACAGAAGACCGCAAAATCCTCATAAACCACTCACTGTTGGACCATGTACTCCTCCCCGTTTTTAATCCAAACATAATCAAAAGGAGGTCTAGACAAGTCCATTTCTACAAAAACCCGCAGATTGACTGGGTGACATACCAATTATGTTCGACTATCCGAGTGTAAAACTCTATCGACAAAATTTCCATGAATTCTTATAAATTATGGGTTTCGAAAAGGAAGAGGTTGTTTCAGAAAACTAACCCATACCGTGGAGGAAGTTGGATCACGATTCATGTAAAACTCGAACGAACACCAAAACAGGAAGAATAGAAGTCCATTGACATTACGGGGGGCACTCGACCATGCATTGATGAAGTCATTCTCCGACTCGAATCGAACCATAATTTGGTGTTTGTAAAGTTGTCCCATTATCGCCCTCTCTTGAGGATCCCATGAACTGAAGACAAATCTATCTAAAGAGTCTACTGAGGGTCTCCGTTGCGAAAATCTGGAAACCAAGGTCATATTCAGAAGTGCGGAAGTTTCCGTGAACTCGGAGTTTGAAATATGGAGATTAGGGAAACCATCGATAGGATTCAAGAAATTCGTGAATAATGTGTCTTTCAGGAATGGAGGAAAGAAATTAGGGTTTGTGAAGGGGTAGAAGGAAGGCTCTACGTCCCTGAGCTTCGACGATCCCTCCCCCACCGGGGTGGGGAGGGACCGGCTCCAGAGCCGCCATCGTCACCGAGGGGAGAAGACCATCGTGCATCCGCTTTCGTCACTACTAATCTGATGGGACACATACAATACCCTATAAGCACTGATAAAGGTTGGTCTTTATCAGCACTAAAAAATGTCCTAATAAAATGAATGATTATTAGTGCTTAATATTTAGTGTAGATAAATATGGATTTTATCATCACTTATCACGTATGTGCTAACAAAATGACTCCTTGTGAGATCTTATTCGTAAGCACTGATAAAATTTTCCTGATCTATTTAAATAACCCAAACCAGTTCCGAACCTATCATGATATCAGAAACATTTCATGGAAGTCACCCACTACCAATGATCCTCCTTAGCTAATCTATGCTCGAATCACACCACTCAACAACCACCGGTTTCACAAACATTTTCAGAAATCTAGCTTTTAGTGACAACTATAGTTTTTGAGGCAGATTTTCATTAATCTAGCGAGGTAGGCCTTGTAATTTTTTTTGAATTTATCCTTTTGTAAATATTTTCTTTTTCAATGATGTCATTTGTTATTTGTGGTCTGTTCATGTAAACTATTTGACTCTCTACATATGTACCACACCTTTCTCTACAAGTTTAATTCATAATTTTAAATATCTATTGTTCGTTGGTTGATAATAGTTCCAACAATTCCGTATCTATTTCAATATCACGACCTTGGTCACTAATCACTATTCCAGATTGCATATTCTTCATAATACTAAATTTATAATAATTATAGTTCCGTTGTGTGTAAATATGTTATATGGTCATTCCATTAATGTTTCAGGTATGGTTCCCCAACACCAAATATATAGCCTGATTATTTTAGTAATTTTAGAGAAACAAAATGTGGATTATTAAGAATGGGTTTAATTATCATGTTACCTTTATAGAACTAAAAAATTACATTCATTATAAATATCAAATGAATAAATAATTATGTTTTTATAACAATCTATGATATAATTTTATATAATCATTAATGTTAGTGATAAAATTGACCCCAAAAAATAACAATTAATAATCAATGGATAATAATTATTATGAAATTAATTTTATTGTAACATATTTACTATAGAAGTATAATTATATTATTCTAATTCTATTGATGTGTTATATTTCTATTTGGAATAAGTTGTTGAAGTTGCTAAATTGAAAAAAAAAATAGAAGAAATTTTTAATTAAATAAATGAAATCATATCTTCTATTTAAATATTTCTTCGTATTGAATAATTTAGGATAACCTATTTAGACCAGGACCTATAAAATGTGTAATGGATAGATATTATAAAGATTAATTTAAGCTTATATTGAGGGATCATAAATTTATTATTTGTTTAGAATGGGTGGAGTAGGGGCTCCTATATAATTGAGAAAGAGTTTCATTTTATCAAATAACCATTCTTTAATATGAGAAAAATTGAAATACACATCTCATGTATATCCAATGTTAATAAATAATAGACATATTTTATTAATTAACTAAAAATATTTTGGTTGGGAATGCTTCATGGAAAAAGAAAAGAGGTTGAGTTTTCTATAACATTATCGTTGAATGAATTCATAAGATAACAAATGCATAATGTATTAATTCATTTATTAAATCCAATTACACATTTTCATTAATATACTAAAATTATTTGAAATAATGAAATGTAGAGTTTTCCATGTTAGAATTTTCTATAACATGATCCTTCTCTAATGAATTTCATATTAATATTTTTTTATTTATTGTACAAAATTAAAATTCAATGAACCCTATTGGATTCATATGAATCGAAAATGGATACAGAATAATCATTTAACAAATAAGTATTATGATTAAGTTAAATATTTTAGCATGTTTTCATAAGATCATGCAGACGGCCCTTGTAAAATCCTCTGTCTATGTTTGCATTATTTTAAATCATGAAAAAATAGTCCAAAATGGAGGGAAGAATATTTAATTTTTCATTGAATTGTTCTAATCTATAAATGTTGGACTAAACAGGGGGAAAACAGAATTTGGACCTCGATTTGGAAGATACTATTGTTTATGAATAATTTCATATGAATACATATGTAAATGATGATGGAGATCACATGTAAAAAATGATATTGACAATTGAAGATGACATTCATGATTGTCCAAATTTTTTGGAGGGGTTAAATTGGTGTTTCAGGATACCATTGTATATCAGTTGTACTAAATACAAAATATTTTTATATATTTCAATGTTATATATTTTTATATCTGGAAATAGAAGGAGTGACAATAGCATTACATAACTACATGGTCGCTTAAATGATATGATACCAGAAAAAAATAAATTTCCATTTCAAACATAATATGTTAAACTAATATTACATTCAATAGGAATAATCTCTGAAAAAAATCAATCTTTTCTAAATAATTTCACATTATTTCTCAAGGACTATGATTCACACATAAAATTCACAAACTGTGGCATAGATTGATACAAGAAAAATTAATCAAGTCATTTTAAAGATGTTGGGTACTATATATGGTACATTAATTTTATTACATGCTTTATAAGACTACAAGGATGTTTAGAAAACATTATATGACTAACGTGGCATGCAATTACAATAAATAAGGATGGGAACATATGTCATCTAGCAGATTCTCTTTTGTTGAAGAAAATTGATTATGAACTTTCTAAATTTAAAAATGTGATGAGAAACATGCATATCACATAATATACATATGCAATAAATCCTTTAACTATACAGAGTAGTAATCACCTAACATGACCTGTCATGTATGTAAATTATAACTTATTGTCATAGTTATGCATGAAGCACAAATACATAATATTGTCACTATTTATATCATGACTAAAACAACCTAGTATTGGATCCATTGATCTAAGATCTGATATTGATGTGGGATATAGTTATTACAATTTATGAAACTCATAGAAGTGACAAATTCACATTGAGGGACATTTTTTGTGGAATGTTAAATTATATATCCTCTTATGGAAATGTATCATGAAATAACATCCAAGGAATTTTTGGGATTCCCGTGAATGAAAAAATGCACATACTCAGTTCATTTCAAACATTTCCTGAGGACTTCATTTTTAGAAAATCATATTTTTTTCATTAATGAAATATATATTGATCGCGGACGACAACATTCAATAGGAAAATCAAACAAGGAACAACTACATCTCCGGTAATTGGTGATCAACTATACAATAAAGTAAAAAAATATTGACAATATTTTTGATAAACCATTAAAAAACCCATAAAAATTATGTTGGAAGAAGTGATCAGTATTCATTGAAATACAATATTGGAATTATTTATATGTCAAAAAATTTCATCATGTAAAAAACATAGAGAAAAAATTTGATAGCATTATTGGAATATTAACAAATGATCCTGGTAAAATGAATGATGGAATCATGGAAAGGTTGGACAAGAATGAGATGGGAATATGTGAAGATTTTCCATTGGTGAAGGGTAAAAGGTTGTAATTTCTTCTTCTAGTAGCATACACTCTATCTAGACGGGAAAAAATTCAATTTCTCATTTTCTCTACTGGAGTAAACATTCCACAAGGGTATTCATCAAATATCATGAATTTCGTGTCAATGACTATTTTTATGTAATAAGGAAAAAATCAAAATAATTTCATTTCTAGATACAATATTTAATTCCAATTAAATTTCATAACATTCGGCCTCAAAATGTAAATTGTAAATTAATGACTCTGTATTTCTTTTTAAGGCATATGATGTAAATTTTTAGACCTGATGAAGCTTACCATCATGAATACGAAGATTGAAGTCATACTATGTGATTTAGATATTTTAAAACCAGCATCATTCTTTGATATCATGGTCCACCTAATGGTTCATCTAGTTTGAGAGGTTCAACTATGTGCTCATATCTATTACAGATGGATGTATCATATTGAAATAAATATGAATATTTTCAAAAGGTATTTCAAGAATAAAATTTGTCCAAAAGGTTGTATTCAAAAATAATATATTGTTCAAGATGATATTGAATTCAATACCAATTATATATTATATGATGAAAGCATCGGTCATCCAAAGTATCATTATAGAGAACATATTCTATGAGAATGGATTCTCATAAGAGAAGTTGTTACAATTACCATGATAGAGTGGGACCGAACACACATTGACATATTACCTTAAAGTGATCATGTTGATTCATACAATGAATCCCAAATATAAATTGTTAGATATTTGAATCCATCAATGGCTAAAGGATGGATATCAAATACACATAACCAACACTTTACATGATGGTTCAGAGACCGAATTTTTTATGAGTAATATGAAAATATAAATTCAATTATCGAATGAAGTTAATGGATATCTAGAAGACCAAATGAAAATTTCATATATTACACTCGTTTTTGTAATAAATTGATATATACCCAATAAGAAAGAATATGATGACTTCATTATGAAGAAAAACGTAGTGTTATGCATGGGATTGAAGTGATGTAGATATTTAGTTATATAGATAGAAATAAAATTTATTTAATATATGTCATGTTATAGAATTATCAAATAGATATATGAGTTGGAATATGCAATATATAA
The DNA here is from genome assembly GCA_963277665.1 of Viscum album. Taxonomy (NCBI): domain Eukaryota; kingdom Viridiplantae; phylum Streptophyta; class Magnoliopsida; order Santalales; family Viscaceae; genus Viscum; species Viscum album. Next base: position 55,417,741 of record OY728126.1, read on the forward strand.
TGTGTCTCTTTTCTGTTGAAAATGGATTAACAATATCAATGGTGTATAAGTTGATAAAAAGAGATTTGTGAAAGTAACATTCAGTATAGAAGTGGATAAAGATGAGCCATTCATAATGGAATCACAAGAAGTGAATATATTTTATGTCTCTTATCCAAAAAAATTTATTGTCATACTGGATACTAAAAAAATGTTGGGTAAGATGAAAATTCAATCGAGGATGACCTTTTCACTAGGACATACCAATCAGTTCATGTTATTCCGAATATAGAAAATGTATTGTAAATCTGAGGGGACCACAAAGAGTGGATTCAAATTATCATTAGAGGAACCAAATCCATAAAAAAAATTAAAAAAATAAATAATGTTTAATGATAACGTAAATTTTTTGTTTAATATATCATGTTTTTACTCATAATATTTAATGTGCTCTCCTACATTAACATAATATAAATTAATTATTTTTAGACTCATGAAGTCAATATATTCAATACAAGATTATGTTACAAATACATAGGAATAAAAAAAATATAATGTAGTAAACTGTTTAGAAATTATTAATGGAAATGTTAAGATATAATTTTTATATTTTACTAATGAATTATATAATATAAAATGATTTCATTTTCATTATTCCTCATAGAGTTTGCTTATTTTAGAAGATTTTTTTTCTAGGTTTCATTCCATTTCCAAAAGAGAAATAGTGCAATCTATTATCAATCACAGAGTTAATCATGATAGTTTCATTGTAAAACCAGTTTATATAGAATTAATGTATTTTTTCATATTTATTGTTTATTTAATTCCATTTAGTTTTACCAGAATAATTTTTTTGCTTATATAGATGGATTATTTTGTTTGTGTTGGAGGTGTATTCCCATATTTTATTCCTTTATGAACCATAACATCCACAAACATGTTATCCATCAAAATATTTCCCCCTTACACTGTTACATTTATCGTTTTCATTCAAGTTATCTACACTTACTTTGTAAGGAGAAGAACGACAATGTCACTTCTCAGTTAAAGAGGTAGTCATGATGATTTCATAGTAAAATAAATGTCCAAAAATTTAATTTATTTTTTCATATTTTTGATTAATTTATTTCTTTTTAGTATTACTAACATAATAATTGAATTCTTGTCGTAGTGGATTATTTATTATTGAGTTGGGGTGTTTTATCATTATTTTATTCTGTTATAAAAAAAACCATCCATAGAATTATTCTCCCTCAAAACCATTTATCCCATATATTGTATTATTTATCACTATATTTTATGGTATCTCCACTTACATTACAACAAGGGTAATGACACTACTTCTTATCAATTACCTAGGTAATCTTGTTGTTTGAATAGAAAATTCGTTGTCCATAGAATTTAATTATTATTTCATATTTATGTTTATTTTTTTATTATTATATAAATTATCATTATTTTCTTAAAAAAGATGATTCTTTTGTTCAAGTAATGGTGATCTATCCATATTTCAATCCTTTTTTCACCAAAACATCCATAGAATTCTTCTCCCTCAAAACTATTCACCCCTATTCTTCTAAAATTTATCACTTTCACTAAAGTTCCCTCCAATTCTCAATAACAAATGTAATATTAATATTTTCATTGTAAAATCAGTTTCCATGTAATTACTATATTATTTCATATTTATGTATTATTTATTTATTTTTATCACTTCTCACATTAATTATTTTTCTTTATACACATGGATTCTTTTTTCCTAGTTGATATGGTTTGTTCAATGTTGATTATGTTGTGATGGAACATTGATAACGAAATTGTGTGGCAATAATGGTAATATGATAGTTAGGATTCTTTTGACACATTTAGATATGTAGGAATCAACCACACCTCAATCTGACACACTACGTGACTGGTATGACTCCATATACTTCATTCTATTTAAAATTTGCATTATTTTATTTTAAATTTTTTTTTTGATTTAATGAAATTAAATAAAACATATTCAAATTTATATGATACTTTATGAAAACAATCCATAATTCTTTTTTTGTGTGTAAGATTCATCTACACCTCAATTTGATACACAATGTTCCCTATATGACTCAATTTGACCGGCATCAATTTAAAATCTACATTAGACTTTTAATGTACCTCTAAATGAAAATGGAGAAAAGACGATATGATTTTCTAGATAATTAATGTATGTGATTCATAAATAATTTATGGCATGAAATATTCGTTATCATATCAAATGGACACATTATGAGATCCGTATGAGTCAAAGTGTGTGTTTTATGTTTAAAATGGGATTTTATTAAAAAAGACAAGTGATGAATTCTAAACCTAAAAAAACTTTCATATTGTTTTTATACATTAATAAAAATTATCCATAAGTGATTTTTAATGTGTATTAGTCAAATTCTCCTAAATATGATTCATAGAGTGACTGGTATGACTCTAAGTGAATCATTATTTAAAATTCAAATCAATTTTAGTAAAATTACTAACCTACTCAAAAAAACACATTAAAATTATTTTTTTACTTTATGAAAATGATCCATATGTGGTTTGAGACATGATTATTTATCATCACCTCAATCAGACACATAGTGTGACTGATATGACTCCATGATTGATTTTTTATTTATAATTGACATCAATTTTAGTAAAAATTCCAACTGACCTACTCAGAATCAAGGGAACACTTTCTAATTGTATAAATAATTTAGGAAAAAGATCAATATATAATATTAGATTTATATGAATTTTATGAACCACGATTTGATACCCAATGTAATCGGTATGAGTCAACTTATGTGATTAAATTTGAAAATTATAGTTTAATAAAAAGGACAAGTGACATACTCAAAACTGATAAAAAAGATTATGATTTTGTGAAACATTATTACAATGATAAATATGTATTTTGGGATGTGTAATAATGAGACTCCCCTCAATATGATGCATGGAATGACCAGTATGACTCAAATTGTATTTTTTAATTGAAATTTTAATCAATCTAAAAAAATGGATAACTGCCCTACTGAAAACTATGAAAACGCATTCGAATTGATTTGAAACATTACTACAACAATATATATGTAATTATTAACATGAAAGAATTGGCCTCACATCAATATATTCATTATGTTAGAAGTATGTCTCAGAGTGTCTATTATGAATTTAATATTGATATTTGACTCGAAAAAGTGACACTCACTGAAAATTGATCAAACAAGGTGTGATTTTGTTGGTAATTTATTAAAATGATTCATACATCAGTTATGAGGTATAGGAATCTGTTTCATGAAAAACTGATTCATAATGTGGTCGTAATGAGTAAAAAGTTGGTGTTTCTAGTTTAAAATGACATTTTAATAAAAAAGGCAAGTTACTTACTCCAAACTGAGAAAACACATTCATTTTATTTTGATATATTAGTAACATTATCCAAATGTCATTTTGGAAATATAGGAATCATTTTCACCTAAATATGGTACATAGTGTAATAGTTATTACGCAAAGTGCGTCTTTTTATTTAAAATCTTCATCAATTTTATTAAAATAGACAACTGTTCTAATAAAAATTGAGAAAACAAATTCTTATTGTTTTAATAACTCATGGTAATGATCTATATGTAATTTATGACATGTAGGAATTTGTAACATATCAATATGATACACAATGTTCCTAGTATTACTCAATGTGTCCTTTATGAAGTTAAAATGAATATTTTAGTCCAAAAACATTCACTTACTAAAAAAATAAAAAACCCTCGGATTTTCATGATGTTTTTTAAAAGGATTCATAAGAAATATTAGGCATAGGAATCCATTTCACATTAAACCGATACATGACATTTTTAGAATGAGTTAAACTACGTGTATCTAATTAAAAATATAATTTTAGTTTAATAGACAAATGACATACTCAAAAACATAAAAATCACATTAAGATTGCATTTATACTGAATTAAAATGATCCTAAAGTCATTTGAGACGTGTTGGAATCAGATGCACCTCGATCTGATGCACAATGTGAATAGTGTCACTATAAGTGTGTCTTTTTATTTAAAAATGAAATAACTTTTAGTAAAATGAACACTTTCTATTAATTTATATATCTATATTATTACTGACACATGATTTTTTTCTTATAGAGGTGTGTTCTTTTTCTCAATAATGGGTGGTTTTTTGGCAATATAATGAGTCAGTTCAGCAGTAAAATAAAATGGAACACTATTTTTGTGAATGTATTTAATAAATTATTTTTATATTCATTTATAAACTAATGATTGAATTGTCTAAAATATATTGTTTTCTCATGTTTTGGGTTAATAAATTTATTTCACTTATATACTATATTATTTCTTTTTTGTTGATATGTAGTATGTTTTTGGTGTTGTGGTGTGTAGTTATAGTATGACCGTTTATTTGTTCGTTAAAGTGCTGATAAAGGACAAATTTTTAGTCATTTTTAAACATGCTTATAAATATCAATGTTATTATAAATTCAACGAGTAATGATGAAATTTCCTTTATCAAAACTAATATAAGAACTGAAAATGTAATACATTATCAATGATTCTATAATAACTAATAAAGACACTTTAAGAGAACATTTATAGGCCCAAATAAATATATCCTTTTGCAACACTTTTATAGATTTCATAAAAGACACCTTTATTAGAGCTTTTTTAGTGATAATAAAAGGCTAGGATGCTCTGTCATGTAGTAAACAGTTTTATTTCACTGATAAATTCAATTTCTATCACTATTAAAAGAATATTTTGTAGTATTGATGGATGTAGGGGTTTCACATCAATATGCATCTTTTTTAGGTTTATCATCACCAACATACTATTTTCTTCCTTGTAAGACAATATTATATTCCATATTAGAATGATCAAGAACAAAGAAATTTTATTCATATGTTTTAATGATAAAATTATCTTTTCTGTATTCTAATTTATTCAAATGAACTATTTCCCTTCGAAATTCATTGTGTCTGAAACATCTGGTACACATAACCCATTTTTAGTTAAATAAATGGAACATTAAAATTAATGCAATCAACCTCCGATATTTATTTAATGCCTCAATAATATGTAGTATATGAGAATATTGGGTTTTTGTCTTTGGAACACAAAAAATTCATTGCTTCTTAAAACACCAATATAGAACTATTCTGATTCAAACATTTATAGTCCCAATGTTTCATATGGAATTTATTTGAAAAAATGTCATACATAGACCATGTAATCAAATTTAAACATAGTCCTCCCACTAACCATCTCAATGTTTTCAATCCATCGGAAATACTGAGTAGGGTATTTTTAAACCATGGAGAAAATGTTTGGTTATGCTCATTAAAAATATACATATCTTTATTTATTGGTAACATTATTTCAAAAAATTAATATAAAATGATATATTTGTCTTAGAATCACGCATGTTATTAAATATGTATAAATATAGATTCCATATTTTTTATCTTTTCTACGATTTGACATTCAACCATCAAATCCCCTTTCTCCCATAATTAACTCATTCGTTGCGAGATGTATCCAAACCGATGTGATCAAAATTAGAAAAAATTATTGAAAAAGACTGTGAAAGCACCTCATAAATATTCATCTCCACGATGGATGCCTAAGGTCGATATGAATTCATAACATACCCCTATAATATTATAAAATAACATTAAAAAGGATACATTAATAATATTTATACTACTCTATAATGATTTATATCTCACATCAAATTATCCTTTAAATAAACCACGATATCAAACAAATATGGATGAAAATAGATATTTAATTGAAAACTTTTAGAAACTGCTTCATTATCCAAAGTGTACAAATAATTCAATTAAACCACCTTATAAAAAAATGAATAGATAAAAACAAACATTCTTGATAGTAATTGTGACATATATGGGAAATATTTCATTCAATGCAAATTGTATGATCAGTTGCATCATGGCATAAAAATCATGATATTTCTTACCTGTCAACTGAAAATCATTTAAAGATTTTTTTTACCATTTTATGAATAAATATTTGGAACATTGATATCTAGATGACATAGAAAAAAATTATTTTCAACCTATTAGATAATGTATGACAAGCCAAGTGTGGGAATTTTCTCCTCCCATCAGTATTGGGAGCCAAATCCAAACCTATTCCAATTGAGATTCAGTCTAATCATACATTCATCCCATCTTTAGAAATTATAGTAATATCTAATATTGTTCAAGTAAATATATAAAATATATTATTATACACAAGTATGATATTAATGTTATGTTAAACCTCAGGATATCTTTAATATGGTAGCTCAAAAAATATTGACTATTTCTTTCAAATATTTCTATATTACCAGATTTATTTCTCTTTCTGATTTTCAAATCAATGGGTTTAATTATAAAAAAATATTAATGATTGGATAATTTATTGGGGAAATATCAAATTCATGTGACCTATTGAAATCAGTTTTTAATATTCCATTTTAGTGATCTAGGGAGAACATATTTAGATGATCCATGTATAACTATTTTTCTCAAATTATTTAGTTGATAATATGATGTATTTTTTCACAAATTCTAAATGTTTTATGACCATTAAAATTGTATGTAGAAAATTTTCCATATTTTGGGAAGACATTTATAGTGTGCATAATCATACCATGCAATTGAAAATATATTATTTTATAATAATCATACATTTTTATACCTTCCTCCCATAATAGTTTCAAATCATCAATTAATGGTCATAAGAAAATGTCCATATCATTTCTACGATTTTTTGGTCTAGAGATTAGTATACTAAACATGAAATATTTTCACTCCATACAAAATTACGGTGATAATTTTTACGATACCAATAAAATATAAAAAAATAAATATGCGATATTAAGGATTCAGTATGGATTCATTCCATCCATGTAGAGTCCATGTTTTATATTTCTATCGTCATTTTTGATTGTTGGAGACATGTGACCAATTTTCTTCCACTAAATACAATCATCTGAATATTGTAATTTTCCATTACATATCTACTGATCTACATAACATTTTAATGTTTTTTCTATAATAGGAATTTGAAAATAAATGTTGGAAATGATGAAATATAAAAAGATTCAATAATGAGTTAAAATGTGTCTCTATAACTACTAAATTATCCTATGATTTTTCATACAACTTAATCCATGACATCCCATATTTAGTAAACACTAAAAGAAATTTTTTTTCTTATATACCATGTAGTCATTAAGGAAGTAATGTACTTTTTTACCCTAATCCCATTGGTAATTTCATTTTATTTTCATTATAATGTGAATATGGAATCTCATTGAATTTGGGTAGATTATTTTTAAAAACTATAGAAAAACCCTAAAAATATAATTACACAATATATGATTCCCATTAAATTTAATCAATCATAAAAACCAAAATACAACTATAAATTATATACAACCCAGATACAATATTTTTCGAAATATCCTTATATAAAATCAATTATAAATTTGTTCTTAATTTCTACTAATTCAACATCATGAATCCTTTCTTCAATTTTATCAAACATATCATCTATAAAAGAATTATCATCATGATATATTAAATTATTCCCAATTTTAAATTGTGAAATCGAAGCTCTATAACTCATATTAAAACCATGAAAAATTAAATGATCATTTACCTCTATATATTTCATCTTCATCTTGTCTAAACATTTATAGAATGGATAAAAAACATGTCATTTTTTGAAATATTTTTATATGAAAAATCAAATACAAAATCATTAGATTCCTCTCATTAATCACTTATTCTATGTTTCTTAATCCAACATTGACTCATTGTTTTCAATAAAAAATATAAATAATATATAACTTTAATAAAAAATCATATTTTAAAACTATATAGAAACCCGTAATTTGAATGTAACAAAATTTTGAAGTATAAAAAAAATTTGTATTTGAAATGTATAATTATAAATAAAATATGAAATAATGGAATATAAGTTTAAATATAAATGGTAAAACATAAAAATATATATATGGAAGTAATTTACAAATGATAATATGGCTAAACCATTATCTATTGTTTCATTTTATTCTCATTAACTTTAATGAAACCTAATATTGAATATCATCGAATTTAGTCCAAATAAAGTATGCATTTTCCATTTTGATTAAAATATTTACCCTTAAATTATCTATGTATTTATTTTCATTAAACATATTTTGGAAAAACATGCGAAGCATGTTTAATTCTATGAAAATATATCTATCAGAATATAACAAGGTATTTAATGGATATAATTGATAGTTCTTACTCTGTATCCAACAATAATGTAAACATTATATTGAAAATAATTCGTAATATACAGACAACATATTTAATATATGTTTTTCAAGGTAAGAATATGCTCAAATCAAAATAATGGTGTTGAAATGAATATAATATAGTTATATGATATTGTATATTGAACTGTATGAAAATTACAATGCAACTACATATTATAATTTAATATTACTAAGTAACTAATATGTTTATTACACTAATTGAAATTAATTCATATACATGGGTGTGTATTCATAACCCTGACTAATTCACAACCATCATACAAATAATTACAAAAAATTAGGATAGGATGAAATATAAGAAGCTGTGAAACTATTCATTAAAAACACCATTCAATTTAAATTAATGTCCATAAAAATGAAATATAATAGAATCCACCAACTTTTCCACTCAAATTAACTTGTTATTAAGGTATGAAAATATGATAATGTGAAATTTCAGATGAGAAGATCCATATTCGAATGAAGAATGGTGAGAAATATGATATTTGATGGTTTATTAACATGGTAATGAGATATTTGAGTACACATAATAAAAATAATTAGGGATTCAACACTATTGAACGAAAGAAAGAGATGATCAATGTGGGAGTTTTACCTATGATTAGGAAATACCAAATGTGTAAAAAACTAGGCTGATGGAACCAGATGGGAAAAGATGGAAAAATGTTATTTGATTCCCATAGATTAAGGAAATGGTGGTTAAGGATTATTGGTGAGAGAAATGATCCATATTTCTCTGGAGGTAACAACATCTAAATTATTCAAATATGCGATTAATAAAATTTTAAATGATTTGTCATGTTGGTTATATAGTAACCAAGGTGATAAATCTAGTTTGGTTCATTACTAATTATATAACTAATGTGGAAAATAAATGAAAATTTATTTATTATGTTTGTTATAAAATAGAAAATGTTATAAAGTGGATTTATCATGTTAGTTATTCTCTAACTGATGTTTCCAGGTGGGGAAATTTCCTTTATCATGTTACTTTTATAATAAACGATGGGAGAACTGAATATACATGTCTTTTTCAAATAATTTAAGCTATCAGTCAATGTGAAAAATAGATAAATTGATATATCATGTCTGCTATAACATAACCATCCTGATAATGCCATATACTTCTATTTTCATGTCTGTAAGAAAAAAATACTGTGATATACATGATCTGTTAAATTAGTTTTTCCCTAGTGTAATTAAGTGTTTTCACTCATAACAAGTGAATGAAATATTATTTAGCACATCCATGGTTTTTGACACCTATTAAATATTTGAAATTTATATGTAATGGTTAATGAAATATATTAAAATGTTAATCCTTAGGGTTTTAAAATGTGTAGCCTAATTAATTTGAAATGAGAAATAATGAAACTATTTATGGTCATGGTTATGTGTATCGATCATGTTTGTGGATTGATGTTTGGTATGGGTAGTCAGGACTAGTGATAGATCTTCAGTTTTGAGATCACTGGATTTGAATTGTGGAACCATGATTATTTTAAATGTACTAGATAATGGGATGTTACATTTTTCACCTAGTTTTAGGTTTTGACCTTGAGGTGGTATCATTTTACCACGTATCATGCTTTCCTATGACAATTGCAGGGTTTTAAATAATTTTGGATTCTATAGACCCAATAATTGATGTCTTGGAATGTGTTTCATATGATATAAAGAGTTTAACTACTGGTTCATGAGACCTAGAGTATGTGGTTTAACATGGTTTATTAGAATCGAAGTCAATTATAATATAGGTACTAGTAACACCTACACATATTGTATTTATTGAAGCATAATCTCATGGGATATGTGTGAGTTCGCATTGATAATATGAATCCGGTTTGGAAAAATTTAGTAGGCATGTTCAGTGAAAGGTTGACCATGAGAGAGGATGGCCTGGTGACATAAATATATTTGAGATGTGAGGCATAGGTAAATTATTTAGTTTTTCTAATTCATTCACATAAGATGATTCAAAGGCTTTTTAGAGGTATTGTTATGCCTTTGAGGTATTTTTTTTGATAGAGCTATTATTTTTTTATTTTGGTATTAATGTTTGTTTCAATATGTCAGATTGTTAGGAGTTAAGACTATGTTATATTCTGTAATTTTATTAAATAGAATGGTTATTATGGAAACCGAATAGATGATTATATACTTTATATAACCAGGGTAAATTCTTTAGATAATCTAATAACTCTTGGTTTGATGGGTTGTTGTGTAGTTATGGTTTTATCCTGAGAAAATTTATATTTTTTGGACAGAAGCACCAAATATCCTTCAATTTGGAAGAGATTTGAGGGTCTGAGGGCATGTTCATATGCTTGAATGTGTATTTTGAACTATATTGGGTATTTTAAAACTCTACTGACCTTGAGATGTGTGGGTAAATGAACATTTTTGAGTGTGAGACCATTAGGTTTTTATAAGATGAATTTGGTAGAAACATGAAAAAGATATATAATGTTGTGTGAGTAATTTGATCAAGTGGCTCTAGATTAACACCCTTTACTTTTGTGAAAATCAAGGTGATCTACAATGTTTGTTTATATGGTTTGTTTATTTTTAATAGTAAAATTGACTATTTGTGGTAATGTTCAACAACAATCAGGTTGTGGAGAAGTTGGAGTAGTGTGGTGGTTATGGTTAAATAAACAACATTAGTTTACATCTACAATGTATTGAGTTAGGGGTCTATAGTGGTTTCTGGAAAATTGGTCCCTCTCAAAGAGAGGTGATGGGGAGGTGTATGGAACTACCAGGAAAATTGGAAATATTTTTATTGAAAAAGAGTATTGTCCCCTTCGTATATTGATAATATAGTGAATTGTCGGGGCATTATAGAATGATTAATCTAGAATAAACCTTGTAGGGGTTTCAGGTGTCAATATAATGTGTTGATCATGGCTTAAGGGAATCAATTTATAGGTTTTATTAATAAAACTAGTGTGAATAATCTTTTAAAATTGAACACTGTGAGCCATATGGTGGGGAGAAAACAATTTTACAATTTAGGGTAAAAACCTCGTTATTAATGAGAGTTATTGTCTATGCAACATATGATGTTTTTAGGGGATATGAAAGGGTAGTCAGATTATGCTATCCATTGATTATATGATAATAGAATAAAGAACATATATGGTTATTACGTTTGGTAACAGAAGATGTGTAGGCTATAGTGACCTGGAGTATTATTCATGGATGTGACAATTCATATACTCCCATGTTTGGAGGTAGAATGTCGGTTGAGGGAAGATGACCCTTAGTTTTGATAGAATGACAATGTTAATAATGTATTAAGATATGACCATGTTGAGAACTTATACAAGTTAAACATGAATTTTTTGTAAATTACAGTGTTTTATGATGATTGATAACAAATAGGTTCATGATATATGATTGATAATAATGAAAACCAAAGGTTGGTAGAAATAAATTGATATTATTAGTATCTAAAGATCGATTTTAGATGTTCATAGTAGACCTAAAAAGTAAATTTTATGTAATAATACAAATATTTTTTTGGTATTGGGACTTATATTTCCTATGTGTGACTTCATTGGAGGTGGATATTGAAACACATCCATATATAGGTCTTTGTTGGTAATGTTTTATGAAGTTAGTGTTATTTTTTTTGCCGTTAGATGTTGGATAATGGCTCGATGAGATGTTAAGGGTCATAGAAAAGTGGAATCAAAAATGAAGGTATGTTTTAGTGTTTTGGATATAAAAAATCCAACTATGTGTGGAATCATGGTGGAATTAGTTGAAATAATTGACCACATAGTTGGTGGGATGGTGAGTTTTTTAATTGAGTATTCTATTATACAAGAAGTGTTAGGATTGACATAACCATCAAGAGGTATGATGTTTGGTTTGGGAAGAAGACATAGTTACTAGAATGTCTTAGTGGGAATTTCAAGCCTTATAGGATATAATGAGTGAATTCATATTTGGTTTCACTAGATCTTTGGAGAACCACATGGAATTAGTGTAGTTTCTCTTATTGTTTAGTGGAGGATATTTACATAGTGACTATCAGGATATGTCTCATGTAATAGATTCATGTTATTTATATATGATCCTGAAATGGTTGATCAATGTTGAAGAAGCTTTTGAAATTATTCCTGTGGTGAATCCTAATTTTTGGTATGGTAAAGGGGCGTGCACCATGATTCATTACATGGATCAGAGGGTGATCCTCATTGATGACATATACTTGGTGTGAATTTTTTTTCAATAGTTTCATGGTTGATAACCTATTTCATCCTAGAATTTATTGGGAATAAAAATTTGATGATACAAAATGGAAGATTCATTTATATAATTAATGCCAACAATGAAAAATAGAATATTTGTCATTGCTCATGGGTACGAGGGGTACCCAATGTGTGGGTTTATTTGAGATATTGTGTAGGAATATTACACGTGAATTGATGAGAATCTATTTGTTTTGTTTGATTGGTGTGAAATTCATCACATAATAGGGAAAAATCCACATGAAAGTGAGATTGATTAATGATGTCAATGTGGACACTATTGTTGGCCGATGACGTTTGGTGTTGTTTCAGAAGAGAAGTTTGAGGAAGAGAATTATTGCGAGAGGGGGGAGGAATTTTTAAAACCTTGACCCATCTATGGTGTAATGAAACACATATATTTTCCTATAACTATTGTAAAAATTCAATTTTTAAGGTAAATGGGATTAGGGTGAAATAAGGACATGTTCAGAAAGAATTAGGGAGCCAAGATTTTAATAACCATAGGTCGTATCCTATCAGAGAATGAAAATATATGTCACAATGTAAAAAGTCTAGATAGAGGTGAGGATATCCTTACCCTAAAATTTCAGGATCTTATTGAGTGTTTCATTCAATAACATCACAAAAAATTTATTTATCACATTTTTTAAGATTAGGTGTTGGGATTTATTTATAGTATATTAGGGGTCCCATTCATGGATAGTAGTGCACAATGAAACCCTCCCCCTTTGTTCCCCTCACATTCTATGAATATTTAACCACTTATCATTAGTCTAATCAACAATAATATCTTGAATTGGATATATATATATAGGTGTTAATATCCTTCCACAATCTTTATTTCATGTTTTCTTCCACTTTCATGTTGTTTCTATGGGTGTATATGCATTTACCACATTTTTTAGGATATTTTATTGATTTTGAAATATATACTGGTTTAAGCTAAATAAATGGAAAATATTTGACTTCTTCAAATATTTGAGTTTGAGTTAGGTGGTCCCTATTAATTTACCCACACCCTTTACTTATTTCCTAACTAAGTGTATCGTACGATCATACTGATTTCTCTATTAATTGTTTCAATTTCAGTTAAATGCATGTGTTTTTGTTTTTACATGAATTTCACAATTAATATACATAAAATGGTAGAAATGGGTAGTTTCAAGTGGAATGTTATTTATGGGGAGGTTATGTTTAATGTAGGATGATGTTATCAAATTCATAATAATTTTTTAAGATTAAAATTAGTGAAATTAGTTCAAATCAATGATTGTGAAATGTTATCTTATTACCATTGATAATTGAAAATATATTTTACCCTTGTTACTTCTATAATCCTTGGTGATCGATAATTCAACCACTATTTTAGGTAATTTAAATAATTGGTATATTGAAATGGAATTTTGAAATACTATTTGGAAATAGAATTTTCAGATATGGTTTATTGAAATTTAATTTTGGTAATAAATTGGGGTACAAGCTATGCGGCCCATTTTAGTTAAATGTTTTATATTGAAAATACGATGAATTTTATTGATAATGTGTTAATGAAAATAGATGAACCCCTAGGGATAGGTATTTATTTAAAGGTTGATGAAAACTCTTTATTGGTGTGGTCTTGTTTAAATGTAATGAAAATACCCATTGAGACAGCTTTGATATAAATTTTAATGTCCCATGTTTTAGGACAAGTTAAATTCTAAAATTATTTTGAGCATTCATTATGGTGGATTGGAAGTATATTAAATTGAGTCTCAATACATAATTTATAGTGTTTGAACACTTATATGTTTTTTTGGTTAACTTTGATGTTTCTAGAGGTGTCTCGGATGGCTCTTTGGATTTTGGGAGCCTCCGGATCTGAATGCATACATTCTAAGAGAAACTGATAAAGAGAATTGTTTTCAAAAATAGTTTTTCCCCTAAAGAGAAACCATTAAGCTCTCCAAACAGTGTCTCATAGTCTTATAAAACATATAATATGTGGAAAATTTCTATGATGAACTTATATAGTAATCTACAAAGGTGGTTGAATCGACAACACACAATTTTCTAAATCATACACTTATCCCATAAGGTTTTCCCTATAAAATAGTACCACCATATAGTTGGTGAACAGTTTGAAAAAACAATGTGGATAAATAGCAAAGATTGTGGATATTGGGTTGTGTGGGATACATGGATGGTTCAAGGCTTGCGAAACCACGAGGCCAAATGATACCCCTCAATAAAGGAGGAAAATGTATATTGTCCCCAACCCTTTAAGGACTCCTCTTCTTTTTTCCAACCCCTTTTGACCAAGAGCTCCTCCACACAGATCTACCGTCATCCTCTTATTATTTATTCTCAATATCACACATTATTACACCAATTCAAGAGAATTTGGTTTCACTGGAAGTTTATTTGTATGTTTAATCCCCCCATTATTCTTTTCATCATTTACTTTTCCTTATTCGGTGATATGTTCATGTGTGAAAAGTTTCCAAATTTTCCCTGAGTTTTAATATTCTTATAAATTTCATCATTCCATATTATATAAATTCCGAAAATTGGATGATTGTAGAATACTATGTAAATGGTAGGTAGTCTATAAGTTTTTTCCTTTAATTTCAATTGTTTATAAAATATTGTCATTATTCAACAAACCGTAATTTTTTGAGCATCAATATTAAATTATGTAACATTAAAAATTAATTTCAAATCATACTATATAGAGTCCTTAGGAGGACCGTTGAATTTATTAGAGTCTATGACCTAAACTCAGACAACCCCAAGTTTGTTTCACTGACTAGTCATTGATAATTATTGTGGGTAATCATCCAAAACACTAATAAGTGCGTTTGGAATGGACATTAAAAAAGAATAATATAATGGGGATAAAATGAATTGGTTGTGTTGATCTCGAGATTATATCCATAATAAGAAAATTTTAAATAATTAATTATTCCCATATAATAGAAGTGGTTGAAATGAGATTAAAGACTCGAATAATATAATGCTTATAATGACCATGTGTCTTGTGAAACCAAAAATCATGCAATGGTGTGTTTTATTAACTATTTCAACTGAATAAACTAGAAAACATGGTTAATGGGATGTTTTATTTTAATTCACAAGGGCCTTATTAAATTTTTAAATCAATGTCGTAATTAAGTTAATCATTTTATGGAACGAGTGATTCCCATAGCCTTTTCTATGATATAATGGAAATGAAAAACATTATAATTTGAATTTTAAATTAATTTTATTTAATCTAATTGGGAATGGATACCATTTTTATTCATGGGAATGGAATCCTTGGGAGTAATGTCACTTATATTATAATTATTGGGAATGGTGACCCATATATTGTGAAACTCGTGCAAAATGTCTATTATTATTCATGGACATGGTGTCACTGGGCATGGTATCCTTTATATTATGATATGTTGGAATGAAATCCATGGTCTTGGTGTCCCTTATATTAGGACAGTCATCCACAATTTCTATTTTTAATGCTTCCCTTATAATAGGATTCTTGGGCATAGTGTCCCTTATAGTTGTTTATCTTATAACATTGGGAATGATGTACCTAATTAAATTGAGAAATTAATTTTATTATTATATGGATTCCATAGCACTAATAAATGAGTCCTCATTACTGCATGTATATATATTAATATATTAACATCTACATATATTTACATATATACCTTATGGTAATTATTCACAGACTTTTTGGCTTAGGCTAGAGCAGGTATGGATCACCATGTGTCCCTGATTACATGAGTCCACATGTATTTATATATATTTACTACATCACATTACCATTCATAAACCGGAACACTATATTTTTTTATTCACAGATAGAATTGAATTGAACATCATGGGTAGTGTCTTATTAGGTATATCTCAAAACATATTTAGCCTTCCATTGAACTGGGGAACATGAACATAACTTATGGATGGAACATCAGGGATATTGTTTGTCCTATATGTTGTTTTTCATGATCATGGGATATTGGGATCCGAATATTGAGATAGATATCATGATTCACACGGAGATATCCCTTGTTTTTTATTTATTTAAATTGTGTGTGCTATCACATATTATATATATATTTATTTTACACTAATGTTGGTTCATTCAAGTTCATTGATTTATTTATTTGTTTTTTGAAATTTTTTATTTTGTTAAACTAATTATTAATTATTTTTTCTTTTTCTATTTTTATTTATCATCAAGATGGTATATTCTACCCATTATACCACCATTATAAGATCACAACTTTTTGGTAGCCTATTTGATATAGGGATGAGTCTATAAGGTCATGAGATGACCGGTCCGACAACTATTTATATATTGTGTTATGTTTGATTGTTACAAAGTTGTATTAGTGGCCTCTTTTCAATCCAAATTAATATTTTTTCAACGGTAGAAAGGATACTAGTAATGCATCAACACATGGTAATTAGCTTGTGTTTAGGTCCAAACAAATCATGGATGTGGGAAAATTTTGAGCCTCTGGGGATGATAACGGTGTCTGTGTTATTCTATGTTGCAATGGATTATTATTTTACCTTGAATGACTATTGAACTTCCATTGGTTATTGACTTTCTGATTGATTGTACTTTTACCCTTAACCTTGAATGTCAAGGAAGTTTTATTTCATGAATCATTATCAGCGTGTATGAATTCACATTCCATCCATATTCCATTCCATGTAGATTATATTGTAGATTTTATGATTCATGATCATTTTTATACCATGCTTCTATGATTTCTATCTTATAACTTTTTCATATTGTGTTTGTATGATTTCAATAATATTGAAAAATTATTTTTTATCAAAGTGTATTCATCAAACATAATATTTATTCCCATATTGTTGGACATTGGAACATCAACAAACCAATCATGACATGTTTTATCCATGTACCATTCGTTACATGGGACGAGACATTTATAGTTGTGATTAAATGGTTGTCACTAACAATTTATAATGTATATGGGCCTTTATAAATTGGTATGGGTAACCCATATTATAAAACCATTATACAAGAATTTTAATTATTTGAGACAAAAACACCATGTATTAGTTACATGAATACCAATTGTAACTTATAAAAGCATGTGCATTTATAACATGGTAATGGTTTGTGATTCATCTAACTAACTGCTCATATATTTTGAATTAAAATTCATAATAAAAATTGACGTCGTTATACAACCTTGTACATATATCTTTTGGGAATTTTGACCCCTATGACAAAATCCTTAAATTCACACATGGACCAAATAGGTCAGTTGGGGCATGTATCTTATGAGATCATACCATTAAGGTTGTTTGAACATTTCATTATTTAAATATAATGGGTATCTATAAACTAATACCAAATTAGATAATGTTCTCTAGTATGTTTCCATTATTGTTTATATTCCTTGATACAAAACCCTATATGGATATATTCATTATATGTGGGATTATTATTTGATGTTACTACAGCCACTTATAAGAGTTATTTGTAAATCTGTGGTGGAATCTTATTGAATCTATTCCACTTAAAATGATGAAACACATTTTATCTCATTTTGAGAATTATTATCATAAGTATTTCAATAATTAAAATTTCAATTAAAATACACTGTATTTTTCCACTATATAATGTAAAATACATTTTTCTTTTACTAAAACCAATGGTGAAATTTTTAAAGATTAATAAAATTTATAAAAGAGATTTAGATGAAAAATGTCCTAAATTGAGATCTCATTTCATTTAAACAAACAATTCATAAAAAGATGTTTGATATAACATTCTAAGTTATCCATTGGGAAATGGAAAAATAATGTACTATTAACTTTTTATTTATATATAGTACTTGATGTTTTTAAAACTGATCCTCTGATTTGATTAAGATCAAATGTGAATTAATGTAATGGATTAAGATAATCATTAATGATGTGTTCTGGGTTTTAACCCTCATTTAATTGTAGTTTAAATATTTCCATGATTTCTATCGTATAATGGGAATATTAGAATTTTTCATAATAATTTTTGACATCTTATTATAATGTGTTAAACATAAATGATGGGTAGTTGGGCCTAGAGACTCAATTTAATGTGAGACAATTATCTAATTATATGATTTAGGTTTTTTGTAAGGGCATAAAATGATTGAGGTAGAACCCTTAGCTCATAATTGCATTGCTAAATTATTATGATTTTTTTAAGACATGTGTCGTTTGGGTATTGTCTGAGATCAGTATGACTCCTAGGTTATATAATAAATCTTAGGTAAGGTGGGTGGTCCTACACTAGATGGAATTTCTTGGAATCATTAACATCATGAAGTGGTCTGGTTTGGTAGGTTTGACATGCCACCTATATTGTCAACTATTTTTGCGTCAAGTAACCATTAAACTATCCTAATAATGCATGAATTAATAGTTTTCAATTTATTTATAGTTATATGGATAAAAAAATATGAGATGATCTTTGTGTACAATGTCACATTCCACGAATGTGTATATCCTATTATGCTATTTTGATATTTTAATGAAATGAATTGTTACACGTGGTGCATTACAAGTTTATAAGTGATGTGTTTAATGCATGTTTTTTGAGGAAAATGTCAGGTAATAACCTAAACAGTGAGGTTTCATGCTTTTATAAAATAATTCGTGAGAGCTTTAAGGCTTATTTCATAGGTCATCCATAGAGTAGTGTGAGATGCATGTTTATATATATATTTGTGAGTGTTGTAGGATTGAACCAATGATCATAACCTGGGTTTAAACAATGAATCCGGATAAAATTTTAAAATTGTTACGGTGAAATAATAAAACTGATCTGGTGTATTTTTGGATTTTACTCCAGATTCTGATAACATTAATGAATATAAATCCGGATGATTGTCATGTTTTATATAAGAGAGAACTCTTTTAAGGGTTCATATATGGATTTGGTTCCTCTATTATCATCATTAATATTAGCATAAGAATTTTTTTCAATTTTATAACTTGTGTTTGTCGGTGTATGATTGTATCTCATGGGATGAGTTTTTGTAATAATTGATATGATGAGTATGATTTTCTGAATTTTTGGAGAATTGTTTCATGTGTATTTAAGTGTATCCCTCTAAGAAGAGGGAATGTGACCAAAAGGTACTATTTGAAAATTTCTTATATAATATCTATAGTCTAGTGATCTAGTATTTTTGATTATTTAACCCCGAGATAATATGATTGGTTTTATAAATTATGTGTGATTTTAATCCAAGTCATGATTCCTGATAAAACATTATTTTATTGAATATTTTATTGATAATAAATGATATAATTTCCTCACATTGTGTTAAATATGTTTATTTATAAAATATTTGGGATTTGATCATTCATTTGAAAATTTGGTGAAAATTCCAGTTTTACCCTTAATAGTGCACTGTAGTATTTCGAATATACATATTTGTATATTTATTATTTGAATTTGACATTTTGTACCAGTGTTCCTAACATAATTATATACATCTTTTATTCAGGACACTAGATCAAAAGAATGCATTTTAATGGAGTAATTGGGCTATAAAATCAAAGAGGGGCTGGACTCGCCAGAATGGATAAGCTTCAGTATTTCGACCATAACTCCTACATATGGGATTTTATTGAGCCCAAATTTGGAGAGGATATAGATGACCCATATCCGCACATTTGAGACCTCTGGAAGGCCGGACAATTCACGGGTTTTTGTGGTCAAATGGGCGGTTCAATGTGCATTAAAATATTTGGCCTAATTTCCACATTCGCACTTGGAACCACTTGTAACCTCTCCTCCACTCCCCTCTATAAATTAGAGTTTTTCTCATTTTGAGGGGTTGGGATGTGAATTGGGAAGTTGAGGGAATAGGAGAAGTGGATCCACTCCAATTCTACAACCATTTCAATAAGGGTAGCTCTTGAAGCATGGATCCCTTCGAAGAAGCCTTCTTCTTCTCCTTCATGTTGTAATGATTTCGTTTATGTAATAAACTTCTTTGTTCCTCTTTTATTTCTGCCCTTTTCTTCTATTTTGTTTAAATTTCTTCTTCTCTTAATCTTCCTAATTGTGATGGAATTCTTGAGTAGAAGCGTTATTCGGTTATACGCATTTTAAACCATTGCACATGCAAAACGCTTCTACGACGATTACGTCACCCATGGAAGAGTAGTTCTTTTTAGTAATCGATCGACCTCTATCCTTTTTCAGTCATTTATTTTGAATCAATTAGCTACTGTAATTCACATAATATGATCCATGAATTGTGTTTTTAAATTAAAAGAAACTAAGAAAGCAATTGAACAATTAATACAAAACACGTGAGGTCGAGATTTTGTGTAAATTGTGAGAGCGCGATCTTAATCGGTAATTCAAGACCACACAGGATAAATTTGTAGAGTTCAAATATAATCCCTAAACACAATTCATCCTCATTTCCAGAATGGATATGTGCTCTAAATAACCACTGACCATAATCTATCCTTATAACAACAATCAATGTAGGGTGATGCGATTGCGTGTTCCAAAGCTAGCCTAGGGTTTAAGTAATTTCATCTTTGTGGTTAAGTTAACTCTCGTAGTTTTCGAGGGATAAAAAATTATGGGATCATAATTAAGTGGATATTTATTTAAATGATAATGATTAATAAGTGAATTAATAGGTAGAGTTAGATCAATTACATATTTTCAAATATTTTCAAAGAAAAACATTTCTTGTTGTGTCATTTTAATCGAAATTCATTTCAAAACTAAAAACAAAAAAAATATACAATCTTTTTCCAGCAAACATCTTCTAGATTCATAAACTATAAAAAAACACCAATCATTTAAAGTAGTGTTTTTATTTTTTTCTCTTTTATTTTATTTTTAGAATACCTTTAATAAGTTGTTAAATTCACTTCCTCCTTTGAGAGACGACCTTGGTCAGCCACTCTGATGCATCTAAGTACCCCAAAATCACACTAATCATTTGAGGGCGCCCACGACAGCGCTCTATCAAATTGGAACTGTTTCCGGGGAGGCAGGTAATTATTTCAACCAATTAGAGGTATTTATTTTATTTGACATTTTATTCTCTTCCTCTATGCTTTCTTCATTCTTTACCCAATCTGATTTTTCTTCTTCTTCTTTTATTTTCTTCTACTTCTTTTTGGACCATCAACTCAAACTTCTCATTTTTATTTTACTATGGTCCACTTTATTTCTTTTCATTTTTATTTAATCTATGACATGAACTAATCCCGAAGATCTCTTAGATCTTGACCCTGAGATTGAACATAGCCTTAGGGATCGAATCAGAAATTCTCAGTCTACGGGAAGTTTCAATATTCAACCAGTTGGTGAATTCCTCTCTTCTGGAAACATTGAAATTTGAAGAAATTAAAATTCAAACATAAAATAGGAACCAATGGTGGGAAATAATTGAAATAAACTTAATAGAACCATTCGATAATTGGTGACACCTGATATTAACTATCAACCAAATTGTATTGCACACCCAATTCTCGAATCAGACTTTGAATTGAAATCTGGATTAATTCAACTTCTTCCAAAGTTTCATGGCTTATCTGGCGAGGATCCCAACAAACACCTTAAAGAATTTAATGTGGTTTGATCAACCTTAAAACCAATAAATGTATCTGAAGACCAAATAAAATTAAGAGCATTCCCATTCTCACTTCATGGAGCTGCGAAAGATTGGAAGTATTATTTATAACCCGAAGATGTAACTTGTTGGAACGATTTGAAACATCTTTTCTTACAGAGATTTTTTCCATCATCAGGGACCACTTCCATTCGTAAGGAGATCTCAGGGATCAAGCAAGCACAAGGGGAGTCAATGTATGAGTACTGGGAGTGATTCAAGAAGTTGTGTGCAAGCTGCCCACATCACCAAATCAGTGAGCAACTACTCATCCAGTACTTCTATGAAGGACTCACACCCATGGAGAGGAGCATGGTGGATGTTGTAGCTGGAGGAGCATTGGTGGACAAGACACCAGTAGCTACATGATCATTGATTGACAAAATGGCTAAAACGCTCAACAATTCGATGATAGAGGTACACCACATGTTCGAGGAGTACATCAAGTAAGTCCTTCTTCTCTTGAAAGTCATTTGATTGATACTAAGATAGAAGAATTGACATCTATGGTGAGGCAAATTTCTTTGGAACAAAATACATCTTTACCCCCTCCTTCAAGGCCTTGTGGTATTTTCACTGAGACAAGCCACCCAACTGACTGTTTCCCACAACTACAAGAGACAGAGGATTGCGCAACAGTATTCCCAGGGAGACCATTTCAGCAGCAACAACAACCATATCCCCAAAAGAAGTTTGATTCATTTGATCCAACATACAACCAAGGGTGTAAAGATCAACTGGACATGAGGTATGTCTCTGGACAACAACAAAGGCCACCCTTTCAACAAAACTTCCAGCAGCCTTTGCCTTACCAGTAGGGTTTCCAACAACACCGAAGGAGATTTGAAGCCCAAGCATCAACAAGCCAACAATAAGGGAATCCCCCACCAACGGTAAATTCTAATACTGATGATCATTTGAATAAAATTGTTCTTAATCAACAGAATGAGCTGAAGAGTCAATGTTCAGATCTGAGGGAGTTAAAGACTCAAATAAGCAAGATTGCCACCACCCTCCATGAACATGTAAGTAAGAATTCCGGAAATCTACCTTCCCAACCCACACAAAATCCAAAGGGGAATGTCAGTGCCAACACATTGAGAAGTGGGAAGCAAATGAACGATACAACTATACCTACCATTCCACTGCGATTCACCTCAACTCCAGAGAAGTCGCATTCCAAACCAACTGATTATCAATCCAAGGAGAAAGATAAAGGTAAGAAAAATATTGATGATGTTCCTCCTAAACCCATTCCTTTTCCAAACAGGGTTGTTCAATCCAAGAAGATGGCTGAAGAAGCAATGAAAAAGGAGGATTTGGACACATTCAAGCATGTGGAGATCAACATTCCTCTACTTGAATCCATTAAGAAAATCCCAAGTTATGCCAAATTCTTAAAAGAACTCTGCACCAATCAAAGAGGTCTCAAGGGGAATGAGAGGATCAACCTTGGAAGGAATGTATCGGCACTCATTACACCAACTATAGCAATGCCAACAAAGTGAAAGGATCCCAGAACATTCACCATCCCATGTACCATAGGGGAGTTTCACTTCTCTAATGCTCTTTGTGATTTGGGAGCTTCCATAAATGTGATACCTCACTCTATATTCTATTCCTTGCAGGTTGGTGAGTTGAAGCCAACAAGAGTAGTGGTGCAATTGGCGAATAGAGCTACGGCATATCCAACGGGAGTTCTTGAGGATGTACTTGTTCAGGTAAGAGACATGATCTTTCCTGCAGACTTCTATGTGCTTAACATGGAGGATGATCAGGCAAGTTCTCATTCCCCCATTATCTTAGATAGGCCCTTCCTCAAAACTGCAAAAACTATCATAAATGTCAATGAGGGTACACTTTCCATGGAATTTGGAGATGAAGTTGTGATATTTAATGTTATGGATTCAATGAAGTACCCCCCAGAGGACCATTCTGCTTTTGTTATCTCCAATTTTGAACCACCAAATAAAAACTCCATAGAATTTGATTGTCCTATGCTTAGGGAGATTATTAGTATTGGTTCGAGTTTGATTTCTAAGAGCACTTCTGCACATGTTGCTGATACACAGTCCTATCTTGGATTTGATTTTGATGTGGATTTATATTCTGATTTTGATCAGGTTCACTCTGATTATGAAATGGTTGTTGAGTATGCTGATGGATTTGATGCTTTATTCTATGATTTTGATGATGTCTATCCTGATACTAATGCTCTTTGGGCACATATTTCAGTTCCTTCAATGTCTCCATCCATACTACACCCTCCTTCATTAGAGCTCAAGCCATTGCCACCAAATCTGAAATACTCATACTTGTTGAATGGTGAAAGATTACCTGTTATCATTTCTAACAATCTCCCTTTTGAACATGAAGAAAAGCTTTTGAATATTTTGAGGGAGAACATCAGGGCGATTGGGTGGACCTTGGCTAGCATATTAGGTATTAGCCCCTCCATTTGCATGCATAGTATTCTCTTGGAGTATGGGGCTAAACCAGTGAGACAACCACAAAGGAGACTCAATCCCACCCTCTTGGAAGTTGTTAAAAAGGAAGTTGTGAAATTTCTTGAGGCAGGTATAATATATCCCATTTCAGATTCTCAGTGGGTAAGTCCTATTCAGGTTGTGCCTAAGAAAAGTGGTGTTACTATTGTTAAAAATGAGAAATATTAGTTAGTTCCAATGAGGGTGCAAAATAGTTGGCGTGTGTGTATTGATTATAGGAAACTAAATCATTCCACTCGTAAGGACCATTTCCCCCTCCCATTTATTGATCAGATGCTTGAGAGACTAGCTGGGAAGACACACTATTGTTTCATGGATGGATTTTAGGGATATTTTCAGGTTCCTATAGCTCTGGAGGACTAGGAGAAGACGACATTCCCCTACCCATTCGGTACCTTTTCCTACTGAAGGATGCCATTTGGACTTTGCAACGCCCCAGGTACCTTCCAGAGATGCATGGTGAGTATTTTTTCTGATTTTATTGAGACCATCATGGAGGTATTTATGGATGATTTTACATTGTATGCATCCTCATTTGATGAATGTCTAAAGAGTTTGGGAAAGGTGTTGAATCGTTGTATTGAGAAGAATCTGGTCCTAAACGTTGAAAAGTGTCATTTCATGGTAAATCATGGCATTGTCTTAGGGCATGTAGTGTCAAAACATGGGATAGAGGTTGATAGATCTAAGATAGAAATTATTTCATCCTTACCATATCCTTCATGTGTGTGTGATGTTAGATCTTTCCAAGGGCATGCGGGATTTTATCAATGCTTCATCAAAGATTTTAGTAAGATTTCTCTTCCTATGTCAAGATTACTTCAAAAGGATTCTGATTTTGTGTTTGATGTTTCTTGCAGGAATTCATTTGATGAGCTAAAACAACGTCTGACCACTCCACCTATCATATAGCCCCCACGGTGGGAGATTCATTTTGAGCTTATGTGTGACGCCTCCAACTTCGCGGTTGGAGATGTCTTATCTCAGAGGGTGGAAGGACGTTCACATGTGATCGCCTATGCATCGAGGAAACTAGATTCAGCCCAATCAAACTACACTACCACAGAAAAGGAGTTTTTTGCTGTCATATTTGCATTAGATAAATTCCGTTCAAATTTATTGGGCTCTAATGTAGTTGTTTTTTCTGACCATGCAGCTTTGAGGTACCTCCTAAAGAAGCCATATGCAAAGCCATGACTTATCCATTGGATGCTCCTTTTTCAAGAGTTTGACCTTGAGATAAAGGACAAGAAGGGGTCAGAGAATTTTGTGGCAGACCACATGAGTAGGCTTACTCACACACTAGAGGGTGACACCTTGGACCAGGTACCACTTCGGGACACTTTCCCCGATGAGCATCTCTATACCATCTCAGGTAAGCATCCTTGGTATGCTGATTTAGTTAATTACATTGTTACCTCTGAAATCCTAGCTAATTTGAAGAAGCATCATGTCCAAAAATTAAAAAGTGATTCTAGGTATTATGTGTGGGATGATCCTTACCTCTGGCGCATGTGTAGTGACCAATTCATTAGGACGTGTGTTCCCGATCATGATACAATTGCTTTTGGTGGACACATTGGACCCCAACGGACAGCTAGGAAGGTTTTGGACTCTGGATTATATTGTCCAAGATTGTTCCATGATGCCCATTTGTTTTGTAAGTCATTCTCTCATTGCCAACACACTAGGAACATTTCTAGGAGACATGAGATGCCCCAAAAACCCATTATATTTTGTGAGATTTTTGATGTATGGGGCATCGACTTTATGGGTCCTTTTCCTAGTTCATTTGGATTTTTGTATAATTTGGTTCCTGTTGATTATGTGAGTAAATGGGTGGAGGCCAAGGCCACCAGGACTGACGATTCTCATGTTGTTGTGGACTTTGTCAAAGCACAGATTTTTTGCAGGTTTGGAGTACCAAAGGCCATCATTTGTGACCAAGGGACACACTTTTGCAATAGGAATTTTTCTTCCCTCCTTTGAAAGTATGGGGTGACACACAAAACATCAAAACCATACCACCCCCAAACAAATGGCCAAGATGAGGTTTCAAATCGTGAGTTGAAACAAATCTTGGAGAAAACTGTGCAGCCAAATAGGAAGGATTGGAGCAAGCGATTGGATGATGCATTGTGGGCTTATAGGATAGCATACAAGACCCCCATTAGTATGTCCCCATTTCGGATTGTTTTTGGGAAAGCGTGTTATCTCCCCGTGGAAGTTGAGCATCGGGCATATTGGGCAATAAAGAAATGCAACATGGATTTGGCCCAAGCTGGAATTCAAAGGAAGTTGCAAATTCAAGAGCTTGAGGAGATTCGACTGTCATCATATGAGAACTCAAGGCTTTACAAGGAAAGATCAAAAGAAGATCATGACAAAATGATCCAACAAAGGGAGTTTCATGTTAGAGAGAAAGTCCTTCTCTATAGTTCACGACTGAAGTTGATTCCTGGTAAGTTGCATTCAAGATGGTTAGGTCCTTATATTGTGTCTAATGTTTTTTCTTTATGGTGCAGTGGAGATCACACAAGAGGACACTGGAATGAGCTTTACAATCAATGGTCAATGTTTGAAGAGATACATTGAGGGAAATCCTACTGATGTAGTGGATTTTATCACACTGCATGACCCCATCATCACTTGATCACATCAGGCTGTTCCTAACCCTTTCACTTTTATATTATTTTTCCTATTTAAAAATTCTGCATTTCATGTTCATATATCATCTCATGGGTTCACATTGAGGACAATGAAATATTTTAAGTGTGGGGAGGGAACCTTTTAGTTTAGTAATTTCAATGGATTTCCTGTTTAAAAAAACCAAAAAAATTGCGTGTTTTTCAAAAAAAAATTGTGTGTTTTTCAAATATTGTGTGTTTATTTTAACATTTTCTGTGTTTTTTGAAACATTATGAGCTAAAATGATTCTCATCACCATTTTTAAATCAATATCAATAAGTAAAACAATTTACCCCTTGAAACTAAGCTTAAATGAATGCTGAAATGACTTTGTTTCATGATCAAATATTTAGTAATTTCATGAAAAGTATGCTGAATTTTAAATCCCATGCCAATATCACTGTCTTTATATTTGAAATCACTTTCATGTGAGGCTTATAAACGATTATTTTCATATTCTTTACATTCACCTCACTTTTTGAGAGATCCAAACCATACATGATTTAACCAGAATTCGATCTATTCCTGTCAAAACATGAGGGTTTGAGGTACTTATGTTTAAATGATTGAGGCATTTGTTTGGTATTAAAGCCCCTATTTCAAAGAATCCTCTTTTATAATGGCCTACCTTGAATATTTAATCCTTTTAGCCCTTATAATTAATGCAAAGTCTGTTAGTTTATCCACATTAAAAGCCAATTTTCCCTATCCAACCAACTCTTCAAGTGAAATTGCATAATCTATTTGAGCTTAAGTGTGGGGGAAGTTGTCATAGGTTTTGCCACCACATTTTGTGAAACTTTGGGTGGAAAATTAAATTCTGAAGAGATGTTTTTACTGCTAAAGAAAGACATTATATTGAAAGTTGTGCCTTTTCTGGAGCTTTCATGACAAGTGAAGTTGTGCCTTTTCTGGAGCTTCTAATTGAGGTGGAAAGTTGTGTCCATCTGGAGATTTCAAGAAAATCATGTTTGAGTAGATTTAAATTTTTTATGCGGAAATGATGAATGGTGTAAACCATTCATTACTTTTCATGATGATGGAGCTAAATTGATATAATGGGGATTGAAGATAAGACCATTTTTAAGTGAAAATTAGATTAATGCAATTTTGCTTCAAAAGAGTCAAGCCCTCCTCATTCAGCCTCAGAGTTTTTCACATCTTAATCCTACCAACCAAAAGCCACAGAACAACCCTGAAAAGTCCTCATGATAAACATATGTCCTTGACTCACATTGGGTAGCGATGTAGGAATCTATCAATCCTATAGTGACCCTTGTATGAGTTTTTATGAGAAATACATTGCAAAAAAATTGATAATTGAGTGATTAGAGAAAATTCAAGCGAGGTAAGTGTTTTGTGCATGGGAGGATAAATGAAGTGGAAATATATTTAATCATATAAATGAAGAACTTGAAATAAGGTTTTTTATGAGGCATTATATCTTTTGATTCTTGGTGTGAAATTGATTGATCTGAAGGATATGTGATTTAAAATTGGTTTTGATTTGATATTGATGTTTACTTGATATGAGGTTTTGCACAGGTGTGCAAAAGGGTAAGTGTGGGGGAGTTTATAAAACACTATTTTATTGAATATTTTATTTATAATAATAGATATAATTTCCTCACATTGTGTTAAATATGTTTATTTATAAAATATTTGGGATTTGATCATTCATTTGAAAATTTGGTGAAAATTCCCGTTTTACCCTTAATACTGCACTGTAGTTTTTCAAATATAAATATTTTTATATTTATTATTTGAAGTTGAAATTCTGTGACAGTGTTCCTAACTTAATTATCTACAACTTGTATTCAGGAAACTAGATCAATAGAATGCATTTTAATGGAGTAATTGGGCCAGAAAGTCAAAGCTGGGCTGGACTCACCAGAATGGTTAAGCTTCTGTATTGCGGCAATAAATCCTACATATGGGCTTGTATTGAGCCCATATATGGACAGCAGATAGAGGACCCATATCCTCACATTTTCCCCTTCTGGAAGGCCGGCCAATTCACGCGTTTTGGTGGTCAAATGGGCGGTGCAATTGGCATTAAAATATTTTTCCGAATTTCCACATTCACACTTGAAACCACATGTAACCTCTCCTCCCCTCCCCTCTATAAATTGGTGTTTTTCTCATTTGGAGGGGTTGGGACGTGTATTGGGAAGTTTAGGGAAGAGGATAAGTGGATCCACTCCAATTATCTAACCATTTCAATAAGGGTATCTCTTGAAGCAAGGATCTCTTCGACGAAGCCTTCTTATTCTCCTTCATGTTGTAATGATTTTGTTTATGTAATAAACATCTTTGTTCTTCTTTTATTTCATCTATTTTCTTTTGTTTTGTTTAAATTTATTCTTCTCTTAATCTTCCTAATTGGGCTAAAATTCTTGATTAGAAGCGTTATTGGGTTATACCCATTTTAAACCTTTGCACATGCAAAACGCTTCTACGATGATTACGCCACCCATGGAAGAGTAGTTCTTTTTAGTAATCGATCAACTCTATCCTTTTTCATTCATTTATTTTGAATCAATGAGCTACTATAATTCACATAATATGATCCATGAATTCTGTTTTTAAATTACAAGAAACTAAGCAAGCAATTTAACAATTAATACAAAACACGCGAGGTCGAGATTTTGTGTAAATTGTTAGAGCGCGATCTTAATCGGTAATACAAGACCACACAGGATAAATTTGTAGAGTTAAAATATAATCCTTAAACACAATTCATCATCATTTCCAGAATGGATATGTTCTCTAATTAACCACTGACCATAATCTATCCTTAGAACAACAATCAAAGCAGGGTGCTGTGATTGCGTGTTCCGAAGCTAGCCTAGGGTTTAAGTAATTTCATTTTTGTGGTTAAGTTAACTCTCGTAGGGTTCGAGGCATAACAAATTAGGGGATCATAATTTAGTGGATATTGATTTAAATGATAATGATTAATAAGTGAATGAAGATGTAGTGTTAGATCGATTACTCCTTTTAAAAGATTTTCTAAAAAAACATCTTCTTGTTGTGTCATTTTAATCGAAATTCATTTCAAAACTAAAAACAAAAAAATATACAATCTTCCTCCAGCAAACTTTTTCTAGATTCATAAACTATATAAAAACCCCAATCCTTTAAAGTAGTGTTTTTATTTTATTCTCTTTTATTTTATTTTTATAATACCTTTAATATGTTGTTAAATTCACTTCCTCCTTTGAGAGACGACCTTGGTCAGCCACTCTACTGCACCTAAGTACCCCAAAATCACACTAATCATTTTAGGGTGCCCACGACAGCACTCTATCAATGCCATATTCATGATTGGGAGAAATAAGAGATCTCCCATTAGATAGGTCATTAATTTGAATATTCTTGTAATGTAGTGTTAATACGAGATGTTTGATTATGTAAATTTCCATTTATGAACACTAATAGTTAGGAATAAAATTTGGTGACTACATTGAACGTTCATGGGTAGGTTGGGATTTATGTTCATGTGATCAGGATATTAAATAACTTGTTATCCATTAAGATGAACACTTCTTAACCCATCCATTCTGATGTGATTAACTAATCTGTATTTGATGTGAAGAATGTGTTTTGGGCTATTGACTATAGTTGGACAAGGTCTCAGAATGTCAGGATACATATCACCAAGGGTCGATTCAATGTAAATACACATGGAACATGTCTTGGGAGAGTAATACATACTAACTTATGGTAATACATGACGATGACTTGGAATAATCATGGACTAGAGATGATCATGACCTCTATCTCTATATAGCACCAAATATTCTGGGACAACATCAACTCTATGCCATGATAACTGTTTTAAATAAATATTCATTATGGAACACATAAGCATGAGAATGAATAGAATGT
This sequence comes from Viscum album, assembly GCA_963277665.1. Lineage (NCBI taxonomy): Eukaryota > Viridiplantae > Streptophyta > Magnoliopsida > Santalales > Viscaceae > Viscum > Viscum album. The sequence continues at coordinate 55,449,100 of OY728126.1, forward strand.
GACGGGTGTTCCCAGAATTATATAGTGCCCCAATGAATTGGGTAATGCTTAGTCTCATGAGACATCCTTTTGGGATGGGTAGTGAACATGATTTGTTTAAGGGACTTTTTTCACCATGATGTAATGGTGGTATAGCATTGACCTATATTTATTATGTAGTGTTTTATGTTTGTTTCTTCATTTCCCCTATTATAATTATAATTCTATAACATTTACCATTGTTCCTGTTTATAATTCCAATTCATATTATGCCCCATTGATATGTATATTGTCTAGCATATACTACCTTATGGCATTTTACATCACTTTATATGCTTAATAGTTTATCCATTTGTTATGTTTTTCCCTTGGTTATCCCATGCAGTTTGAAAAGACATGAAATTTTAGAATAATGTTAAGCATGTTTTCAATAATGTTATTGTACCCCATGCTCAATATTTTATTTTATATTCCAACTTCCCAAATACACTAGACATCATAGTATTTTAAGATTTATTATGTGTGATTTTTTGTAATAAATAATTAATTAATGTTCATTAATAAAATAGGTTATTATAGTTAGTATTATAAAAAAATATTACTTAATTTTGGGATTATCATTAGAAAATTCTGGTGAATGACTTTTGGATAGGAATAGGTATAATAAAAAATTCATATATTTTTTAATTATAGATTAAGAGTTTTATCATGAAAATACATCCTTGTATGGATACCACATGTTGAAGTGGATTTAGCATATATGTACCTTTGGGTAACAACTCCAATAAGGATTGTCCTTCTTGGCTTGGTGTGACATTATACATGATAGTGGGCTATATTTTGCACCATGCTTAAAAATATCATGGGATATGCTTTGGTAAATTCATAAAATCATTAAATTGTTTTTAAAAGAACATGAAAAATTCCTATAAGAATATATTTTTGTAACAATGTCATTGATAAAATAGATTGAATCTAAAAATTCAAATGTTAATACATAAATGAAATTTATACATTATCCCTTTAATATTATTGGATTTCTGATTTTGTGTTTAATAGTTTAGAAATAATCGTACCTACTTTTCCTTTTATTTTATCACATGACTACAAATAGACGGAATCATATATGCAATCAATATGATGGGAAATGAAATGAATTACACAATAAGATTCCAAAACCAATAAGACCATGAATTGTGAACTTAATAATGTTACTCTCTTACATAGCTCACATTCAGGATAAAAACATATCTCATGAGGAGAATCTAAATACACCTAATGTAAAACTAGATGAAATAGAGACCATTATATGAAAAAGGCCTTTTACATTCAATGTATCATATAATTCCTTAATAGTGGAATAATGGATCAAATCCACTGAGAACAACATCTCTGTCCTCTAATGTAATGTTAAAGAGAAGGTATTAATAAATATTTATTATTTAAATGGAGAATACATTCAATGGTAGACATTGATCAAGAAAACATATTCTAATAAAGATTTCAAAATGTTAGAGTGGATAGAATTCTACAAAATAATTTTTGAGAAATATTTTTCATTCACTCTCCATATTAAAATGTAAAGTGATTTTCATTATCTAAAAAAAGATGACAGATCTATCAAGGCGTACAAGGAAAACATCTAAAGAAAACCAGATATACTTTAGAATTTTCCATTACCACAAAATATATGTTTACTTTGTTCATTGTTTGGATAAAACTTATTATTCATAAATCCTAAGTGATTTGTGACTTTGATAGTGATGAAGAAATTTTTATATACGACTTAAATTTGAAAATAAAATCATTGAATCACTAGGGTATCATGGGGATAATAAACAGAAAGCGGAGTTTAATTCTGGTTCCCGATGCAAAAATATAATGGTACCAAAACAATTTGACATCCATCTTGTAAATGTTACCGAATGATGTTTTCCTTAAATTTCAAATGAGGGACGAGGAAATGAATTTGGTTTGACAAGGAAGTTCATCTATCTTGAAACTTCGTATATGAGAAAATAATTAACGTGATAGAGGAAATTAATGCATTGGTAAAACCTCATCACGTTGTTCATTTCATAAATAGAAACAAAATAGATCACTTAGCAAGTAAATTCACTATACTAAAAGGTTTTAAAAAAAAATCAGACAACATCAATGGTTCAAAAGGGTGCTTTTCATCTCAACGACTGTGGTGGATCCTGAAAATGAAGTGTGAATATGTACCAAAGTAATTCTTTCATGAATAGAAAACCTATTTTATGATTATAGTTAAACACAATACTTAATATCATGAAATTTTAGTTGAACTATTAAAATACATCAACATACTATGGAAGTAGAGTAGTTAGTGTAAATGAAAAATAAGAAAATTATTTCTTTATGATTATATAACTCGTACCATGTACCAATTTGTGAGATGAAAATCCTAGTGAACCCTTTCATTCTCCGTTTGGTGAAATTTGATGCAATTATTGGTATGGATTGGTTATTCCTGTATAGAGACAACATAAATTTTTGTGAGAAGGAAATCACAATCCTTATTGAAAATCAACCCCCAATTCTAAAAATTTTTAAGAAAGAGGTTGAAACTTATTTAGCACCATCATATCAATCAGGAATATTATTTCCCTATGAAAAAGTTTGTCTAGCTCAAATTGTAGATTATAAAGAAAATATCATCCTTGAAGAAGATGGATGGTTCAATTTTCCTTTTCAATGATTATCATGATCTCAAAAGGATCGTGAAAAAGAATATGTTTCCCACACCATAGATTGATGACATGTTTGATTAGATAAGTGGATCCCATCATTTATCCCAGATTGATCTGCGGTTAGGGTATTACTAGGTTTGGGAGATGAAGTAGGATATCCATAAGAATACTTTTAATACAAGGTACGACACTATGATTTCATATTACAGACATTCAGACTCATTATTTATCTAGAAATATTCAGGGTATTAATGAATAGTGTTTTCAGTGATTACCATGAATGTTTTTGGATGTCTTTATAAATTATATTATAATATACGCCAAAATCAAGGTGGTGAATGAGGAGAATCAGAGAACTGTGTTGATGACCTTGTGAAAGGATGATCTTTATGAAAAGTACAGAAAAATTTGATTTCTGGTTAAAATAAGTCTCATTATTAGGGAATATCATCACTAGAAATGGGATATTTTTAGATCCGAAAAAGATATAAGAAAATTAAGGATGTTTGAGAAAAAAATCTATAATTGATATATATTGTTTCATTAGATAAGAAGTCTATTATTGTCTATTTGTGAGAAAATTATCATGATTTACAAACCCTCTAAACATTATTTCCCATAAGGTATTAGTATTTTCTTGGAAAGATAAATGTGAAGAAATATTCAAGAGAAGAAATGTATCATTATCACTAATCCTGTACTCACACTACCCACAAGTGTATAAATTTTAATAGTATTAAAAATTTCTTCGAAGAAGGTATTGAGTTGTGTGTTATTGAAAAATGAAAAATTTATAGACAATGCTTCATGGAAGTTGAATGTTCACAAATATAAAAACCCAACACATGATTTGGATTTATCTGTAGTGATATTGTATTTGAAAATATGGCATCATTATCACTTTCAGAATACGTGATAAATATATATATTGATCAAAAAATCCCCATGTATATATTCACATAGAAAGATATTAATATAGAAAAATGAAGATGGTTAGAATTGATCAATGGATATGAATTCTCTACTCAGTAACATCCTGGGAACACGAATAATTTGGATGCTGCTCTAAGTATAAAGGATATAGTAATTTATTCATTGATGATAATTGAGAAAGATCTAATCATCATAGGCTTGAAGTTGATGAAAATGAAGATCATTGATAAAAGAACCTTGTCAATCGATTAACAAATTATTTTTCAACTATAGATTTTGGAAATGATAAAGGAAGCACCAAGGGATGATTTGGGATTTCAAAAGAAAATGGGAAGTACATGAAAAGGGAAATACTCATATTTTATTTTTAATGAAGTAGAAGTTGAAAGAGAAAGGGTCTAGACTATGGGCACCTTAAAATCATTATTTAAAGAAGAATATATTGGATGATTCACATTGTCATAATTTCTCCATTCACCGAAGAATCACAATGATTTTTCATGATCTTAGAGGGAACTAGTTGTCGGACAAAACGAAAAAGAGGATAAATAAATATAAATCAAATTTCCCAGTATATTTGTAAGTGAAGGATGAGTGGCATAAGTGTAAGGGGATTATGAAATAATTACCCATACCATCAGGGAAATGGGAAACCATCACCATGGAATTTTCCACTGGACAGATAATGAAATCTAGGGGAAACAATGATATATAAATTATTGTGGATATTTTATAATGAAAACTCAATTTATTACGATTCTAGAAGATTTATCACCTAATTGTAATGTACCAGACCTAGGTGTCACGCAATGAGGGCCCCGAACCCGGTTCACCACGTGACCTCAAGCGCATTTCCCCAAATTCCAGAGGCTACCGACTAGCAGCGAGGGCCTAGGTATGATAGTGGGGAAACTATGCCCTCATTTTTCAAAGTGTAGCATAGTGGAATGAAATAAAACATACAACGACAATAGAGGAAGAAACCATACACAACTGAAATAAACAACTGCTCGCGTACCCTGTCCAAACAGCTAAATAGTGGAACACACCCACGGGGTGGTTCCAGATCCAAGAAATGATCGCAACCTACATTTTATTATCACAATTTAATCACCTATGCAATTATAGGAATTAACTATATCAACGACCTCAGCCACACGACACCACATCATGGGTTCATGGCATGAAAACACACAAAAGGTATGACAGTTGGAAATTTACACCAAGCCAACTAACTTATACGCCAACGAGCGATATACGCAAATGTCGACTTCAGAAAAGCTCAAGAACGACGTAGATCTGACAAAGATGAAAAACCATTCAAATGTAAATAACATTCCCTCAGAAAAGAATTGGTAAGATCGGCTTATAGAGAAGAAACGGCTTACCCGTGCGGTTCCAATAAGATCGTCCGAGGAAGAATCAGATTCCAGACGAACACTCGGCAGCTCTTCAAATGTTCGGCCCCCTCCTTTGCCTCCAAAATGGCTCAAATGCCTCCTCTGCAAAATGAGGAGGCTACTGCCTGTTTTAAGCTGAAAAAACAAAGTACACGGTGTGTAATTCCAAGTACACGGTGTGTACTCCCTTAATTTAACAGTTCCTATGGCGGCACCGCCACACTGTTCATCTGTTGACATGAGTACACAACATATACTCTTGAGTACACAACATGTACTATCGCCCAGCTAGCAGCTACTCTACCACCTTACTTTTTAGGCCTACCGAATGACTACACGGTGTGTAAAGGATCACTACAGGGCGTGTTGTCGATTCCTACACCCTTCATCGCTAACATGGCTACATGCCCCGTGTACCCATCCCACATGGCCAAAAGTACATGGCGTGTGGAAAAGTACGCAGCGTGTAGTTCCAAAATTCAGGATTTTTCCCCATTTTCCATTTTTTCTCAAAAACACTTTAGGAAAAGATAAAAGAAGAAGCTCGTACCTCAAATATAAAAATTGGGTTCTTAGAAACTTCTCCCGTTATAGCAATTCGTCCCTGAATTTCCCCTCCAAGGGTGGAGAAGATATAACTATGATAAAATCCAGCCACTGAGCATGTACATCTGTTTTGTGCTCCCATGTTTTGTCCTACACTCGGCCATGCTGCCATAGCACCCATACGAGTGGAATTGACTGGCCTCGGTGAACCTTCGTGCTCCTATCAACGGTACGGATCAGATGCTCTTCAAAGGACGCATCGACTTGAAGCTTAACCTCCTCGGGCTGAATGACGTGAGATGGGTCTGAATGATAGCGACACAACTGAATCTTGTGGAAGATGTCGTGCATGGATCAGTACCACTGCGGTAACCGCAACTGATAGGCAACCAGTCCGACTCTCTCTAGAATCCCGAATGGCCCCAGATACCTTGGTGAAAGTTCACACTGTCTCCTGATCTGCTTGTGTCCCAACCTCGGCGAAACACATAGAAAAACCCGATCCTCGACCACGAACTCCAAAGGTCGTCTACGGCGATGAGCATAAGAATTCTGACGAGACTGTGCGGTAGACATCCAATTCCAAATCAACTGGACCTGCTCTGAAGTCTCCTGAACGATCTGTGGTCCACGTAAAGCTACCTCACTAACCTCTAACCAGCACAAAGGTGATCGGCATGGGCTACCATATAAAGCCTCATATGGTGCCATCTCAATAGTCGCTTGGAAGCTATTTTTGGAGGTAAAATAGACTAAGGGTATATGATTCTACCAAAAGCCCCCAAAGATTAGGACGAATGCACGCAGCATGTCTGTTTCCCTCAGAATCCGGGGATGACCTCATGGATGGGAGATTCAAACGTTCTGATCGGGTTCTAACGGGTTTGTTCGTAGAACTGGAAACATCCAATGATTCCACATCCATTTAGACCTACTTTCCAAAGGTAGGTGCTCATTATCTTGTGGACTGATGAGGCTTAGGAATTTTCATTGGTCGAGAGGATGGGAGGTCAGACTCATCACACCTTTTTGAGGGGAATTTTTGTCTATTCCGGGACTCTCTTTATATATTTAAGTTATGTTTGAGAATCCTTATTACATTACCAAGTAAAAAATGACCATTCCTTCAATTGAATAATCAATGATTAAATATGTAAGAAATTTAGAGAATCTTTTATATGTATTCGAGGTTCTTCATCGATAGATAATCATCTATATTTATTTAGAGATTCTTGGTCAATGGTATCCTTCAAAATAATTATATAAAAGTCTCTTGGTCATTATGATGACCAGGCTGGTTTTAAAGCCACTCAGTGGGGCACCTGAAGTTTATTGTCATTCAGAAGGACATGAATTATTTCAGTGTTGGGATCGAACCCATAGATGGGCTAGCTACGTATCCTTTGTTTTGGAAAAGGAATCAGAACCCACGTTGTTTGAGTAAGGGAGTATAATGTTTATGATGATGGCTCAAAGAAGGATTTCATAATTAATTTTACTCTCTAAGCTCACATGAGTCATGCTCGGTGTGAGAAACAAGAGGTATTGGTATTAAAATAGACAACTGGGCCATGAAAGATGTAATCATAAGAAATGGTTTGGGGCTTATGTATGAATGACTGCCCAGATAAATGATGGTTAGGATTTACTTTAGGGAGAAAATCCAGCAACAGGGTCCATAAAGGTATATGTGCTTCATGGAGATTTGAATACTCTAACTTGGGACTTATTCCTGAAAAAGAAACCCAAATTAGGAGAGGATTGATAACTGGGTTTTACTCCTGAGAAGGAATCCCAGATCAAATGTAAATTAGGACTGGTTAAAGAGAAATTAAGGGACATGGGGCTTATTCCTGAAAAGGGAGCCCAGAATTTATGAATGGGACTTATTCCTGAAAATGAGGCCCAAGTTAGGGGACTTGGGCCTTACTCCTAAAAAGGAAGACCAAAATTATGACTCGGACTTATTCCTAAAAAGGAGACCCAGGTTAAGGGATTATGACTGGGACTTATTCCTAAAAAGGAGGCCCATGTTATGGATTAAGGTTTGGGGCTTACTCTTGAGGAAGATCCCCAGATTTGGGAATTTTAAGAATTTGGGGCTTACTTGTAGAGACCCGAAGCTTGACGTACATGGACATTACATTAATTTTGCGGAATACTTAGTACATAAAAAACACACACACAAGGATCGTAATAGTATAGTGTCTTTGGACACTCGGAACGTAATCTTCTAATCCTGGTGAAAGATCTTCAACATCTCCCATAAAGATCTTCCCTTTTTTTTATACCTAAAACATTTTTTATATCTTGGGGAAAAGTAAACATAAAAGGGTGATCTCAAATTCTCAGTAACGGTAAACAAAAGAAAGATCAATCACATCATATTCATTAGAACATTACATTTTGGAAATCTTAACCTGCAAAAGAGAGCATAATTTCATAACATGGGATAAATCATAGTAGTGAAATGAAATCGCAATAATCATAACATAAAACATGAAAAATTGTGGCATACACACATAATCATAGAGAATAATTTCTTGTTAGTCAAGACTCATTGCCAAGACTATCTTAGTGGACAAAGCCCATTTCTGAACCGAGTCACCCTCGTTTCAGTCCTGTTTCACTGAACCGGTATAACCTACCATTCCAGCCATGTCTATCTCATGAGATATAAAATCTTTACCCAATTCATTGGAGGGAGATATAGGTCCCACCCATCTCATAATGATACCATTCTTATGTGTGCCACACAATCATAAATCATACATCATTTCATAACCCATTTAATAAAAATGGGAATCTTAAACATCGTGACATCATAAAACAATTCATATAAGATAAAGGAATTCATAAAATTATAATTCCATCACAACATAATCAAATCAATGTAATAATAGAGATAAAAACAGAACCCTTTATTATCTTAGATGGAAAATAATTTTGATAAAACACTTGAACTTCATTCTTGAGGAAAATATCCTTTCTACTTCAAAAACTTTTTTCCATTCTTAACATGTCATAGAATTTTAAACTAAAAGAAGTGGAATAAAAATAAACTTGAAAACTTGTAAGGGAAGATTCTTTGAAATAATTTTTTTTAAAATCCATTCATTCCGTATAAGTTAAAAGAAAACATTCTTCTAGTACTTTTGTCGGAAAAGTCAAAAAGTACCTCGTATAAAAAACGACAAAAGATTCCATTCATATCTTTTACTAAAAACTCACCGAAGGGTAAAATTGGATTTAAACAATAGTAGGTGGATGTAAATAACATTAAATTTTGAGGAAACATGGATGTGGATGATAAAATATAACCCAGTAAATTTCAAAGTACAAACAATCTCGGATAAAAATGAGATTGTGATATTTCCCTTACATTAGGTCCGATTTGCTTCGTAAGTGTCTGAACCTCCTGTATAATGATTTAAATAATGTCATTTACTTATTACAGAATCATATTTATTGTTATGATATCATATATGGTTCACATATGACTTTATATTACCCGTTCTTTTGTAAATTCCATGTTAAAAAGCGTTATGGGTAAAATTGTTTCATTTATCGTAGGTGTTTGGACTTGTTGTTCTTGACATTATTATTACTTATATAATGATTTACTTACTTCAAGAATATAAAATATGATTTATATATCATATATATTCATTATATATATATATATATAATAGATAGATAATTGAAATGAAACACACCGTTCATGGAGACGGTAGTCCGTACGTTTGCATGAACGCTGTTTTCCTTTCCTTATTGTCTTGAATGGAAGTAAGTAGATGACATATATATATATATATACATAAATAAAGTAGATTTACCATGTCATATATTTCATGATTACTTATTATATATACTTTATAATCATTCATGAATGGTTAAAGTGGAGAATGAATCTCATCACGTCGTGGAGACGGTAGTCCGTATGTACGCACGAGCTATGATATCGTTCTCATGATCGTGGGACTGTATTGGAGTGTATGTATACTATTTCAGAATCAATATCACTTTATAATAGTCATATATAGTCATTATTTACACCATTATACCCATCCAAGTAAGGTGGTTGTGGAAAATAGATTACACCATGGCGTGGAGACGGTATTCCGTACGCACGCACGCGCGGTGATTTATTTTTCCGTAGGATGGATAGATGGTGAAATAGGGTTGTTTCATAATTATAATAACATATCAGTATATGAGTGATACTGATGTTATTACTTCATAATTAAATAACTAAATAAGAAGAAGTGGAAGAAAAAATAAAGATGAAAGAATCGGTAACGGACATTACCTCTTCTTTGAAGTGCTTCTTTGAGACCTTCTTTTAGGGCACTAAAATTGGTCTTTGAGGAAGAACAGAACCTCTAAAATATTTATATGGAAGTGGAGAATGGAATTTTTCAGGGGTTGGCCGAGCTTGAAGGCTCAAGGTTGTGTGAGGAAGAGAGGGAGGAGGTGCACTTTTATGAGGGAGGAGAGGGGCTCCTTTAGAAAAACTAAAAATATTATTTTATTATAAATTCTTGTTCGGTTTTAAATAGATACAAATTTATTTATTTCGAGTCTAAGGTGGGGATGGGTCGAAATCCTCTCATACAATTGAATTTAGACAAGTTTAGGTTCCTATTTTAACCTTATCATTTAGATTTAACATTAAGTTTAATAATTTTACTTTTACCGTGTCTTCTTGTGTTCTTACACTATAAGGTTAATAAACTCACTATCAGAAGCCAAACGAACCCCAAATTGTTTATTATTAATATATATAACCTTGTATAAGTCATTTGGCCGAACGATATATTTTTAGGAATAACATAACAATTAATAATATAATATTTGTTTTAAAACCTAATTTATTTCAATTTTAAAACTATTTAGTAATTGATTTTTGTGAAAATCCTAACAAAATGATAAGTTCGAAAAAAGTAAATTACATCAATACTAACATATCATATTATCCTTGAAAATTAGTGTAATTCATAAAAAGTATAAAATTATATTTATTTTAATATTTATAACAACAATTAGGTAAATATTTCTTTAATAAGATAATTACTTCATCATTGTTGTGACATAAATAAATTAAATTATTTAATGTCTAAAAATTAAAAATAAAATACCATTATGTAGAAAATCTTTTTTTCTTTCCAATGAATATTTATAGTCGAATTTAGCTTATGTATAACCCTATATTAAAAATGTTTTATTAAATAAACTTTGATTTTAACTCTTTTAACTCTTCTTTGAATTAAATAATAATAAATGTCCTAATATAATCCAAGTGGTCCTAAATGGTCATATTTTATTCCTAAGCTTGTTTTTGGTCGAATTACACTTATCCAATAGAATTTTGACATGTGTTAGGGTAATAATAATATCATTTTTACCCTTAATTACCCTATTTACTTTTAACCGTGGTAAATAAAAGTAAAAAGTTACTATTCAACAAAAATTATTTTCATCTCATTGAACAACATTTTACATACTGACATAAACCTTTTCTCTTTGATTTTATAAATTCCACTCACAGAAGCGGTAAAATTAAGTTTTATGAACAATTCAGTTTTTTTATCTACCACTTAGTGGTTTCACTATTCATCAAAAATTAAAAGTTTTCAGAAAAATACCAAAAATTAGGCCTAAGCTATATTTGATATTATGAACTCAAAAATGATTTCTATTTTACCAAATTCAAAACATATCAGTTTCATTAATTAATTTAAAAATTAATTCTCGTCGTCAAAACAAAAGGCGTGTTTTTAAGAGATAATAACTATCAAAAGATTGACACTTGTTTATAATTGGTTTAAATGTGAAATTACATCCAATGACCAACATTGTATTAAATTGTAAAAATATATTCTAAATATACTTTAAAACCACTCAAATTAATAATTTATCACTATTAATTATTTCGATTGAAAAAGTTGTATTTAATTAAAATTTAGTAATTTTCACTATTCAACAAAATATGAAAGTTATCCGAAAATCACCAAAATTTCACCCTAAGCTAATTTCGATATTCCGAATCCATAAATGAAGGCCATTTTGAAAAATAAAATTTACAAAATTTCAAAAAGTGGTTATTAATATTCATAACGGCTATTTTTAATAATGTCTTAATAGCATATCGTTGTTTCACGAAACTTGGTGTTGCGTACAACACACGCTATCGTGGAAGGTCGTGATTGCGTGTAATTCAAGACAGGTCAGAGATGTGTGTTGTGAAATCTCCTTTTGGTGTAGCTTATAACAAAAGACATTAATGAAATTAAAAAGAATATTTTTCATAAAATATCAGGGTGTTACATTCTACCCCCCTTAAAATGAATTTCGCCCTCGAAATTCGTCGGGGTTATAAATGGTTTACTATTCTAAAGTTTATTTAATCGAAACCCACATCGTAAAAAGGAATACCAAAACCAATCTTTAAAAACAAAATTATGAAACGTAACGGTTGCCCAAATAAACTAATCACTGGGTTTCCACAAAAGTGAAAATATGGATATGGAAGAGAAATCTAACCATCATGTTCTGATGGAGAGTGGAAGAGAACATGGCTATGGAAAAGCTAGCAATCACAAATCCATAAATTTGTGATGATCTAAGGTATCATCTGATTAATCAGATATAAGAGCACTAGGACATCCTTTTTTGTTTTCAAGATCGTTTCCCTAAAGTTGAAGAATTTGAATTAGAATAAATACTAACTTTATTTTGGTACAATCTCACTGTTGTTCGTGCCTTGAAAAATTTCCACATCATCTCTTAAATAAATGAAGTTGAATTTTTTATTCGTGAAGTGCTAGTATGACAGGTCATTCCATCCGTCTCAAACAAAAGGTTAGAAAAAGTTATTAAATATACATAAGTCATTCCTTAGTGAGATTAATCATATATGGTTCCTAAAATGGACTTATACTTCATATATCATACCGCTTAATAAAATAAAACTAGTTTCTACTAAACAGGGACTTCCTGTAGGCCAGTGGTAGGCGATAAAGTCCAGTCGCACTTCGGTTGTGGGTTCGATTCCCACGGCCTTGTCCGAAGCGATGGGTTGTCGTCCGTCCTGCAGGTTTTTCTTTATCTAAAAATATATTACTATAACATCCTATCAATAATATCGAAAATACTTATATCCTTAAACAATACTAACTTGTGTCCAACATAATCTATTCCAATCTTTAGGATTTTCTATAATACTGTAGTCCACTCTCATAATATAGTGAAAACGATTACCAGAGATTTAATACCATCGTTGATCCCCATATATCATAAGATATGTCTTGTTGGTCACATTACAAACATTCAAAGGCCTTAATCAGGTATTCTCTGGAATACCCATTGAACCTTAGTGAAAACATGAATGCTGTTAAAAGTTAACACTTTCCACATACCAAAATCCCCCAAATTCTATATAATCAAACCATGATATCACTTAGTCCTTATATCAATCATGAGCTCATGAATACTGTCAAATATTTCATCCACTTTCCAAAAAATATCTGCATAACCTTTCATTGTTACTCATACCATTCATCATAAACATTAAAAACATAAGGAAAGGCAACAGTGTAACAATCCTTAGATGTCTTTTTATTCTATAGTACAACATTACACTTGATAAACATGTAATCATTCCACTACCTTCTTAAACCATTGACCGAGTTTCAACAATTCTTTTATCTCACATATCATTTGTAGTCTCTTCATCATCATCAACAAAAATACTACCCATAAGACCATACTGATTCTCTTCATAAGACATTCCCTTAGGTCATTGGTTTGCATAATGCCCATACATTCCACATTTAAAACATTTAACCATTGTTGATGTCGTAGCAATACCATTAACCTCATCCATGGTGTTAACTGAAACGTTTCCATTGTACTTACTGTCTTTGTGTCCTTCTTTTCCACACCCAAAGCATCTTCCAGTTCCTTTGAGACATTTTCCTTGATGCCTCTTCCCACATGATTTACATAGGGGAAATTGAACTTTCTTTCCTCTATGATCATCATGAAACTCTATCTTTCTCTTATTAGCCGAGTCAGGAAACTTACCAAATTTTACATTATTGATCATATTATGAGATTGCTGATTCGGAATAATAATGATGTTTGGACTTCCAAATTCCATTTCATTTGATTGCTTATGAAGAATATCATTCCATTGTCCATCATATCCTCCATTATCGTGAATCATCTTGTTTCCAGCCATTTTCTAAAACCCAAAAAGAATAGTCTGAGATGAAAAAATCATAATAAAGGGGGAGTAACTTCAATATCTATCATCTTAGGTTAAATTCTAAGATCATTACCGTAGTGCTAGGACAATATCCTATATGTATACCTATCATTAGGGACATCCCTAGACATACCTTAGAAATATCTCTAGGGATCTCACAAACGTTTTCGCGTCCTAGTTTCCAAAGGTTGACTAAACCTTTCCTCTGATACCAACTGTAGAGACCTGAAGCTTGACGTACATTGACATTACATTACTTTTGCGGAATACTTAGTACATAACAAAAACACACACACAAGGATCGTAATAGTTTAGTGTCTTTGGAAACTCGGAACGTAATATTCTAATCCTGGTGAAAGATCTTCAACATCTCCCATAAAGATCTTCCCTTTTTTTATACCTAAAACCTTTCTTTATATCCTAGGGAAAAGTAAACATAAAAGTGTGAGCTCAAATGCTCATTAAGGGTAAACAAAAGAAATATCAATCACATCATATTCATAAGAACATAACATTTTGGAAATCTTAACCTGCAAAAGAGAGCATAATTTCATAACATGGGATAAATCATAGTAGTGAAATGAAATCCCAATAATCATAACATAAAACATGAAACATTGTGGCATACACACATAATCATAGAGAATAATTTCTTGTTAGTCAAGACTCAATGCCAAGACTATCTTAGTGGACAAAGCCCATTTCTGAACTGAGTCACCCTCGTTTCAGTCTTGTTTCACTGAACCGGTATAACCTACCGTTCCAGCCATGTCTATCTCATGAGATATAAAATCTTTACCCAATGCATTGGAGGGAGATATAGGTCCCACCCATCTCATAATGATACCATTCTTATGTGTTCCACACAATCATAAATCATACATCATTTCATAACCCATGTAATAAAAATGGGAATCTTAAACATCGTGACATCAGAAAACAATTCATATAAGATAAAGGAATTCATAAAATTATAATTCCATCAAAACAAAATCAAATCAATGTAATAATAGGGAGAAAAACAGAACCTTTTATTATCTTATATGGAAAATAATTTTGATAAAACCCTTGAACTTCATTCTTGAGGAAAATATCTATTCTACTTCAAAAACATTTTTCCTTTCATAACATGTCATAGAATTTTAAACTAAAAGAAGTTGAATAAAAATAAACTTGAAAAATTATAAGGGAAGCTTCTTGGAATTTTTTTTTAAAATCCATTCATGTCGTATAAGTTAAAAGAAAACATTCTTCTCGTACTTTTGTCGGAAAATTCAAAAAGTACCTCGTATGAAAAACGACAAAAGATTCCTTTCATATCTTTTACTAAAAACTCACCGAAGGGTAAAATTGGATTTAAACAATTGTAGGTGGATGTAAATAACATTAAATATTGAGGAAACATGGATGTGGATGATAAAATATACCCCAGTAAATTTCAAAGTACAAATAATCTCGGATAAAAATGAGATTGTGATATTTCCCTTACCTTAGGTCTGATATGCTTCGTAAGTCTCCAAACCTCATGTATAATGATTTAAATAATGTCATTTACTTATTAAAGAATAATATTAATTGTTATGATATCATATATGGTTCACTTAGGACTTTATATTACCCGTTCGTTTGCAAATTCCATGTTAAAGAGCGTTTTGGGTAAAATTGTTTCATTTATCGTAGGTGTTTGGACTTGTTGTTCTTGACATTATTATTACTTATATCATTATTTACTTACTTCCAGAATATAAAATATGATTTATATACCATATATATTCAATATATATATATATATATAATAGATAGATAAATGAAATGAATCACACCGTTCATGGAGACGGTAGTCCGTACGTACGCATGAACGTTGTTTTCCTTTCCTTATTGTCTTGAATGGAAGTAAGTAGATGACATATATATATACATAAATCTAGTAGATTTACCATGTCATATATTTCATGATTACTTATTATATATACTTTATAATCATTCATGAATGGTTAAAGTGGAGAATGAATCTCATCACGTCGTGGAGACGGTAGTCCGTACGTACGCATGAGCGATGATATCTTTCTCATGATCGTGGGACTGTATCGGAGTGTATGTATACTATTTCAGAATCAATATCACTTTATAATAGTCATATATAGTAATTATTTACACCATTATACCCATCCAAGTAAGGTGGTGGTGGAAAATCGATTACACCACGACATGGAGACGGTATTCCATACGTACGCACGCGCGGTGATTTCTTTTTCCGTAGGATGGATAGATGGTGAAATAGGTTTGTTTCATACTTATAATAACATATCAGTATATGAGTGATACTTATGTTATTACTTCATAATTAAACAACTAAAGAAGAAGATGTGTAAGAAGAAATAAATATGAAAGAATCGGTAACGGACATTACCTCTTCTTTGAAGTGATTCTTTAGACCTTCTTTTTGGGCAATAAAATTGGTCTTTGAGGAAGACCAGAACCTATAGGATATTTATAGGTAAGGGGAGAAGATAATTTGGCAGGGGTTGGCCGATCTTGAAGGGTCAAAGTTGTGTGAGGAAGAGAGGGAGGATGTGCCCTTTTATAAGGGAGGAGAGGGGCTCCATTGGAAAACTAAAAATATTATTTTATTATAAAGTCAAGTTCAGTTTTAAATAGATCAAAATTGATTTATTTCGAGGCTAAGGTGGGGATGGGTCGACATCCTCTCATCCAATAGAATTTAGGAATGTTTAGTTCCTATTTTAACATTATCATTTAGATTTAACATTATGTTTAATAATTTCACTTTTACCGTGTCTTCTTGTGTTCTTACACTATAAGGTTAATAAACTTACTATAAGAAGCCAAACGAACCCCAAATTGTTTATTATTAATATATATAACCTTATCTAAGACATTTGGACGATCCTTATATTTTTAGGAATAACATAACAATTAATAATATAATATTTGTTTTAAATACTATTTTATGTTAATTTTGACACTATTTAGTAATTGTTTTTTGTGAAAATCCCAACAGAATGAAAAGTTCGAAAAGATTTAAGTAAATCTATATTAACATGTAATATTAACCTAGAAAATTAGTGGAATTCATAAAAAGTCTAAAATTTTATTTATTTGAGTATTTATAACATCAATTATGTCAATATTTTATTAATAAGATAATTACTGCATCATCGTTGTGTCATAAATTAATTAATTTATTTAATGTCTAAAAATTACAAATAAAATACCATTATGTATGAAATCTTTTTATATTTCTAATGAATATTAATAGTTGAATTTATCTTATGGATAACCCTATATTAAAAATGTTTTATTAAATAAACATTGATTTTAACTCTTTTAACTCTTCTTTGAATTAAATAATAATAAATGTCCTAATCTAATACAAGTGGGCCTAAATGGTCATATTTTATTCCTAAGATTGATTTTGGTCGAATTACACTTATACAATAGAATTTGGACATGTGTTAGGGTAATAATAATATCATTTTTACCCTTAATTACCCTATTTACTTTTAACTATGGTAAATAAAAGTAAAAAGTTACTATTCATCAAAAATTATTTTCATCTCATTGAACCACATTTTATATACTGACATCAACCGTGTCTCTCAGATTTTTGAAATTCGACTCACAGAAGCGGTAAAATTAAGTTTTATAAACAATTCAGTTTTTTTAACTACAACTTAGTGGTTCACTATTCATCAAAAATTGAAAGTTTTCAAAAAAATACCAAAAATTAGGCCTAAGCTATATTTGATATTATGAACTCAAAAATGATTTCTATTTTACCAAATTCAAAACATATCAGTTGCATTAATTAATTTAAAAATTAATTCCCGTCGTCAAAACAAAATGCATGTTTTTAAGAGATAATAACTATCAAAAGATTGACACTTGTTTATAACTGGTTTAAATGTGAAATTACATCCAATGACCAACATTGTATTAAATTGTAAAAATATATTCTAAATATACTTTAAAACCACTCACGTTAATAATTTATCACTATTAATTATTTCGTCTGAAAAAGTTGTTTATAATTAAAATTTAGTAATTTTCACTATTCATCAAAATATGAAAGTTATCCGAAAATCACCAAAATTTCACCCTAAGCTAATTTCGATATTCCGAATCCATACATGAAGTCCATTTTGAAAAATAAAATTTACAAAATTTTAAAAAGTGGTTATTACTATTCATAACGGTTAGTTTTAATAATATCTTAATAGCATATCGTTGTTTAGCGAATCTTGGTGTTGCGTACAACACACGCTATCGTGGAAGGTCGCGATTGCGTGTAATTCAAGCCAGGTCAGATATGTGTGTTGTGAAATCTCCTTTTGGTGTAGCGTATAACACAAGACATTAATGAAATTAAAAAGAATATTTTTCATAAAATCTCGCGGTGTTACATTACTCCTGAGGAGGATGCCAAAAATTATGACTGGGATTTATTCCTGAAAAGGAGACCCATGTTATGGATTAATGTTTGGGGCTTACTTTTGAGGAATATGCCCATATTTGGGAATTTTAAGAATTTGGGGCTTACTCCTGAGGAGGATGCCCAAAATTATGACTGGTATTTATTCCTGAAAAGGAGACCCAGGTTAAGGATTCTCTCATCTTAAAGGATGAGGTTGAATGAATGAACTCTCCATATTTAGTGACACAAAGATATTTAAATCACTAGGTTTTGAGAGATATTCCACCTAATTCATTTCAGATAAGGATGTCAAATCAAGAAATCATGCCATAAATGGATTTGAAGAGTGTCTTGAAGACTGAATCTTGAAAAGGAAAGGTGTAATGGCATAAGAGGGGTGAAATGGGCAAGAAAGGCACCCAAAAAGGCGGGGGCGCACAAGTCTTGGAAGGCACGCAAGTATTGCAGGGCACACAAATATTGGTCGGCGAGCAGGTATACCTGCGCGATATGGTGGGTACTTGCGCGATATTCAACCAGCATTGAAATACTTGAGCGACTCTTTATTAAAGCCTTTAGAATCCTCTTGATGTTCTTCCAAAAAAGGGACGCGCAAGTTCTATCGAAGGAGTAAGGCGGCGCGCAAGTGTGACCACTTCCCATAAGGGATGGCCAATCAGACGCGCAAGTGTTGATGAGTTTCAACACTTAGGCCTTATTCCCTCTCTTTAGATCTTCTGTTCTAGGTAAGAAATTACCTTAGATGTGTTTCGGAAGCTTTGAAAAGAGACTTGGGCTTCAGGAGCTTCAATCCGAGTTTCTACAAAAAGGATCCTCTCAAATGGGGGGCCCACAGGGTCTATTTATAGGTAGGAGAAGTCCCCGGGCGGTTACTGGGCGGTTATCACTTAGGTCGCGCAACTCACTTGCGCGACTTGGGCGTCGCGCAAGTGGACTTGCGCGATAGTGATAGAACTTGCGGGGCACCCATGTTTTTGATCCTTTGTTCATTCCTTTGTCGAATTTTGATATTTTCTTCAATGGTTGAATCACTTTGAGCTCAGATATTCCCCTTTTCCAATCTTTAGATTCTGTGATGAATGGAGCGTCAACAAAAGTCCCCCATCAGAGTTGGATCCGGAGAAAAATAGAGGATTTGACTCTGAGGAAATCGAATACATCCAAAGGAAAAGGGGGCGCGCAAGTCATCAGGGCACAGAGGGCGGCGCGTAAGTTTGCGTCGCGCAGGCTTTGAGCGCACTCTGTACAGCGCGCAGATAGGCTTCCTGACCTATAAATACACAGCTTTGGCCAGGTATAGCATATGATCCCGAATTTCTCGAGCTCTCGCCGCGCAAGCTATCTTCACCACGCAAGTCTCTTTTTCCCTTGTTTCCTCGCTGCCGTGCTACTCTTAAGGTAATAGGACTTCTGCGGTGATACATGGGCGATAAAAACTTGTGCGGAACATGTAACACTTGCGCGACATCTCCATACTTGCGCACCTTAATTCCATTAGCCATTTTTTGATTTCATTCAAAAGTTTGTGGAAAATCAATCCATTTATTAATTAATTTATTCAACTTTTGTGCAGAATTAATGGCTCTTAGACCCAGATTAATTGATGAACTGGCTAGCAAGTGGATAGATGATATGATGAGCATCATTGGCCATGATTATTATACTGTCAAAGATAACACTCTTCCGAATTTGGCTATGTATCTGAAGAAATATCATCTCAACTTTCCTCAAAGCACTTATCTACCTTTGTATGGATGTGGCCATTTACAAGAAGTCACTATTCCAGAAGTAAAGAATTATCTTCCATTTTCATGGTTTTAGAATTATATCAACTTTGCTTCAGAAAATATCTCAGGTGGAGGAGTATTTATAAATGCTGGAATAGTGGAGAAGGCCTATGTGATGAATCATAGCCCTTGCACAGCAGATCTGAAAAAACATACACCTGAGCTTCAACCACATTGTCATCCTTCGATCTTCCGAAATGCTCAGATGGATCAATCCAATGGCTGGAAGAATAGTTGGGACTTCCATCCTGGGGGAGGTGTGAAGCCAACTTGGATGTGGGCATACTGGGTACGACAGACCTGCGCAGAGTTTATCAAGGATCTGAAGAGAGCTGCAATATACGAAGCTATATGGGTTGGGCAAACATATGTTTACAGACATGATAACTTTGTGCCAGAGATACTCAGCCATAGGAGCCCAGCAACTAATTCTTTCCTTCTGACTCATGGAGAAGTAGGTATTAGTTTGTGTTATGTCCACAAGATCTCAGGGGCTCCAATTTTGGGCGATATGTATGATGAATTCATTCCTCCCAAGGTGACTTGGAATGATTCAAAGAAGACTCATGCTTTAGATTGAGAATTGTTTAAGATCTTCCACATGCTCAAGAGTTTAGAGACCTCATTAACTCATTTTAGAAAAGATATTCATCCAGAAGAATGGATGAATGTGTTTCTTATTGAGAAGAAAGAGATGGAGCCAAAAGAAAAAGGATCCAAGAAAAAAAATCCAAGTATACCAGGCCCAAACGTCCTACCACCTGTCCAAAACCTGAGAAGAGAGGAGCTCCTGGAACATTCTGGCCAACTCTAGATGAAGGAGAGTTTGAAAAGTGGGGATATAAAGTAAATCAAATAATTCCAAAGAAAACTCGTCTGGCGGGTTTCTTTGTAATGTTGCTCAGTTTTTATCTCTTGTCGGTCAGGGATTCGAAGGGAGGCGTTAGGCCAGGGACCTTCGTCATTGTGGCGAAGTTGGCTGAGGGAAAATTGGTTGGGTTAGCTACCCCCATTTTAGCAAATATTCACAGGAGTTTACTTCATGTCTTCATGGGTAAATCTCCTTTAAGAATAGTGAGACCATTCCAGGTTTTGTGGGGATGGATCGCCACTCACTTCAGGACTTACAATGTACCGAATGGATTACAAATTCCTGGAAGCTCCTTCAGACCGTCAGTGCAAGCAATCTCTGGAATTGCTCCATTAGATGTTAATGGTTATGACTGAAAGTGAGGCTGAGCATGTTTAAGGAATTCAACTTCTTTCCCTATGGAAGTCTTCCATCCGGGCAGTTTGTTGATGATGGGACAACCCCTTTTGATTTGAGGGCATACATGCTAGCTTGCAGGGATGGTGTGTTAGTAGCCAGGATTGATGGAGAGATCATATGTGAGGCATATTCTCCATATAGATTTGCACGCCAATTCAAATGTCTGCAACATATTGTTGTATCCCCTCCGGTACATGTCAGGTTAGAGAAACATCTGATGGTTGCTCAACAACTATGGCTGCTGACATCAAGAGAGAAGATTGTGGCAATATTTGATCTCCCAGTTGAAAAAGCGCACAAATTTGACTACATATTATGCCGAACACTGGATAGCATCATACCCCAAAGGGATATTGAATCACCCAGTATATCAAGTGGGAACGAGGAAGAGGACTGTACAGAAAGAAACCCTTCCTCATGAAGGTGATGCTTCCTCACCTGAAATTGGTTCAACAGACTCCTCTTCTAGAACTGATTCACCGGATTATCATGATGGGGATGATGAGGCACAA
This sequence comes from Viscum album, assembly GCA_963277665.1. NCBI lineage: Eukaryota > Viridiplantae > Streptophyta > Magnoliopsida > Santalales > Viscaceae > Viscum > Viscum album. Next base: position 55,470,966 of record OY728126.1, read on the forward strand.
CCGACAACAAAGAGGTTTCATGCCCGATATAATCCTCCGACCAGAATTTAAAGACCCACTCCATCAACTCCTGGTGAGTTGTTTTATTGTAGTAATTTTTAGCACTGCTACTTCATAAATCAATAAGTCTTACATTCTTATTCTCTATCTGTAGCTACAGGAGCTGGGAAGAAATTAAAGTCAAAAATTGTAGGACCTTCCTCACAGCCTTCATATCTAAGACCATAGGCTATTCAGCTATGGCAGGGCTTATACTGTGGTACTGAGACCGCCTGGCTGGATTTGTGTGAGGGCCTACAACTTCCTGGAATAGGAATTCTTATGGCTTCTAAAAATCTTCAATACGAAGATAACCCCAATGAAGTACGAGCTTGCATCAGAGAGGTGGAAATTCTCATATATGCCACTGATTAATCTATTCCTATCACTAGGCGGGTGAAGGAAATGATTGATCGTGGCATCACTGAGGGGGCTGGTGGTTCTGGAGATGAGGAATGTCAAGAGTACATGGCTCCTGAAGATGTAAGTTTTCTTTCCTTATTTTCTTTGCAACTTGATTTCAGTTGAAGCTTTGTTACTTAAGGAGGTTATTTTCTTCAACTCGCAGCTTGCAAAGAAAGGAACTGGGGTTCCTTCGCCACAATATAGCACTGGTGGTACTACTATCGGGGCTGTTGCTGATTCTCCTCGCAAACCAGGGGAGATATCTCCCGGCCAGCAGGCAATGAATGAGGTTCTGGACATAGCCTTCCATTCACCAATCCATGTGCCTATAAGGGAGACTACTGATAATCCAAAAAAAAGAAGCAAAGGCAATGAAGGAGGAAATCCACAGCTAAACGCTTCATTAGCAGCGGTAAGTCATTCGAACAATCATGAGTTTATACCCATAATCACATGGTTACTCATATTTCTAAGGATTGCAGGGGCTTCTTCAATTTCCCCTTTGAGGGAAGGGACTGAACTTCCTTCAAAGGCCGTGGAGGGTGCTGTAGAACAATCACAGACCCAAGATGACTTGGCTGTTCCTGGAGAAGAGCTAGCATCCATTCCCAGTATCCCTCATACTGCTAAAGATGATGACCAGGATCAGGGGTTGCAGGACGTAAGTCAGCAAGAAGATGTAGAAAATGCTCCCACTGGTGAGACTAACCAGGATTCTGAAAAATCATTGGATGAAATGATGAATCAAGGAATGACTTTAGAAGAATTTTATGATTCTGCTAAGTTGTCATGTGATTTAGAAGACCTTGGCCGTGAGTGATACCCTTCGCCCAATTTTTTTTAAAAAAATTTACACTTCTAACCATGACTGAAAATAATATGCAGTTTCATCCGTAGAAGCTGCTGAACTGCCAATGCCTGAAGACGGTGTGGACATTGATGTCAACCCTACCATTGCAGAAACATTAGCTCAAGTAGAGATAAACCCAATAAACCTTCCTGAGACTCATCTTGAAAATCCTGTTGAGACCAGGAAAGATGGGGAGAAGTCTTCTCATGTTGTTGAACCATCCTTGGGTAAGGGATAACAATATCTGTGATTGTACATTATTCATAAGACAATCTATTCTTTTGTCATCCTTTGAAGGTAACTAAATCATTCAATTAATCATGCATTGCCATCAACTGCAATGACTAGGTCCAGAGGTGATGCCTCAGCCTCTGCCCTAATGGGAATTGAAAGTGAAGAAGTACAAATCAGCGGGGAAAAGCAGGACATGGAACTTTTTTAAGTGCGTTAATTCCATATTACATGCCTACCTCCGACGATGATGTTGAATCAGATCTAGAGATGCTTAAAGAGTTCATCTTTTCTTGACGTAAGGCATGGAACAACATATGGAACATCATATCTGTGGTGCCTTTAGAAGAGCTACCATCGAAAATTCCTCGATTGTCATCCCAATTTATTATACTAGGACTTGGTGGTTTTGGATATGAAAAGATCCATGCCATAGTGAAACAGATCATTTTCATGAGGGAGCAGGCGCAAAAAAGTCGCGAAGATTTGATCAGAGTAAAACTGTCATTCAACATAGGCGAATTTTAGGCTGCGGTATCCCAAGCTGAAGCTGATTATGCTACCAAGATGATGGAACTGAAGCATAAAATTAAAGAAAATTCCGTCCAGCAGGTGCAACTCCAGCAATAGTTAGATGTTGTTATTGGAGAACTTGATCATCTTAATAAATCATTGGATGAAACTCATATGAATGGCATGAAAGCCATTGCAGATGCTATGAAGGCACTTAATCAAGCTGAAAAGAGTGAAGCTGGTCAAGTGCACGAGCTTCAAGTAACTGCTGATAAATATCAGGATGTTGTACATCAAATGAAGACTTATGTTGACAGTCTTTTGTAATTCTTGAAAAAAAAGATGAGGCCCCAGTCTGTGGATGTCATTCTATCTCCTACGTATCAATGAAAAAACTTTCATCTTCAATCATTTGTACCTGCATTCTTTCACTACCTGCATCAAATTTATATAAACCAATGGTCTTAGTAAGCATAGTTTGATTTTTTTACTAAGATTTTTACAAATAACCCTAGAAACTTTGAATCTTTTAATTGCTCAATATTACCTAAATCATACAGAATGTATGTTTAGTGAGATGGAACTTGACTTTTATTCGTAGTTCTTTTGTCTTTTGTGGGCAGTTTAAAGTCATGCATGCCGAACATAAAGGGGCTAATGTTTAAGGTCAAAATATCTTTGATCGAAATGGATTATAATTGACACAATTCCTTGAAAATTCATTTGAAAACATACTACCATACTCAAGTATGAGGGAAAATATTTCAGCTATGACTTAAGAATATTTGAATCTGAGGACTGATATGAAAAAGAGATAAAAGGAACTAGAAGAAGTAGTTTCCAAGAATGAAGTTACCATTATTTAACAAACCCGTTAGGGGATTGAATTATGCAGGGCCACCTAAGGGCATTGGCTGCATAGTTAAATAAAACAGTATCATTGGATAACAAGTCTGTTATGTAGACTGTTTATGGAAGGCCACCTATGGGCACATGCTGCATAGTCAGGAAAAAAGAACTCTCAGAAATTTACTTTCCTAGTGCTAAAAGCCAGTGAATGTTTATGGAGATTCAAATCTTCCAAAGTATAGAGTTTGCATTATGGAAAGAGGTAATTGAATATGGAAATGATATTTCCAAACAAGATTATCGAAGAACTGGATGAATATTACTCTTACGAAGGTCTGACCCAAACTTACGGAAGGAGAATATAAGACCTAGACTTGAATACTTTCAGATCATGAAAAAGGATATGGGACAAATATGTTAAGGATGACTATTTTTTTCAAATCCCTATATAATGTCGTTTAAGACAAATAAGGGCAAAAGAGGCATTCTTCTCAAGAATGAAGTTACCACTATCTGACAAACCCGTTAGGGGGTTGAATTATGCAGGTCCGCCTAAGGGCATTGGCTGCATAGTCAAATAAATAGTATCTTTTGGCTAACAAGTCTGTTATGTGGACTGTTTATGCAAGGCCACCTAGGGGCACATACTGCACAGCCAGGCAAAATAATTCTCAGAAGTTTGACATTTTTGTGACTAAAAGTCATGAAAAGGGTTATGAAGATCTGAAAATATTTAAGGTTAGGATTATAACACATAATTATGGGTATTGTCCAATGTATATAGAGATACATAGGTCAATGATAACCATAATCTTGTTGTGGCTGGGTCCTGAATTGAAATTTTGGACTTCACTACGTATCTCATATGAATGAGAATCAAGCCATACGTAGTTCTTGAAATGCAGTTTAATATCGTGAAGGACGAAAGTATGAGAGATCTTAGTTTTGGGTCATAGAGTTCGGACCATAATAATGAATACACAGTGTTTGTTTTCATGAGGACTTTTCCACCAAGGGACTGAAAGTGAAATTTGGGGTTAGGCCCAAAAGACTTGGGGCTGGATTCGAGGGATACTCGAACATTCCTACATATCCCATAAGGATGGGAATCAAGCCTAAGTAGTTCTAGAACTACCCTTTGTACAAATTTGGTTCGTACATGTGAAGGGTGAAAGGGGACTTTAGTGCAATGATGGTTTAACCCGAGATAAAAAGTTTAGGCATTACCATGTATGCACGTAGTCTTTTGAAATGAAACATGATTGAAAAATCAATGTAAATAATGTTTCCCTCTCAAATGAGGAAATCAAAGAGTATTGTAGTTTATTGTCGTACCGGACAAAAGTGTTGTATAGTTTAACTTCGTATAATGAGGATGAAAGTGAATCAAATGTAAAGATATTGATTCTAAAGGCAGTTTCAAAAATCAACATCGTATGAGATGGAGGTGAACTGAAGTGAAGAGATTGGTTTTTTTTTTGGGGGGGGGGTTTGAACCTTGGGAGGTTGCCTACATACCCAGCCTGGAATGCAAGGATCAAAATATGTGTAGTTCAATTAAAGAATGAATTAATGATCAAGTTGTTCTTCGGGACAACGACCTAAAAAAATGTTGTTGCGACTTATACATGGTTAACGACCCAAAGAGAGTGTCACGGTTGAGGTTTTCTCTAAGCTCACGTGAGTCATACTCGGTGTGAGAAAAAAGAGGTAACAACAACCTTAACGATGCATAGTTTAATGTCATGTAGGACATATAAAGGGACTATGCAGTTTAAAGTCCTGCAGTTAGGACAATTGGTGCTGCACAGTTTAATGTCATGTATCAGGGACAAAATACAGTTTAATGTCATGTAGGACGTATCAAGGAATTTCTGTACAGTTTAGCGTCATGTAGTTAGGACGATGGGGACAATACAGTTTAACGTCATGTTGGACAAAAAGGGAGAATAGTTTAAGGTCATATATATGGACCGTGGATGGTGCAGTTTAATGTCATACAGGACCATGGTGTAGTTTAATGCCATACAAGACTTTTTAGGGAACTTTTTCACAGTTTAATGTCGTGTGGGACGAAGTTGCAGTTTAAGGTCATACTGGACCATTGCTGTATATTTTAACGTCATATAGCAAGGATGAACTGGTGCTGCATAGTTTAGTGTCATGTTGCGGGAACATCTTGTGAATACTTTGTATTTTATACAAAATATTTCTTCAAAAATCTGGCATTAGATGGAGTAGTAATGAGTTATCCATCCATCAAGATTAATGAATAAGCTCCATTGGAGTAGACCCTATGTATTGAATAAGGTCCTTCCCATTTAGGCTCAAGCTTGGGAGGTTTCTTTCCTGGTATCATTGGAGTTCTGAGAACTAATACCAATTCTCCCTGAATGAATGAATGAAGACAAACTTTTTTGTTAAAAGCTCGTGCTATTCGATTCTAATAGATTTCCAAGTGGTGCAAAGTGCACAATATTTTCTCATCTAACCGTTCCAATTCATTCAATCACTTTAGGGATTGTTCATCTGTAGATAACTGATCACAAATGGCTACTCTGAGTGGGGTCAATTGAACTTCAATTGGCAAGACTGTTTCTGTTCCATATACCAATGAATATGGAGTTGACCGCTTTGCATTGCGTGTGGTAGTCCGATAAGCCCATAAAGCATGAAAGAGTTTATCAGGCCATGACCTCTTATCTTTATCCACCATCTTTTGAAGTATATTCGAAAGAGTCTTGTTAAAGTCTTCTATTTGTCCATTGGCCCCCTCATGATACTGAGATGAATGGTTGGATTTAATGTTGTATTCTTGATACAATTTCTTCACCTCAGAAGAACAGAAGTGGGTTCCGTTGTCTGTCAATATGGTATGAGGGACACCAAATCTTGTAATGATGTTAGACTTGATGAAGCTAACAATTCATTTAGAACTGACTTCTTTGAGAGGTACTACCTCTTCCCATTTGGAAAAGAAATCAGTAGCAGTAAGAATGTACTTAAACTGCTTGGCCGTAGCTAAAGGGTAAGGTCCCACCACATCCATTCCCCACGTGGAAAATGGACATGAGTATTTACCTGTATGAAGAAACTCTGGAGGTTGATGAATGAAGTTGGAATGTACTTGACATGAATGACACTTCTTTGTGAAATCAACACAATCATGTATCATTGAATGCCAAAAGTATCCAAGCCTTCGAATTTGATCAGACAATCTATGTCCAGATTGGTGGGCACCACAGACTCTTGCATGCACTTCTTTCATGACATCCATTGTCTCTTCACCATCAATTCATCTGAAGAGAACTCCATCAAAACCACGTTTGTAGATAATATTCTCTAGGTGGTTTGGGCCATCATAAAGAGTAAAATTGGCCACACGTCGCTGGATTTTTTCTTTCTCGGCTCTATCAGGTGGAATTGTTCAATTTTGAAGATATTCCCTGATAGGTGAAATATATCCTGTAGTTTGACCATACGGCTCAGGAATGGGACTAATTTCATTAATTTCCTCTGTTCTAGCTTGAACATAAGGTGAAATTGCACGACGGTGGGCAATAATGATGGTTGTCTCGTCCCGATTTGGATCTGCTAGAGCTGTGGCTATATTAGACAGTGCATCATCTTGAGCATTTTGTGATCTTGGGACATAAGAAAATGTCAGTTCTGAAGGGAATTATGCCATTAACTTTCTGATGTAATCAAACAAAGGGATTAAATCTTCTTTTCTGATGGTATAATCCCCATTTACTTTTTTGATTACCAGGTCTGAATCACCTTTCACCTTTAATTGATTCACTTGTTCTTGAAGTGCTAACTCCAAGCCTGTGATAAGAGCTTGGTATTCAGCTTCATTATTGGTACCACCTTCCCACAATAAAAAGGAATAAGGTAACAATGCCTTATCTGGTGAAATGAGTACAATTCCTGAACCAACTTTGTTGAATTTAGAATTTTCCATTTTCTTCCCTATTGGACTTCTGGAAGCACCATCAAAATACATTTCACATGTTTGAGGAAACTCTTGAATAGAAAAAACTTCCTCATCAGGGGGTTCAATATCTGAAGACGTGTCTTCCACTGAAGGATGTTCAGCCAGGAAATAAGCAAGATCTTGGCCCTTTATTGCCTTTTGAGATACATACTGAATGTCGAACTGCTGCAAAATAACTGGCCACCTTATTAGACGTCCTGTAAGCATTGGATGACTAAGGATGAATTTGAGCGGATTATTGCGAGATACCAATTGGACCTCGTGATGTTGCAGGTAGTGTCTCAGTTTCTGAACTGCAAAGATTAATTCTAGGCAGCACTTCTCAATACTTGAATACCGGGTTTCTGCTTCAAGCATAGTTCTACTGAGATAGTAGATGCTATTTTCATTCCTAGCATCATTCTTTTGAGCAAGAAATGAACCCAATGATCACTCTAGAGCTATCACATAGAGGATAAGTGGTCTTCCTTCAACAGGTGGCATGAGTACTGGTGGATTCCAGAGGTATTTCTTGAGAACATAAAACTCTTCTTGACATTCTTAAGTCCACAGGTATGTGACTCATTTTTTCAATAATTTGTTAAAGGGTAAACTTTTGCCTACCAAATTGGCGATGAAACGCCGAATATAGGCTAAGTGTCCTTGAAGTCCTCTTAATTATTTCAAATTCTGAGGAGGTGACATACCAAGGATTGACTTGGTCTTCTCAGGATCGACTTCAATACCACGATGGCATACAACAAAGCCGAGGAATTTTCCTGAGGTTACCCCAAAATCACATTTTAAGGGGTTCATCTTCAAATTATGTTGCCGAAGCTTGTGGAATATGACATCCAAATCAGCCAAGTGATTAGAATGTTGTTTGGATTTAACCACCAAATCGTCTACATTGCATTCAACAAACTTCCCTAAGAAAGGTTTGAAGATACGATGCATGGCATGTTGATATTTTGCACCTACATTCTTTAAACCAAAGGGCATCACCTGGTAACAAAACACACCTTGAGGGGCTATGAAGGATGTAGATTCCTCATCTTCTGGGGCCATTTGGATCTGATTATATCCGGAATATCCATCCATGAAGGAAAGTACTTCATAGCCAGCCGTCACATCAATTATGAGTTCTGTAATCGGAACTGGGAAATCATCTTTAGGACAATACCGATTAAGATCTCTGAAATCGATGCAAACCCTAATTTTTCCATTCTTCTTCTTTACAGGGACAATATTAGCCAACCACTTGGGATACTGAACTTCTCTGATGATGTTAGCTTTGATCAGCTTATCCACTTCATCTTCAATTTTGGAAGCATAAGTTGGGTGTGTTCTTCTCGCGACTTGCTTAAATCCTCGATGTTCTTTTGGTAAACCCAAATGATGAGTAGAAATATCAGGATCAATCCTAGGAATTTCTGTATAGTTCCAAAAAATATCTTTATTTTTCTTTAGAAAAGAAGTATACATTTCTTGCTCTTCAAGGGTCATGGCCACATTAATTAATGTGGGGCATGGATCTTTCTCTGTACCCATATTTATTTCTCTGAGTTCATCCACAGTGGTAGAGATACCATCTTCAAATGCTGGAGGAGCATCTCTAAGATCTTCCTCTTCCTCTTCATCATGTGCAATTTCTTCCATTTCTACTTGCATAGTAGATGACAAAACGAAATTTTCATGATCATAATAGATGTCAAAATTTTCACATTTTGAAGAAGAAACTTCCATTTCCGACCCTATTAATGATAAAGGGCCTTCTTTGGGAAATAAAGAGTAGATGATGGATTGAGAATTGACATCATTATTCACCTCCGATGTTGCTATAACATCTTCTGGCCTGATTGGTGAAGTATAGACCGGTTGCATTTCAGCAGATGAAATGAAGACGTCACCACTTGTGCTTTCATTACTGTACGGTAGGTTACCAATTTCTCCCATGTTGTCTGGCTCAATTTCCATAATTGACATTATGGATCATTCCATAAGAGCATTTTGATTTGGGCCTATTTTGTCAATTTGACTGATCGGTAACACATAATCTGTACTCACATGTGTAAATGGATTTATTGGAATTTTCTCCAAACCATATGGAGCATTAACTTTGGTAATTCCCTTCATTGTAGATTTCTCTATTCCCTTCATGTGATAAAATTCCGCCACAATGTACTGATATTCACATGTCTTGAACGGGGTCTTATCACCATACAATGTTCCTACTTGACCATTGAAACAGTATTTGAGACATTGATGGTATGAGGAAGGGATAGCCAGTTGCTGATGTAGCTAGGGTCTTCCAAGCAAGACATTGAAAGCTGAGTCTTGATCAACAATCATGAAATCCGAATTGGATACAAGATCTCCAAACTGAGTTCTGAGTGTAACATCGCCCAGTGGTTCTTGTTCATTTTTATCATATCCTTGTAACATCATGGTATAAGGAGATAAATCAGATTCTGTGAGGCCCAATCGATGAAGTGTACGAATGGGCATGAGGTTGACTCATGAACCATTGTCAAAGAAAGCTCTTCGGATATCTACACCATTGACTTTTCCAGATAAGTATAGAGGTTTTATGTGCCCATGCACAACATCATCTTCATCTTTATCAGTAAAAGATATTACTGCATGGAATTCGGTAGGATTATTCTCTATGTGATAGACTTCAGCTGCAGCAATTTCAGCTTCAAACTCTTAAGGACTTGACAAAGCTTCGATGAGTGCTTCTCGAAGATCTTTTTACATATTCAAAGCATCCAAAATTGATATCTTGGAAGGTACTTGGGCCAGGTGTTTCAATATATCATACTTTTGATCTAAAGGTCTGCGTTTCCCAACAGGAATATGCGGTTTAGCAGGTACCTTGGATGCAGATGCTTTGGAAGCTGATGCATCTTGTATTGGGATAGAAATTTGCAATATCTTTGGTTTTGGAAGATTAGACCGATTAGATCCATTTACTTTCTGTGATAAAGATGAAGAAATCTTCAATCGGTCTTCCAAAATAACTATGCAAAGACTGAGTTGACTATTGGGAGAAGAACTTGCTTGTTCTTTTTGATCTCGCTGAAGGGCTCTACCACGAGTTTCTGCTGCATACACAGTGCTAGCAGGGGTAGAATTGGAGTAGTGTCTTCGGAAAGATCCACATCTTTTCCTGTATCCTAAACCTTGGTAACTTCCTCGGATTCCCTTATTTGATACAGGGAATTCAGGCTCATCAAAATTGAAATTATGACTAGAATACGGATCTGTTAATTGAATTATATTAACAGAACCGAAGATTAACTCTTCGTCTAATAAAGACTCTGCCTGACTAGCCTGTTTAGGCTGTGCCGTTTGATGGGGCGGTGCCCGTTGTTTTGAAGTAGATGGCATAAAGTCTTCCAGAGTCAAAAACAATTTAGGTTTTGACACATACTCATCTTCTTCTGATTCCTTTTTCTTCTTTGAATCAAACCGTTTCTCTGAGGACTTTCCCTCTGACGAAGAGGGTTTTACACCAATATTCATGGCAGAAGAAACATTTTGTTTCTTTAATTGTGTTCGCAGAATGGCATGAGTCCGGTTGATTGTCTTTCTAACCATCCAATCATAATACTTCTGTGCATTTCTGCTTTTGACTTCTTGCCATTCATCTTCCTCCTCTGGAACTATAGCAGCAACACATGCTACCTGAGTCGAAGAACCTTTTATCTTGACTTTTCCCAAGTCAATCATCTTTTGCAGGAGGTCTTTAAAGACAAAACACTCCTGGATAGGATGCCCCAACATTTTATGAAAGGGACAATAATTGGGACGATCTTCATCTCCTTACTTGTTTAGCCTCTTGGGCACTGGTAATTGAACCAAATTATTTTCCAGAGCTGAAATGAAGTAACCAGGAACTTTATCATTTCAGAAAGAGTATGTTTTACTCTTCAAATCCTCAAATTGTTTTCATCGTTGATCTTTTTGAACAATTGGACGAAACGGCCTTTGTTGTTGGCGTTCAGGAGGTGGAGCCCTTCAAGAAGATAAAGGTTTTGCAGTAGAAATAGGTACATGTGCTTGTTTAAGCATAACTGTAGCAGTTTCTACTTTACCCATTCTCCTTCCTGGAGCTGATGGAATTACACTAGATTTAACCTTAGCCTGTATAAGGGAATCTTCAATCTGCTGAGCGATTGAAGTAAGGTCTCGAAACCCTCCTGTGTATTTCATAGGGATCAATGGCGTGCGTAATTCGTCATGCAAATTTTCCACACAGATTGGAAACAGCTCTTCCTGAGGGAGTGCTAAACTCAGGGAATACGTTAATCCCTTCCAGTGAGCAATGAAATTAGAGACTCTTTCATTCTCCCTTTGCTTGCAGTTTGTAAGATCAAAAATTGTCGTTTTTGGAAAATTTGAGCAGAACTGAAGAAGGAATTTTTGACGAAGATCCTCCCATCTGATGATTGACCGGGATTGCAAACTTGTATACCAGACAAAAGCTGGTCCTTGCAAGGTTCACATGAAGCATTTGAGTTTCACTTCTTCTTGCTGCTCTAGATTTCCCATCATAGGATCACAACAAGACACGTAATGCGTCAAATGTTGTTTAGGGTCACCTGGTCCATTGAATGTAGGAAAACAGGGTTTCCAAAACTGGATAGAGGAGAAATTGAATCTACCCATTCATGGTAAAAATTCTTTTCTGGTTAAACATGTGCCTGTTTCCCTTCCATAGTTTCTAACTGAGCTGTTAATGACTCAATAGTAGTTATTAACTTTTTAGAAACATCGGGTTGAATTTGGTATTGGGTAGGTGCAATGAATGGAGCTTGGACAGACGTGGTGAATGGTGTTGCAACTGATGGTAGCACTGCCAACCGTTGTTGTGTTTGACCCGTAGGATTATACCTCTGAGGGTGTAATGATAAAGGAGGATATTCCTGATCCATCTCAGTAGCAACAACAAATTCCTTCGGCTGTCGGACTTCAGCATTCATAAGAAGAAGACTACTCTGAAGTAGTTCTGCATTCAACCTTCTTAATTATTTCATTTCTTCCTCTTGTTGTGCAAACCTTTTCTCTAACGAGAGCAATTGACCTTCTCCAGAGGAAGGATATGTAACCTGATTATTTCCCCTCCCATTGTTGGATACTTTTTGGAGAGAAGGAAGTGGATTACCTAGGTTCTGAGTAATCCTTTGACTTCGTGTACACACACCTTCTTCATTTGTATTGGAGCGTACATTTTCTTGAGCAGGACGATCTTCATCAGAGTCCCCTGAGTGAGTCTTATTTGGTGGATTAGCAACAACTGCATTGATGACATTGATGATGTATAATGCATCACATCCCTTCTATCAACATTTCTGTGATATTGTCTTCTTTCATGTCTTTGATGAGACATTGCCTTTTGTTGATTTAATCTTTTAGGAACTTTTTGACGAGATATAACATGGAGGGAATCTCCTGATAATTTGGCTCTTCGTTCCTCTTAGGGAATCTTCCCCAATCGAGAAAAGACCGATATTCTCTAAGAAGGGGATTGATGATTTGAAAGAGTCCACAGTCTTGAGAACTGGGGATGTTCCTGCTGCTTCTGCTCAACTCCTCGAATCCCATTTGTTGACTCTGAGGGTTGGGTTAAAGGAGTCCCCAGTCTGACAAGCTGGGGTGGCTCTTGACATGCTATGTTTGAGACCTTCTTAAAATCTCTCTTGATCTTGCGAATCATAGTTCGGAAATTAGCTGTATGCATTAGCCTGTATCCAGTTTTATCACCTGGTTTAACAGACCGTTGGATTATTTCCGAAACTTCTGTCATTTGATGATGTGTTTGCTCCATACGAGAGGCTTGTGCAATATTCTCACCTTCTTGATGCAGGAGCAATTCAACAACTTGTTCTCTATATGCTTGATTTTGAGAGGAACTAGTTGAAGCCTGTTCTTGAGCAAGCTTTTGATTATGAACAAAGCTCATTTACTGTGGCCGGCCATGGGCAATAACATTGCATGAGACCATTTTGGGCGGGCTTTGCTGACTGGAAAGCACTGTGAAATGTAGTGCTTCGTGAACACCCCATCCTGTGATATGAACACCAGATGAAGCATTGGAAATTAACTGACACAATTTTCATAGTGCTCGAAGGCATGAACGTTGAAGGGTTCTCTGTTGCTTTTCAGCCTTCGGATACCGAGAGACTGATAGAGATGCCAAATAAATCTGACGTTGTATCCCTTCTATTATATTAAGATGATTTTCATATTCATCATAATATAATACCTTCTTCTTCAATTGACAAAGAGTTTTACATATGTTGAGATGAATATCATGGACTCCATATTCCGTAAACATCTTTTGAATACCATGCTGGGAGTCAGCGAAAGGCCAAAACATGACTGGTACCTCACTTTTCGCCAGTTTTTTCCTCATGTTCAGCATTTCCTCTTCATAATTAAATGAAGATTCTTCTACCTATTTTGACCAGAGTTGGTGTTTCCTTGTTTCTTCATCGGATTCAACAAAGTTGGTAGAGAAATCATTGATCAAACTAGAAGATGAATGACTTAGGGGTGGTTCGGAGAATGACCTACACCCTGGGATATCTTCTGATTGAGAAAGTATTTCACTTACTAGCGATAAAGCATCAAACATGACTGTTTTCGCATTTGCAAGTCCCTCAAGATAAGAGGGCTTTCTCGGCACTACATTGTCCACTGGAGTATTTTCCATGCAATGTGAATCACTACTGCGGAGAGGAATTTCGCAGCGAAATTCATCATCATGGGGCGGACCACCATAATGGGTTACAGTAAAAGATGAGATCTATTTCTCCTTGGTCTTCTGACCACATAGAGGGTTCCTGTGGCTCTCATCTGAAGAAGAAACTTCAGGATTGACCAAATTTTCATGAAGCAAGCCTTCATGAGGAAGTGTCTGTTGAAGACATTCGGAATTAATGTTCCCGTTATTGGAAACTGAGGGAGTAAAATCATTAATTCCAACAGATAAATGTCTGAGGGCTTCAAGAACTCCAGCATCGAGCAAGGCCTTGTTACAGATTGGCCTTTGATATCCTGACTGTGCTGGGCAGATCTTTTTCTTCTATGCCTTCTTACTCGCTTTGGAAGCCACTTTTTGACGAAAGTGGCTACTCTGAGCAGGTGTATGCGCCTGATCAGGAAAGATGGTAAGGTTAGGATGACGATATCAAATCAAATTAGGTGTATGTGCCTGACTTGTTTGTCTGTATGATATGGGGGAGTATGCCCCATAACCCTCTTGGACTGGAACAGATGTGTGTGTCTGTTCCGGAGTGAATTGTTGATGTGCCACTCCACTGCTAGGGATAGATTTATGTGCCTTTCCCTGAAATGATGCTGAAGCTGTTATGATATCCTGGCAAGCATCCAGAATATGAGCAGGAATTTTCTTCTGCTCTTTCAACATTGACAAAATATGTTTGGTGACTTCAGCTGTCGGAACGGGGATATACGTCCATTCCGGGCTTGGAGTAGGTGTATGTGCCTGCTCCTGTCCTCCTTTTCTTGTCAGTGAATCCTGACAGTACTTAAGTGTGGAGGAAGAGAGTTATGTCTGCCTCCTGTTTGTCATCGGAGCTTTCCGACTGACTTCTCCATGCGCTACCAAGCGAGACTGTTGGTAGGCTTGATTAGTACTAGCAGGTGTATGTGCCTGCTGATTACACTTCGCCAAACGCGGTTGACGAGATCCATCATATGTAGTCAGGTGAGCCTGCTAACTAACTGATGATGTATAAGCTGGTGTATGTTCCTGCCTATAGTACTCTACCGGAATTGCCTGGCGGGATTGGCTTGATGCTGCCAGATGAGTCTGCTGGACATCGGAATTAAAACGGACAGGTGTGTGTGCCTGTTCGTTGTTCGCCACCATGTCAGGTTGGTGGACTTCTTCGGAGATGGCAAGAATGAAAACCTGCCCATTGTTAACCGGATTCCGTCTCTGGCGGTTCGTCTTGCCTGCTCGGGTTCGAGGAACCTGAGCTGAATGCATGGAGTTGGTACCCTCATCATGTTGAGGGCGCACTGTCGTACTAGTCTGGCGGCGATTGTTTATGGGAGCACTCGGGAAGGACTCCTGTCTTTTTGAATTAAGGCCCTGAGGGACCTGCTCATTCACTTCCTCAGAGTAAGGGAGCGAATGGAAATTGCATTTCGGGGATAACGACCCAAAACGGTTGGAGACAGTAGTCAGCACCGCCTGCCTCTTGATCACTAGTCGTTGTCCGGACGACCTGTGTGAGTTGTTCACTTGGAGGGCCTGTCGGGTAGCCTCCAGAGTTGGGATGGTACCGTGTTGACGGTACTCCTTAACCAGCACATTTGATACCCAGCGTTGGAGACGCTGAGTAGGTGATGTCATCCTCAGATCAGATGACGATCCAGTAGGAATAGCAGTAGTGGTATTTGTAGTAGCAGTATTCACATATGTGAATTTGAGAGCAGCCATTATGGAAATACAGAAGATCTTGGAAAAGAGTGCCTGTTTGATATAACAAACGTAATCAAGATAAAATTCAGCCACTTCATCCTTTGGATGAGCACACATGTCAATGATTGTTTTTGTTAGCCCCCTTATTGAGTTTTAAATAGGGGCTTAACAAATAGGTAAAACATCATTTTAAATTGGTTAAGGTTTCACGTCGGGTTCACCATTTTTGTTTCCCTCGGAATCCGGGGATGACCTCCTGGATGGGAGATTCAAACGTTCTGATTGGTTTCCAACGGGTTTGTTCGTAGAACCGGATACATCCAATGATTCCACATCCATTTTGACCTACTTTCCAAAGGTAGGATCTAATTAGCTTGTGGAATGATGAGGCCTAGTAATTTGCATTGGTCGAGAGGATGGGAGGTCAGACTCATCACACCTTTTTGAGGGGAATTATTGTCTATTCCGGGACTCTCTTTATAGATTTAAGTTATGTTTGTGAATCCTTATTACATTACCAAGTATAAAATGAGCTTTCCTTCAATATAACAATCAATGATTAAATATGTAAGAAATTTAGATAATCATTTATATGTATTCGAGGTTCTTCATCAATAGAGAATCATCTATATTTATTTAGAGATTCTTGGTCAATGGTATCCTTCAAAATATTTATATAAAAGTCTCTTGGTCATTATGATGACCAGGCTAGTTTTAAAGCCACTCAGTGGGGCACTTGAAGTTTATTGTCATTCAGAAGGACATGAATTATTACAGAGTTGGGATCGAACCCATAGATGGGCAACCTACATATCCTTTGTTTTGGAAAAGGAATAAGAACCCACGTAGTTCGAGTAAGGGAGTATAATGTTTATGATTGATGGCTAAAAGAAGGATGTCATAATTACTTTTACTCTCTAAGCTCATGTGAGTCATGCTCGGTGTGAGAAACAAGAGGCATTGGTAATAAAATAGACAATTGGTCCATGAATGATGTAATCATAAGAAATGGTTTGGGGCTTATGTATGTATGACTGCCCAGATAAATGAAGGTTAGGATTTAATTTAGGGAGAAAATCCAAGAACAGGGTCTATAAAGGTATATGTGCTTCATGGAGATTTGAATACTCTAACTTGGGACTTATTCCTAAAAAGGAAACCCAAATTAGGAGAGGATTGATAACTATGTTTTACTCCTGAGAAGGAATCCCAGATCAAACTTAAATTTGGACAGGTAAAAGAGAAATTAAGGGACATGGGTCTTATTCCTGAAAAGGGAGCCCAGAATTTATGACTGGGACTTATTTTGGAAAAGGAGGCCCAGGTTAGGGGACTTGGGCCTTACTCCTGAAAAGGAAGCCCAAAATTATGACTGAGACTTATTCGTGAAAAGGAGACCCAGGTTAAGGGATTATGACTGGGACTTATTCCTAAAAAGGAGGCCCATGTTATGGATTAAGGGTTGGGGCTTACTCTTGAGGAAGATTCCCAGATTTGGGAATATAAAGAATTTGGGGCTTACTCCTGAGGAGGATGCCCAAAATTATGACTGGGATTTATTCCTGAAAAAGAGACCCATGTTATGGATTAAGGATTGGGGCTTACTCTTGAGGAAGATGCATAGATTTGGGAATTTTAAGAATATGGGGCTTACTCCTGAGGAGGATGACCAATATTATGACATGGATTTATTCCTGAAAAGGAGACCCAGGTTAAGGATTCTCTCATCTTAAAGGATGAGGTTGAATGAATGAACTGTCCATATTTAGTGACATAAAGATATTTAAATCACTAGGTTTTGAGAGATATTCCACCTAATTCATTTCAGATAAGGAAGTCAAATCAATAAATCATGCCATAAATGGCTTTGAAGAGTGTCTTGAAGATTGAATCTTGAAAAGGAAAGGTGTAATGGATTAGGAGGGGTGAAATGGGAAATAAAGGCACCCAAAAAGGAAGGGGCGCACAAGTCTTGGAAGGCACACAAGTATTGCGGGGGCGCACAAGTATTGGTCGGCGCGCAGGTATACCTGTGCGATATGGTGGGTACTTGTTCGATATTTAACCAGCATTGAAATACTTGAGCGACTCTTTATTAAAGCCTTTAGAATCCTCTTGAGGTTCTTCCAAAAAAGGGATGCACAAGTTCTATCGAAGGAGTAAGGCGGCGCACAAGTGTGACCACTTCCCGTAAGGGCTGGCCAATCAGGCGCACAAGTGTTGATGAGTTTCAATACTTAGTCCTTCCTCCCTCTCTTTAGATCTTATGTTCTAGGTAAGAAATTACCTTAGATGTGTTCCGGATGCTTTGAAAAGAGACTTGGGCGTCGAGAGCTTCAATCCAAGTTTCTGCAAAAAATATCATCTCGAATGGGGGACCCACCGGGTCTATTTATAGGCAGGATAAGATCCTAGGCGGTTACCAGGCAGTTATCACTTAGGTCGCGCAAGTCACTTGCGCGACTTGGGTGTCGCGCAAGTGGACTTGCGCGATAGTGATAGAACTTGCACGGCACATGTGTTTTTGATCCTTTGTTCATGCCTTTGTCGAATTTTGATATTTTCTTCAAAGGTTGAATCAATTTGATCTCAGATATTCCCCTTTTCTGATCTTTAGATTCTGTGACGAAAGGAGCGTCAACAATGTCCTCAAGCACCTGTATCGTACACTCAGACTGGCCATCGGTCTGAGGGTGGTATGTTGTGCTCAGAAGAACCTGTGTACCCAGTGCCCTCTAAAAAATCTTCCAGAAACAAGACGTAAAGTTGGCGACCCTATCAGAAATGATATAATGAGGAAACCCATGAAGACGTATGATCTCTCGAATATACAGCCTTCCGAGCTCGTCAACTCCGAAGGTCTCATTGATCCGCAAAAAGTGATCTACCTTCGTGAGACTATCCACAACGACCCACAATGCGTCATTGCCATGAGGTTACCTCGGTAATCAAGTCATCAAATCCATCACAACATCAGCCCATTTCCACTCTGGAATGGGTAACTACTGTAACAGCCCAGCTGGCCTCTAGTGCTCTGTCTACACCTGTTGACAGGTGGAACACCTCGTTACAAAACCAGATACATCTCTCTTCATACCCAGACACCAGTACTGATGTCTCAAGTCACGGTACATCTTGGTAACCCCAGCATGAACTGCCCATGTGAAAGTATGAAACTCTCACATTAGCTCTTCGCGTATATCCCCTGGAACCCATACACGTCCATGGAAACGTTGGACCTCGTCATCGCCTATCGTCCAACCAGGATAAGGGTCCTCACTTGCCACCGACTCCCGTAGAACTAGGCCTTCCAGATCAGATAGCTACCTCATCCTCACTCTGTCCAGGAGGGTAGATGTCACAGCTAATGAAGAAATATAAGTCTGTCCCTGACTATCATGCACCTCCAGATGCATCTCAGAGAATAAAACCATGAGCTTCCACTCACCACTGGCCCCCTGCACTTCCTGTATCTGAGTCTTACTTCGCAGTGCATCAGCTACTGCATTAACTATACCAGGTGTATAAGCATGCTCAAAATTGAAGGATTGTAGGTACTCAACCCACCTTCTCTGCCGCAGATTTAGGTCACGTTGAGTAAAGATATACTTGAGGATTTTGTGGTTAGTGAAAACCACAAAATGCTCTCCCAACAGATAATGTCTCCAACAGCGCAACGCATGCACAACTGCAGCCAACTCAAGATCATGTGTCAGGTAATTCCGCTCATGTGGCCTCTCATGCCGAGACCCGCACACAATGACTCGATCTCCCTACATCAAAACTGCTCCAAGCCGAATCCCTGATGCATCATAGTAAACTGTATAGCTCTTCCACTACTATGGGAGTATCAATATCGGTGCTGATGTCAACCTTCCCTTCAGGTCCTAAAAAGCTTCCTCGCAAGTTTCTGACCAAACGAACTTCACACCCTTCTTAGTTAGACCTCTCAATGGTGCTGCTAAGCGGGAGATGTCATGTATTAAGCATCTGTAGTAACTAGCCAGCCCAAAGAAACTCTGTATCTCAAACATGTTCTTAGGATGCTCCCAAGAAACTACTACTCTCACCTTCTCTGGGTGTACTGCAACTCCCGCCTCTGAGATAATGTGACCCAGGAAGTGAATCTGGTCCATCCAAAAGTGGAACTTTGAGAGCATATCTTATAGTCGATTCTCTCTCAGTGTACTCAATACGATCTCAAGATGGGTGGCATCGTCGTGTCGAGTGTGAGAGTACACCAAGATTTTTTCCATGAATACTACCACAAAATAATCAAGATATGGATGGAACACAAGATTCATCAGATCCACAAAAACTATTGGCGCGTTCGTCAGTCCAAACGACATAACCAAATACTCGTACAGTCCAAATCTGCTCCGAAAAGCTATAAGTGGTATATCTGATGGTCTGACGCACAGCTGATGATATACTGATCTCAAGTCAATCTTCGAGAACACTCGTGCTCCACGAAGCAGATCAAACATATCATCAATCCTCAGCATGGGATATCAGTTTTTAACCATCAACTAGTTCATCATCCAATAATCAACGCAAATTCTGAGGGTACCGTCCGTCTTCTTCACAAAAAGGACTGGCGAACCCCATAGAGAGGTACTGGGTCAGATAAAACCTTTCTCCTATAGCTCCCCTAACTGTCTCTTGTGCTCCTACATCTAAGGTTTAGCCATCCTATAAGGAGGAATGGACACCGGTGCTGCTCCTGGCACTAGATCAATAGTGAAATCCACCACATGCTCCGGAGGTAGACCCAAAAGCCATCCAGGAAGACATCCATGAAACGGTCAATAACTAGAGGGAAATCTGTCTGAAAAGTCCTATGATCATCCAGATATAAGCTCTCAATCTGGGCTATGACTCCACCTCTCCCATGATGCTCTGGTCCAGCTCGACTCACCTGAACATCCCATTCTCCCTTGTATAGAAACTCTCCTCCCCAGGTGATGTGAAACTCACCCGGCGACGACAGTAGTCTACAAAGTCTCGAAAGGGAACCAACCAGTCCGTCCCGAGAATGACATCATAGATCGTCATCTCCAAGACATAGAGGTCCCAATGAAAGTGAAACCCTCCAACCTCAAGGGGGAACTCCCTACACTAACGCACAACTATAGTCTTATTCCCCAACAGAGTGTCTAGAGTCATGATATCCGAATAAGTAGAAACACAGAGCCCAAGGATCTCCACAACAGGTACAGATATGAAACTATGTGTAGCACCCATATCAAAAAGCACTGAAGATAGGACAGAAGCTATTAGAATATTACCTTGACTGTAGAAGGTCCGGGATAATGCTCATGCTGGGTCTGTCGCACTGCATATGCCTAACCAGTGCCGCGGCCCTGCGACACAGCCTGGCTACCCTGGGCTGTCCTGCCCTGCTGCCTCTACGAACCTGGTGTCTGGCTACCACGGCCACGACCACCATATCTGCATGCACGCCCTGATGTGTTCCAGTTCCCTGACTGGTAAGAAGCTACTAGTCCTTCTCTCGCATGTGGAGTCTTCACTGAACCCCTATCACTAGCCATTGGTGGAAACACCCAACAAAAGTTCTACATATGAACCATCTTGCCACAAGCTCGACACTCCACTAGGTCACGTGGAAACTGCGGCCTCTTGTGCCCCTATCTACCACACTGGTAGAACATAACCTGGCCACCTAAAGCATTCATCTAACTGGTACTACTTCCCTGAGAGAAGTCCATCTGTCTCTTCCTCTTTCCAATATAATTAGCACCAGTAACTGGTGCTGAACCACCCGGGCCCACACCACTAGATTGTCGCAGGTTTCTCTCTGTAATCAGTGCCAGATTCACAATAGCATGTACTGAAGGAAACCTGAAAACATTCACCAGCACTCGGATGTCATAATGAAGACCATCCTCAAAACATTTGTCTCTCAACGACTCTTCACCCACCAGCACAGGTGAAAAACGCTGAAGCTCCGTAAAACGAGCAGAATAGTCCATCATCAACATAGCGCCCTACTGCAGATTCATGAAATTTCAAGATCTATCTGCCCTCAGGGTCTCGGGAAAGAAGAATTCCTAGAATACTACCTGAAAATCTTCCCATTCCATGTCTCTGTGATGCTCTAACTGGGTGGTAACATCCCAACACCTCTTGGCAGAATTACACAGCATATACATCATGAGCATGACCCTCCGCCCTGGAGGCGTCTCAAGATGCTCGAAAATAGTCTACATCGACCGTAGATAAGACTCTGTAGCCTGTGGTCTGCCATCCCTTGAAAACGTAATAGGATGCTCCTACTGGAAGATACACGCCAGCTCGACCATAGATGTGGCATCCGGTGGTGCTCCCTGGAAGGTCTGCATGAACCGTATAAAGCCCTCATTAAACTGCGCCAACGCACCTGTGTCCGGTATTGGAGTTGTCGCTGCATCTGGCTCTACTAGATGATCAACTGGTAGCCCATGGCCCACCATCACTGGAGTATACTCGTCGCCGCTCTCCTGGCGAACAATGCGTGGTCGTCTAGGTAGAATGACACTACAAGGTCAAAAGAATGCCTCAGATTCAAGATTATTATGACTTAAATGAAGGAACCTCAAAGGAACAAGAGGAAGAAGGCATTTCAAAATTTGAAAAACAAGACTACACTGCATGTATACGGACTATATGGTGTGTACTAGACTTCTCCTCCTCTGCCCGGGTCCTTCTATACGGCTAACCCACACAGCTCCCATTGTTCATAAACGGCATGGAATGTATACTATCTACATTGCGTGTACGATGTTATTTTCCAACTACCCCTATTGTCTGTGACACGGCCGACTACTCGGTTTACAACTACACGGCGTGTTACACCCGCACACGGCATGCACACCTCCTCGTTTCCTAGCCACATGGCTAACACCACACAGTCTGTCCTGAGAAAAGACTACACGACGTGTCCCACGGGTACACGTCGTGTTCAAAGAAAGGTGACACTAGACCGTGTTTGTTAGTTACAAGGTCGAGTCCCCAGGTCACACTACCCGACATGTTCATCATTGACACGGCGTGCTCTATACAGGAGTTCACCGACCCATGTTGTTAGTTACACGACCAGACTCTGGTTCAACACGACACAACGTGTACCAAAGCTACATGGCATGCTTTCCCCAAGCTCTTCCCTTCCCCGTGTCGCCGCCCACACAGTTTGTGACACGGGAAGAGACTACACGGCTTGTACTTAGGGTACACGGTGTGTACACAAGAATTTTATTCTTCTTCCCGAATAGAAGGCCATGCACGGTGTGTTTAATGTACTACACTGAATATATACTAGGTTTCCGGACAGTATGCCTCCAAAACATCCCCGGAACCCTGAAAATACCAAAAACCAACACCTAAGTGTAAAATTCTGACCCGTGAGGTCCCATACTCCCCACGAATCAATGTTTGACATCTTATATGTGTTAGAACAAATAAACAGTAAATGATCCACCAAATTCCGGTTGATAGGGGCCCATACTCCCCAAAAACCGAAGTTTGGAATACATTCTATAACAGGCTCACAGAAAGAATACCCTATCACAGAGCAGGTATTTATCAAGAACAGACCACAACATCATGTTGTTCTAGCACAAAAACTATCACAACAACATTAAAATTCTAATGCACCTACATGGCATGGAAACTATGCATGGAATGTGATTTCTAGCATGCGTCTATATGATGCATGAGATGTCATAGCCTCATCTCATAGGGTTTTAAATAAATAGAAACCATAAATAAAATATAAACAACACAATTCCAAGTGTGTCACCCAACGGTGAAATTAGATCAACTATAAAATTTTCAAAATCACTAAAATTGCAATCACGAGGTAAATTGGCTTTTCCCTATACACGGGCTAGCTACGCCCAATCAAAAGTTATTACCAACTACCGTTCGTCCTATCCCTGAATACAAATCCAAATAGTAAGTCATAGAAAAGAAATCCTCTGATACCACTTTGTAATGTCCCGGACCCGGGTGCCATGAAACGGGTGCCCCGAACCCAGTTTTCCACGTGACCTCAAGCGCATTTCCCCAAATGCCAGAGGCTGCCGCCTAGCAGCGAGGGCCCAGGTCTGATAGTAGGGAATCTATGCCCTCATTTTTCAATGTGTAGCACAACGGAATGAAATAAAACATACAATGACAGTGGAAGCACTAAACCATACACAACTAAAATAAACTGCTGATGATATAACCAACAGTATATAAAAGATGCAACATGTCACAAGTTCTAAGAAAACAGCCAGAACATGTTATACATCGATACTGTACCACAAAATACAGAGTATAGCAAAACAAGCAAAACAGCTGGCAGCGACATCGCGAGCCTAGGCTTGGTTCCATGCCCTCCTACTCCTCAGCAACAGTCAAGTACCGGTATAGGGACTCTTGCCCCTATCTACACCTACAGCAACGTAATTTGTTTGGTCCGAAAGGCATGACCCAAACAGGGTGTGAGAAATATATCTCAGTAGGCACCCACCGAAGGCTCGTTCCCAACTACGTGCTAACATGCAACAATAGTGTGCAATGGTAAAATGCAATAAAGTAAGCAGTACTCAAAAGTAAAAAACTACCAGTTATATTTCCATTTTTAATATTCATTTAATCCATTTTCTATAAGAAATCAACATAGTGCATTTATAAGTAAACAACTAGTGTCCCCAGACACGTAATCTCCTACCCTCAGGTAACGAGTATCCAGCACAAGAAACTTCCCTCAGGCATAATAAATTTTTCTCTCAGGCATAGGTAGTGTCGCCCACAGGAACAGAATAAGCAACCCATAGGCACGGAAAAAGTTTCCCTCAGGCCGAAATAACTATTGCCCACAGGATAAATAGTGTATTGCCTACAGGCTAATCACAACAATGCCCTCAGGCTAAATAGGTTACTGGGACATGCCCAACATGTCATAATGAAGTAAATCAGAAATTCCTCTCAAAGAAATTCAACAATAATTACATTAAAGGCATACCCTAGGGTACCCTGGCCAAATGGCTAAACAGTGGAACACACCCCCAGGGTGGTTCCTGATCCAAGCAACGATCCCAACTAGCATTTTTTTATCACAATTTAATCACATATTCAATTCTAGGCATTAAATATAGCAACAACCTCAGCCACACGACACCCCAACATATGTTCATGGCACAAAAATGCACAAAATGCACGACAATTGGAAGTTTACTCCAAGCCATCTACCTTATACAACAAAGAGCGATATACAAGAAAGATGACTTCAGAAATGACCAAGAACGATGTAGATCTGATGAAGATGAAAAACAATTCAAATGTAAATAAATTTCCCTCGAGAAATAATTGATAATAACAGCCTATGGAGAAGAAAGGGCATACCCGTGCGATTCAAACGAGATCGTCCGAGGCAAAATCAGATTCCAAACGAACACTCGGCAGAACTTCAAAGGTTTGGCCCCCTCCTTTGGCTCCCAAATGGCTAAAATGCCTCCTCATCCAAATGAGGAGTCTACTTCCTGTTTTAAGCCGAAAAAACAAATACACGACATGTACTTCCAAGTAAAAGGAATGTACTCCCTTCATTTAACTGTTCCGATGGTGGCACCGCCACACTGTTCATCTGTCGACAGGAGTACACGACATGTACTCCCGAGTACATGGCGTGTACTATCGCCCAGCTGGCAGCTACTCCACCTCCTTACTGTTTAGGCCTTCTGACTGACTACACGGCATGTAAAGGACCACTACATGTTCTGTAGTCGATTCATACACCCTTCGTCGCCGACATGGCTACACACCCCATGCACCCATCCCACAAGGCCAAAAGTACACGGCATGTTGTTCCAAAATTCAGGATTTTTCTCCATTTTCCATATTTTCTCAAAAACACTTAAGGAAAAGAAAAAATAAGAAGCTTGTACCTCAAATTAAAGCATCGTGTTCTTACACTGATCAACATGAATAGATGTATATTAGAAAATTGGAATGGATGTAGTGAGTACAACAATAAATCGTATCTGATAGAGATTTGAGATTGACATCCATGTTCTAAATTGTTATCCAACATTATTTAAACACTGAAATGATATTATTATAATATATCACCCTCACATTGTACGACAATATATGTAGGCAGTTAAAACACTAGATGGATAAACTCTTATGTGACCTATTCAATTGTGGGATAACTTCCCATGTTCTATCATTTGGGATTGGGATAACCTCCCATGTACCCTATTTCAGGATTGAGATAACCTCCCTTGCACCTTAGGATTTCATATAATATTAATCATTAAACAATGCATTGGAGGGAGATATGGGTTCTACTTATCACAAAATTAATATCATACTCATGTGTTCCAAAAGGTCATAAAACATAAATCATATAAGAACCCATGAAAAAGAATTGAATTCGTATTCATTTCATCATATCATAACCTATAAAAAATAGGTTTATAATCATTTCAATGTTTCATCATATCAAAACATAGTGAAAATTGACAAGGTTTCCTTATATTTTATCATGAAATAACCCATGCGAAAAGGAGAAGGTTCCATAAGAATATAATTTTGGTAAAATATTTTGTAGATAAATAGTTTTCATAAAAATCATTTAATCATACACATTAATCATTTATAGAATGATTAATAATTTTATACACAGATCATATTAACCTTAAAGAATTTCAACATAGATAGAGAATGATTTGGAGTGAAATATCACCTAGAATGTTTATTGAGGAAACTGACCATTAAATGAAAATCACTTCTAAAAATAATCATTATAAATTTTTTTTATAAATCATTCTAATTGAAAATAAATTTTTATATCTTATTAATGAATCTTGAAAAAATCATCTTAAAAACCCACTTGGGTAAAATATCCTTTCAACATTAAAAGACATATTTAAAAATTATAACACCCCGACCCTAGTTACCCATAGTCGGTAAATTATTACATAACATTGGTATGATCACAAGAGATCATGTCTCAAAAGAGGGATTAGTTTAGTAGAATTGAAAGTACTAGATACATAAATAAGTTTTACATTAATATATAAAATAGAAAACAACAAAATTGTGTCCACTTTGAACACACTAATATTGCTTAGAAAATTATTGTAGGTTAATCATGGTATACTTCTTCGCATCATGGGAAAAATAAAACATAAGAAAGGGGTGAGATCAGATGCTCAGTAAGGATAAAAATATAGCATAAACTATCAAAAATAAGCATAAACATTTAGGGCATTGTACAAAACTAAAACATAATTCTTTTAAACATATAATTTAGCATAATATGGAAAAGATAAATCAAATAATGTCATATACTTATTCACATGGATATTTTACAAGTCTAATAATCACATGTAATATCAATAGCTAATTTCATAATGATTGAATACATAATGATGAACATCACAACCACATAGTCAAGGCCATTTTTCAATAATACAAATAAATATTTTTCCAATGCCTTGTTCCAAGATAATAGTTTCTCTCATGAGAGCTACCATTGCATCGAGGGGCTATATTGGGCCCTGGCCATCACTTACTACATCTAATGCATTCCTTATATGAAAAGGTTGAAACATAATATAAACATTAGTATTAAATCTAACATACAATATTTCAATACTTTAACCATAAATAATGAATGGTTTAAAAATATCACATCCATAGTAAAAAATATCACAAAGCATTCAATACAATATAGAATATTGTATCATAATAATTCAACATCAAACAAACATTATATCCTTCAAAGGATGTTCATATAGATGAAATCAATCCAAAAACCTATTTGTGTAAATATCTCATTATATTTTGAAATAATTTAAAAGTAAAAAAAATATTTTAAAAATATTCTTACAATCTATTAATGGATGCTTCAAATGGTTATAATGGTGGAAAATAGCTGGACCCACTGTATCAGTTAAAAAACATTCTTTCCTTATTTTTCCAAAAAGGTCTTAAAGTACCTTGTTTGGAAAGTGACATAAATATTCTTTCAAACCATTCAATAAAAACTCTAACAAGGGTATAAATGAATTTAACCCATATTCTGGAAAATAATAAAAATGTTTTGAAATAATTTTTTTTATGAAACATAGATGTGGACGGTAAAAAGGTCTTAGTAGATTGTCACATATAAAAAACCTCTGATAATTAAGAGATTACAAAATTAACCATTACCCTCTACATTTACTTAGTCTGGGTTAGGTTAACCTATTGTATAATGCTGAAATAATTGGTATTAAATTATACAAGAAAAACATACATAAATATGATATCATATATAATATTCTAATATTTCCTTATTAATGATATTTCAGTTGTATCATTGTTTTGGGTGTTGACTGATTTGTTTTCCTTTATATGTTTTGTTAAGTAAGTAATGTTTGTTAGGGATAGGATGTATTTGATTCATATCCAGAATGATATTAGGTTCTTAAAAATTATTTTTAATCATCAAATAAAAAATATTCTGGAATGGTTATGATGGGAATGATATCTCATCACATTGTGGAGACGGTGATCAATACGTACGCACAAGTGACAATATTATTCTATTAGTGGTGAAATCATATGTAATTGGATGGTATATTAAATATAAATAATCATTAACATGTTATATTTATTATTTAAATCAGTTTCAGTCATTATTATACCCGTCCAAGCAATGATGTGTTGAA
Organism: Viscum album; assembly: GCA_963277665.1. Lineage (NCBI taxonomy): Eukaryota > Viridiplantae > Streptophyta > Magnoliopsida > Santalales > Viscaceae > Viscum > Viscum album. The sequence goes on from OY728126.1 coordinate 55,498,997, forward strand.
TAACAAACAACACCACGATGTTGAGACGGTAAGCTGTGCGTACACAGACATGGTGAATTCTTCATTCATAGGATTGATTGATTAATGAATATGGTTGTTCCATAATTATAATAAAATCTAAGTATGTATAAGGTATGGGTGTTATTATTTTAGTGAGGAAAATAAATAGAAAGAGGAAGTGGAAGGAAAACCACTTGAAAAGAGGTGATGATGTAATTACCTCATTTTCAGGTTTATTCTTTTAATTTGAACAGAAGGGCTCCATTGGTTGGCTTTCTAATCAATGTATGGACTCTAGGAAGAACGGAAGGTAGATCTGAGAAAATTCAAGTATGGTTTGGATGAGCTAAAAGGAATTGGAGGTGTGAAATTAATAGAAAGGGAAGTATTGTTTTATAAGAGAGGTGATGGTCACTTTTGGAAAATCTTGAAATATTTATTTATTATAAAATAATTTTCCATTTCTAATTTTTCCAAATAGATTTATTTCAAAAATAAGTTTGGTATAGGTCGAAAAACTCTCAACCAATAGGTTTTATACATGTTTATGTAACCATATTAACCTTATCGTTTAGATTTAACTCTTTGTAAAATAATTTAACTTTTACCATGTCTTCTTGTATTATTATAATACATGATTAGTAAACCTAATTAAAAATTCCAAGTGTACCTAAAGTGGTTAACTAATGGCATATTTACAATTATATATGTACTTTTTATGGGCCTTATATTTTTAATACTATTATATAATATAATATATTTGTATTTTTCTTAAAAACTAATTTTAGTAAATTTTGACACTATTTTGTATTTGGTTATTGTGAGAGTCATAACAACTTGATTACATCAAACAAAATATTTTGAATCAGCCCTAAAATTTGATATTTACCTAGAAATTTCATGTAATTAATCAAAAGTTGCAACTTAAATTTCTTTTAATATTTATAACATCAATTATTTTAATCATTCATTAACAAGGTAATTACTACATCATCATTGTGTCATTAATATATTTAGTTATTTAATGTATAAAATTTATAAATAAAATACAATGATGTATAAAATAGATTTATATTTATAATGAATATATATAATCGAATTTATCTTATTTATAACCCTATATTAAATATTTTTTAGTCAATCATATTTGAATTTCACTCTTTGAACTCTTCTTTAAATAAAATAGAATAAATGTCCTAATCTAATCCAAGTGGATAAAAAGGATCATTTTTTTATCCTATGGTTGATTTATTTTTTCCAAATACACTTATCCAATTGAATTAAGACATGTGTTAAGTAATTATAATATCATTTTAACTTTAATTACCCCATTTACTTTTAACTATGGCAAATAAAATTCAAAAGATACTTTTGACCAATAAAATATCATTCTATTCAACCACATTTTACATACTATTGTCAACCTTGTCTCTTAGATTTTTGAAATTTAATTTATAGAAGTATTAAAATTATATTTTCTGCAAATTTGTAAAGGTGCCAAAAAGGATGGTAAAAGGCAGTAAAAAGATCAATAAAATTTTATATATCTAATCTTTTAATTAAAATAATTAAATGAATTAAATTGGATTAATATAGGTATTATGTATCAAATTTTAAATTAATATATATATATATATATTTAAAGATAATTACATGAAGAAAATTTTAGTTTAAAACAATAACTTATTGTTTTTCACTATTCATCAAAAATTGAATGTGTTGAGAAAAATACCAAAAAAAATTACCATAAGATAATTTTGATAATATGAATTTGAAAATGAAGTCCATTTTAAAAAATAAAATTTATAATATTTCAAAAAGTGGATATTACTATTCATAATAGCTAGTTTGATTGGTCGTAGTGTTCTAGAACTCGAAGTTGCGTACAATAATAGCTATTGTATTATTCAAAGAGAAGCCTACCATGGAAGTGTGGGGTGTTACATTCTTCCATCCATAAAATAATTTCATCCTTGAAATTTATAAAATACTACTACATAAAAAGATTCGGGTGGTTCTTCATCATAAGTTCCTCAAGTTCCCACATTGCCTCTTCCATTTTATAGTTTCTCCAAAGAAAATTTACCTGATGAGTCATCATGTTTCTCAGGAAATATTCTTTGGTATCAAGAATCCCGATCGGCTCTTCACAATAATATAATTCGGGTTCCACTTCTATTTCATCTTAGGTGAGTACATGCATTGGGTCAGGAATGTATTTTCTGAATAGTGATACGTGGAAAATATCAGGAACTTTGGAGAGCCTTGGCGGCATTTCCAAACGGGAAGCTACAACACCAATTCATTCTAGAATTTCCAAAGGTCTAATGTTCTTGGGGCTTAATTTAACATGTTTCCAAATCATACAACCCCCTTCCATGGAAATAACTTTATGAAAACAATATCTCCTACTTGAAATTCCAAATCCTTCTTTTGGTTATCGGCATACCACTTTTTCATTTATTGAGCTTCTTTGATATGGGTTTGGATAATCATTAACTTTAACATTGTTTCCTCAACATGTTCTGGTCCTATGAGTTTTCTTTCACCAAAATCATTCTAAAATGTTAGAGTGCAACATCTCTTTCTATATAACGCTTCATATAGTGCCATATGAATACTTTAGTGGAATCTATCATTATAAGAAAATTATAACATAGGTAAATAATGATCCCAAATACCTTGATATTCATGAGATAAAGATATCAACTTGAATTCTAGGGTTTGAATAGACCATTCTGTTTTTCCATAAGTTTGAGGGTGGTAGGAAGTGCTTAAATGTAGTTCAGTATATAGGGCTTTCTAAATACTTTTTCAAAAATCATGATATAAAATAGGGATCAAGATCAGAAATAATCGATAGGGGTACACCATGAAGTCTTACATCTTCATTAATATATAGTCTTTCAAAATGTTCAAGTGGTAAATGTTCTCTTATAATAATTAAATGTGATGAATTGGTAAGACTATCAACAAAGACCCAAATTTCAATATTCATTCTAGGATTATATGGTATCCCCATGACAAAGTCCATCAAAATATCTTCCCATTTCTACTTAGGTATGGTAATATGTTGCATGAATCTTCTTGGATGTAGTCTTATAGTCTTCACATGTTGACAATCTATACATTTGACACATAATAATCCATCCCCCTCTTCATGTTGTCCCGCAAAAAATGTTTCATCAATTATCTAGACATTGAGTTACTACTAGGGTGTATAGGGAAATTAGAGCTATTACAATCATCCAAAAATTCCATTTTATGATCACATATATCGGGAACACAAATCCTCCTCTGGAATTTTAAAATTACATCCTCATATAAGAAGTAAATCAATCTCCCACCATTCACTGCTTTTATTTTCTTTTGAAACTCCGAATCATTAGTCTTAGAACTTTTTATCCTTTCTAGTAATGATGAGTTGGAATCCATTTGAAAATATATCGATGTTTCACCTTCCATGATTATTCCCATATCCATCTTTACAAGATCCGTGAACATAAGATCAATTTTAACTCTCATCTTGTTCAGAACTCCATGATCCTTTCTAACCAATGAATCCTTCTCCTTATATTCCTTCGATGGATGGAAGTGTATATTGCAATAAAAATCCTTAACTAGCTCGATCTGTCGCATTTGCCTCATGTTTAGTTCTTTCTATAATCAAATATACTTAAAACTCTTATTATCAGTATATATTACACATTTGTCACCCTAGAGATAGTTTATCCATATCTTAAAATAAAATATTATATCTTCTAACTCAAGAATAGGAGTTGGATAGTTTTTTCCTGAATTTTTTTGCTTCCATGATTCCTAAGAAATAACTCTATATTTCTACATAAGGACGCAACCATGTCCTTTCATTGAAGAATCACTGTAAATAACTAACCCATTATTCGCCAACGGCAGTTTCAAGATAAGAGCATTGACTAATGTTGTCTTTAGTCCATCAAAACATTCATCACACATTTTTTTCCAAACAAATTTAACCCCTTTATGTGTAATCTGGTTAATGGGTTATCCAATCAAGAAAATTTAGGACAAAACGCCGATAGTAACCGGATAAATCAATAAAAATGCATACATCAGATATAATTGTAGTCACATGACATTTTTGTATCGCTCTTTTCTTAGAAGGATCAATAAAGGTTTCTTCTTTAGAGACAATATGGACAAGAATATAAATATCATGAATCCAGAATTCACACATGCTAAACTTTCAATATAATTCATTTCTTCTTTGAGTCATTAGAATAGTGCACATGTGATATTCATGTTCTTTGTAGATTTAAGATTATACCAAGATATCATCAATAAAGAAAACTACAAAGTAATAAAGATATTCCATGGGAACTCTATTCATTAGATACATGAGAAAAGAGGGTGCATATAGAGACCCATGCTTGACGTACATGGACATTACATTACTTTTGTGGAATACATAATACATAATGAAAACTGACACCCTAGGACCGTAATAGTTTAGTGTCATTGGAAAATCAGAACATAATATTCTATTCTTCGGGAAAGATCTTCAATATCTCCCATAAATATCTTCCCCTTTTGTTTTCTCACCTAGAACCTTTATTTATATCCTAGGGAAAATAAAACATAAAAAGTGTGTGCTCAAATGCTCAGTAAGGGTAAGCATGGAGAACATAAAGCAATCCATAAACATTTGAATGTAAAACATGAACTTAAAACATCAAAATCGTGAGTAATGACATAAATCATGCTAGTACATAAGGCAAAGATCACAAATAAACATTAATCATGACAAAATAGCCTGAGAATAGAACATGTAATTGTCGCGAACAATGAAGCACATGATATGATTTCCATAGTAGGCAAGACATTGCTTCCAAGACCATCATAGTGGACAAAGTCCATTACTGAACCAGGTTTACTTGTCATTCCATCCCTGTATTATTGAACTAGATTTACTTTCTGTTCCAGCCATGTCTATCTCATGTGATATAAATCTTTACCCAATGAATTAGAGGGAGATTTAGGTCCCTCGCTTCTCATAATGAAATCATTATTAAGTGTTCCACGAAATAAAAATAAATCATTCATTATAACCCAACGAAGAAAATGGGATTCATAAACATCATCCCATACTAACATAATCCATTTAAATGGATATCATTTCATCATAAAAAAACATAAAAACATGTAAATAAAAGTTATATTATACTTGAATCATACCCATATTTGATAAATTTATCTTTGAAGTAAAATAATTTTTATAAAACACTTGAAATGAATTATTGAAGAAATGGTCTTTTCTTCGTCAAAATCATCTTATTTTCTAAAAATATCATGAAATTTTAAAATAAAAGAATTTAGTTCAAAATAAGCATGAAATATTATATTTGAAGCATCATGGAAATAAGGCATTATGAACATTTAAAAATATGCCCTTCCCGTATAATTTAAAAAAAACATTTTTCGTGTACTTTAGCAAGAAAATTAAATATGTACCTCAGATGGTAAACCAATGAATGATTCCTTCCATACCGTGTGGAAAATGTATTAAAAGGGTATAAATGACTTTAAACATAAATGGATGAATGTTAAATATTTTATGCAAACATTTTTTGAAAACATGGATGTGGATGATTAACATAACCCCAGTAAATACTTACGAATAAACAATCTCAGATTAAAACAAGATTGGAATAATTATCCCTTACCTTATGTCCAATTTCTTCAATTTGGGACCGAGACTCCTATATAGTTGGTTTAAAGATATTATTAACTTGTTATAGAACCATAATAACATTATTATATCATATATGATTCACTATGACATTATATTTCTCATTCATTTTTCAATTCAATGTTAAAGCATTGTTTTGGGTAAAATCGATTCATTTATCATATGTGTTTTGACATGTAATTTTTCTCATATGATTACTTATATCATTATTAATTACTTCTATAATGTAAAACATGATTTATATATAATATATATTCATAATAGTCATATATATAATAGATCAATAAATGGAATGAAATACACCTTTAATGGAGATAGTAGGTCATACGTATGCATGAACACTGTTTTCGTTTCCTTATTAAATTTAATTAAAGTATATAAATAACATATAAATAAATCAATTATAATTATTATGTCATATATTTCGTGATTATATATTATATATACTTTATAATCATTCTGGAATGGTTAACATAGAGAAGTAATCTCATCGCATCGTGGAGACGGTAATCCATACTTACGCAGGAGGGATTATATCATTCCCATAAATATTAAATGGAATTGGAGTGGATGATATAATATATCATTATTAGAATCTTGTTATAATAATAATATATATTTATTATTTCCACCATTATAGCAATCCATGTAAGGTGGTTGTGGAAAAACATATTACACTACCGCGTGGAGATGATATTCTATACGTACACACACGTTGTGATTTCACATTTCATAGGATAGATAGATGGTGAAATATGGTTGTTACATATTTATAATAAAATATAAGTACATTAGTTATACTTATGTTATTAATTTATAATGAAAAAAATTAATAAGATCATGTCTAAGAAGAAATAAATTTGAAAGAATTGGTAAAGGATATTACCTCTTCTTTGACACGCCTCTTCTAAACCTCTTCTTAGGTAAATAAATATGGTCATTGAAGAAACCCAAGACCTCTAGTATGTTTCTAGATAAGTGTAGAGGATAAATGGATAGGGTTTGTCTGATCTTTAAGGAAAAAAATGTTTTGAAGAGGAGAGGGAGGAGGTGCCATTTTATAAGAGAGGAGAGGGGAACTTTTGGAATCCTCTAAAATATTAATTTAAAATACACCCAAACACTATATAAAAACATCAATAATAACTCAAATTTGAATATGTGATAATATAGGGTTTTAATCTCATCATTGAATAAAATTTATACATTTATTGAATTTACTTTTAACCTTATCAACTTGATTTATCTTTATTTAATCTATTTAATTTTATTTGTGGTAATAATATTCTATATTTTAAATTGTTAAAAGTAATTACATATGTGTTGTGAATTTTCCATAATTTTATACTTTTTGACATTTTAGATCCATAATAAATTTAATTTAAATATTTTAAAAATTTTGTGATTTTTAAACAATTTAATAAAATGATATTTTTAAAAAATAACAATAGTGTCGATTTTGACAATATTCATTTATTTCAATTTAAATAAAATCCACACATAGGATATATTAGAAAAAAAATATTTAATAGAATCAAAACATGTCTTATTTATCTAGAAAATTTTTGGAGCACATTAATTAGTTCATATAATATTTATTTTAATATTTTTAAAACCCTTTATTTGGTATTTCGATCAATAAAATAATTTATACATCACTATTGTGTCACCATTAATAATAATTATATAATCCCTAAAAATTCTAAATAAATCCACATGATGTCTATAATTTTATTAAATTATTGGTGACTATTTATGTTCGAATTTCTATTAAGTTTATCACCAAATTGAAATTATTACACTTATAAGATATAAGAGAGTGACATGTTGTCACATTCTTTGGTTTTAATAATAATTACTTCTCTTTCATGGTAAAAAGTCCATGAAAAGAATCTATTCCACCCCTTAGCTGATATTGGTCTAATTTTATTCATCCAATATAATTCATTCAGTTGCTAGGGTAATCTTGTAATCTTATTTTTACCCTTAATTACCCGATTTACCTTTAACTGAAGTAAATAAAATTTACCACTGTTACTATTCATAATGTCTAACAATAAAAATTATCCTATTAGAATAAATTGGACCTAATGATTCCAAATTTAGAATCTATTTTTCCAAATTCATAACAGATAATATGCAATATTTAATTTAAAATTAATCCCACTGTTGAGAAAATGAGTTTTAAAAGTTAAAACATTTGAAAATATTGAAATGTTATTACCTATGAATTCAATGTAAAATTAATGATAATGACTTTAATTACATTAAATGGTAAAAATATATTCTATTTATTCTTTAAGATAAATAAATATTATAATTTAACTTTACTAATTATCTTGATGAAAAAATTTGTTTTTAATTAAAATTTTGGGTATTATAACTATTTATAAAAATAGGAAAGTAAACAGAAAAATATTAAAAAATAATCAAATGGTAATTTTTATATTCTTATTGCAATGAATAATTTTATTTTGAAATATTGAACTAATAATCATGTCAAAAACTATATTTAATGTGGGTACGCCATTAAAAGGTGACACAACTGTATTTTTTGAAAAATACTTATTTTATATGAAAAAATTATTTTGTACTCATACTGTGTTCTAGATAATGTATAAGATGAATGATAATGTAATAAAAATAAAATTTTGGTTAATACTAATAATAACTGCTAGTTCATAATAATATTATAACAATATATCATTGTTTAGTGAAACTCGGTATTGCGTACAACACACTCTATTGAGGAAGGTCACTCTTGCATGCAATACCAGCCAAGAATAGTTTTTTCATATACTACAAGCTAATACAGGGTTGCATTTAACACAAGCTAATCTTGGTGTAGAGTACGACACAATAGATCAACGAAATTAGACATAATGTCTCATAAAATATTAGGGTGTTACATTCTACCCCTCATAAAATAAATTTTCCCTCGAAATTCATCAGGGTAATAAATGGTTTCATACTTTAAAGTATCATTCTTAGAAACACACATCTTAAAAAGGAATACTAAAAAATTATTTTAAAAACTAACGTATGAAACGTAACGGTTACCCAAATTAACTCATCACTGGGTTTACACATAGAAGAACATGGGTGAAAATATGGATATGTTAGAGAAATCCAACCATCATGTTCTGATGGATAGTGGTGGAGAACATGGCTATGAAAAAAGACAACAATCACAAAGCCATAAATTTGTGATGATCAATGGTACCATCTAATTAATCGGATATGAGGGTACTAGGAAAATGTTTTTGGATTTCAAGATCATTTCCCTAATGTTGATGAATTTTTTCATAAGGATAAATACTTACTTGATTCTAGTGAAATGTCATCTTTGGTCATTTCATGAAAAATTTCCACTTCATCTCTTATTTAAAGGAATGAAGTTTAATTTTTCTTTCTTGAAATAATAGCAGATCATGAGAAAGAATAATTGGTTCTTCCATCTGTCTAAAAAAGTTAGAAAAAGGTATTAAATTTACATAAGTCCATATATGGTGAGATTAACTATATAAGATTCCAAAAATGGACTTATACTTCAACTATCATACCTCTTAATAATGTAAAATTAATTTCTACTGACCAGGGACTTCATGTAGGCCAGTGGTAGGTGTTAACGGTCTATCACAATTATTTTGTGGGTTTGATTCATGCATCCTTGTCCGACGTGATGGGTTGTCTCTCATCCAACCTGTTGTCCTTTTTCTAAAACTATACTATCATAATATCAAATTATTCTATCCTTAAACAATACTATTTTATGTCCAACTTAATCCATTCCAACATTTATTATTATCCAAAATACTTTTTTCGAAACTAATAGTATAAATAAAATGATTACTCGAATGTTCATATAACAATTATGTGAATACCATCATTTATCACCCATATATCATAACGTATATCTTGTTGGTCACATTAGAAACAGGTGATTACCATAATCACATATTCTTTGAAAATGAATTACCATAGAACCTTAGTGAAAACACATATATTTCAAATGTTAACTATTTCCACACACCAAATATTATACGTACTCAAACCATGATATAACTTTGTCCTTTTATTAATAATGAGCTCATTAATACTATCAAACATATCATTATCCCTTTATCCCTTCATTATGAAAATACCATCTACATTCCCAAAATATCTGAATAAACATTCATGGTTACTGGTACCATTCAACATATACATTCAAATACTTAAGGAAAAAATAGTATGTAACAATCCTTAGATATTTCATTTTTAGTTAGTACCATTAAATTACTTATACAACATTACTCTTGATAAACATTCAATCATTCCACTACCTTCATAAACCGTTGACTGAGCATTATCATTTTATTCCTCAACACTTCTTTATTCTCATATATCATTTGTAGTCTCTTTATCGACATCAACATTGGAAAATCAATTTTTTTCCATTTTCATAAGCCAGTTTATGGGTTCCCGGTACCCCGCTACATGAGACCAAAACAACCACATTCATAAAATCAAAAGAACAAAAAAACCACAAACCATGATAAAGAAACCATGAACAAGGGTGGAAGAACATCAGAAAGTCTTGCCAATTCTACCAAGGATTAACTTGTGCGTCCCCTGGCGCAAACATCTACACCGAGCCAAATCCTCCTATTGGAAAACTCCAGAGGAATTCACCCAGCCTTCAAATGATGAAATGGACCTCCAGGATCCACCCCCAAGGACGTCAATGAAAACCAGAATGAAGATGACTATATCCTGACGTCATTAGCACCCTGACCCGTAGACAACCCAAAATTCCAACAAAAATACATTAAAATTAATGTGAGAAACAAACCCAATTATTCCAGAGGTGAAGCCTCGTAAGAAAATGAGAAGTAATCAAAGCATATCCTTAGCCTATTAGTTCTTTCCTTCCTATACAGATTCCTATTCATTAGCCACACCTTATCATCCGGATCTTCCCCAATAACGTCTTCAAATCGGTCCGCTATTTTGTCCCATGTTTGGATATATTATACTTTATTTATTTTCCATCATTAAAGCCTCTCATTAGGATCAAATCCTATTTTCCAATCCACATAGCCATCTCACTGCTAACCTCCACTTTGATAGGTCTTCCCATCATATCAGCCTCTTCTTGTGGGACGATAACATAGAAAAATTACTCTACCATGTCCTCCATGGAGAAAATTATAGGATCTTTTATGTTCTTTTCCGGTTTAGTATCTCTTCCCATTTCAATATTGTTATATTTGGCCAAAACCTGAGAATCCTCCTTCATGACAACCATGGTAGATGACATTTCCTTCTCACCTGGCTATGATTTTTTACTTGACCATGTTTGCATCGGCTTTGGTAAAAATTAGTAGTCCTTCCATTCTTTCCATTTATTATTCATAATTAAATTCCCCTACTCATGGACCTTATTAACTATCAAACCCCCCTCAATCTGTCTATCCCCTCCAACCAGAGCAGACTCATTGGCATCCAAACACCCAAAGGAGGTGTATGTCATAACACAATCCTGGATCAAACTCTTCCCGGTTTGTGTCTTGGTGCCCCCCAAAGAAGCAGCATGATTATCAAAGGAGGGTTGTGACACCTCTACCCATCCAGTCCAAACCACTATTTCCTTCTGCGACTATCAAGTATAATCCTCAACAAGCTTGACCACATATACCCCCATTTCTGGAGCCCTCAGATCATCCTTAGTCCGAGAAAACACCTTGTCCACAGAATGTTCAGCCGCCTGCATTGAAACTGTATTACTCTGCACCTCCCTACTCACAACCTGAAGACCAGCCTCAACCCTCCCAACCTGCTTTGAGACATTTCTCTGTTGAGCACCTCATCTACAATCTACAGTCGTGTGACCCAGTCATCAATAATCTTAACAGAACTCCACCCAATGCTCTAAAACCACCGGTTGCTTCCACCGAACCTCTTCCCCAGATTCAATCCATACCGACTCAATCGGGGCCTTCGACACATCAACCTCCATGCACATGCGTGGATTGATCGAGTGACTCACGGAGGTAGTACACGCATCAAAACAGAGAAATCGACCCACTAAATTACCTAGTATATACATAATAGTAGGGTTTTGAAAAGGAAGAGGTAATTGTTGTGTCAAAATATATCTTTTTACTTTTATGTCTTGTTTTTTATATCACAAATATCTATGCTGATCGTACTGACTATGATGATCGTACTGACTATCCTGATCATACTAATTATGGTAATCGTACAGAATCTGTCAATCATACTGACTCTGTCAATCATACTGACTCTTTCAATTGTTCTGACTCTGTCAATCATACAGACTTTTTGCATCATACTCTCTTTGTATCATATCATTACATTACACTATTTAATACTTATAGAACTCATTTTTTTACTTATATCACAGGTTTTTGTTTATTCTTTGTCACCATATTTCAATCGTACCCACGTTTATCATCTTGATATATCTTATGTTTTTACCAAAATCATGCCTTGGAGTTAGTTATAAACTAATCAAAACGATGTCGTGTTTTTTGTTTCAATATGAACGTTATAATGCCAGGTGTCCTAGTCCCTCTGAGTTTTCCAAAGAAGTATGACTGTTAGAGGCAATGTGACCATTAGAACCTAAGGCCTATAAATAAGAGGTCATTTAAAGCCAAGAAAACAACTGAGATAATTTGGTCTTTTTATGCTTCTATCATGTTCTAGAGAGAGTCGTTGTGACTTCTCTCATGCTTTGTGCGAAAGCCTTGAAACTACAAAACATGAACGGCTCGTTCTTAGTTTTTGTATTTCAATAAGTGATTTGTTTTACTTTGTGTGACTGATCAGGTGATAAAGATCGAGGGATGCTGGGGATAGGCATACAGTGCTACCGATCATCGTATCGAGGGCTTTCAAGTGATTGAAAGACAGAAGTGCTGATTACCTGCAAAATCGAGGGCTTGTGAGGATAGAAAGACAGACATTCGGATCATCATATCGAGGGCTTTTGGGGATATCAAGACATACGTACTGATCTACAAATCAAGGGCTTACCAAGGTGGTTGTAAGATAGGCCTCTTATCCTAGGTGAAAGGATAACCTTTCTCTTTGGGTCAAAAGAATTGTAATAATTTTACATTTTTCCTGCTGTTTGTTTTAGAAAGGGAATTGTATTGTTTCCTTTCTTCATTTCATATTAATTTTTAATTGTTTCAATTACAATCATACTATTACATAGTGAATTGATTTATTATATATGCTTTATGGTAGAATCCTTCAATATTTTATTACTCTGATTATTGTATTCATCTTGAATACAATTGCTTTACTTTTGTTATAGTATTACATCATATCACACCTTTATATTCAATAAAATTGTGGTTGATTGTTTTTATTGTGAATTGTATTAGTTTAAGATCATTTAAACTTATTTATAATTTGTTTCAACATAATGTTTTTAAACCTAAAATTCACCCCGCTCTTGTATTGTTCCATATAATATACATATACATCTATATTTCGATCCTTAAATTGGTATCAGATCCAGGTTTCCACCGATTTGTTTTACTAGATCTATTTCTTTTATATTACTGTTTCAAATATTTACTGCACTAACGTGTGGAGTGGCAAATATTTTTATTTATTTGATGGAAGGAATTAATATTGGGTGAATTAATAATCTAAATCCTACTAGACCACCTATCATTTATGGGAATGATTTTGAGTACTAGAGAGATCGAATGAAGACATTCGTTATCAATACTGGTGTAGACAATTTTATTATGCTTACTAGAGGTTACAAAATTCCTAAAAAAGAAGTTAGTACCTTCACTAATCCAGAGAATCAAGAATATCAAATGAATTACAAGGTACAAAATACTTTATCATGTTCTATGACCACGAATATATACATCCATACATCATCTCATGAAGTATCAAACTATATTCGAATGAAATTAGAAGTCACACATTTTGGTACATCGACGGATATAGAAACAAGAAGAGAAATGCTTCAAGCAGAGTATCATGGATTTATTTTTTCTTTATAGAGAGCCGGTAAGTAATGTGCAACAAAGATTTATGAAAATTGTCAATATTTTACAATCCACGGCAGGAAATTTTTTTGATGATGAAGCCCTTGTAGATAAGATTATTGACATTATGACAAACAAATGGGAGTAAAAAAGGACTGCCATTGATGAAAAAATAAAAATTTCCCAGATTACACTTCATGAAATCTTTGGAAATCTTCTACATCTTGAGATGAGAATGAAGAGAGATGCTGATTTCAATAAGAAGAAAAATGGATATGGAAGTGTAGATTTTACTACTACATCTAAAGCTAAAACACCTGAATGGATAACAAGATTCAAAGTTAAGAATGTTATCATGTCAGAATCATGTGATAGTGATCACTTGGATAATGAGTTAGCCAATCTTTCTTGAAGTATGAACAAGATCATATGAAAGAAATACTTCTAATAAAGATTCAAAAAGAGTGACAGAAAAGATATGAAAGATTCAGAGGTATCTTGTTTTGAGTGCATGAATGTAGGATATATAAGGCATGATTGTCCTTTACTGAAGAGAAAAGATAGAAAGGAGAAACATTCTGAAAGAAATATGAAAAAGAATTACAAGATGATGAAAAAGAATGTTTTGAAGGAAAATGATACATGGAGTGGAAGTGGTAGCGATTCATCAGATAATTTATCAGAATGTGAGTCCTTAGGACAACGTAATATTGGACTTATAGCCAGACTACCAATTGAAGATCATTGTTTCATGGATAAGGTACACAATGCTGAATCGATTACAAATGTTTCCTTGAATGAAAATTATACTGATAATAAATATTATGAAACAGCAAATGATGATTCTTCATCATCAGATGATATTACATTACCTTATTTTGGGGAAGTATCTAGGTTTTTTCAATTACTTGAGAATGAAAATTCTAAACTCATGAAAAATAATTATAAAGAAAATTCTAGAATTTCAATTTTAACTAAAGAAGTATCAGATCTTCCTAATGGTATTGATAATAAAACATCTAATTTTTAATGTATTTTAAAAACCCTTGAGAAAGTCAAATATAATAAGGATAAACATTCGAAGGATCTTGAATATGTTATTTCTAAGAAAAATGTTTTCGAGCCTAACTCTAGTTCAAAACCAAATGTTTTGGAGGATAAAAACTTTGTTTTAAAACCAAAATCGGAAATTTTTTCCTTAAAGAAATGTTTGTCAAACTTTACTGATCGCAAGGAAAACATTCTAAAAATGTATTCTCAAATTCGACTTCTAAGAAATCATTCTGGTATTGGTTATAGTCATTCTATACTCAATTTTAGTAATAACTATTTTGTTCTGTAATGTATCCCATTTGTACTAAGTGTCAATGTGGGGGGAACTGGAAAAGAGAACCCTCTCTTAATAGAACTCAGTCATTAGGATATCATAATTATCATTTGGAAAAACAAGTGTGGATTCCTAAAATTCTTTTATCTAACCATTCTGGATTCAAAAAATTTTGGATTTCGAAAATCTAATTGTTTCTTTTTCAGGAAAATAAAAAGTGTACCATCAAGAACATTTGGTACATGGATAGTTGTTGTTCTCGACACATGACCGGAATCAAAGATTTCATTGAAAATATCATCGAAACAAAAGGTGGAAAGTTTACCTTGGGAGATAATTTTCAAAGAAAAATTGTTCGGATAGTAATATTGTCTTTCATTGAAAAGTCCTTATTTCAAATGTTTTGTTTTTAAAGGTCATAAGCACAATCTCATCAGCATAAGTCAATTATGTGATGAAGGATACCTTGTGAATTTTAGAAATGATAAATGCTTAATTCCCAATTCAAAGGAAGAATTGTAACACCCCAAGCATCAACGGTATGTTTCCCTTTGAATAATGTGATAGCTTAAATTGTAATCAATTTTGAGAATCTAACACACCGTGACCAATCAAACTAGCTGTTATGAATAGTAATACCAACTTTTTGAAATTTTATAAATTTTATCTTTCAAAATTTACTTCATTTTTGGATTCGGAATATCAAAATTAGCCTAGGGTGAATTTTTTGTTTTTTTCTGAAAACATTCAATTTTTGATGAATAGTGAAAAGCACTAAGTTATTGGTTAAAACTGACTTTTTATTTAAATAATTATTTATTTTATATAAAATTGTTTTAGGTTATAATAGATATGTAATATCTATATTTGTTCAACGTAATTCATTGGATTCAGTTTATAATAATTTTTGACATATAAAAATTTTATTGAACTTTTTACTGTCTTTTACACATCTCCTTGAAGAATTTAAAAATTCACAAAAAAATTAATTTTACTGCTTCTGTGAGTGGAATATCGAAAATACCAGAGACACGGTTAATATCAAAGAGTGAAATGTGGTTCAATAAGATAAAAATAATTTTTGGTGAATAGTTGCTTTTTACTTTTATTTACCACGGTTAAAAGTAAATAGGGTAATTAAGGGTAAAAAGGATATTAATATTACCATAACACTTGTCCTATTTCTATTGGAAAAATATATATCGACCAAAAACCACCTTAGGAATAAAATATTATCATTTAGGTCCACATGTATTAGATTATGACATTTATTATTATTAAATTCAAAGAGGAGTTAAAAGAGTGAAAATCAATGTTTATTAACTAAAACATTTTTAATAAAGGGTTATACATACGATAAATTAGGTTATAAAAATTCATTAAAAAATAAAAAATATTTCCTACATAGTGGTATTTTATTTATAAATTTTAGTCATTAAATCATTGAAATTGTTTATGACACAATGATGATGCAATAATTACCTTATTAGTGAAATATTAAAACAATTGATATTATAAATACCCAAATAAATATAATTTGAAACTTTTTATGAATTACAATAATTTTCTAGGTTAATATGAAATATTATTATTTGTTATATGAATTTTATTCAAAGAAATAATACAGTTAAATTTTTTTAAAAAAATACCCAATAGTGTCAAAATTGATATAAAAGAGTTCTTAAAAAAATATTATATTATTAATTGAAATTATATCCCTAAAAATATATGGTTCGGTCAAAGGACTTATATCATGATAGGTGTATCATTAATGAACCACTTTGGGGTCTCATCGATGTATATAGTTTGTTTATTAACTATATTATATAAAAATACGATGTGACATGGTAAATGTCCATCTAATTAACTATGAGTTAAAATTAAATGATAAGGTTAATATAATGACCCAACCTGTATAAAATCTATTGATTGAATGTATTTCGACCCATACCCACCTTAGACTCTGAATAATTCACTTTGGAGCCATTATAAACTGAATATTAATTTATTCTAAATTAATACATTAATTTTTTGCTAAGGAGCCCCTCCTCCCCTTTATAAAAGGACACAATTTTTAACCAATTCTTCACACCTTAAAAAAATTTGGTTGGGCCAAACCCTGCCCAAATACTCTCTCAACTTCCCTCAATTCAACAAAGAGGCATTATTTTAATTAGAAATCCAACCAAAGGAGCCCTTTTGATCAAATCAAAATGAAGAACCCGAAGAAGATGTAATGTTTTCACCACCCTCTTTCAAGTTCATTTCTTCTTCAACTTCTTATTTATATGTTATTTCCATTTTAAAATAATAACTCTAGTATCCTCTATATACTGTGATGTTATTATAAATAAGGTGAAACCATATTCATTATTCTATCCATCCGTTGAATGACATGTAACCATACGTGCGTACATACGGCTTACCGTCTCCACGTCATGGAGTAATTGTTATTCAAAAACATTATTATTTGGATGGTTATGATAATGTTATTTAATTGATGTAAATAATAAATATAACATTAATATGATTATGTATATATTATATATCATTCAATTATATATTTTATTAATATCAAAAAATGATATTGACACTCATGCGTATGTACGGATTACCGTCTCCACAAACGCGATGAGATTCATTCCCCATCGTATCCATGCATTTATAATTCTAATTTGATGATTAAAGATAATGTTTAAGGACTTGATATCATTCTGGATATGAATACGATATAACATACTAATAATAAACACGACTTATATAACAAATATATAAAAGAAAACGAGTAAGTTTACACCCAAAACGATGATAATACTATGATATTATTAAAAAATAAATCTTAAAAGATCATATATGATATCATATTAATATATATTATTCTTTTATAATTTAATAAAAATTATATCACCATTATACATGAGGTTAACCTACCCTCAACCATGGAAAATTACAAGGTAATGGTTTATTTCACAATCTCTTCATTGTCTGAGGTTGTTTATACGTAATTATCTACTGAGACCTCTTTATCATCCCCATCCATTTTTCTTAAAAACGTATTTATAAACATTATTACTATTTTATAGATTATGTTTTAATGTCATTTATACCCTTTTTTGACTTTTTATAAGATGTTTATAGAAAAATATTTTCATAGTTTTCCAAACAAGGTCCTTTTTAACCTTTTCGGCAGAATTAAGGTAAGAATGTCTTTTTTTAACATATATGGAAGGTGCGGCTATTTTCCGCCATTATAAAATCGTCAAAGCTTCCCTTAAAATCTTATAAGAATATTTTTAAATTAAATGATTTATTTTATAATTATGTGACATTTAAATAATTTCAAAAAAATAGATATTTCTCTCAAATAGTTTTGATTTCATTTTTGTCAACATCCTTTGATGGATTTTATGTTTATTTGAAGTTTATTTATTATGATAAAAAACATCCAAATTGTATTGAATGTTTTATGATAAGTTTTACTATGGATGTGTTATTTATATACCATTAATTTCTTATAGAGAAAGTATTGATATTTCGTATTCTTGTTTTAATATAAATATTTATGTTATGTTTAAACCTGTTCATATGAGGAATGCATTGGACTTAATAAGTGACAGGGGGAGACTGCTATAGCTCCTAGATGCATCGATAGGTCTCATGAGACAAACTAGTGTCTAGGAATGATGCCTTGACAAAATCTTATTTGTAGTCTTGGCACAAGGCATTGTCTGCATGGTTATGATAGTTTGACATTATGTATTCCATCATTATGAAAGTGGTTATTGATATTGCATGTGATTATTCGACTATAATAATATCCATGTGAACAAGTCATTGGAATTATTTCATTTTATATTCGTTATATTATACTGAATTTAATGTTTAAAAGGCTTTAGTTTTAGTTATACATTTCCTTAAATGTTTATGTTTATTTATGAATGTTTCCGCTATATTTTTATCCTTACTGATCATTTGAGCTCACCCCTTTCAACGTTTTAATTTTTCCTAGGATGTGAAGAAGTATTTTATTAATGAACTATAAGGATAGTTTGAGGGGATATAAATAAATGATGTTGTTGTAGTTTTTTCACTTTATGATGTAATATATGACTTATGAATATATCAAGTGATTCCAATACTACTAAACTAATCGGTCTTTCAAGCATTGATCTTTTGTGATCATGAAAATGTAATGTAATAAAGCACCAAATATGGGTAACTGGGGTCGGGGAGTTACATTTGGTATTGGAGGAAGTTTAGTAGAGACCTTGGAAACTATATTTAGATGAAATTTTATTAGAGCACATAGCCCTAAGACAGGCTTTGAGGAATAGTATAGAAGAACTTCCTAGAATTTTGGTAATGAAGAGATTTTGTGAGTTTTCTGAGCAATACATCCCTGTCTGGATATGAGTAGGTAGAGGTGGATCTGGTACAGATGTACCTAGGGGTAAAACCCAACAACACTGCTTTGAGCTAGACTCGAATGGGAACTGGTGCACGACAACGGGCTTTGCTGCACTCTTGGCTACGACACTCCTGGGGGATATGCTTAAGATAATTCTCATTTTATTTACAATCCATTTTGGAGGGTTTATGATTATTTACATTCTCAAAGAAAACAAGTTTTTTATGATTATGGATTATATCTATAAATAGTTCAATTTATGTTATGTTTTTTACAAGTATA
This sequence comes from Viscum album, assembly GCA_963277665.1. Lineage (NCBI taxonomy): Eukaryota > Viridiplantae > Streptophyta > Magnoliopsida > Santalales > Viscaceae > Viscum > Viscum album. Next base: position 55,518,766 of record OY728126.1, read on the forward strand.
GAAATATGTATTTTGATTCATAAAATGATCTAGTTTATTCCATTGTTTAGAAATGGCACCTAGTGGAAGGAATGGAAACCGTATCAATGCATGCCCTCCATGTAGGGATTTCCCTCCCGCTTAAGATATTTATAGTGTATTTGGTGATGCAACTGGTGCTGATCAAATAATTACCATACTGGGACAACTCACTCAGATTGTAAAAAATAACCTTACCCATATGTAGCACCTTGATCCGCAGCGTGGAGGATCAATGTTAGATCACTTCATGAGGCATCAACCACCAACATTAAATGGGGGTAAAAATCCATTAGTAGGTGAGAAATGGATACGTTCCCTGGAGAAAATATTTCAGGCATTGGCGATTAGTGAAAGGGAAAAAGTTATCATGGCAGTTTATCACCTCCCTGGAGATGCTGATCAATTGTGTCCATTGATACAAAACCCAAAGGAAGATGATGATATATCAATTATGAAACAGAGAGAGTTAAAAGATCTTTTATTTGAAAAATGCACTCCTCATGACCATCCATCAGATATGGAGTGGAAATTTTCAGAGTCTGAGGCAAAAGGAGGATGAGAATGACACAATGTATGGGGCTAACATTACATGGTTAGCGAGGCATGCAGAAGATTATATATGTAACCCAATAAGTAAGATTGATCATTTATTTGATGGATTAAAACCATTTCTCCATAAGGAATTAGTCTCACAATCTTTCTCACCATACGGAGATATTGTCTCATATGTTATCAAGAAAGAAAAGTAATTCTCTATGTATTAAGAATTTAAGGCAAAGCAAGAGAAGAAGAGATCTGCTGACCACTCTGGAAACAAAAATAAAGGGAAGAATGGAAAAGTTGATTATCCATCCTGTAGTAAATGTGGGAAGAAACAATCTGGTACTTTCTTGAAGGGAACGTGAGTCTATTACATGTGTGGTGAAAAAGTCCACCAAGATCATGATTGCAATGGAAAGAGAGTTGTTGTCAATGTGGAATGCTATAATTGTAGAGAGGGGTGAAAATATGCAAATAAATGTACTAAGTGTCAGGGGAACTTAAATCTGAAAAGGCCAAGGGGATCAAGGCCAAGCTTAGGATATCAATGTGGGGGGCACTGGAAAAGATAATTCTCTCTTAATAGAACTTAGTCTTTAGGATTTCATAATTCTCATTTGGAAAAACAAGTGTGGATTCCTAAAATTATTTTATCTAACCGTTCTGGATTCAAAAAAAATTGGATTCCGAAAATCTAATTGTTTCTTTTTCAGAAAAATAAAAAGTGTTCCATCATGAACATTTGTTACATGGATAGTTGTTGTTCTCGACACATGACCGGAAACAAAGATTTCTTTGAAAATATCATCGAAACAAAAGGTGGAAAGGTTACCTTGGGAGATAATTCTCAAAGAAAAATTGTTGGAATAGGTAATATTGTCTTTCATGGAAAAGTCCTTATTTCAAATGTTTTGTTTTTAAAGGTCTTAAGCACAATCTCATCAGCATAAGTCAATTATGTGATGAAGGATACCTTGTGAATTTTAGAAATGATAAATGCTTGATTCCCAATTCCAAGGAAGAATTAAAACACCCCAAGCATCCACAATATGTTTCCCTTTGAATAATATGATAGCTTGAATTGTAAGAAATTTCGAGATTGTAACACACCGTGACCAATCAAACTAGTTGTTATGAATAGTAATACTCACTTTTTGAAATTTTATAAATTTTATCTTTCAAAATGTACATCATTTTTTGGATTCGGAATATCAATATTAGCCTAGGGTGAATTTCATGTTTTTTTTCTGAAAACATTCAATTTTTGATGAATAGTAAAAAAACACTATGTTATTGGTTAAAACTGACTTTTTATTTAAATAATTACTTATTTTATATAAAATTGTTTTAGGTTAAAATTGATATGTAATACCTATATCAGTTCAACGTAATTCACTGGAGTCAGTTTATAATAATTTTTGACATATAAAAATTTTATTGAGCTTTTTACCGTCTTTTACACATCTACTTGAAGAATTTACAAATTCACATAAAACATAATTTTACCACTTCTGTGAGTGGAATTTCCAAAATCCCTGAGACACGGTTAATATCAAAGAGTGAAATGTGGTTAAATAATATAAAAATAATTTTTGGTGAATAGTAACTTTTTACTTTTATTTACCACGGTTAAAAGTAAATACGGTAATTAAGGGTAAAAAGGATATTAATATTACCATAACACTTGTCCTAATTCTATTGGAAAAATCTATATCGACCAAAAACCACCTTAGGAATAAAGTATTATCATTTAGGTCCACATGGATTAGATTAGGACATTTATTATTATTTAATTCAAAGAGGAGTTAAAAGAGTGGAAATAAAAGTTTATTAACTAAAATTTTTTTAATAAAGGTTTATACATGCGATAAATTAGGTTATAAAAATTCATTAGAAAACAAAAAATATTTCCTACATAATGGTATTTTATTTATAAATTTTAGACATTATATCATTAAAATTTTTTAATACACAATGATGATGCCATAATTACCTTATTAGTGAAATATTAAAATAATTGATATTATAAATACACAAATAAATATAATTTGAGACATTTTAGGAATTAAAATACTTTTCTAGGTTAATATGACATATTATTATTTGTTATATTAATTTTATTTTAAGAAGTAATACATTTATAAATTTTTTAAAAAAATATACCCAATAGTGTCAAATTTGATATAAAAGAGTTCTTAAAAAAATATTATATTATTAATTGATATTCTATCTCGAAAAATATATGGTTAGGTAAAAGGACTTATATCATGATAGGTGTATCATTAATGGACAACTTTGGGGTCTCATGGATGTATATTGTTTGTTTATTAACTATATAATATAAAAATACAATGTGACATGGTAAATTTCAATCTAATTAACTATGAGTTAAAATTAAATAATAAGGTTAATATAATGAACCAACCTGTATAAAATCTATTGGTTGAAATTATTTCGACCCATACCCACCTTAGAATCTGAATAATTCACTTTGGAGCCATTATAAACCGAATATGAATTTATTATAAATTAATATATTAATTTTTTGCTAAAGAGCCCCTCCTCCCCCTTATAAAAGGACACAATTTTTAACCAATTTTTCACACCTTCAAGACATTTTGGTTCGGCAAAACCCTGCCCAAATAATCTCTCAACATCCCTCAATTCAACAAAGAGGCGTTATTTTAATTAGAAATCCAACCTAAGGAGCCCTTTTGATCAAATCAAAAGGAAGAACCTGAAGAAGATGCAATGTTTTCACCACCCTCTTTCAAGTTCATTTCATCTTCAACTTTTTTTTTATTTTTTATTTCCATTTTAAAATATTAACTCTAGTATCTTCTATATAATTTGATGTTATTATAAATAAGGTACAACCATATTCATTATTCTATCCATCCATTGAATGACATGTCACCATACGTGCGTATATATGGCTTACCGTCTCCACGTCATGGAGGAATTGTTATTCAAAAACATTATTATTTGGATGGTTATGATAATGATATGTAATTGATGTAAATAATAAATATAACATTATTATGATTATGTATATATCATATATCATTCAATTATATATTATTTTAATATCAAAAGAATGATATTGTCACTCGTGCGTACGTACGGATTACCGTCTCCAAAAACGCGATGAGATTCATTACCCATCATATCCATGCATTTATAATTCTAATTTGATGATTAAATATAATGTTTAAGGACTTGATATCATTCTAGATATGAATACGATATAACATACTCATAATAAACACGACTTATATAACAAATATATAAAAGAAAATGAGTAAGTTTACACCCGAAACGATGATAATACTATGATATTATTGACAAATAAATGTCAAAAGATCATATATGATATTATATTAATGTATATGATTCTTTTATAATTTAATTAAAATTATATCACCATTATACATAAGGTTAACCTACCCTCAACCATGGAAAAGTACAATGTAATGGTTTATTTCACAATCTCGTCCTTGTCTGAGGTTGTTTATACGTAATTATCTACTGGGACCTCTTTATCATCCACATCCATTTGTCTTAAAAATGTATTTATAAACATTATTACTATTTTATAGAATATGTGTTAATTTCATTTATACCCTTTTTTGACCTTTTATAAGATGTTTATAGAAAAATCTTTTCATAGTTTTCCAAACAAGGTCCTTTTTAACCTTTTCGACAGAATTAAGGTAAGAATGATTTTTTTTAACTTATATGGAAGGTGCGGCTATTTTACACCATTATAAAATTGTCAAAGCTTCCCTTAAAAGTTTATAAGAATATTTTTAAAGTAAATGATTTATTTTATAATTATGTGAAATTTAAATAATTTCAAAAAAGAGATATTTCTCTCAAATAGTTTTGATTTCATTTTTGTCAACATCCTTTGATGGATTTTATGATTATTTGAAGTTGATTTATTATGATACAAAAATTCAAAATTGTATTGAAGGTTTTATGATATGTTTTACTATGGATATGTTATTTATATACCATTCATTTTTTATAGAGAAAGTATTGATATTTCGTATGCTAGTTTTAATATGAATGTTTATGTTATGTTTAAACCTGTTCATATGAGGAATGCATTGGACTTAATAAGTGATTGGCGGAGCCTGCTATAGCTCCTCGATGCATCGATAGGTCTCATGAGACAAACTAGTGTCTAGGAACGAGGCCTTGACAAAATCTTATGTGTATTCTTGGCACAAGGAATTGTCTACATGGTTATGATAGTCTGACCTTATGTATTCAATCATTATGAAAGTAGTTATTGATATTGCATGTGATTATTCGACTAGTAGAATATCTGCATGAATAAGTCAGTGGAATTATTTCATTTTATATTCGCCATATTATGCTGAATTTCATTTTTAAAAGGCTTTCGTTTTAGTTATACATTTCCTTAAATGTTTATGTTTATTTCTGAATGTTTCCGCTATATTTTTATCCTTACTGAGCATCTGAGCTCATCCCTTTCAACATTTTAATTTTTCCTAGGATGTGAAGAAGTATTTTATTAATGAACTATAGGGATAGTATGAGGGGATATGAATAAAAGATGTTTTTGTAGTTTTTTCACATTATGATGTAATGTATGACTTATGAATATATCATGTGATTCCAATGCTACTAAACTAATCGGTCTTTCAATCATTGATCTTTTGTGATAATGAAAATGTAATGTAATAATGCACCAAATCTGGGTAATTGGGGTCGGGGCATTACATTTGGTATTAGAGGAAGTTTAGTAGAGACCTTGGAAACTTGATTTAGATGATCTTTGATTAGAGAACAGAGCCCTAAAATAGACTTCGGGGATTAGTATATAAGAACTTCCTAGAATTTTGGTAATGTAGAGATTTTGTGAGTTTTCTGAGAAATACTTCTCTGTCTGGATATGAGTATGTAGAGGTGGCTCTGATTCAGATGTACCTAGGGGTAAAACACAAAAACACTGCTTTGAGCTATACTCGAATGGGAACTGGTGCATGACAACGGGCCTTGCTGCACTCTTGGCTACGACATTCCCTTGGGATATGATTAAGATAATTCTTATTTTATTTACAATCCATTATGAAGGGTTTATGATTATATACATTCTCAAATAAAACATGTTTTTTTATGATTATGGATTATATCTATAAATAGTTCAATTTCAGTTTGGTTTTTTACAGGTATAGAATTATGTATTTTGATTCATAAAATGATCTTGTTTATGCCATTGTTTAGAAATGACACCTAGTGGAAGGAATGGAAACCGTATCAATGCATGCACTCCATGTAGGTATTTCCCTCCTGCTCAAGATATTTATAGTGGAGTTGGTGATGCAACTGGTACTGATCAACTAATCACCATACTGGGACAACTCACTCAGGTTATAAATAATAACCTTACACATATGTAGCACCCTGATCCGCAGAATGGAGGATCAATGTTATATCGCCTCACGAGGAAACAACCACCAACATTAAATTGGAGTAAAAATCCAATAATAGGTGAGAAATGGATATGTTCCCTAGAGAAAATATTTCAGGAATTGACGATTAGTGAAAGGGAAGATGTTATCTTGGCAGTTTATCACCTCCCTGGAGATGCTGATCAATTGTGTTCATTGATACAAAACACAAAGGAAGATGATGATATATAAATTATGAAATGGAGAGAGTTAAAAGAGATTTTATTTGAAAAATACACTCCTCATGACCATACAGTAGATATGGAGTGTAAATTTTCAGAGTTTGAGGCAAAAAGGAGGATGAGAATGACGCAATGTATGGGGCTAACATTACATGGTTAGCGAGGCATGCATCAGATTATTTACGTAACCCAATAAGTAAGATTGGTCATTTATTTGATGGATTAAAACCATTTCTCCATCAAGAATTAGTCTTACAATTTTCTCACCATACGGAGATATTGTCTCATATGTTATCAAGAAGGGAAACTAATTCTCTAAGTATTACGAATTTAAGGAAAATCAAGAGAAGAAGAGATCTGATGACCACTCTGGAAACAAAAATAAAGGGAAGAAGGGAAAAGTTGATTATCCATCCTATAGTAAATGTTTAAAGAAACAATCTGGTACTTTCTTGAAGGGAACGAGAGTCTATTACATGTGTGGTGAAAAAGGCCACCAAGATCATGATTGCAAGGGAAAGAGAGTTGTTGTCAATGTGGAATGCTATAATTGTAGATAGGTGTGACAATATGCAAAAAAATGTACTAAGCATCAGGGGAACTTACCTCTGAAAAGGCCAAGGGGATCAAGGCCAAGCTTATGCTATCACTACAGGTGAGGTAGATTCTTCGAAAGATGTGGTGGGAGGTAATTTAATGGTTTCCTCAAGTTTAGATAATGCTTTATTTGATTCTTGATCATTGCATTGTTTCATATCTTTCCAGTTTGCTAAGAAAATTATATATTTCCAATTTGATTTAACAAGGGAGTTGTCAGTTAATACTCCTATGTAATGTATCATTGCAACAATGTTTTGTGAATCAGTTCCCATTAGAGCACATAAATTCCCTTTATCTGCTGATCTTATCGTCATACCCATGATTGAATTTGATATATTCTGTGGTATACATTGGATTTCAGACCATGATTCGAAGATTTATTCTATGAATAATGAGGTTACAATTTTTTATGATGATGATAAGGAACACCTTATCTTTAGAGTAGAATCGTCACCACCTAATTCTTATCTAGATCCACCCCCAATAGCTCAACTAAATTCAATTATTAGGGAGGAAGAGAATGAAATGAATGTGGGTGATGAAAGGAATGTTCAAATAGAGGATGTACCAATTGTGAATGAATATATAGATGTGTTTCTAAAAGATTTACCTAGACATCATTCAGAATGAGATGTTGAGTTTTCCATTGATTTAATTCCTTGATCAAGGCCTATATCGAAGACCCCTTATAGAATGGCCATTGTGGAATTAGTTGAACTAATTAAAAAACTAGAGGTGATGTGTAATAATTGATTTATTCACCCTAGTTTTTCTCCATGGGGACCCCCTGTTCTGATTTTTAAATAGAAAGATGGATCTTTGAGGTTATGTATTAACTACAGGGAGATCAACGCTATAACAATAAAGAACAAGAATCCCCTTCCTCGCATTCATGATTTATTTGATCAACATCATGGAGATAAATATTTTTCAAAGATTGACCTTCGACATGGATACCATATGATGCGTGTGAAGAAGGAATACATTCCAAAGACAGCATTTCGATCCAAGTATGGGAATTAGAAGTTTAGAGTAATGCCTTTTGGGCTGACTAATGCAGCCTATATTTTCTTGGTTCTAATGAATAGAGTTTTCAAGGAATACCTTGATCACATTGTAGTGGTTTTTATGGATGATATCTTGGTATACTCCAAATGCTACAAAGATCATGAAAATCAATTATGCATTATATTGAATACTTTAAGAAGACATGAATTATATGGGATGTTTAGCATGTGTGAATAAATTGATGACATTGTAGGTGTATTTATTGATGATATCATGGTATACTCCAAAATCCATGAAGATAATGAAAATAAATTATTCATTATATTGATGAATTTGAGAAGACATGAATTATATGGGAAGTTTAGCATGTGTGAATTCTGGCTTGAGAAGATTTCTTTTCTTGGCCATATTGTCTCTAAGGATAGAATCTCCATTGATCCTTATAAGACTAGAGCAGTCCAATTATGACCATCACCGACGAGTATAACTGAGGTACACAGTTTTATTGGTTTAGCAGGTTATTATCGACGTTTCATCCAGAATTTAGCCCGAATGGCTAACCCATTAACGAAGATCACACGTAAAGGGGTTAAATTTGTTTGGAAAAAAGTGTGTGAAGAATGTTTTGAAGAACTGAAGACAAGATTAATCAATGATCCTATATTGACTCTACCATCTGGGAATGATAGGTTCACTATTTATAGTGATGCATCGAAGAAAGGACTTGGTTGTGTCCTTATGGAGAATGATAGAGTTATTTCCTATGAATCACGACAGCATAAAATTCATGAGAAAAACTATCCTACTCATGATCCTGAGTTAGATACTGTAATATTTTCTTTGAATATATCCAGACATTATCTCTATGGTGAAAAATGTGAGATATATACTGATCATAATATATTGAAGTATATTTTCTCACAGAAAGAACTCAACATGAGGCAAAAGAGATGGCTTGAACTACTCAAGGATTATGATTGCACGATACCCTACCATCTGGGGAAGGAAAATAACGTGGAAGATGCTTTGACCAGAAAAGATCATGGAGTTTTTAACAAGATGAGAATTGAAAGGGATCCTATTTTCATGGATCTAGAGATGATAAATATGGGAATTACCATGGAAGGTGAAACATCGATACATTTTCATATGGTTTCCAAACCATCTTTACTAGAAAGGATAATGAGTTCTCAGGCTGATGATGAAGAGTTTAAAAAGAAAATTAAATCTGTGAATGATGGTAAATTGAGTGACTTTGTGTATGAAGATGGAATTTTGAAATTTGGGAGGAGGCTTTATGTTCCCAATATACCTAATCTAAAAAGAGAACTTTTGGGTGATTCTCAATGTTCCAATTTCTCTATACACTCTGGGAGCATCAAAATGTATAGAGATTTGAATTAAAAATTTTCGTGGGACAACATAAATATGGAGATTGGTGATTTTCTTTCAAGATGTATGGTTTGTAAACAAGAGAAAGCTGGAAGTAAACAGCTTGGAGGAGTATTGTAACCTCTTCCCATACCTGAGTGGAAATGGGATAATATCACAATGTACTTTGTCATGGGACTACCAAAGACTCTAAGAATGAATGATGTAATATGGGTCATTATTGATCTTATTACCATGTCAGCACATTTTCTTGCTATAAGGGAAGATTTACCACTTGAACGCCTAGTAAGACTATATATTAATGATGTTGTGAGACTTCATGGAGTACCCCTATTAATGGTTTCAGATCATGATCCCCGTTTTACATCAAGATTCTCGAAAATTCTTCAGAAAGCCCTAGATACTGAACATCGTTAGAGAACTGCTTACCACCTTCAAAAATATGGACAATCAGAATAGACTATTCAGACCTTTGAAGAAATATTGAGATCAATCTCACTTGATTTTTAGGGTATGTGGGATCAATATTTACCTCTGGTAGAATTTTATTATAACAATTGCTTCCATTCAAGTATTCGGATGGCAACATATGAAGCGTTATTTGGAAAGAGATGTCACACACAAACCTGTTGGGATGACATTGGAGAAAGAAAACATATAGGCCCAAAACTGTTGGAGGAAATGATGGAAAAGGTAAAGGTAATCCAAAACCACATCAAAGCAGCTCACAGTAGGAAGAAGATCAATGTTGATAACCGAAGGAAGGATTTGGAATTTCACGTAGGAGATCATGTTTTATTGAAGGTATCTCCATGGAAGGGAGTTATAGGTTTCGGTAAGATGGGTAAATTGAGTCCCAGGTACATCGGACCATTCGAATTTGTAGAACGAATTGGGGCTGTATCATACCATTTGGCAATACCGCCAAATCTCTCCAAAGTACATGATGTGTTCCACGTATCACAATTGAGAAAATACATGCCTAACCCAAAACATGTACTCGCCTATGAGAAATTAGAACTATAACCCGATCATTCTTATTTTGAAGAGCCCATATGGATTCTTGATACAAGAGAACAAGTGCTTATAAACTAGACGACTCGTCAGGTAAAGGTTTTATGGAGAAGCAATAAGATGGAAGAGGCAATGTGGGAACCTGATGAACTTTTGATGCAGGACTACCTGAGTCATCTTAAGAAATAATATTCTAGAAATTTCGAGGATGAAATTATTTGAAGGAGGGTAGAATGTAACACCCCATGCTTCCACAGTATGCTTCCCATTGAATAATGCAATAGCTTTCATTGTACGCAATTTCGAGATTCTAACACACTGTGACCAATAAAACTAGCTGTTTTTAATAGTAATACCCACTTTTGAAATTTTATAAATTTCACCTTTCAAAATGGACTTCAGTTTTGTATTCGGAATATCAAAATTAGCCTAGGGTGAATTTTTGGTATTTTTATAAAAACATTCAATTTTTGATGAATAGTGAAAAACACTGAGTTATTGGTTAAAACCAACTTTTTTTTAAATAATTATTTACATTATTTAAATTTCTTTTATGTCAAAATAGATACGTAATACCTATATAAGTTAAATTTAATTCTTTGGAGTCCGTTTATAATAATTTTAGACATATAAAAATTTTATTGAACGTTTCAACGTCTTTTACCCATCTCCTCGGAGAATTTGAAAATTCACATAAAACATAATTTTACCGCTTCTGTGAGTGGAATTTCAAAAATCCGAGAGACATAGTTAATATCAAGGAGTGAAATGTGGTTCAATAAGATAAAAATAATTTTTGGTGAATAGTATATTTTTACTTTTATTTACTACGGTTAAAAGTAAATAGGGAAATTAAGGATAAAAATGATATTAATATTACCATAACACATGTCTGAATTATATTGGACAAGTGTATCTCGACCAAAAAGAACCTTAGGAATAAAAAAATTATCATTTAGATCCACATGGATTAGATTAGGACATTTATTATTATTTAATTCAAAGAAGAGTTATAAGAGTAAAAATAAAAGCTTAATAACTAAATTTTTTTTAATATAGGGTTATACATAAGATAAATTCGATTATAAATATTAATAATAAATATAAAAATATTTCATACATAATGGTATTTTATTTATACTTTTTAGAAATTAGATAATTTATTTTTTTTATGACACAATGTTGATGTAGTAATAATTTTGTTAGTGAAATATTAAAATAATTGATATTATAAATACACAAATAAATATAATTTGAGACTTTTTATGAATTCCAATAATTTTCTAGGTTAATATGACATATTATTATTGTTTATATGAAATTTATTCGAAGTAATAATGATGTTATTAATTTACCAAAAACAAAATACCCAATAGTGTCAAAATTGACATAAAACTATTTTAAAAAAAATATTATATTATTAATTGATATTCTATTCCTAAAAATCTAAGGATTAGAAAAATGAATTATATCATGATAGGTGTATAATTAATGGACCACTTGGGGGTCTCTTGGATGTATATTGTTTTTTTATTAACTATATAATATAAAAATACAAAGTGACACGGTAAATGTCAATCTAATTAACTAAGAGTTAAAACTAAAATATAAGGTTAATATAATGACCCAAACATGTCTAAGATCTATTGGTTGAACTTATTTCGACCCATACTCACCATAAACATTGAATAATACACTTAGGAGATATTAGAGATAGAATATTAATTTATTATAAATTAATACTTTAAGTTTTTCTTAATGAGCCCCTCCTCCCCCTTATAAAAGGACACAACTTCTAACCAATTATTCACACCTTCAAAGCCATTTGGATCGGCCAAACCCTGCCCAAATAATCTCTAAAATTCCCTCACTTAAACCTGGATTCTTTTGATTAATCATAAAGCAAACCTATGGATCCCTTTTGATCAAATAAATTGGAAGTACCCGAATATAAGGTAAGGCTTCCCTGCCCTCTTTAAAGTTCCATTTTTCTTCAACTTCTTCATTATTTGTTATTTACATTTTAAAATAATTACTCTAGTATCCTCTATATATTGTTATGTTATTATTAATATGGTACAACCATATTCAGTATTCTATTCATCCTTTGAATGACATGTCAACATACGTGCGTACGTACGGCATACCGTCTCTCTGTCATGGTGTAATTGTAATTCAAAAACATTATTATTTTGATAGGTATGATAATGATATGTATTTGATATAAATAATAAATATATCATGATAATGATTATTTATATATGATATACCATCCAATTATATATTATTTTAATATCAAAAGAATGATATTGTCGCTCGTGCGTACGTATGGACTACCGTCTCCACGAACGCAACGAGATATATTCACCATCGTATCCATGCAATTATAATTCTCATTTGATGATTAAAAATAATGTTTAATGACTTGATATAATTCTGGATATGAATAATATACAACCTATCCATAATAAACACGGCTTATATAACAAAATATATAAAAGAAAACAGGTAGGTTAACACACGAAACGATGATAATACTATGATATTATTAACAAATCAATGTTAAAAGATCATATATGATATCATATTAATTTATATGATTGTTTTATAATTTAATAATAGTTATTTCACAATTATATAGGAGGTTAACCAACCCTCAACCAAGGAAATGTACAAGTTACGGGTTTATTTCACAATCTCCTCATTGTACATGGTTGTTTATACGTAATTATCTACTGGGACATCTTTATCATCCACATCCATGATTCTTAAAATTTAATTCAAAACATTATTACTATTTTACATAATATGTGTTAAATTCAATTATACCCTTGTTTTACTTTTTATAAGAATTTTATAAAGGAATCTTTCCGTCGTTTTCCAAACAAGGTCCTTTTTATCCTTTTCGACAGAATTAAGGTAAGAATGTATTTTTTAACTTATACGGCGGGTGCGGCTACATTCTGCCATTATAAAATCGTCGAAGCTTCCATTACAATCTTCTAACAATATTTTTAAAGTAAATTTTTTCTTTTATAATAATGCGACATGTATATGATTTCAAAAAAAGAGATATTTTTATCTAATAGTTTTGATTTCATCTATGTCAACATCCTTTGATGGATTTTAAGTTTATTTAAAGCAGATTTATTATGATACAAAACATCCATATTGTATTGATGGTTATGTGATATGTTTGACTGTGGATGTGTTATTTTTATACCATTCATTTTTTATGGAGAAAGTATTGACAATTTGTATGCTAGTTTTAATTGGAATTTTTAAGTTATGTTTAAACATGTTCATATAAGGAATGCATTGAACTTAATAAGTGACGAGTAGAACCCTCTATAGCTCCTCAATGCATCGGTGGGTCTCATGAGACAAACCAGTGTCTAGCACGAGGCCTTGAAAAAATCTTATTTGTAGTCTTGGCACAAGGCCTTGGCTACGTGGTTATGATAGTCTGGAATTATGAATTCCATTATTATGAAAGTTCTTATTGATATTGCATGTGATTATCTGACTAGTATTATATCCGTGTTAATAAGTAAATGAAATTATTTCATTTTATATTTTCCATATTATTCTGTAGTTCAAGTTTAAAAGGCTTTTATTTTAGTTATAAATTGCCATAAATGTTGATGTTTATTTATAAATGTTTCCTCTATATTGTTATCTTTACTGAGCATCTGAGCTCACCCGTTTCAATGTTTTAATTTTTTCCAGGATGTGAAGAATTATATTATAAATGAACTGTAGGGATAGTATGAGGGGATATGAAGACATGATGTTGTTGTAGTTTTTTCACTTTATGATGTAATGTAAGACTTATGAATATATCTTTGGTTTCCAAGGCTACTACACTAAACGGTCTTTCAAGATTTGATCATTTGTGATCATTCCAATGTTATATAATAATGCACCGACTCTGGGTAACTGGGGTCGGGACGTTACATGAATTCATTCTTTCTTCCCATATGCAAGAGAATGTATACACTATTAATATAGACGACCATAGGATCCAAAATTTACCTTGCTTAAGTGCAATAGAAGACCAATCATGGCTACGGCATAGAAGACAAGGACACAGGAACCTAAGAAACCTTTGTAAACTATCAATGAAAAGACTTATAAAGGGACTACCAGATCTTAGATATGATTCATCAAAAGTCTATGATCCTTGTAAATTTTTCAAGCAATATAATACTAGAATTAGATCAATTAATGAAGTTTCAAATTCTAATTCATTACAACTAGTGCACATAGATCTTTTTGGTCCTTCAAAAACTGGAAGCATTGGATGAAAATAATATGTATTTGTTTTAGTTGATGACTTTACTATATTTACATGGGTTTATTTTCCAACAAATAAATCTGAAGCCTTTTTCTATTTAATAAATTTTAGTGCCCAAGTTAAAAATGAGAAAAACCTACCATTGATAACTATTCAGAGTGATCATGGTGGTGAATTTCAAAATTCACATTTTGAAACTTTTTGAAGTAAGAAGGGTATTACTCACAATTTCTCATCTCCAAGAACACCTTAGAAAAATGGTGTTGTTGAGAGAAAAAATAGTATCCTTCAGGAAATGACAAGAACCATGTTATGCGAATACTCAATTGCGACGAAATTTTGGGTTGAAGTTATAAGTATTGTTTGTTATACTATAAATCATGTATTAAATATACCTTTTCTTTATAAAAAACATTATGAATTATGGAATGGACGAAAAACTAATGTTTCATACTTCACGGTTTTTGGGTGAAAATTATTCATTCTGAATACTAAAGATAATCTACACAAATTCGCACCAAAATATGATGAAGGAATATTTCTAGGATATTCTACAACTTCTAAGGCATATAGAGTTTTCTATAAAAACACTTGTACTATTGAAGAAACTGTGAATGTTAAATTTGATGAAAATAATCCCTTTGTTTTCAACCAACCCCATCCTATATATTTAGATGTGTTTTCTAAGAATGTTTATCAACCTCTATTAGAAGATTCTTCTAATAAGGAAAAGGTTCAAGGAAGTGCTCCTGAAACTATTACAGCCGAATATTTTCTATCATATACTGCTGAATAGGTTTTACAAAACCCAAATAAATTGTTTCTTAAGAATTATACCAATGTTAACATCATTGGCAATGTAAATCAACCTGTAAGGACCAGAAATTCCTTGAGAAATGAAATATAACATCTTGACTTTCATTCTCAATTAGAACCAAATAGTCTATGTGAGATGAAGATTGGATTATAGAAATGCCAGATGAACTGAATGAATTTGAAAGGAATCGAGTCTGGACTTTAGTTGAAAGACTGAAATAAACAACTGTAATTGGTGTAAAAAGGGTTTTTAGAAATAAATGTGATGAAAATGGAATCATTGTAAGAAATAAAGAAATACTTCTTGTTAAGGGAGATAATCAACAAGAGGGAATAGGATATGAAGAAACATATGATCATGTAGCTAGACGTGAATCTTTTCGTATTCTATTAGCCTTTGAAGCATACTTTAATTTCAAATTATTTCAAATGGATGTTAAATGTGCTTTTCTAAATGGTATTGTCCAAGAAGAAGTTTTGGTCGAACAACCCTGGTTTTCTAGACTCAAAACATCTTAATCATGTTTTTAAACATACGAATGCTCTATATGGCCTTAAACAAGCTCTTAGAGCATGGTATGATATACTTACAAGATTTAATTTACAAAATAGTTATGGAAAAAGTACAGAAGATCCAACCCCTTTTGTAAAAATGAAAAATAGAAATGTTTTGATCATTCAAATTTATATTGATGACATCATATTTGGATCAACTCAACAGTCTTTAACAGATTATTTTTAAAATTTAATGAAATTTGAGTTTGAAATGAGTATGATTGGTGATTTAACATTCTTTTTAGGTTTTCATATTTCTCAAAAACCATAAGGAACCTATATATCTCAACAGAAGTATATGAAATATTTTCTCAAAAATTATGGTTATGAAAATAATAAAAGTATTAGAACTCCATTCTGTAGCTAAAATACACTCGATCTTGATGATAATGGGAAACTAGTAGATCAAACAAGTTTTAAAGTATGATAGGCAGTTTGTTATACTTGACATTCAGTCGACCAGAATTAATGTTATCTATATTCTTATGTGCATGATTCCAATCTAATACAAATGGGTCTCATTTAAAATCTGTGAAAAGAATCTTTCTGTATTTAAAAGGAGCTCTGGATTTAGGTCTTTTTTATTCTTCTGGAAATGATTTTGTTTTAAAAAGTTTTTCAGATGCTGAATTTGGTGGCTGTAGAATGGATAGAATGAGTAGTTCTGGAACATGTAATTTCTTTGGAGATTACATGGTTTTCTGGTACTCCAAGAAACAACACCTAGTAGCACTTTCCACAGCTGAAGCTGAATATGTAGTAGCAGGAAGTTGTTGTGCTCAATTATTGTGGATGCAACACACATTCACTGACTATGGATTGTGTTTTTTCAAAAATAAAATTCATTGTGATAATACTAGTTCTATAGCTCTTAGTAAGAACCCAGAACATCACTCTCGTGCAAAACACATAGATATTAGGAATCACATTTTTAGGTATCCCACACAAAAAAGAGATATTATTTTACAATTCATCAGAAAGCAAGAACCACTTGCTGAAATTTTTACAAAACCATTACCTTCCGATAGATTTGATATTATATAACAGAATCTAGGAAAGATTATATTAAATAATCATTCATGCTAACTTCATGTTTTTCACTTCTCCTTACATTAAGAAAATCCTCTTAAAAAGGATAACATTTTACTTAATATTCTTTTTATATATCTATTTATTCTCCTGGTTTGTTTTTTTGTCTTTCTATTTATCGTATTGACTATTGAGTTATCGTTTTTTACCTTTTCATTATTATCTTATGATGTTTTTTTCTATCAGAACATTACCCTATGGTAACAAGTTTGTTTTCCATCGGCACGTCACCCTATGGTAACAAGTTTGGTTTCCATCTTGATGTCACCCTATGGTAACAAGTTTATTTTCCATCGGCACGTCACATTATGGTAACAAGTTTGTTTTCCATCGTCACGTCACCCTATGGTAACAAGTTTTTTTTCCATCAACACGTGAACCTTTGGTAATGAATTTGTTTTCCATTGGCACATCATACTATGGTAATGACTTTGTTTTCCATTGGCATGTCAACCTATGGTAACGACATTGTTTTCCATCATCCTAACAACCAATGGTAATGACTCTATTTTCCATTGGCACTTCAAACTATAGTAATGACATTGTTTTTAATTGGTACATCAACCTATGGTAATGACTTTGTTTTCCATTGGCCTGACAACCTATGGTAATGACTTTGTTTCCCTTCTTCATGAAAAACCGATCGTATTACTTCTATTCATATGCTTCTACTTTTTTACTATGTTAATACTAATTAAACCAACAATTAACTTATAATCTCCAGTAGGTACATTCTTTCCTTACATTGTTTTGTTTTTTTAATTTTATTTCTTTTTGTTTCATAATAAAACTTTTCTAATCCTATCTGTCTATTTTTTTTTCTTTTAATCTCAACCGTAGAAGATAAACAGTTATTTTTTCCCATTAAATATACCCCTCCCCTTCCCAAACCCACACGGGTTTTTTACTATTATTGACGATGCTCTGCCGCTGTTTTAAGAATCTGTACGATCTTCCATCGCCATCACCTATATGTCTTATTCCTCTACCAACACTCCTGCTAAAATTTCTTCACTGACTTTTTCACAGAAAGACTTCCTTAGAAAAGGTTAGTTTCTCAGGAATTCTATGATTCATACGATTCTATAATCAGAACAATTATTTTGTTTCAAGTATGGGAACATCTGTGTGTTGAAAAACCAGTGTCTCAAGATCCGGTCCTAATTAAATAAGATAATAATTTCTACAAACCCGTTTCTTTTGACAAAAAAATGACTATAAACTTTACTGTGTACAATAGAAAGATAGCAATGTCTGTAAAACAAGCATACCACTTTCTAAATGTTCCAACAGAAGGTGATTCTATTTTCCCATCTCATAAAATACCAGAGGTAGTTGGTACATTTAATAAATAAAGGGTTGAAAAGTCGTTGTTTCTTATAAATTAAGAGAAAAGGAAATTGACTCATCTACCTCCAGATAATAGTTTTGTGGCACTCTGGATGCAAGGTTTTATTTTCACAAGGAAAGGGGACAGAGAAACTATGAAAGATTCTGATATCTTCATGCTAGACTACCTTTTCAATATGTCAAAGGTAAATATCATGGGATACATTTTTGAAATAGTCAATAATGTCTATCCAGGAGCAATAAAATCCCATTGGCTTATGTATCCTTCTATTCTTAGGAAGTGCATTATAGTGAGCATGAAGTTTGGTAATATTCCTTTGAGAGAAATATTTATAGACTTAAAATCTTTATGGATAAGTAAGAGTACATTTGAGAATATGTATATTTATTTTGATCAAAATTCAAAGTTTTTTTTCAAGTATATATAAGGTGAATCGACACAAAATATATAGGCACCAACTCAATATGCACCTATTCCAGTCAAAGAGAATCCATCTATTGTTGTCCCTCAAAAGAAAGATCTGGAAACCAGTTCTAAACCAAATAAGAAACCTAAGTATCGCATGGAGGTTGTAGCCAAGTGGAGGAAAGAAAGAGAAAAACGAAAATAAGGTGATCTGATATTCGGTCTAGATATAGCTGAATCATTTTCTGAGAGGATAAGGGTTGAATATACTCTTTAAGCTGAAAAGAAAAAGAAGACTCTTTTGAAAAGAAATTCTCAAGACATTGATGTTTCTATACTCTTGAAAATGGTTAAGGAGGCCAGTGATCAACTAATGGAAGAGGTATATCAAGATCCTATCATACAGAGTCTTCTAGAGCAATAGAAAGTGAAACAAATCTTCGAAGAAATATAGGACATTGAGGACGAGGAAGGTGATATTATTTTGGAATTCCTTCAGTGTTAAAATAAAAGCAGAGAAAATCATTTCAAAAACAAAGTGATGGTTTTCAACAAACTCATCATGCCGATCAAGATAAAGATCAATCTTTTGAAACTCTAGAAATAATTCCTTCACAAATAAAGCAAGGATCTCAATCTTATCATACTGAAAAAACTATCATTACTAGTGACAAAGTGGAAGAAGAAATAAAGGAGAAAGAAAACGAAAAAAGAAAACAACCAGTTGAAGACTCAAGCCGATGAAATTAACTGGATTCGAATGATGAGGATATTGATTCAGATTTGACAACTTATCTCAAGAAGAGTGATTACATTGTTCATGTCTTGAGGAGAATTGAGAAGACCATTCCTTATTTTCCGAAACTAGAAGAAAAAAATTATTTCATTACTGATAATCAAAGGAATATGTTTGGTTCTATAAGAGAACTAAGAAAGAGAGTATTGTTAGGTGAAGCTGATTTGAATGTTATGTCTGAATGTTCGGTTTCTCATAAGAAGGTTTTCAACAGATTGACTAAGTGGTCATACAAAACAGAGAGCTCAGTGAATGATCATGAAGTATCAATTGAAGACTGAATGAGGCTTTCAAGTGATCTCGCAATTGCTTTCAATAAGCTTGATAATGAAACTATTGAAAGGCTGAATAAATTGTTAAATACCCATGGAGTCGATATTCCTTTCGTGAAATATTTTCAAGAGAGAATGAATGGTTTTCAGTCTGAGTTTTCAAAGATTTCATCATTCAAAGATGATATAGTATTGTTGAAGTAGAAAAATTTTGTGCTATCTAAAGACAACAAGAATTTACAAGATAGAATTGATACTCTTGAAGAAGTAATCAGAGTCTAGGAGGAGACTGTCAGGAATCAAGATCAGATTTTTTCCAACCAACTAGTGCTTATTAGATCCCAGGGTGATTCTATATCTAATGACAAGAAGGAAATCAAAAAGATGAAAGTTTTACTTCATGAGATGATCATGAAAGAAAAGGAAAGGGAAAACAAATGAGTTTTGTATTTTTCCTTACTCATTTCATGAACTCTATAATCCTTTGTTATCATAATGACATTTATGTTACCCTTTACATTTGTCTTGATTTTCTTTTCTCTAACTCTTTCAGGCAACTAAAGATTACCCCATTATTTTTTTAAATCACAAAGGGGGAGAATGTTTTATAATGGGGGAGAATGTTTTACCAATGGAAAATGTTTTAATCAAATACTTATAAATGAAGGAAAATATATGAATACAATCCTTAGGAATGTACATACCTAAGGGGTAGTTAGTTGTATTCAATTTCATAGTCAGAAGAGATTCTAACAACTCATGGGGAGATAAGTTTTTCTTTTTGTTTTTATTTTATGTTTTGTGCTTTCCAAAAATGGGGAGATTTTTGAGTCAAAAGTTCTCTTTTGAATTTTATGTCTTGTTTTGGAAATCACAAATTTCTATACTGATCATACTGATTATGTTGATCATACTAACTATGCTGATCGTAATGACTATACTGATCATACTAACTATGTTGATTGTAATGATTATACTGATCGTACTAATTGTACTAATTTTACTGACTCTGTCAATCATATTGACTCTGTCAGTCGTACTGACTCTGTCACTCGTACTGACACTGTCAATCATACTAACTTTTGTGCATCATACTTGATTTTTATCATATCATTACATTACAGTAAGTAATACTTATAGAACTCATTTTTTACTTCTATCACATGCTTGTTTTTATTCTTTGTCAACATATTTCAATCGTACCCATGTTTATCATCTTCATATATCCATTTTTTTAACCAAAACGATGTCGTGGAGTTAGTTATAAACTAATCAAAATGATGTCGTGTTTTCTATTTCAATATGACAGATATAATCCAGGTGTCCAAGTCCCTCCAAGTTTTCTAGAGAAATATGACCGTTAGAGGAAATGTGACCATTAGAAACTAAGGCCTATAAATATGAGGTCATTTGAAGTCAAGAAAACAACTAAGAGACTTTGATCATTCTATGCTTCTATCAAGTTCTAGTGAGAGACGCTGTGAATTCTCTCCTGCTTCGTGTGAAATCCTTGAAACTACAAAACATGAACGGGTCATTCTTAGTTTATGTATTTCAATAAGTGATTTTCTTTTATTTGTGAGAACGATCATGTGGTAACAATAAAGGGCTACCGGGGATAGGCCAATAGTGCTACCAATCATTATAACGAGGGATTTCAAGTGATTGAAAAACAGAGCTTCTGATTACCAGCAAAATCAAGGGCTTGCGGGGATAACAAGACAGACGTAATGATCATCATATTAAAGGATTGCAGGGATAGCAAGACAGATGTACTGATCATCGTATAGTGGTCTTACCAAGGATGTGGAAAGACAGATCTCTTATCCTAGGTTAAAGGATAACCCGTCTCTATGGTTCAAAAGAATTGTATTACTTTTACATTTCCGCTGCTCTTTGTTTTAGAATGGGAATCGTATTATTTCCTTTATTCATTTCATATTCATTTGTAATTGTTACAATTACAATCATAATATTACATATTTTATCTATTGATTCTATATGAATTGTGTTAGATTCCTTCAATATTGTATTCCTCTGATTATTGTATTCATCTTGAATACAATTGTTGTAACGCCCCGACCCAGTTACCCAGAGTCGGTGCATTATTACATAACATTGGCATGATCACAAGAAAGATCAAATCTCGAAAGACCGATTGGTTTAGTAGCCTTGGAAACACTAGATATATTCATAAGTTTTACATTACATCATAAAATGAAAAACTACTACAACAACATAATGTTTCCACAATCCACACTATTAACCCCTCATAAAATCCCTGCAGGTCATTCATAACTTACTTCTTCACATCCTGGGAAAAATAAAACACAGAAAAGGGGTGAGCTCAAATTCCCAGTAAGGATAACAATATAGCGGAATCTTTCATAAATAAGAATAAACATTTAAGGCATTGAATTACTAAAACAAAAGCCTTTTAAACTTTAACTTCGACATAGTATGGAAAAAGTAAAATGAAATAATGCCATTTACTTATTCACATGGATATTCTACTAATCGAATAATCACATGAAAAAATCAATAACCACTTTCATAATGTTGGAATGTATAATGCCAGACTATCATAACCACATAGCCAAGGCCTCGTGCCAAGACTAAAAATAAGATTTTGTCAAGGCCTTGTGCCAAGACACTAGTTTGTCTCATGAGACCTACCGATGCATCGAGGAGCTATAGCGGGCTCCACCCGTCACTTATTAAGTCCAATGCATTCCCATATGAAAAGGTTTAAACATAACATAAACATTCGTATTAAAACTAGCATACGAAATGTCAATAATTTCACCATAAACTATGAATGGTATAAAAATAGCACATCCATAGTCAAACATATCACAAAACCTTCAATACAATATAGAAGTTTTGTATAATAATAAATCAACTTCAAATAATCTTAAAATCCATCAAAGGATGTTGACGTAGATGAAATCAAAATTCTTTTTAAAGAAACATCTCCTTTTATTTTGAAATCATTTAAGATCCATATAAAATAAAACATTTTCTTTGAAAATATTCTTATAAGCTTGTAAGGAAAGCTTTGAAGATTTTATAACGGTGTAAAATAACCGCACCCGCCATATAAGTTAGAAAAAACATTCTTACCTCAATTCTGTCGAAAAGGTTAAAAAGGACCTTGTTTTGGAAAGGACGGAAAGATTCCTTTATAAACCTCTTATAAAAAGTCAAACAAGGGTATAAATGACTTTAACCCATATTCTTGTAAATAGTAAAAATGTTTTGAAATACATTTTTAAGAAACATGGATGTGAATGATAAAGATATCCCAGTAGATTATTACGTATAAACAACCTCGGATAATGAAGAGATTGTGAAATAACCCTTACCTTGTAATTTTCCTTGGTTGGTGTAGGTTAACCTCCTATATAATAGTGAAATAATTGTTACTAAATTATACAAGAATCATATACATTAATATGTATCATATATGATCTTTTAATATTGATTTGATAATAATATCTTAGTATTATCGCCGTTTCGGGTGTTAACTTACTCATTTTCATTATATGTTTTGTTACATAAGTCATGTTTGTTGTATCTTATTCATATCCAGAATGATATCAAGTCCTTAAAAAATCATTTTTAAATCATTAAATGATAATTATACTTGAATGGATACGATGGAGAATGAATCTCATCGCGTTCGTGGAGACGGTAGTCCGTACGTACGCACGAACGCTACTTCCATTTAATTTTTATTTTAAAAGAATCGAATCCAAATGATACATAGGTATATTACTATTCCAGTATAATATAATATTTTATATATGTTACTTATGTTCATTAACACCATCCTTTATACGTTCCATGTGTGGTATGAACGAGTCATATCATTTTAAGGGGGCGGTAGTCCGCACTTCCTCAAATGAAATTATCGTATGTATATACAACATGAAACGAATAATGGTATGAAATAAAATAGAATTATAGAAGCTTATATATAAAATATATATCATTATTATCATATTTAATTACAGTGCCATCATAATGGCCACCATGAGAGGTGGTAAGATGTATTTGAACAATCATCGTTTCGTGAGGCGTTAGTTTTCCATCCACAGAAACATTATGTTCATCATCCATTAGATGGAGTTGTGTGTATGTGTAGTTTGAATCCTTCTTATAACAACATCCTAGTATATTGAGGATACTGGTGTTGTTACAAAAGAAAGGAAATAAAAAGAGTTTGGGGGTTGGAGAAGCAAAATAAAGGAAAATAATTTAAGAGAAATCGTTACCTTTAATTTAGGTAACTCACTTTGGTTGGAACCAAAGGACTTCTTGAAATGATTTCTGCCTAATGGGAAGCTTCAATTAGTAGTAGAGGGATGTGGGGAGCTTAGTTGGGCAGAGTTTGGACGAGCCAAGTGGCTTGAGAGGTGTGAGGAATGAGTAGAAGTGGTCTCCTTTTATAAGGGAGAAGAGGGGCTCTTTAGGAAAGAGTGAAAGTATTACTTTATAATATAATTATATTCGGTTTATAATGGTCCAAAAATCATTTAGGTCGAAGATAAGATGACTAATATTCTAAATAACATCAACCAATAAGAATTGGACAGGTTTTAGATAATATTTTAATCATTATAATCTTATTTATTTAAATGATTTATTAATGAGGTAAACATTGCATCATTATTGTGTCATTAATAATTTAAATTATTTGATGTCTAAAAATTATAAATAAAATATAATTATGTAGGAAATCCTTTTATCTTTCTAATGAATATTTATAATCGAAAATCCAACATATATAACCCTATGTAAAAATTGTTCTTCTAAAAGATGTAAGCTTATGCCATTTTTATTTTTATTTTAGCTTTATTAATATAAAGTGTCCCTACCACATACAAGTGGCTCCAAGGGGTCCCCAAATTGACCCAAGGATGCTCATGGTCGGGTATGTGTCCACCAATACGGTTAGGACACGTTTTAGGGTAATTTTGTATTATTATAATATTATTTTTTAACCCTTATTTACCGGATTTACCCTTTAACCATGGTAAATAAAATATTTACCGCAGTAATTATTCAAAATGTGTAAAAATAAAAGTTACCTATTTACATAATTTGGACATCCTGATTCCAAATATGGAATCCATTTTTCTAAATTCAAAACACAGAAGTGGCAGAAATTAATTTAAAATTAATTCTCGCTGTCAAAACAAAAAGCGTGTTTTTAAGAGATAATAACTATCAAAAGATTGACACTTGTTTATGTTCGGTTTAATTGTAAAATTATGTCCAATGACCAAAATTATATTAAATGGTAAAAATATATTCTAAATATACTTTAAAACCACTCAAATTCACAATTTATCACTATTAATTATTTTGATTAAAAAAGTTGTTTTTAATTAAAATTTAGTAATTTTCACTATTCATCAAAATATAAAAGTTATCCGAAAAGTACCAAAATTTCACCCTAGGCTAATTTCAATATTCCGAATCCAAAAATGAAGTCCATTTTGAAATATAAAAGATATATGATTTCAAAAAGTAGGTATTACTATTCACAACGGCTAGTTTAATTAGTTGTGGTGTGTGTTAGAACTCGAGGTTGCGTACAACACACGCTATCGCATTATTCGAAGGGAAACGTACCGTAGAAGCTTGGGGTGTTACATTCTCCCCTCCTTCAAATAATTTCGTCCTCGAAATTTCTAGAATACTTATCACATGAAAAGACTCGGGTGGTTCTTCATCATAAGTTCCTCGGGTTCCCACGTTGCCTCTTCCATCTTATGATTTCTCCACAAAACTTTTACCAGACGTGTCGTCCGGTTTCTCAGTACTTGTTCTCTTGTATCAAGAATCTTGACGGGCTCTTCACAATAAGACAGATCGGGTTCCAGTTCTAATTCCTCATAGGTGAGTACATGCGTTGGGTCAGGCATGTATTTGCATAATGCCCCATCTCCCTGCAATTGTAGCACTGAACGTTGGTAGCTTCCTTCTTCCCCTTGCAATCATGAGCTTGGTGGCCTTTTTCACCACACTTGTAACAAACTCACATTCCCTTCAAGCAAGTACCATGATGTTTCTTCCCACATTTACCACAAGATGGATATTCAACCTTTCCCTTCTTCCCCTTATTTCCATTCCCAGATTGATCAGCAGGCCTCTTCTTCTCTTGCTTTGCTTTAAAGTCATAAGACTTAGAGAATTCCTTTTCAGTCTTGATAGCACATGAGACAATGTCTTCGTACGATGAAAAGGATTGTGAGACTAATGCTCGACGGAGAAATGGTTTTAACCCATCAAAGAAACGATCAATCTTACTTCTTGGGTTACGAATATAATCACCAGCGCACCTCGCTAACCTTGTAAAGTTAACCTCATACTTTGTGACATTCTCATCCTCCTTTTGTCTCAGACTCAGAAATTGCCTTTCCATATCTGCTCGATGGTCGCGAGGGAAGTATTTTTCTAAAAACAGATCTTTGAACTCCCTCCATTCCATATTTGATACTTCATCATCTTCCTTCATGTTCTGAATCAATGACCACCATTGATCAGCATCTCCAGTGAGGCGGTAAACTGCCATGATAACTTTTTCCCTTTCACTGCTCCCCAAAGCCTGAAATATTTTCTCTAGGGAAAATATCCATTGCTCAGCTACTAAGGGATTTGTATTCCCATTGAACGTTGGTGGTTGTTGCCTCATGAATCGATCTAACATTGATCCTCCACGCTGCAGATCAGGGTGCTCCATACGGGTAAGGTTATTATTCATAACCTGAGTAAGTTGTCCCAGTATGGTGATTAGCTGATCAGCACAAGTTGCATCACCAGCCCCACTATAATTATCTTGAGCAGGAGGGAAATCCCTACATGGAGTGCGTGCATTGATACGGTTTCCATTTCTTCCACTAGGCGCCATTTCTAAACAATGGCATAAACTAGATCAGTTTATGAATCAAAATACATAATCCCATACTTATAAAACACTTAACATAAATTGAACTATTTATGGATATAATCCATAATCATAAAAATGTTTTCTTTGAGGAAGTATATACTCATAAACCCTTCATAATGATTTGTGAATATAGTGAGAGTTATCCTAAGCATATCCCCCGGGAGTGTCGTAACCAAGAGTGCAGCAAGGCCCGTTGTCGTGCACCAGTTCCCGTTCGAGTCTAGCTCAAAGCGGTGCTTTCAGGTTTTACCCCTAGGTACATCTGTGCCAGAGCCGCCTCTACCTGCTCGTATCCAGACAGGGATGTATTGCTCGGAAAACTCACAAAATCTCTACAATACCAAAATTCTAGGAAGTTCTTCTATGCTAATCCTCAAAGTTCATCTTAGGTCTACCTGCTCTAATCAGAGTTTATCTAAATCTAGTTTCCAAGGTTTGTACTAAACTTCCTCTGATACCAACTGTAACGCCCCGACCCCAGTTACCCAGAGTCGGTGCATTATTACATAACATTGGCATGATCACAAGAAAGATCAAATCTCGAAAGACCGATTGGTTTAGTAGCCTTGGAAACACAAGATATATTCATAAGTTTTACATTACATCATAAAATGAAAAACTACTACAACAACATAATGTTTCCACAATCCACACTATTAACCCCTCATAAAATCCCTGCAGGTCATTCATAACTTACTTCTTCACATCATGGGAAAAATAAAACATAGAAAAGGGGTGAGCTCAAATGCCCAGTAAGGATAACAATATAGCGGAAACTTCCATAAATAATAATAAACATTTAAGGCATTGCATTACTAAAACAATAGCCTTTTAAACTTTAACTTCGACATAGTATGGCAAAAGTAAAATGAAATAATGCCATTTACTTATTCACATGGATATTCTACTAATCTAATAATCACATGAAAAAATCAATAACCACTTTCATAATGTTGGAATGTATAATGCCAGACTATCATAACCACATAGCCAAGGCCTCGTGCCAAGACTACAAATAAGATTTTGTCAAGGCCTTCTGCCAAGACACTATTTTGTCTCATGAGACCTACCGATGCATCGAGGAGCTATAGCGGGCTCCACCCGTCACTTATTAAGTCCAATGCATTCCCATATGAAAAGGTTTAAACATAACATAAACATTCGTATTAAAACTAGCATACGAAATGTCAATAATTTCACCATAAACTATGAATGGTATAAAAATAGCACATCCATAGTCAAACATATCACAAAACCTTCAATACAATATAGATGTTTTGTATCATAATAAATCAACTTCAAATAATCTTAAAATCCATCAAAGGATGTTGACGTAGATGAAATCAAAATTCTTTTTAAAGAAACATCTCCTTTTATTTTGAAATAATTTAAGATCCATATAAAATAAAACATTTTCTTTGAAAATATTCTTATAAGCTTGTAAGGAAAGCTTTGAAGATTTTATAACGGTGTAAAATAACCGCACCCGCCGTATAAGTTAAAAAAAACATTCTTACCTCAATTCTGTCGAAAAGGTTAAAAAGGACCTTGTTTTGAAAACGACGGAAAGATTCCTTTATAAACCTCTTATAAAAAGTCAAACAAGGGTATAAATGACTTTAACCCATATTCTTGTAAATAGTAAAAATGTTTTGAAATACATTTTTAAGAAACATGGATGTGGATGATAAAGATATCCCAGTAGATTATTACGTATAAACAACCTCGGATAATGAAGAGATTGTGAAATAACCCTTACCTTGTACTTTTCCTTGGTTGGTGTAGGTTAACCTCCTGTATAATAGTGAAATAATTGTTACTAAATTATACAAGAATCATATACATTAATATGATATCATATATGATCTTTTAATATTGATTTGATAATAATATCTTAGTATTATCGCCGTTTCGGGTGTTAACTTACTCATTTTCTTTATATGTTTTGTTACATAAGTCATGTTTGTTGTATCTTATTCATATCCAGAATGATATCAGGTCCTTAAAAAATCATTTTTAAATCATTAAATGATAATTATACTTGAATGGATACGATGGAGAATGAATCTCACCGCGTTCGTGGAGACGGTAGTCCGTACGTACGCACGAACGCTACTTCCATTTAATTTTTATTTTAAAAGAATCGAATCCAAATGATACATAGGTATATTACTATTCCAGTATAATATAATATTTTATATATGTTACTTAAGATCATTAACACCATCCTTTATACGTTCCATGTGTGGTATGAACGAGTCATATCATTTTAAGGGGGCGGTAGTCCGCACTTCCTCAAATGAAATTATCGTATGTATATACAACATGAAACGAATAATGGTATGAAATAAAATGGAATTACAGAAGCTTATACATAAAATATATATCATTAATATCATATTTAATTACAGTTCCATCATAATGGCCACCATGAGAGGTGGTAAGATGTATTTGAACAATCATCGTTTCGTGAGGCGTTAGTTTTCCATCCACAGAAACATTATGTTCATCATCCATTAGATGGAGTTGTGTGTATGTGTAGCTTGAGTCCTTCTTATAACAACATCCTAGTATATTGAGGATACTGGTGTTGTTACAAAATAAAGGAAATAAAAAGAGTTTGGGGGTTGGAGAAGCAAAATAAAGGAAAATAATTTAAGAGAAATCGTTACCTTTAATTTAGGTAACTCACTTTGGTTGGAACCAAAGGACTTCTTGAAATTATTTCTGCCTAAGGGGAAGCTTCAAGGAGGAGTAGAGGGATGTGGGGAGCTTAGTTGGGCAGAGTTTGGACGAGCCAAGTGGCTTGAGAGGTGTGAGGAATGAGTAGAAGTGGTCTCCTTTTATAAGGGAGAAGAGGGCCTCTTTAGGAAAGAGTGAAAGTATTACTTTATAATATAATTATATTCGATTTATAATGGTCCAAAAATCATTTAGGTCGAAGATAAGATGACTAATATTCTAAATAACATCAACCAATAATAATTGGACAGGTTTTAGATAATATTTTAATCATTATAATCTTATTTATTTAAATGATTTATTAATGAGGTAAACATTGCATCATTATTGTGTCATTAATAATTTAAATTATTTGATATCTAAAAATTATAAATAAAATATCATTATGTAGGAAATCTTTTTAGCTTTCTAATGAATATTTATAATCGAAAATCCAACATGTATAACCCTATGTAAAAAATTTTCTTCTAAAAGATTTAAGCTTATGCCATTTTTATTTTTATTTTAGCTTTATTAATATAAAGTGTCCCTACCACATACAAGTGGCTCCAAGGGGTCCCCAAATTGACCCAAGGATGCTCATGGTCGGGTATGTGTCCACCAATAAGGTTAGGACACGTTTTAGGGTAATTTTGTATTATTATAATATTATTTTTTAACCCTTATTTACCGGATTTACCCTTTAACCATGGTAAATAAAATATTTACCGCCGTAATTATTCAAAATGTGTAAAAATAAAAGTTACCTATTTACATAATTTAGACATCCTGATTCCAAATATGGAATCCATTTTTCTAAATTTAAAACACATAAGTGGCAGAAATTAATTTAAAATTAATTCCCGCTGTCAAAACAAAAAGCGTGTTTTTAAGAGATAATAACTATCAAAAGATTGACACTTGTTTATGTTCGGTTTAATTGTAAAATTATGTCCAATGACCAAAATTATATTAAATGGTAAAAATATATTCTAAATATACTTTAAAACCACTCAAATTCACAATTTATCACTATTAATTATTTTGATTAAAAAAGTTGTTTTTAATTAAAATTTAGTAATTTTCACTATTCATCAAAATATAAAAGTTATCCGAAAAGTACCAAAATTTCACCCTAGGCTAATTTAAATATTCCGAATCCAAAAATGAAGTCCATTTTGAAATATAAAATATATATGATTTCAAAAAGTAGGTATTACTATTCAAAACGGATAGTTTAATTAGTTGTGGTGTGTGTTAGAACTCGAGGTTGCGTACAACACACGCTATCAAATTATTCGAAGGGAAACGTACCGTAGAAGCTTGGGGTGTTACAATTGTTTTACTTTTCATATATTATTACATCATATGATACCTTTATATTCAATACAATTGTGGTTGAAAGTTTTTTTTGTGAATTGTATTAGTTTAAGATCATTTAATATAATTTCATAAGTGTTAAAACACAATGTTTTAAACCTACAATTCACACCCACTTGTATTGTTGCATCTAATATATATATACATTTATATTTTGATCCAACAGTAATTGAGGAAGACATACCAAAACTGGAATTGTTTTAGAATCACGATTGAGATAAATATCAAAGCTCCAACTAAAAAGAAATATGTCTCATTCACCGCTCTTCCTTAGAAAACTAGATAAATCTCGAGTCAGGTATTCCAGTGTAGCACATCTCACCATAAACTATCTTCTATCCAAAAGAATGACAACTATCCGTACTCAAAGCCCCCATGAATCATAGACGAATATATCAAATTCATCCACCGAAGTCCTTTTATTCCAAAATCGTGCAACCAAAGTAAAATTATGTATCCCCTATACCTCCATAAACTCCAAATCACACAACTCAAACCATGGCTCACCATCCCGAAGGCCAGGGACCTTCAGGACAAGGTCACACTCCATGAAAGATGGGATGGAACAAGGATCAATGAAGGGTTGAAAATCTCACCTCCGGTCATTATGAGGGAACCAAGAATCCTCCCCCCTCTCGTCATCTAGCGGCTGAGGGGGGGGGGATGTCACTGAATTCATTAAGGTTATGCCATCCTTAGGGTTACACCATCGCTGAAATCAAGCTCCCTCCCAGGATATCATCAACATAAATACTTCCCATATGACCATGCTGGTTCTCTTCATGAGATTGTCCCTTAGGGAATTGGTTTTCATAATTACCATAAATTTCACATTGAAAACATTTAACCATTGTTGATTTCTTAGAAATACCATTATCTTTTTCCAGGGTGTTAACTGATCCTTTTCCTTTGTAATTACTAGCTTTGTGTCCTTATTTTCCACACCCAAAGCATCTTCTAGTTCCTTTGAAATATTCTCCTTGATTCCTCTTCCCACATGATTAAAATGAGGGAAATTGAACTTTCATTCCTTTATGATCATCAAGAAACTCCATCATTCTCTTATTAGATGAGTCAGGAAACTTTCCAAAGTTGAGATTATTGATCAAATTATGATATTTTTGATTAGGAATAATAATGATATTTTTCCTTCCAAATCCCTTTTCATTTGGTTTCTCATTAATAATATCATTCCATTGTCCATCATATTCCCCATTAACATAAATTATCCTGTTTCCATCCATTTTCCAAAAATATTAGTGTGAGAGGGAAAAATCATACTAGAAAAAAAAATTAAGGGGAGTATATTAAATCTATTACATGTTAGGTTTATTTCTAGGTTATTCATAATCGTTATCATAATTATAGTATTGTAACCTATACTTATACATAAACATAGGTACATCCCTAGATATACCATAAAAATGTCTCTAGGAATATCACTAAAGTTTTTCCCATCCTAGTTTCCAATGCATGACCAATCCTTTCCTCTTTTACCAACTGTAGAGACCCAAAGTTGACGTATATGGGCATTAAATTACTTTTCCCGAATACTTAATACATAACAAAAACTGACACCCAAAGACTGTAATAGTTTAGTGTCTTTGGAAACTTAAAACATAATCTTCTAATCCTATGGAAAGATCTTCAACACATCCCATAATGTTCTTCCCATTTTGTTTTCTTACCTAAAACTGTTCTTTATATCATGGGGAAAGTAAAACATAAAAAGGGTGAGCTTAAATTCTTAGTAAGGGTAAATATGGAGAACATAAAACTATCCATAAGCATTTTAACGTAAAAACGTCAACATAAAACATCAAAATCATAAGTAATGACGTAAATCTTGGTAGTACATAAGGAATATATCACAAAGAAACATTAATTATGATAAAATATCGTGGGAATAAAACATTTAATTTTGGAAAACCATTAATCACATGATATGACTTCTATTGTATCCAAGGCATTGCTGCCAAGATCATCATATTGGACAAAGTCCGTTATTGAACCAAGTTTACTTTCCGTTCCAGCACTTTATTAATGAAACATATTTACTTGCTATTCCATCCATGTCTATCTCAAAATATATAAATCTTTACCCATTGCATTGGAGGGAGATATATGTTCCACCCATCTCGTAATTAAATCATTCTTATGTGTGCCACAAAATGAACATAAATCATTCATCATAACCCAACGAATAAAATGTGCGTCATAAACCTCATCCCATAAAAAAATAATCCATATAAATGGATATCATTTCGTCATAAATAACATAAAAAAATGTAAATAATAGTGAAATTATACATGAAACATACCCATATTAAATAATTTCATCTTAGATGGAAATGAGTTTTAATAAAACACTTGAAATGAATTCTTGAGT
The DNA here is from genome assembly GCA_963277665.1 of Viscum album. NCBI lineage: Eukaryota > Viridiplantae > Streptophyta > Magnoliopsida > Santalales > Viscaceae > Viscum > Viscum album. The sequence goes on from OY728126.1 coordinate 55,552,035, forward strand.
AAAATATCTTTTCTACATCAATATCATATTAATTTCTCAAAATATCATGCAATTTTAAAATAAAATAATTTCATTGAAAAAAATCATTACAAATTGTAGAGGAAGCTTCGCGGAAATAAGGAATTATAAAACTAAAAAAAATCCATTCATTCTGTATAAGTTAAAAAAACATTTTTCTTGTACTTTTGTCGGAAAAGTAAAAATGTAACTCGTATGGTAAACAAAAGAAAGATTCCTTCCAAACCTTGGGGTAAAATTCATAAAAAGGTAAAAATTACTTTAACATAAATGTAATAATATAAAACATTTTCTGTATTTTGTTTTGAGAAAACATGGACATCGGTGATAAAAATAACCCTAGTAAATACTTACAAATAAACTATCTTGGATAAGAATGAGATTGGAATAATTATCCCTTACCTTATGTACAATTTCTTCAATATGGGTATGAGACTCTTATATAGTGGGTTAAAAAATATTATTATCTTGTAAGAGAACCATAATAATATTTATGATATCATATATCATTCACTATGACTTTATATTTCCTGTTTATTTTTCAATTCCAGATTAATGCAGCGTTTTGGGTAAAAATGTTTTTTTATCATATGTATTTTGACTTGGAATTTTCTTTATATGATTATATAGATCATGATTAATTACTTCCATAATGTAAAACATTATTTATATATAATAAATATTCAGAATATACATATATATAATAGATTGAAAATTGGAATTAAATACACCGTTCATGGAGACAGTAAGTCGTACGTACGCATGAATGTTGTTTTCGTTTCTTTATTAAATTGAATGAAAGTAAGTAAATAACATATACTTAAATAAAATATAATGATTTTATAATATAATTCTTGATTTTTTATTATATATAATTTATAACAATTCTGGAATGGTTAACATGGAGAATTAATCGCATCGCATCATGGAGATGGTAATCCATACCTACACATGAGCAATGATATCATTCCATAATTATTGAATGGAATTATAGAAGAAGATATAATATCTAATAATTATAATCATGTTATAATAAGCACATATAGTTATTATTTCCACCATTATACCCATCCATGTTGGGAGGTTGTGGAAAAACAGACTACACCAGAGCGTGGAGACAATATTCGATACGTACGCACGCACGGTGATTTTTTTTAAAGTATGATGGATTGAATATGAAATAGGGTTGTTTCATATTTATAATAACATATCAGTATATTAGTTATACTTGTATTATTACTTTATAATTAAACAACTAAAGAAGATGATGTAGAAGAAGAAATAAATTTGAATGAATCAGTAAAGGATATTACCTCTTTTTCATCGTGCCTCTTCTAAACCTCCTCTTAGGGAACTAAAGATGGTATTTGAAGAAAACAAGGACCTCTAGAATGTATCTATGGAAGTTTAGAAGAGGAAAGGACAAGGTTTGGGGGATCATAAAGGCTCAAAATGTTGTGAAGAGGAGAGGGAGGATGTGCCCTTTTATAAAATAGGAGAGGGGCACTTTTGGAAACCTCTATAATATTAAATTATAATAAACCCAAAAACTACATAAAAACATAAAAAATGACACAAATTCAAATATGACAAGATATAGGGTTGTAATCTCATCATCAAATAATATTTAGACATGTTGGGAATTTATTTTAAACCTTATCAACTTGATTTATCCTTAATTAATCTATTTAATTTTATTTGTGGTAATAATATTCTAAATTTTAAGTTGTAATAAATAATTACTTATGTGTTGTGAATTGTCCATAATTGGGTACTTTATGATATTTTCTACCATATAAATTTGAATTTATATTTTTTAAATATTTTTGTGATTTTTAAACAATTTAATAATATGTTATTTTTATGAAATAACAACAGTTTTAATTATGAAACTATTCATTTATCTGAATTTAAATAAAATCCGCACAGAGGAAATATTCGAAAAAAATATTAAATAAATTCATAACATGTCATATATATCTATAATATTTTTGGATCAAATTAATGAGTTCATATAATATTTATTTTAGTATTTTTAAAACCATTTATTTGATATTTCAATCAATAAAATAATTTCTACATCACTATTGTGTGACCATTAATAATAATAATTTAATATCTAAAAATTCTAAATAAATTCACATGATGTATATATTTTATTATATTTCTGTTGGGAATTTATATTCGATGTTTTTTAATGTTTATCACTAAATTAATATTATTACACTTATATGGTATAAGAGAGTGACATGTTGTCCCTTTCTTTGGATTTAATAATAATTACATCATTTTCATTGTAAAAAGTCCATGAAATGAATATATTCCGACCCTCAGGTGATATAGGTAGACTTTTAATAATCCAATATAATATTTTCAGGTGATAGGATAATTTTATAATGTTATTTTTCCATTAATTACCTGATTTACAATTAACTGTTGTAAATAAAAATTACCGTAGTTACTATTCATAATGTCTAAAAATAAAAAATAGCTGATTAGCATAACTTGGACGTAATTATTCCAAAAATGGAACTAATTTTTCCAAATTCAAAATACAGAAGTTGAAGTATTTAATTTAAAATCAATTCTGTTGTTGATAAAACGAGTTTTAAAAGTTAAAACATTACAAAAGATTGACATATTTTTACCTATGAATTCAATCTAAAAAAAATGATAATGACTTGATTTATATTAAATGGTAAAAATATATTCTATTTATAATTTAAAACGATTCAATATTATAATTTATCCATATAAATTATCTTGATGAAAAAAGTAGTTTTTAAATAAAATATAGCGTATTTTATCTATTCATCAAAATATGAAAGTTAACAGAAAAATATTAAAAAATTATCCAAAGTAAATTTTTATATACTTATATCAATTAATAAGATTATTTTGTCAAATTGAACTCATAAAGGTGTCAAAAGCTAGATTTAATGTTGGTGTGCCATCAAAAGGCTGCAAAACAGCATTTTTTTTAAAATATTATTTTAAGCAAAAAAATTCATTTTTTCTCAAACCATGTTCTAGATAAAGTGTAAGTTGAATTATAATGTTATAATACTCAAATTCTTTTAATACTATTCATAATGGATAGTTCGTAATAATATTATAACAATATATCATCGTTCAGTGAAGCTCGGTATTGCATACAACACATGCTATTGAGTAAGGTCGCTTTTGCGTGTAATACAAGCCAAGAATAGTCTATGCATATACTTCAAGATAATATGGTGGTTCGTATAGTGGAAGATAATCATGGGGTAGAGTACAACACAAGACATCTAATGAAATAAAAAATTATATTTCTCATAAAATCTCCGGTTGTTACTGTGCATAAGTCATTCCAAAAGGCAGTACTATAAACACATAATGCACATGGCTGGTATCGAATGTTTTCATTCTAATGACTTCCTTCTTCACACACAATTGATGATCTCTAAATTTAAGGTAAATCATTGAAAAATAATTCAATCCATGAATACTCTCGAATAAATCATCAATGCTAGGTAGGGTAAACTTGTTCTTTATTATTATAGCATTGATCTCCCTCTAATCAATGGACAACCTCATATATCCATATTTCTTCTTAACAAAAAGAACAAAGTCTCCCAGTGGAGAAGCACTAGGGAGAATAAATCCTTTATTACTTGATTCCTATAGTTGTTTTATTACATCCACAAATACTACAGTGGCTATTCTACAAGGGGTCTTTAATATGTTCCTTGAACCAGTAGTTACCTCGCTGGAAAACATAATTTCTCACTCTAGAGGATGTCCAGGTAAATCCTCTGGAAACACATCATTATATTCTAGAATAATAGGAACATTTTTTATTTGAAAATTCATTTCCTCACCCATATTTATTTCACTATCTTCCTCCCAAATAATTTAATTTATTAGAACTATTGGGGGTGGATCTAGATGAGAATGAGAGGGAGATGTTTCTACTATAAATATTATGGAATTATTATCATCATAAAAAATTGAAGCCTCATTCTTCTTACAGTAAATTTTCGCATCATGGTTCGAAATGCAATCTATAACAATGATTATATCAAATTCAATCATGAGTATGATGAGAAGATCAGTAGATAAAGAACGTTTATATGCCATAATTATAGTTGATTGACAAAACCTTTTTTCAATGATACTTTCCATAAGTGTTTTGATTGGAAACTACCTTGTTAAATAAAAATTATTATTAAAAATATTCTTACCAAAACGGGGAAGATATGAAATAATTCGATGATCTAGAATCAATTAAGGCATTGGATAAATTTGATGATATGATTAACGTACTAAACACTATGTCATTCAGAACTCCAACCTCTGTAGTTTTCATCAAATAATTGTGGCCTTGATCCCTTGGCCTTTTCCGAGGTATATTTACATCAACATTGGGAAGATAGATTACATAATTCCTCCTTTTATTTAAAATATTAGAATTCAACATTAACATCCTCTTTTTTCCCCTTGCTATGACGATCTTGTTGGTATTTTTCTCCATGTAGTTAAAAGACTCCCTCATTGTTCAGGGATGTACTAGGGTGTTTCATCCAAAATTTATTAAAGACTAGAAATTCCTCTTTTCCCTTATACCTCTTATTTCCATTTCTGGTGTGTTTAACAGATCTCTTCTTCTATTTGTTTTCATTAAAGTCATAAGACTTAGAGATTTCCTTTTTTGTCTTGATAACACATGAGACTATATCTTCATATGATGATATAGATTGTGAGACTAATTCGCAATATAGAAATAGTTTTATACCATTAAATAATTGATCAATCATACATATTGGGTTTTGTATATAATCTACATCCGGCCTTGCTGACCCTCTAAAGTTCACATCATACTTTGAAATATTTTCTTCATCCTTTTGCATCTGACTCAGAAATTTTCTTTTTCATATCTGCTTGATGTTCACAAGGAATGTATTTTTTATGAAAATATTAATATACTCCCTCAATTATATATTTGATACATCTTCATCCTCCATTGTGTTTTGAATTATTGATATCCATTAATCTTTATCTCTTTTGAGGAAATTATATTCCACGAAAACATTTTCCATTTCTCTACTTCTGAAATCATGAAATATTTTTTCTATAGAACTTATCCATTTCTCAGATACAAAGGGATTTGGAGTCCCATTGAATGTTGGTTGATTTTGCCCCATGAATCGGTCTAATATTGATTCGAGACATTATGGATATGGGTTCTCCATATGGTTAAGGTTATTATTCATATCATGACTGAGATGTCCCAGTATGATTATAAACAGTTCAGCACCAGTTACATCACCAGCTCCGCTATAATTATTGTTAGTAGGAGGGAAATCCCTAAATAGATTACATGTGTTGATATGTTTTCCATTCCATCAACTATGATCCATTTCTAAATAATGGCATACACTAGATTTGATAATAATCACAATACATAATTCCTAACTAGTAAAATATGTAACATAAATTGAACATTTTATGCATATATCCCATAATCATTAATTTTTTTAAGAAATTATTTACATGTAAATCCTTTATAATGTTTTGTAAAGATAATGTGAATTATCCTAACCATATACCTATGGAGTGTTGTATCAAAGAGTGCAGTAAGGCCCATTATCGTTAACCAGTTCTCTTTTGAGTTTAGCTCTAATCGGTGTTTTCAGGTTTTACCAGTACATACATATATGTCAGAGCCGCCTCTACCTGCTTGTATCGATAGAGGGATATATTGCATGAAAATTTCATATAATCATTACATTACCAAAATTTTAGGAACTTCTTCTATACTAATCCTAAAATTCTATCTTAGGGTAATGTTCCCTAATGAGAGTTTTTCTAAATCTAGTTTCAAATGATTGTACTGAACTTCATCTGATACCAATTGTAACGCCCTGGCACTAATTTACCACAGTTAGTGCATTATTACATAACATTGGCATGATCAAAAGAGGTCATGTTTTAAAAGACTCATTATATTAGTTGCGTTGGAATTATAAGATACAAACCATAGTTTTAAATAACATTATGAAATGGAAAAACAACTACATTGTGTTCCATTTAAACTATGTCATACCCCTTATCCTATTCCTGCAGGATAATTGTGATATACTTTTCACATACTAGGAAAGCTATAACATAATAAAGTGGTGAGCTCATATGATTTGTAAGGATAATAATATAATATAAACAATCATAAATAAGAATAAAACTTTACGAAAATGTATTAGACTAAATCAAACACCTTTTAAACTAAAAATTTAGCATTATATGGAAAACATAAATCAAAAAATTCATTTTACTTATTCACTTTGATATTATACTAGTATAATAATAAAACATTATATCAATAGCTAATATCATAATAATGGAATGCATAATTCCGAACATCATGACAACATAGTAAAGGCTTTGTTCTATGAATACAAATAAAGATTTTATCGAGGACTTATTCTAAGACATTAGTTTGTCTCGTTAGACCTACCGATTCATAGAGGGCCTGTAACGGGCCATGCCTATCACTTACTATGTCCAATAAATTCCATAATATAAAAATGTTGAAACATAATATAAACATCATATTAAAAATATCATATAAAATGTTGATACTTTAACCATAAATCATGAATGACATGAAAATAACACATCAATAGTGAAATATATCACAAAACCTTCAATACAATATGGATGATTTTACCATAATAAATAAACTTCAATCAAATGTACAATCCAACGAAAGATGTTGACATAGAAGAAATCAATCAAAAATACTATTTGAGGGAAATATCAATTTATATTTTGGAATGATTTAAAATTAAAGAAAGAATTTATTTTAAAAATATTCTTATAAACATGTAAGGGAATCTTCGAAGGCTTATAATATCAGAAAATAGCCGCACCATCCGTATAAGATATAAGGAATTCTTTCCCTAATTTTTCTAAAAGGTCATAAAGTACCTTGTTTGGAAAGTGACTGAACGATTCCTTTCAAACCAATTTATAAAAATTAAAACAAGTGTATAAATTAATTTATCAAATATTAAAATTTATAAAAAATGTTTTGAAATTCATTTTTACGAAACAAGGATGTAGATTATAAAGAGGTCGTAGTAGATACTCACATATAAAAAACCACGTATAATAAAGAGATCGTAAAATTATCGCTTACCTGGTACTTTTCCTTAGTCGAGGGTAGGTTAACCTCTTGTATAATGGTTAGAAAATTGGTATTAAATTAGAAAAGAACCACAGAACTAAATATGACAACATATATTATCTCTTAATATTTCATTGTTATTGATAATTCAGTAGTATCATTGTTTTGGGTGTTAACTAATTTGTTTTCAATTATATTTTTAGTTACATATGTCATGTTTGTTATGGATAGGATATATTTGATTCATATCTAGAATGATATTATGGACTGAGAAATTATTTTTAATTATCCAATGAAAATTATTATTGAATGGTTATGATGGGGAATGAAATCTTATAGTGTCGTAGAGACAATAAGCTATATGTAGGCATGAGCGACAATATCATTCTATTAGTGGTGAAATAATATGTAATTGTATGGTATATTTTATTACATAAATCATTATCATGTTATATTTATTATTTACATCAGTTATAATCATTATTATACCCTTCCAAATAATGAAGTGTTGAATAATAAACTACACCATGACGTGGAGACGGTAAGTCGTATGTATGCATGTATGGTGGCTTTGTCATTCATAGGATGGATATAATAATGAATATAGTTGTAATATATTTATAATAACTTTTATGTCTATAAAAGGTATTAGAGTTATTAATTTAGTATGCAAAAGAACAATGAATGATTAAGTGGAAGAATAAAAGAACTTTGAAAGAGGTGATGAAGCAATTACCTCTTCTTGTGATTATTCCTTTTGATTTGAACAAAAGGGATCCTTAAGTTGGATTTTTGATCGAAGTAAGGAATCTAGGTTGAATTGATGATATTTTAGAGGATATTGGATCATGGTTTCACTTAGCCAAAAGTCTCTGGAGGTGTAAAATTATGATAAAGGATAGTACCCACTTATAAGATAGGTGAGGGTCACTTTATAAAATGCTTGAAATATTATTTTATTACCAACAAATTTCAGTTTTTAATGGCTTTAAAAGAATTTATTTGTATTATATGATGGGTATGGGTCGAAAACCTCTCAAAAAATTGTTTTTATTATGAAACATGTAATATCTTTGAATTAATCTATATATACAAATTATTTATAAGATAAACACCCTCTTATTTGATAAAATATGACTATACATAATAAAATTAAACTTTTTTAATTATTATTTTCTCTTATAAATTATATGTTAATGATTTTTATAATTAATTAAAATTTTATTTTAATAAAAGAAACTAATTTTGATCATTTAGCTGAATCAACAAATTTAACGGTGATTCAGTTTTGGGTTTCCTTAAATGCCTCAAATACCATATTTGTTTTACAATAATAAAGTTTATATCATCAAAATTATTAACCAGAATTATTTAATCTTATATATAAATTTATTAATTAAAAGCAATATTAATCTACAAACTATTTTTACATGATTTAATGTATTTATTTTAACATTAAATTTTCAAATATTTAGAAACTGTATTTAATAAAAAAGAATTCACAATTTTAAATTATAATTATAAAATTATTTTATTAGGTAATCATATTTCGTTTCTATTAAATTAATTATTCTTTTTATAAATTAATTAGCAATGTAAAAGTAAGTAAGGATAAAATATAAAACAAATAAAAAGGCAGTAAAACTATATATGTTTTTAAAAAGGAGTAGTTTAAGTATGTTTTATTCTAAATTAATATCATCTCCAATGATTTATATTTTCTCCTTTTAAACATTAATGTTAAACTTATATTGTTTAAAATGGAATGGTTTCTATGAAAAATACACTTTTATTCACTAATAAAAGGGTATCATCTTCACCAATTAAAAACACACATGTATATAGAATTTATACATGAAAATATACCAATTTTGTTCCCCTTATAATCAGATAACCTATCCAAAATATTTTAGTACCCATTAGTTAATATAATACCATCATTTCCAAGGGGGATTCCAAGGAAATTAAGCTCCCTAACATGAGTATTATCAACATTTTAGTATTTATTTTTTGTTATATTATTTCTAATCTATCCACAATAAATTTCTATAATAATATTAGTATTATTTATATAGTTATGAAATAAAAAATTTCTATTTTTGTGTTGTACAGAATACCACAACCTCAATACAACATGTTTTTTTATTCATTGCCTTACAATAATGGATATAAGTATTTCATTAAATGATAAATATTTATATTATCATATAATTATTTTAATGGTATGTCAAAATTATTATCCTATTAATGATATAATCAAAAAAAAATTATATTTAATTCTATTATTTAATACGAGATAACTATGAGGAAAACAATATCTTCTTTATAAGTAATTACTTTATATAAGTTACATTATATTTATAATTATTAAAACATATGAGATATCAACATAATAATCAAATAATAATATCATTACATAAATATATATTATAATGATATTAAAAATAAACTACAACATAATCTTTTGTTAAATTATGTCATGTTTATGTTTGGTTAATTTGACCACCTAATTGAATAATACTATAAATTTATATTGTGAATGAAAATGGGAATCTAATTACATATATAATATGATATTAATTTTTAGATAATTATATATTGTGTTTTTGGATATTTTATATCAATATTTAATTCATTAATTAAAAAATAACACTTTGATCATCAAGAATAACCAAAATATGTTTTTTTCAATTTCATTTTCAAGAATAAAGGCCAATAAAATCAATAAAGAAGTGACATAAATAATAAATATATATCAATAATTCTTAAAATTATCATAAATAATCATGTAAAGATGAAATTTTAAAGAATAATGAAAATTAACATCAGTATTCTGAAACTAGTACAAACGATCAGGATTATAAAAACACGATGTGTAGAATTGGATGAATTCATATAGAGACTGGTTATTTAGGAAGAGTATGAATAAAATAGATATGATTAAAGTTATTAATTAGTTGATTAATATATATATATATATATATATATGAATTTGATACCCGATGTTAATTTATGTTCGACGATGTAAGGAAATGAGGTAGGAGTTTTTGTCTCAATTTCCACTTTATGAGACATGTTTAGGAATATGATCCTAATTTTATTTTTTAGTGATTATATTTACCATTTGAGATATAATATCAGGAATTAAAACTTATCCATTCTATATTGTGTTCATTCTATATTGTTTTCCCACATAGCTTCTTTCTCTAGATGGTTTGTGATCATTTAGTCCCATTTATAATCCTGGAGAAAATTATTAGTATTATTGATGATTGTGGTATGTAAAATAAGGTTCATTAATTATTTTATTTTCATATTTATCACTATATAAAAAATAAATTTCTATTTAGTAGGTGGTTATTTAGAGAATGGAATGAAATTTTTTGTTGTCACTTATGGATAATAAATTGAAATTAATCATGTTTTAGATGTTCCCCAGCATTATAAATCCAATTTATGCATAAATCGATCTCATGAGATAAACAATGATGGGTTTTAGTGTATATCTCATTCCATAATAAGATTGTGTTTTAGAAAAAGTCCCAATAAAGCAGGACTTTAAGGTCCAACATTTTTCATTCCATTATAATTTGATTAGTATTATTGATATTAATATTTTAATTTATTTTCATAGACGTGGAAAACTATGTTTGTTATTTTTATTATGGATCCATGTTGTTTGTCTATTCGAACCATTATATTTACATTATGTTTATGTTATAATTTTTTAGTTATATTGTCCACTTAGTGTGTATTAGATCTCACCAATTTTTATATTTCAATCTCTCTAGTTTATTTAGAAGGGAAACACAAGTGGATGAATTTATGAGAGACTATGAATAAATTTCATGAATTTTGTAATTTAATATTTATAGTGGAAAAGTGTCCATTAGTTTTTAAATACTTGGGATTTATTATTTTATGATATGTAGTAATTCTTTATAGCTCTAAATCTAGAAATATCACTGTCATATAATTCATTAAAAAATAATTACTTATTTTAAAATTATTTATTTCTATATCCTATTTTTTTTATAGACGGTATCAAAGGATATATGTAATTATTATGTCTATTAGTACAAGTCATTGGAGTTCATGTATTCTGAATCACAGTTGGTTTAAATGGGATATTTTACAGGAAAAATATATTAGGATGTTTATTGACAATAATTTATAGGTTGATAAATTATAGGTGATCATGATTTCAATTTTATTGTTTACTGTTTAGAACAATATATGATTTCACACTATGTAAACAATGCACATTTTATTTTGGGATTAGGGATAGATATACTTAGATAAATATATAGATGTGAATCTATATATAATATGATATCATAAAATTTTTAATGTATTATAAATGTTATTGTCCTAGAAATAATTCTCTTTCTAGACACTAAAAGGTGGATACTAATATGGAATATATGCACCTAGGGGGAATCCCCCCTTAAAGGGTTGGCTGATATTTGACTCAATAATCACACATTATATGATGTTTGGGCATATGATTACAAAATAGGATATACCCTCTTAGTAGCCATGATTTGGTTAGTAACATTATCTTTATGAACCATTATCCATTATTTATTTTTTATGTCAACAAATAATGATAGAGAACAAATATGAAAAATGACCATGGATAAACAACACATGAACAATGATATTAATAGGATTATCTAAATGTATGAAATGATATATGAAGGTTTTTATAATTTTTGATGTATTCATATTTTTTATATTGTTATATTAGATATTCTCATTAGAATTTTAGTTTTACTATTTGGATAAAATAAGACCACATAATTGAATCCAAGATGTGTATATTCATTGAAATAACTATGCCCTGTAACTGAATAAGGAAGCTTAATTAATTTAATTAAAACCCAATTATATTTATAGTATGTTATATGAAGTTTTTTTCATTTTCCTACATAAGGTAGTGAGATTAATAATTTTTTGAAACTTATATTAATATTAATTTTTGAGTGATATTTATAAAAATTAATTTTTTATTTTTAAAATATATGAGGATTAGATGAAACATATAAGGATTATTATTTAGTAGTCTATCTTTAGTGGTATCATGAAATATATTAAATGTAATTAATAACCTCGATAATATATTTTATTACTGTGTTATATTTTTGGGGACTACTATTTGAGAACATGTGATTGAGGTAGGAGTATATCTCAAGCTTAATATAAAAACTATGGTTAAATAATAAAGGGTTGTTAAATTTTGGATAAATATGTTGGATATAATTATTATAGTAGATATTGAAAATTAAATAATGATGTTTTTGGTGATATTCTGGAAAAGTTTGGGATTATAATATAAATTTATAAGTGTGGGACATTTTGAACATGGATATAATTCCACTATAGAGTTATAGGAAATTTTATTTGTTACATGAATATATAAATTAACTATTTTTCATTTATATAATGATTCAGATATGTTATCGGTTAGGTTTTTTATTTTTTATTATTTCATTATGGTATATATATATTTTTGGTATATGATTATAAGAATGATTAATGTTATTAGAGGAAGGAAATGTTATATTTTGGCATCATAAATTTTAAATATTATAGGGTTTATAATATTTTAAAAATCATAATGGTAATTTGGGACCTCTATTTTATGTATTTGATTTATAAGAATGAGATAAACCAACACAAATTAACCTAGGATGAACTAATTATGATATATTCAAAACAAATTTTTACATTGTATGAACTAATTCTGATACATGTTTATTTAAATGAATTATAAGATAAAACTATAGTATTATAGTGTGAGATATCATAATTATTAAGTTTGCTACGGTAATTTTTTATAATTCAATTAAAATGATCATTACTCATGTTTGCAATTTTAGTTTTATTGATGGCAGGAAATAGAAGAAACCACATGCATGAGGGATAATGTGAAGATTACCTGAATGAATTACCCAATATAATAGGAGTTAGTGTGATTAAAAATTTTCATGATAAACAAGACATCATGAAATATTATTAATAGAGCGAACATTTTTGGACTCTCAAATAGGTAAAGGAAGAAAAATATAGTGTCTCATGAAATTCCCATTGACAAATAAGATGAAGGAAAAAATGAATCAATTTTATAAATGTAAATTAATACAGAATAATATATTTTAATGTGAAGGATCAATTATATAACAGTGGATTTAATGGTTATAAAAATCAAAATTTTATGGTACATATAGAATATAAAAAATTCGGTTTCTTCATTTTCAATAGAGTTGGTCATTATACAACTCAATGTTCTAATCCAAGTGCTAACGAGAGAGATAGTCACCAACCACCACGTAAAAAAGGAATATCCAATGACACTAATACTAATCAATTATATAGTGGGTCTTCATTAATGGTTTTCTAGTTTCGGATTTCATGTAAATTTTTACTAACTATAATATATTGAGTTTTAAATAAAAAACCATTATGGTATGATTATAAAATAAATAATTTCATAGGTTTGTGGGATGTTAATATTTATTTATGAAGATCTAAATTAGTTAGTAGATTTATATTTAAAATTAGGAATTTGTTAACTCTATTTATAATGTGTTATTTCCAAAAGAATCGTGTGGCGTGTTCAGACAGTTTATTATAGGGGGTTATGTTCCGTACAATAATTTGTGTTGGTTTTACTACTTCTAAATGGTCTCCATCGAGTTCCATTCATGGAGACAAAAACGCCCAATGGACATATATCCATGATTCATGGACCTATATTATAAAGATAGGTTCTCCCTCGGTAACATGGATAGTGAATCTTAATAAGTCACTTTAGATGAGAGGATTTGAAGTTTTGAACATCATAGTATTTTCAGGGGAACAATTTTTTATTAGGGGACTCTCTTATATATTCATTTCATATTCATGATTCCTTGATTGATTTCCTGGAATGTGAATATGTATTACCCCTAAATAATAAATTAATCATGACTAAAAATGGTTTTATAATCATCAACATGTATTTGAGGTTCTCCATCGGTGAAACGATTTGTACATATCATATGTTCTCCCACAAATTTACCCTTTCTGGATAGATCAGGGATTATTTGGACCTTTCACGAAGACAATGATATCATCAATCATTATGGGATGGTGCTATATAGTTTATTGTTATCTAAAGGGTATGGATGTTATCTTGATGTCAATATTGAACCCATATTATAATCATCCTACATATACTCATGAGTGGAAATAGAACCCACATTGTTCGGTGTTATATAACAGGACATAGAATGGTTTATGTTCGTGTGATAGGGACATGACCATATAATTTAAAATCATGTGTCAAGGAAATCTAGGAAAATGTTTTCCTAGTCAACGATTGTGAGGGACTAACACTGGATGACCCTAGATACCTAGAAGATATATGGTCTCTTGGGTGAATGTGACCCTATTGGGGATGTATCCCATAGAAAATTAAGGAGATCTGGGTGTTGGGTTTAAACCACATTGAGGCTTCCTCCGTTTCCTAATTAGTTGGTAATAAAATCCCGAATAGTTCAGTTTTAATTGGTACTTACACTTTAGAGTGTGCCAATAAAGGGGAAATTATTGGGGCATATTCATGGGAAATGGCGATATGTGGAGATTTGATCAGGGTTTATACAATAAGGAGGCACATTTGGATTAAGTTGGTAATTAGATCTTTGAAAAATTCCCAATTTCTATTGATTTTGGATTAAACAGATGTCATGATAACCACCACCAAGTATGACTATGGGGGTCATGCTCAGTGTCAGAAACAAGAGGAGGCTGTGGATCTGAATATTGCACGTCTCGCTCCATCAACGGATGGATGGGTATGGGTCCAAGAGGGGGAAAGGGTGAGAGGAAATTTTGTGTGACCATTACCTATCTGGTTTTCATATCATGGATAGTAAAAATTTTCGATCAATTCCAATACATCCCAGGCCGAGACAAAGAGGATAAAGAGCTCTGAATCCTACAAGAATGGTTTGGGGCATCCCTCTGGAAGAGTTTCATTAATTAGGTTCCAAGGAAAAGGGAATAATATTGGACAATATCTTTCTTCAGAGGGAAAGGCCATTGGATCTCCTAATGAACTAGAACGGAGAGGTACATGTTAGCATATCAATTCCATAATTCTCATTAACATGGGAATATAGAGAAATGGTCATTCTGAGGGGATTCCTCACTGATGGGATAACCCAAACCAGACTACTTACCATGGGTATGTAAGCTCTAGATGGCCTAATCATGTGCCTGATGATTTTATCACAATTTTCAGAATCCATTGGAAGAGACCATGGCCTAATCTTATTTGATTTGTTCACAGAGGGGCCTGTATAGGGGATGATGATATGATGTAATGGAATGGTTAGATCCGGTGAGTGGAACTCATTAGATTCCCTATTCTGTATTGTATGTTCTTGTGTGGAATGGGGTTCCATCCACATAGCATGTTACTATGAGGACAAGGGGGATGTCTTCATACAATTGTATTATGAAGACCTAGGTTTGGTCTTCATAGTACAAGTCTATATTGGTATAGCTTCCATCCATGTATCATGGTGCTATGTGATATAAAATTATTCTAGCGTAGAAAATTTCTACATGGGGTAGGGTTTCACCCACATTGATTTTTTCTCTAGAGACTGCCTTTTTGTAAATTGTATGTTGGATTAATGTCTTGTGGTAACTAATCCAATAATGGATGTTGAGTTCCCAGTCTAATAATTGGTTTATTTGATCCTTCTTAATGTTATGTGGTGGAGTTGTTTTTTTACCATTGGGAAATTGTCGAAGAATTCTCTCCTTTTCCGAGGTGTCGACCTCTCTGTCGAGCAATCCATCTTCCAATCCGTTGATCCCATATTTAGTTCCACCCATGTTATTTTTTTAATGAAGTGGAGGGATGGGATACTGGTGTAGCCGGTAATCCATGATGGTCCATGGGAATTGTTTTAGGAATCCATTGATGAAATTATTCAGTTGGGGGCCATTGTGTTCACCAAAATCACATCCTTGCTTCACAGAAGCCTTTTGTTTTATCTGCCGGAGTCAGTGACACTGACTTTGAAAAAAAAATGATTTTAAATTCTAGGGTAAATCATTTATTGGAGAGGAATACACGAAACCTTTTAAAAAAATTCATAAAGTTGTTCACATGCAATGCTAAATCAAACAGTTCTAGAAATAATTCTTATTTGAAGAGCCCTCACGGATTGGAAGACCGCCATGCAGAGAATAGTTCTGCGAAGGGATTATTACATCATGATATTGATTACTTCCATTGTTATTTATTACACTATTTTAACATTTTTTCATCATCTTCTTTTTGACCTATCTGTCTTTCTATTACGAAATCAAAAGATAATTTTGATTTCATTTCCAATATTTTCAGGACCCAACAAATTTCCCCCATCTTAATGGGTTTCGAGAGGGATGAATAGGATTCTATTATGATGTAGAAATTGGTCAAAATTTGAACTAGTATGTTTTATATGGTTGGATCTACATGTAGGGACTATGCCTATATTTTGGGTGTCCATCTCATTTTTTCATCATGTTTTATGGATAATTCATTATTCTCATAAATCCCTCACCGTGTATGATTTCAACATACTCCATCCACTAATGATTCATTCAATCGCATATTGAGACTGTTTATTAACAAACTATGATAATTCATCTGAAAATGGTGAGTTAATACATCCATTTAGTGCATAATGTTATGTAGTTTTTTTCTATGAACTGTCGATTCCCTAGCCAATGGTTCGAGTGACAACCCTTTGGGACTTACGGTTTTCAAGAAAATATCATCTGCAAATCAGCTGTAGGCACACCAATATTTCAACCTTTTATCAACTCTATAGAATCCAACCCTTTTATATTTGGGTTTTGATGCAGACAAAGGGATCATCCAGTGATGAAATGAGGAATGCCTTAGACTATTCCACCATGAATAAAATCACTATTGATCTTCTTCATCAGCTCCTTGTAGGATTTCATATGTATGGTCATAGAGCTTATATATATTTGATAGTTTTCCTCTTTATGGATTAGGGATACCATCTAACATGGAGACCTGAAACATCATTTAACAAACTAGAATGCCGTCTAGATACTTGAAAAAGAAATAATTTGTGGGCCCTCATTTCATCTAAGGGGGAATTTATCTGAGAGTCCCTTATTGTAAGATCACTTTTGAATTATACTCCATGGTTGTTGGAGGAGGCACAATGGGAGATAGGTGAAAACATTAATTGATGACATATTATTACACATAGAGTCATAATGAATGAGAAACAATGCTGGATATCAAAATGGGAGCTTCTCTCTAGAGGATCATTTCGTTTTGACTGGGGGAGGCCCTTTTGGGTTCAACAATGCTATGAGGATTTCAGAGTCTAGTTGTAAGTTGTGGGATTATATGAGCCATTATTGGGATTTTTAACATTAACCCATCAAAATAATGATATTATCCTTAAATTAATAAGAATGTGGAGTCTAGAAACCAATATTGTTCATCTAGAGCATGGGGATGTTGGTTTTAGAGATTGGAACATCCGATGAATTTCAAGGGTTCCCATTATTGGTGTTATGTATGAAGAATTTCTATCACTTTATTATGACAAGGATAATGAAGAGAGGACTCCTCATCTTTCCAAGAAACTAATTTCCATGGAAAATCTCTTTTAATAGATAATGTCCCTCTTCCAATGAAATAAATTAAATATTACAATTTGATCAACTCCTTTTCTACACAAAGTTGTTAAGACCCCCACATGTCGAGACTAAGGTCTTGACCAACCATTGACACTCGAAGGTGATCAGGTAGGTATTGTTCCATTGTATAACAAGGTTTAATCAACAAATGGGGTTGGAAAATCCTTCCTAATGAGGTTCAGTTCTTCTAACTGTTTACCATCCTAGCCATGTTTTTTAGTTAATGGTTTCTTGCATTGCATGATTTTAGGATGGGGGTAAGAGTTAGAAACATTATTATGGTTGAACAATTAACCACTGATAGGTTCATATATCTTTCTATCATTGTATCAATGAAGATATATATAATGAAGTGGATTAGTGAGGGGAGGCCACCAAACCGACATGTAGGCCCATTCTTAATTATTTAGGTCTAGAAAATAGCTCATGTGGGAGGATAGTCATTTTTCAATCCTTTACAAATCTGAGTGGCTAGTATCTATCCATACCTCCAATTTTCAAGTGGGTTAATGTCGTTAGAATTGAGTGAATATGGGTTGATGTAATACTTCAACTTCCAAAACATTCTCACATATAAATCATACCATTCCTCCTATGGTATTTTTTTGAATAATGCTTCTGATATTTTTTTCATGACAAGTAATAATTTCTCCTATAATGTGGGTACTTGGTATCTATGATAGTTGGAGAAATTTTTTGTGATGGATGAACTCCATATATATTTTATTTTCAATTAAATTGCATCTAAATGATGTGTCCCTCGATGCACAATAGTGCATGTTCGGAGAGGCATTTAATTAAAGTCTGAAAATTTTGGTTGATTTTTACCAGAGAAGATTTTTAAAAATGGATCAAAGTTCCCCCTATTGGGGGCTTCTAGCCCGCACTAACTGTATCATATGAAGAGATCAATATTAAGTCATACCATTTGGATCAATAAAAATATTTTCTCATTTCTGAGACCCCCATGGTGACTAGGGATAAGGGGAAATAGAAGAAAATAGTTTAGCATTATAGGATCGGGGAACAATTAATGAAAAGCCTGGTTTCTAAACATCATGGGAATGTATTGAGGGCCAAGGGTTCACCTTCAAAAGCATTCGGTGCTATTTCTCAGGAAATATGGCCTATTACACTTGAAACTTCTTTCCTGACATCCTAAAGACAATGTAACTCTCTGAAGAATCCCCACAGGACTCGCGATTTGTGGGTATTTTTATATTCATTTTTTAAAAATTAATCATTTAAAACAGATTAGAATAATTTTATTTAGAATACACAAAACAAGTGGCATCGCTGCTGCTGCCTTTCTGTTAGTGCGCAAAGGCAGCATCAGTGATGTCACCTTTGCTCCCCTGCACCGCCTTTGTCCTGGATCAATGACACGGAAAAGGTAGCATCTGCGATGCCACCTTTTCCTGAAGTCCCAATAATAGGGCCCCCAGTCCTTAGTTGATCCATGCCTTTATCTTTCTTAAATTTTCTCTATCTCTCTCTAAAATATTCATTTTTTGGGTCTTTACGTAGCTTCATTTATAGGTATGTTTCTTTAATTAATTTAATTTATTTATTTATGTAATTTAATTATCTTTAGTTTTAAATATATCATTTTTAAGTAGTTGAGGTAGTTCATTATATTTGGTTTTTTAGTTTATGTAATTAGTTATATATATTTTGAGAGAATTATGGTTAGGTATTATAGATTAAGTATATATTTACATAGGATTATGTATTTTGAAATTTTTGTAGCTTAAATATTATGGGGTTATCTAAGCAATTAAATTCCTTTCTGGATACAAACAAGTGGATGTGGCTCTGGAATATATGTACATAGGATTAAAACCTGAAAACACTTCACAGAGCTTTACTTGAACGGGAACTGGTGCATGATAACAGACCATGTTGATTCTTAGTTTGACACTCCTAGGGGATATTCTTACGATGATTCATATTGTAATTATAACATACTAAAATATCTAAGAATAGAAAAATCAAATCAGTATACTTATCAATGATAATATGATAAATATGATGTTATAGAATGAAATAAGGACAAAATAATTAACTTATTAAAGTTATTATTAGTTAATTATAATTAAATAATGAATATAATATGATTAATTATTTAATAATAAATAATTAAATAATAACAGAATGATTATTAAACAGTTATTAAAGAATGACTGATTTGATAATTTTTTTTAAGAAAATCAGTTTAAATTGACAGTTATAATTATTTAAAATGAAATGGAGAAGAAAATGTTCTAAAATGGTAATATTATATAGTTTATAAATAATAGTTATTATTAGACAAAATTAATTATATAATAATTAATAAATAACATAGGATTAACACATGGATCCATATTCTGATTAGCTAACGATACTGATGATCTTATTAAGTGAAATCAAAAAGAACAAACACATTAAATAAAAAGGCACCATA
The DNA here is from genome assembly GCA_963277665.1 of Viscum album. Taxonomy (NCBI): domain Eukaryota; kingdom Viridiplantae; phylum Streptophyta; class Magnoliopsida; order Santalales; family Viscaceae; genus Viscum; species Viscum album. Next base: position 55,572,395 of record OY728126.1, read on the forward strand.
AAATTACATTCTAATAAATATCAAATGGTCAAACATCAATAGCATATTTTAGGGTATAGAAAGGAACCCTACAAATACATTATAATAAATATAATATATTCAATCATCGTTGTTAACAATTGTTACACTATCAAAATTTTGATGAAAGAAACATTTTTGACGTAGAGAGTCATGTTGTCCTATGTGTACAGCTATGGGGATGTTATTCAAACTGAGAAAAGAGCTTATTATAGTACATAAACCATAACAGTTGTTCGTACAGATAATTTTCTAACTATAAGTGAACTTCAAGAGATAATTCGTGGTTCCTTAAATCTGGAACCTAACCCTAAGATCATTTCTATGAGATGTAGCCATTTTCCTTTTCTGAAAACACAGTGGCATATATCTTATCCATTGGTTTCTGATGTATAGTGGGTCTAAGAAAATTAATTTATTTTCTCAACAGTCAGATGGTACCTTGATGGAGTTATACATTGATGTTTCTACTGTACAACAAAAATGTCTCCTTTTATAAAGATATAGAATTATAAGAGTGGTTGAAGACTGTCCACCCCATGAAATTGAGAATATTTAAATTGATGCAACAGAAGAGGAAAACCTAGATGATTTCTCATATATACATGTCAATTTCACTTTCGATGATGAGTTTATTAATGATAGATCATATGGTGACAACAGTGCTGATGAGGAGGGACCAGTAGAAGATTGGGAGGAGGTTTCGAGAAATGCATTTGTTGTAAATAAACCTAGACCTACAAAAATCATCCGCCACACTTTTCATTTTGGTAAAAAGCAATGACACACGTTCCAGAATTGAACAATACTGATCTCACACCGGCAACTGAGTTCCCTGGAGTTGTACTAGATATGTTTACTGATGCGTAAAAGTCCATAAATATTAGAAGGAATTTTTCGAGTAATGATTCCTTAAAAATCATGCTAAAGAGATTTCATATTGAGAGACACATCAACTATGTAGTTCACAAATGATTCTGTAGTAAATATGTTATATGGTGTGAAAATCATGGGGATGATTGTATATTTAGCTTGAGGACGATTCAGAACATTACATTTAGAGGTTGGAGAATCTCAAGGATTGAGGAGACTCATACTTGCATTGAGCCAAGCCTCACACAATATCATACCTTATTGGATGTAGAATATGTGTCATATATTATTGTTGAGATGATTAGAGCATGGAAAGATGATCCAATACCTTTTGCAGAAGAGATGATTCAAGAGACATTTTGTTATAATATTTCATATAATAATGCATTATGGAGAAACAGAAGGCAATTGTGAAGGTTTATGGTTATTGGGATGACTCATATCGGGTGTTGTCGTAATTTCTAGCCATACAGAGGCATCATAAACATGTTTTTATCCATGTGGATACAAACAATCATGTGTCTCATGATAACCAACTTGTTTTATCTCGTGTTAAATTTTATCGGTTGTTATGGGAATTCCTTCCACGTATCTCCGCATTTAATTTCTGAAAACAGTGTATTTATATTGATGGTAGATTTTTCTATGGAAAATACAATGGCGTATTGTTGATTGTGTCAACCCAATATGGATACCGTTCACCTCTTTCGCTTTCATTTTCCATTGTAGAGAATGAAAACTGTGAATCATGGAGTTGGTTTCTGGAATGTATCAGCAACCATTTCACTAACAATCAAGGTGTTTGTTTGATATCTGATCTCCATCGAGCAATTAATGAGGCAATCAAGGCAGATCCTGATACATGGATACCCCAAAATGCACATCATCAGTTCTACATTTGACAAATTTATAGCAATGTTCATAATAAAATTTCACAATGAACCGATGAAGAAGGCAATCAAGAGGCTTGGTACGCATTCTATTCGTTCTGTTTTACTCATTCATTATAAAGATAAAAGCAATTTATATGAAATATCAACTATGATTTGTAGCATATGAGTTGGACCAACAGAGGTTTGAAGAATTTTTTGAACATATCTGTCATGATAATCAAGAAGTTTATGATTATATGATGTATATTCTAAAAGAGAAATGGACATTGGCATACGGCCGTGGGAAGAGGTACGGACACATAACAACAAGAATTGTGGAGTACATAAATTTTATCTTCAAAGGGCTTCACAAACTACCTATAATTTCCTTAGTTTAGGAGACATTATATTGATGTGTGAAGTACTTTTTGGATAGTAAAAAACTGGTATCAGATGGAATACAATAAGGGCTAAGATAAAGAAGACACTTTCAACAATAGATTCAAAATAATATTGAAGAAGGACCTAAAATCAGGTCTTTAAGGTCCCACATTAGTCATTCCATTATAATTTGATTAGTATTATTGATATTAACATTTTAATTTATTTTCATAGATGTGTAAAACTATTGTTTTTATTTTTATTATGTATCCTTGTTGTTTTTCTATTCGACCCATGATATTTATATTATGTTTATGTTATGATTTTTTAGTTATATAGTCCACATAGTGTGTATTCGATCTCACCAATTTTTATATTTCAATCTCCATAGATTATATAGAAAATAATTACATATAACATATTTAGAAGGGTAACACAACTGGATGAATTTATGAGAGACTACGAACAAATTTCATAAATTTTGTAGTTTACTATTCATAGTGGTAAAGTGTCCGTTAGTTTTGAAATACTTGGGATTTATTAGTTTATTATGTGTCCTAATTCTTTATATCCCTAAACCTAGAAATATCAATGTCATATAATTCATTCAAAAATAATTATTTATTTTTAAATTATTGATTTCTATATCAAATTTTTTACAGATGGTATCAAAGGATTTATGTAATTATTATGTCTATTAGTAAAAGGAATTGGAGTTCATGTCTTGGGAATCACCGTTGGTTTAAAGGGGAAATTTTGAAAAAAAAAATTATTAGGATGTTTATTGACAATAATTTATAGGTTGATAAATTATAGGTGATCATGATTTCAATTTTATTGTTTACTTTTTATGATAATATATTATTTCACACTATGTAAATAATGCACATTTTATTTTGGGATTAGGGTTAGATATCCTTAGAGAAATATATAGAGATTAATCTATATATAATATGATATCCTAAATTTTCATTATGTATTATAAATGTTGTTGTCCTAGAAATAAATCTCTTTCTAGACACTAATAGGTGGATACTAATATGGAATAGATGCACCTAAGGGGAATTCCCCCTTAAAGGGTTGGTTGATATTTGACTCAATAATCACGCATTACATGCTGTTTGGGCCTATAATTACAAAACAAGACATACACTCTTTGTGGACATGATTTGGTTAGTAATATTATCTTTATGAACCATTATCCAGGATTTATTTTTTATGTTGTCAAATAATGATAGAGAACAAATATGAAAAATGGCCATGGATTAACAACACTTGAACGATGATAGTCATAGGATGATAAAAATGTATCAAATGATAAATGAATGTTTTTTTAATGTTTGATGTATTCATATTTTTTTATATTTATATATTAGATATTCACTTTAGAATTTTAGTTCCACTATCTGGCCGAAACAGGACAACATAATTGAATCCAAGATGTGTATATTCATTGAAATAACTATGCCTTGTAACTTAATAAGGTAGTATAATTAATTGAATTAAAACCCTACTATTTGTCTAGTATGTTATATATTGTTTTTTCATTGTCTTACATAAATCTGTGATATTGATAATTTTTTGAAACTCATACTAATATTCATTTTTGAGTGATATTTATAAAGATTAATTTTTTATTTTTAAAATATATGAGGATTATATGAAACATATAATGATTATTATTTAGTAGTTTGACTTTAATTTTATGATGAAATATATTAAATGTAATTAAAAACATCGATAATATATTTTATTACATTATTATATTTTTTTGTGATACTTTTTGAGAACACGCGATTGAGGCATGGGTATATCTTAAGATTAATATACACATTATTGCTAAATAATAAAGGGTTGTTAAATTTTGAATAAATAAGATGGATAATATTATTATAGTAGTAATTAATAATTGGTTAATGACATTTTTGGTGATGTTCATCAAAAGATTGGGATTATAATATAATTTTACAAGTGTGGGACATTTTGAACATGGATATAACACCACTTTATAGTTATAGGAAATGTTATTTGTAACAAGAATATATAAATTCACTATTTTTTATTTACATAATGATTAAAATATGTCATTGCTTAGGTTTTTTATTTTTTAGTCTGTAATTAGGGTATATACATATTTTTGGTATATGATTATAAGAATGATTAATGTTATTTGAGGAAGGAAATTTTATATTTTGGCATCTTAAATTTTTATTGTTATAGGGTTTATAATAATTTAAAAATCATAATGATAATTTGGGACCTATATTTTATGTATTTTTTATATAAGTATGAGGTAAACAAACACAACGTTACCTAGGTTGAACTAATTATGATATATTCTAAAAAAATTGTAAAATTGTGTAAACAGATTCTGTTACAAGTTTAGTTATAAGAATTATCGGATAACAAGATAGTATTGTAATTTGATATATCATTAGTATTAATTTTCCTACCGAAATTTTTTATAATTCAAATTCTATGATCAACACTCATGTTTACAATTTTTGTTTTTTTGATGGAAGGAACTAGAAGGAACCATAGGTATGAGGAAAAATGTGATGATTGCCTGAATGAATAACCCAATATAATAGGAGTTAGAGTGATAAAAAATTTCATGATAAACAAGACGTCATGAAATATTATTAACAGAGCAAACATTTTTGGAGTCTCAAATAGACCAAAGATGGAAAATATATAGTCTAAATAAATTTCAATTGACAAATACGATGAAGGAAAAAATGATTAAATTTTCTAAATGTAAATAAAAATAGAAGAATAAATTTTAAAGTGATGGATGAATTATATAACAATGTATTTTATGGTTATAAAAATCAAAAATTTAAGGTAAATATAGAATATAAAAAATTCTGTTTCTTCAGTTTCAATAGAGTTGGTCATTAAACAACTCAATTTTCTAATCCAAGTGATATTGAGAGAGATAGTCACCAACAACCATGTAATAAAGGAAAATACCATGACTCTACATCTAATGAATTAGATTGTGGGTCTTCAATCAAGGTTTTTTGGTTTCCGATTTCATGTAAATATTCACTAACTATATGATATTGAGTTTTAAATAAAAAATAATTATGGTATGATTATGAAATAAATAATTTCATAGGTTTTTGGGATGTTAATCCTTATTTAGGAAGATCTAAATTCTTTAGTAGATTTATAATTAAAATTAGGAATTTTTTAACACTATTTATAATGTGTAATTTCCCACAGAATTGTGTGGCGTGTTCAAATAGTTTATTTTAGGGGGTTGAGTTTTGTACAATCATTTGTGTTTGTTTTACTATTTCTAAATAGTCTCCATCGAGTTCCATTCAAAGAGACAAAAACACCCAATGGACATATATCCACGATTCATGGACCTATATTCCAAGGACAGATGCTCTCTATGTAACATGGCTCATGAACCATAAAAAGTTTCTTCAGATGAGAGGCTTTGATGTTAGGAACATCACACTATTTTCAAGGGAATTATTTATTATTAGGGGACTCTCTTATATATTCATGCCATGTTCATGATTCCTTGATTCATTTCCAAGAATTTGAATTAGGATTAACTCTAAAGAAAACATTAATCATGAATACAAATGGTTTTGGAATCATCTACTTGTATTTGAGGTTCTCCATCGATGAAATGATGTGTTTATATCATCTGTCCCCCCCCCAAAGTTACCATTTTTGGATAGATTAGAGATTAATCGGACCTTTCTGGAAGACAATGCTATCATTAATCCTTATGGGATGGTGCTTTAGAGTTTTTTTTAACTAGGGGGTATGGATGTTATCTTGATCCCAATATTGAACCCATATGATAATCATCCTACATATACTCATGAGAGGAATTAGAACCCACATAGTTCTTTGTTACAAAATATGACATATAATCATTTATGTTGTTGTGATAGGGACATGACCATACAATTTAACATCATGTGTCAAGGAAATCTAGGAGAATGTTTTCATAGTAAAGTATTGTGAGGGAATGACATTGGATGACCCTAGATACCTAGAAAATATATGGTCTCCTGGGTGAATTTGACCCTATTGTGTATTTTTTCCATAGAACATTAAGGAGATCTGGGTGATGGGTTTGGACCACATGGAGGCTTCCATCGTATCCTAGTTAGTTGGTAATAAAATCCCTAAGAGTTTGGTTTTATTTGGTACATATAGTTTAGAGAAGGCCCATTAAGGGGTAATTATTGGGGATTATGCATGGGAGATGGCTATATGTGGGGATTTGATTAGGGTTTATACCATAAGGAGGCACATTTGGATTAAGTTAGTAATTAGATATGTGGAAAATTCCCAATTTATGTTGATTTGGGATTAGGAAGATGTCATGATCACCACCACCCACTATGACTACGGGAGTCATGCTCAGTGTCGGAAACAAGAGGATGTTGTGGATCTGAATATCGCACATCCCGCTCTATCCACTGATGGATGGGTATGGTTCCACGAAGTAGAAAGGGTTAGAGGAAATTTTGTGTGATCATACCCTATATTTTTTTTCGTATCATAGATAGTAAATATTTTTGATCAATCCTGATATGTCCCAGGCCGAGACAAAGAGGTGAAAGAGATCTGAATCCTACAAGAATGGCTTGGGGCTTTCCACTGGACGAGTGTCATTAATTAGGTTCTAGGGAAAAGGGAAGAATGTTGGAAATGATATCTCTTCAAAGGTAAAGGACATTAGATCCCTTTAAGAACTCGAATGTATAGGTACATGGTAGTAACTGAATTCCATTATCCTCATTACCATATGAATATAGAGAAAAAGTCATTCTAAGGGGGTGCCTCACTGATGGGATAACCCAAACGACTCTGCTTACCATGGTTATGTAATATCTAGATGGCCTAATCATGTGACTGATGATGTTATCACATATGTAATAATGCATTAGATGATACATTGGCCTAATTATATTACATTAGTTCATGGATGGGCCAGTATAGGGGATGATGATATGATGTAATTTAATGGTTGGAGACAGTGAGTGGAACTCCCAAGTATTCCCTATTCGGTATCGTATGTTCTTGTGCAGAATGTGGTTCCATCTACGTAGCATGTTACTATGAGGCCAAGGGGGATGCATTCATAAAATAGTATTATGAAGTCCAAGGTTTGGTCTTCATAGTACTTGGCTATATAGTTATAGGTTCCATTCATGTATTATGGTGCTATGTGATATAAAATTACTCTAGCATAGACATTTTTTACACAGGGTAGGGTTTCACCTACATTAATTTTTTCTCTGAAGACTGCCTTGTTGTAAATTTTATGTTGGATTAATGTCTTGAGGTAACTAATCCCATAATGGATGTTGAGTTATCAGTCTAAAAATTGGTTTAATTTATCCTCCTTAATGTTATGTGATAGAGTCGTTTTTTTACCTTTGGGGAATTGTCGAAGTATTATCTCTTTTTCAAAGGTGTCGACCTCTCTGTTGAGCACTCCATCATCCTATTCGTCGATCCCCTCTTTATTTCAACTCATTTTTTATAAATAAGTGGAGGAATGAGATACTATTGTAGCCTGTAATCTATGATGGGACATGGGATGTTTTTTGGAATCTATTTATGAAATTAGTCAGTAGGGGGCCATTGTGTTCACCAAAATCAATTCCTTGCTTAGCAGAAGCCTTTTTTTATCTGTGGGAGCTAGTGACACTGCCTTTCCAAAAGAATAATTTTAAATTCTATGGTAAATCATTTATGGGAGAGGACTACAGTAACCCCTTTGAAACAGTCATTAATCCATTAACATGTAGTGCTAAATCAACCCATTTTAGAAATTATTCTTGTTTGCAGGGCCTTCAAGGATTGGCAGACCACCATGCAGAGAAGATGTCTGCAAAGAGATCATTACATCATGATATTGCTTTCTTTCATTATTATTTTTTACACTGTGTCAACATTTATTTTCATCATCTACTTTTTTACCTATTGGTATTTCTATTTATAAATTGAAAATATTATTTTCATTTCATTTCCAATATTTTCAGGACTCAACAAATGCCCCCCATAGAAATGGGTTTCGATCGGGATGAATAGGATGCTATTCTGATGTAGAATTTGGTCATAATTTAAACTATAATGTGTTATATGTGTGGATATATATGAAGGTACTATGCCTATATTTTGGGGGTCCATCTCATTTTTTTCATCATGTTTTATGGATAATTCATTGTTCCTGTAAATCCCTCATCATGTATGATTTCCACGTACTACTTCCTTTGATGACTCATTCGATAAAAGGTTGAGACTGTTTATAAACAAACTATGATAATTCATCTGAAAATGGCGAGTTAAAACTTACTTGTTGATCAAAATGTTCTGTAGTTTTTCTCCCTTGAAATGTTGATTCCCTAGCCAATGATTCAAGGGACAACCCTACGGGACTTATAGTTTTCAAGAAAATATCATCTATAAACCAGCTGTAGGCACACCGATATTTCAACCCATTTTCAAATATATAGAATCCAACCCTTTTATATTGTGGATTTGATGTAGACAAAGGGATCATGCAATGATGATATGAGGAATGCCTTAGATTATTCCACCAAGAATAAAATCACTATTGATCTTCTTCATCAGCTCCATGCAGGACATCATAGGTATGGTCATAGAGCGTATCTATATTGTATAGTTTTCCTATTTATGTATTTTGGATACCATCTAACATGGAGACCTGAAAAATAATTTAACAATGTACCATGCAGTCTAGATACTTGAAAAGGAAATATTATGTGGGCCCTCATTTCATCTAAGGGGGAATTTATCAGACAGTCCCTTATTGTATGATCACTTTTGAATTATACTCCATGGTTGTTAGAGGTGGCACAATGGGAGTTATATGAAAACATTCATTGATAAAATAGTATTACATGGAGAGTCATAATGAATGAGAACCAATGTTGGATATTGAAATGTGACCTTCTCTCTGGAGGCTCATTTCATTTGGACTGGGGGTGGCCCTTTTGGGTTCAATAATGCTATGAGGACTTTAGCGTCTAGTTGTAATATGTGGGAATATATGTGGCATTCATGGGATTTTCAACATAAACCCATTTGAATAATCATATTATCCCTAAATTACTATGCATGTGGTGTTTAGAAACCAATACCATTCATCTAGAGCATGGGGATGTTGGTTTTAGACATTGGATCATCTGATGAAATTCAAGGGTTCCCATTATTAGTGATATGTATAAGGAATTTTTATCACCGTAATAAGTATAGGATAATTAATGGAGGACTCATCCTCTTTCAAAGAAACACATTTCCATGGAATTTTTTTAATAGAAAATGTCCCTCTTCCAATGCAATAAATTAGATTTTACAATTGGTTCAATTCCTTGTTACACAAAGTTGTTAAGACCACCACATGCAGAGACTAAGGTCTTGACCAACCATTGACACTCGAAGGTGATCAAGTTGTTATTGGTCCATTCTGGAAGGGGGTTTAATCAACGAATGGGGTTGGAAAATCCTTCCTAATGAATTTCAGTTTTTCTAACTATTAACCATTCTAGACATGTTTTTTAGTTAATGGTTTCTTCCATTTCATGATTTTGAGATCGGGGTGGGGGTAAGAGTTAGAAACATTATTGTGGTTGAAAATTTTTCCACTAATAGGTGGATAAATCTTTCTATCCTTGTATCTATATAAATATAAATATAAATATATATATATATATTATTAAGTGGATTATCGGGGGGAGGACACCAAACCAACTGGTAGGTCCCTTACAAATTATCTAGGTCTGGATAACTGCTCATGTGGGAGGATATTAATTTTTTAATCCTTTTAAAATACGAGGGGCTAGTATCTACCCATACCTCTAATTCTCGAGTGGGGTAATGTCATTAGAATTGAGTGAATGTGAGTTGAAGTAATACTTCAACTACCAAAACTTTTTCACATATAAATCATACCCTTCCTCCTATGGCATTTTTTTTGAATAAATAATATGATGATTTTTTCATGATAAGTTATACTATCTCTGAGAATGATGGTACTAGGTATCTATGATAGTTGGATAAATTTTTTGTGACAGATACAATCCCTATATATTTTCTTTTCAATTCAATTCCATTCATATGATGTTTCCCCCGACGCTAAATAGTGCATGTTTGGAGAGGCATTTAATGATAGTATAACAAATTTGGATGATTTTTACCATAGAGGATTCTTAAAAATTGATCAAACTTCCCCCTATTGGGGATTTCTAGCCCAAACTAACTGTATCATATGAATTGATCAAGATTCAGTCATATCCATTGGATCATTAAAAAAACTTGTTCTCATTGTTGAGACCACTAAGGTGACCAAGGATAAGAGGGGACATAAGAAAATAGTTTAGCATTATAGGATCGGGGAACCATTAATGAAAACCCTTGTTTCTAAATATCCTTGGAATGTATTGAAGGCCTAGGGTTCAACTTCAAACGTTTTTTGTGATACTTCTTATGAAATATGGCATGTTGTATTTGAAACTGCCTTCGTGACATCTTGAAGACAATGAAACTCTCTGAGGATGGCCCACACGACTCTATATTTGTGGGGATTTTTTATATGCATTTTTTTTAAATCATTAAAACTAATTAGGATTTTTTTTAAATACACAAAAAATGTGGAATCACTGGTGCTGCCTTTCTGTCAGTGCACAAAGGCTGCATCTGTGATGCCACCTTTGGTCCCCCTCTCCGCCTTTGTCTCGGATCGATGACATGGAAAAGGAAGCCGGGGGAGGTTTCCTTTCACCTCTGTGTAAGGCGAAAGGGTGTATCTGCGATGCTACCTTTGCCTGAACTCCCTATAAAAGGGACCCCTCTCTTTACATGATCCTTTCCTTCATTTCTCTTAAATTATATATATATGTCTATATAATATTCAATTTTTGTGGGTGTTTATGACGATTTATTTAGAGGTATGTAGCTTTAAATAATTTAATGTATGTATTTATTTAATTTATTCTCTATAGTTTTAAATATTTAATATTTATGTTGTTTAGGTAGTTCTTTATATTTGGGTTTTTATTTTATGTCATTAGTTATATATAGTTTGAAAAAATTATTGTTATGTATTATAGATTAAGTATATATTAACTTAGGATTGTGTATTTTGAAAATTTGGTAGCTTAAATATTATGTGGTAATCTAAGTGATTATATTTTTTTCTGGATACAAATGTGTGGATGTGGCTTTGGCACATATGTACATAGTATAAAAACATGAAAACACTACTTGGATCTAGACTTGAACCGAGACTGGTGCACGATAACAGGTCTTACTACATCCTAGTTTGACACTCTTGGGGGATATTCTTATGATGATTCATATTTTCATTATAATCTACTAAAATATATAAGAAAAGAAAAATCATATCAGTATATCTATCAATGATAAAATGATAAATATGATGTTATAGAATGAAATAAGGACAAAAGCATTAAAATATTGAAGTTATTATTAGTTGATTATAATTAACTAATGAATATAATATGATAAATTATTTAATGATAAATAATTAAAGAATAAGAAAATGATTATTAAATAGTGAATAAAAATTGACTGATTAGTTAAAAACAGTATTAAGAAAGTCTATTTAAAATTATAGATAAAATTATTTAAAATTAAATGGAGAAGAAAAGGTTCTAAAATTGAAGTATTATATAGTTTAAAAATAATAGTTATTATTAGACATAATTAATTAAATAATAATTAATAAATAACATAGGATTAAAACATGGATCCATATAATGATTAGCTAACGATACTGATGAACATATTAAGTTAATTGAAAAAGAAAAACACATTAAATAAAATTCCACCCTAAAATTACATTCTAATAAATATCATATGGTCAAACATCAGTAGCATATTTTAGGGTATAGAAAGGAACCCTACAACTAGAATCTAATAAATATCATATGGTCAATCATCATTTTTAATATTTGTTACACTATCATAATTTTTATGAAAGAATCATTTTTGAAATAGAGATTCATGTTTTCCGGTGTGTAAAACTGTGGGGAGGTTATTCAAACTTAGCAAGGAGGTTCTTACAGTAAATAACCAATTATGGTGATTAGTACAAATAATTATGTAACCATAAGTGACCTTCAAGAGATATTTTGTGGTTCCTTAAATCTGGAAGTCGACCAATAGATCATCTCTATGAGATATAGACATTTTCAATTTCAGACAACATTGTTGCATCTAGCTTGTCCATTGGTTACTGATGTGCAGTGGGTCTAAGCAATTAATTTATTTTCTCAACAGTCAGATGGTACCATAACGGAGTTATACCTTGATGTTGCAACTATACAACAACAACATCCACTTGTATGTAGACGTAGAATTAACAGAGTGGATGAAGACAGTCCACCCCATGAAATTGAGCATATTCCAATTGATGCAGCAGAAGAGGACAACCTAGATGATGTCCCGTATATACATGTCAATCTGTCTTTTGATGATGAGTTTCGTAATGATGGATCATATTGTGACAAAAGTGCTAATGAGGAGGGACCAACGAAAGGTAGGGTGGAGGTTTTGAGAAATTCATTAGTTGTACATGAACATTGACCTACAATAAATAATCCACCACTCTTCTCATATTGGTCAGAATCAATGACACACATGCCTGATTTCGACAATATTCATCTCACAATGGAAACTGAGTTCCCTGGAGTTGTACAAGATAAGTTTAATGAGATGGAAAACCCCTTATATATTAGAAGGACTTTTTCTAGTAATAATGCCTTAAAGATCACGCTAAAGAGATTTGATATTGAGAGACACTTCAACTATGTAGTTCACAAATGATTCTATTGTAAATATGTTATACGGTGTGAGAAGTATGGGGATGATTGCATATTTCACTTGATGGAGATTTGGGACATTACTTTTGGAGGTTGGAGAATCTCATGGATTGAGGCGACTCATACTTGCATTCAGCCATGCCTCACACAAGATCATACCTCATTGGATGCAAAATATTTATCATATATTGTTGTTGAGATGATTAGAACATGTAAATATGTTCCAATACCATTTGATGAAGAGATGATTCCATAGAAATTTGGTTATAAGATTTCATATAATAAGGCATTATGGCGAAACAGAAGGCCATTGTGAAGGTCTGTTGTGATTGGGATGACTCATACCGGGTGTTGCCGCAATTTCTGGCCATAATGAGGCATCATAATCATGTCTTCATCCATATGGATACAAACAAACATGTGTCTCATGATAACTGACTTGTTACATCTCGTGTTCAATTTTATCGATTATTACTGTCATTCCTTCCATGTATCTCCGCATTTCATTTCTGCAAACAGTTTATTCAGATTGATGGAACATTTCTGTATTGAAAATAAAAGGTTGTATTGATGATTTTGGCAACCCAATATAGATATCATTCACCTCTTTCTCTTTCCTTTCCAATTGTAGAGAAAGAAAATTTTGAATCATGGAGTTGGTTACTGGAATGCATCAGAAACCATTTCACCAACATTCAAGGTGTATTTTTGATATCTGATCACCATAGAGTAATTAATGTGGCAATCATTGCAGATCTTGATATATAAAGGCACCCAAATGCATATGATCGGTTCTACATTATACAAATTTATAGCAATGTGCATAAAGAAGTTCCACAACAAACTAATGAAGAATAAAATCACGAGGCTTGGTACGCATTCTATTCGTTCTGTTTTACTATTTCAATATAAAGATAAAATCAATTTATGTGAAATATCTTCTTTGATTTGTAGCACATGAGTCAGACCAACTGTGGTTTGAAGAATGTTTTGAACATATCTGTCACGTAAATAAATATGTTTATGATTATATATTGCGGATTACAAAAGAGAAATGGACATTGGCATACGGTGGGGGGAAGAGGTATGGACACATGACAACAAACACTATGGAGTACAAAAATTGTATCTTCAAAGGGATCCACAAGCGTCCTAAAATTGCCTCAGTTTAGGAGACATTATATTGATGTGTGAAGTACATTGTGGATTGTAAAAAATTGGCATCAGATGGAATACAGTATGGGCTAAGATACAATAGACACTTTAAACCAAAGAATTAAAATAATATCAAAGAATCTTCTGTTTATCACATCTGTCTCCTTCAAATAGAACACTCCCAATTTGATGTTGAAGAGCATTCAGAACCCATCAAAAATCACTTCGGTGAAAAAATGGTTGTATTACTGGAACAAGGCAATGTAAATATGGAATCTTTGAGGCCTTACAGTTTCCATGTACACATGTCATCGCAACATGTGCCTATGTGAACATATCATGGGATGAATATGTTGATCTGGTGTATCAGATGGATACCATTGCAAACTGTAATGCTGCACCATGGACATCTGTTAGGAAGAATCATTATTTTCCAATGCCTGAAGGCCAGCTGATAGTGATACCTGACATGAATCGTTTACTTTATCATGGGAGACCGAAGGCGAGTAGGATGCATAATGTTATGGGCTAGCCGAAAAAACAAGGACAGAGTTTGCGATTCACGATATGTTATAAAGAAGGTCATAACTAGAAACGTTGCCTTAACGTTGTTGGGTCATGTTCATAGTCTCATCAATAACGATTTATTGTATTCATTGTGACATTCACATAATGTAAACTAAATGAAGTTATATCTTCTTTTTTCCTTGGTTTTATAAACCCCAAAAAATCTTCCCTTTCCATTGTTTTTGGTTTAATTATTTGTTATATTTTAGTAAACTATTCTATAATGAAATTATAGAATCATAATTATTTTCATAAGTTATATATAATTAGATAAATTCCAAAACAAATCATTAATAATTGACATGGTTTACCTTAATCCAATCCATAAGTATTTAATCATAAAGGCCCTCCAAAATATGTCCAATCAAACTCAAGACCCAATATTTTAGATAATAGAACTTATTTAATAATAGTATTCTTGCTTTCATGAAATGACTTTCTCTTTATTCCTTAAAAAAATATGAGATAATAGAATTTATTTCATAAAACCAAAATCAGAACACTTAACCCATATTGTAATGTAAATGATATTAAGCCAAAACATATTTCCAAAACGTTAATATTAATATTTGAAATCGTAAATCGTCAATCCTAAACCCCAAACCGAAAACAACATCCCTTTTCCATGGATTTTGGTTAAATTATGTGTGATATTTTACTATAATATTCTAAAATGAAATTATAGTATCATAATGATTACAGTAAGTTATATATAATTAGATAAACTCGGAAGACATCATTAATAATTGACATGGTTTATATTAATTCAATCCTTAATTAGTTAATCATAAATATCCTCCAAAATATGTCTATCCAAATTGAATACCCAATATTATTTTTAATAAAACTGATTTCATAATAGTATTCTTGATTTCAAGAAATAAAATTATCCTTATTTCTTATATAAAATGTTAGATAATTGAATTTTTTTTTATAAATCCCAAATCAGAACACATAATACTTATTGTAATGTAAATGTTATCAAACTAGAAACATGTTTCCTAAACCTTAATATTAAAATTTTATTCCATAAAACCTCAAACCAAAACCCCAACCCAAAAAAATCATCCCTTTTCCATTGGTTTTGTTTGTATTATGTGTGATATTTTACTAAACTATTATATAATGAAATTATAGTATCAAACTAATTAGCATAAGTGATATATAATTAGATAAATTATCAAAAAATCATTACTAATTTACATGGTTTATCTTAATCCAATCCATATGTTGTTATTTATAAAGCTCCCCCAAAATATTTCAAACCAAATTCAAGACCCATAATTTTTGATAATATAATGTATTTTATAATATTATTCTTGCTTTCAAGAAATAACTTTCTCTTTTTTACTCATATAAAATCTGATATAATAGAATTTATTTCATAATTCCATAATCAGAACAATGAACCCATATAGAAATGTAAATGTTATCAACCTAGAAAAATGTTTCATAAACCTAAATATTAAAATTTGAAATAGTAAACCATCAAACCTAAACCTCCACCGAAAACATCTTCCCCGTGCCGTGGTTTTTGGTTAGTTTTTTTGATATTTTAGTAATCAATTCTATAATGAAATTATAGTTTCATAATTATTTGCAGAATTTTCATATATATATAGACAAATTCCAAAAACACCATTACTACTTGACATGGATTATCTTATTCGAATCCATAAGTATGTAATCCCAAGCCCTCAAACCCTAAACCCTCATTTGTTTATATACAGATGGATGATACCATACTGCACACTCATCAGCCTACCCATATTTTTTAGTCCGTCTTACAGGGTCATCCAAATCGATTGATAATGGTTGGTCGAGTGCACCATTTTCATCACAGGTTGCCTCCACATACTATTAGACCTTACTTGATCCCTTCTATGTTCAATGGCCTTGTTGTATCTGATTTCACATTTGTATATCATTACATAATTGTTGCCCTCATTGAGAAATGGAGACAAGAGACATACACATTCTACATGCATGAGGGAGAGATGACCATCAAACTCGAGGATGTGGAAGTGCTTCTCGGTCTGCCTATCCAGGGGAGACCCTTTGTTAGACTCACTCGTGCATCTTTGCCAGACCATGCTTAGTGCTTCTTAGGCGTTGATATTTTGTCTGACCATAGGACAATAGGAGGATTTTCCATATCTATTCCTTATGTGGACTTGTATATTCCACATTTACTTGATGATAACGATGATCATAAGGTCATGTGATATGCCAATGCATATATTTTACGGCTCATTGGAGGGACCATGTGTACTAATCACATGGGGATGCATGTGCATATGATGTATCTACCACTATTAGAGAACATTGATTGGCCTGGGACATATAGCTAGGGATCCGCCTACTTGGAATACATGAACATATCATCATGAAGGCTATCCGACATAGACCATACAGGTCACAGAGGAGGCGTCATCCTTATTCAGATGTGGGCATGTGATTATGTCCCAGCATTCATCCCCAACCTTGCAGGTCCTCCGGTCGAGATGGAGGTGTTTCATGACGCTCCATGTGGAATCTAGTATGATAAGTCATTTCTATTGGTTTCTGAATCTATTATGAGTCATTGGCTATAATTTCCCATTATTTGTCACTATTGTTGATTTATTTTACAAGTGGTGTCAGCGACACAATATTGAAATGGTTTCGAGACAGAATTTGGGCTTATATCGGCTACAATTGGACTGCCTTTTACCTGATCAGGTATGTATATAGAAGCTATCACTGTCTAACATATTTAATATTAGCATCAATTTTAGTTTTTAGTTAGGTGTTTTATTGATGAAATCACTTTTCATTTAAAATTTCATGGATTCCATACTAGAGTATTAGGAACCAGTTGCTAGCATACTAACTCTTGTTCTTGGGGATACTATGGTTGTATTGTCCCTCATTCACTTCCATATTATTGAGTGGCAGCAACCAGACAGAGTCATGTGACAGTTTATCCATACTCAGCTGATTCCATTACAATCAAGACATACAAACAGCTTCATGGGATGAAGCTGACTTGGAGGAAGGATGATGAATGGTGCAATGTAGATGCTTGTTTTATCTACTACTAGCACAGACGCGAAATGTTTTGTATTTAGGGTGTTCCTAAGAATCTATTCTATCTTTCGGAGTATGTTGACTATGTGCCATGGCATAGACTGAAGCCTATATTGTATCTTACCCAACCAAGCATAGAGATGCAGAGGATGGTAAGTCAATAAATTTACATTAGATTGTTTATTTAATTATTTTAAAATTCAATTTGATTCTATTTACCGAGAAGTCACACAGAGCAGCTTGTTCGCATGAGTGATGAAGAGGGGGAGGGGGTCTTTAGTCACACAGCCATCTGTGCTACAGTGTTGGAGGCGAGGGAATCTCTTCATGAGCTTTCCAGGTACATCTTCACACGTCTGGCTCGGATAGAGTAGGTTACTGCCTCAGAGGGTTGCTGAAGATCCATGACCATTGTTATGTATACAACATCGTGTTGCATATGAGGCCTCACTCATTCCACAGGCAGAGGTTGACCCTCTAGTAGTCCAGGGTTAGCTAATTCAAGATGTGTGTCAAGTGTCAAGGGATTCGTCTTTCCTGGAAGGATATATGTAGTTCTCTCCATCATGGGATAAAGATCCTTCACAGCTTTTGATTCCAGATCCATCGCTGTCTTGGGTTATATCTTCATCACAGGCTTGGCTCCCCACTACGATGGAGGCTGATCCTTCAACCACCCTAGAGGTAGAACGGTCTAGATGGTAGTACAAGATGCAGTTGACAGCTCCTCCCAATTACACATAGATAAAGGATGCACCAGTCAATGTTCCAAGGCCTGAGGATTTACGTTCTCTAGGTTATCAGACTCCACTACACACTCGACGCGGACGTCCTATTCGCAGACCACCATGTGGGACTGAATCGCCTCTCCATAGACATAGGCAGTGATTGTACATTATTGTTCACATGTTTTATGTCTACATTAATACAAATACTATTATAACTTTTTGGTTGGATTGGAATCTCATGAAGGGGTTAATTGACTTCCAATATAATAAATGTTTAAAATTTAATTCATATAGGTCTTATTGTCTATATTATATAGGCTAACAAATTCATGTACTTGATACATTTTTAATTTTAAAGTAGGTGGATTTAAATGATTATAAATTATTTTCCACTATGATTTTTTAAGAAACTATTTTTGTTTTGGGCCACTAGTAATATTTTTTAGAAATATTTAAAATTTCATCCATATCGGTCTTATAGATTATATTATATTGGCCATAAAAGTCACATACTGAAAACATTTATAATTTTCAAGTTGGTTGAATTGATAGGTTATTAAAAAATTTCAAAAAAATTTTTTAAGATGTTATTTTTATTTTGGACTAATTTTTATTTGTTTAATAAAATTCTAAAATTTTATTCATATCGGTCTTATAGTTTACATTATATATTCCAACGAACTCATGTACTTGAAACATTATTATTTTTCAATTAGGCGGATTTCATAGGTTATAAATTATTTTTAACTAAGATTATTAATGAAATTGTTTTTATTTTGGACTACTTGTTTTATGTTTAAGAAATTTTTAAATTTCATTCATATCAGTCTTATAGTTTACATTATATAGACCATAAAATTCACGTACATGAAATATTTTCAAGTTTCATGTAGGTGGAGTTGATTGGTTATAAAAAAATTTCACCAAGAATTTTTAATAAATTATTTTTATTTTGGAATACTTGTTATATGTTTAATCAATGTTTAAAATTTCATTTATCTTATAATTTATATTATATAGGCTATAAAATTCAAGAACATGAATCATTTTTATGTTTCAAGTAGGTGGATATGATAGGGAATAAATATGTTTTCACCATGATTTTTTAAGAAACCCTTTTTAATTTGTACTATATTTAATATGTTTATGCAATGTTTAAAATTTCATTCATATTTGTCGTATAATTTATATTATATAGACCATAATGGTCTCATACTTGAATAAAAGATAAATTATGTTGAATCATTAAGTTATATATATATATATATACTTACAAACATAATAATAAAACATTAAAATTTAAAATATATAAAAATTTTAAATAAAAAAATATTGTTTTTGGGCAATGGCGGCATCGACAATGCCACCTTTGAAGCATATTATTTAACAAAGAAATAACATATGCTCTTTTAAGTTATTTTTAAAAATAATTATTTTTAAAAAACTAAAATTTTTGGTGTTTCATTCAGGATAATGATCCTTCACTTACTTAGTATAGTTATATATCGACACCTATTGGCATCCTTTACGATAACTATCATATGAATGTGGTGGTCTATCTTCGAGATCATGATGAGTCAATAAATTTCCTCAGAAACCATCATAGGGGCTCTTGGTGAGTAAAAACCATGATGAGGTCAATGGTTTACAAGGATGATCACATGGACTGTCTTTCTTCTAGGTACGCTTATTAAACCGACCATCCTACTATAATTGGGATGGCGGTGGGGGTTCCATGTTCTCCGATGGGGTCTCAAAAATGATCAATCTCAAAGGGTTATAGGATGGATGAATTAGTGAAAAACTTATTAGTGTTTTCAAAATTAGGTTAACATCCCCGTTGTGGTCTTTCGACATTACCAATCTCTATTACTTCAGCATTTCTAGATGTTTGGAAATCTTGGGATACTTTGAGGGCCAGTATGGCAACTAAATATATCTAGGAAATCCTTATAAATTATCCCCTTAGGTTTATTATATTTGGATATATCATTTTTCTTATGTGGCTTTCATATTATTAAGATCATCATGAGATGTATATGGATATTGTATACATATATTTTTCCACCTCTATTACAAGAATAATTTTTTTGGTCGTCCCATGTAGAATATTTGGAAACAATCTTGGGGCCAATCAATAATATCGAATAGGTAGTTATAATTGTTTATATTAAACTTACATATTCTTTTTTACTTCCATTAAGAGTTTATACACTTATTACTTATTGGTTCAGAGATTTGGGGAGATTAGAAAGGAGTCTTTTTTCCTACAATACATCCCCAAGTGTTCTGAAATTGGGGAGAGAGTCGCTTTGGGTGTGTCAGTGGTCGAGAGGGTTTACCTGGGGCCATGGAGAATATAGAGGTGATACTTATAGACCCAAGATGATCATTTCTTACCCAGACCCATCCTCATATTCTCAGGTGGATCATCCCAATTCCATACCATAAGGCACCAGTAAAAATTCAAGTCGTAAATATGTATAATGCCAATGTTCATAGGTTCTTTGCATATTCTTTTTATATTGAACATCATTAATTGTAGAGTACTCTTTATTATCATAACATATTGTAGGAACTTGATTACCTTCACACTACCTATTAGAATATGTGGAATTACATCTGTATGTTGATTTCTCAGACTCCCCTTACAGACATGCTAATGAAATACCCCAAATTTCATCACAAGTTTTTATTTCCTAGGTATAGAGGATTTGTATATCATTACATAGACGATATTGTAATGTTGGTATTGAATAATTGGGAGATTAATGGTATTCTATACTCTTGTATTTCTACTATAGATCCCATTTCCCATCTTCAAACTTCAATTTGAATCCTTTTGAATGTGTTTGTTGATCATGTTATGGAAGCTATGATGCGATAAAGTGAAATCCTGGAGCAATGGTATTTAGAAGAAAGATTTGATAATGAAGTGGAGCAACAAATAAAATTAATGGAACAAAATATGAAATAGTTGGAATGTGCAGGGACATCATTTGATAAAGGGTTATGGTTAGTGGGGGATGAGGAAAAGGCATGATTCTACATGGCTGGGATAGAGGAGGAGTTGTAGGCAAGTGAAAATGATGAGACTAAAACATTGTTGGAACATCATCGAGACATAGATGATTTAGCTCAGGTGTTGTTAAAACAATGAGAGTCTACTAAGTGACTTTTATAATATAAATATTCTTCTCATATTGAGAGGCTCCAGATCATGGATTCTCCAAAATTATTTTTCTATAGAATGAAAACATGATGGATTCTCTTACGCTTTTCCTCTTACCATTTCTTGCAATGTGAATAAATTTTAGTTGATTGTATTTGAATGATAATCTCCACTGGTTTTTAAATTTAATCCTGATCTCGGGTAACCATATTGAAATGATCAAATCATTCTGTGATTTTTTTCTAAGGTGAGGGAGTGAGTGAGCATAGTTTGAATATTTCTAGGGTAATATAAAAAACCATATGATCATTGTGTATTTTCTTTTTATCGCCACAATGTTTTCCCAAATCCACTATGACGTGGGATTAGTGGTCACACTAAGGATATTTATAGGATTCACATTTTTTGACCAAAATAGCTTTAGACATCTTTATTTTATTGATTGCATGAATGTTTTCTTAAACCATGGAAAGAAAATGTTTAACGAGCTGATACTCTACTTTTACCCAGGGTTTCCTTTTCAGGGTTTCAACATGTTGAATTTTGTGTTTATTTTTATAGTAATATTTGAGTATTTCAAACTATACTACATTAATGTTGTTCAAGGTTGAACATCATTGAACATTACCGATGTTTTTGGTCAACTAGATTCTACAATAAATTATGGATCTAGGGCCCCAATATGGATTATTAGCTGAGAACATCCCAATATTTTCCAGACATGAATGAGGGAGTTTATTCATCGTATTTCATAACATATTGTTGTAAGATATGATATGGGGTGTGAAATCCATTGGGGTGTATGAAGGTAGGATAATCCTTTCATGGGGATAAATTTTACTTTTTTTGATAGGGCACCATTTTTTAGGGAAAATTATGCCGAGGTAATAGGGAAATATTATGAATAATCTAAATTGGTTTCATAAAGACACTATATTTACATTTCTGATGGCCATTTAATTTTAGGGAAATTTATATTTCTCCATTTTGTGAGGGGTGTCTTGGTAACTGAATGGTTCCTAAAAAATATGAAATAATCTCTATCGTCTTTGATCAGGAATGGGGAAACCACTCCTTCACCCATTAATATTCGATAATGAATGGGTGAATATTAGTGGAATATAACTTTGTGCAACCTAGACATGGGTGGTGTATAATAATTAATTACTACTAAGGTGTTTGGGGATTTAAATGAAAACCAATCTTGAAACAATTGTCCATGTTCATGGTGGTATGGAATGGAATGTTCTAGAATCAATATGCACGATGGAGGAAATGGTCCAAAATATAATCATGGGAGTATCTGAATCCATAGAGTAGAATGGTACATAAACATCATAGTGAATGAGATGATTGAAAAAATTATTTGAAAGTATAATTTGTCTCCAGTTGATAGACCTTTTGTGGGAAATGTATGAAGAGCCAACTCGGGCATATTATGGATAGTAAACCAAAGGTGTCCTCAGGACAGTATCCTTCATTATCTGATGGTCAGGGAGGATATGGGGATTTATAAAATTCCAGATAGATAGTTTTGTTTATAATTTGAGGTTTCTTAAACATGAATGGGGTAATTTAAATATAACATTTAATGAGAATTGGTAGGGTTGTTTCCCCTATTTGGATATGGAAAGATTCCCTATATTGGTCAGACCCACGTACAGGGAAAGGGATATTTGATTACCATGGAAAAACTGGAGTTTGAACACCAGGTTTCACTACATATTTGAAGAGGATAGGAATAATGGAATATGCATTTCTTTATGGGGAAATCCCTTATAGTTTTGATCCTTACAAAGAGAGGGGGGTATGTTTTTTAATTTGGGGTGGATGTACCTAGATATATGAATACATGAATGAAAACATATCTTTTTGGGATAGGAATCAATAGAAAAATAGTTCTTAATATTATGCATTTTTTTGTCAATTGATTCAATCATTTAACTTGAATTTTAATGTCGTTTGGTGAGGAAGATGGTAATATAGTTTATTGGCATTTTTTGGAGTCAAATTTTTATTGAAACCAAGAGTGACTGGAGGAAAATAATGCTGAGATGTTCTGAAATACCCCAAACATGGGGGATTGGGGGAAGCCATGTTTATATTGCGATTGTATGAATTCTAGAATCATGAGAAATGATATATGGCATGGATTCCATTAGAGATTACATAGGTAGTAAAATACTCCCATGAGGTTGAATTATCCTCTAATTGAAAGGATTGTTTTCATGTGAAATGTATGCATAACAAACCAGGGAATATTTTCATTTTCAAATAGAGGTTTCCTCTAGACATTAACTGTACATTTTTTTTCTCATGGAGGTTTATAAAGATAAAAAATTTCATAGAGAAGAAATTTGAATTAATCAATGGGGATGCTCAGGGGAATAAAATATATCACAATCCTGATTGGCCATGGACTATGAAATAACATAAATAGATCTAACACATACAAAAGAGAATTTCTATTTCAATGATGGATCATTGAAAAATGGACCTGAACACATTATCTCTTGTATAAATTTTCATACAGGGCTATTTTTGTTTTCTTTATTTTATTTCCCAAAATAGGATATTGGGCCTAGGTGTCACTATATATCTAATTGAAATGAGAATAAGGCCATATGTAGTTCAAGATATACTGAGTAGTTTAACATCATATGGAAATGAAATAATTGAACTGATGTGAATGAGGGGAAATGATATTGTTTGTATAAGGGTATAAAACACAGATGTTGCCAAGTGTATTGCTGGGGCAAGAATCAAGTCACATGGCTCTTGGAAGGGTTCCCTAAGTAAGTTTGATCCATATATTTATAATGGGGGATTTTTTATTATTGTTGATGGACCATGGATTAGAGATATGGGAATGAATACATATCTGGTGGAAGAAATAAACATTACAGAAATATTTCTTGAGGGATGCCTAAGAGTATCTTACTTGTACACAAGGTGAAGGAAGTTTTTGAACATGACATGGTGGATGACCACTGTCCGTGGTGATGTCATTTCCGGTGAGGTTATAGTTGACGTGTTATATAGTTTATCATTTTATCTATATGATTTTAATATTACATTTTAACCTCATGTTGTGTGTATGGATAGAAAAGAATATTCCTAATTGGGGGGTGCATATAATAACTGATATAAAAAACATGAAGGATGACCAAAGATTCCCTAAAACACCCCACACACTCTAAATGTAATAAAAATCCATGGTTTTGGATTTGGACAGATTCATGGCAGGTCCCATGATATGATATTAGAGCATCACTTTGTATCCTGTGTGGATCGGAATCATGCCATTAGTAGTTCTTGAAATAAACCTCCCTTCATCGATATGACCCATATGAAAGGAGGTGTCTTATTATTACTTTTTTATGGTGGATAGACTCGAGATATGTCATCCAAGAATTTATACATATACAACAAGATATGGGAAAATATTGTAAATATTTCATGAAGGGGAATTATCCATAGAGGTCGGACCTATATGCATCCTAGGTAATTTTTTCCATTGTTCATGGATGGGACCATGCCAGAGGTTATAGGAATCATGACATGTCTCATTAGAATGAGAACAATTCAACATGAAGTTTTAGATAAGGAGTTATCATATGTGGATCTAATTATGATGTTTGAATGGGGACACATCATCTGTCTCCCACATAGATCTAGATTACGAGGGATGAATCATTGAATGAAATAATGATCTTTTTATAGTTCGACATCATGTGAGTAGTACAATATATTAAATATATTTTTCATCTTATGGTAAGGAAAGTGATCACCTGATGTGAAGGAAAAGGAATATTTTATCTTGTAATTTAGTATCTTGTTACCAGGATGTTAACTCCTAGTTTATGGTCGTGGAGTTTGTACTATATGCACAATTTATTGTCATATTGTATGGATGTAGGAAGAATATTTTAATGTCATTTTGTGGGGATAATGGCTACCATGCAGTGTAACCTCATATGATAAGGATGTAAAATCCTATAGTTTAACATCATGTGATCATGACGTTGAATCATTTATTTTAACATATTGCAATCCAGACATTGCATATATTATTTACATGAATTATTTCTTCAATATTATTGAAATGATAGTAGATTCAATAAGAATTAAATCCATCAAAATTATGTAATATGTTCTATTGGAGTAGAGCATGTTTATGAAATACATTTCAACCCATTTTGTTTCCAATTTTGATGGGTCTATTTTTAGTATCATTGGAGTTTGGTAAAAGAATAACATTTCGCCTTTGAGGCAGGACTGGAGGAAAATCATTTCATTAAAGTCTAATGGAATCTAGTTTTTGTAAATCCCATTATGGTGCAAGATATGAATTATATTTTTATTTATTCACTCTAATTAATCCATTGACGTCAAGGTTTTCGCATCTATGGATTCATGAGAACAAATGGAAATATAGAGAATTGGAAATTGAACCTCGATAGAAAATACTACCTCCATCCTGTATACAAATGAATACGAGGTTTATTGGGTAGCGGTACGGGTCGTGGCTATGTAGGCTCATAGAAAATAGAGGATATTGTCTGGATGTAACTTATTATTCTTACCAACCATTTTTTTGTATATTGGATATTTACTTTTTTAAATAATCTATCTGCTCATTATCACATCATGATAACCAGATGACCGATTGTTCTAGATAATGTATATTGGATATAGTTTTTTTCAACTTAGAAGAATAGAAATTTATGTTATTGTTAGTTAGTATGGTGTGAGGGACACCAAATCTACTGAATATGTTTTATTTCACAAATCAATTAACCTTTATTTCTCCGAATTAATTAAGTGGTAAACGTTCTTCCCATTTAGAAAATAAGTTTTTTTTGTGAGTATATACTTGAATTGATTAGACGTAGTGAGAGGATAATATCCCATAATTTCAATTCCCCTAATGGGAAATTTCTAGGAGTACATGTTTGTGGTAAGTAAATCCAGGGGTCTAGTGGTTTAAATTGGCATGAACATGGTAGAAAACAAAATTCATGGTGAATTTAGTAAAATCCTGTTTTATAGTGGGATAATAGTATCCAAGTCTAATAATTTGATAAGAAATATTATCTCTTAATTAATGATCATAGCAAGATCCATTTTTCACCTCATTCATGCCTTCAGTAATCTCTTCTCCACCAATTCATCTAAGAAGGACTCTATCATGGCCCTGATTATAGGGGAACTTTTTATTTAAATTCATGCCATCATATAGATCAATATAAATTTCACACCTACATATTTCTCCCTTCCATCCCTATCTAGCGGAAACACTACATTTCAGTTATATTCTAAAATGGGATTCGTCTAGTTGGTGATATGCCCATATGTCTCAAGTACAAGGATGATATCATAAAATTCGTAAATGTTATCCTAAAAGTATAGAGAATCTTTTTGGTGGTGCACAATACTAATGAGTGTTTCAACCCGTTCTGAATCATCCAGAGTTGTGGCTACATTTTCTAATGCTTCGACTAGGGATTTTTTTGATTGAGGGATATGAATCAATTTCCATTTTGAATGGAATTATGCCTTCATTACTCATATGTCACCAACCAAAATGATTATATCATCCTTTTTGATGGAATACTTATTTTTAATCTATTTAATGACCAGTTTCAAATATAATTTTATCATCTGATGTTTCAATTGTACATGAACTATCAGCTCAATTCCAACAATGAGATATTGATATCCTAATTCATTATTTTTTCATCCTTTTAATAAAATAAGTAGTAATGTAAGGCTTCCATTTCTAGAGATATGATTATTATTTTCATCTCCACATTTTTGAACTTGGGGTCTTCCATAACTTTTTTCTTTTGGACTTCTAGATGCACCATTGAAATAAATCTCCCATGGTTCATGATCTTCTTGAATTGAGAAAACCTCTTCATATGGTAATTCATTATCCAATGAGATCATTTCTATCATGGGTTTCTCTTCCATGAAATCTTATAATGCAAGGCCTTTGAAATTTTTCTATGGAATGAACAGAATGTAAAACTATTATTGGATGATAGTCCACTATGAAAAAATTACAGTCCACATTAGATAGCTGATAATATACATTAGTGGGTCACTACGAGATAACATGTGAACTTCATAATGCTGTAAGTAGTGCATAATTTTTTTCATTTAAAATATTACCACCCAAAAGCTTTTCCCAATATATAATTAATGAGTCTAAATATCAATTTTGGATCTACATAGATAATAATGGGTTTTTTCACTACTGGTGTTTTATTTGTGTGAGGATGATGCTTAGTGATAACTATAACTAATTCACATACAATATGAGTGTTCTTTATGTAAAGGATTTCATTATCCCTTGAGAAATCAAGATATATTTTATGATTTTATTGAATGATTCCTAGAAATCATCAGTCCATTTATATTCACCCCCTTCAACATCAACATAGTGAAGATAAAACAATTTACTTAAATGTTGGTTTTGAAGAGACGAATGTAGGCTTAGTGTCCTCAGAGTCCTCCTTAGATGGTGAGATTTTGAGGAGGTGAAATTTCAGAGATATCGATTTTCCAATTAGTTATGACTTGAATACAATGATAACATACAACAAAGTTATGGAATTCCTCGAAGGTAATATCGAATGAACATTATAATGGGTTTATTATTTGATTATGTTATCGCATTTTTTCGAAGATGATTTTAATATATGACAAGTTTTATATCTATTGTTGATATTTAACAACTTGGTCATCAACATAGCGTAAAATGAACATTACCTGGAAGGTCTGAAAGATGTGATTCATGCCATGTTGATATGTGGTTCCCTCATTTTTTGGTGGAAGGTAATTACCCTATAGGGAAAAACTACATCGGAATCCTGGAAGGCAGTTGATTATTCATCTTCTTGGAGAATTTGAAAATAGTTATATCCTGAATACCCATCTATGGAAGATAATTCCTAACATTTTTAGTTCCATCGATCATCAATTTTGTGACCGAGACTAGAAAATCATCCGTCAGAAAGTTCTGACTAAAACCTCTAAAATCGATAATGACATTAATTATCCAATTATATTTCTTATTGTGACTATATTTTCCATCTAGAATATGTATGAAACATCTAAAATGTATTTGGATCTATTAATAATCTCAAATTGATCATTTATCTTTTCAACATGTGTCATATGCACCCTTCTGGCGACTTGTTTAAAACCCTGATTATCTTCCTGTAGGACTAAGTGGTGAGTGGAAAACTTTGTATCATGGCCTTCTATTTCTGTATAGTTCTAGGAGAATACATATTGATTTTACATAAGGAATGCAGTGTACATATCTTTCTCTTTTTAATACATGGCTACATTAATCTGTGTGGGTCATCGTTCATCATCCATTCCCAAATTTATCTCTTTGTTAATGTGAATGATGGTAGCGAAACCTTCCTAAAATGCAGGAGGGGTATACCTAAGGTATTATTAGTATCCCTATTACTCATCTTATTCTTCATCTTCGTGTTATGATGGTGAAATAATGCATGCGATGAGCTCTCTATAGTTTGGAGAAGAGTCAATATATTGTCATTCAGAGGAAGAGTCATATTCTTTTGACCTGACTGCTAGAGATTAATATTATAGAGAGGATATGGTGAGGGGTAGAAGATTGAGTTCATCCTCTTATGCCTTTGTGTGTAATAAGTAGATATTATATATCCTAGAGGATGTATTTTGAGTATTTTCATTCGACTATTCACCATAATCATGAGGTTCAGTATATTCTTCATTGTTGATAGACTTAGAGGTCTTGAATGAAACCATGAGGGCTATTAAACATGTTTTTTTAATTTGGACTCATACACCCAACCTAATAGTTGGGAATTATGAATTCATCACCAATATATTTGAATGGATCCACTGGGATCATTGCAAAACCATTCGGGGTGGTGATCCAATATATACCATCGACCTGGGGTTGCTTCTGATTCCCCTAATATTTTCATATATTATTATAATGCGACTTTTATTATTATAATGGGGCCTTATCGGTGCTTATGATATAATTATTTTCATTGATTCAATATTTGATCAACGGTTGGTATGATGAGTAGACTATTGCAAGTGGATAAATCATGGCCCTTCATAGTAAGATGTTTAAGACCATGTTTTTCTATATGGAAAAAAGTATGAGTCGACCATAAGGTCTCCAAAATGGGTCTTGATATAGATGAGTCCCATTAGATTCTGCTTAGTCATTCCAGAACCTTTTAAGGCTTTGGAGGAAGGTGATAAATTTTATTTATTCCACCCCAACTGGTTGTGTTTCCACACTAGAAACAGATTGACTCCGTAGCCATTGTCAATAAATCTTTTTAAATATATACACAATTCACCTTTCTAGACACATAGAAAGTTATGATGTGTCCTTAGATAATGGCGTATTCAACTGGTGGAGTTTCTACCCTAGCGCTTTTGGGGAACTAATAAAGGGGACGCCCCATTTATGTTAGCCTCTTCAACATCACCTTTCTAGCACTATGAAAGGAAATTTTTAACACTGATAAAATGTGTATTTGTAGTAGTGATCACTTGCATTTTAAGGGAGTGACAATTAGAGGAATATGGACCTATAATTAGGATAAGAGATAGAGGATCATTTTTTCATTTTGGGATGGATAGCGAAGGCCTTCCCATAAACAGAGTGTGATCAGACAGATGTTCTTCTTTTGAGTGATATTTTGGAATGATTAGGCCTGAGAGTATTCCTTTAGGTGCATCAAAATTATAATTTTTTATTTTTGATCCATTGTAGGGATCTTCTGTGATTTTATTTATCATTTATGGTTTAAGAAAGAGTTCATCAATAATTTTGATTTCTTCCATGGTTGTGTAATATATGGTATCCCATACATCATTGGAATCTTCCATTGGTTCCATGATTGGGTTTGTAGAACATAATTTCATAGACATACTCATTTTTAGAGAATGAATCCACTAATTGAATGACATTATTGATGAAAAAATCATATCCTTTGTTGAAAATGACAATGACTAACTACAAGCTTCTGGTTGTACAAATTGGATGGGTGGTATCCATTTTTTCAGATCTAATCGAATAAATTAATAGAGGTTTAGTTCTAACGTTGGCCTCGAAGTAGGTTCATCTTCTTACACTAGCTATTTTCTCCCTTGTATGACAGTTTTTTGGGTAGTCGACTTCTGGAGGATTGTGGGGATGAGGATGTCATTTGTGTTGTATCTGGAGCATCTGGGGGTATAGATGGTGGTTTTGACTATGCATGTAGAATATAACGAGTCCAATTTATTTTCCTTTGAGTCATCCAATTCTACATTTTTTGGCTCTCTTTCTAAATACATATTTCCTCTTATCTGTTTCATCAGGGGTATTAGTGGTCATGTAACACCACATAATATATTTGAATTATTTTTTTCAATTAATTTAACAATATTGATTGTTTTTATATCACACAACACTAAAGATATATTATTTTATATTTAATCACTATGTTTTTCATAAATTATATGCATAGAACATTTAATCATGAACTAATTCAACATAAAACCTAGCTTACACTAAACAGAACACTGATGATAGATTTCATTACATGAAACAATGATATTCATCGATGGATTTCACTTCACATAAGACTGAGGTTTAGCGAACAATAATAAATTAGTAAACTATAATTATTTAATATAATACTATATAACAGAAACCATAAATTTGAGGTTATAAATAGTATTAACAAATTTACGAAAATATATGGTTTAAAAAATATAATAGGAATTCATATGTAACCAATTAAGAATAAATTTATATGAATACCGATTGAATATAAAATAAAATAATATTATTTTTATTGACTCAATGTTTTGTTTTTATCCTAATAAGTTATATTAAATACATTTAGTAAGTGATATTAATGTAATATATTTTTAATATATTCAATAAAATATTTTTTATATTCATTCAATAGTTTTTATGGACGTAACATAAACAAAACCAAATTTTAGGATTTAAAACATTTATTTATTATAAATGAAGTTTTACCACTTCTTAATCGAGTACCCATTTTAAATTCTAATTATGATATATATAAACAATAAATATGTGAAAATAAAAATTATATTGGAATGAGAAACATAATAATTAGGAATTTATAATTTTTTGGTCTTTTTTCTGTACAGTTTCATTTTTAAATGAATAGTTAAAAACACCAAATTAATGTTCAAAACAGCTATCACATATAATATATTTATGAGGTCAAATTATATTTTAAATTGATATTAAAGTATAATTAGATAATATATTTATTAAATAATAAAATGTATTCCATTTTTATCAATTTCAATTCTAAATTAGATAAAAAAAACTTTGCAAACATTTGAATGCTTTTACATTAAAAAACGACATTGTCAAACCCATTGTATGATTAATATTAAATTAATTTCTTCCACATATATGATTTGAATTTGAAAAAAATTATTCCATATTTTTAATCAGAATAATTTATAATTTATAATATGGTGAATTTTTTTTTACAAAAATATTACCAAATATGATTAAAATTAATTATATCAATGATGGTTAAATTAAACATAATAAGAGACTAACCATAACCTTAAGGCCCCAAACGACCTATAAAATTTTCAAATATCCATTGGATATAAATATTTAGACCTTATCCTCCCTTTTATAGAATTTGGATTGTTACTGGATCAACTTGAAACCTTAAAAACGTGGGTGAAATTCCCTCATCAAATATTTACAAGAGTGTCACTCCTCCTTCCTTATAAAAGGCCACCATATGTCCCTCTTCATCACACCAATAAAACCACTAGTTGTTTCCCAATATCAAACCAATTATTGTACCAACTACCATCCCTTAATACTTAAATCATACCCTTGGGAATAAATTCTTCCAAGTAAGCCTTTTGGCACCAACCAAAGGAGTTACCCGATTAAGTGGTAGGACCTTCTTCGAAGATCCTTTATTTTATTTTCTTTCTCCACCCACTATACTCTCTATATTCCATGATTGTATAAAAAAAATGTCCTCAATATACTCATATTTTTTTAATCTACAGCTTTAACCTACAATTATACATAACTCTATCTAATGGGCAATGAATATTTTTTTTATGATGAACTACCGCCTCACTAAATGTTAATTTTTAAATTTTCCATTATTTCGTATCATTGAGGGAATTATGATGTAAACAATATTTTTATATGTTATATGATATATATTTTATATATTTTATCTTATCTATTCCTTTTACAATGCATATATATTTTTTACATTCAATTTTGTCCAGATAAGTTAATTTTGATTGAGGATATGTGGACTATTGCCCCCACAAAGAGATGTGATTCATTCTTAGACTACATGGAAATCATTAATAATGGAATTACTAATTTTAAATTAAATATTTATAATTATGTATATAATTTAATTATATTTTATACATATATACATATATGTCATTTTCTATAATTCATTCAATATGATAATAAAAATTGAAACAAAGTTCATGCGTACGTACAACTTACCATCTCCATGAACACTATATTCCATTTCCTACTTATATACCATATTTATTATTATAAAAATAATATACTGAATAATGATTTTATTTATGTCAATTTCTACATTCTAGAATCATAATTTTTGTATAACTTCAAAATATATAACAATTTAAGACATATGCCCAGAATAAAGCAGATATTACCAAACGTCAAACCTTAACATAGAATTATTAATAAGAGGGTAATATAAGGTTACAATAAAACCATATATGCTGTTAGATATAAAAATATGGTTCATTAAAATATTTAAAATAAACATTTATTTATTGTACAAGATTCTTTAATGAGTACGGTGATATTCAAGATACAAGGTAAGGGAAATTTCGTCTCCCTTTTATTTCTACGTGATATATGCTTATTCAAAAATAACATATATTTTTAATGTATTTAAAAACCATGAATTTATTATTTGTATACTATACATAAATTTATTTGTATATAAATATCCATTTTATGATCTTTATTTAATGGGGTTTACTTTTCAAATGTTTCATAATCAATAAGATAGTTTTATCTCAATTCGCCTTCATTGAGACTCATGTTTTCATAAGACACTATATTATTATCCAATGTTTATATATTTAAATTTAACAATTTATATCATGAATATAATTTTTAATGATATTTTATGATTCATGTGACTTCATAATATTACATTGAGATTGTTTTCCCAGGTTTCCAATAAGTAAGTCTTTATTGAAACAATCTCATCATTTTTTGAGATTATTAATGATTATGATACCTTTGATTAAATATCATGATCCATCCCACAATAATGCTAATGAAGTTTCTTATACTATTTTATTTCATGAAATATTCATATATTGGTACGTTTATTCTATAATCATTAAACTAAATTTTTTCCCATTTTTTCTTTTTCTAAATTTATCAATGTAATATCTTTGACACTTTCCAAAGATGGAATTTTCTACACTTTTACCATGAAAAGGGAATATTATTTTTAACTCATAAAACTTGCATGGATTCATCCTTCGTTATTTATATGAAGCTTCATTTTCATGATTAAAAGACAAGTTTTTAAAAATATTTTTTAAAATGTTATTTAAAAAAGAATTTATTTTGCGAAAAATATCATCCATATTTTAAATGTTTTCAAGTAAAAACGGTTTTAAAACATTTTATAGAATTCATTATATGTATTAGAATTTTTTTTGAAGAAAAATGTTATTATGATTTTTGGAATATTATTTTATATATTTTTAAGGAAATTTGTTTTCCAATTTTTTTTTAATATTCTTATAAAAGTATCCAAGGATAATGTTTTTGATAAAAATTTGAAGTAGTTTTCATATGTTTTCATAGTATTTTCCATGGAAATGATTCTCAAGTGGTTTTACGTATTAAAAATATTTTTTAATGAATAAAGAATGTTTTATTAAGGAATAATTTTTTGAATGTTATTTAAAAATTATTTATGATCTAAGATGACATCAGTAATTGTTACTCATTTATTTTTAGGAAATGATCTAAAGGTTGCATTCGTATTATTTCTCTGAATGGGTTATGATTAATTTCATGGCCTTTTTGAAATTTGTTTCACTTTTAAGGATTATATGTTTTTGAATTTTTTTTCTCTTTCATAGGTTATATGTTCATGGAATATGTTTCTCCTCATGGGTTATATGATTATGAAATCCTTTCCTCTTTCACTAGTTATATGTTTAAGAATTTTTTTTTGTTTCATTGGTTATGCTTATAAGGAAATTATTATAAAACCTATATATTTTTCTTCCAATTATGATCTAATTTCATGTTTATGATACCGATTTAAATTATCGATTAAGATATTATTTAATATAATTTTTGGCTAAATGTATGTATGATTTCACAATGATATGGACGGGAACAATATCTCCCTCCAATGCATTGGGTAAATATTTATATGTCACGGGATAGATATGGATGGAATGAAAAATGAACTTGTTTTAGTATTAGAATACTAGAATGAGAAATGAACTCGGTTCAATATTAGATGGATGGAAGGGGAAATGAACTCGGTTTAGTAATATGGGTCTAGAAAATGTTGTAAACCTAGTTTAGTAAAGAAATTTTCCCACTAATATGGTCTCTATAGCAATAACTTGACAATAATTGAAATCCTTTTATCTACTTATCTGTCTTCTAAAATTCCTTGTTTTATTCCAATGTTATACCTTCATGGATTATATTATTTATTTCCATATGATTCATGTCTATTGAACTACCAATCATTATTCCATTATTCCAGTATATAATCATTGATATACATGGTTTGATCTTTTTTTTTCATGATCACAATCTCATACCCATATTCTCAGGACTATGAAAAAATGTATCCATTTTTCAAACTTATATAGCTCCCTCATGTACCAATTTTCGTGTTTCCATGTTTCTAATGGAAGTTGACCAAATACAGTGTTTGGGCATATGTTTCAAAAATGTTCTAAGTAATCTGCAAATGTTATGTAATGTTAATTTTTGAAAATAGAGGGTCACTATTGTTTGTATAATATAAAAGATTTAGCAATACATTAGAATCAATGATAATAAATACATAGTGGGAACCCTAATGAAATGTATAGGGATAAGTATAAGGACCAGGAAATTTATTGGAAAATGTCCTAGAATTATTTTAAATGGTAGAGTTAGTGGATTTCTTGAAATAAATTTCTTTCTAAATAATTCATGGGGTTGTGGCTTTGGAAAAAATATACCTTGCAGTAAAAAAATTGACAATAAATTCTAGGCCTAACACGGGGTAATCTTATATCTGACAATGGGCCTTTCTGGACAGTAGGTTTGACACTCACAATGGATATTCATTACAAATTTAAAAACACTTAACAAACCATCATGAAGGATTAAAATATTAGTTGGCTATGAATAACCTAGAATGAACATCGGGTATCATATATTAAGGAAGGTGACCTGATTTAGAAATCCTGTAAGTAATTGTTTTTATGCCTGTGTGGTTTTCTTCTATGATAAGTAATGGTTACACTATTCTTATAGTTGTAGTCAGTGGATGGAAACTGAAGTAACATGATTATAGTTGCATGTGATGGATGATATTTTGATGATCAGACCAGTGGTATGATAACTAATGTAGGAGATTTCGTGATAATTCCTAATATATTTTCAAGGAACAGGTTTGACAAAATATACCGTAACCAACTCTCAGACTCAAAATAAATAGAATTAATGACTTCGTTGAGAGTTTGGGTAAGATAGATCGTAGAGGAAAATAGATTTAGTTTCCTTCCAATCCAGAATATGTAAAGAAATCACCTATGTGAATGTATTAAAAGAACAAGAAGATTTTTTGAATGTCGAAAATATGGAAACATAACCAATGACTTGAATATACCTATTTGATTTTAATTTTTTATCATGCCTCGTGATATTAAATTCGAAAATTCCTTGATCTTTTGGAGAAAAAGATCAAGGACTATATTCTATTCAAATTTGTATTTCATTTCTTTTGGATTAGATCAGGGAGATAAATTTTAGTATCTTACATTCATAAACTTTCAATTTAGGTGACTCTAGTGGTGGAGAGATAGTAGTTTATTTTTATTGTGAGATTATTCTCCTAAAGAGGGAGTTTAATTGATCATTTTATAAAGAGTGTGGATATAATTTTAAAGAAAAGAAAAAAGCCAATTATTAAACTAGAAAAGATAAATTCCTTGGGATGAAAAAGATTAGATTTTTTCATTCTCTATTTCTGTGTTTTAATCGCAACTAAGCTATTAGTCATCACAGTTTAGTTTAGACATAGTTCTGCATAGAAAAAAGATATTAAAAAAATATAAAAAATATCCGCACAGATAAAAACAGTGGAGTATTTCCCAATTGCATCTCTACTAAAATGATCTTTCATCTCCATGTTGTCTGTAGTGGTTCTCTTAGATCTTTTGGGAGTATCCAATATCGAATGGTGTGATCGGGGAATTGCCGAATGAGAGTCCTACCAGGTCTTCCTTGTTCGGATTTGTGATAATGTGTGGAATAATCAAATCATGTGTTCTGTGTGTATCCGCCTCCTTCTATGCTTCATATCCTTTTAAATAAACTATCAAATGATGTTTTTCACTTCCACTTTCCACAGACATAAGTTAGAGGTTCACTTCCTCAGCGCAGACACATAATAATTATATGCATTAAAAATCACTTCACTTTATCCCTCGTAACTAAATCTCAATGAGTTAGTTGATTTGAACCAGGACGGGTGTGTGTAAACGGGTCGTATTAAGAAAAAATATAAGTGAAATAATTAATTTTATTATTAATATTGAATAAATATTATGTTTTTAAAAAATAAATTGATTAATGTAATAATATTATTATAACATATTTATTAAAAGTTATTAATATTTATTTTTTAACAATTAAAACATTATTATAATTTTTCTCAATAATTTTATAGTTTTAATTTAATAAAATTATTAATTACTTTAAATTATTATTGTTAAACATTTATTAAGTCAAAAGATATTATAAGATTAATACATAAAAGTAAGTATTTAATTATTTTAGATAATAACATTTTTAAATATTTTAATTATATATAATTTGAAATAATATATTTATTATTTATATTATTATTATTAATGTGATTAAAATTTAAATTAATTTTAATTAAAAGGATGTATAAATTATTTTTATGTATTTTAGTTTTTTTAATGTTTCAATTTAATTTATATGTTTTATACTTTATTTTATAATAATTATATTTTTATTTATTATTATTTATATTTCATTTTATTTAATTTATTATTATCATTTTAATTTTATATCTTTATCTTATCTGTCCTTTTAATTTTATTTTTTTGTAAAACCTCTCTCTCCCTTCTTCTTCACAGTGCAACAAGGTGTGGTTTGGGGGTTCACGAGTTTTTCCTCAAAACCAGGGGCACAGCGGGTATTCTTCCGGTCCTCCAGGTGTGGCGCACAAGTAGCATTGGTAGCACCACCCTCCTACTCTAATACTACTCCACCCTCATCCTAGAAGACACATACAACCCCCTAGATGTTCTGTAGAAGCATTCTTGGTGGCACCATACCTCTATAGTGTAGATTTCAGTTCCGTTAAACTCAACTCTAGGTGGAAACCAGTGTGGCCGAAACTAATCACAATGACATCTGGAAAGCTCAACATTAAGCGACAGTTCATTTGTGGATTGTATGGTGAACTCGGCATCAATCATTCTAACAGATCTCCAAGGGGTGTGGCTTCAGTAGGAGGTTCCTCCATGCGGCGACTACGAGTTCTTCATTTGGAGGCAGTGTGATGAAAGAGTAACAACATCGGTGTGTCAAACTGATGGGGACGTTGGTATGAGTGCAGTGCATCGATGTGTTACAAAGATGTTGAGACCATCACAGATAGTTGGTGTCAGTAGAACGGAGAAGGACTAGTGGAACTGACACCAATGATTGATGTTGTTGGCAAAGGTATGGAAGACAGACCAACACTGATAGTAAGAATAATTACATGGGGTTTGTCAATGATTAACAACAAAATTTTAAACACAATTATAATCAAATTGTAATTAATTAATAGTATCTAAAACTAAGTCATAAATTAATTAATGTACTTAGTAGATTATTTTATTAAAAAACAAAACTATAATAAAATTAAACTAATAAAATTATAAGTTAACTAGTAAACAGAACTAGATTATTAACAGATATTAAATTCAATTATTACAATGTTAAATTATTAATTGTAATCACTTCAATTAATAAATAGGATTATGGTTAAAAAATTTGATAAATGACTAAAATTAAAATTTAGTAAATAAAATGATTAACATGTCAATAGCAAGTGAAAAACAATACCATCAATCACTCAATGAGTAACCAATATCTTCTCTTTATCTCACTGTTATTTGTTGGTGTTTTGAAATTTTACTACACGAATAAACATAAAACCAGAAGTTAGTGATTAAAAATTCCAAGTTAGTAAACTAATATTGTAGATAAAGACTTATATTGAAAAAAAAATTATTTTATTATATTATAAATTAAGATCTTAACTTATACTAAAAACCGAAAGAATTATTAAACATAAAATTTGATAAAGATAACTTATTTTAATGAATTAATAATTAAATAATTAAATATGTGGATTGAAAACTAAACTAATTAAAGGAAAACAATATAACTTATGAGGTTAATTCATAAACATGTCAAAATATTAAAAGGTCAAACAAATTAAAATTGAAAAACTAAAAAATAAATCATATGACTATAAAAATAAAAGAGTTTAAATTAACTACATTAAAGGAAAAAATTTACATAGTCATTAATAAAAATGATTATTTTATAAATTTAATTATAAAAATACAAAAAAAAATATTTTCAATGATGTGAATAATCATTTTATAATTCATTGTAAATTAATTAAAAATATAAGGAAAACTATGTGTTTTTAGCGCCATATCAGGACTATAAGGGAAAAATGATGATTTAACTCATGAATGTTTAAGTGTTTTATATATAAAATAAATGATCATTATAAAACTCAATATACCAATATTAAATCAATTTAAAAGGATCATCAAGGTGGTATGAGTAATGGTGACATTGTTTATGATGAAGAGACAACAAGTGAAATGTGGAAGGAAATAGGTATTGTGTAATAGGATTATGTAACCTTGATAATGAAATAAGTATGAAGTGTGATAATAAAATATTTTACGTATTTGGATTAAAGAAGTATGTTATCTGAAAGGTGAAAAATATTAGGATAGTTCAATGTATCCTTCCTCTATAGATTGACAAGAACATGTTGAATGGATCCGACGGAATAGAAAAGGGACAAATTTACAATGTGATTTCCCTGTAAAACGCATGGTTAAGGGAATTAAAATCATTAATATGATCCTTATATTATGATAATTTTTTTTGGATAAAGATATGTGGGATATGAATATGTAGGAAGGTACTGATTACCTTGGATCTAAATAAGGACTTGATAGCTGTTCATTTATTCTATCATTGACGATGTTTAATTGTATTTATTTGTGGAATAATTCCAATATACCTTGAATAAGGAATCATGTATTGTTTTTCAATAATTATTTATGGTAATTCTGGTCATTACCATGTTTTGAGAGAATATATAATGAGGGTATTCGCAGGTTTGTAATGTGACACCCAATAGGTACATTGTGATATATGGGGGAATCAATGATAATCTGATTTCATGAATATCTTTCCAATGATTTGGGTTATCATCTTTTATAAGGGTTATATGGTTAATTGTTCAAAAAAATTTATGTCAAAATTCAGAGGAACTATTTATGCATCAAGATTGTATTGAAAACCATGGATAAAAGGATATTTAGTGGTTAACCTTATTGCAAGGATATTCATCATTTTTTTGAATATATATTAGTGTAGTTTTATAAAAGGACATCGTTTATATTAGGTGACAACCAATAATGTATGGAAATCCCATGTGTCTTGAACCCATGTCAAATGGACAATAAGGGTTTCAAGCCTACCACTAGCTTACACGATGTCCTCGTTAATGTATAATTATTTTTTATGTAATATTACTACTACATATTGTGTTCAGATATTAATGAATTAATATTATTTATTTTCAGGAATAGTAATATATATATACTTATTCTTTTAATTCTTTTTAGGGGAATTAATATCATGTAATATTTTTTTAGTGCTACGGGCATCAATGTTAATTTCTAGATATCCTTTTCCTGATGTAGTGTATGAATTAGAAAGAGAAGAATAAAGAATAAAATTTTGTTTATAGAAATATTTCGAGTAGGACTATTTCTTCATATTCATGGTGAATAAAAGAAATAATGAACATTATGAAAAATATCAAAAGAAATTTTTTTTTCCAAATACCTTAATTGTTTTTAAGCTGCTGACCTTTTGAATCATTAGATATTTATGAATTTGAGGGCGTCAACTTTTCATTAATCATTCAATTGATTGTGAATTATGAACAAAATCACTTCCAATAAATATTTTTTCTTTTCTTCCATGTCCAATATTCACTCAAAACCAATGTTCTCCAATGTGGAAACCCAATTATATTACACTTTTTATAGCCATTATGGATCCATCATTCCCTTTTATGGGAAGTTATAGTATTAATTTTTACTATGTGGTTTTCTATGAATAAAACATTTATGTAATAAAAAATTTGATAACTTAGAAAAATTGTAATTGTGAAATCCATTTTAAGAGGGGTATAATGTAACTCCACATGATTTGATGAATTTTTTTCCAAATTATTTATGTTCTTTTATTCTTTATTTCAAGCAACATTGATGAAAATTTATTTTATACGAAATAATTATGTTTGTCTTGTACTATATGTTACACTATGTTAATCTAGAACTACAATCAACATACACATTAACAATCTCTACAAGGAACACCACTGTTATCTTAGGTTATACACAACAACGACTT
This sequence comes from Viscum album, assembly GCA_963277665.1. Lineage (NCBI taxonomy): Eukaryota > Viridiplantae > Streptophyta > Magnoliopsida > Santalales > Viscaceae > Viscum > Viscum album. The sequence continues at coordinate 55,614,139 of OY728126.1, forward strand.
TCCTCAGTGTCTTGTGTGACACGTAGGACAGAGGTTTAAGGAACAATAACATATTATTAAAATCTTATTATCTAATATAATAAGATATATCATAGATGTGAATTATAGGTTATGAAGAGTATTAATCGTTAAATGAATATATAAAGTTGAAACAATATTAGATTAATTCATAGGTTACCAACTAAGTATAAATGAATATAAAAACTGATTTAATAAAAAAGGAAATATTATTATTATTTTGGTAATAATTAAATTTTATCATAATAAATTAATGCAAATACAATTAGTAAGTGATATTAATATAATATATTATCTATATATTAAATAAAATATTTTTTTATTTTTTCAATAGTTTGTACATACATATGTTAAATAAAACACCCAATTTTGTCCTTAATAACATATGTTTTTATAAATGTAGTTTTCTAAACTTTTAAGGAAGAACATAATATAAATCCTAATTTTAGAACATTTATATTATTATAATGTCAAAAAAATAACATCATATTTGAAATAGAAACATAAAAATTCAGTAAGGATAATTTTTTGGTATTTTTTTAAGGTTTCAATTTTTTAATGAATCATTAAAAATATGGAATTTTATTTCAAAATTGCTTTATCATAAATTTTATTTTTATGTTAATATTTTATTTTAAATTTTTTCAATGTTTAATTAGAAAATATTTTTACCAATTAATAATATTTATCTAATTTATATCAATTTCATATTGAAATTTCATATAAAAACATAATAATATATTGAATGTTTTTACATGAAAAACCCTCATTGTCAACCCAGTTGAGAAATTAATTTTAAATTAATTTATGCTAGTTATGTGACTATAATTTGGTTAAATAGATTCTATATTTGTAGTCATAATAATTAATAATTTATAATAAGTTCAACTGAGTAGTTACTAAAAAATATTTGTGAAAGTGATTAAAATTTATTACAATGTTTAAAGTTAAAGTGAGCTTATTAAGGGACTAAACCATAAACTTAAGACCCAAAATAACTAATAAACATTTAATATATAAACTATATTGTCATATATAAAACCTACCCTCCATTTTAAGACTTTTTATCATTATTGGATGCACATGAAACATGAAAAATGAGGTTGGAATTCTCTCTTCAAATAATTATAAGAGTTCCACTCCTCCTTCCATATAAAAGGCCACCACCTATCCCTCTTATTCAAGCCTCTAAAAACACTTGTGTTTGGCCAATATCTTCCCAAAACACTTAAAAAAATCCATACCTAACTATTTCAATCCTCCCTTTGTTCATAAAATCTTCTAAGGAAGCCTTTTGATACAAACTAAAAGGAGTAGACTGATTAAGAGGTGACAACTTCTCTAAAGCTCATTTATTTTATTTTCCTTCTCCAAACCTTAATCACCCATAATTTAATTATTAAATAATAAAATATCATCATAAATATACTATTATGTTTTTATGATATTGGTGTAACCTAAACTTACACACACCTCTATAAAATGGGCAACAAACATTTTGTTTATATTTATGGTGAAGTATCACCTCACTTAATGATGATTGTTATTTTTTCCATTACAGGATCTCATGGTTTAAAGTATAATGGAAAATATATATTATATATTATATATTATATATTATATATATTATATATATTATCTTTTTAACTACTTTAATAAAAAATAAATCTGTTTACATTCAATTTGGTGAAAATAGTATAATTGTGTTTGAGAAAATGTGGACTATTCCCCCTCAAATCAATGTGATTCATTCATTCAATACATGAAATGTATTATGGGTGTTTTTGGTAAAAATATATTATATATATAAAATTATAATTCTACTTTAATAATATTATAATCATATACGAAAAAATGTTATTTTATTTATTTATTTCAATATAAAAATAAAAACAGAAATAACGTTCAAGTGTACGTATGTCTTACTATCTCCATGAATGTTGTATTATATATTATTATATTTCAAAAGTTACCAAATCATTAAGATAGTTTTTTCTCAATTCTCCTTCATTGAGACTCATGTTTTCATATGAACCTAAATTCTTTTCCAAGTTGTATATAATTTAATTTTACAAGTTATATCATGAATATAATTATTTTAAATATTTTTTATTCTTATTTTAATTTCATTTTATTACATGAAAGTGTGATCCCAATTTTTTAATAGTATGTGTTCATTCAAACAAAATCATCAATTTTCAAGATTTCTAATGATTTTTTCCATTGATGAAATATTGTGTTCCATCTCTAAAAAAACTCATTAGTTTACTTATCTTATAATATTTCATTATATAATCATAGATTTGTACCATTATTCCACTCTTTGGTATATATTATAGTTAAGAATTTGTTTTTATGAAGGCTTGACATTAACCTCTCTTTGGTCGTAAATATGTGTCCCATCACAACCATATTCTCCTAAAAGTGTTTCAAAAAATAATCTATTTTCGTCCTATAATCATTAAAATTAATTTTTGGACTTTTTTTATTTTACTAATGTTATCAATGGAATCTTCTTACCACATTCTAAACATGGAATTTTATACCCTTTTTACTATTAAAAAGGTATGCTATTTTTAACTCAAACAACATGTATGGATTTACCAACCATCATTTTTTGTGAATCTACTTTGCATGTATAAAAGTTAATTTTTTTATAATGTTTTTTTAAAATTTACTTTCAAATAAATTGTTTTTCAAAATATTTTCATGCATCATTCATTACTTTTCATGTAAAATGGGTTCAAATTTTTTTTCATAATTTATTTATATGTTTTAAAAAACATTTCAATGAAGAAGGGGTTTAAAAAGTTTTCAATATTATTTTATATGTTTTTAGGGAAAATATTTTTTAAAAAGTTATCAATCCTCCTTAATAAGTTTGTAAAGAATAATTTTTTGAAAATGATTTCATTTTTTTTATGTTTTCAATGTATTTAATAACAATATTATTCTGAAAATGTTTTCGGTATTATCAATACTTTTAAAAAAAGAAAGGATATTTTCTTTATGAAACGTTTTTTAATAATATTTCAAAATTATTTTCAATCTAAGATGACATCCATTGATGTTACTCATTCATTTCTATGAAATGATCTAAAGTTTTAATTAATTTTATTTCACAAAATGGGTTATTCTTAATGTCATGGTATTGATGAAATATGTTACTCATTCATGAGTTATATGTTAGTTAAATACTTTTCTCTTTCATGGGTTATATGTTTATTAAACATTTTTCTCTTTCATGAGATATAATTTTATGAAATACTCTTCTCATTCAAAGGTTATATGTTTATGAAATGTGTTTCTCATTAACGAGTTATGTTAATAGGAAAATGACTATGAAACCTATATATTTTTTCATAGGTTATGATTTGATTTCATGTTTATGATACTCCTTACATTTAATGGTCTATGATATGATTTTTTTGATTTTTTGGAATATGTTTCAAGATTTCCTTATGAGATGGGTAGGAAATACATCACCATCTAATCCATTTGGTAAGGATTTAAATCTCCTGATATAGAAATGGATTGAATGAGAAATAAAATTAGGTAAGTGTTACATGTATGCAACTAGAAATGAAATATGTTCAGAATTATATTGATGGAATGGGAAATGAACATTGTTCAATAATACATGGCTTGAATGAGGTGTGAATCCATTTTAGTAAAGGACTTTTTCCACTATGATGGTCTTGATAGTAATACCTAGACTATAATGGAAATATTAAATGTGATTTTGTGTCTTCCAAAATTTTATGTTGCATTCCAATGTTATAATTTCATGGAAAATGTTAATTATTTTCATATGATCCATGTCCAATGAACTACCAATAATTATTACATGATTCTATTTTATGATGTTTCATATATGGGGTATGATATTCTAATTTCATGACCAGGTTATCATACCCCCATTCAGATGTTTATGCTTAAATTTATTCCTTATTTACCCTTACTAAGAATATTTTCTCAACCCTTTTTATGTTTCCTTTCAGAATGTGGTGAAGATATGTATTATGTTTGATGTGTCTAAAGAGGGTGCTAGTGATGAAGAGCATAGTGAGAGGTAATGCAACTCACTTATGTACAAGTGTTCGTGTTTCTTTGTTTCTAAAGGCACTAGCCCAACAAATATATTTTTGAATCTATTTGTATAATGACTAAATTATTCTATAAATGTTATATAATATTTATTTATGAAAATTGAGAGTCTTCATAAGACTTATATTCCATTTGGGTTGGCAGTAGGCCAAATTTCACATACACAAAATCTATAAATTTTTAAAGGCGGTCTTAAAAGCTGAAAACTCATAGATGGTGTGTCCCATTATTAGGTTAAAGGGATAATAATTTGATTGGTCATTACTATATACTTCATTTTCCCTCTTTGTCACTAGTAGATGGAAAAGTTACTATTCAAGGAGGCTACAAAGTAGCTACTTACATGATCATCTCAGAATTAGAAAACCTAGTTCTCCAATTCCTAGAACTAATTTATCCTTTGTCCCCTCAACTCATCTTGTCAAGGCGAGGGTTTCTATTTATGTCCATGGGGACCTACACCATTCTTGGAAGGCCTCCTAGCAGTAGAAGGTGAAGTGTGTTGAATAAGATTAATGGAAGACACTACAACTATTCCCACACATTTTATGGGACTAGTGGGTCTACCCAAGACTTGAGATTAGTCTTTTATATATAGTATTTTATTGTTTTGGAAATGTAAGGGAAATATAGTATCCCACAGACATATTTCACTAGGATGAGTTGTGTTCACGACTGATTTTGGTGGTTATCAACAAACATAAAAATCTTCTCATCTTCGTGAAGCAGCCGGTTCAAAGAGTATGTAAAACCTTTACATCTAGAAAAAACATCTTATATTCCCTCAATGTACCATTTTTTGTATTTCATGGGGTTACATACCATTGTATATGGTATTTTTGAGTGGAACTGTAAATAGAAATTCCTCTGGATATCCTTCCATCTTGTTATCGACTGAGCTGGACACTAGTGTACCATAAAATGGATGATCCATGAAATTTTATCATGAAGAATCTAAGATTAACTACTTATTATATATCTATGGATCCTTTGATGGGATAAAAATAAGATGATTAAAGCATCATATGTAGTTCTGGGTCTCTAGATCCATTGAATATTGAAAACATGGGGTTCCCGAAATTCGGTGGTGGTAGAGTGTTACTCTACCAGTTAGGGTAGGGCTTTAATTCGGATTACTCTAGGGCTCTATATCCTTCAATGTATTCTAATCTATTTTCTATCCAATCGATGGTATCAATGATCCCTTGATGTGTGTCTTGATGAACTTGGTCATGGGAGGTCACATCCGGGGGATTGATTGGAATTTCTTGTTCTGATAGTACTAGATAAAAAAATTCGACTAGGGGAATCCTTTATGGATTTTCTGAACATATTCCATTTTTTTCTAAATAGAGTAAAATCATGACATATTTCATGGAATAGTTTTAATTAGGCTGATGGTCCCCTGTTGTATCGGATGGACTTCATGTCCTTACTCAATTGTGCTGTGATAAACCCTTATAGATGGGGTACATTTGTTATAAGTATACACTAAGTAACTTACAGTAGATCATATATTATAGGATGGATTCCTCAGAGAATATTACTGTTTATATTCCTCCACTCTTTCATTTCTTCATCATATCGATAAAATATCTCCTTGAGTGTCCGGGGATTATTCTAATTTGGAGGAGGAGGTGGATCATATGTGACCCTGATTTTTCTTTTTTGGTTGTGAGGGATTCACAGAGGAGGTGGTGGAGGATTTATTGTTGGGATTACCAAATTCCTAACAACCATCTGGTTCTAGGTAAGCACACCATCATATTTAGTGTGGATTGGAAACCAGGTCAAGCCATCCCCTCCTTGAACATTTATAAATTCACCATTTTTAGTTTGGTATGAATGTTTAAAATCCATGATGTTTACTGATACATAATGCATTGTCTGTGGGGTACCCAATTCTGAATGGAAGGAGATCTTTTGGCATCATTTTTTGGATATTTACTTTAGAGTTTGGGGTCCTCATTGAGTTTATTGAGGAAGGGTGACATAGATGGATGATTTATATGACATGAACACATTCATCATTTTTTATGGAAATGTATCACAACATTGGATGGAGTGAGTGACCATTCTACTTTACATCCTCCCCATGCAAGAAAATATTTATTTCTACTAGAATGGTTGTAAAGGTACAAATTCAACCAGTCCTGCAGATTGGGACTTCTCTCATTCTCATACTACTATGATTCGAATTTTATTTTTTAGTCTTACTAAGGCTTTTTATGTTAAAAATTCCCCAAGACCAATGGTTTGGGAATCATCCAATATTCAAGAAGTTCATACTAATTTTATCACTTTCTTGATATCATGAATTTTATTTTGGGTGTGAGCTAAATATGGTTCTAGGTTTGACCAAGAATTATTTGTTTTTAAGAACATTAGCAGTGTTTGATGATTGGATTCCCTTTGGTGATAATATTTCAATATATTCTTGGATTCCTAGTGGATGAGTTTTTAAATGGACCACTCTCATTGGGCCCGACACTTTTGAGACTTAATCAAGGCCAGTTCTTGTGGAGCATTTTGCCTTTCCGGAATAAGTATATCATTGGAATTATATTTATTGATAATGAAGTTATAAGATTTCATTTATAATGCATTTTTCTGGCAGGGATGTGTGGTGTAATTCAACACTCAGTTCCCTCCCCATATTCAGATTTGGATTTCTGAAGTGGTCTCACCGATAAGATGACCCAACATATGAAGCGTATCGAGGAAATCTAATTAAATATCTTTATTTCAACTCTCTAGTAATGGTCATTGTATATATAAAACAACTTCTAGGTTTACTTGATGAAGAATCCCTCCCACTATTTTTATATGGTCTTCATACCCATCATAGGGGAATAATTTTGTATTCAATTGCTAGAGAGTTTTCCATTGGATGATATGATTGTTATGTATGAATTCTTCTAAAAACACTCTTGAACATACAACTGAAAATTGGTTGTGGGCAAAAACATAACCAGTATGCCATCCATGGCTAATTATCATCTCATGAGTAACATATACATTTTCATTTTTTCTAGATATTCTTGTACATGTTTTTCTCATTTTGGACCCTTATTGAGAAATTCCACCTTTAGAGAGGGGATAATAGGGGTCTCAATGATATGTGAATGATATAGAGGTGGATCAAAAGATGAGAATGGTCCTGGGCCATATTCTAGATGATAAATGATTCTTCATGTTATTAACAAAGCATCTAAAATGTATTACCCAATCATTATATGTTCCGTATGTATGATTGCTTTCTCATGCTTGACTTGGTGAGGGGAGGAACTTATTACTGATGTGAAATTTCACTACAGGGATGGAATTTTCATCCAGTTCTATTATGTAGAGGGCTATAATCACTGCATGATGCCATATCATAGTGATAATTTCTATGATGTATACATAGGTTAGGAACATCATGTTATTCCATCGCAAGGGGAGGATTTTCTTTCTTCTTGATGTCATTACCGGGAGGACATTTATAGTTATTTCAATCATGGATTGGACTAAAATTATACCCAGATGGATGAATGTGGGTATAATTTCTATAGCGTATACACTGGGGAGGACCATCAGGGTGGAACACTATACGAGGATGACCCCCATGATTATTGGTGTCATTTGTAACACCCCAATATTTCATAGTACGTTATTTTTTAAAGCAATTCAATAACTTACACTACACGCAACACTGAGTTCAAGCGCACCACGACTTACCAAACTAGTCATTCAAAAGAGTTTATGAATAGTATTAACTGAATTTTGAACTTTATATAATCCTTATAATTTTTGAATCCGTATTATAAATTTCTTATACATAATTTAAAAACAAGTACATCTTTTCAAATAAAATAAGTATTTTTCAAAAAATGAAATTTTACCCCCTTTTAATGGTGAAACCTTTTTAAATAAAATATTTGAAACTTTTATATAATCAATTGGAAAAATAAACTTCTTCTTTATAATATGGAAATAATTATTTATTTTCAATATTTGTTTGTGTTTTTCTGATAAATTTCATATTTGCGTGAATAGTAAAAAATACTATATTTTAACTGAAAACAACATTTTGCATCAAAATAATTTATAGAGTGGAATTATACATTATAATGGTTTGGAAGTATAATTATATTATATTTTTACCATTTAATCCAATGATGGTCATTGTATGTAATTACACTTTTTAATTGGACATAACCAAGTGTCAATATTTTGATAGTTATTATTTCTTAGAAATACGCTTCTTGGTTTTGGCAATGGGAATTAATTTTAAATTAATTAGTGAATATTATATGTTTAGAAAATGGTAAAGTAGAATTAATTTTTGAAATCAAAACATCAAAATTATCTAAGAGTGAATTTTTGGTATTTTTTTGGAAAACCTTCAATTTTGGATGAATACTGAAAAACTCAGAGTTATTGTTTAAAACTGAATTTTTATTTTAGTAATTATTTATTTTATATAAATTTATTTTAGGTCAAAATAGATACATATTACCTATATAAAATTAATATAATTCATTATATTTAGTTAATAATAATTTTAGATATATAAAAATTTTATCGATCTTCTTACCGTCTTTTACCCACCTTCTAGGAGCATTTACGAATTTACATAAAACATAATTTTACTGCTTCTGTGAGTTGAATTTAAAAAATCTGAGAGACTTGTTTAATATCAAGGAATAAAATTTCGTTCAATAAGTTAAAAATATTTTTTTTGAATAATAACTTTTTACTTTTATTTACCACGGCTAAAAGTATATAGGGTAATTAAGGGTAAAAATTTTGTTATTATTACCATAACACGTGTCCTAATTCTATTGGATATGTTTAATTCGACCAAAAACAAACTGAGGAATAAAATATGACCCTTAAGGTCCACTTGGATTAGATTAAGACATTTGTTATTATTTTATTTAAAGAAGAGTTAAAAGAGTTAAAATCAATGTTTAATAACTAAACCATTTTTAATATAGGGTTATACATAAGATAAATTAGACCATATAAATTCATTATAAAGATAAAAATATTTCTTACATAATTTTATTTAATATATTAATTTTAGAGATTAAATAATTAAATTTATTAATGACATAATGATGATGTAGTAATTACATTATTAATGAAAGAATCAAATAAATGGTATTATAAATATTAAAATAAATATAATTTCAATGTTTTTAAGACATGGACGAATTTTATAGGTGAATATAACATTTTAGGATTTATTTAATGTATTTTTTTGAAGTAATTACACTATTATTATTTAAAAAAAAACAAAAACCAAAGATTGTCAAAATTGACAAAAAATAGTTTTTAAAACCAATATTAAATTATTAATTGACATAATAGTCCTAAAAATCATAGGTTTGGACAAAATACTTATATAATAATATATATGAAATTAATTAAACAATTTGGGTTCTATTTTCATTTTATAATATGTTTATTAACCATATAATATAAAAATACAAAGAGACATTGTAAATGTCAAACTATTTAACTAAGAGTTTAATCTAAAAGTTATGGTAACTATGGTGACCTAAACCCATCTAAAACCTATTGGTTGAGTGGTTTTCGACCCATCCCCAAAATATCCTTTAAATAATTCATTTTTGAGACACTAGAAACCAAAAATTAATTTACTATAAAATAATATTTTATGTTTTTCCTAAGGATCCCCTCACCCCTCTTATAAAAGGAAACATCCCCTTCTCTAAAATTAACACCTCCAAATCCATTTGGCTTAGCGAAACTCGGCCCAAATATCCTCCCAAATATCCCACAATATTCCTAGAGGCCTTAGTTTGGTCATAAAGCAAACCTAAGATGCCCTTTTGATCAAATCAAATGGAAGAACCCGATGAAGAGGTAATGATTTCACCACCCTCTTTCAAGTTCTCTTATTCTTCCACTTACTCTTTTTTTGTTTCCATTATAAAATAATAACTCTAGTATCTTATATATAATGTGATGTTATTATAAATATGTCACAACTATATTAATTATTCTATCCATCTTATGAATGATAATGTCTCAATGCTTGCGTACGTACGGCTTACCGTCTCTATGCATGGTGTAATTTTTTATTCTACACAATCTTATTTGGATGGATATAATGATGAGTAATATGTATATAAATAATGAAAATAACAATATAATGTCTCTATAAAATTAATATACCATCCAATTTGGAACCATTAAATAAATGATATTGTCACTCGTGCGTACGTACGGATTACCGGCTCCCCGACGCGATGAGATTCATTTCCACTTTCACCGTTAATCGACGAATATAAAAATAAATATTACTAATAAGTATTTAATATATGAAATAATAATTCTACTGGATATATATATATATATATACTTACATATATCTTATTCACTTAGTTTCGTTCAATATGATATGAAAATAGAAACAATGTTTATGCGTACGTACGGACTACAGTCTCCATAAATGGTGTTTTCATTTCATATATATGTCTATTATACATATTTATATTCTAAATATATAGGACATATAAATAATGTTTTATATTCTGGAAGTATTTATATCTTGATCTATGTTATACAATCAAGAGTATCATTTTAAAACACGTACGATAATGAAAGAAATTATTACCCGAAGTGTTAATTTAAGATGGAAATTAATATTATATGTGTAGTATAAAGTCATAAATGAATCATGTATGATATCATAAATATTAATATGGCTCTGTTATAATTTAATAACATAGTAATATCTTCAAACAGGAGGTTAAACTTACCCTCAACTAAATCAAAGTGCAAGGTCAGGGGTTTCTTATCTCACTTTTAATTTCATGAGATTTCTACAGTTCACCATTTATTTACTGAATTTGGTGTATTGTGTATTGATATTTGATTTATATTATCATGATTCTATTTATATTCATGAAATTATATAATTATTTTCTTGGTTATTTAATTTTTTTCAAATAACTTTCTTGATTACAACAAGGTAAGGGTTATTTCCTCAATCTCATTGTTATCCGAGATTGTTTATGTGTAAGAATTTACTGGGACATTTTTTTCAATTATACCCATATTTCATAAAAATGTTATCAAAAGGAATATATTAAGCTATTATGGGAGGGTCAATTTAACTATATCATCATTTTAAATGTTTTAAATATTTATCTTTTTAAATCCTTTTAATTAATGTCCATGATTTCAAAATGATTTTAAGGATTTATTTAAATGGACATGAATGTTTTTAAATAATAATTCTTTTAAAAAGTTCGAAAGTGGTATGGGACACATTGATTAAAAAAACCCTTTTAAATGACTACCTTTATAAATAGTGAGAATTTTAAATGATTTCATGAAAATGGAATTTCTCTCAAAGCATTTTTCTGATCATTTTCATCTATGTCAACATCCGTTAATGTATTTTAAACTTGTATTATATTGATCTATTATGATACAAATATTTGATAATTTATTGTATTTTTTGTGATTTGTTTGACTGTGGATGTGTAATTTTTATACCATTCAATGTTTTTGGATGAAGTATTGATATTTCATATGCTAGTTTTAATACGAATGTTTATGTTATATTTCAAACTTTTATTATGATGAATGTATTAGGATAGTATTTTCCAGGTTGGAGATAGGTAAAAGTAAACCCTCCTAGTTGGGGTCCGGTTACAATAGACCCTCCTGGTTGGTGTCCGGTTACATAGGCACTCCATGTTGGATTTAGATTACAGAGGCTCTCCGGGTTGGAGTCCGGTTACAAAGGCTCTCCAAGTTTTGGTCCGGTTACAGTTAGCCCATAACCCCTTACACGAGGCCTGACACATAAATTAAATTCTGCTAATATACATTCCCTCATTATGAAATCAGTTATTAAATTTGATTATTCGACTAGTAGAATATACATGTGCATGTTTAAATGATAATTTTTGATCTTTTTCCCTTATTATGTTCATGTTTATGTTTATAAATCCTATTGTTTTTATCACACATCTTGCCTTAATCAATTATAGCTTCCACTAAATTACATACCCTTACTGGGCATCTAAGATCACCCCTTTTTTATGTTTTATTTTCCCAGGATTCCAAGAAGTGTATTATGATTGATATGTAGGGTTATTATAAAGAAAATAATGGCGTTCTCAAAATATATATTTTTTTTGTATTGTATGTTATAAAGTGTAATGTATTGTTCATGTATGTAATTTATTTTCTAAGACTTCTAAACTGATTGGTCTTTCAGGATTTTATTCCTTGTAATCATGCCAATGTATTAAATAATGCACCGACTCTGGGATTCTATGGTCATGGAATTACAGTTAGTATTAGAGGAAGTTTAGAAATAACATTGAAAACTATATTTAGATAAACTCTGATTAGAGCACATTACCCTAATATAGTCTTTTAGGATTCGTATAGAAGGACTTCCTAGAATTTTGGTAATGTAGATATTTTTTGAGTTTTCCAAGAAAATACATCTCTGTATGGATATGATAAGGTAGAGGTGGCTCTGACACAGATGTACCTTGGGGTAAAACCCAAAAACACCGCTTTGAGCTAGACTCGAATGAGAACTGGTGCACGACAACGGGCCTTGCTGCACTCTTGGTTACAACACTCTTGGGGGATATGCTTAGGATAATTCTCATTTTCATTACAAATCATTATGAAGGATTTACGAGTGTATACCTCCTCAAAGAAAATATTTTTATGGATTATATCAATAAACTATTAAATTTATTGTAGTTATTTTAATAGTTTGTAATTATTTATGGCAATTCATAAATTGACCAAATGTATTCCATTGTATAGAAATGGAACCCATCATATGGAATTTAAACTCTAGCAATATGTATGATCAAAAGAGTTAGAAGGATCCTATATTTCACATTATTAAGCAAACATTTAGAAGTGAAATAGTCTACCATGAATTCCCAATATATGAATAAAAATTATCCTGTGTTAATAAGATATGTAAATAATTCTCTGAATCCTTTGGAGTTGAAGATAAATAAGAGAAGAAAAGGTTGTAAGAGAGAATGATGGATAACGGGAAGAGGAAAAAGAATGATTTTCCCATATGGGATAAATGTGGAAAGAATCACCTTGGTAAATGTTTTTAGGTAATGAGAGTTTGTTATAAGTGTGGTGAAAAAGGACACCATGTACGTGATTTCTAGGGTAAGAAAAATGTTTCAAATGTAAAATGCTTCATCTTCAAGGCATTGGGACACTACGCGAATCAATGTCCCAGTCATCCGAGTATACCACAAATGATGCTATTGTATAATAATAAAGTTATGATACTATATCTGATGAAGACGAATGACTATTGTTCTTATGTTATTGTTATAGAATTATTTCATTTTAGTGTTGTATCCACAATATACTGGTTATATGAATTATGGATATAAATAAGGATTGTACTGTTGTACTATTTTATTGAGGATTTTAGATTATATGGTACTAAGAAAAGTGACTTAATAGTAAGCTAAACTTTTTGGAAAATACATGGATTAAGGAATGGTAATCCTTAATATGGTCCTGATAATGAGGTAGTGATTATGGAATAGGAGATTGTTGATTTTGATAAATTATATTCGATATTCATGACTACCTTGAAACTGATTAATGATTTGTATATACCATCATTGTTGGTGTTTACAACATATTTGGATATAAGGAGTACATCCAGTATTCTATAAAGAATAAGGAAACATTAATGTAATCAATAAGGTTTTATGGTAATTCAGGATGTTATAGTGTTTTAAAAGAATACATGATGAAGGTGTTAACATGTTATTACATGGTAAAAACGATCTCCATTGTGTTTACCTTTCTTATAAATTTTGGACTGTGATTTTGGACAAAATTATTTTGGATAATTCTAGTTTGAGATTATTTTTGTATTTCCATAAAAGGACAACATGGAGGTCGGGCGGCAACCGGTCGCATCCGGCAAGGACACAAGGATTAAACTCGCAACCGAAGGGCGATAAGGGTGTATCACCTACCACTGGCCCACGTGATGTCCTAGACTGAATAATGTTGTTTCTTAAAAGGTCTGTTAGATAAATTATAAATTCATTTTTTTGGAACCCTATACAAATAGGATAAATAGAATATCTTTTATGTTCTTTTATCTTTTAGAGTGAAAGAAGAGTTTTTGATAGAAATTAGTTAATGGATGAAACTCTAATTGTCAAGTATATATTTTTTACTTCTCTTATTCTATGAAGAAATTAATTCTTTAACTTGAGGTAAGGAATATTAAAACTAATTTTTTTTTCCTAATACGTTATGTTTTTTTGAACGAATGATATTTTAAATAATCATAGATTGATGGCTTTGAGGGCCTCAATTCTATAATAGTTTGTAACTGATGACCTCAATCAATGCCTATAAATATTTATGTTTTTTCACCGATTATGTGTCTCTAATTTCCACCAATGTTCTCCTAATCAATATCAAAATTTGGTGGTGACTTTTTCATTCCCCTTTTCCTCTTATTATGTCTAAATTTTATTAACCCAATTTCCGATGTGGGTTTTCCCACAAAGGTATTTTCTATTATCAACCTTTTATTTTTGAAGAAAAATTTCAAATTGTGAGGATGCAGTTATTTGAAGGAGGGATGAATATGACACCCCAATATTTTATTGTGCCTTATTTCTTCAAAGTAATTCAATAACTTGCACTACATGCAAAACTGAGTTCAAGCACACCCTGACATACCAAACTAGCCGTTCAAAAGCGTTTATAAATAGTATTAACTTAATTTTTAACAATATATAATCCTTATAATTTTTTAATCCAAATTATGATTTTCTTAAACATAATGTAAGAACAAATACATTTTTTTCAGATAAAAGAAGTATTTTTCAAACAATTTAATTGTACCACATTTTAATGGCGATCCCTTCTTAAATCCAATATTTGAAACTTTTATATATTCAATTTTACAAAATAATCTTCTTCTTTATAATCGGGACATAATAATTGAATTTCAATAAATTTTTCATGTTTTCTTATAACGTTCATATTTCGGTGAATAGTAAAAAATACTATATTTTAACTGAAAACAACTTTTTGAATGAAATTAATTTATAGTGTTGAATTATAAATTTTAATGGTTTTTAATTATAATTAGAATATATTTTTACCATTCAATCCAATGATGGTAATTGTATGTAATTTGACATTAAAATTGGACACAAACATGTGTCGATCTTTTCATAGTAATTATTTCTTAAAAATACGTTTTGTGGTTTTGACAATGGGAATCAATTTTAAATTAATTAATATGTATTATATGTTTTGAAATTGGTAAAATAGAAATAATTTTTAAATTAGGAATATCAAAATTATCTTAGGGTGAATTTTTGGTATTTTTCTGAATACTTTTAATTGTTGATAAATAGTGAAAAACACAAAGTTATTATTTATGACTGACTTTTTATTTAAAAAATTATTTATTTTATTTAAATTTATTTTAGTTCAAAATAGATACATAATACCTATCTAAATTCAATTTAATTAATTGGAGTCAGTTTATAATAATTTTAGATATATAAAAATTTTATCGAACTTTTTACCATCTTTTACCCACCTCATATGAGCATTTTCAAATTTACATAAAACTTAATTTTACCACTTCTTTGTGTTGAATTTAGAAAATACGAGAGGCATGGATAATATCAAAGACTAAAATTTAGTTCAATAAGATAAAAATAGTTTTTGTTGAATAATAACATTTTACTTTTATTTACCACAATTAAAAGAAAATACGGTAATTAAGGGTGAAAATGATATTATTATTACCCTAACACATGTAATAATTCAATTAGATAAGTTTAATTCGACCAAAAACAACCTTATGAATAAAATATGAACCTTAAGTTCCACATGGAAAAGATTAAGACATTTTATTACTATATTATTTAAAAAGGTGATAAAAGATTTAAAGTCAAAGTTTAATAACTAAACAATTTATAATATTGGTTTATACATAAGATAAATTTGACTATAAATATTAATTAGAAATAAAAAATATTTCCTACATAATTTTATTTTATTTATAATTTTTAGATATTAAATAATTAAATTTATAAATGACACAGTGATGATGTAATAATTACCTTATTAATGAAGGAATCAAATAAATGGTATTATAAATTCAAAAATAAATATAATTTCAAAGTTTTTATGAAATCAAATAATTTCCAAGGTGAATATGAAATGTTATTATTTATTTAATTTATTTTTTAAGTAATTAGGTTGTTATTATTTTATCAAAAAAAAATACCAAAGAGTGTCAAAATTGACATAAAATAGTTTTTAAAGCCAATATTATATTATTATTTGACATAATAGTCATAAAAATTTAATGTTCGACATAAAGAATTATATTATAATATATATGACATTAATTAACCAATTGGGGTCATATTGTCATTTTATAGTACGTTTATTAACCATATAATATAAAATTAAAATAAATATGGTAATTGTCAAACTATTTAACTAACAGTTAAATCTAAAAATCAAGGTTAATATGGTGACCAAAACCTCACCAAAACCTACTGTAAGAATATTTTTCGACCAATTCCCACCTTATCCTTTAAATAAAACATTTTAGAGCCATTAGAAATGCAAAATCAATTTATTATAGAATAATATTTTATGTTTTTCCTAAGGTTCCCCTCACCGCTCTTATAAAAAGGCACTCACCCTTCCCTTATATTCACAATTCCAGAGCCATTTTTCGTGGCCAAACTCAGTCCAAATATCCTCCCAACAATCCTAGTTTCATCCTAGAGTCTGTCCTTTGGTCTGAAAGCCAACCTATGAAGCCCTTTTGATCAAATCAAAAGAAAAAACTCGAAGAAGAGGTAATGACATCTCCACCCTCTTTCATGTTTTCTTATTCTTCCACTTACTCTTTTTATTATAAAATAATAACTCCAGTATATTCTATATACTGTCATGTTATTATAAATATGTCACAACTATATTCAATATTCTATCCATCTTATGAATTATAATGTCACCATGCGTGCATAAGTATGGCTTACCATCTCCTTACCGTGGTGTAATTTGTTATTCCACAATCTTTTATTTTGATGGATATAATGATGAGTTATATGTATACAAATAATGAAAACAACATGATAATTTCTCTATAAAATTAATATACCATCCAATCCCACACCATTTAGGAAATTATATTTTTTCTCGTGCGTTTGTACGGATTACCGTCTCCACAATGCGATGAGATTCATAACTACCCAATGAGTATAAATTAACATTATGAACATATTAAATTAAACACATATACAAAAAAAAACCCTATCACATGTTGTGCATTAGATTTACGCTTTCACTATGGTACACAACTTAAGGGTTTTTATTATATAATAATATATTTTACTAAATTTTCTTAATTTGGCTGAGTACACGGTGTGTAGTTCCAACTACATGGTGTGTAATATCATTTACCATCCATCTGAAGTACACACATGAGGATACAACATGTAAATGTACTTTATAAATCATCATGGTATAAGGAGTTTCCAATGGGCCACACGCCATGTAATATCTACATCACACGGTCTCAAGTCGGGAAAGCCATGTATGGGGTACATGGTCCAACCCTAACCCAAAGGGACTAATGTTTCTAACCATTGGGCCACTCAATATGTAATCTGGAAAACAAGTGCCACTTATTCCAGGTCAACAGATAGATTCATTAATACTTAGACAAACACAAATGACACAAATTGGTGTGGTGGACCAGTCCTGATGCATTGAACCTTGATACATAGTGTTATAATCCAACTACACACCATTTATTATGGTGTTGTGTGACCAAGAACCTATGGAACCTTTAGATGAGATCCTCTATTTTATGTTAATTATAATTAATAAAAAATATAGTTTCTATAAGGTGATTGAGAATGAAAAGATTGAGAACAGATATCAAAATCCATATTTCAAGATCGATTAACCGTGAATTGGAAATATAAATTATTAAACCGTAAAATATCGATGAATTATTTAAATAATTATAAACTATTATTAACCACTCTGATACTACATAATGGTTCCAGGTGTAGTAGAAGCATGGTTGACCCAACATTATTTTTAACCATGATCAATGATTATTCTGAGATCAATATAACAATAAATGCTAGTCTCCATAGAATAGAATAAAAGATTTAGTTATAGAATAAAGAGGCTCAATACCATTATATAAGATATATCACATCATATTTATAATTAATTTAATTAATTTCAAAATGAAAATAATACCTGGAACTTTGGTATTTTCATCCTTGTTGATGTTGGTCGTACGAAATGAAAATCATGGATAATATTGTTGTACTTGCAATGATCCAAACAAGATTCCCTCTAAGGTGTTCCAAACATGATCATATGGCCTCCGATCGACACCACATGATTTCTAGGTGCTAGCACAGTTAAGCAAGTGTCTTGTGTCAGTTGTTCTTGATCTCTTGTTCTTCATCCTTGAATAATGTTTCTCATTCTTGAGAGGGGCGGGAAGAGGATTTGAGGGAGAAGTTGTTTATCTTATTAACTCTCAATTCATCAGTGGTGTGGTTTGGTACATGGAACTATAGAAGTTTGTGTCTATTTATGATAATGGGGATTCGGTTACCATATTTAATTATGTGATAAAAATTAAATATATTAATAAACATAGATAAAACCCATGCTATTAATAATAATACAGTGTGATTATTTATAGTGTACCAACATGCGCAACATAGAATTATAAATATAATTATTTATCAAAGAATAAATAATGAGTAATTTTAATTGGTTACAAATAGTTAAATAATTATTTATCGCCTTTCAAATAATTATTTTACTACTAGACTAGCCTTGGACCCCTCGAACTCCACTTCCATTTATTTAACACCAGAATAAATAAATAAATAATGTATTCTCTTTAATAAATAGTTTATTTAAAATCTACTAAATAAATATTTATTAAATGTTCAATAAAATAAATAAATATATTTTACCAACAATATGGTGAATAAATATTTATTTAATTTATGCTATAATTTTAACATGATTAAAATTATTCCACTATCTTGAGAATAATATTTATTTATTAAATTAAAATAGAATTTAATAGAGACCACTTCAAAACACATTGTGTGTGACCCTCTAGGGTTATTTCTCATTGGAATTAGGTAGGTTTGCCTAATGTACAGTGGTACTATCTGGAAATGGGTCAAGGCACCTAAGAGAAAGAACTAAAAGTCACCCCAACAACATCCATGTACGGATGCTCACTGTGTAATAAAATATGTTTGTCACAATATCTAATCAAGAATTTTTCATGTTAATATCATCAACAATTATTCATTATATGTCATTCTAGGACTACATATAATAAACTCATCATTACAACATGGCCATGGGATTTGGTACAACGGTTCTATTTCAATCAAAGGTCCAAGATAAAAACTTCCATAAATGGAAGGGACAAATCCTTCCACAACGTATCCATTAATAACATGCCACTATTGATGCACCCATCGTACCCTACTTCCCATAAAATATCTACATGATAGTTTTCGTCATTAATTCAAAATGTGCTTGTCATGATACATATTAATGACAATATTAATGTCAACAGATCCTTACAAATGCTTGAAGATATAAATATCTGATGACAACAAAACATGCAGAATTATTACTGGAAGTTCTATTAATATAATCTCATGTCTTTGAGATTACCATGTGAAAACATCATGAGAGAATCTATCATCTTCTTACGAGTACTCACACCTGGTGGACTTCATGAAACATGTCACATCATAGTATGGAATCCAACCACAGAACAATATTCAAGAATATTATTATAGAATTTCAAGTTTCTCATCATAGAAGGTAACTGCCATGACCATATCATTATAACAAAAACTCTAAGAAATTATTACATCATAGTCATATAGAACATTGAGCAATATGTAATAAGATTTTTAATATTTATATACATTAAATATCCATGTAATAAAATTACAACCAGTTCATTCTAGTAAAAAAACTCTTAAAAAATACCACTTGTACTAGGGACATTTACCTACAACTTTCATTCCTCAAGACCTCAAATGGTGATCATGTTTCTACTGATGGAAGGATTTACTCAAGGGGTACTCCAAGTTGCCTTTATTGGAAATACATCTCCCTACAACTTCGCCTCTCTGAGAAAAAACCAATAGGGTTTGATACTTCTGAAGTATGTGCTTCATCCGCTGATCTGTCCTTGACTCTTTTGCGATATCCAATGCATTAAAATTATCAAAGTACAATGTGATGGGATCAATACTTCTAGGTATCACATCTACATCCTAGATGAATATTCACATACATACATCTTCTTTGGCTTCCCCAGATGATGTAATATACTTAGACTCTGATGTAGAATATGTGATCACAATCTACTATGAACTTTTCCAGCTCAATGAACCTCCATTAAATGCGAAGATGTATCCCATTTGCAACTTAATGATATATTTATCAATATGGAAATTCTAATTTTCATATAATATGATGATTTTTTCCTCATCTCTTCCATAAACCAGGAACATATCCTTAGTACTCCATCGATACATTTGGATAGTCTTAACTGCCATCCAATGGAGGTCACCTTGGTCAGCTTGATATCTGCCTACCACACTCAATGTGTAGGTGGCATCCATCCAAGTAAATAACATGTCATACATGAATAACCTAATCTATGTTGTGTATGGAGTCATTTCCATTATATTTATTTCTTCATGTGTCCGAGGACACATTTTCTTGGAAATATGAATACCATGTGACACTGGCTAGAATCCGCTCTTGGATTGTTACATACTGAATCTTTTTAGTATCATATAAATTTATGTACATTGAATTAGGCCAAAAAATATATTGGATCTATCATGATAGAGCTTGATCGAAATAATATATTCTCCCTCTCCCAATTCATTCATGGAGTTGAATTGATTAAACCATTACTTAACAGACTATAAGACATGTATCTCATTTCCAATAAGTAATATTTCATCAAAATAGACTTTTAGGAAAATGATTGAACTCCTAGAAAACTACATGTAACACAAGGCTCAAATTTGTTCAAAATAAAACTAAATTTTTTATGGCTTCATCAAAATGAATTTTCCATGACATGGATACTTGATTTAATCCATAAATGAATTTATGAAACTTTTACACCATATTGGCATCAATTGGAGTCATAATCCCTTCAGGTTGTTTCACATACAAAACATCTTGGAGGTTCCCATTAAGGAAGAACATTATAACATCCATTTTACAAATCTCATTTTCAAGGTAAGAATAAATTTCTAATAGAATTATGATGGTTTTTAGGAATTAAAATGTTAAAAAGTTTTTATCATACTCAATGCATTGACGTTATTTGAACCCCTTTGAAACTAGTCCTGCCTTATAGTTACTGACTTGTCCTTCTAGGTTAACTTTTTTCATGAATTCCCATTTGAAACCAACATGATTTACATCAATTAAAGGATCTAAAAAAAATCCATACATTTTTTTGGAACATGGAATAAATTTCACAATTGATGTCTTATTACCACATGGAAACATGTGTTTCACGTAATGTGTTCTTTTAGGTTAGAGGGCTATTATTATCAACTGATAATGTGTGGTAATCCTCGGTAACTAGAAAACATACTATTTTAGTTCTTTAACCTCTCTTTTAGTCATACATATTACATGTGACTCTATAATAGTTCATTCTTCCACAGGGCATTGTGGAATCTTCTTCGGTAGAAACTCTTGTTTACCATGAGCCTCAACTTCATTGAAGTCTATCTCTCTCCCACTATCTCTTTTGGAGGTGTTCTCCCCCTCAAGTAATATGGTGTGTCTTTCCACTATAATATTTTTTTCTAAGGGATTGTATATGTAATATCCCCGTGTTTCCTTGGGGTATCTTATAATGGTACCCTTTATGCCTCAGGGTGCATGTTTGTTACCTAAAGAGTCCTTAACGAATGCATCGCTTCCCCCACACATGTAAATTTGATAACCTCGCATTCTTTCCACTCCATAATTTGTATGCAATTGAATTTTTTGATTAATTTGGAACTTGGATTAGTATGTGTGTATCTGTTTGTAATGTATATTCTCAAAAGGATAATGGAAGAATCTCATGACACATCATGGATCTCACAATGTCAAACAAGGTGCGTCTCCTCCTTTCTCTCACACAACTCCACAGGGGATTTTAAGGAAGAGTCAGTTGGGATAGGATCCCAAATTCCTATAAGTAATCAATGAAGTCTTGATTTTGATATTTTTCATCTCATTTTGAGTGGAGTTTATTAATATTTTTACCAATATACTTCTCAACTTCATTCTTATTTTCAATGAACTTAAAAAATGAATCCAAATTATACATTATTAAGTAGATATATACATATCTAATAAAATCATCAATAAAAGATATAAAGTATGAGTACCCTCCCCTTTATTCATATAGAAATGGCATAAAAAATTGTTATGAACCAGTTAAAGAAGTTCTTTAGACCTTCCACCTTTCCCACTAAATGGGGATTTCATTATTTTTTCCTGTAAACTTGCATGAGATACGCCAAGTGGTTTTAGTTTGAAAAAATTTAAATTTCAATCTCGATGTAACTTTGTTAATAATTTATCATTTATATGACCTATCCAGTGATTCCAATGTTGGGTGTGGTATAGGTCATGTGAAGTATATTTTTTATCCATTTCCATTACTTGTTTTGTGTAACCCAACACGTAAATACCATTTTATAAATGTGCCCTACCAAAACAAATGATATATTTTTAAAAGAATCAAAATTCATTTCCAAACCTGAAAACTAATCCATTTGTATCTAATCTTGATACAAAAATAATGTCAATAGTAATAGACATCGCATAATAACAACCCATTAACACCAAGATCATCCCAATTGGAAATGTGATGTGGTAGTCCCCAATAGTTACAATAGTAAATATGGATCCATTGTCTGATTGGAGGCCTAATTTTCCTTAGTAAATCTTCTCGAAATACTTGGTTCCTATATTCAGATATATATGTGATTACCAGAAGTTGTATCTATAAACCAATTTATAGAAAAATATAGATTTCATTTGATAAAAAATTCACATGAAGATTCCCCATACATCATTGGATGAATTCAGTTCTTCATCTAGTTTCCTTTATTTCCACATGAAATACAAACAACCATCTGTTTCTTTTCCTCCCCTATGATCTTCTTTTTCCTGGAAGGTTGTGATGAATATTTTGGCATAAATCTATTCTCCTTCCCTTTCATCTTATTAATCACATGGACAAAAATCTTTTCACGCTTCATATATTTTTTCACATGGAGAATAAGGACAAGGACATCAGATAGAGTCTTCTTAATGTTGTTCATGTTGAAATTGACAACAATGTGGGAGGAGCTTTGAGAGAGTGATGCGAGAATGAGATCGGTGCCCATTTCATCGGGGAGTTTAAACCCTAGAACCTCAAGGCGCACAATTTATCCAATGATATTGACTACATAAGGCCATGCTCGGGAAACATCTCCAAGATTACTATGAAAGAGTGCAATGGAGATCCCAAACCATTCTTGTCCTTCTCTCTCCTATTAAAGTCCATAGAGCTTCTCGAGCATGCTAGAAGCATCTATGTTTTCATGAGATATCATAAGCTCAATAGACATTGATGTTGGCATAAAAAATTGATCACGGACCATGTGATTCATATATTTATCATAGAACATGAAATCCTTATCACTCACCTCTTTGGTACGCAGACTAGGTAATGATAACTCCAACATGATAGACTTAAATGGCATAGAATAACCCAGAGGTGACTATACCACTCATTGAAGATACTACCATTGAGGATGTTGTCTTTATCAAGAATTAATCATTGGTATAATGTGGTTGAGATGATTTTCCTTTTTGTTTTACAATTAAATTATCCTATCATTAATACTTTCTGTATTTTTAGGAGAAATAATAAATTAATTTTATAAAGTCTCCCACTATTTTATCAAATCCAAATGGCCCTCACTATTGAACATAGAATATCTTGTTTTCATGAAATACTAGTGAATATGATCTATATTCCCCTTCATATAACCACAAAAGGGGTTTTCAAGATATTTTATTGTATTTAGGTAGGCTGGGCTTCGTGAACTATGGGCTTTCAGATCCTTGATCTATTGAGTGGACTGCTAAATCATTAAAAATTGACTTTGGATGTCCTCAAATCTTTCCACCAATATTACACCATGACTAGCAAGATATACTCTTCTTGATGTAATATGTTTATGTTAACCCGAAACATTTTGTAATGTCTTCCATAAAAAAGCATGTGTCTCACCAAGGGGTGGTCAAACACAGAGATTTTTTTAGTTTTTTCATTAATCAAGTTACAAAAGGCTTGGTTTGAATAAATATTTTATTGAGGGATTTTACTCTCATATACATGAATTGATTATAATAATTATCACATGATTGAAAATATGAAGTGGAACATACTTTATGTGGTTAACCATGTCTTCATAATATTTATTCATAATCTTGGTTTATTTTAGTTCCATCATCCATGCTTATTTAATGCATTAGTTAGGTTATTGTGACAATTCATCCATAATGATAAATGGTACAACCAATAGAAATAAAATATAGAAAAGGGAATGGTAATGATCTTATCTTTTTGTTATTTTATTTAGTATTTGAATAACTAACCATGACCTAGTGTAGAAACACCTTGATCCTTTTGGGTTTGTGTTTAATGATTTCCCACTATCCACCTCTGTATCTCCTGAGATTGGTTTCATCTCGACTCCAGTTTGAACCACCTCAAATAGATTGGGTGTTCCATCAATTACATATTATTTTAAACTAACAAATATGTTAGGGGAAAAAATGAGGGTTTACAAAAAATAAACCATGGGAATAGATTCCATACATATTAAGGAGGAGATTTACCTCACATGCAAACAATTAATTTAATAAATAAATTAAATAGAAACCAATCACATACAATGGTCTTGGTCTATCTCATGATCAACCAGATAAATGAATTGAGTTATTATTTTAATAAAACTAGTTTTCAATTCCATAATAATTCTTATTAAAACAATTTTTTCCTAAATCGATTAATCATTATCTATAATTAATAAATCCTTTTATCTTAATCCTTTTCTAAATATACTCAAGATTCTCATCATTCATAATTTTAAACAAAAAAAATTAATTTAAAATAACATTTTTACATAAATTTTACCTTGGAGGAAACCAGGCGAATTCTTATTCATAACTACCGATTGAGTATAAATTAACATTACACAGATATTAAATTAAACACACATATATATATATAACACCTATCACATGTTGTGCCTAAACATTATGCCAACACCATAGAACAAATCTTAAGGGTTTTCATAATATAATATTAATTTTTAATAAATTATTATAATTTGGATGATTACACAACATGTAGTTACAAGTATATAGGTTGTACTATCATTAACCATCCATCCAAAGCACACACCTAAGTACACAACATGTAAATATTCTTTAGAAATATTCGGAGTACATGGCATGTCTAATGGGCCACATGCAGTGTAATATCTACATTACACGTTCTCCAGCCGGGCAAGCCGTGTACTGGGTACACGGTTCAACCATAACCTGAAGGGACTGCATACCCTATCCAGTGGTCCACACATGGTGTAATTTGGAAAACACATGAAACCTCTTCTTAGTCAACACACAGAGTCATTAAGACATAGACACACTCAAATAAAACCGCTTGGGTTGGAGGACCAGTCCGGATGCATTGATCCTTGATACAGAACATGTGAATCCAAATAAAAACCATTTATTCTAGTGTTGTATGGCCAGAAATATTTGGAACCTTCGGATGGGATCCACTATTTAATTTTAATCAAAATTAAAATAAAAAATCATTTTTTGATGGTGATTGAGAAAAAAAATATGGAGAATAGATCTTGAAATCCTGTTAAAAAGAATAATTAAATTTGAATTGACTAACATAATTATTAAACCGTAAATCATAAATGAATTATTTAAATAATTATAAGCTATGTTGTAATATCTCTAATACCACTTGAAGGTTCCAGGAGTTACAGAATCGCAATTGGGTCGGCACCCATCTTTAATTTTTACCATGACCAGTGATTATTCCTATATCAATATGAATATGAATGCATGTTTCCATGGAATAGAGTAAAATATTTAGATAAAGACAAAAAATGCCTGAAATCCATAGAAAGGATTTTGAACATTATGGTTATAAGTAAATTAATTAATTTCATAAATAATATTACGTGGATCATCTTTGTTTTCTTCATCGATGATGATGATCATCTAGAATTAACCTTCCATATTATCATATTATCCATACAAGGATCCAAACTAGAATCTCTCTAGCGGTGATCCACACATGCTTCGATGGCCTCTGATCAACATCACTCGTTCTCAGGGTGCTAGTGCAGTGAAGAAAGTGTCTTATATTGGTCGTTCTTGATTGATTGTTCTTCAGACATGGAGAACATCTCTCGTTCATGAGAGGTGGGGGGAAGAGGATTATAGAGAGAAATTTTTCAGGTCAACAATACTCAATTCATAGTGTGTGAGGTTTGGTACATGGAACAGTAGTCATATGTATCTATTTATTGACATAGGGCCCTAGTTTCAACATTTAATTGTGTAGAATCAATTAAATACATTCATAATATTACTAAAAACCCATGCTATTAATAATAATACCACATCATTTGGTGGGTGCACCAACATGCGAAAAATAGAATTATAAATAAAAATCCACATCAAAAAATAATAACTGAGTTAATTTAATTTGTGAAATCTAGTAAAATAATTATTTTTCATCTTGTAAAAAATTATTTTACTTATTAACTAGACATGGTCCACATGAAATTTACTTCCATTTATAGAACACTCAAGTAATTCAATAAATAATTTTTTATCTTAATTAAATATTTTATTTACAAACTAGTAAATATATATTTATTAGATGTTAAATAAAATAATCTAACATATTTCACCCACAATGCATTGAATACATATTTATTTAATTTATTCAATCATTTTATCTTGAATAACATTATTCGATGGTGTTTAGAATAATACTTATTAATTAAATTCAAATATAATTAAACAGAGACCACTTGAAAACAATAAGTTTGTGACCCTCTAGCATTATTTCTCATTTCTATTAGGTAGGATTCCCTAATGTTCAAGATTACTATCTTACAACAGGTCAAGTTATCCAAGAGAAAGAACATAAATTTTTAGCAATGACATCCACATACAAATGCTCACTATGTAATATAATCCCTTTGTCGCAATATTTCATCCAACATGTATAGTGATTATGTCATAAGAATTTATGATTGATACATCGTTCTTTGACTACCTAAAATAAACATATCATTACCCCATGACCATGGAATTAGGAGCAATGGTTCTATTTCTAACAATGGTATGAGACATGAACATCCATAAATGAAGGGAACAAATCCTGCATCGACTTATTCATTAATAACATTCCACTCGTGATGCACCAAACATACCTTACATCACGCCAACTATTTGTGTAACGATTTTCATCAGTACATAAAAGTGCATGATTCATGACATGCATTAATGATAATATTACTGTCTAAGGATCAATACACATGCTCGCCGGTAGAAATATCCAATGACACCAAAATAAAAAGAAATCTTATTGGCGGGTCTATTCTCATAATCTCAGGTTTTTGAGATTACCATGGGTGATCATCATGAGAGGAAGCTTCATCTACTTACAAGTACTCGCACTTGACGGTCTACATGCTATGTGTCACATCATATAATTCATCCAACCATTGAACCATTTTTACGAATATTTTATATAATTTCATTTTTCTAATCATATAGTGGAAATTCCATGACATTATCCGTGCAAAAAATACTCTATGTTATTATTAAATAATAGTCATGTAAAACCATAAACAATATGTAATAAGATGTTTAATAATTAAATATATTTAATATCCATTTAATCAAAGTACAACCAGTTTTTTATAGGACACAAAA
Organism: Viscum album; assembly: GCA_963277665.1. Taxonomy (NCBI): domain Eukaryota; kingdom Viridiplantae; phylum Streptophyta; class Magnoliopsida; order Santalales; family Viscaceae; genus Viscum; species Viscum album. The sequence goes on from OY728126.1 coordinate 55,642,444, forward strand.
TCAAAATCATTGGATTTGAATGATCTTATTAAGGATTCAATAGGTTATAGATTCTCGTTTAGTAAAATCATTTGTTATGTATGTTCCTATAAAAAATATGTGTGTGTTAGGATTGTGGATGCACTATAGTAATCTACTTGGTGAGGAACACTGCCATTGTGAAATATTTAGTTCAAGATGTTCTGTTCGAAAAGAATATATCGAATTTATAGTGTGAAACATGATCCATTGGTTCATGTATGAATAGAAGATGGTATTACATTAATAAATAATTTAATAAATTATATTATATTTATATTAATGCAAAAAAATAACAATTATATTTAAAAACATCGATAATTTTAATAAAGAAATTCTGATAACCGAACCAACTCTAGTAACATATAACTAGAGAATTGAAAATTAAATTGGAATGAGATACATTAGATGAAATCACCAACAACCATTCATTATTGTTGTTTTAATGAACCAGGTACATACATGATTTCTATGTTACATAGAAAAAAATATTTAAAACAAAAAAAATGAAAATAATATTAATCTGTTAATCTCATTTATATATTCCTTCTTCACATTATAGGGAGAGGAAATATATAAGGGTGTTCTCAAATTATCAATATGGGTTCTGTACAGAAGAAATCATGACTACATAAGTAATAATTAATATATAAATTTAAATAACTAAAAACTACTTCTATATAATAAAAAACATGACAATGAAATAAATACATAGGAAATATTAATTTAATAATATAATGGATTATAATAACTGAATTATCAATGAAAGAGATTCATAATTCCAAAGGACATGATCAAGGTCTTAAAAAATTATATTTTTAATAATGGGTATGTATAAAACCCAATTTAATAAGTCTATACAATAGGATTGTCATATGAAATATATCTATGAATCAAGGGGTTATGTAATTTGAGGCCCCCCATCAATGTTTATATAATTCATTCATCTTATATGTAATGATCAATTTTATTCAAGATCAATATATATTATCTACAAATATATGTGTTGTGTAGTGGCTATTGAATATTAGTATTTCGAATTTCTATCATCTAACAATCCTAGTTAAAACCCATATGTAGAAATGTTATATTGGTATATGAAATATGATTATCTATGATACAATGTATTCATATATGGATGATAAATTTAATTTCTAAGTCTATGTGATCACAATAAGAATAATGTTTCAACATAAGGTTAATGAACACAAAATTCACAAGAGATAAAATATGACCATCATTTTATCTAAAATATTTTTTTAATAAATAAGGTAATTTTATGAATTTTATAAAATAGAAGTAAAGAAATTAAGATAAATTTTCATTAAAATTTTGTATTTGTAAAACCAATGAAAATGTGTACGATAAGCAAAAAAACATAGATTGGTTTTTCCTGGTAGAAAAGTACATTACCATTTGATATGTTATATAGAAATATTCCTTTATTTTTTTAGAATGATAAATATGATCCTTTAGGAAAAATTATAAATCAATTTTTAAAACATTATAAAAAATCAAGGATATAATACGATTTCATTATAAAATCATTGGTTCATGTGAAGTTGGGTTTCCAAAAATAATGGACAAAAAACATACCTTTTCACAAAAATACATGATTTACTTTTAAATTAATATTTACTATAATTCATGTCAAAAAGAGGATAAAAGTTTAGATAAAACATGAAAAATCCATTATTATGTGATATATTAGAAAATTTATTTGGTTATTGAATTTTTTATTACAAGATTCCTTCAACTAAAAATATATTAAAACCTGAAACAATATTATAAAATAAATTCATACCTCTTTGATGACTATTCAAATATAGCATCATGATTGATTAAACATGAATTTAATATTTAGACACTATTAAAAAATAAATATATTTTCTAAAAAAATAAATTGTGGAATAATATACACCACATAATAGAATATATAATCATTATACTAGACATGTCTCAATGGAGTGGATATTAAGATGAAATCCATTACCTTTAACGTCCACATAGTTAATCCATATTTATCCTTTAATATAAAAAAATTTTATATATTATAATCATATAAAAAAACTATATTAATATTTATAATATCATTCATGATCCACATAAAACATCGTATAACCCATTTGTTAACAATATTTTTTCATTATTATTATTTCATATATTTACTATTTCACTTTTCATTATACATTTGAATCAACTAATGTGAGCCTTGTGATTTTATCTTATTTTTATAATCTCAATAAAATTTATAATTAATAAATATTAATCATATAAATATTTATAATCATCCTTGAAAATAAGACAAGAAAAATGAATCGCACCACTTTATGGAGGTGGTAGTCCACAAGGAATCCAGAGCGATGCTATATTTATTTAATGTGTGGAGGTTAAAAGAGGTATATGATATATTAAATATATATTTTTATTACACTAGAAGAATAATATATATTTATTATTTCTATCATTATTAATTCAAAATTGTGGTAGTGATGGAAAACACATTGCCATGGTTTCCATGGCGGTAATCTATCACAAACAAGAGCAACAGTTTTGTTTCCCATTTAATATAGAGGGAGATTGATAAATATTATTACATAAACATAATTAAACCGATGTATATGGTAGATATTTAAGTTATTATATTGTAATTGTTATGAATTGATATATGAGGGTAAAAAAATAATAACAAATAAAGTGTTCAGTTATGATGATTACATCTCCTTTGAAATATCTTTTTTATATCTTTTCTAAAGGACGCTTGGGTTAATATATTGGGATTAAAAAACCTATAAAAAATTCATAAGGATTATTGGGTAATATTATTTTAGGTATTTTTAAAGCAAAAATAATTGAATGATAGAAATTAGTGAGGGAAGAGGTGAAACTTTACAACCATGTGAGAGAACACATGTTCATTTTTTTCAAAATATAAATAATTCATTAAGTTATTTTACTGGTCAAAATCAGCCTAAATGAAACATAAATGAATGTTATAATGGTATTTATAAATAGAATAAAAAAATATTTTAATGTAATTTTATACCTTATATATTCTGAATAATCCCCAATAAACATGTTTTAACTTGGACTATGGTAACCAATTTTTGCAGTTTTTTATTATTCATAATGACCAAAAATTAAAGTGACTACATTCTGATATTTAAAAAAATCATATTACCAAAATGAAAACAATTTTTTCAGATATCATTTCTATATTTGGAATTATCTTTAAAAAAAATGTACAGGTAAAACATGAAGGTGGATATTTTTTTAATAAAAATGCTTTTTTCAACCATTAGACGATCTTACAAGAACAATGTATAGAGTTATAATAATTATATAAACATAAATTCATAAAGTAATATAATTATATATTATATAAATTTATTTTAAATAAATAATTGTTATAGATTATTTAATTTAATTAAAATAGAAAACAACATGAACTTAAAAATATGTTTTATGAAATATATATGTCATTTTAGCCAAATTATATGGTCTTTATTTCTATCAATTTTATAACTAAAACACAATTATTTATACATATTATAACACATTGTGATAAATAAATGCAGTATTTGGTAAATACTAAATTTCCACCTATTTATTAAAGCGTATTAATAAGGTAAAATTTGAAAAATTCATTTTAAGATTATTTTGACATTGTATGTTAAAAATAAATATTCATCCAATAAAAATAAATCTTTTATATCATAAAATACTAAAATAATGATTTAACTATTTTTTTAATGAAATGAAATATAATTACTATGATTTACGATCATGTATATCATTTTTATCTGCTTTAAAAAATTTTCCATCATAATGTTTTTGAATATTACCTTCAAGGAAAAGAGGGGGGTTATTCTTCATATCATCATGAGGTTCTTATATAGCTTCATATATTTTATGATTTAAATAGTTAACATTTACCAATTAAGTAATATCGTTCATAAAAACTTGTTCTCTTCTGTAAATAATTAAGATGATACATTAAATGTATGATAGATAATGTTATAATTCTATTTTTTATAGGATGTAACATGTGTTTATTTTGGAATGTACATCCTAAAAAATTATACGAGGAACTCTTCATGTGATTTAGAGTGGATTGGGGGAATTCCCAACTAGTATTACATAGATCCAATTTTTTCCATAATTTAAAATGTTTATATATACTTTTGAATTATATTATATTCCTTTTTGAACCTTACAACACCCTCTTATGGATATACATTCTAGAAAATGGGTTCTCATAATTTTATTTACAAATATTTTTTCTGGATATCATCATAAAAATTATTCCAAATTTTAGATACTATTATATTAGTCGAGTTAATGTTTACCTTCATCTTTTTATCCTCATTATATTTTGGTCCTATAATATTCCCTTCACTATTATCATCCCAAAAAGATGGATTTTGATGACTCTTTCAATATAATGCTTCATAAAACAGCATTTAAATATTTGAATGAAATATATTGGTGTATGAAAACTACACCAACGTTAAAAAATATACCAAAAAATGATGAATATCAAATGTGTGGGACCATAATTAGTCTTCTAATAATTTCATTGTCCTTTCTTACTTTTCAACATTATGAGTGTGAGAAATGAGTCTAAAATCAATAAGTGTAATAATATAATACTGATGACTTTTCTAGAATATCATTTACATTGTGGACCACAATAAGGAATAATTTAAATAGGTGCACCATGAAGTCATGTAAGTTAATTAATATAGAGTATTGGGAGTTTGAAAATGTGTATATATTCTTTTATATTTATCAAATATGATCATTTTTTGAGGCGTTCATAAACTGAAAATCCGGAAAAAAATTCAGTATTTGGTAATATAGGTAAAAATTCTATTGTAATGTCATCCAATTTCAACATAGTAATATGTAGATGATTCAGGAATCCTATAGGATTCCATCACTCATCATTCACGTATTTAAAAATAAAAAATATTTACATATAATCAGAAATTTCATGCTTCATATTATTCTACCCAAAGTGTTCATTCTGATACATATAAATATTGGTTCAATAAAAATTTTAATATACATTTTATCTATAAAGAAAATCTAATAAAAAATTGTTCAAATTTGGAATAAATTAAATAGAAAACCACTTTAATATTGTTAAAACCCATCTTTATATATAATTTCTATAAATTTGTAATTATTCACAAGCATATTTTTGTTTTCATAATTATTATCAATAGGTGAGAAAATTGTTAACCTTTCCAAAAAATATGGTTTGGAAGTATCTGATAAAGACATGATGTTTCCTCTTCTTTAATAATTTGAATATCAATTTTCACTAAATTTATAAACAATAGATCCACATAAATCCTTATTTTGGATGGGACTCTATTATATTTCCAAAAAAATGAACCGAAATCATTATTTTCCTTCCCTAGGTTATAGTGCACTGTGATATCATAATCCTTGATTAGCTCGATCCAGCAACTTTTCGTCACGCTATGATATTTCAATGAAAATGTGTATTTCAAACTTTTATCATCTATGTGTGTCCCATATCATTACCCATAGAGATAATTTTTATATGTCTACAATGAAAATATTATGGTTTTCAACTCAAGATCAGGGGTTGCACAATTCCTTTCATGTGTCTTAAATTTCTTTGATATATAAGAAATAACATTATCATTTTATATAAGGATACAAAAAATATATTATAAAATGAATCACTATATATTAATAATATATCCTTTCTGGATTATTGATTCAATTCCGTTGAAATAAATAACTTCCAATTAAATAATTTAAAAAATTGTTGACATTCCCTTTTCTTGGTGAACTTATACCCTTTAGATTAAATATTGGTAAATAGGTTAGCTAATCTGGAATTTTTTAGAACAAATCACTGATAAAAAAACTAAATCATATGAATATATATCATTCTATTATGGCATTGTTTAGGCCAATTTTGGACTACATTTTTCATTATATAATCGATTGAGATTCCATCTGTGGAGACTATCTGACCAATAAATCTGAATATAGAATTCCCACATGGAAAATTTACCACAAATATAATTTCTTATATGTGTCTCATGAATGATTGGAAATTAATTATCTTGATAATCATATCTATTATTGTAAACAAACATATCATTACAAAATTTGAGGAAACAAATTATCAAGATATTCCATGAATTTCATTTTCTAAGGACTATAAAAATAGAGGGTTCATTAAGCGATAATGATAGAATTAATATAAACTAATAATGTCAATAAGACATTTGAAATGTTTTATTAACAATATCTACACTATTTACATGAAACTGATGATACTGATAATGAAATTAATTCTGTTAAAAATATGGAGCTTAGTGAAGATGATTGAATAAGTCAATATTTTTATGAATAAGGTGCTTTTACATTATGGTAATATCAATAATTTCCCTATTATCAATGTACATCCTCCTAGATCTATATTTATAATAATGAAATGAATAGGGTATACCCATGGTGAAATAATAGTGTGTATGAATCTCTTTTCTTAAAACTGATATAGTTGTTTCATCAAATCCACATATTATACAATGTTCATTCTATAGTTAGTCATTCATATATTTATTTCACTAGGTATTTAACCAATAGAAAACTCAACGTCACATCATAGTGTATGTCTTGGAAATTTCTCATGAAAACATCAATGTATTCAAATAAAATATGTACATTATGAAATAGAAAATTACATGTTCCACCACATGATTTTACATTATCTTATACAAAAATAATATTAATATTTGGTTACATTTGAGTTGTACTAGACATCCCAAATGATGGATTTTCTCTTATAAATACAAGGAATTCCCAATCTACATCATAAAACATATTTTTAATTTTTTTGGGGAATTAATTTTTTCAATGTATTTTATAAATTATCCCACAACATGGATTATTTCAGATACAACCATATGTATAAAATTAATGTCTATAAATATTCAAGGTCTATCTGTGATAATGGGAACTATGAAAAAAATATTTTTGTGGTTGAAAAACACTTGTAATCTTGACTAAAAACTCCCACTTTGTGGTGATAGAGAAATATTTAATTTTTTAGATATAAATGCAGATACAGAAGAGATTGATGATCTAGAATCACATTAATTTTATATATCTGAGGAATTGATTAATGAACCTTCCGCCACATTTTTAGTAACTTCAACTTCATCTATAGTAATTTTTGTTGAGTCAATATGGTTTTCTTATGACTTATATATTCCTCTATGTTTTGAAAATCACAAAAAAATATAACTTATGGAAATATTATATTTTCCTTTGGGATTATTCTCTATTGAAAATTTCTATTCTCTAAAAACAATTCATTCTCCAAAGACATTTATATCCTTACCTATGTTTTTATTGTTATTTTTATATTTTCAGTAAATCTACCTCATTTCATTACTGTGTATTAAATTAGGTTTCATATAAAAAACCTTGGAATCCTATAAATCTTTTGTTATTGAGTATTCTGTTTTTAGGATCTGAATACTCTGATATTCCATTTATGAATTCTCTAAAATTCTGACTTAGAATTCTATTAAATTTATGTTCCAAATTTTCCAAAATTCCTACTTATAATTCTTCAGAATTCAGACTCTGAATTCCTCATGATTCAGACATTAAATTCCTCTGAATTCAGACTCACAATAACTCAGAATATTTACTCCGAATTCCTAATAATTCAGACACTGAATTCTTCAAAATTAAGAATCTGAATTCATAGGAATTTAGAATCCGTAAATATATAGTCTTCAGGTTTAGAATTATATGAAAAATAGAATTGTAATATCCAAGATTTATAGTCTCCATATGATTATTTGGTTATACAATAATCATTATTTTTTCCATAGTATATGAAAAATAGATTTTGTTAAGCATATTTACTTTACTTACACTTCTTATAGTAATGAAATGATGTCGTACAAATCTGTATCTAACTAAACATTGTTTTTATGACACCTGAACATGTCCCTACATGAGTTAAGAAAAAATATGACTGTTAGATGAGGAATTAGATCATTGTAGAAGTGCCTATAAATAAGAACTCATTTGAACGAGCTCATTAATGAGAAGTGTGTGTTCCATCACTATAAAGATTACATATGGTTGATGTGATTTCTAGAGAGATATAATTTCATGATTTGTGCATACTAATCATCTTGTTATGATTGCTTCGTGCGACTCCAATTTTTTTAGTGTACAATCGAGGGCTTTTGGGGATAAGAAGACATAGGTGTCGACTATTATAAAGCTCGAGGATATCTGGGGATAAGAAGACAGAGGCACCACCTTCATTAATGTTCGAGGGCCTGTGGGGGTAGAAAGAATGAATCAGATATTCATATTGAGGTCTTACCCTAGTGTGGGTAGGACATAATTTCCTGAAATTATAAACCAAGGGACCTTTATCTAGGGTTGTTGGATACCCTACTCTTTGGGTTAAAAGACTTCATACTTGTTACTTGTTTTTTTCTAGTTTATTTCCGCTATATTGTAATAAAAGAAGAATTTATAACCATCTTAAACGCTCTTGTACTTTTGTATACTATGATAGTTAAGTTTTTATATGCTTTATTGTATAATCTTTTCCTTTTAAAATTTCTATATGTTTCATTTTTGGAACCATATTTCTGGAACCTTTAAACATTTCTTATGTTTCATTTCTGGAATCATATTTCCGAATCCTTGTTAACATTGCTTAAGAATAATTTTCATAACCATATTTCTAGAACCTAGTATGTTTTTTAGTACAACTAATAGAGTTCTTGTGAATTTAAATTAATTAACCTTGTTAAACCTAGTTTTCTATAAGGATAAAAATGAAAGTTTTTAAACATAAAATTCAACCCCCTCTTGTAAGTGAGAATCGACATCATTATTTTGATCCTAGAATTGGTATCATAGGAGGTCTTTGAAATACATATATTAACATATATGTTTTTATTCTCATGTTTTCATTATTTTAATTTTTCCTTTGATCAGGGGTGTGTTCATGGTGATAAACTTATGCGCTTGCATGCATATTGCGTTCTTGGTGTGTTCTTGAGGATAATAGTGGGTGATAAGAGTGCGATCGATGGGTGACCACAACACATGGTCGAACCGTGGATGGATAGAGGAGAATTTCAAGAAGATGCAGCCGCGAGTTGATATTTAAACCACAAAAAAATCCTCAATGTGTTTTGATGTGGGACAAGTTTTTAAAAACATGGATGTGATCTACTCTGTCCATCTGATCTCACACTGGATGTCAGCATCACACTCCATACTGCCTCCCACATTCTAATCAAGTTCGTATATCTGATCTTTGTGGTTTACGATTGAACTATGGCATTCTGATCTCATCACATAGGTTATATTCAACCTCCAGACATCCGGTGAAGCATCCTTGACACTCGTGAACCAGAAATGAGTCTAGACACAATTCTCATCACTCTAGCCACACAAGAATCTCAAGTGTTGCTCATGTTGATCGTTCAGAAGAACTAAACTCATGCATGCATACAATTGAAATGAAGAATCCATGATGGCCAAATCTAACGAAGGTGAAAAGCCAAGTCATGCCACTCGAGTGATCAAGGAGATGATTTTCATGAATTTAGAAATAAATCCACATGGGTATTATACTCACCAAATATGAAGGAGACAAGTTGAACAAAAATACACACAAGACATGCCGTAAATATTTGAGCAAGTTTCAACAATTTAAAATTGAGGATCTCAGCATATTCAATAATCAAATTTAAATATATTATCAATTTGGGTCTTGAACGAGATCTGAACAAGGATATATAAGTTTTTTGTCAACTATACATATAGAGACCTCAACTAAGGCTCTAGGGTTTTCTATAAATTATTTAGAATGCTCTTATTTTCCAAAAACCATAGAAATTAGATTTTCTTTTCAGCCCTGCTATGTGAAGAAGAAGACCCAAAAGAGTTTAACCAGTTCTATACACTCTTGAACCCTCCTTGAAAAAAAGTACTACACCTCTGTGTGAATAAAACTATAGACACATGATATGTTTTCATAAAACCTCTTCATGTTTCATGGATGTATTTCTGTAGGTACACGATTGGTGCTTGAAACCCTTATTGTTCCATTGGAAAGAATGAATCACAAACCATGGTTGGTTCAGTGAAGGATACCCACATAAACCGCGGGGGTGAAGGATAATAACATGTTCCCTCTGTATTTAAAGTAGAATAATAATACATTTAGGTATATATATATATTGTTTTATAGGGGTTAGTATTTGAAGAAGATGGTGGTTTTATGAAGGCCAATGATTATGTGTGTTAAATTTCATGAAAAAGTAACCTAGGCCCTCATGTATTCACAAACGTGGAAGGAGAATGTATGCATGATGAATATACATGAATATTCATGAATTGAGAGACCCAAGTGTACAAGAACAAGAAAAATAGTTTACATACCCATTCAGGTTTGAAAAATATCACAAATAAAGGAAGGAATATGTTTGCAGATTTGATGAAGGTGGAAGAAAGAAGAATAACACACATAAGAGAGTACACCCATTGTGGATTGAAGATACATACCAATATTGATCCATAATCAAATAATATATGTAAAAGAACCAAAGACAAGAATTCATGTGTGATATTAAGTGAGGAAAATAATGAGAATGTGTGTGTTGCAAATGATTATACACAGGGGGATTTCACACAATGAAGAAAAGGATTGTGGATGAATTATTGCACATGCACTTGTGAAGACACATAAAGAAAGAATCAGATGTGTTTGTGGATATTGAGAAAAGGAGAAATGACAATGCATGTGAAAAATCCTGATAAACAAGAATGAGAAAATGCATGGTCACATGAACATGTTTAAATAACTGAGATATCCAATACATGTGGTTTGGATGCCATGTAATCCATGCTTTTTGTGGATTTAATTTGAGATTAACGCAATACCGAGTTAAAGAAGATATTCCAGATGAATTTTCTATTTTTGAAAATCCAATAAAAATGATAGTGTTCATATTTTGACGGATCATTCATGGATATTATATTCATGAAGAAGTTGTTTGTAAAATTGGCACACACCTTAGTGAGGTTGGGTCTTCATCAAAATAATAATGAATTTCCAGAGAATTATTGAACTGAGTTATGATCAGATAAGTGATCAGAATTATTGAGAAAGTCCAACAGACCTTTCCAAAGGATATAGAAGATTCTTGAAAAGATTCAAGAGTAAGTGTGATTCAGTAAGCTCATGACGGATTATGAGAAGATCCATCCACAGTGAATCATGAAGCATCTCTTTTGAATGTAAGGATGAAGAGGTCATTAGTGGTACTCTGAAGCAGGACAGTTGGAATCTGGTAACACAGTGGGAAGAAGTATAAAGAACCTGTTTTGGGACTCAGGAGAGATATAGTGGGAATCTTAATCGATCAATATTATTACTAACTGAATTATAGTTGATAATCTATGTTAGGGAGAATAACCAACACAACACGGAGTATGTATTTTAACCGAACCTTGTAAATCATTATTTTCAGAACCATTACATTTAGAACATCATTTGAGGTTAGGCCGAGCGACACAAGAAGAGTGGACCGAGGCTTTAACCGTCTATATATGATTAATTAAAAATAATCAATCAGTAAAGATATTTAAAGGTATCCCTGATTCACCTCACCCCCTCTCATTGATTCACACTAATCTAGATACATCAAATGAGAAGAATATGAATTATTGAAACTAATTAATATATTAATTCATCATACACTGAGGAAATAAAAAAATAGTTTTAGGCCAATCTCTTAGTAAGGGGTTCATATATTATAATCTATCATGAGAACTCTACGAATACACGAATAATATCAATATTATAAGAACTCTATGAATACACGAATAATATCAATATAATAATTTCATCTATAAAAATATCAAAAATCTGAATGAATGGTTTTTTGTAATTCAACATTCAATGACCAAGTCCTTGTGTTAAGATATTTTCAAATATGGACTAGTTTGAAATAAATAACACATTTAATATGGTTCTCTAGCTAGTTTTGCTTAAGGGACTTATTGATGCATCAATGAGATATATAATTTGATGACCCACCCATAACTACATATCCAATTTATTACTCATATATTCAATAAAAAATTTAATTCATATGTAATATTCATTTCAATAAATAACTTTATTGAGAAAATAATAAGAAACATAAATTTCTTCTAGTCATTAAAACAATTTTCATACCAAAACTATGTATCTAAAATGGCATATAGATTATGATATGTATATCCCTAAAAAAGGATATTGAAATGGATGAGAAATATAATTTCAAATTACTAATTATCAGAATAAAAATAATTTTCATCAAAAAAAATTAATCACCCCAAATATTAATAATATATAAAATATGAATATAAAGTCATCAAAAATATAGGTGTTGTAATGGAAAAAACCATTTGAAGAATAACATAAAATATAATTAAAATATTTAAAATTTATTTTATTTAAATTATTTTTGGTGTTATTATCATTTAAAACATTTATTAGAATCTGAAAAGGGTAAAATTGTTATAGAGGTGGGAAAATCCATTAACGTAGTATGCATTAAAAACAAACTACCATTTTGAATTTCTGAAAAGAATGTTTAAAATTAACCATCAATAAATAATTCAAACAATTAATTTCCAAAAAAAAATTAATTGAAAACATTACATGTAATTTATATATTTTTTGATTAATGCAAATTTACATTTGTGAAACCATAGAAGAAAAATATACCAAATCAAAAAGGGAAATCAATTTATATTTTATTAAAAACATATATTTTATTTATTAAAGTGAAAAGGAGAGGTAATTTTTTGAAGAAAATATTTATAGAACATTAATATTTAGATGATATG